>CM076849.1:118680158-119942925 GCA_039519185.1 Astragalus membranaceus
TCCTTGGTCAGCCGGTCGGCCTTTACGGTCTGCCCATTGACCAAACTTATGCCGCCATGCAGCCCTATGGGCAGAATTACATCCCGACCGGACAAGGGCCCTTCACCAGCGAAATCAGACGTTATCGCATTCCAAGGGATCTGAGGAAGCCCCCGAACCTGAACAAGTTTAACGGCCGCGGGGATCCCGATAAACACCTCATGTACTTCAACAACTACTGTAGCTATAGAGAGCTAGGTCGGACGATGAAGTGCAGACTTTTTCCTTAGTCGCTCGAAGGTCGGGCGTTAGAATGGCGGGAATCCCTACGTCCCAACACCATCTCTTCTTGGGAAGGTCTTGTGGCAGTGTTCTTGGCCAATTATACAGCCAACCGTTGTCAGTATCGTTATGAAGAGCACTTGGACTCGGTCGTCCAAGGAGAGAGCGAACCATTGAGGGAGTTCATCGATCGGTTCATGTCAGAGGCTGACACGGTCCGCAACCTATCAGACACGGACAAACTGAAGTATCTCAAACGTGGTATAAGAAAGAACCACAGATTTGCTGAAGAATTCTCATTGAACCACTACTACGACCTCGGCCTGTTCCTTAGAAGGGCCAACGACCATATGGGCTACGAAGAGCAATTGGCCTCTGACAAGGGCGCCCGCGCGCGTCCCAAAGAAGAGAATAGCAGGCCGGCCAAGGGGCAAGAAAACTATTGAGACAGTAAGCCCGAGTACTGGCCTAAGAAGTACGAGCATCGTACAAAGTTGAACACTCCGATCGCGCAGATCTTCACGGAGTGCCAAAACAACGAGTTCACTGGTGTTAGGCGACCTGATCCTCTAGTGTTGAAGAAAGGAGGTCGGCCTACCAAGAAATACTGCAGATACCACAAGAGTAAGGAGCATGATACCAATGACTGTATGGCCCTAAAAGATGACATAGAAGATCTCATTGAGAAAGGCAAGTTGAGGCAATATGTCAGAGATGAAGGTAACGATCGCCCTGAAGAAAGAGCCGTTGGCCAACCCGCCAATGACAGAGGCAAAGCGATCGTCAACTCAACGGTCGAGCAGCCGCGTGATATTTCTGAGGAAGATCGCGACCCCAGACAGTCGAAGGGCCGCAATGTAGCCATGGTCATCCTTGGAGGTAATCCGTTGGATATCAGAGAGTCCAACAAGGCAATGAAGAGGAAGAGGAAGTGGAATGAACTTATGATGGTCGGCTCGACTTCAACCCCACGGCCGGCCTAGAATAGGCCGCCCATTTCTTTTGGGGACGAAGACTTGCTCGATGGCAAAATCAATAATTACGTCCCTTTGGTAGTATCGGCCGTAATGGCCAACACTGAGGTCAGAAGAATACTGGTCGACCAAGGGACCTCGGCCGACATCAAGTTTGAGGAACTGATTGACAAGTTAAACGTGGACAGGAGCGAAATTATTCCGCAAGCCGTACCAACCCCATTGACCGGGTTCAATGGGGCGACCACCTACCCTCTGGGTACTATAGAATTGCTTGTAACTTTTGGAGATGATACGAACGGCAGCACGTTGTACAGGACGGTCAGGACGACGTTCGTAGTTCTGCCAATCAAATCGTGTTACCACTGCATCATCGGCCGGCCAACATTGGGAAAATTGGAGGCCGTAGCCTCAACTGTGCATTTAAAGATGAAGTTCTACAATAAAAGCGACCAGGTTGTGGTAGTAATGGCCGACATGGAAGCGGCCATGAGGAGCCATTTCCTCTATCAAGAGATTTGTGATATGAAGGTGGTGAGTGCTAAACCGCAGGATCTCGGAGAGGGGCATCAGGTCAATGTGGCCGACCTGGATGCTCGTTACGACCCAGATAGCGACCCTGAGGAGGACGACGACGATTTAACCCGCGAGCTAAAGATTAAACTGAAGAGGCCCGAGCCCCACGGGGAATTGGTCGATGTTCAGTTATCGGACGACCCAACTAAGATAGTTAAGTTGGGGAGCGACCTACCTGAACAAGTCAATCAAGATCTCATCACCTGCCTCAGAGATTACGCAGACCTTTTTGCATGGCGGGCATCAGACATGCCCGGGATCCCAATAGAAATTGTTTGCCACCAACTTTCTGTTGATGAGACAGCCAGACCGGTCGCACAAAAGAGACGCACTCAGAGCGAGGAGAAAGCATTGGCGGCCGCACAGGCAGTTGACGACCTCATCAAGGCCAATTTCATTGAAAAGATTAGGTATACGACTTGGCTTTCCAACGTCGTGTTAGTGAAGAAGAGAAATGGTAAGTGGCGCATGTGCGTCGACTATACCGACCTGAATAAGGCATGCCCAAAGGACGCATTTCCCCTGCCAAACATTGACAAACTGGTCGACGGGGCTGCGGGCTACAAACTCCTGTCTTTTTTAGACGCTTATTCAGGTTACAACAAAATCACTAGGTACCCACCCGATCGGCATAAGACCGCGTTCATGACCGACCGTGGAAATTTTCAGTACAAGGTAATGCCCTTCGGTCTGAAGAACGCCGGCGCAACCTATCAAAGAATGATGAACAAGGTCTTCAGGCGGCAGATCGGTCGGATATCAGAGGTCTACTTGGATGATATGATCATCAAAAGCAAGACCGACCAAGACCACATTGACGACCTAAGGGAAATTTTTGAGGAAGCAAGGAAGAATTCCTTGAGGTTGAATCCAGAGAAGTGCACCTTCGGAGTAAGGGCGGTCAAGTTCCTGGGTTTCCACTTAATAGAGCGAGGGATCGAAGCGAACCCTGATAAGTGTAGGGCGGTCGCCGACATGAGGCCGCCCACTACGAAAAAAGAAATTCAGCAATTGAATGGCATGGTCGCTGCCCTGTCACGATTTATACCCAAATCAGTGTGCAAATCGCTTCCACTATTCAAGCTCTTGAAGAAGGAGGTCGATTTTGAATGGACCGACCAATGCCAGTGAGCATTGGACGAGCTGAAGGCGGCACTTCCCAACCCGCCCATCATGACCAAGCCACAACCAGGGGAGATGCTTTACTTATACTTGGCCATAACGGACGAAGCCATGAGCGCTGTTCTCGTAAGAGAAAGCGACCTAAAGCAAAACCCGGTCTATTTCATCAGTAAGGTATTTCAAGGCCCAGAGATCAGATACCAGAAGATCGAGAAGCTAGCCTTAGCGTTACTTGTGGCCACTCGTAGATTGCGCCCTTATTTCGTGGCCTATCAGGTCGTGGTAAGGACCGACCAGCCTATTAGGCAAATCCTTCACCGACCTGACCTAGCAGGGCGTATGATCAAGTGGGCTGTGGAACTCAGTGAGTTTGGGATCAAGTTAGAGGCTAGATCGGCCGCTAAGGCCCAAGTGTTGGCCGACTTCATCGCTGAGATGACTCCAATACTAGACGGTCAGGCCATCACGACCTGGACTTTGCACGTAGATGGATCCTCCAACAGCAAAGGAAGTGGGGTCGGTCTGATACTTGAGAACTCAGAAGGACTTACTGTTGAAGTGTCATTGACTTTCACGTTTCACACTTCAAACAACCAGGCCGAGTATGAAGCGTGCATTGCCGGGCTGCAGCTAGCCAAAGAGTTCAACGTCGACCGTGTTGAACTTCACTCTGACTCTCTACTGGTAGTCTCCCAAATTCAAGACCTATACGATGCAAAGGACGACGTCTTGAAGAATTATTTGGCCAAGGTAAGGGATCTGCTCAAGCAATTCGACCGAGCAGAAGTTAAGCACGTCCCCAGGACAGAGAACGTTCGGGCTGACATCCTATCGAAGTTAGCCAGTACAAAGACTCCCGGGAACCACAGAAGTCTGATCCAAGAAACGTTAACGCGGCCGAGCGTATCGACCAAGCCTGCCCAACCGTTAGCCATTCTAGCGGTCGACTTGGACAAAGACTGGATCACTCCTATCTTGCAATATATTCTCAATGGAGTAGAACCTTGCGACCAAAAGGCAACAAAGCTCCTGAGGTTACGGGCGACCAAGTACTCAGTGATCAAAGGAAGACTGTATAGAAGGGGCTTTTCATCCCCATTGCTGAGATGCCTTACGTCGGTCGAAGCCGACCATGTACTGAGGGATATACACGAAGGCAATTGTGGTAGCCATCAAAGTGGTCGGTCGATTGCTAAGAAGCCGCTCAGGGCCGGATACTATTGGCCGACCATGGATGAGGATGCTAAGATACTTGTTCAGAAGTGCAAGAAATGCCAAATTCATGCCGACGTACATATAGCGCCCTCATCAGAACTACACAGCCTAACCCCACCATGGCCGTTCGCTTGGTGGGGCATGGACCTGCTCGGCCCTTTTCCAGCTGCACCAGGTCAGTTGAAATTCCTGATCGTTGCGATCGACTATTTCACTAAGTGGATAGAAGCAGAGCCACTTGCAACCATTACCTAAGCGAAGGTATCTAAGTTTTTTGGGAGAAACGTGCTCGCCCGCTTTGGAGTGCCCCAACCACTGGTGACTGATAATGGAACTCAGTTCGCAGACAGAAAGTTCAGAGAAATGCTGGCCGGCCTAGGTGAGAAACAGCGTTTCACCTCGGTCGAGCACCCACAAACCAATGGCCAGGCAGAAGCGGCCAACAAGGTAGTACTACGCGGACTGAAAAGAAGCTTGGAAGAAGCCAAGGGCAATTGGGCAGAAAAACTGCAGTCGGTCCTTTGGGCCTACAGAACGACCCCCCCCCCCTCATCGACCGGGGAGTCACCATTTAAACTTGTCTACGGAACTAACGCTGTCATCCCGATTGAGATGGGAGAGCTAAGTTGGAGGACGACCAACCCACCAACCCCGGCCGCAAATGAGCGAGCGACAAGAGAAGAGCTCGACCTGGTTGATGAGTTGCGAACCAAGGCGTCACTTAGGGAGCAACTCATCAAGCAGAAGGTCGCTGCCAGGTATAACGCCCGCGTCCAGAAGAGGGAGTTCTCCATTGGACAGCTCGTCCTAACGAGGGCCGACGTGGCGAATAAGAACGCTCGTCAGGGAAAGCTCGCCCCTAATTGGGAAGGACCATACCGTGTTATCAGCAAGACTGGAAATGGAGCTTACGAGCTAGAAACCATGGAAGGGGCGACCATCCCCAGAACATGGAATGCTGACAAGTTGAGAAAGTATTATGTTTAAGTTGTAAACACTAATTGATCAATAAAGAACAGGCGGTCGCCTTTTTCCCCACAGGGATTTTTTACCGAGGACCGACCTTAATATTTGACTTGTGTACTTTATTTCCCGCAAATTGTATGCACGGTCGCTCACCATGCGAGTAGCAGTCGAGCGACCAGTAGAGTTCCATCGAATGGCCCAAACGAGAGCAGCCGAGCGGCCTAAAAGAGTGCCATCGAATGGCCCAAACGAGAGCCGCCGAGTGGCCTAAAAGAGTGCCATCGAATGGCCCAAACGAGAGCCGCCGAGCGGCCTATACGAAAGGCCTTCGATTGGCCCAAGTGTGGATAAACAAGCGACCCACAAAGCGAGGTAAACAAATTACCCTTAGTAATGTGGCCAACGAACAATCTGCCACAACGAAGGACCATCGATCGGTCCATAAAAATTGTGTCTGGCGCGACCGATCATAGCAAAAAAGAATCGAATTCAATTGAAGAGCAATTAAACAGGCCAAAGTTCACTGAAAATATATAACGGGCGAACAAAGCGCTAAATTGTCATTAAGTACAAACGAGGACGCCTTGGTCGCATCCAGGGCGCCCATTAAAACACCGCTCGCAGGCGGGTCAAAAGTGAAAAATCCAAGATTACAGAATTCAAAAGATTACAAGTTTAAGAGTCGCTAGGGGCCTGGTAGATCACCGCCTCTTCTTAAACGACCTTCCCCTTCAGCATTTTCTTGGGACGTACGATTTGCTGCTCGATCACACGATGTGTGCATTGCACGATCTCGCGATCGACCCCCAGATCAGGGTAGAGGAGCTTAATCTGACTGACCGCATTCTCAAATTGACACTCTGTAGCTCCCTTCGCCCGGTCAAGAACGTCTTTGTAACGACCTCGAAACTTACTCTTTTCCTCCTCCATGGCATCCAGGTCATTTTTTAGTCCAGCGACCTGGTTCGACAGTTCTGTATTCTTTGAAGTGAGGCGTTCGACCTCTTTTTCAGCTGTTTTCTTGTCGACGATCGCCTTGTCCGGGGCAGACTCGACTGCAGTTTGAGCAGCAACAGCGGCCACAAGTTGGCGTTCTGCATCGACGAGCCTCTCCTTGTTGTCAGCGATCGCCTTGATTTTCGGTTCAAGTTCCTTCATCTTCTTGAGCAAATCATCTCACTCACCCCTTACTTCTACGAGCAACGACAAGGCAGAGTTCGGTTTAAAATTTTTATCAACTAGATCGTCTTCAAGCAATGAATATTTATTGGCAAGGCGCCTACCTTCCATGCGGTCTGCTTCCTCATCTTGGTATTTTTTGAAAAGAATTCCAGCGGCCTTCATCGCATCGGCCATCACCTCGAACGGTTCTTCTTTGAAACGAGCGCAGTCCTGATCGCCCAATCCAAGCAGGTCGATTTTAGGCGATCGGTAGATACCATGGCTTTTGCCACTCTTGTGCTGACCCCCACGATCAACTGACCGATCCCGCTTGGACCTTTCATGATTTTGGAGTGGGCTGCCCAAATCAATGGCTTGATTTGGTGTGCCCGCTCGAGGAGTCTGACGATCGGGCTGAGATCCAGTTCCGGCAGCTTGGGGCGTACCCCCAGGTTGAGTTTCAGGAATTCCACGGACGGGCGAAGTCTCACCATCCTCGGCCGCCCATTGGTCCAAAAGGTTGAAGTCGTTCATGTTCGCCATGTCAACTGCAAAGACAAAGGTAGATGGTTAGAAACAGTTAAATAAAACGAAATGACAGAAAATAAACTAGGCGAGCGACCACCAACCAAGAGCGGCCTTGACTTTTCTCTTGCCGTGAGCGTCCACAATGTTCTTGACCTTGATGCGACCCTCAGGGACTAGGGACGCAATCTTTTTCAGCCGATGGATCGTCCCCCTATCCAGGTCGTCAAGTTCTGTTTCCTTAAACGCGTACTCGCCCGGTTTTTTCCAGAAATGGTTAAAACTCCACACCGTGGGAAACAGGGGTGTTCCTTCCCGATCATCCTTTGACATCTGGGCGATCCCTCGAAGGGCCTCGACCGAGTTTGGAACGACCCAAAAGAATTCTCTCTTCCACCCGGTCGTCAGTGAGTCCAGATAAGGCTTGAAAAAATTGTATGTCGAGCGGTTTTTGAACGAAACTGCTTCCTTACGGGCGCCCTTGGAGCCTTTCTCGTAAATGTAGCTCATTTCAAACAATGTGAAGAATAATCTTATGGAGACCGGTCGTTTCAAAACCACAAGAACATCTTCGTACGCCTGCAAGAACGCCCAAGCGTTCGGGTTCAGTTGAGAGGGGGCGACCTGAAGATAACGTAAGACCTGGCGTTGGAACTTGGTAAACGGCAGAATTATGCCCATGCGTTGGAAAACGATGCGGTACATCGTGAATTTTAGCACGTCTGTCTAGGCCGCAATGTCTGCCCCTTTGCCCATGCCTTCTATTTTCCATCCTTCATTTAGTCCGGTCGCAAGATACGCTATGTCCTGGCTCCCCTCTTGAATTTTGCTATGTTGACCTCTCAAGCTAATTGAAACCCAAGACATGTCCTTTTCAGCTGCGACCTCAGGATCTGCTCGGTGGTCGCCTTGTCGACCTCTGTCGGCCGTCGCAGTGCCTTCGGCCACGGCCTGATCAATACCTTCATCAGTGGCAACCCGTGCGTTGCTTTCTACGGCGTCATCGACTACAGCCTCAGGTAACGGCGCCCCATCTTTGTCCGGCCGAGTTCGGGATTCACTAGAGGAAGTCCAATTCAGGGTTGATGACCCCGAGGAAGACTCATCGTCAGAAGAGGACGACCGGGCTTGTACAGAACTTTGCTCCACTGGTCGGGTCATACTATGTGCGAGAGAAACGGCCGGACTGCCAGAGATACGGCGGGTCTGTTTGGTCCTCGCCAGAATGAACCTGTGAAGGGGAATAACGGTCAAGGTCCTGCTCGCGCGTAGAGAGGGGGCGACGTGGTCGTCCCCAGACCTGACACCCACTCCACCAGGTAGAACATAAAAACTGAAATAAAGAAAGGGCGGTCGTAATTACCTGGAATTGGAGCGAGCTGATAGCGAGCGAGCTTTGGTAGGAGCGACCGATCCAATACCTCTGCAACGAGCGATCAATGAGAGCAGAGGAAATCAGAGAAACGTGCAAATGAGAAACTCCCTTGAACCCTATATATAATGGGCCAACCATCATCATGGGCCGGAAGCGAAGAGGCGCGACTCTTCGCGTAAACGTCACCTCGAACAAACCAAAAGTCACCTCATTAAAGTAACTGTCACCTCAGCATTTATGACAATTGATCGTCAGGCATCAAACCCGAGGCGGCACCTGGCCCCGTGTGACCAGGCTGCGTGGCAGCGACCACGCAGTCGACCAATTAGCGATCGACCAGCTAACGTTCGACCAGTTATCGTTCCAGAACGGTCGTTTGTGACCACGCTGGGGGGCAAGGAATCAAGTCTTAGCCCGCCCCCAGGCGACCTAGGCTTGGGGGGCAACTAATCTGGAGTGGGCTCGAAGCCCAATTTCACCCAACAGGCCCAGCGCGGCCCAATACCTGGCTTGCTCCGCAAGACGTGGCCAGCTCCGAGATAGGCGCGACGGCCAAAATGCCTGCGCAGTCAACAGTATATATACCACACTAGTATGTGGATTCAGGTACTTTTTTACTCACCTTGTGACCCTGCCCGTTGAAGCACCTCTGACTTGAGCGTTGGAGTGCCTTTGCAGGTACCACCCGCGTGCGGCCCAGAGCTCGGTCCTTCATCCCAACGACCGAGCAACATCATCAGACAGCAGCAACTCATCGTATTGGTCAGGTACGATCAGATATCTCACCCCTTCTGTTTGAATGTTACCCCTATGTTGGTAACGTGCAGGTGATTGCGAGTGAAGGCATGTCTACCTTCGCTAGTTGAGTCAGGTGTCGTCGCTCTAGTACGTAGCACACGGGGGGATGAACGCTAGTTTTATTAGATGTCTTTGATATTTAAATTCTGAAGTTTTATGGTGATGTTATAATTATTTAATTGAACTTTGATTTTTATTCCGCTGCTTGGTGATGTTATGACGTGCTAGGTGTCGCACTGTTTTAATGGTGAAACTTCATTATTGGCGTGTGATGTTTAACGGTGAAAATTTAGCATCCCTTGTGGGTGTAGCGAATAACGTTTTGAAGCTCTGATTTTTGTCAAAAAAAATTCCGGGTAGAAAAGGGGTATTACAGGGAGCGACAATCTTGTGTTGCAATTTTTTTACATTTCATCGCTGAAGATGAAGATGAAGGAAGACAGAGAGAAGAGGTGTGATTTGAGAGAGAAGGAGAAATATGGGAGATGGAACCTGAAAACAAAGGGATTTAGAGCTGCGCTTGAGAGGGGTGAGAACATGTGAGAGGGATGAGGGAAACCGAAAACGAGCTAGGGTTTGAGAGGGATGGGGGAAAAATGTGTGGAGAGTCTGGTTTCATGAGGAAGAAGAAAGAAGGGTGTGGGTCGTGGTGGTGGCCGGCGACGCAACAGGGTGGGAGTGGAGAGTGGTGGCTAAGCAGTGATGAACGATGGAAGAGATGAGGGAGAGTACGAACGGTGAATGAGAGTGAGAGGGAGCGAATAGAGATGGGAAGTAGAAAAGGCTAACTTTTTTCGTTTCTATAACGGGCGGTTTTGTGACCCGTTATGGAAGCCTAAATTTTTGGACTTTCTATAACGGTTATGCAAGGGAACCGATATGAAAGATGGTTTTTGCACTTTCTATATCGGTTTTAGTGGCAACCGATATAAAAATTGTAATTTTAATTACAAAACTGCCACCGCGTCACTTTTAATATCAGGTCGTTTTTAGCTGATATAAATCACAGTTATAAAAGGCATTTTTCACTAGTGATCAAAACTTCCTCTTTCCTACACAAGAAATGATCACCACTTCATCCTCTTCAATTTGATACAAACATCACAACATATAATCCACTCTCCATGAATCTACCATTTTCAAATTTGGAGGAGAAGATGAGGAAATTTTGTGTTGTCTTCTTCCTTCAAGTGTTTTGGAGTGTTGGGAAGTTCAAATAAGTGGTTGGGTGCTAGCTTGGAGTGGAAGAATTAGAGTTTCAAGGTTAGGGTTTGAGAATCAAAATTTGGGGTTTTATGTGAATAGGAGCAAATGGAGCTAGGAGATGATGAATAGTGTTTGTGGTACTTCATGGTTGATTGGGAAGCTTTGGAGTCTTTGAGGAGCTTGGAACCTTAGGAATCAAGTTGATGGTGCCTAGGTCAAAGTTGATATTTCTCGCGGGTCGGATGTTCGAGTAGCGGAAAGCTTTGGAAACGGATTTGGGCGTCGTCGAAACGTGGAGTTGATTCAGGGAACGTTCGTGTGGTTATGTCGGAAATGCGATTTTGAGGAAAGCCTCGGTGTTACGTGATTTTCACCACGATAGGTGAGTTTTACACATGTTTAGGTTTATTCCGTTTTGAAATGAATTTTATGTGATTTGGTTTCGAAAGATTTTGAGTCGAAAACGTTATTTAGAAATATATCGCGTTTTGACAAAATTCGTATATGTTGTGTTTTTGATTGAATTGCTTGATTGTTTGATGTTGACTGGATGTATTTTGATGTGGTTTTTGACTTTTTGAAGTTACAAAGGTCGTGGAATGTCTCGGCGCCGTTTAGAAGCGAAACGACACAAAACCGAGTTTTGAAAAGCTGTTTTTCTGCATTTCCAGTGCTCGTCACATCGCGGTCATCCCCCATCGCATCCCGACCCTTGATGATTTTTGAAACGAAAAACTTCTTTCACTTTTCGCATCGCGACGCTTTACAGTTTTTCAGCAAAAGTCACTGATTTTGTTTTCGCAATAACTTTTGATCCGGGAACCCGATTGAGGTGTTCTCAGGTGTGTTTGAAAGCTTATTGAAAGGCCTAATCAAATATGTAATTTAAATTGAATAATGCACTGTTTTTGAAGTTATAAATTGTCTCTAAAAACCGAATAATAGAACACGTTTGAGGTCATGTTTTATCGAAAGGAAAACGGACTATAAGTCCTATGTGGTGTTGTATAACTGATGCGAGATGATTATTATTTAATCATCTAAACCGGTCTATGATTCACGATATATAAATTATATCGAATATAGGAGTTAACCCAAATGCGGGTGGATATATATATATATATATATATATATATATATATATATATATATATATATATATATATATATACTATATCGAGTTTGGGTGACGACCCATGAGGTTAACATACTAGGCGGGGAAGTCATGATCCCTTACCCTAGGCCCGTATACCATTAGGGAAAGTACTATTGGTAAGGGGGTTCACCGGGATTACCAAAGCTGGGGTCGGTGTTATGTTACAGTTAGAAAATAGTTCACTGGGATTACCAAATCTGGGAACGATGCTGTAATAAAGTTATGATACGGTTTACCGGGATCACCAAAGCTGGGGTCGGTACCGTGCTAAAGTTAGAAATAATGTTCACCGGGATTACCATATCTGGGGTCGGTGTCATTCTAAAGATATCAATAGTATGGTTACCGAGATTACCAAAGCTGGGGCTGGTATCATACTATGTTGACTAGTACGAGTCACCGGGATTACCAAAGCTGGGGTCGGTGTCGTGCTAAATTAAAAGAATGTAGTTTATAAAGTAAACTACGAATGTATAAGAATTCATAAATGAACCGAGATCGTTTTTAGGGGTCTCGGTAGAACTCACTAAGATTGTATCTCATTGTATATATGTTGATGTTTTACAGAGAAACGGGGAATGTGGAGATCGAAGAGGCACAAGTAGATGATTACTCAGGAGGATATTGAAGACTTAGCTTTTATTTTTAAGCTTATGTTTTTCCCTTGTTATTTTTAAATCAGAATTTTATGTCGTTACCAGATGGATGAGTTAAGTTTTTATTTTGCGCTTTCTTGTATGATACTGAACACTAAAGTTTGCTGATGGTTGATGGTCAGTGAACCGTTATAGTCTTATTTATGATTAATACTGTCTTGTTGATTATTCAGCGAAAAATTTATAGTGGTGTTCAGTATCTAAACAGGAAATAATATCTTGATGGAGTTAGGGATGGTACACTTAGGTATTCCTACTAGTTAGAAATACCAGGGTGTTACTTTGCGCATTCAGCCACCAAGCCTCATGGATTTACCGGATCATTGTTTGTGCCTTGGCAAGGTTTGTAAAGGCAAAAAGGCTAAGAGAACTCGGTATCTGATTTGGTTGACAACTTGTTGGAGTATTTGGTTGGCTAGGAACGCATTGATTTTCAAGAATGAGGCTCCTAATATCGACTCAATCATTACCCGTATTAAGAGCTTAACGTGGAGTTGGTTGGTTTATAGAATCGATTGTAATTCAATGTTAAATAATTTCTCTTTGTGGAATGATCCTATTGATTGCCTAAACAATTTCTAATTTGTTGTTTGGGTTTGAGCACCCTAGTGCTCCAATCAATGAAATATTGCTTATCTAAAAAAAACACATGTGGTTGATGACATCAAATGTTATAAAAACTAAAACAATGCAGCGACAAAAATTCTCTTTCTAAATATTGTGTTGTGCTGATCAAAACATGGACTGGATAACATTGTTGTTATTTAAAAGAAATTCCTCATACATTGAGGCGGAAAATTCTATGGACAATTGTGTGAAAAACTAAAACGAATTAATGAAATGATGTTCTTCATATATAGTACGGCCTTATATAGAATTATTGGAAAATACATTTGGTGGCAATTGAGTGTGTAAATTTCGAATTATCAAAATTGATTTGAAATTTTGAATTTGAAATTTCATAGAAATAGTGCGAAACGGAAATTATTAATAAATTAAAAATGGCTCTCAAACTGTTCTGGACTGGACCAGGAGGTCCATTCAGCAATACCAGGAGGTGCACTAAGCAATTGGATATCGATTGGCCCAATCATTTCGGCCCATATCCACAACATACAAGCCCAATTAAGGCCATCACACTTGAATGGTTGAGATCGATTCTACTGATCCGACGATCCACAAACGGGCACGATTTCCTATAAATACCAGCTTCATAAGGTACATACTCTCATTCCTAGCTAAATCACTCATATATTCTCAATACTGACTTGAGCGTCGGAGTGGCTTCGCAGGTACCCCCCCGGGCTCACACAAACCTTTGGCAAGGTAGCAGGAGACCTTTTCTCTTGCTACTCCATGGCTCCCAGAGGCAGACCCCGGATTCAAAGCGTTGCCATACCCGCACCCCGACCAGAGGGTACTCCTGAAGGCAACGTCGTCAGCCTGCTTGACGAGGGTACCAGTCAGCCTGCCCAGCCCTCGAATGTGAGCCAACTTTTGGATCTCCTGTGCAATCGCACTCAAGCTATGCTGCAGTAGGAAGCTTGCCTAAGGCAGATTGAAAGGCGTGTGGCTTCCCTACCCGAGCAGCCTCCACCCAGCTGGAGAACCCCTCCTCCGACAACGGTAGCTTCAAGGCGCCATCGGTCTCCCCCTCGAAGGCATCACGTCCATCGTTCCCCCCAAGGCGAAGGCACGTACATCGCTCTCCCCCTCGGCAGCGCAGGCATGGAGGATCAGGCTCACCTCCAAGGACCCCTCCATCCCCTCCATATGATACCTACCAGCTTCACGATTCCCACTCCAAGACCTCCTCAAGTGCATCCCCTAATTCTCGTGAGAGGTCAAGGAGTCGAGTCAATACCCACCAGAGGCACCACCGGGGATCACCATCGAGGAGATCCCCCGACCGGCGCAGGTATCGAGATTCAGACTATGAACACACCTCCCATCGAAACTCAAGAAGGTTTTCCGACGAAGGACCTTTCACTCGAAGGGTGGATGAATGCCAAATCCCAAGGGCCTTGGAAAAGCTGCCAGATCTCAAGATGTATGATGGAACCGGAGATCCAGACCGCCATCTGGCACACTTCTCCCTGATGATGCGCTATAGAGGCGCCAGGGAGCCTGTTCACTGTAAAATCTTCCCCCTCACTCTCGAAAATTCCGCATTAGAGCTGTTTCAAAAGCTAAAGCCAAACTCCATCTCCTCATGGAGTCAACTGGCGAGAATGTTCACAGCTCATTTCACTGCCTCCCGGTTGAAACCCAAATCTGAAGAGGTTCTTAGGGCATTCAGGCAGGGAGAGATAGAGAATATCTGGAAAGGTTCAACGAGGAGGCTGCCAACGTCAGGAACCTTGAAGACAATAGGAGGCTCTTTTGGATGAAGGATGGCCTTAAGAAGGGAAGCCAGTTTCAAAGGGACGTGGGGGTTAACAAACCCCGAATCTTGGACGAGTTCCTTCGGAAGGCACGAAAGTACATGGACTATGAAGAAGACAACATGGCGTACCAAGAGGGAGCCAAGGTTGGCAGTAAGGAGGAAGAGCTGGCTTACAAGGCCATTGAAGAACCATGGCAGAAGGGAACCCAAGATGAGAGAATTCCTCGGGAATCCCGACCCCGACAAGGTCGCTTCTCAGAGTACACCCTGCTAAACACATCCTAGGCTGCGATCCTTGCCAAATGCGTCGACGCGGAGTTTCGGGACATCAAACAGCCCGAACCGTGCAAAGGAAAGGCCAAACCTCTAAGAAGTATTACCGTTATCACAAAGGTTATGGGCACAGTACCAGCAAATGCAACACCCTCAGGGATGACATTGAAGAGTTGATCCGCGAAGGGAAGCTCACCCAATACGTGAATGAAGAGGAGGATGAGACCCGTGACTCTGAAGAGAGAGCATGGCATCAGGACCTGAACCTAGAGCTAGGCCTAGTTAAGAATCTTGTTGTTTGGGCGCAAATGCGAAATGTAAAGCTCGAAATGAATGATTAACAAAGTTCATTTTGCAATTACAGTTTTTACTCTAGCTCACTAGAATTAATACTTGTTCCAAAGGAAATTCCTTAAAGATCAAGAAAGAAAAAGGGTCCAACTTCATAGTTAGGGTGCCTAGTAATGGAGTCAAGAGTGTCATGGCACGCCAAAACAAGTAAGTGACCTTGGTGGTCACAACCCCTTGGGAAAGTTCTCTCTGGGCCGAGTCCCGGTAAACTGTGCCAAGGGTATACTTCAAGATGACCTTGGTGGTCACAACCCCTTGGGCGTGTTCTATCCGGGCCGAATCCTGGAAATCTGTGCCAAGGGTATACTTCAAGGTGACCTTGGTGGTCACAACCCCTTGGGCGAGTTCTATCTGGGCCGAGTCCCGGTAAACTGTGCCAAGGGTATACTTCAAGATGACTTTGGTGGTCACAACCCCTTGGGCGTGTTCTATTCGGGTCGAGTCCTGGTAAACTGTGCCAAGGGTATACTTCAAATTGACCTTGGTGGTCACAACCACTTTGGACGAGTTCTATCCGAGCCGAGTCTTGGTAAACTGTGCTAAGGGTATGCTTCATTACAAATTGTCACGGTGGGCGTCGACAACTCAACTGCCTAAAGCAAGCCAAACTTAGCGACTATCTACTTGAAAAAATCCTAAGTCCAACGAAAATGCGCACACACGAGAAATCACTAGCAAAGCATGAGACCATGAGGTATTGGGTATCAAGCGCCAAGAAAGGCGCGAAAGTCAAGCAGGCGTGAGACTATGAGGTCACGGACATCAGAGATAGGGTACCTACAAGGGTTGTAACATCCCTAATTTTTAAAGATTCGTATTATGATGCCGGAGGCCGATTAATTATTTGTGGGAATAATTGGTCGTGTCTCGGGGATTAATAGTCGAGGAATTTTTCAAGAAATCCTATTCTCCATTAAAGTGTGGCTTATTCATAATTTAAATGAGGAATTGGGGCTGAAGGGCAAATCTGTCTTTTCACATCCCTAACTTTTAAAATATAATTATGAAGATTATAATTAATAACGAGCCGAAAGAATTGACGGATTTCGGATCGGAATTGGATTAATCGAGAAAGTTTTATACCGAAGAGAAATTCCGACACCTAACCTATGACTTATTGGGCCAGGGGTAATTTGGTCAATTCCCCATCATTAAACCCCCAGCCCATACTCACCCTGACCACCCTCACACTCTTACATTGTGCTCTAGCTGAAAATAAAAGAAAGGAAAACAGAAAGGAGAGGATAGAAAGGAAGAGAAAAATCGAGAGAGAGAGAGAGAGAGAGAGAGAGACAGAGAGAGAGAGGAAGAAGGAAGGAGAAGGATTCATCTCCATTGTCATTGCATGTAAGTATTCAGACCTCCTTTCCACTCCATTTTTGATTCTCTTTCTACTGGTATAAGTTTCAGAAGCTAATTCTCATTCTTTCTCTCAACCCCATTTTCGACCTTGGTGCTTCAATGGTGAAGAAGGTGGAGCTTGCATGTTCAGTTTTTTTTTGTTGTTGCTGTCAAAGGAGAAGTCTGGTGCTTGTATTTCGAATTTGGAGGGATTTCAGTCATTCTAGTTGTTGTTTCAGTTACTTAGTGGGAGGAGTTGTTGTCTTGGTTCGAATTAGTATCTATCGGGGATTGTTCGTGGGTTCTTGTGATTCGGTTATCGCGTATTCCGTTGGAGCTCCTTGTACGATCGTCGACTAGGTGAGTTCTACTCACGGATAGGGATGTTTTGTGTGTCCTAAAAATATATCGGTTTTGAGTCATAAGGCATTATCCTGTTTTCGAAAGATTTTGGAACCGAAAACCGTTTTTGAGTAATATCGCGTTTTTACGGTTTTTATGGAATTCTTGAACTATTTACGAAGTTGCGATTACATCGTTGAAATGAAATGATTTATATACTATCTAGAATTTTCCGAGTTTCAGGAGTGATTGATATTAGGAATCGAATCGGGCGGAAACGAAAAGCGGAATTGAGAAATAGGTGAACTTTGTGGTAACAGATACAGGTCGCACGGACCGTGCGCCCCTGGGCACGGACCGCGCTCCCCGGGCCACGGACCGCGCGCCTGCATCGGGTTGGCTCAGTTGGAAATAAAACGGGACGCCCCGATCGTGCGCCCCTGGGCACGGACCATGCGCCCCTTTCGGTTTGGATTGTGTGATTCTGGTAAATCACGCACGGGTCGTGCGCCCCTGGGCACAGACCGTGCGTTAGCTTCTGTCACCGATTTCTCATTTCGAAGCTCTGTTTGATCCCGAGCCTTTCCTAATCTCTTTCTCAATCATTTAAAAAGGAATTGCCTTACTGAAACCCTTATTTTGAACTTGTTCAACTCATGGTTTTGAAAGCCTATTTGATTGAAAAACCGAAACCCTAGCATACGTGTGGGCACACCGACTGATGGACTGACTATATATATATATGTCATTGTGTATGATTATAACGCCGGATGTCTAACTATTGAATTCATCTAAACGGGTTATAGATCGATATGGATATTGTTTATCCAATTATTATGTGACTGATCCTTTGGTGATCGAAAAGATATAAATTATCTAACTCTCGAGATTTGATATGTATTGTCATTTGTATCGCGTTGGGTGACGACCCGACAAGTAGCATACTAGGAAGGGAAGTCATGAGCCCTCACCCTAGGCCCTGTATACGTCTTGGCGTGGTCAATTCATGGGTTACCGGGATTAGCAGATTGTTGTGCGGCCGGTTTGTGCGAAGTTAGACACATGGTTACCGGGATTAGCAGATTGTTGTGCGGCCGGATCATGTTAAGTTCAACTCACGATTTTCCGCGATTAGTAGTTGTTGTGCGGTCGGCATTTCGATTAATAAATAAGACATTGGTATGTCAGCTTTTGTTGTAACGGTTTAAGAAATTGAACCGAGTGTCGGTGAGGGGGCACAGTAGGACTCACTGAGATAATGTTATCTCACCCAATCCATATTTGTTGTTTTTCAGAGAAGTAGGGAAAAAGGAAGACTATTGTGCACGAGTAGTTGGTATACTCTCGGAGGTGCTGAAGACTTAGTCATATTTATCCTTTGTTCTTTTGTTGTCCTATTGGTTGTATAAACTTGTATTGGTTATGAGTTTTCCAAAACCGCTTTATGTTTCTGTTTGGTATTTGGACTTGGGATATTGTATTCCGTTCGGTATGGAACCGATGAACTTCTATTTTATGAAGTAATGTTATTTCTAACTATGTGTTTATTTCGGAAAAAGTTTGTAGGTCCAATACTTAAACAGGAACTGTGTCCTCTGAACTTCCGCATCTGTGCATCTTTGGTCTCTCTACACGTTAGAAATACCGGGGTGTTACATTTGGTATCAGAGCGGTTCGACCTAGTCGGACTTAGATGTTAACAGTCTTTTACGTCTTCTAAGTCTGATTCTTCTTAGTATGCTATTAGACATTGAGCCTGATCAACTTAATACTTTGTGCATATTTCGCAGAATCATGGCTGGAAGAGGTAGGAGAAACCCACCTGTTGATCCTCATCAAGAATGGACGCAGAATGTCATCGAGACTCAGCAGAAGATGATGAATGACATGATGCTAATGCCTCAGCAACAGATGGCTCAAATGGCTCAAATTCAACAGATGCATCAAGTGCCTCAACCATAACAAGCTGAGCCAGTCAATGTGCCAACACCTGAGGATCCCAACAAGGTGTATTTTCGGTTTCTGAAGATGAAACCCCCAACCTTCAAAGGAGGATCCGATGCAATGAAGACCCATTTTTGGGTAGACGCCATGGAACGGATCTTTGATACCTTGCAATGCAATGAAGAAGAGAAAGTAATTTGTGCTGCTAACGCTCTGGACGAGGATGCTCACACCTGGTGGGTTAATGCTCGTAGAATGCTACAAATTCAAGGAACTCCTCTTGAGTGGAATAATTTCAAGGAATTATTTTTGAGTCATTATTTCCCCGACTCTCAAAGACTTGCCAAACAGATGGAATTTCTGAATTTGAAACAAGGAGAGATGACAGTTGGGGAATATACTGCAAAATTTGAGAGGTTGTCACAATTCTATGATTTGGGGGCCACCGCTCCTGATGACAAGTGGAAAATAGTGATGTTCAGACAAGGTCTTAGAGGCGATGTGAATCAAGTTCTCAGTTCTTATTCCATGACCACTTATCCTGCATTGGTTCAACAAGCTCATTCAGCTGAAAGTGACCTTAAAAGAATGTATGCCGAAAGGAAGGATTTCTGGAAGGATAAGCACAGAGGAAATGACTCAACTTCTTCAAACCCTAGATATAGAGGGAATTCGGATAAAGGAAAACAAATACAGTCAAGTGACTCTGCAAAGCCTAGCAGGTGCGGCATCTGCAAGAAATATCATAAAGGGAGATGCGAGGTGGGACCGAACCAATGCTACCATTGCAAAGAAGTGGGCCATTATGCTAATAATTGCCCGTCAAGGAGAGCTTTCTTGAAGTCTCCTGATGCTCCGAGGCAGGCTCGAGTCAACACTTTGGATGCCAAGACCATCAAACCAGCTGATAATCTTATAAGGGGTACAGGTTCTCTCTTTAATCAAACTGTTAATATTCTGTATGACTCTGGTGCTACTCATTGCTTTATCTCAGAAGCATGTGCTGAACGGTTAGGATTAACGGTATCTCCTATATCCGAGCCAATAACTATCCTTACTGCTGCAAAGGGTCGTGTGCGAACCCAATCATTATGCCTTAACTGTCTGCTTACCATAGGAGGCAGGGATTTTGTTGTTGATTTTATCTGTTTGCCTATGAGGGGAATGGAGATCATTTTGGGAATGAATTGGATGACTTCCAATCACATTACTATTGACTGTTTCAATCGTGCAATTAATTTTCCTTCTGAAGTAGCGGGACATTCACTACCTACAGATGATGGTGTTATTTCATTCGCTTCAGCCAGCCAGTCTCTATTCCAAGGTGTGGAAGCTTTCGTTGTTGTTTTGTCTGCATCAACCGAAACTGATTTGGATTTATCGTCTGTTCAAGTTGTTAATGAACTCTTAGATATTTTTCCCGAGGAAGTCTCCTCTTTGCCTCCAGAACGAGAGGTAGAATTCTCTATATATTTGGCGCCTGGTGCAGGGCCAATATCCATGGCACCTTACAGGATGTCTCCTCTCGAACTGAAGGAATTGAAGTCCCAACTTGAGGAATTAATTTCCCAGAAGTTTATTCGACCGAGTGCTTCTCCATGGGGTGCTCCGGTATTGCTAGTCAAGAAGAAGGACGGAAGCATGAGATTATGCATAGACTACCGTCAGCTGAATAAAATCACTATCAAGAACAAGTATCCATTACCAATGATAGATGATCTACTCGACCAACTTCGAGGTGCTAAAGTTTTCTCCAAGATTGATCTAAGGTCAGGATACCATCAAATCAGGGTAAGAGCCTTAGACATGCCGAAGAATGCTTTTCGTACGAGGTACGGACACTACGAGTTTGTGGTGATGCCCTTCGGATTGACTAACGCTCCAGCCGTATTCATGGATTATATGAATAGAGTATTTCATTCCTACCTGGATCAGTTTGTGGTCGTCTTTATTGATGATATCTTGGTTTACTCAAAGTCAGTTGAAGAGCATGCCCAGCATCTCCGCTTTGTCCTAGGAGTACTTCGAGAGAAGAAGCTTTATGCTAAACCGTCGAAGTGTGACTTTTGGATGCCCGAAGTGAAGTTCCTGGGTCATGTGATTTCCCAGGAGGGAGTTGCAGTTGATCCTAGCAAGGTGGAAGCAGTGTTGAATTGGGAACGACCGACATCAGTGACTGAGATCAGAAGCTTTCTGGGTTTAGCTGGTTATTATAGAAGATTCATCGAAGGTTTTTCGCAGTTGGTACTTCCGCTTACTCGATTGACTCACAAGGGTCAACCGTTTACTTGGGATGCCGATTGTGAAGAGTGTTTTCTTGGATTGAAAGAAAAATTAACTTCTGCTCCGATTCTCATTCTTCCGGATCCGTCATTGGGATTTCAAATCTACAGCGACGCCTCTGGGAAAGGTTTAGGATGTGTTCTCATGCAGAATCAACATGTTGTGGCCTATGCATCAAGACAATTGAAGACTCATGAGCGGAATTACCCAACTCATGATTTGGAATTAGCAGCCATCGTGTTTGCGCTAAAGATTTGGAGACACTATCTTTATGGTTCTCGTTTCAAAGTTTTTAGCGATCACAAGAGCTTGAAGTATCTGTTTGACCAAAAAGAGTTGAATAATAGGCAAAGGAGATGGACTGAATTTTTGAAGGACTACGACTTCGAATTGAAGTATCACCCTGGGAAAGCCAATGTGGTAGCAGATGCTCTGAGCAGGAAGTCTATCCACACGGCTAAGTTAATGATTCACGATATGGCTTTGTTAGAATCGTTCAGAGATTTGAAGCTCAAGGTAGCAAGAAAGAGGGACTGTATAGTATTGCGGCATATTCGGATAGCCTGTGTGTAAAGGGAACAAATCCGTGTAGCTCAAGAAACTGACGTGAAGTTACAGTCACTGAGAGGATCGCCAGATTTTACTGAGGATAGTGATGGCAGAATTTGCTATAATGGGAGGATTTATGTTCCCGATGATGATGATATCAAAAGGCAAGTACTGGAAGAAGCTCATAGGAGTCAGTACTCTGTACATCCAGGATCTACCAAGATGTACCGAGACTTGAAGTCAATGTACTGGTGGCCTGGGATGAAGGCCGAGGTTGCAGAATTTGTTTCTCGGTGCTTAACTTGTCAGAAGGTTAAGGCGGAACACCGAAGACCGGGCGGTCAATTACAACCCCTAGATGTGCCAGTTTGGAAATGGGAAGATATCTCAATGGACTTCGTCATGGGATTGCCGAGGTCACAAGCCGGCAATGATTCTATTTGGGTAGTAGTGGACCGATTGACTAAATCCGCTCACTTTATTCCCGTTCGCTCGACTTATAAAGTTTCCAAGTTAGCAGATGAATATGTGAAGAACATTATCAGACTGCATGGGGTTCCAACGAGTATCGTGTCAGACCGAGATCCCAAGTTCACCTCTAGATTTTGGAGGGCACTGAATGAAGCAATGGGGCCGAGAGTGCTCGTTAGCACTGCATATCATCCTCAGACCGATGGTCAGACTGAGAGGACAATACAGACCCTTGAAGACATGCTGCGGGCATGCGTACTAGACAACGGGTCGAAATGGGAAGACCACCTTCCATTGGTGGAATTTGCCTACAACACCAGTTACCACTCCAGTATTGGAATGGCGCCATTTGAAGCACTTTATGGTAGGAAGTGTAGAACTCCGTTATGTTGGTGGGAGATTGGCGAAGATAGGTTTTTAGGACCCGAAATGGTTCGTGAGACTACTGAGAAGATCAAGTTAATTCGAGAAAGGATGAAGGTTGTTCGGAGTCGGCAAAAGAGCTATGCTGACAACCGAAGGAGACCATTGGAATTTGAGGTTGGTGATCATGTGTTCTTGAAAGTTTCTCCAACCATAGGCACCGGGAGAGCTTTGCGAGCGAAGAAGCTCAGTCCTCGATACATTGGACCTTTCCAAATCATCGAGTGGATTGGGCCAGTTGCCTATCGCCTCGCATTGTCTCCGGCCCTATCAAATCTCCATGATGTGTTCCACGTGTCCCAGTTGAGGAAGTATGTTCCCGACCTGCATCAACCGTTGAGCGTTGATACGATTGACCTTCGACCGGATTTATCATTCCAACCTTATCCTAGTCACATCTTGGAGCGCGGTATGAAGACTCTGCGTTCAAGGACTATTCCGATTGTCAAAGTAGTCTGGGATGGCTTTTCAGCCGAAGAGGCTACCTGGGAACTGGAAGAAGACATGCGGACTCGATATCCATATCTCTTCCGTTAAGGTACGTCTCGTCAATTTTGAGGACAAAATTTTTAAAAGTTGGGGTGATAGTAACATCCCTAATTTTTAAAGACTCGTATTATGATGCCGGAGGCCGATTAATTATTTGTGGGAATAATTGGTCGTGTCTCGGGGATTAATAGTCGAGGAATTTGTCAAGAAATCCTATTCTCCATTAAAGTGTGGCTTATTCATAATTTAAATGAGGAATTGGGGCTGAAGGGCAAATCTGTCTTTTCACATCCCTAACTTTTAAAATATAATTACGAAGATTATAATTAATAACGAGCCGAAAGAATTGAGGGATTTCGGATCGGAATTGGATTAATCGAGAAAGTTTTATACCGAAGTGAAATTCCGACACCTAACCTATGACTTAATGGGCCAGGGGTAATTTGGTCAATTCCCCATCATTAAACCCCCAGCCCATACTCACCCTGACCACCCTCACACTCTTAAATTGTGCTCCAGCTGAAAATAAAAGAAAGGAAAACATAAGGGAGAGGATAGAAAGGAAGGGAAAAATCGAGAGAGAGAGAGAGAGAGGAAGAAGGAAGGAGAAGGATTCATCTCCATTGTCATTGCTTGTAAGTATTCGGACCTCCTTTCCACTCCATTTTTGATTATCTTTCTACTGGTATAAGTTTCAGAAGCTAATTCTCATTCTTTCTCTCAACCCCATTTTCGACCTTGGTGCTTCAATGGTGAAGAAGGTGGAGCTTGCATGTTCAGTTTTTTTTGTTGTTGCTATCAAAGGAGAAGTTTGGTGGTTGTGTTTCGAATTTGGAGGGATTTCAATCATTCTAGTTGCTGTTTCAGTTGCTCAGTGGGAGGAGTTGCTGTCTTGGTTCGAATTAGTATCTATCGGGGATTGTTCGTGGGTTCTTGTGATTCGGTTATCGCGTATTCCGTTGGAGCTCCTCGTACGATCGTCGACTAGGTGAGTTCTACTCACGGATAGGGATGTTTTATGTGTCCTAAGAATATATCGGTTTTGAGTCATAAGGCATTATCCTGTTTTCGAAAGATTTTGGAACCGAAAACCATTTTTGAGTAATATCGCGTTTTTACGGTTTTTATGGAATTGTTGAACAATTTACGAAGTTGCGATTAAATCGTTGAAATGAAATGATTTGTATACTATCTGGAATTTTCTGAATTTCAGGAGTGATTGATATTAGGAATCGAATAGGGCGGAAACGGAAAGCGGAATTGAGAAATAGGTGAATTTTTGGTAACAGATACAGGTCGCACGGACCATGCGCCCCTGGGCACGGACCGCGCGCCTGCATCGGGTTGGCTCAGTTGGAAATAAAACGGGACGCCCGGATCGTGCTCCCCTGGGGACGGACCCTGCGTCCCTTTCGGTTTGGATTGTGTGATTCTGGTAAATCACGCACAGGTCGTGCGCCCCTGGGCATAGACCGTGCGTTAGCTTCTGTGACCGATTTCTTATTTCGAAGCTCCGTTTGATCCCGAGCCTTTCCTAATCTCTTTCTCAATCATTTAAAAAGGAATTGCCTTACTGAAAACCTTATTTTGAACTTGTTCAACTCATGGTTTTGAAAGCCTATTTGATTGAAAAACCGAAACCCTAGTATACGTGTGGGCACACCGACTGATGGACTGACTATATATATATATATATATATATATATATATATATATATATATATATATATATATATATATATATGTCATTGTGTATGATTATAACGCCGGATGTCAAACTATTGAATTCATCTAAACGGGTTATAGATCGATATGGATATTGTTTATCCAATTATTATGTGACTCGTCCTTTGGTGATCGAAAAGATATAAATTATCTAACTCTCGATATTTGATATGTATTGTCATATGTATCGCGTTGGGTGACGACCCGACAAGTAGCATACTAGGAAGGGAAGTCATGAACCCTCACCCTAGGCCCTGTATACGTCTTGGCGTGGTCAATTCGTGGGTTATCGGGATTAGCAGATTCTTGTGCGGCCGGTTTGTGCTAAGTTAGACACATGGTTACCGGGATTAGCAGATTGTTGTGCGGCCGGATCATGTTAAATTCAACTCACGATTTGCCGAGATTAGCAGTTGTTGTGCGGTCGGCATTTCGATTATTAAATAATACATTGTTATGTCAACTTTTGTTGTAACGGTTTGATAAATTGAACCAAGTGTCGGTGAGGGGGCACGGTAGGACTCACTGAGATAATGTTATCTCACCCAATCCATATTTGTTGTTTTTCAGAGAAGCAGGGAAAAAGGAAGACTATTGTGCACGAGTAGTTGGTATACTCTCAGAGGTGCTGAAGACTTAGTCATATTTATCCTTTGTTCTTTTGTTGTCCTATTGGTTGTATAAACTTGTATTGGTTATGAGTTTTACAAACCGCTTTATGTTTCTGTTTGGTATTTGGACTTGAGATATTGTATTCCGTTCGGTATGGTACCGATGAACTTCTATTTTATGAAGTAATGTTATTTCCGACTATGTGTTTATTTCGGAAAAAGTTTGTAGGTCCAATACTTAAACAGGAACTGTGTCCTCTGAACTTCCGCATTTGTGCATCTTCGGTCTCTCTACACATTAGAAATACCGTGGTGTTACAAGGGTTCTGTCTAATATACAGACCATAACTTTGTCCGTGTTTTTCCGATTGAGGCGTGTAAGCATGCATTGGAAAGCCAAAGAGAAGAGATACAATTCTTTTGTTGAATTCAAAATCCAATTCTGATGTCTTGAAGGCCTAAACTGCGAAATACACGCCTACGCGGGATACCTATGCTTGGCCTCCCTCTCAAAGGTGACTGGGCCTCCCTCTGGCTAACGTGGCCTCCCTCTCAGCTTGCCACGTTATTATACAAGTGAGTAGTCACTCCACAAGGTACTCAAGCTTGCTCGTTGTAGACTTGCTCAACTAGGAGGGCCGACCACCTCCCTAAAAGCCTCCTCGGTCTCCCTCTCCCAAATTAGGAGGGCCGACCACAACATTTCTTCTCATCGGTGTCTCGGCCTAGACGCGCTAAGTTTTTGATCCTGAAAAAGTCACGAGACAAAAGGATTAGCATAAAGATAGCACACTTCATTGGTACTAGAGAAGAGATCACAAAAGTAGCATGTGAGGGAATAAAATGATGCATGAAGTGATGGAATTAGCAAGTGAGGGAATCAAAATGATGAGTAAAGTGATGGACTTGGCATGAGAAGGAAAATTCAATTCTCTGCTCGTCCCTCACTCTCTGCTCTCCCTCACCCTCTGCTCGCCCTCACTCTCCTGGTTGCCCTCACTCTTCTGCTCGCCCTCTCATCTCTGCTCTCCCTCAGCATCTGCGTGCCCTCTCATCTCTGCTCTCCCTCAGCATCTGCGCGCCCTCTCATCTCTGCTCTCCCTCAGCATCTGCGCGCCCTCCATCTCTGCTCTCCATCAACATCTGCGCGCCCTCCATCTCTGCTCTCCCTCCGCATCTGCGCGCCCTCTCATCTCTGCTCTCCCTCAGCATCTGCGCGCCCTCCATCTCTGCTCTCCCTCAGTATCTGCGCGCCCTCCATCTCTGATCTCCCTCAACATCTGCTCCCCCTCCATCTCTGCGCACCCCTCAGCATCTGCTCGCACCTCATCTCTCTGCGCGCCTCCTCTCTGCGCGTCTCCTCCATCGGCTCGCCCTCTCTGATGACACCTCCATCTGCTCGCCATCTTTGATCACGCTCTCTCTGCTCGCCCTCTCTAATCGCCTCCCCTCTCAAACGCGCGAAGGGAAGAGATAGGTCAAGATTAAACAAGAGAGAAAGAAGGTACCTCGAAACTTCCGTTTGTGAAACGTGATCGGTCTTGGACAGCGAAAAAGAAAATGTGATCAGGCCAAGAGGAGAAGTTGTGGTCTCCCCTCACTCTTCCTCTCTCTAAGAAATTTTGGTTTTGGCACTTGACAAGAGTAAATGGGAAAGGGGACCACCCCCTATTTTTACAAGGTAAAAACTGATTAGAAATTACTGGCCATCAATCACCTCGATCAAGGCAAATCAGCAAAGAATGTCAAGGGATGAAAAAGATAATTGCGGTGATCAGCCATCAAAATTAACAGGCCTGACGACGGCACGAGCCATGAGAGCAGTCCAACAGGCCCGACGACGGCACGAGCCGTGAGAGCAGTCCAGCCTGCGAAGGCATCCTTAACGCCAACATCAGAGGGCATGGCACCAGGCGCCCGGAGGAGGGCCAACTTCAGAATACAGCACCTTGGCACAAGGCGCCCCAGCTCGGTGCCTGGTACAAGGATTACACCAAGGGAGGTGTGAGTCACGGTTGCGGTGAAGAGATCTTATACGACCCGACAAGACAG
Organism: Astragalus membranaceus; assembly: GCA_039519185.1. NCBI lineage: Eukaryota > Viridiplantae > Streptophyta > Magnoliopsida > Fabales > Fabaceae > Astragalus > Astragalus membranaceus. Next base: position 118,707,390 of record CM076849.1, read on the forward strand.
ATGTAGTAATGCTTCGGGTAGATCGACAAAAATTCTTCAAGCCAAGACTATCATTCGGAATAATCTCGGCTTGGGGGGCAACTATTATGGACTTGACCAGGAGGTCCATTCAGCAATACCAGGAGGTGCTCTTTGTAATTGGATATGGATTGGCCGAATCATTTCGGCCCATATCCACAACATACAAGCCCAATTAAGGCCATCACACTTGAATGGTTGAGATCGATTCTACTGATCCGACGATCCACAAACGGGCACGATTTCCTATAAATATCGGCTTCCATAGCCTTCATAAGGTACATACTCTAATTCCTAGCTAAATCACTCACCTATTCTCAATATTGAGTTGAGCGTCGGAGTGGCTTCGCAGATACCCCCCTGGGCTCACACAAACCTCTGGCAAGGTATCAGGAGACCTACCAACTGCAGTCAATTCAATACTGCAAGGGACAGAACACAAACGAAAATGGCTCTCATTAAAATCATTTGAATTTTAGTAAATTGTTGAACTCAAAACGGAAATTTTGTTATCTGAAAAATAGTGTGAATAGGTGAACTGAACACATTACGGATTTGATTTGAAATATTAATGGGGAATCCGTTTTCAGAAATAGAGTTTAACGCCTTTGTTTCATTTTTATTTTCCTTTTATATACACCATGAGAATTACGCCAGGAATAGTGGACATGCGATTTAAGCCAGATTCAGAGCTTGACACGTATACACAGCTCTTGACATGTAAGCAGACTCAAGCTGTAAGAAACAGAATTGATAAATGGCAGAATTGCCTTGAGTTTCATTGATGGATGCTTTTGTACATTGTTCAATTGATAACAATCTCTTAACTGAGACTCAACTAACAAGCTAAAAACGACAACTAAACGGGTTACAAATTAAATGGGCCAACTAGCTTAAAGCCCAACAAGCCCAAAGCTTCTTACAAATTTACTAGTACATCCAACAAATCCTCCCCTAAACTCAAGTATGCTAGGCAGCTGAGCCTAGCTCACGAAGGAAGTGGAACCTTATATCTATATGCTTGCTCCTACCATGGAGCACAGGATTCTTGGACAGCTTAATGGTGGAACTGTTATCACAGTAGATAACAAAGGTTCTGTTCTGAGGGAGCCCCAACATTTCTAGTATCCTCCTTAACCAAATTTCTTGACAGGCACAGCTAGCAGCAACAATAAATTCTGATTCAGTAGTGAAGAGGGTCACAACTGGCTGCTTCTTAGCAGGCCATGAAATTGCTCCTGAAGCCAACAAGAAAACATAACCGGATGTGCTTCTCCTATCATCAATGTCACCTGCATAGTCACTGTCAGTATATGCAGCAAACACAGTCTCATCAGTCCTCTTATATAAAATTCCCAGTCCAACAGTTCCCTTAATGTATCTAAGAACTCTTTCAGCAGCTTGTAGGTGTAAATCAGTAGGTGATTCCATATATCTACTCAGCAAAGACAGCATAAGTGAAGTCAGGCCTAGTTGCAGTCAAGTACATAAGGCTGCCAACTAGTTGCTTGAAATTGCTCACATCTACTTTACTACCTTCTCCTTCCTTTGTTAGCTTAGAACTAGTGACTATAGGACTGTTAACAGGTTTCTAGTCACTCATTCCAAACCTCTCTAATACTTCAGCAACATATTTTACTTGACAAATTGAAATTCCTTGAACATTTTGACACACTTCAACCCCAGAGAGTAATTCATCAGCCCAAGATCAGTCATGTCAAAATTCTCTTTCATGGAGGACTTAAAATCATCAAACATTCTCTTACTGTTTCCAGTGAAAATCAAATCATCAACATAAAGACTTACAATCAAGATACTCCCTGATTTGTCAGTCTTCACAAATAAGGTGTGTTCTGATGGGCTCTTTTGGAAGCCTTCCTTTACAAAGTAAACTTCAATTTTGCTATACCAAGATCTTGGAGCTTGCTTGAATCCATATAGGGCTTTCTTCAGTCTTTAAACCTTGTTTTCACTCCCTTTTACTTCATAGCCCTGTGGCTGTTCAACAAACACAGTTTCATTAAGCTCTCCATGAAGAAATGCACTCTTCAAATCAAGCTGAAAAATGTTCCAGCCTTTAAGAGCAGTAAGAGCAATTACTGTTCTTATGGTGTCCCATCTAGCCACTGGTGCAAACACCTCTCTATAGTCTATGCCTTGCTTCTATGAAAAACCCTTAGCAACCAACCTTGCTTTGTGCATTTCAACCTCACCCCTTTCATTCAACTTGGTTTTGAATACCCACTTGACTCCTATCTTCTTCATATTCTTAAGTAGAGTGACAAGTTCCCAAGTTCCATTCTTTTCAATGGCTTCTATTTCAAGATCCATTGCTCTTCTCCACTTGCTGCTTTTTACAGCCTCTTCAAAATACATAGGGTCTTCTATCTAAGTGATGATGGATAGATTAACTTCTTCCTCAGTCTCTTGATCATGTAGTTCAACATAGTTGGTGTAGTAATCATCCAAGTACCCTGGTTTCTTGCTTATTCTCTTCTGTTCAGCATTATTAATTTCACTCTCTGCATTATCATCATCTTCTTGTGACTGTTGGGGCTCACTATTTGAGTTAATGTCTGTTATGCTGTCACCTACTGTATTAACTTCTGCGGCCTGTTCTGTGTTGGAAGTCACTGATTGTTCCTACTCACTTTCTCCTATATCAATCAGCTCTACCCTTTGCTTTTCTTTCCCTTTGCTCCAATCCCATTTCTCTTCTTCTGAGAAGATAACATCTGTGCTAATGTATATCTTCTTTGTTTGTGGATCCACTAACCTATAGGCCTTGGATTCCTCACTCAATCCCTGCAGCACACATTTCATGCTTCTACTATTAAGTTTCTTCTGGTGTAATCTCTGCCACTGCTGTGGTTGGACTTCTATTGAGCAAAAACACTGCCCATCTCACTGCCTCAGCCCAGTATTCCTTAGGCATGCCTTCTCATTCATCATTGATCTTACCATATTCATTATAGACCTTCTTTTCCTCTCTGCTACTCCATTTTGTTGGGGAGTATAAGCAGCAGTGAGTTGTCTATTCACACCATTCTCAGCACAAAACTCAATAAACTCAGTGGAAGTGAACTCACCTCCCCTATCAGTTCTTAAGCATGCAATCTTGTTTCCAGATTCATTTTCAACAGCAGTTTTAAACAGCTTAAATGTTTATAATGCAGCTGACTTTTTAGTGAGAAAGTATACCCAACATTTTCTACTAAAGTCATCTATACAGGTGATGAAGTACCTTCTCTTGGTGTTTGATTCAGGCTTTATTGGCCCACAAATGTCTGCATGAACAAGTTGGAGCTTCTTCTCTGCTCTCCATGTGGCTGCTTTTGGGAATGGCTCTCTATGTTGCTTGCCACTCATACAATCTTCACAATTCTTGTTGCTTTCCTCTATCTTTGGTAACCCTTTAACCTTTGTCTTCTGGCTCAATTCTCTCAAGCTACCATTGTTCAAATGTCCATATCTTCGGTGCCAGAGGTGAGTGGTGTCATCTGTTATCACTTTACAGCATGATGGTGTTACTATGTTAGGAAGAACAGGGAACATTCTATTCCCTGTCATTTTGGACTTGAACAACAGCCCTTTTGTATCATGGTACACCTTGCAGAAGTCATCTTGAAATTGAACAACTAGGCCCTTCTCTTGCAACTGACCAATGCTAAACAAGTTGTTCTTCAATTCCGGAATCCATTACACATCAATAACCACATGAACATTGATTCCAATTTCCAGTTTCACTTTCCCTTTTCCCTTAACTGTCAGTTTCCTATCATCACCCAACTTCACTGTGGTTGTAAATGTTTCATCCAATTCACTAAACAATTCCTTAATTGCACACATATGATTGCTACACCCAGAATCTAATAGCCATACCTTGTTAATGGATGCCTTCTTTTCTTCTGTTTGAGCCATCAGCAGTATTTCTTCTCCTTGTTCAAATTCAGTGAAATTCATGCTATCTTCCAAATTAGGGCACTCAGATTGATAATGACCTAGTTTGCGGCAATTGTAGCATTCCACTGTCTCTTTGTTCCAAGATTGTCTTCCACGACCTCTGCCACCACGCGTATCGGATCGTCCCCTTCCTCTGTTCGCGCCTCTTCCAGCGTTTGTGACCTTCAACACTTGTTCTTCCTCCTTTTGACCTTTCTCCTTTTGACCTCTCATTCTCTGTTCTTCAACCATAAGTGTGCTCTGCAATTCATCAATGGAGAGGGTTGATACGTCGTTTGCTTGCTCAATTGAACACACTAGGTAGTTGAATTTTGGAGTTAAAGATCTCATGATCTTGTCAACAACTGTTTCTTGGCTCACTTGTTCCACATACATCTTCATTCGATTCACCAAGGCGAGAGTTTTTGCGAAGTATTCGTCAATTGAATCACTTAGTTTCATTCTGAGAAGCTCCAATTCTCTTTGCGCTGCTTGCAATTGAGATTTCTTCACCTTTGACGAGCCCTCATATTTCTTCTTCATAGAGTCCCAGATTTCCTTCGATGTGCCTGGAATAGGTAATTTTTCGCTTTCACATCTTTCAACATACTTTCTTCTCTCATCTTCGTGTGCTCAGCTGTCGCATTCACCGGAAGTTGGTAAACACCGTTCTCCACCAGGTTCCAATACTCCTTGCAGCGAAGGAGGTTCTCCATTAGCATAGCCCAGTGGCTATAGTGTCCATCGAATTTAGGCAGTGAAGGTTACATGTAGTTACTCTCCTTTTCCGCCATTGTTGCTCAACGAAATTTTACTACACGTTTTAAAGAATGCTCACGATGCCTCTTGATCAGGCCCCAGAGGAGCTCTGATGCCAAATGTAGGGTATGTTTGGATGGAGGGTTTAGGAGGGGAGAGGAGGGGAGGACTTGATTTTCAATTCTAATTTGAGGAAGCTATACAATGTTTCTAAACAAAAATGAATTGTGATTAACAATGTTTTAACATTAACTACTATGTTATTCTTTCAATTTTTTAAAATTTCAAATAGATATTAAAATATAGACCAAGCCCTCCAAACCCCTCCCCTCCAAAACCGTCCCAAATCCCCCTCCCAAACATACCCAAAAGAAATAGAATTGATAAATGGCAGAATTGCCTTGAGTTTCATTGATGGATGCTTTTGTACATTGTTCAATTGATAAGAGTCTCTTAACTGAGACTCAACTAACAAGCTGAAAACAACACCTAAACGGGTTACAAACTAAATGGGCCAACTAGCTTAAAGCCCAACAAGCCCAAAGCTTATTACACATTTACTAGTACATCCAACAAATGCCACATGTTTTGGCGGATGTGTTGGATTAGTGGACATGTCATTTGAACATTTTCCTAAATATGTATAGTAAAGATAAAGATAAAAGATTTCGTAGGTTTCTTTTCGCACCAAATAGCGGTGCTCAACACAAAACATATCTCTTTTCCTTCCATTTGAGCAAAGTTTGAATCTAGCCAAAGGTGGCAAGGATTCATACCTCTTTTCCTTCCTTTTGCACAGATTTGAAGGTAATAATTGCGATGATTTTATAGTATGTGGTGGTTGTTAAGAAATCTAAGTCATATATAGACTTTTCTTTTATAATAAGTTTTGAAAAAATTTATAATGAAACTGTTGTCAAAAGAGATATAAATTTATAATGAAAATTTATATTAAGAGGTGTTGTACCTAACTTCATTTCAGCAATAATAACAAAATACGGAACTCCCAATAAGGTAGCTCAGTTGGCGAGCTAAGGGATACCGAAGGAGTGCACCAAATGAGTGCAAGAAAGAGGTCCCGGGTTCAAACCCGGGAAACTAACATTTCCCCCACCCCCACTAACATTGCCTATAAAAAAAAACATCCAGCAAAATACCAATCTCTTATTAGGTAGCAATATCAAACTTCTAAGCAAGCACTCCAATGAATTGATGAAGATTATTAAAATTATACTAATGTAAAGCTAATATAATCATGTATTGCGCGTGTCGGCAACGATTAAAATCAACATTTTTCGTCAACCTTTATAGAGCACGTAACTTTCATATCCTTCAAGCCATGCCAGTATGACTAGAACTACAAATGAAATTGTCTTCTTTTTTGACCTTCAATATCTTATAGATAAATAACAAATAGAGTTAGAACGTAAATACCTTTTAAGCATACTGGTACTTTACCCGTGCATACGCACGGGTGACACTGTATTTGTTATAATTTGATATGAACCTATAAATACTTTGAAAATTGTAAAATTCAAATAAAAGAAAGAGGAAAAACTCAATAAAAATGTTGTTGTATTTTATTGAAAATAAATAGATATTTCAAAAGTGAGAAGTCCCACATTGCTTGGCTTTGGATTCACCAAAGTCTTCATATACTAAAGCTTAATGAGAGCTAGTAAACAAGCAACTAGAAGGGACTCCCACGCGCGCACAAGTAGGGACCAACATGGCTTGGTCGAACTGACTGGCGAAAAGATTTGATCGAAAACTGAACCTTAATTCCCTTTATTTTGTAACTGTCAGCATCCTTCGACTACAGCCATATCAGCAATTTTCGACAACAATCTGAAGAATTTATCATGGCTGACGCAATCAACAACGATGATAACGGTGCTCCCATCAGCAACAACAGCACTGTTATCATCCCTTCTGCTGTCCCGGTAACTTATGCGAAACCTTTCCCTGACATCTCTAAAATTGAGGTCTTCGCAGGCCAAAATTTTTGCAGGTGGCAGGAACGCGTGAGTTCCCTTCTTGACATGCACGGAGTTGCTGCTGCTCTTACTGACTCCAAACCTGTCGAACCTGCTACTCCCAAACAGGTCGAAGTTTGGACCCATGCCAACAAGGTGTGTCGTCACACAATTCTCAGCACCCTCTCAAACGAATTGTTCGACATCTACTGCACCTACAAGGAAGCTAATCAGATCTGGGAATCAATGATTCTCAAATACACCGCTGAAGATGCAAGCAAGCAGAAATTTGTCATCAGCAACTACTACAATTGGGTCATGAGTGAAACTGGCGAAATCAAAACTCAAATCAACCAGTATCACAAATTACTAGAGGAAATGAAGGCTGAAAACATAGTTCTCCCTGACGAGTTCATTGCAGGTATTTTGATTGAGAAGCTGCCAGAATCATGGAAGGACTACAAGCAACAACTGAAGCACAAACACAAGCAATTGTCACTGAACGAGCTGCTGACTCATATCATCATCGAAGATACCAACCGAAAAGAGAGTAACAAGACAAAGGCGAAATCAATGGCTTCACGGGCAAACATGGTGATGAACAACCCTTCAAGGTTCGACAAAGGCAAATCAGTCTCTCCAAACAAAAGGTACGATCCCAAGAAATCATCTAATCAAAAGTATCACAAAAAGAACAATAATCATTATCCTGGTACTCATAGCACTGAATTCAAGAAAAGAGGATACTGCTTTGTTTGTGGAAAGCCAGGACACTATGCACCTAAATGCAGGCATAGGGCGAGAAATGACAATCCTCCTAAGGCTAACGCCAACTTGGCTGATGCTGGTGGAGATGATAATGAGGATGACGATGTCATTGCTGCTGTCGTTTCTCTGGTCAACATGGCAACTGATGTGAACAAATGGGTGCTGGATTCTGGAGCCACCAAGCACATTTGTGCTAATAGAGAAGTTTTTACCTCCTACACTGCTGTAGGGGAAGGAGAAGAAAATATCTATCTGGGTGACTCACATCCAGCCCCAGTTGTGGGGAAAGGAAAAGTTCTTCTCAAGCTCACATCGGGAAAAACTCTGGCTCTCACAAATGTGCTTCATGTGCCTAACATAAGGGCAAACCTGATCTCTGTTGGGGTTCTGCTGAAGCATGGTATCAAAGTGACATTTGAATCTGATAAGATTGTTCTTACCAAGAACAACATTTTTGTTGGAAAGGGATATTATGATCATGGACTTTTTGTACTCAACACTTTTGATTTCAATAACAATGTTTCGACTTCTGCTTACTTGATTGACTCTTATAATATGTGGCATGCTAGACTAGGTCATATTAACTTTCAGTATGTTATTAAATTGCAACGCCTTGGCATGATTTCGACTAGTGATAATCAACATAGTAAATGCGATGTATGTGTTGAATCCAAATTAACAAAGAAATCGTGTCCCCCAGTACATCGTGAAACTGAACTGCTTAGTTTAATTCATTCGGACCTAGGAGATCTAAAACAAACTCCAACTAAGGGCGGAAAAAAATTATTATGTAACGTTTATAGATGATTTTTCGCGATACACTAAGGTGTTTCTATTAAGACAAAAAGATGAAGCATTTGAAGCTTTTCTTTCATATAAAGCTGAAGTCGAAAAACAATTAGATAGAAAGATTAAAAGAGTTAGATCCGACCGTGGAGGAGAATACATATCTTTTAATGATTTTTGTGAAAAGGAAGGTATAATACATGAAACAACTCCCCCCTTTTCACCTGAATCTAATGGCATAGCCGAAAGGAAAAATAGGACATTGAAAGAAATGATGAACGCTATGTTAATAAGTTCTAATGCGCCAACTAACTTGTGGGGTGAGGCTATATTAACTGCATGCTTTATACAAAATAGAACTCCTCATAGGAAAACCGGAAAGACCCCCTATGAACTGTGGAAAGGTTATCAACCTAACTTAAAATATTTAAAAGTGTGGGGGTGCTTAGCTAAAGTTATGTTGCCTGATCCTAAGAAAAGAAAAATGGGTTGCAAAACCTCTGATTGTGTTTTTATAGGATATGCAGAACACAGCGCTGCTTATAGATTCCTTGTTGTGAAAAGTGATGTTTTAGATAATAATACTATCGTGGAAACTAAAAATGCGGAGTTTTTTGAAAACGTTTTTCCTTTAAAACATGATAGTATATCTAGACAACCATTAGCAAGTACTAATGATGAAACTCATGAGGAACCGTATCAAGAACTAAGGAGAAGTAAAAGGCCAAGAAAAGAAACATCCTTCGGAAATGATTTTTACACTTATCTAGTCGAAAAAGATCCAGAAACCTTTTTTGAAGCAACTTCTTCTTCTGAGTCGAAATTTTGGAAAGAAGCCATTAAAACTGAAATAGATTCAGTTTCCAAATGTAACACTAGGACCCTAGTTGATTTACCACCTGGGGCAAAATCAACAGGATGCAAGTGGATTTTCAAAAGAAAATATAACCCTGATGGGTCCATTGATAAATACAAAGCAAGACTAGTAGCAAAAGGTTTTTCTCAAAAACAAAACATTGATTATTTCGATACCTTTGCTCCAGTAACAAGAATTTCTTCTATTAGAGTTTTAATAGCTTTGGCTTCTATCCACAAACTAGTTATTCATCAAATGGATGTTAAAACCGCTTTTTTGAACGGTGACTTAGAAGAAGAAATTTACATGAAGTAGTTATGCAGCATCCCTAACCACCACTTGTCAGCCTCTTCCGCCTCTTCAGCGCCCAGGATGTTAAAACCGCTTCTATCCACAAACTAGTTATGCAGCATCCCTAACCACCACTTGTCAGCCTCTTCCGCCAGCATGTGCGTCCCGAACTTCACTTGCTGGGCAGCAGTGCAATCCATAACACGGAATATCCGCTCTATCTCATTCAACCACGACAAGGCTCCATCGGGATCATACCGACCCTTGAAGGTGGGTGGGTTTTCCCTCTGAAACGTTGCCAGGTTACGGGCATTCATATCAGCAGCATTGTGTTGATTTCCAACAGCTTGGGCTATGGCTTGCAGAGCAGCAGCCAAAGCAGCATCATCCCTTCTAGCCATATCAACCTAGCACTGCAGCATAAACGATAATTTAGAACTAAAACAAAGCACCTAATTGTCATACACAATATGACAGACAGACACACTTGGTCGGACAGACCGAACCTGGCTTTGATACCACTAATGTAACACCCCATTCTACCCGGCTATTTATCATAGAGATCAGAGTTTCAAAATTTCTTTTTGAATGGAATGCTACGCATGATCCTAATCTAACAAACGATCAAATCATTATAAACCTTCATTACACCTTTGTAATACGCAACACCATTAAATAATTTAGGGTACTCATAACTTCACCAATAAAATTCCACACATTATAATTTAGATGTCTCGCAGCGGAAAAATAACATAATCTCAAAAAGCGCCGAACAACGGCCTCATCAAAACAAAGTCATTAAATTAATGCATATAGAAATTCAACAGTAAATGATTAACACTAGAATCCTATGCCCACCCCCTAGGTGTCACGTATCAGAGCAGACCGACTCGGGAGTGAAAGGAGTAAGCCTTCACTCAGGACTACCTGTGGTAAACAACAACAGAAGGGTGAGTCTCGAACCATATAATAAAGACTATAATAAGAAGTATATTTCCTCATAGTATCACACTCATACAATCACACCGTAGCAATAGTTCATACATTCAGCGACTCGTATGCTTATCATGAGGATGTATGCAATACAATTATGCATGTGGTACCATGTTCCCAGACCGCAGCCTTATCGTTATAATATCAACTCAGACCGCAGCCTTATCATTTCAATTTAGAGCTCAGACCGCAGCCTTATTATCATAATATAGGACTCAGACCGCAGCCTTATGTATGCATGAAACTCCATGACAACAACCACAATCATAATTCTCAACAACACGGTCCATATGTCCTATATCTCATCTTTAATTAATCTTGTTGTAGCCCTCATGGCCCCATCACCAATCAACTTATTTATTTTCTCATCACAATCACGTTCCTAGGACTAATCTAACACTTAGGGACCAATCTGTCACCATTAGGACCGAAACCAAACACAAGGCACGGGCGCACCTCTTGGCGCCCTGGGCGGCCACACTTGGCGCCCAACACAACACCCACGCGCACAAACATATTAGGCCACCTGATAATTAAAACCGCTCTAGCCAAAATGTTCAAAATGAGATTTGGTCACGTGAATACAGAATTTGGCTAGGGAAAATATGTTCAGAACTCACAGCTCACCCCTAGGCAACACAACATAGTCAAAACGGCACCCTTCTAGGACAATTTCAAAACGGTGCATGAACAGCTGAAAATTCTTTAGCCAAAATGTTATAAATATCATTTGGTCAGGCGAATACAAAATTTGGCTCGGTAAATTATGCTCAGAAATTGATTTGCACACAAGGCACCCCTTAGACAAGCCAAAACAATGCCCAACAGGACAATTTCAAAACCACAAGTGCAAATCTGGAAATTATTTAGCCAAAGTGCTTAAAATATGATTTGGTCAGGTGAATACAAAATTTGGCTCGGGAAAATATGCTCAGAAAATGAGATGCACACAAGGCACCCCTTAGACAAGCCAAAACAATGCCCAACTGGACAGTTTCAAAACCACAAGTGCAAATCTGGAAATTCTTTAGCCAAAGTGCTTAAAATATGATTTGGTCAGGTGAATACAAAATTTGGCTCGGGAAAATATGCTCAGAAAATGAGATGCACACAAGGCACCTCTTAGACAAGCCAAAACAATGCCCAACAGGACAATTTCAAAACCACAAGTGCAAATCTGGAAATTCTTTAGCCAAAGTGTTTAAAATATGATTTGGTCAGGTGAATACAAAATTTGGCTCGGGAAAATATGCTCAGAAAATGAGATGCACACAAGGCACCTCTTAGACAAGCCAAAACAATGCCCAACAGGACAGTTTCAAAACCACAAGTGCAAATCTGGAAATTCTTTAGCCAAAGTGCTTAAAATATGATTTGGTCAGGTGAATACAAAATTTGGCTCGGGAAAATATGCTCAGAAAATGAGATGCACACTAGGCACCTCTTAGACAAGCCAAAACAATGCCCAACAGGACAATTTCACAACCACAAGTGCAAATCTGGAAATTCTTTAGCCAAAGTGTTTAAAATATGATTTGGTCAGGTGAATACAAAATTTGTCTCGGTAAAAACTGTTTAGAAATTGAGCTTCACATAAACCACCCCTAGGCGCACACTCCATGGGACACAGGCGCCCAGGCGCCATTCTGGGCAGCACAGGCGCCCAGACAGCAACACACGCACGCCCAGGCAGCAAAACAACACACACAACGCAACACAAACCCACTGCTACAGTACACAGAGCGCCATTTTCCTTAGGCACTTGGCGCCCCATGCGACCCAACATCTACCAAACATCAAATTTCCAAAACAATTCACAACAACAAATCACCAAAATATATTATACTCATACCAACAACATTCATTCTCACATTTATGCATTAAGAACACATCAAGGCATAAAATCAACACATGTAATCTAACCTTAGCATAGGGAATCGAATCAATCACACTAATTATCAATTTCAACTAACCTAACAATCTAACAATTAACAACATAATAACAAGTGGAATCCTATGGTTCACATACAACCTATCATACTCTCTATTATAGAGTGAGACTCCCCTAACCTTGATTGTGACGAACTAGAGCTCTTTCCACCGAAGCACCGACAAACTACCGCAACAAGAATTCTTCTCCTTCTTCTTCCCTTATTCACGAATACGCCCTCTCTCTCTTTCTCTTGGACCATTCGCAAATTGAACAAAAATAGGAAGGGTTAGGGAAAACGAAACTTAAGCACTTGATAGAGAAAGGAAATCGAATCATAAAAGATTAGGAACCCTTACCTAGGATCAAGATGCACAAACCTTAACTCCAAGCTTGAAGTCGCTCCTTCCTTCTCTTCTCCTCTCCTTCGACTTTCTTTCTTTTCTTCTCTCCTTCGACTTTCTTTCTTTCTTTTGACACTAATGAGGCGCGACCTAGACCCCTAGTGCCTAAGGAGCGCCTAAGCCAACGGGCTTGGGCTTCTTGGGCCGTCATTTGTAATACCGGTATTACCAACGCCATCCCCTTCAATTAAATAAAAATACTACATTATAATATAATAAAGAAAATTAGTGCAACACTTTAAATAATTTAATCAATTACTTAATTAAATTATTTTAGGGTGTTACAACTCTCCCCCACTTAGGAAATTTCGTCCTCGAAATTCATACCTGAGTCAAATAGCTCTGGATAGGACTCCCGCATCCTACTCTCCAGCACCCAAGTCATGCTCTCGCCAGTAGCTCCCAACCACACCACCTTTACTAAAGCAATGCTTTTCCCTCTAAGCACCTTCACTTCTCTATCGTCAATCCTCACTGGCATAGTCTCCACAGTGAGATTATCTCGCACCTCAATATCATCCATATGGATCACATGAGAGGGGTCCGGAATGTACTTCCGAAGTTGCGACACGTGAAATACATCGTGCAAGTTCGAAAGGTTAGGTGGTAAGGCCACCCTATAAGCAACCTTTCCGACCCTCTCAGTGATCTGGTACGGTCCAATAAATCTAGGAGTCAACTTCTTTGCTTTAAGTGCACGCCCAACACCAGCCATAGGCGTGACCCTCAAGAAAACATGCTCACCAGCCTGAAATTCCAAATCTTTTCTCCTTCTATCATGGTAACTCTTTTGCCGACTTTGAGACTCTTTCATTTTCTCCCTGATCATTTTTATCTTCTCTGTAGTCTCTCTCACCAATTCAGGCCCAAGAACCACACTCTCGCCGGATTCATGCCAACACAAAGGAGTTCTACACCTCCGCCCATACAGTGGCTCATAAGGAGCCATCCCTATACTCGAATGGTAGCTGTTGTTGTAAGTGAACTCAATCAACGAAAGGTGTGTATCCCACGCACCTCCCTGCTCTAAAACACACGATCTCAATAAGTCCTCCAATGACTGAATGGTTCTCTCTGTCTGCCCATCAGTCTGAGGATGATAGGCTGAACTCAACCTCAATCTGGACCCCAATGCCTCCTGCAAGCTCCCCCAAAACTCCGAAGTAAACCTCGGATCTCTGTCAGATACAATACTCTTCGGGACACCATGCAACTTCACAATCACCTGGATATATATCTCGGCCAATCTCGCTACCGGATACGTGATGTTGATAGGAAGGAAGTGAGCAGACTTCGTCAACCTATCCACGATCACCCAAATAGAATCAAATCCCCGAACGGTTCTTGGTAACCCTGTCACAAAATCCATGGAAATGCTATCCCATTTCCATTCCGGAACATCCAAAGGTTGCATCAACCCCGCAGGCTTCTGGTGCTCAACCTTCGACTTCTGGCAAGTCAAACAGGCATACACAAACTGTGCTACATCTTTCTTCATACCAGGCCACCAGAATAATTTCTTCAAGTCATGATACATCTTTGTAGCCCCTGGATGAATACTCAGCTTGCTCCTATGACTCTCCTCAAGGATCATCTTCTTCATCTCAATATCATCGGGAACACAGATCCTATCTCTAAATCTCAACACACCCTGGGAATCCAACCTGAAATCCCCATCCACATTCTGATCACCCGCCACTAACAAGTCAACCAGCTTCACATCTAATTTCTGGGCGTCTCTGATACTAACCAAGAAGTCATTACCAATCCTCAGCATACCCAGCTTAACACTCCGCGGTGTCACTTCACAAACCAGACTCATATCACGGAATTGCTCAATCAACTCCAACTCTTTTACCATCATTGCTGACATATGCAAAGTCTTTCGACTTAAAGCATCAGCCACGACATTAGCTTTGCCGGGGTGATAGTTTAAGCCAAAATCATAGTCTTTCAGCAGCTCTAACCAACGCCTCTGCCTCATATTTAGCTCCTTCTGATCAAACAAGTATTTCAAACTCTTGTAGTCGCTGAATACCTCGAATCTAGTGCCATACAAATAGTGCCTCCGAATCTTTAGCGCAAACACAATAGCAGCCAATTCCAAATCATGAGTAGGATAGTTCTTCTCATGAGTCCGCAACTGTCTGGACGCATAAGCGACTACCTTCCCACCCTGCATCAATACGCCCCCTAAGCCCATTCTGGAAGCATCACAATATACCACAAACGGTTGATCCGGCACGGGCAACACTAACACCGGAGATGTTGTTAATCTTTTCTTCAACTCTTGGAAGCTCTCTTCACACTTAGCATCCCAAACAAAAGCTCTCCCTTTACACGTCAATTGAGTCAACGGAAGGGCTAGCTTTGAGAAACCCTCTATGAACCTCCTGTAGTAACCAGCCAACCCCAAGAAACTCCTGATCTCAGTCGCAGACTTTGGGCTCTCCCATTGTAACACTGCATCAACCTTGGCTGGGTCTACGGCTATGCCATCACTAGAAATAATGTGACCCAAAAAGCTTACCTCATGCAGCCAGAACTCGCATTTGGACAACTTAGCATAAAGCTTCTTCTCTTTCAATACCTCAAGCACCAATCTCAAGTGCTCTGCATGCTCCTCTTCAGACTTGGAGTATACCAGAATATCATCTATAAAAACTACCACAAACCGATCCAAGTAACTATGGAAGATACGGTTCATGTACTCCATAAACACCCCTGGTGCATTGGTGACACCAAACGGCATCACAGAGTACTCATAATGTCCATATCTCGTTCGAAATGCTGTCTTCTGGACGTCTTCGTCTTTTACTTTAATCTGATGATACCCTGACCTCAAATCAATTTTGCTAAAAACCTTAGCACCCACCATCTGGTCCATCAGATCATCAATTCTCGGAAGAGGGTACTTATTTTTAATAGTTACCTTGTTCAACTGTCTATAGTCCACACACAGGCGCATACTCCCATCTTTCTTCTTTACTAACAAAACCGGAGCTCCCCAAGGTGACACACTAGGTCTCACAAATTTCTTTTCAAGTAACTCTTCCAACTGCTTCTTCAACACAGATAACTCAGAAGCTGACATCCGGTACGGTGCCATGGATACCGGCGTAGTACCAGGCACAAGGTCAATCCCAAACTCTACTTCCCTCTCTGGTGGCACACTAGGAATCTCATCAGGGAACACTTCAGGGAACTCACACACCACCTGCAACCCTTCAACCATAGCTTGGTTTTCAGCAGACATAGACGCTGTAACACCCCATTTCTAATAACTTAGCTTTTAAATAAAATCAGAGTCTTTTTTTTTTTTTTGAAAACAATACAAGCGAGTGCTACATTTACTCCATAAATATCAAGATACATAACACCGTAAGGAAGGTTCAGTTCGCATCACTAAAACCAATCACCACCAGCAGCGGAATAATAAAGAGTTCCAAAAAAAAATTAAAATCAATACATCACCAACAAAGTCTAGCAGTTTTAAGAAAATAAAACATAAACATAGGACACCCCCCCCTGGTGCTACGTATCAGAGCGTGACATTTCCTACCAGACGAAGGCATAAAGAAATCCTTCACTCGTTATTACCTGCACGTTGCCGACATAAGAAGCAACATAAAAGCAGTAGGGTGAGTCTCTTTTCATAATTAATAACATATGAGAATTAAGCAATGCATAGGAAAAAGGGAAACCAGGCACACCAATTCACAACAATGGAACAATCCCATCGACATTCTATTTCCAACAGCATTACACAATATATGATTATGCATGTAATGCAACCCAAACTCCACGGGTACATGCATGTCGGATCCGTCACCAAATACAAATAGGCCGTAGCCTCTGCTCACCAAATAAAATTAGGCCGTAGCCTCTGCTCACCAATAATGCACATGCTTCATGAGGTGTTATGGAGAATGCATCACAACACACCGCAAATCAGTCAATTTCACATTTTAAATTCTAATCTCACCATAGTGCATTAATTAACTCACCAAATTAAAATTAGGCCGAAGCCTCTGCTCACCAATCTCACCTCATCATCACTCACCAATTCAGCTCACCACCCACACCAACACCAATTCAAATAGATCAACTCAGTACATTGACACGACATAGGGAAAATGGAGGAAAACAGTCATTTGGACACTTGAACACCATCAGCCCAGAAACACCAGTAAAATAATTTATTTTTGCATAAAATTGAGACTATTGGATAGGCACTGAAATTAGCTTCAAAACGCATTTTGAACCGTTGAATTTGGATAACCGAGTCAAAAGTTACATTAAAAACAATTTAGGAAAAATGTTAGACATCCTGGAAACTGGCGCATGGGCGCTGGGCGCCCAGGGGCAACACAGAGCTTGGCGCATGGGCGCTTGGCGCCCAGGAGAGGCAACACGCACAGGCGCATGGGCGCTTGGCGCCCAGGAACAACACGCGCACAGGCGCATGGCGCTTGGCGCCCAGGAACAACACGCGCACATAGGCGCTGGGCGCCCAGGAAGGCAACAAGCGCATAGGCGCGCCCAGGGAACAACAGCAACATGGCGCCCAAGCACTAGGCGCCTAAGACCCACATGCTACAAAATTTATTTTTCTTCGAAATTAATTTTACACGAGCCAAATGCTCAAAACATGAAAACCCAATAATATTTTCATCAAAAACTGAACATCATTTTTGGCGCCCATGCACTAGGCACCTAGTGAAAACACGCAACTCAACTCCTTTGTTGCCCAAAATCATTTTTCATGAGCCATTTTAACTGAATATGAAAACCTGAAAACAATTTTTACAAAACTATCACCAGGACTTTGGGGCCCTTGGCGCCCATGACTCAAGCAACAAGCGCCAAAACTGGCAGCACAGTGACCCAGAATGGCAACACAGGCAACAGACACAGCAACACAGGCAACAGACACAGCAACATAGGCAACAGACACAGCAACACAGGCAACAGACACAGCAACACAGGCAACAGAATTTGGAAAACTGGCGCAGCACACTGCTGGGCGCCTGGCGCCCATGACTGAGGCGCAGAACCAAAAAAAACAGCAACAATGCATATGGCGCCCAAGGCGCCTAGGAGCTTCAAAATTCAGAATTCTTCAATTTTAAACACCAAATTAAATTCACCAAACACCCAATCACATATGTATAATTCAATCATCATCATGATCCTCAATTTTCACCAAGTAAACATCAACAAATCATATTCTCAAACATGTGTCATACGACTCACTTAGCAACAATTCAATTCACCAAATATACGATTTCAACATGAGCAATTCCTAATCAAGTATCACAACACTATAATTTAATCATCAAAACAACAATTCGTTCATGGAAATTATTCTAGAACCCTAACCCTAAGCATCACTAATTCGCATATCTATTAAGAACAAAAAGAGGACCCCCTAACCTTATGGAAGTCGAATTTGCTAAGCAAGGCTCCAAAGAATTGCAAGACACCAACAAGCTCTTCCCCCTCCTTGAGTGATTCGCGAAGCTCTTCCCCCTTTCCTCTTGCAAGTTTCGACTTCTCTTCTCACTTCTCCTCTCTTTACGTTACTTTCTTTCTTTTTTCCCACTTGTGTCAAAATGAAAACTAGCTTCTAAGACCCCTTGAGAGTCGAATTACTTGACTAAGCAATGGGCCGCGGGCCTAATTGTGGATCATGGGCCCTTGCTCGCACCACCTAAATAGTGACACCACCTCCTAATAAAATAAAATAAAATAATTAAACTTGAACTATTTAATTAAATTAAATAAATATTGTAAGCCTTAAATAACTTAATTAAATAAATAATTAAATTATTTTGGGGCGTTACAACTCTCCCCCACTTAGAATATTTCGTCCTCGAAATTACCTGAATCAAACAACTCCGGATATGCTTCCCGCATCTTACTCTCCAGCTCCCAAGTCATACTCTCACCAGCAGCTCCTAACCAAACCACCTTCACCAAAAGAATTTCTTTCCCTCTTAGAGTCTTCACTTCTCTATCTTCAATCCGCACAGGCATAGTCTCCACGGTGAGATTATCCCGCACCTCTACTTCATCCATCTGAATCACATGAGACGGGTCCGGAACATACTTTCGAAGTTGTGACACGTGAAACACGTCATGCAAGTTCGAAAGATTAGGTAGTAGAGCCACCCTATAGGCAACACTTCCCACCCTCTCCGTAATCTGATACGGACCAATGAAACGGGGAGTTAACTTCTTAGATTTCAAGGCACGCCCAACACCAGTCACCGGAGTGACTCTCAGAAACACACGATCACCGGCCTGAAACTCTAAATCCTTCCTTCTCTTATCATGATAGCTCTTTTGTCGACTCTGCGACGCTTTCATCTTCTCACGGATTAATTTTACCTTCTCAGTTGTTTCTCGCACAATCTCAGGCCCCAACACTGCACTCTCCCCAGATTCATACCAACACAACGGAGTCCTACATCTCCGACCATACAATGCCTCGAACGGTGCCATACCAATACTAGAATGAAAACTGTTGTTATAGGTGAATTCTATCAACGAAAGATGAGAATCCCATGAACCTCCCTGCTCAAGAACACATGCCCTCAACAAGTCCTCTAACGACTGAATAGTCCTCTCCGTCTGACCATCTGTCTGCGGATGATAAGCGGAGCTCAACCTCAACTTAGAACCCAAAGCTTCCTGCAAACTTTTCCAAAATTCAGATGTGAATCTTGGATCTCTATCAGATACAATACTAAGCGGAACGCCATGCAACTTCACAATAGTCTTGATATAGATTTCTGCCAACTTTGGAACTGGATAGGTCATATTAATTGGTAAGAAATGAGCAGACTTAGACAACCTGTCCACAACCACCCATATTGCATCAAACCCTCTCACTGTATTTGGCAAACCAGTTACAAAATCCATGGAAATGCTATCCCATTTCCATTCCGGAATCTCCAATGGTTGCATCAACCCCGCAGGCTTCTGATGCTCAATCTTAGACTTCTGACAAGTTAGACACGAATACACAAACTGCGCCACATCCTTCTTCATACCAGGCCACCAGAACATTCTCTTCAAATCTTGGTACATTTTCGTAGCTCCTGGATGAATACTCAACTTGCTCCTATGGCTCTCCTCAAGAATCATTCTCTTCATCTCAGCATCGTCAGGAATGCAGATCCTATCTCTGAATCTCAATACACCTTGGGAATCTAGCTTGAAATCTCCATCCACATCTTGATCATTCACAACTAACAGGTCTACCAACTTTACATCTGACTTTTGGGCTTCTCGAACACTAATCAAAAATTCATTGCCGATCTTCAACATCCCCAATCTGACACTCTGCGGTGTCACTTCACAAACCAGACTCATGTCCCGAAACTGCTCAATCAACTCTAACTCTTTCACCATCATAGCCAACATATGCAAACTCTTCTGACTTAAAGCATCAGCCACGACATTAGCTTTGCCGGGGTGATAGTTCAAGCCGAAATCATAATCCTTCAGCAATTCTAGCCAACGTCTCTGCCTCATATTTAGCTCCTTCTGATCAAACAAGTATTTTAGACTCTTATGGTCGCTAAACACTTCAAATCTGGTACCATACAGATAGTGTCTCCAAATTTTCAGCACAAACACAATTGCAGCTAGCTCCAAATCATGAGTAGGGTAGTTCTTCTCATGGGTCCTCAACTGTCTGGACGCATAAGCTACTACCTTACCCTCTTGCATCAATACACCTCCCAAACCCATCTTGGAAGCATCGCAATATACTACAAACGGTTGATCCGGAACAGGCAAGGTCAAAACGGGTGATGTAGTCAACCTCTTTTTCAACTCATTGAAGCTCTCCTCACAGCGAGCATCCCACACAAAAGCTCTTCCTTTACATGTCAATTGAGTCAACGGAAGTGCCAACCTCGAGAAACCTTCAATAAATCTCCTGTAGTAACCAGCTAATCCCAAAAAGCTTCTAATCTCTGTAACTGACTTCGGGCTCTCCCATTGGGACACAGCATCAACCTTGGCTGGGTCCACAGCTATACCATTACCAGAGATAATATGACCAAGGAAACCTACTTCATTCAGCCAGAACTCACACTTAGACAATTTTGCATACAATTTCTTTTCTTTCAATACTTCCAGCACTAACCTCAAATGTTCTGCGTGCTCCTCTTCTGTCTTAGAATACACCAGAATGTCGTCAATAAACACAACTACAAACCGATCCAAGTAACTATGAAAAGTACGATTCATGTACTCCATAAACACACCCGGCGCATTGGTAACACCAAACGGCATAACAGAATACTCATAGTGCCCATATCTCGTTCTGAAAGCGGTTTTCTGAATGTCTTCATCCTTTACCTTGATCTGGTGATAACCCGACCTCAAATCGATTTTACTGAACACCTTAGCACCTACCAACTGGTCCATCAGATCATCAATTCTGGGAAGCGGATACCGGTTCTTTATTGTCACTTTGTTCAATTGTCTATAATCGACACAAAGTCTCATACTCCCGTCCTTCTTTTTCACTAACAATACCGGAGCACCCCACGGTGACACACTTGGTCTTACAAATTTCTTCTCAAGCAGATCTTCTAATTGATTCTTCAATTCAGACAACTCTGAGGCTGACATTCGGTACGGTGCCATAGACACAGGCCTAGTACCGGGGATAAGATCAATGGCAAACTCAACCTCCCTCTCTGGCGGGACACTTGGAATTTCATCCGGAAACACTTCAGGAAACTCACACACTACTTGAACCCTGTCAATGATCGCCTGATTCTCAGCAGACAATGACGCCATCAAGGCAAACAGATGAACTCCTTCCCTCATTACCTTATGCAAATGACCAGCAGGCAACAACACTGACTCTTCCTCTTCAGGAGGAAGGAAACTCACAGATCTCCGGAAACAATTAATATGCACATGGTTAAATACTAACCAGTCCATACCAAGAATGACATCCAACCCTCCCAACGGCAAACAAATTAGATCAACAAGAAAGTCTCTGCCGAAGATTGACAGAGGGCACTTGGCACACACAAGAGAGGTAGTTACTGAACCCTTAGCTGGAGTGTCAATAACCATCTCCCTCATCATAGAAGATAAAACAAGGTCCAATTTCTCAGCACACAAAGCAGCAATAAATGAATGCGTAGCACCAGTATCAATAATAGCAATCAAAGGAATACCATTAATAAAACATGTACCTCTAATCTCATTAGTATCCTCTGATCCTGCGAGAGCAAACACTTTTCCATGGGACTTCTCTTTCTTCGGCTTAGTACACTTAGTACTAATATGACCTGATTCCCCGCAATTGTAGCACACCACATCCCTTTTCTCACATTTCGCAGCCACATGACCCTCTTTACCGCACTTGAAACATTTATTATCTGAGCAGTCAAAACTCTTGTGATCCCGGCTTGCCACACCTGTAGCACACAACCTTCGCAGGGGCATCTCCCCCACTTGTTTTCTTATTATCAGTATACCTCTGCTTACCCTTACCAGCTGGAACCTCATATGGCTTACCCCGATTCTGAAATTTACCTCTCAGATCCCTCATGACCTTAGAATGAGCATTACTATCATCCTCATATATCCTGCAACTGTCGATCAAATCAGCGAATACCCGAATCTTCTGGTACCCTACAGCCTTCTTGATATCAGCCCTCAGTCCATTCTCAAACTTAATACACTTTGAGAACTCAGAATCAGCATCAGCATAATGGGGATAGAACTTAGCCAATTCAGTGAACTTGGCAGCATACTCTGTCACTGACATGCTTCCTTGCTTCAGCTCAAGGAATTCTATTTCTTTCTTACCTCTCACATCTTCAGGAAAATACTTCCGCAAGAACTCTCTACGGAAAACAGCCCAAGTTATCTCTTCATTAGCAGTTTCTAATCTCTGCCTCACCTCCATCCACCAATCATCAGCTTCCTCTGCCAGCGTATGGGTACCATACCTGACCTTCTGAGCATCATCACAATCCATGACCCGGAATATTCTTTCAATCTCTTTCAGCCATGCCAAAGCACCATCTGGATTATACTTACCCTTAAAGACAGGTGGGTTCTCTCTCTGGAACGTAGCCAAATTGCGCGTCCCATCATTCACAGCACCGGGTATATTACCCATCGCCCCGGCTATAGCCTGCAAGGCAGCAGCAAGTGCAGCATCGTCCCGTCTGGCCATTCTAGCACTGCAACAGGAAACAAAATTCAGAAACGAGTAACAAACTCAATGTTACTCAACCCGACGACTCGACTACCGGCCGGACAGACCGAACTGCTCTGATACCACTAATGTAACACCCCATTTCTAATAACTTAGCTTTTAAATAAAATCAGAGTCTTTTTTTTTTTTTTGAAAACAATACAAGCGAGTGCTACATTTACTCCATAAATATCAAGATACATAACACCGTAAGGAAGGTTCAGTTCGCATCACTAAAACCAATCACCACCAGCAGCGGAATAATAAAGAGTTCCAAAAAAAAATTAAAATCAATACATCACCAACAAAGTCTAGCAGTTTTAAGAAAATAAAACATAAACATAGGACACCCCCCCTGGTGCTACGTATCAGAGCGTGACACTTCCTACCAGACGAAGGCATAAAGAAATCCTTCACTCGTTATTACCTGCACGTTGCCGACATAAGAAGCAACATAAAAGCAGTAGGGTGAGTCTCTTTTCATAATTAATAACATATGAGAATTAAGCAATGCATAGGAAAAAGGGAAACCAGGCACACCAATTCACAACAATGGAACAATCCCATCGACATTCTATTTCCAACAGCATTACACAATATATGATTATGCATGTAATGCAACCCAAACTCCACGGGTACATGCATGTCGGATCCGTCACCAAATACAAATAGGCCGTAGCCTCTGCTCACCAAATAAAATTAGGCCGTAGCCTCTGCTCACCAATAATGCACATGCTTCATGAGGTGTTATGGAGAATGCATCACAACACACCGCAAATCAGTCAATTTCACATTTTAAATTCTAATCTCACCATAGTGCATTAA
The DNA here is from genome assembly GCA_039519185.1 of Astragalus membranaceus. NCBI lineage: Eukaryota > Viridiplantae > Streptophyta > Magnoliopsida > Fabales > Fabaceae > Astragalus > Astragalus membranaceus. Next base: position 118,731,181 of record CM076849.1, read on the forward strand.
TTAACTCACCAAATTAAAATTAGGCCGAAGCCTCTGCTCACCAATCTCACCTCATCATCACTCACCAATTCAGCTCACCACCCACACCAACACCAATTCAAATAGATCAACTCAGTACATTGACACGACATAGGGAAAATGGAGGAAAACAGTCATTTGGACACTTGAACACCATCAGCCCAGAAACACCAGTAAAATAATTTATTTTTGCATAAAATTGAGACTATTGGATAGCCACTGAAATTAGCTTCAAAACGCATTTTGAACCGTTGAATTTGGATAACCGAGTCAAAAGTTACATTAAAAACAATTTAGGAAAAATGTTAGACATCCTGGAAACTGGCGCATGGGCGCTGGGCGCCCAGGGGCAACACAGCGCTTGGCGCATGGGCGCTTGGCGCCCAGGAGAGGCAACACGCACAGGCGCATGGGCGCTTGGCGCCCAGGAACAACACGCGCACAGGCGCATGGCGCTTGGCGCCCAGGAACAACACGCGCACATAGGCGCTGGGCGCCCAGGAAGGCAACAAGCGCATAGGCGCGCCCAGGGAACAACAGCAACATGGCGCCCAAGCACTAGGCGCCTAAGACCCACATGCTACAAAATTTATTTTTCTTCGAAATTAATTTTACACGAGCCAAATGCTCAAAACATGAAAACCCAATAATATTTTCATCAAAAACTGAACATCATTTTTGGCGCCCATGCACTAGGCACCTCGTGAAAAAACGCAACTCAACTCCTTTGTTGCCCAAAATCATTTTTCATGAGCCATTTTAACTGAATATGAAAACCTGAAAACAATTTTTACAAAACTATCACCAGGACTTTGGGGCCCTTGGCGCCCATGACTCAAGCAACAAGCGCCAAAACTGGCAGCACAATGACCCAGAATGGCAACACAGGCAACAGACACAGCAACACAGGCAACAGACACAGCAACACAGGCAACAGACACAGCAACACAGGCAACAGACACAGCAACACAGAATGGCAACACAGGCAACAGAATTTGGAAAACTGGCGCAGCACACTGCTGGGCGCCTGGCGCCCATGACTGAGGCGCAGAACCAAAAAAAACAGCAACAATGCATATGGCGCCCAAGGCGCCTAGGAGCTTCAAAATTCAGAATTCTTCAATTTTAAACACCAAATTAAATTCACCAAACACCCAATCACATATGTATAATTCAATCATCATCATGATCCTCAATTTTCACCAAGTAAACATCAACAAATCATATTCTCAAACATGTGTCATACGACTAACTTAGCAACAATTCAATTCACCAAATATACGATTTCAACATGAGCAATTCCTAATCAAGTATCACAACATTATAATTTAATCATCAAAACAACAATTCGTTCATGGAAATTATTCTAGAACCCTAACCCTAAGCATCACTAATTCGCATATCTATTAAGAACAAAAAGAGGACCCCCTAACCTTATGGAAGTCGAATTTTCTAAGCAAGGCTCCAAAGAATTGCAAGACACCAACAAGCTCTTCCCCCTCCTTGAGTGATTCGCGAAGCTCTTCCCCCTTTCCTCTTGCAAGTTTCGACTTCTCTTCTCACTTCTCCTCTCTTTACGTTACTTTCTTTCTTTTTTCCCACTTGAGTCAAAATGAAAACTAGCTTCTAAGACCCCTTGAGAGTCGAATTACTTGACTAAGCAATGGGCCGCGGGCCTAATTGTGGATCATGGGCCCTTGCTCGCACCACCTAAATAGTGACACCACCTCCTAATAAAATAAAATAAAATAATTAAACTTGAATTATTTAATTAAATTAAATAATTATTGTAAGCCTTAAATAACTTAATTAAATAAATAATTAAATTATTTTTGGGCGTTACAGACGCCATCAAAGCAAATAGTTGACCACCATCCTTCATCACCTTACGCAGCTGATCCCCAGACAACAAAACAGACTCTTCCTCCTCAGGAGGAAAGAAACTCACAGACTTGCTGAAACAGTTGATGTGCACATGGTTATCCACTAACCAGTCCATACCAAGAATAACATCCAACCCTCCCAAAGGCAAACATATAAGATCAACCAGAAAATCTCTGCCGAAGACTGACAGGGGACACTTAGCACACAATAGAGAAGTAGTCACCGAACCCTTAGCCGGAGTGTCGATAACCATTTCCCTTTTCATATCAGACAATACTAGATTTAACTTTTCAGCACAAACAGCAGCAATAAAAGAATGCGTAGCACCAGTATCAACTATAGCAACTAAAGGGGAACCATAAATAAAACAAGTACCTCGAATCTCATTGGGCCCCTCTGAGCCTGCTAGCGCGAAAACTCTTCCATTGGATTTCTCTTTCTTTGGTTTGGTGCATTTAGAACTAAAGTGACCAGCTTCACCACAATTGAAACACACTGATTCCTTACGATCACAGTTAGACGCCATATGACCTTTCTTCCCACAACGGTAACACATTACCTCAGTCTTGCAATCGAAACTTTTGTGACCCGGCTTGCCACACGTGTAACACACTATATCAGCGGGAGCACCTCCCCCACCAGGCTTCTTACCCTCAGAAAATTTCTTGCCAGCACCTGCCTTCCACTTATTTTTACCTCCAGACACATCATATGGTTTGCCCCTAAACTGATTATTCCTCTTTTCTTTCCCAATCTTGTAGGCAGCAGAACTGTCCTCTTCATAAATTCTACTCTTGTCAACTAATCTAGCAAAATCTCGTATCTCATGATACCCAATTGCCTTCTTAATGTCAGGTCGCAGGCCACTTTCAAATTTCACACATTTAGAGAACTCTGAATCAGCATCATTGGCGTAGTAAGGACAAAATTGGGCCAGCTCTTCAAATTTGGCTGCATACTCAGCCACAGTCTTATTTCCCTGTTTCAGTTCTAAGAATTCTACCTCTTTCTTGGCCCGAACGTCTTCAGGGTAATACTTTCTTTTAAACTCTCTTGTGAAGACCTCCCAAGTAACCTCTTCACCAGCAGTGTTCAACCTATGCAGCATCCCTAACCACCACTTGTCAGCCTCTTCCGCCAGCATGTGCGTCCCGAACTTCACTTGCTGGGCAGCAGTGCAATCCATAACACGGAATATCCGCTCTATCTCATTCAACCACGACAAGGCTCCATCGGGATCATACCGACCCTTGAAGGTGGGTGGGTTTTCCCTCTGAAACGTTGCCAGGTTACGGGCATTCATATCAGCAGCATTGTGTTGATTTCCAACAGCTTGGGCTATGGCTTGCAGAGCAGCAGCCAAAGCAGCATCATCCCTTCTAGCCATATCAACATAGCACTGCAGCATAAACGATAATTTAGAACTAAAACAAAGCACCTAATTGTCATACACAATATGACAGACAGACACACTTGGTCGGACAGACCGAACCTGGCTTTGATACCACTAATGTAACACCCCATTCTACCCGGCTATTTATCATAGAGATCAGAGTTTCAAAATTTCTTTTTGAATGGAATGCTACGCATGATCCTAATCTAACAACGATCAAATCATTATAAACCTTCATTACACCTTTATAATACGCAACACCATTAAATAATTTAGGGTACTCATAACTTCACCAATAAAATTCCACACATTATAATTTAGATGTCTCGCAGCGGAAAAATAACATAATCTCAAAAAGCGCCGAACAACGGCCTCATCAAAACAAAGTCATTAAATTAATGCATATAGAAATTCAACAGCAAATGATTAACACTAGAATCCTATGCCCACCCCCTAGGTGTCACGTATCAGAGCAGACCGACTCGGGAGTGAAAGGAGTAAGCCTTCACTCAGGACTACCTGTGGTAAACAACAACAGAAGGGTGAGTCTCGAACCATATAATAAAGACTATAATAAGAAGTATATTTCCTCATAGTATCACACTCATACAATCACACCGTAGCAATAGTTCATACATTCAGCGACTCGTATGCTTATCATGAGGATGTATGCAATACAGTTATGCATGTGGTACCATGTTCCCAGACCGCAGCCTTATCGTTATAATATCAACTCAGACCGCAGCCTTATCATTTCAATTTAGAGCTCAGACCGCAGCCTTATTATCATAATATAGGACTCAGACCGCAGCCTTATGTATGCATGAAACTCCATGACAACAACCACAATCATAATTCTCAACAACACGGTCCATATGTCCTATATCTCATCTTTAATTAATCTTGTTGTAGCCCTCATGGCCCCATCACCAATCAACTTCTTTATTTTCTCATCACAATCACGTTCCTAGGACTAATCTAACACTTAGGGACCAATCTGTCACCATTAGGACCGAAACCAAACACAAGGCACGGGCGCACCTCTTGGCGCCCTGGGCGGCCACACTTGGCGCCCAACACAACACCCACGCGCACAAACATATTAGGCCACCTGATAATTAAAACCGCTCTAGCCAAAATGTTCAAAATGAGATTTGGTCACGTGAATACAGAATTTGGCTAGGGAAAATATGTTCAGAACTCACAGCTCACCCCTAGGCAACACAACATAGTCAAAACGGCACCCTTCTAGGACAATTTCAAAACGGTGCATGAACATCTGAAAATTCTTTAGCCAAAATGTTATAAATATCATTTGGTCAGGCGAATACAAAATTTGGCTCGGTAAATTATGCTCAGAAATTGATTTGCACACAAGGCACCCCTTAGACAAGCCAAAACAATGCCCAACAGGACAATTTCAAAACCACAAGTGCAAATCTGGAAATTCTTTAGCCAAAGTGCTTAAAATATGATTTGGTCAGGTGAATACAAAATTTGGCTCGGGAAAATATGCTCAGCAAATGAGATGCACACAAGGCACCCCTTAGACAAGCCAAAACAATGCCCAACAGGACAGTTTCAAAACCACAAGTGCAAATCTGGAAATTCTTTAGCCAAAGTGCTTAAAATATGATTTGGTCAGGTGAATACAAAATTTGGCTCGGGAAAATATGCTCAGAAAATGAGATGCACACAAGGCACCTCTTAGACAAGCCAAAACAATGCCCAACTGGACAATTTCAAAACCACAAGTGCAAATCTGGAAATTCTTTAGCCAAAGTGGTTAAAATATGATTTGGTCAGGTGAATACAAAATTTAGCTCGGGAAAATATCCTCAGAAAATGAGATGCACACAAGGCACCTCTTAGACAAGCCAAAACAATGCCCAACAGGACAGTTTCAAAACCACAAGTGCAAATCTGGAAATTCTTTAGCCAAAGTGCTTAAAATATGATTTGGTCAGGTGAATACAAAATTTGGCTCGGGAAAATATGCTCAGAAAATGAGATGCACACTAGGCACCTCTTAGACAAGCCAAAACAATGCCCAACAGGACAATTTCAAAACCACAAGTGCAAATCTGGAAATTCTTTAGCCAAAGTGTTTAAAATATGATTTGGTCAGGTGAATACAAAATTTGGCTCGGTAAAAACTGTTTAGAAATTGAGCTTCACATAAACCACCCCTAGGCGCACACTCCATGGGACACAGGCGCCCAGGCGCCATTCTGGGCAGCACAGGCGCCCAGACAGCAACACACGCACGCCCAGGCAGCAAAACAACACACACAACGCAACACAAACCCACTGCTACAGTACACAGAGCGCCATTTTCCTTAGGCACTTGGCGCCCCATGCGACCCAACATCTACCAAACATCAAATTTCCAAAACAATTCACAACAACAAATCACCAAAATATATTATACTCATACCAACAACATTCATTCTCACATTTATGCATTAAGAACACATCAAGGCATAAAATCAACACATGTAATCTAACCTTAGCATAGGGAATCGAATCAATCACACTAATTATCAATTTCAACTAACCTAACAATCTAACAATTAACAACATAATAACAAGTGGAATCCTATGGTTCACATACAACCTATTATACTCTCTATTATAGAGTGAGACTCCCCTAACCTTGATTGTGACGAACTAGAGCTCTTTCCACCGAAGCACCGACAAACTACCGCAACAAGAATTCTTCTCCTTCTTCTTCCCTTATTCACGAATACGCCCTCTCTCTCTTTCTCTTGGACCATTCGCAAATTGAACAAAAATAGGAAGGGTTAGGGAAAACGAAACTTAAGCACTTGATAGAGAAAGGAAATCGAATCATAAAAGATTAGGAACCCTTACCTAGGATCAAGATGCACAAACCCTAACTCCAAGCTTGAAGTCGCTCCTTCCTTCTCTTCTCCTCTCCTTCGACTTTCTTTCTTTTCTTCTCTCCTTCGACTTTCTTTCTTTCTTTTGACACTAATGAGGCGCGACCTAGACCCCTAGTGCCTAAGGAGCGCCTAAGCCAACGGGCTTGGGCTTCTTGGGCCGTCATTTGCAATACCGGTATTACCAACGCCATCCCCTTCAATTAAATAAAAATACTACATTATAATATAATAAAGAAAATTAGTGCAACACTTTAAATAATTTAATCAATTACTTAATTAAATTATTTTAGGGTGTTACAGATAGTATCACACTATCGCAAGATCATTATGTGGAAAAACTTCTTAGGAAGTTTGGACACTATGACTCAACCCCCTTGAGTACCCCCTATGAAGCTAACTTACGCTTAAAGAAAAATAGAGGTGATCCTGTTGACCAACCTCAGTATGCCCAAGTAATTGGGAGCCTACTGCATTTAATGAACTTTTCTCGACCAGACATTGCATTCGCAGTCGGTCGTCTGAGTAGGTATACTCACAATCCTGGTCAGGATCATTGGAAGGCAATTGCTCACCTTATGAGATATTTGAGAGGTACCACATCTTATGGTATTACTTATAGTGGATTTCCCGCAGTATTAGAAGGATACTGCGATGCTAACTGGATATCTGATTCAGATGAGACAAAATCCACTAGTGGTTACATTTTCACACTTGGTGGTGGTGCGGTAACTTGGAGGTCAGCCAAACAATCCATTATTGCTAGATCGACTATGGAGTCGGAATTTGTAGCTCTGGAATTGGCTGGTACTGAAGCTGAATGGTTGAAGAACCTTTTAGCTAGTATTCCTTTGGGAATAAAACCGACACCATCAGTGTCAATACATTGTGATAGTCAATTGGCAATAGCCGTTGCAAAGAATAAGACCTATAATGGCAAAAATAGACATGTGCAATTAAGACATAATGTTGTCAAACAATTGCAAAAGTATGGAGCAATATCGATCGATTATGTGAAGTCAGAAGTGAATTTGGCCGATCCTCTGACAAAACCCTTAGGGAAGAAAATGATATGTGAAACATCGAGGGGAATGGGACTAAAAGCCAACTGATATTAAGAAGTAATGGTAACCCAACCTTTGTGATTGGAGATCCCATGAATAAGGTTCAATGTGGTAAAAACAAGTTACTTCTTGATAGTGCTAGCACTGGAAATTAATTCAAATAAATTAATTTCATTATTGTCCCTTCCTATGGTGTTATTGTGATGGTGCTAGACTGCAGGGTTAAAAGGATAAGCTTAAAGCTTTTAATGATTTTCATAGCCCTTATGGGTGGTGTATGACTTGCAGCATACACTTGATGAAATCACCTATATGAGTGTCAAGTGAGGCCGCTTGCATGAGATCCTGGCGAGGTCTCTAGAGCACTCATGAATACCGAGCACGCGCAGGGCCTAGTAGCGCAACACCACGAAAACAGCAAGAATTGTGGGGGTGTAATGTGATAATGAAACCTCTAGCATATAATATGCGTCTTGGGTTCCATAGCTTGCTATACCAATTCGCAGTATGTTATGTTTTATCTATCTAGGACTGGTTCCATAGCTTGCTATACAGCTCCGAAACTTTACATCTACGATGTCAACCCAGAAAACTTCTTTTATAAACTTAATTTTTTAACTTTTGAAATATGTGGGGGATTGTTGTATTTTATTGAAAATAAATAGATATTTCAAAAGTGAGAAGTCCCACATTGCTTGGCTTTGGATTCACCAAAGTCTTCATATACTAAAGCTTAATGAGAGCTAGTAAACAAGCAACTAGAAGGGACTCCCTCGCGCGCACAAGTAGGGACCAACATGGCTTGGTTCAGTGCGAATCTTTCGATTCCCCCCCCCCCCTGCGCGCTCGACTGGCTTTGTACTAATTTTATTAAATAAAATATTACTTTTATCAGCCTTTCCGTATACGCCCAATCATGGGTCGAAATGTTTTATGAAATAATTTGTAACGGAAAGCTCAGGTCGAAAACTGCAAGTCGGTCGAAACCGATTGGCAATACAATCTGGTCGAAAACTGAAAGTTGGTCGAACTGACTGGCGAAAAGATTTGGTCGAAAACTGAACCTTAATTCCCTTTATTTTGTAACTGTCAGTTTCTTCCAACGACTTCTTTTTCCTTTTAAACTCATTTATTCCGTAACCGCAGAGTTAAAACCTTTTGATTACAATTGATTTTCGAAACGGTTTTGACTGGCTATTGATTGCTGGAGCCTATGTCTCTAACAGCTATTTTTCTTAAAGCCTATATAAACAATTTTGGGTTGCACTTGAAAGATATATCAGAAAACTCATTTTTCTACCTTCTTGAAAAAGAGCTCTGGGTTGCTCTCCTGTTACACAATCTATTCTTGGTAGTTCTGATACCTCTTTCGCTACTGCGATTGAGAAGACCCGGTTGTACCTCGGGGAATTTGCGCTGTAGAGGCGGATAAATTCTTCATGGCAGTCGCAAGACCCCTCCGGTTGTTTATCTAACATTTCTGTGTTTGCAGGTCTTTCTTCGACAGCATCAGTACAATTCGACAGAAGGTATTCCTCTTTGATAGTTTCTATTCCTGCACATTTAGTTCGCAGCAGTCCTTCACACTCAACAGCATCAGTCGAAATTTTACTTCTGAAATTCGACTATAGAATTTCGACTGCAGTCAGCATCCTTCGACTACAGCCATATCAGCAATTTTCGACAACAAATGTTATATTTCAACTTGCTTAAAAAACTCGTGTCGCAAAAAGTTAAAAAAAGTCAGTATCTTCTTCTAATATTAATAATGGAGTAAAAATCATAAAAAAGAAAATGAGATCTAATATAAGATATACACTCCGTTGCCACTCTTGTTGTCGCTCCCGGTTGACACTCTCTGTTGCCTATCTCGCTACCTCTCTTGTTGTCGACCTCGTTGCCGGTCTCTCGTTGTCTTTTCCTTTCCTGTTGACGCTCCCCGTTGCCGCTCGCTGCCAGTCCCCGTTGCTGCTCTCGGTTTCTTCTCCCGTTGCTGATCTCGTTGCTAGTCTCTCGTTGCAACTCCCATTGTCGCTTCTCGTTGTCTCTCTCGTCAAAGGACGGAAGGAATTAACAAAACCGGTAGTTAGGCAAATCTAACCTATTCCTAAAAAAGTCCTCAGCAATGAAGCTCGGGATGAGATTCCACCAAGTAAAACCACTTGAAGTAGTTCCATGACCTGCAAGCTTATCAGCACAAGCATTACCTTCTCTATAAATGTGAGTGCAAACGAAATTCATCTGCCTAGTCTGGTATAAACAATTGTTCCAAGGAACGACATTACAGTTCTTAAAGGCGGAAACAACTAGTTGAGAATCACATTCTACCCACAAAAACATCCAACCTTTATCAAAAGCAATCTCGATTGCCAACATAGCCCCAGTAAGCTCAGCATGCAGTGCATAATTGTTGCCTTTGTAGGCAGAAAAACACCCAAGGACAGCAGCACTTATGTCTCTAAAAATACCACCATAAGCAGCAGGACCAGGACACCCTTTAGCAGCACCATCTATATTGCACTTAATCATGTAAGGAGCATGGGGGAACCAAATTACCTCTTTGATGGTTGAAGAATTTATGTAATTACCAATGACATTAAAGGTTTTTATAATCATAAATTCGGGAACAGAGGAAGACATTGTAGATTTAGAGGCATTTTCTGCTAAAGTTACATTGGAGATAATTAAATTAATAGCAGTATGTAAGGGGATCATATGATTCTCAAATCTAGCATGATGTCTGCAATACCAGATAACCCAGAAAAGATTTACAATCGCAATACAGACAATGTCACTCAATTGAGGACTCCAACCATGAGAAGTCGATTATAAAATGCTCTGAAAAGAAGAAGTGTCAAGATGGAGGCTTAGGATTCCTCCGAGCCAATTCCAAATATGTTTGGCAAATGGGCAGGCAAGGAACAGGTGGTGAGAAGTCTCTAAGTCACTACCACAAAGGCTACAAACAGAAACAACAGTGCAACCTCTAATCCAAAGTTGGTCATCTGTTGACATTTTAATATGAAGAGCCCTCCAAATAATAAATGATTTTGAAGGCGGAATAAAACTCTTCCAAACTTTCTTGGTCCAGGGAACTACCTGCCCAGCAGGAACGAGAAAAAGGAAAGAATCCTTGAAAGTCAAATCTCCTGAATTAGAGCAATCCCACATCAATTGATCCTCCACCGGAATATTGGGAATAACTATTTTCTGAATTTCAGAGTAAATTTGGGGGAAGTGATTAATGAAATCCATAGGGATAGACCATCTACCGTTTACTATAAAATCACTTAGAGTAGCTTTAAGATCCTTATGCAAATTAGAAGGTATACCAATGATATCCACAATAGGCCTGGATAGCCGGGATTCGGTACAAAAATTTATTGTAACACCATTTCCCAGCTTCCAAGTTGAGTGCTCAAGAATCACCGAGATAGAAGATTTAAATCCAAGCCAAATAGATGAAGAGACATGATAGTTCACTGGCTTATTATTTTTATAGACCCTAGCTTTCAAAAGCATAGCCCATTGTAAGTTGATAGAGATGAAGCTGCAGCCATGTTTTAACATACCAGCCCTATAAATTGTTTTAATAGATCTAAGACCCAAACCACCTTCCTATAAGGGTTTGCAAAGCTTATGCCAAGCAACGGTGACAATTTTTCGAGTATTAACATCTCCTGACCACACAAAATTTCTAATCCAGGTGTCAATAGTAGTAAGGAGATTAACAGGCCAAGCATAAATGCGAAAGCTATAAACTAGCATGCTCAGAATGACAGAATTTACCAGTTGAACTCTACCCATAATAGATAATAACGAGCCTTTCCAAGAAGATAACTTAGCCTTAATTCTATATGCAATAGGTAACAAATGACTACTCTGAAGCTTTCCTTCGAATAAAGGAACACCAAGATAATTAAAGGGGAGAGACCCTTTAGAGAACCTAAGCAAAGCTGAGATGGCGTTGATGCGGGAGAAGGATATGCTGCCAGTGAAAAATTTAGACTTCTCTTTACTAATAATCTGGCCAGAGGCTTGCTCATAAGACGAAAAGAGTTCCAGCAAACTAGAAATACTCTTTTTAGTAGCTCTACAAAAAATCATTATATCATCAGCATATAACACGTGAATTGGCATACGGAAATCTCGCGGGCCTACCATGAGCTGAAGCTTACCCTCATCCACAAGTTTGGAGATGCCTCGACTAAGAACATCTTCGGCCAAGCAAAAAAGAAGAGGGGACAAGGGATATCCATGTCTAACTCCCCTCTTGCAACCAAAGAAACCAACAGCAGAGCCATTTACAGAAAAAGAGCTTAGCTAAGTGAAGAATAATATTTATCCAAAAACAAAACTTCTCATTGAAGCCAAAAGCAGCCAGAACTTCAAGTAAGAAATCCCAGTCAATAGTATCAAAAGCTTTTTCGATGTCAATTTTCAAGGCTAAGTGGCCACCAAAAGACTTTTTCTAAAGCAGATTAATAGATTCAGAAGCAGTGCAGATAAAACATTATACATATGACTGTGAGTCAACACAACCCCAAACTTGGAGTTTTGCCTGTCCTCAAGCAATCATTCAATTCAGGCAGTGGCTACTTTCTTATTCAGCTGTAACACCTTTCACACAAAGTTACAAACCATTTGATACTCAGCAGTCAAAAGTCGTCATCTAACATAATGCAGTAGCAAGACAATTGAATTGGTAAAACACAAGATCATAGACAGGCAAGCATTCTCAAGTTCCCTCTTTTTCACACATCTCACCAAATTGCCTCTCTTTTCTGTATAAGGTAGTCACTCAATTCAGAATACATGCATCATCGTTTCATAGGCTTGAACAAGTTCTAGAAAAGTCTACATACATTGATATGCACACACACATTTTGAGGACTTAGAGGTTGTAACTGGGCTTAGGTAAGGGTGGATATTATTTAGGTAGGTAGGTAAGTTACAACTTGGAGTTAGGCCTACTTCCCTGTTTATCATCATATACCAATCTCACCACTCACCTCTCACCATGTCTTCTCCAATAACATTCCACAAGAGAAGGTAATTTAATTATATATATATATATATATATATATATATTCTCTTGTGTATACCACCCCAAACTTAGCTGGTTGCTATTCCATGAGCAACCCCAAACTTAGATTTTTCCACACAGGCATACCTTGTCTACCTAACTCCAAGTTAAGAAAATAAACTTTGAATTTAATTTACGTGGTGTGGTCTATGGGAGAACAGAACAGTAAGAAGAAACCATTAGGTTTAATGGGTTAGCTAAGGATAAGTCATATTGAGGTGGTTCGAAAGGCTCTGGGATATCAAAAATTGCCTCAGTGTGGACGCAAGTCAAATGCAAGACGATTAAGTACAAGTTCAAGTTCTGCAGAATAATACATGCAAGGAATTTTCTCACAATCAACTACATAGATGTTTGGGCTCACCTCACGGCTGGGGTTGTAAGAGGATGAACTTTCGAAGCTTGCCAACAAATGATCCAGATTTTCCTCAACTGTTGTCTTAACCACTGACACTACCTGATGATAAAAATTGGCGCGACAGTTATCATGGTAAAATGCAAAACATATTAAGCCAAACAACTACAATCATCATCGTAATTGAAGATGCCGCTAGAAGCTCACGGTTGCAATGCCTCAAAAATCAGTGTATAAGTTATATCAGCAAAGTACAGACCAAAATGCAAAAAGCAAACAAACAGACAATAAGATAAAAATCCCAAAATAATACTGTCTCAAATGAAAAGAAAATGATAAGAGTGAGCCCTCCTGCTCAAGAGAATGAAATATGACGCTCTACGAAATCATCCCCCTGTAAAAGTGGGTCTTGGGTCTCTGGCGGCTCCTTCGCTGGGGCTGATGATGATGATGGCCCTGTAGTGTTGGTAGCAGCTCTCCGCTGGGCTATAAACTGCTGGGCAGCATGGGCAACACAGGGTGTTGCCAAGAAGGATATATCCAGGCCCTGGTGCTCGCCTAGCATAGACATCAAGCACCAGTTAGCCATCATAAGCTCATACTGGAACGAGGGATCACTGTAAAACTGCTGTGGGTCAGTCGGAGCTGCTGGTTGCTGCTGATAAGTCAGAACTGCAGGTTGCTGTTGAGGCGGAGGTGCGTGCTCGCTTGTTTGCTGTGGTGCTGTCCCATACATTGGTCCCTCTGGTTGCTTCATGATCCATGATGCTGTAATTGGCTCCCTGGGATCAAGAGGGAGGTCATCGGGATATTCCGGGCAGTTTTGCTGTTTGCACAACGCATGGATCAATGAAGTGTGCCCCAATCTGGCCTTAGGGCATTTCACTATTTCTGCAATACTATTGGAGACGATTTCCCCCAGATTCAACCTTCCTCCTCTCATGATGGCCAAGATCCCCATTGCCTGGTTGACTTTAACATCCAAAGAATTGGAGCATGACACTATAGTTTGTTTGAAAAATTCATTCCAAGCCTTAGGAATAGGCTTCAATGCCATGTTGTTGAAGCGACGGGGGATACTTTGTAATCCTGGTGCATACCTGGCCCATTGTGCTCCCGGACGGCACAATTCTCGCAGTGTCCCTTCATAATCAATCTCCCTAAAGTTGACCAATGTCTCTCTCATAGCACAGGGTGATAACACAGGTAGCCCTAGCAGCCGGTTTATGCTCTCCGGTGAGTAAGATACACTCTTCCCCCGAACAAATGAAGTTGTGGACTTGTCTTTATCCTTTGCTCAGTAAGCATTGGCGTAGAACTCTCTCACTAGGCTCTGGTTAGCCTGCTTGATCATGGAGTTGAAAGTAAGCCAACCCATCTCTCGGAGTGTGGAACTGATGATCAGGAATTCACCAGTGCTGAGGTCAAACGCTCGCTCCGGATTGATCTTTTTCCCTTTTACCACTTTTTGGTACCGCTCCTCATGCTCAGGGGACCTAAATCTGTCAGCATCAAACGAGGGTCCTTCATCTCTTGACTCCCCCCGTCGTCTCTTTGATGGCCCGGTCTTGGTTGGTTTTCCCATTGTCACCTGTTTAGAAAAATTCCTACAGAACAATTATTAGTACTCGGGGAACCATTCCAGTAGCAGAGAATTCGGCAACACAACCAATTCAGAATTTATAAGACACAACTAGCATGATATGGCCAATTTTACGCACTTGACTTTTTTATGCACCAAATCATCTACCCTAGAGTTCCATAGGCATTGACATAAATATAGTGACAATTAAGCACGAAAAACTCATGGGGGCAATATTACAAACAGCTGGTCTGCATAGCAAAACTCATTCCGTCATTTTCACAAACACTTGGCATGCACAGAAAATTTCATTGAGGCTTTTTATCAAACACCTCACCTACACAACCAAAAGTGGTTTTTCCTACTCAATTTTTAAACCACGACTTCCCCAATTCACAGGAACAATCAGAAATCATGCAAATTAGAAGGGTGGGGCGCAATCATCAAGTCCTAATCTTACTTCTAACATACAATTCGTAACCCCCAAATTACCCACTTAACCCAATAAAAAATTTGAAAATTTATGCTTGAAATTGAGGATAATGGTTACTTGGAAATGTTGCACAAGGGGAATCCGTGCCAAAGTGTGTTAATCCACCAACAAATTGAGCCAAAATCGTAAAAGAAGGGGAAGGGAAGGTGTTGTTTTCGCGCACACTTGAAGGGGGGAAAAATGTTGCTGTTTGGTGCCACGGCATGAAGAACACCCTTAAAAGCGTCGCATCGCGACGCGACACAGGCTCTTCGCGACGCGAAGAGTTACAGAAACATTTTTTTTTGAAAATATTTTCCTCCGTCGCGATGCGACACAAGCTCTTCGCGACGCGAAGAGTTACAGAAACATCCTTTTCGAAATTCTTTTGTGTCGTCGCGACGCGACGCCGACTCTTCACGACGCGAAGAGTCACAAACATTTTTGCCCCTTTTTTTTTGACTAATAATGACAACAAACTATATTTCACATAATGCTTAAAAGTAAAATTAAAATAAAGACTTGTTACCTCACTAGTGGGTTGCCTCCCACTCAGTGCTTCTTTAACGTCACTAGCTTGACGTCTTTTAGGCTCTTATGGGTCTCTCAGCATGAGAACCATTTGAGCTTTTTCCAACGCATCACCAAGGTAGGGCTTGAGTCTTTGTCCATTGACCTTAAAAGATCTTTTGGACTCCGGCTCTTCCACTTCTATTGCTCCGTACGGTGTCACTTCTTTAACAACAAAGGGTCCTGACCACTTGGATTTGAACTTTCCTGGAAACAACTTGAGTCTCGAGTTAAACAACAGCACTTGTTGTCCAGGATGAAATTCTTTTCTTGAGATGTGCTTGTCATGGTATACCTTCATTTTCTCTTTGTAGATCCTGTTGTTCTCATATGCATGCAGGCGCATCTCATCTAACCCATGAAGTTGCAGGATCCTCTTATCTCCACATGATGTGGCGTCAAAATTCAAAAATTTCAACGCCCAATATGCTTTGTGTTCCAGTTCAACCGGCAAATGACAAGATTTGCCATAAACCAATTGGTAAGGAGACATACCTAAGGGTGTCTTATAAGCTGTCATGTATGCCCACAGTGTATCATCTACCTTCACTGCCCAATCCTTCCTTGAGTTCCCCACTGTCTTCTCTAATATTCTCTTAATTTCTCTATTTGACACCTCTACCTGACCATTGCACTGAGTATGATAACGGGTTGACACTTTATGCTTTACACTATACCTGGATAGTACATTGCTAAGCTGAGTGTTACAAAAATGACTACCCCCATCACTAATCAAGAGAAAATATTTTTCTTAACAAATTTGACCACTGTTTGGGAATCATTTTTCGACGTGGCAATGGCTTCCACCCATTTAGAAACATAGTCCACCGTCACCAAGATATATTGACAAGAATGAGATGGTGGGAAGGGTCCCATGAAGTCAATGCCCCAACAATCAAACACTTCTACTTCAAGTATAGGGTTCAATGGCATCTCCCCCTTACGTGAAATGTTGCCAGTCCTCTGGCACTTATCACAACTTTTTACATGATTTTACGCATCCTTAAAGAGGGATGGCCAATAAAAACCAGATTGGATTACCTTTGCCGTTGTGCGTTCCCCATTGTAGTGACCTCCACATGGAGAATCATGACAATGCCATAAAATCTGTTGAATTTCACTACCAGAAACGCATCTTCTAAGAAGTCCATCCGTCCCTACCTTGAAGAGAAAGGGATCATCCCAAAGGTAATGTTGGACATCACGGAGGAACTTCTTCTTTTGTTGCCATGTGAAGTCTTCAGGGACCGTGCCGCCTGCCTTGTAATTTGCTATGTAGGCAAACCACGGTCTCTCTTCAATTGCAAACAACTTCTCATCAGGGAACTCTTCAAGGATTTCTTTCTCCCGAGCAGTCACCTCTTTGTTTTCCAGCCTAGACAAATGATCTGCGACCACATTCTCACTTCCCTTTTTGTCTTTGATCTCCAAGTCGAATTCCTGAAAAAGCAAAATCCATCTAAGGAGTCGAGGCTTAGACTCGCCCTTGGTTAGCAAATATTTTATTGGAGCATGGTCAGTAAAAACAATCACTTTAGATCCAACCAGATAGGAACGAAAATTTTCCAATGCAAATACTGTGGCTAGTAGTTCCTTTTCAGTTGTGGCATAATTCACCTGATTTTCGTTTAAAACCTTGCTAGCATAATATATGGCATGAAAAAATTTCTCTGATCTCTGTCCCAGCACAGCACCCACTGTATAATCACTAGCATCACACATTAACTCAAAGGGAATATCCCAGTTAGGGGCTACAATGACTGGAGCAGAAATCAGCTTTTATTTTAATACATTAAAGGCACAAAGACAGTCATTATCAAAAACGAATTCGTTCTCCTTAACCAGTAGATTGCTTAAAGGTTTTGCAATCTTGGAGAAATCTTTTATGAAACGTAGATAGAATCCGGCGTGTCCTAAAAAATTTCTCACTCCTTTTACATTCAGAGGAGGAGGTAACTTTTCTATCACTTCAATTTTTGCTTGGTCAACCTCAATGCCTTTTGCTGAGATTTTATGGCCCAGAACAATTCCTTCCTGAACCATAAAGTGACACTTTTCCCAAGAATCATAGCACGGTCCAAAAACAGAAAAATCATCCATAAATACCTCGATAGCATTTTCCATCATATCAGAGAATATAGAAAGCATGCAGCTTTGAAAAGTTGCAGGAGCATTGCATAAACCGAAGGGCATCCTTCGATATGCAAACACGCCAAACGGGCATGTAAAAGCGGTCTTCTCTTGATCTTCAGGATCAACTGCTATTTGGTTGTACCTTGAGTATCCATCCAGGAAGCAATAAAAAGCTTGTCCAGCTAATATTTCCAGCATCTGATCCATGAATGGTAATGGGAAGTGTTCCTTCCGAGTGACCTGGTTTAATCTCCGGTAATCAATGCACATCCTCCACCCTGTGACTGTGCGAGTGGGAATTAGCTCATTCTTCTCATTTTTAACCACTGTCATACCACCCTTCTTGGGAACCACATGAACCGGACTCACCCACAAACTGTCTGAAATGGGATAAATCATCTCGACATCTAAGAGCTTCAAGACTTCCTTCCTCACCACGTCTTTCATGGTAGGATTTAATCTTCGCTGTGGTTGAATCACCGGTTTGAATTCTTCCTCGAGCTTGATCTTATGCATGCAAAAAGCCGGACTAATCCCCTTAAGTTCGGAGATAGTCCAACCTAAAGCCGTTTTGTTACTTCTCAACACCCTCATCAGTTTTTCCTCTTCCAACTTGGTCAAAGAACTACTGATGATGGCTGGATAACGATCATCACTCCCAAGGAATACATACTTCAAATGGGAGGGGAGTTGTTTCAATTATGGAGTTCCTTTTTCTGGACTCTCCGCCCTACTCAACTCTCCTTTTTTCTTGAAGACCCTTTCCACCTGGGAAGCTTCAAACTGTAGAATGCAGTCGTCTATTTCACTGCCCAAGTTTTCATCTAACCCCTCAATAGAGTTCACAATTACCTTCTCTAATGGAGGAGAGGGTGAATCATGTCTAAAAGTTTCTTGCACTGAGTCTTCAATCACATCCACCCTAAAACATTTACCTTGGTCATCTGGGTGGCGCATAGCTTCAAAAACATTAAAAGTCACCTTCTCATCTTGGAACCTTAGAGTTAGCTTACCCTGCTGCACATCTATCAAGGCTCGCCCAGTGGCTAAAAATGGTCTACCAAGGAGGAGTGGTACCTCTGCATCTTCCTCCATGTCAAGAATCACAAAATCAACAGGGAATAAAAATATATCAACTCTTACCAGAACATCTTCCAAGACTCCATAAGGGTGCTTTATAGATTTGTCAGCTAGTTGCAAAGACATCCTCGTTGGTTTCACCTCACCTCCTTCAAGCTTCTTCAACATAGGAAAGGGCATTAGATTAATGCTTGCTCCCAAATCACAAAGAGCCTTGCCTATTGTCAAGTTACCAATTGTGCAAGGTATGGTGAAACTTCCGGGATCTTTCAACTTTGGAGGAAGCTTCCTTTGGATAATGACACTACACTCTTCGGTTAGAGCCACCATTTCATCTTCCTTGAATCTCCTCTTCTTGGTCAACAATTCCTTCATAAACTTTGCATAAATGGGCATTTGCTCTAAAGCTTCTTCAAAAGGAATGTTGATTTGGAGACAGGAAAAGATCTCCATGAACTTAGTGAATTGCTCCTCTTTCTCTTTCTTTTAATTCAAAGTTGGATAGGGCAACTTCACGTATGGTGGGATCACTTGGGTCTTCTCTCTCATCTCACTTTTGTGTTTTTAACTCTTTTTTTCTTTTTCTTTTTCACCCAACTCATTTTCAACCTCTTCATGTTTCTTTTTCAACTCCTCCTTCAACCTCTCAGTTTCACTGCTTTCCTCTCTAGGCTTGGTTTGAGTCACTTCAATGGGGATCAACTCCTTACCACTCCTCAATGAAATAGCTTTGCAACTCTCATTCTTAAGGTTATCAATAGTGCTAGCAGGAAAGCCACTCTTAGAAGTTTCAGCAAGCTGCTTTGACAATTGACCAATCTGAATCTCCAAGTTCTTCATTGAAGCCTCATGATTTTTCTCCATAATCTTCATAGCTTGTTCTTGGGATTGGAAAGTGTTCTTGGTCATTTGCATGAACTGTGTCAAAGCATCTTCCAAACAGGAAGGGTTCTTTTGTTGTTGAGCAGGTGCTTGAGACTGCTGTTGGTTTGAACCTAATGCCTCGTTATTGTTCTTCCGAGAGAAGTTGGGATGATTCTTCCACCCAGGATTGTAGGTGTTAGAAAACGGGTTCCCACCTTGTTTTTGAAAGTTTCCCATATAGCTGGCCTGCTCAATATTTTCTCCATGAGTTGCACAATCACCCTGGTGGGGTTCTCTACCACAATAGTTGCACCCACCCGCTTGCACTGCTTGAGCGGTTGCTTGAGTTTTTGCACTAACTTCACAAGCTGTAGTTAATTGCTTAGTAAGAGCTTCAATCTGCATAGACAGTAGCTTTTGTTGGGCCAACACAACACTGTTAGAGTCCAACTCCAACACACCCTTTTTACCTACGGCTCCACGATCATTTTGAATCCTGTACTCATTCGAAGCCATGTCCTCTACCAGCTGTTTTGCTTCCTTCCAGGTTTTAGTACCTAAAGATCCTCCTGCTGAGGCATCTAACATCTTCCTGGTCTGAGGTCGCAATCCATGACAAAAAGTTTGCAACTGCAGAAAATCATCAATACCATGCCCTGGACATTTTTTTAACAATAGTTTAAATCTTTCCCAGGAGTCATATAGGGATTTCGAATCCCCTTGTTCAAAATTTGAGATTTCTGCCCATTTCTTGATGAACTTTGAGATTGGGAAGAACCTTTCCAAGAACTTATTTTCCAGATCACTCTAAGTATTGACAGTTCCTGCTAGGATCGTATTTAACCAATCCTTTGCCCGACCCGTTAAGGTGAATTGAAACAGTCACATTTTCTTGGAGTTTTCATCAACTCCCTCAGGATGTGTGGTTCCACAAATCTCATAGAACTGGAACAAGTGTTGGTTGGGGTCTTCCGCATCTGACCCTAAAAATTGCTCTGATTTCAAGGCTGTGAGAACAGAAGACTTGATGTCAAATGAAACAGCTCCCACAGGTTGGAAAGTGTATGCTTGAGCGCCCTGATTTCTTCTCCCAAAGTCCGCGAGAGTGCGCCTTGGACGAATTGGTGGTGGATTTGCAGCCATTACTACCACTTGCGTTAGGGAATCTTCCGGAATAGAAGTTGAAACTGAGTGGCCCTACAACTCTCTCTGAGCTTGTTGATTTGCTAGTTTAGCTTGCTTCCAATTTGCCCTTGCTGACTTTTCAATCTCTGGGTCAAACAACAAATCATGTGAATTCTTGCCTCGCATAAACAAATCTCTGAAACACTAAACAATGTGCGACAAGTCAGATTCGAGCAATCAATTACCACACTCAAATCCTATTGGTCAGGTTGAAAAAAAGACGGCGCAATTACAGGAGGTGCAAGCCACGGTTTCAAGTCCCAATGCAAACACAATGATGCCGAACGTGGAGGTGTGTACAAATTCAAATAATGGGAATATGAAACAACCAGATAATAGGGATGGTAAAAGTAATTCCTTATCTGTTACTGTAACACCCCTTTTCTACCCGGAAAATTTTTGACAAGAATTAGAGTTTTCAAAAACATTTTTCAATACACCCACAAGGGATGCTACACTTACACCGTTAAACATCACACGCCAAATAATAAAGTTTCACCATTAAAACAGTGCAACACCTAGCACGTCATAACATCGTCAAGCAGCGGAATAAAATCAAGGTTCAATTAAATAATTATAACATCACCATAAAACTTCAGAAATTAAATATCAAAGACATCTAATAAAACTAGCGTTCATCCCCCCGAGTGCTACGTATCAGAGCGACGACACCGACTCAACTAGCGAAGGTAGACACGCCTTCACTCGCAATCACCTGCACGTTACCAACATAGGGGTAACATTCAAACAGAAGGGGTGAGATATCTACATTATAATAGCATATATGAAAGGCAATATGCTAGAATTACGACAACTATATCAACAGCTTCACAACAACATCATATTACAAATCACTAAGAATTATCACCAACATCATGAGTAAGTGTATGAGATGCAAACCACACCAACGGGTATATGCATGTGGTACCAATCATCACCAATAAAGTAGCCAATAAGGGCAACATCACCTATATGAGCATCACCATCATCACCTATAGCTCCAAGGCCGAAGCCTTCATCACCAGAAATATAATGCATATGAAATGTATGCGACACCATGAACAAAACACCAAAGTCAATCAACAACAACAGTCATCTATGTGACATAATCAGCACCAACATCAATAAATGGTCATAGACCCATCACCTGTTCACCTTAGCCCATAAAATAGGCACATCACCTGTTATACCATCACCAATAGCACCAATCATCACCAATACACCTACACCTATAGGACAGTCTAACAACTTGACCAATGACCACTGACCCCAAGGACACCAATAAATTTACAACATCAATGACAACAACAATTTTACAACACCGAGACATCGACAATTGAAAACACCAGGAGCAATACCAATTTACAGCAACAGCGACAATAGCTTTTAAAAACAGCAGCTTAAAAATGGCGACAACAACAGTGATTTTTCATAAAAACAGCAACATGAAAACAGTGACAGCAACAGTGATTTTCCATAAAAACAGCAACATAAAAATGGTGACAGCAACAGTGAATTTTCAGAAAAACAGCAACAATTGTTCACTGTGACAGCAACATCAATTTTTGGAAAAACAACAACATTTGTCCTACTTTGACAGCAACATTATTTTAGAAAAACAGCAACATTTATCCTACTGTGACAGCAACATTATTTTAGAAAAACAGCAACATTTATCCTACTGTGACAACAACATTATTTTAGAAAAACAGCAACATTTGTCCCACTTTGACAGCAACATTATTTTAGAAAAACAGCAACATTATTTTTACTGTGACAGCAACCTTATTTTTGAAAAACAGCAACATTATTTTCACTGTGACAGCAACCTTATTCTCAGAAAAACAGCAACATTATTTTACTGTAACAGCAACCTTATTTTCAGAAAAGCAGCAACATTAATTTTACTGTGACAGCAACATTATTTTACTGTGACAGCAACATTATTTTACTGTGACAGCAACCTTATTTTCAGTAAAACAGCAACAGCCACAAGATAGAAACTGGCGCCCAGCAACAGGGCGCCAAGTGAGACAGCAACACAACAAGAAACTGGCGCCCAGCAGCAGGGCGCCTAGCAGGCAACAACGACAACAGAAACTGGCGCCCAGCAACAGGGCGCCTAGTGCAACAATGACAATAGCAGACTTGGCGCCCAGGAGCAGCGCGCCTGGCACCACAGAGGCAACACCAGACTTGGCGCCCAGCAGCAGGGCGCCTAGGACATCAGCAACACAGGCAGGCAAACAGCAACGGCAGAACGTGGGACATCACTGGGCGCCTCGGGCGCCCTTCACAGCAACACAGAACCGCACCAGACCACACTGGGCGCCTAGGGCGCCAACTCCAGCAACCAAGACAGCATCACTGGGCGCCTAGGGCGCCACTTCCAGCAACAACAACAACAACAGGACATCATGACTGGGCGCCTAAGGCGCCACATTCAGCAACAACAAAACAGAACACCCTGGCAAGGCGCCTAGGGCGCCAAAATCAGCACCCAAAACAACAACGCCAAATCGCACCAAACACCAAACACCAAATTTTCACCATGATCAATCAACACGAGTACATCCAAACATCACTAAATCAACATCAACAAGATCAAAGAGGCATTATAGGTCCTATCTCCCACATAACCCCCATCATACACCCTATTATAAAGTAGAACCCACCCTTACCTTAGGTTTGCCGAACACGTGATCCTCTTGCACGAAGACTCCAAAGAACCACAGCAACAAATCTCCTCTCCTCTTTCTCTTGGTTTCGCCGCGCCCCTTTCTCCTCTCCTTTCTTCGCAATTCTTTCTTTCTTTTTCTCCAAAAATGCGAAATGACTAAACCCTAGCCAACACTCTCCTTCATGCGCCTAGGCCTTGGGCTCTTGGATCACGGGCCCCCGTCTACTACTCGGCTAATTTCTAAGCACCACTCCCTAATTTAAATAAAACATCATTTTATAAGTTATTAAATATGACTATACTAATAAAATACCTAAATAATTTAATTAAATAAATAATTAAATTATTTGGGTGTTACAGTTACTGTGGGTGATGGTAAAAACAAAACATCGTATTCTCTCACTATACCCACTTGCAGCCCAAAATCTATCTCAAATCCATTATCCAAAGCCAATAAACCAATCCCAACCTCCTCCTTGTACCGGACCCTTTCCTCACCCGAGCCCATTTCCCAAAATAACTCCCCTAATGTTAACGCCCAGACCCCTATCTCCCTCATCCAAGCCCTAGCCTCACCAATCTTGACGCAATCGATAGAGCCTTATTCAGCGTCTTCTTCCTCTTCCTCTCCGTCTTCCTCCTCTTTTCTTAGCGTCGGTGGCTGCCACAACGAACCCAATAGCGAATCCTTATCCTCCGTTCCACTGGTGGTTCAACTTCCCCCCTTCAATTGCTTCCACCTTTGCCGGTAGAGCCTCAGCCTATTCCCATCACTGTTCTCCCACAGGGAGACATTTCTTCTTCAACAAAGGAATATGGCGAATACTTTAGCTCATCCTTGGAAGTGGGTAATTCACTGTCTATTTGGGCAGACCAAAGTTTGTCAAAGGAATAAAAAATTTGGAGGTTTGCAAAAGAAATTGGAGTAAACGGGAAGGACCTAGACCAGATTTTCATGGAGAAAATTAAAGAAATGGAACTTAGGGATAAGGACGCTAGAAGAAAGATGGAGAACCCAACCGGTTCTAAATGAAGATTGTGAGCTTTAATATGAGAGGGATTGGCAGTAATGCCAAACAAAGGCGGTTTAGAAGCCTTGTCCAAAAAGAAAAATTTGATATGTGTTTTATTCAAGAAACTAAGAACGGAGATTGAAAATTTAGTGGTATCTAGATTATGGGGTGGTGAAGATGTAGAGAGTATTGTTCAATCTTCAAATGGCCTATCAGGGGGTATATTGTCATTTTGGCGTAAGGGTTTGCTCAGTGTTCTTTCTACTTTCTCTCCGGCGGGATTTGTTGGTGTTGCGGCTCAAGTAGATGGAAAGGTCATTTATTTTGTAAATGTGTACTCGGGTTGTTCAGTTGGAGGAAAGAGGGACTTGTGGGCCAGGTTACTAAGGGAGAAGACCAGGTTGACAGCAGGATTATGGGTTATTGGGGGAGACTTCAATACTGTAACAGGAAGATTAGAAAGGAAAGGCAAAGTAGCAAGGTACAGTGAGAGGGAGAGCCATGATTTCAAGTTCTTCATGGATGAAATGGGTGTGGTGGAGCCGCCTAATTTGGGTAAGAAGTACACTTGGTTTCAACCGAATGGACCGGCGGCAAGCAGATTTGATAGGATATTGGTTTCTCTAGAATTGGTGGAAGAGTGGGGAATTAGAGCTCAATGGATAGGACATAGGGACATATCGGACCATTGTCCGGTATGGCTTCTAACTTCGGAGAAGAATTGGGGGCCAGAGCCGTTTAAGTTTTGTAAACGGGTGGCTTAAGCATAAGGATGGAAAGAAATTCATAGAGGATAGTTGGAAAGAACACAAGGTTGAGGGGGTGGATGGCTTACGTAGTAAAAGAAAAACTTAAGCATTTGAAGGAGAAGCTAAAGGTGTGGAATAAAGAGGTTTATGGGATCAAGGATCTTAGAATTGAAGGAATAGTGAGGGATACGAATTTGATGGAACAAGAGGAAGTATATGAGGAGGATTGGGATAAGGAGAAGTGAAGAACTTGAATACTGAATTTTGGACTGAATTGAACCATAAGGAATCATTACTAGCTCAAAAGGCGAGGGTGGATTGGCTACAACAAGGGGATGAGAACTGTTCTGTACCTAGCAGTATTTTGGTCGGCTGCTATTGGTAGGTCTCTTGCTGCCCTGGCAGGACGTCAGTGAGCGCCCAGGGGGGGTACCTGCAAAGCCACTCTGACGCTCAAGTCATTATGAAAATAAGCTAGTGAATTTGCAAGGGAAGAGTGTGTACCATATAAATGGCTATGCGAGCCGGTATTTATAGGAAATCGATGTTCGTTGTGGATCGTCGGATCAGTGGAAGCGATCTGAACCCTTCGTGCGTATTGGGCTTGTAAATAGGTGAGTCTTTGTCTGGTGGTCCACACTTTAAATAGGTGAGTCTTTGTCTGGTGGTCCACACTTTAAAATTTTGTGGAGGAGTAGGGATCAAGCTATCTTGGAGCGCCTACTTGAAGAGAAGAAGGGACGTAGGATTTACTTGCTTCAACGTTTCTTCTCGTCGGTATGTGTTGGTTTTTGCTTTCGTTTGCGTTGTTGATGGCGCCCTCGTGGGCGCCCTGGGCGCCTCGCCATGTTGTCATGGATGCCGCCTTTTGGAGTAGGAACTGGCGCCCTCATGGGCACCATGGGCGCCTTGTTTGGTTGATCTGGCGGCTGCCTCTTGGCGCAGAATCTGGAGCCCTCATGGGCGCCATGGGCGCCTGGTCTTATTGATCCGGTTGGTGCCTCTTGGCGCAGGATCTGGCGCCCTCATGGGCGCCATGGGAGCCATGGGCGCCTGGTCTTGTTGATCCGGTTGCTGCCTCTTGGCGCAGGATCTGGCGCCCTCGTGGGCGCCACGGGTGCCTGGTCTTGTTGATCCGGTTGCTGCCTCTTGGCGCAGGATCTGGCGCCCTCCTGGGGGCCATGGGCGCCTGGTCTTGTTGATCTGGTTGCTGCCTCTTGGCGCACGATCTGGCGCCCTCATGGGCGCCACGGGCGCCTGGTCTTCTTGATCCAGTTGCTGCCTCTTGGCGCGAGATCTAGCGCCCTCATGGGCGCCATGGGCGCCTTTTTGCGTCGCGCAGGGGTATCGCAGAAGGGGATTCGGCGCCCTCTTGGGCGCCCTAGAGCGTTGCTTGCACAAGGTTTTTGCGAAAGGGGATCTGACGCCCACTTAGGCTCCCTGGTGCGTAGCTCTTTGTTATCTTGGCGCCCTGCCAGGTGCCCTCCTCGGTGTTGTTGCATGTGGCTGCCTCAGTGCTCTACAAGGCGCCCTCATGGGCGCTGCCTGCTTGGGCATTACCCTTGGCACTTTGCTAGGCACCCTCATGGGCGCTGTCTTGCCCTTGGCAGTTTGCTAGGCGCCCTCATGGGCGCTGCCTTGTCCTTGGTACTTTGCTAGGCGCCCTCATGGGCGCTACCTGCTTCGGCCATGTCTTTGGCACTTTGTTTGTATTTTATTTGTTGCTTATCTTTTCTCTTAAAATCACTCATGGGCGCTTTGCGTTTCAACTTGGCCCCCTTCCAGGTGCCCTCATGGGCGCTGGCTGCTCACTTGGTGTAACGCCCCAAAATAATTTAATTATTTATTTAATTAAGTTATTTAAGGCTTACAATATTTATTTAATTTATTTAAATAATTCAAGGTTTAATTATTTTATTTTATTTATTAGGAGGTGTTGTCACGAATTGAGCGATGCGAGTAAGGGCCCGTGATCCACATTTAGGCCCGTGGCCCATTCCCTTGTCAAAGAATTCGACTCACAAGGGGTCTTGGGGTTAGTTTTCATTTTGTTACTCTATTGGAAAAAAATAAGAAAAGAAACGTAAAAGAGAGGGTAAGAAGAGAAGGAGTTGCGAAGGGAAGAGGAGAAGAAGAAGAGAGGGCGAAGCACTTAGGGAAGAGGAGAAGGCTCGTTGGTGACTTGCATTTTTCCCTTGGAGCTTTGCTAGCAATTCGACTTCCATAAGGTTAGGGGGTCCTCTTTTTGTTTTTAATCATTTATGCGAATTGGTGATTGCTTAGGGTTAGGGTTCTAGGTTAGTTCTATGGGTGAATTGTGATGTTGATGATTAATTGATAGTATTGTGATGCTTGATGTTGAATTGCTATGTTGAAAATCGCATGATTGGTGTTTGAGTTGTTGCTAATGTGAATTGGACATCATATGTTCGAATATATGACTATTTGATGCTTACTTGGTGAAATTGAGAATCATGGTGACACTTGAATCATATATGTATAATTGGGTGTTTGGTGATTTTAAATTGGTGATTGAAAGTGAAAAATTCTGGTTTTGGAAGCTCCTAGGCGCCTTGGGCGCCATATGTGTGTTGCTGGATTTTTGTGTTTTGCGCCATGGTCATGGGCGCCAGGTGCCCAGCAGTGTGCCTGCGCCAGTTTTCCCAAATTCTGTTGCCTCTGTGTTGCTGTCTGTGTCACTGTGTTGCTGTGCCTGTTGCCCTGTGTTGCTGTGTTCTGTGTCACTGTGCTGCCAGTTTTGGCGCTAGATGCTTGTGTCATGGGCGCCAAGGGCCCCAATGTTCTGGTGTTAGTTTTGTAAAAATTGTTTTCAGGTTTTCATATTCAGGTAAAATGGCTCCTGCAAAATGATTTTGGGAAACAAAAGAGTTGGATTGCGTGTTTTCACTAGGCGCCTAGTGCATGGGCGCCAAAAATGCTGTTCACTTTTTGACAAAATTTTTGTTGGGTTCTCTTATTCTGAGCATTTGGCTCGTACAAAATAAATTTCGAAGTAAAATGAGTTGTATTTCATGTTGGCCTTAGGCGCCTAGTGCCTGGGCGCTGTGTTCCCCTGCGCCAGTTCCTGCGCCAATTCCTGCGCCAGTTCCTGGGCGCCAGCGCCTATGCGCGTGTTGTGTTCCTGGGCGCCAGCGCCAGCGCCTGTGCGCGTGTTGCTGTTCCTGGGCGCCAGCGCCCATGCGCCAAATTTTTGTGTTGCTCCTTGGCGCCCAGCGCCCTGCGCCAAGTTCTGTGTTGCCCCTGGGCGCCCAGCGCCCATGCGCCAGTTTCCAGGATGTCTAAGTATTTTTCCTATTTTGTTTTTAATGTAACTTTTGACTCGGTTATCCAAATTTAACGGTTCAAAATGCGTTTCGAAGCTAATTTCAGTGTCTAGCCAATTGTTCCAATTTTATGTAAAAATAAATTATTTTACTGGTGTTTCTGGGCTGATGGTGTTCAAGTGTCCAAATGGCTATTTTTATCCATTTTCCCTATGTCATGTCAATATCCTAAGTTGGTCTATTTGAATTGGTGTTGGTGTGAGTGGTGGGCTGAATTGGTGAATGTGATAAGGTGAGATTGGTGAGCAGAGGCTTCGGCCTAATTTTAATTTGGTGAGCTGATTAATGCACTATGGTGATATTATAAATTAAAATGGTGAGTTGAAATGAAATGGTGATTTTATTTAATTGTAGTGTGTTGTGATGCATTTCCATAACACCTCATGAAATCATGTGCATTATTGGTGAGCAGAGGCTTCGGCCTAATTTTATTTGGTGAGCAGAGGCTACGGCCTATTTGTATTTGGTGACGGATCCGACATGCATGTGCCCGTGGAGTTTGGGTTGCATTTTCATGCATAACCATACCCTTTGCATTGTTGTTTGGTGAATGTAACTGTGATGTGGTTATTGCTTTTTATTGTGAATTGGTGTGTCTGTTTCCCTTTGCCTATGCAGTGCTAAATTCTCATATGTTATTAATTATGAAAAGAGACTCACCCTACTGCTTTTATGTTGCTTCTTATGTCGGCAACGTGCAGGTAATAACGAGTGAAGGTTTCCCTTATGCCTTCGTCTGGTAGGAAGTGTCACGCTCTGATACGTAGCACCAGGGGGGTGTCCTATGTTTATGTGTTGTTTCCATTAACCGTTAGATTTTTATCAGTGATGTATTGGTTTTTATTGTTAGAACTCATTATTATTCCGCTGCTGGTGGTGATTGAATTTAGTTGATGCGAACTAAACGTTTTTTTTTTGTTTATGGTGCTATGTACCTTGTATTTTGAACCGAACTGTGAAAAGTGAAGTGGTTGATTTTATGATGTAAGTGTAGCACTCGCTTAAATTATTTTCAAAAAAAAAAAAAAAAACTCTGATTTTATTAAAAAGTAAGGTTATTAGAAAAGGGGTGTTACATTAGTGGTATCAGAGCAGTTCGGTCTGTCCGGCCAAGTTGTCCAGTCATAGTGTCAACTGACAACGGTGTGTTGTCAGTTATATCTAACTGTTGTTGTTGTAGCAAGTGAGTTGAGATGGCTGGGAGGATCGATGCTGCTGCTGCTGTTGTTGGGCTGCTGCTGAATGTTGCAAGAAGTTGAATCTTGTTTTGCCTGTTATGAATGGAGAGATGGTAGTCGATACTCCTGCGAAGGGGTCGGTGATTATGTCTCAGGTGTGTTCTCAGTGTCCCGTGTAACGCCCCAAAATAATTTAATTATTTATTTAATTAAGTTATTTAAGGCTTACAATATTTATTTAATTTAATTAAATAATTCAAGTTTAATTATTTTATTTTATTTTATTAGGAGGTGGTGTCACTATTTAGGTGGTGCGAGCAAGGGCCCATGATCCACAATTAGGCCCGCGGCCCATTGCTTAGTCAAGTAATTCGACTCTCAAGGGGTCTTAGAAGCTAGTTTTCATTTTGACTCAAGTGGGAAAAAAGAAAGAAAGTAACGTAAAGAGAGGAGAAGTGAGAAGAGAAGTCGAAACTTGCAAGAGGAAAGGGGGAAGAGCTTCGCGAATCACTCAAGGAGGGGGAAGAGCTTGTTGGTGTCTTGCAATTCTTTGGAGCCTTGCTTAGCAAATTCGACTTCCATAAGGTTAGGGGGTCCTCTTTTTGTTCTTAATACTATGCGAATTGGGAATTGCTTAGGGTTAGGGTCCTAGGTTAGTTCCATGATTGAATTGTGTTGTTGATGAGGAATTATAATATTGTGATGCTTGTTGTTGAATTATTATGTTGAGAATTTTATGATTGATGCTTGAGTTGTGGCTAAATGCGAATTGGATACCCTATGTTTGATCATATGTCTCATTGGTGCTTATTTGGTGAATTTGAGAATCATGGTGACACTTTAGTAATATATATGTAATTGGGCATTTTGATGAATTTAATTTGGTGAATGAAAGTGAGAAAAATTCTGTTTAGAAGCCCTAGGCGCCTTGGGCGCCATAAGCATGTTGCTGAAATTTTCAGTGTTGCGCCTAGTCATGGGCGCCAGGCGCCCAGCAGTGTGCTGCGCCAGTTTTCCAAATTCTGTTGCCTGTGTTGCCATTCTGTGTTGCTGTGTCTGTTGCCTGTGTTGCTGTGTCTGTTGCCTGTGTTGCTGTGTCTGTTGCCTGTGTTGCCATTCTGGGTCACTGTGCTGCCAGTTTTGGCGCTTGTTGCTTGAGTCATGGGCGCCAAGGGCCCCAAAGTCCTGGTGATAGTTTTGTAAAAATTGTTTTCAGGTTTTCATATTCAGTTAAAATGGCTCATGAAAAATGATTTTTGGGCAACAAAGGAGTTGAGTTGCGTGTTTTCACTAGGTGCCTAGTGCATGGGCGCCAAAAATGATGTTCAGTTTTTGATGAAAATATTATTGGGTTTTCATGTTCTGAGCATTTGGCTCGTGTAAAATTAATTTCGAAGAAAAATAAATTTTGTAGCATGTGGGTCTTAGGCGCCTAGTGCTTGGGCGCCATGTTGCTGTTGTTCCCTGGGCGCGCCTATGCGCTTGTTGCCTTCCTGGGCGCCCAGCGCCTATGTGCGCGTGTTGTTCCTGGGCGCCAAGCGCCCAGCGCCTATGTGCACGTGTTGTTCCTGGGCGCCAAGCGCCCATGCGCCTGTGCGTGTTGCCTCTCCTGGGCGCCAAGCGCTGTGTTGCCCCTGGGCGCCCAGCGCCCATGCGCCAGTTTCCAGGATGTCTAACATTTTTCCTAAATTGTTTTTAATGTAACTTTTGACTCGGTTATCCAAATTCAACGGTTCAAAATGCGTTTTGAAGCTAATTTCAGTGCCTATCCAATAGTCTCAATTTTATGCAAAAATAAATTATTTTACTGGTGTTTCTGGGCTGATGGTGTTCAAGTGTCCAAATGACTGTTTTCCTCCATTTTCCCTATGTCGTGTCAATGCCCTGAGTTGATCTATTTGAATTGGTGTTGGTGTGGGTGGTGAGCTGAATTGGTGAGTGATGATGAGGTGAGATTGGTGAGCAGAGGCTTCGGCCTAATTTTAATTTGGTGAGTTAATTAATGCACTATGGTGAGATTAGAATTTAAAATGTGAAATTGACTGATTTGCGGTGTGTTGTGATGCATTCTCCATAACACCTCATGAAGCATGTGCATTATTGGTGAGCAGAGGCTACGGCCTAATTTTATTTGGTGAGCAGAGGCTACGGCCTATTTGTATTTGGTGACGGATCCGACATGCATGTACCCGTGGAGTTTGGGTTGCATTACATGCATAATCATATATTGTGTAATGCTGTTGGAAATAGAATGTTGATGGGATTGTTCCATTGTTGTGAATTGGTGTGCCTGGTTTCCCTTTTTCCTATGCATTGCTTAATTCTCATATGTTATTAATTATGAAAAGAGACTCACCCTACTGCTTTTATGTTGCTTCTTATGTCGGCAACGTGCAGGTAATAACGAGTGAAGGATTTCTTTATGCCTTCGTCTGGTAAGAAGTGTCACGCTCTGATACGTAGCACCAGGGGGGGTGTCCTATGTTTATGCTTTATTTTCTTAAAACTGCTAGACTTTGTTGGTGATGTATTGATTTTAATTTTTTGGAACTCTTTATTATTCCGCTGCTGGTGGTGATTGGTTTTAGTGATGCGAACTGAACCTTCCTTACGGTGTTCTGTATCTTGATATTTATGGAATAAATGTAGCACTCGCTTGTATTGTTTTCAAAAAAAAAAAAGACTCTGATTTTATTTAAAAGCTAAGTTATTAGAAATGGGGTGTTACATCCCGTGTCGATCTTCGGCAGGGACTTTATTGTGAATTTTGTTTGCTTGCCGTTGAGAGGTCTGGATGTAATCTTGGTATGGACTGGTTAGTATATAACCATGTGCATATTAATTGTTCCCGAAGATCTGTGAGTTTCCTTCCTCCCGAAGAAGAAGGATCTGTTTTGTTGCCTGCTGGTCATTTGCATAAGGTAATGAAAGAGGGAGTTCATCTGTTTGCTTTGATGGCGTCATTGTCTGCTGAGAATCAGGCGATCATTGAAGGGGTTCAGGTAGTGTGTGAATTTCCCGAAGTGTTCCCGGATGAAATTCCAAGTGTTCCGCCAGAGAGGGAGGTTGAGTTTGCTATTGATCTTATACCTGGTACTAGGCCTGTGTCTATGGCCCCGTACCGGATGTCAGCCTCAGAGTTGTCTGAATTGAAAAAGCAATTAGAAGATCTACTTGAGAAGAAATTTGTAAGGCCAAGTGTGTCACCATGGGGTGCTCCGGTATTGTTAGTGAAAAAGAAGGACGGGAGTATGAGGCTTTGTGTCGATTATAGGCAATTGAACAAAGTGACAATAAAGAACAGGTATCCGCTTCCCAGAATTGATGATCTGATGGACCAGTTGGTAGGTGCTAAGGTGTTCAGTAAAATCGATTTGAGGTCGGGTTATCACCAGATCAAGGTAAAGGATGAAGACATTCAGAAAACCGCTTTCAGAACGAGATATGGGCACTATGAGTATTCTGTGTTGCCGTTTGGTGTTACCAACGCGCCGGGTGTGTTTATGGAGTACATGAATCGTACTTTTCATAGTTACTTGGATCGGTTTGTAGTTGTGTTTATTGACGACATTCTGGTGTATTCTAAAACAGAAGAGGAACACGCAGAACATTTGAGGTTAGTGCTAGAAGTGTTGAAAGAAAAGAAATTATATGCAAAATTGTCTAAGTGTGAGTTCTGGCTGAATGAAGTAGGTTTCCTTGGTCATATTATCTCGGGTAATGGTATAGCTGTGGATCCAGCCAAGGTTGATGCTGTGTCGCAATGGGAGAGCCCGAAGTCAGTTACTGAGATTAGAAGTTTCTTGGGGTTAGCTGGTTACTACAGGAGGTTTATTGAAGGTTTCTCGAAGTTGGCACTTCCGTTGACTCAATTGACGTGTAAGGGAAAGGCCTTTGTGTGGGATGCTCGCTGTGAGGAGAGCTTCAATGAGTTGAAAAAGAGGTTGACTACATCGCCCGTTTTGACTTTGCCTGTTCCGGATCAACCGTTTGTAGTATATTGTGATGCTTCCAAGATGGGTTTGGGCGGTGTGTTAATGCAAGATGGTAAGGTAGTAGCTTATGCGTCCAGGCAGTTGAGGACCCATGAGAAGAACTACCCTACTCATGATTTGGAGCTTGCTGCAATTGTATTTGTGCTGAAAATTTGGAGGCACTATCTGTATGGTACTAGATTTGAAGTGTTTAGTGACCATAAGAGTTTAAAATACTTGTTTGATCAGAAGGAGCTCAATATGAGACAGAGACGTTGGTTAGAATTGCTGAAGGATTATGATTTCGGCTTGAACTATCACCCCGGCAAAGCTAATGTCGTGGCTGATGCTTTAAGTCGGAAGAGTTTGTGTAACACCCCGGTATTTTTTTATCGAGTAAAAATACCCAAGTGTACCATCATAAAATAATTAGAGATATTTTTCCTGTTTTAGATATTGAACATAAATAAAAACAGCTCATAACCTAGAGTCCAATATCCAAATACCAAGAAATAGCGGAAACGATTTTACAACTTTTACTGGTACAAGTTATACAATCGTAAATACAAAGATCTCGAGGGAAAGACATTAACAATGAAAACTAAGTCTTCACCGTCTTCATAAGCACACCAGCTAGCGGTGCTTCTTCACCATTGCTTTTTCCCTGCTTCTCTGTAAAAACCACAAAATATAAACAGTGAGATACAATCTCAGTGAGTTCTACCGAGACCCCTACTAACACTCGCGGTTCAATTATGAATCGTTCGGGTTTAGGGTATAAGGGCCTAGGGAGGGGATATAGTTGCCCCTTCCTAGTATCCTAACATGGGCTCTACCCCAGACATAATAAACCGGAGGCAAGAACACGAAGCAGTACCAATCCGATTATTACACCTGTGCACTATATATATATATATTTTGTTTAATGCCGAAGGCAAGAACACGAAGCAGTACCAATTCGACAATTAAACATGTGTACCTTATATATATGTTGTCTAAAACCGAAGGCAAGAACACAAAGCAGTACCAATTCGATTATTAAACATGTATGCCATATATATATATTTAGTCTAAAACCCAAGGCAAGAACACAAAGCAGTACCAATTCGATTATTAAACCGGTTATCACATACATATATACTTTGTCTAAAATCGAAGGCAAGAACACGAAGCAATACCAATTCGATTTGTAATCCTATCATCGTACTTTACGCTTTAGTCGAATAATCGAAGGCAAGAACACGAAGCAGTACCAATTCGATTATTTAACCATGTATACCTTATATATATGTTGTCTAAAACCGAAGGCAAGAACACAAAGCAGTACCAATTCGATTATTAGACCTGTACGCCATATATATATATATATATTTAGTCTAAAACCGAAGGCAAGAACACAAAGCAGTACCAATTCGATTATTAGACCGGTTTCGAAACTCTATCTAAGTTTGCTCTCGCACTCTAGTTCGTCACTTTTCCAAAACAATTTACAATATCAAAAACAGTTCATTTTGCCTTAAAAATAGAATATCCAGTTAGGCCTCTGAATAAGCTTTCCAACACATCTTAGAACACCTCAATCGGGTTCCCGGATCAAAAGATATCGCGAAAACAAAATCAGTGAAAAACTGTTGAAAATCTGCAAAGCATCGCGACGCGAAATGCTACCGTCGCGACGCGAAAAACGACAGAAAGTTTTTGCGTGACAAAATTGGGCCAGGTCGCGACGCGAAAGGGACGGGTCGCGACGCGACCCTCTGCAGAAAAGTGCAGGTTTTCCGTTTTCTTGCGAAATTCGCTATTCTGCTCAATTCCGATTTTCGTTCCGACTGAAAACAGATTTGACAACCAATACAATAGACCCAATACAAACCACACAATCAATCAATCCAATCAAAACTCAATCAAAACGGATTGTATCAAAAACGACACATTTTCCAATTAACGGTTTTTAAGTCAAAATCTTTCGAAATCAAATCGCCAAAAATTCCATTTCAACTCAACGCAACTCGAGTTAGGCCTCTGAATAAGCTTTCCAACACATCTTAGAACACCTCAATCGGGTTCCCGGATCAAAAGATATCGCGAAAACAAAATCAGTGAAAAACTGTTGAAAATCTGCAAAGCGTCGCGACGCGAAATGCTACCGTCGCGACGCGAAAAACGACAGAAAGTTTTTGCGTGACAAAATTGGGCCAGGTCGCGACGCGAAAGGGACGGGTCGCGACGCGACCCTCTGCAGAAAAGTGCAGGTTTTCCGTTTTCTTGCGAAATTCGCTATTCTGCTCAATTCCGATTTTCGTTCCGACTGAAAACAGATTTGACAACCAATACAATAGACCCAATACAAACCACACAATCAATCAATCCAATCAAAACTCAATCAAAACGGATTGTATCAAAAACGACACATTTTCCAATTAACGGTTTTTAAGTCAAAATCTTTCGAAATCAAATCGCCAAAAATTCCATTTCAACTCAACGCAACTCGAGACTCGCTCCGATCGATTCCTAACCCGAAACAGACAATATCCAGAAATATTCCAGTCCAGCGAAAGCGATAAAACATTAAATCAATTAATTCGAAACGTAAAATCCTAAACGTGAGTAGAACTCACCCTTGAAGCGTGAACCACGAGCGGGCCGAATCCACCGAGTAACCACACGAACATTCCCCGCTCCGGCGACACCCAATCCGCTTCCAAAGCTTTCCACTCGATCGCGAAACCTCATTTTGACCGAAATACCGATTTCCCCGAAATTCTCCACGGATACTATTCATCATCTTCCTCCTCTAACCTCCATGACACTATTCACACATAAACCCAATTTTTGCACCCTATCCCCTTGATTCTTCACAAACTCCAAATCGGACTTCAATATTTGCGCTATCCACCTTGAGCTCGCTCCCAAACACCATCCAAAGCTTTCCTTTGAGCTTGAACAACAAAAACCTCTATTTCCTCTTAAATTCGAAAATGGTGGATTTGAGGAGAGTGAGTTGATGATGAAGATTTTGGTACCAAAACGAAGAGGAAGTAGCGCTGAACATTTTTCGTGTTGGACGGAAGTCGTTTCGGTGAAGTCTTCTCCTCCCTCTTCTCTTCTCCCTCACGCCATTTTCTTCTTTTTCTCTTCTTTCTCTCTTTTCTCTTCACTGTCTCTCGCTTTCTTCTTTCTTCTTTCCTTTCTTTTATTTAATTCTCTTCTTCTCCTCTCACACACACACACGTATACATATTTATATATATTTAATATATAATTGATAACGTGGTCCAATTACCATATTAATCTAAATCTCCTATTTCGATTCCGAAACTTACTTGATCCGTATTATCCGGTTAACGACCCGATAACAACCAATAAATAATCTTAGCACTCAATAAATTTACCAGTCAAGTACTAAATTAATTTAATTGGGTTAACACCCAAATAATTCCTACTAATTATTTTGCGGATGTTACAGTTTGCATATGTCGGCTATGATGGTGAAAGAATTAGAGTTGATTGAGCAGTTTCGGGACATGAGTCTGGTTTGTGAGGTGACACCGCAGAGTGTCAGATTGGGAATGTTGAAGATTGGCAATGAATTTTTGGTTAGTGTTCGAGAAGCCCAAAAGTCAGATGTAAAGTTGGTAGACTTGTTAGTTGTGAATG
Organism: Astragalus membranaceus; assembly: GCA_039519185.1. Lineage (NCBI taxonomy): Eukaryota > Viridiplantae > Streptophyta > Magnoliopsida > Fabales > Fabaceae > Astragalus > Astragalus membranaceus. The sequence goes on from CM076849.1 coordinate 118,768,365, forward strand.
ATCAAGCTGTGAATGGGGATTTCAAGTTAGACTCCCAAGGTGTATTGAGATTCAGAGATAGGATCTGCATTCCTGATGATGCTGAGATGAAGAGAATGATTCTTGAGGAGAGCCATAGGAGCAAGTTGAGTATTCATCCAGGGGCTACGAAGATGTACCAAGATTTGAAGAAAATGTTCTGGTGGCCTGGTATGAAGAAGGATGTGGCACGGTTTGTGTATTCTTGTCTGACTTGTCAGAAGTCTAAGATTGAGCATCAGAAGCCTGCGGGGTTGATGCAACCATTAGAGATTCCGGAATGGAAATGGGATAGCATTTCCATGGATTTTGTAACTGGTTTGCCAAATACAGTGAGAGGGTTTGATGCTATATGGGTGGTTGTGGACAGGTTGTCTAAGTCTGCTCATTTCTTACCAATTAATATGACTTATCCAGTTCCAAAATTGGCAGAGATCTACATCAAGACAATTGTGAAGTTGCATGGCGTTCCGCTTAGTATTGTATCCGATAGAGATCCAAGATTCACATCTGAATTTTGGAAAAGTTTGCAGGAAGCTTTGGGTTCTAAGTTGAGGTTGAGCTCCGCTTATCATCCGCAGACAGATGGTCAGACGGAGAGGACTATTCAGTCGTTAGAGGACTTGTTGAGAGCATGTGTTCTTGAGCAGGGAGGTTCATGGGATTCTCATCTTCCGTTGATAGAGTTCACTTACAACAACAGTTTTCATTCTAGTATTGGTATGGCACCGTTTGAGGCGTTGTATGGTCGGAGATGTAGGACTCCGTTGTGTTGGTATGAATCTGGGGAGAGTGCAGTGTTGGGGCCTGAAATTGTGCGAGAAACAACTGAGAAGGTAAAATTAATCCGTGAGAAGATGAAAGCGTCGCAGAGTCGACAAAAGAGCTATCATGATAAGAGAAGGAAGGATTTAGAGTTTCAGGTCGGTGATCATGTGTTCCTGAGAGTCACTCCGGTGACTGGTGTTGGGCGTGCCTTGAAATCAAAGAAGTTAACTCCCCGTTTCATTGGTCCGTATCAGATTACGGAGAGGGTGGGAAGTGTTGCCTATAGGGTGGCCTTGCCGCCTAATCTTTCGAACTTGCATGACGTGTTTCACGTGTCACAACTTCGAAAGTATGTTCCGGACCCGTCTCATGTGATTCAGATGGATGAAGTAGAGGTGCGGGATAATCTCACTGTGGAGACTATGCCTGTGCGGATTGAAGGTAGAGAAGTGAAGACTCTGAGAGGGAAAGAAATTTTTTTTTTTTTGGTGAAAGTGGTTTGGTTAGGAGCTGCTGGTGAGAGCATGACTTGGGAGCTGGAGAGTAAGATGCGGGAAGCGTATCCGGAGTTGTTTGATTCAGGTAATTTCGAGGACGAAATATTCTAAGTGGGGGAGAGTTGTAACGCCCCAAAATAATTTAATTATTTATTTAATTAAGTTATTTAAGGCTTACAATATTTATTTAATTTATTTAAATAATTCAAGGTTTAATTATTTTATTTTATTTATTAGGAGGTGTTGTCACGAATTGAGCGGTGCGAGTAAGGGCCCGTGATCCACATTTAGGCCCGTGGCCCATTCCCTTGTCAAAGAATTCGACTCACAAGGGGTCTTGGGGTTAGTTTTCATTTTGTTACTCTATTGGAAAAAAATAAGAAAAGAAACGTAAAAGAGAGGGTGAGAAGAGAAGGAGTTGCGAAGGGAAGAGGAGAAGAAGAAGAGAGGGCAAAGCACTTAGGGAAGAGGAGAAGGCTCGTTGGTGACTTGCATTTTCCCTTGGAGCTTTGCTAGCAATTCGACTTCCATAAGCTTAGGGGGTCCTCTTTTTGTTTTTAATCATTTATGCGAATTGGTGATTGCTTAGGGTTAGGGTTCTAGGTTAGTTCTATGGGTGAATTGTGATGTTGATGATTAATTGATAGTATTGTGATGCTTGATGTTGAATTGCTATGTTGAAAATCGCATGATTGGTGTTTGAGTTGTTGCTAATGTGAATTGGACATCATATGTTCGAATATATGACTATTTGATGCTTACTTGGTGAAATTGAGAATCATGGTGACACTTGAATCATATATGTATAATTGGGTGTTTGGTGATTTTAAATTGGTGATTGAAAGTGAAAAATTCTGGTTTTGGAAGCTCCTAGGCGCCTTGGGCGCCATATGTGTGTTGCTGGATTTTTGTGTTTTGCGCCATGGTCATGGGCGCCAGGTGCCCAGCAGTGTGCCTGCGCCAGTTTTCCCAAATTCTGTTGCCTCTGTGTTGCTGTCTGTGTCACTGTGTTGCTGTGCCTGTTGCCCTGTGTTGCTGTGTTCTGTGTCACTGTGCTACCAGTTTTGGCGCTAGATGCTTGTGTCATGGACGCCAAGGGCCCCAATGTTCTGGTGTTAGTTTTGTAAAAATTGTTTTCAGGTTTTCATATTCAGGTAAAATGGCTCCTGCAAAATGATTTTGGGCAACAAAAGAGTTGGATTGCGTGTTTTCACTAGGCGCCTAGTGCATGGGCGCCAAAAATGCTGTTCACTTTTTGACAAAATTTTTGTTGGGTTCTCTTATTCTGAGCATTTGGCTCGTACAAAATAAATTTCGAAGTAAAATGAGTTGTATTTCGTGTTGGCCTTAGGCGCCTAGTGCCTGGGCGCTGTGTTCCCCTGCGCCAGTTCCTGGGCGCCAGCGCCTATGCGCGTGCTGTGTTCCTGGGCGCCAGCGCCAGCGCCTGTGCGCGTGTTGCTGTTCCTGGGCGCCAGCGCCCATGCGCCAAATTTTTGTGTTGCTCCTGGGCGCCCAGCGCCCTGCGCCAAGTTCTGTGTTGCCCCTGGGCGCCCAGCGCCCATGCGCCAGTTTCCAGGATGTCTAAGTATTTTTCCTATTTTGTTTTTAATGTAACTTTTGACTCGGTTATCCAAATTTAACGGTTCAAAATGCGTTTCGAAGCTAATTTCAGTGTCTAGCCAATTGTTCCAATTTTATGTAAAAATAAATTATTTTACTGGTGTTTCTGGGCTGATGGTGTTCAAGTGTCCAAATGGCTATTTTTATCCATTTTCCCTATGTCATGTCAATATCCTAAGTTGGTCTATTTGAATTGGTGTTGGTGTGAGTGGTGGGCTGAATTGGTGAATGTGATAAGGTGAGATTGGTGAGCAGAGGCTTCGGCCTAATTTTAATTTGGTGAGCTGATTAATGCACTATGGTGAGATTATAAATTAAAATGGTGAGCTGAAATGAAATGGTGATTTTATTTAATTGTAGTGTGTTGTGATGCATTTCCATAACACCTCATGAAATCATGTGCATTATTGGTGAGCAGAGGCTTCGGCCTAATTTTATTTGGTGAGCAGAGGCTACGGCCTATTTGTATTTGGTGACGGATCCGACATGCATGTGCCCTCTTGGGTGCCGACTTGTGTAGACGTGTGCTTGGCACTTTACTTTATTTTTTGCTGCTCATCTTGTCTCTTAGCCTGCTTTTCTTGCTTGGTGCCGAGGAGAATTTCTTCTCTTGTCCTTACCATTACCTCGTTGACATTTCCACGAGTTTTATCACTTCTAAATTACTACCATGGTGATTTGGGCTGTCCTTAAGCTTATATTTCTAGCTTTTTTGTGTTTGAGCACGTCTTGTTTTGTTGACGTCCCCCACCTCAGGGGAAGGGGTGTTCGGGCATGTCTTGTTTTGTTGAAGTCCCCAACCTCAGGGGAGGGGGTTGTATGCAAGTTTTGTTGACGTCCCCCACCTTAGGGGAGGGGGTGTTCGGACATGTCTTGTTTTGTTGAAGTCCCCAACCTCAGGGGAGGGGGTTGTCTGCAAGTTTTGTTAACGTCCCCCACCTCAGGGGAGGGGGTGTTCGGACATGTCTTGTTTTGTTGAAGTCCCCAACCTCAGGGGAGGGGGTTGTCTGCAAGTTTTGTTGACGTCCCCCACCTCAGGGGAGGGGGTGTTCGGACATGTCTTTTTTGTTGAAGTCCCCAACCTCAGGGGAGGGGGTTGTCTGCAAGTTTTCTTGTCTGTCTTGTAACCGCTTGTTCTGACCCCTGTCCTACGGGTTGAGAGATGGTGAGTGATACCGTGCCTTTGGAGGAAGTCGGCTTCCCTGGCTTCATCGTTACCTCTTCTAATGATGATCTGCTTTTTGAGCATGAAGTGGTGGAGATTCTTCTATGCTGCCTACCACAAAGCGATTGGCCACGCTCAGTGTTTGTATTCGGAAGCCGTTATGGAGTCAAGCATCTTTCGATTTGATCATGAGGTCTTTGTCAGGCTTGATTCTCTTGATTATAACAGGCACGCGCCGGATGGTCCCGGGCGCAAGTCATCGCCTTGTGCATCTGAATGAATAATCTCTCATTGCCTCGTGGCACAGTTAACTCTTGGGGGCAGTTCATCAGAACTCGGTCTGACTTTTAACTCCCGTCAGAGGTTGCGGCTTCGATGCCGCTTCGCGCCTCGTGGGACTCTGGGGGAGTTTATTCAGATCTCGGTCTGAATTTAACTTTCGTCAGAGGTTGCGACTTCGTTGCCGCTTCGCACCTCGTGGGACTCTGGGGGAGTTTATTCAGATCTCGGTCTGAATTTAACACCCGTCAGAGGTTGCGACTTCGATGCCGCTTCGCACCTCGTGGGACTATGGGGGAGTTTATTCAGATCTCGGTCTGAATTTAACTCCCGTCAGAGGTTGCGACTTCGATGCCACTTCGCACCTCGTGGGACTCTAGGGGAGTTTATTCAGATCTCGGTCTGAATTTAACTCCCACCAGAGGTTGCGACTTCGATGCCGCTTCGCACCTCGTGGGACTCTGGGGGAGTTTATTCAGATCTCGGTCTGAATTTAACTCCCGCCAGAGGTTGCGACTTCGATGCCGCTTCAGACGTCGTGGCAGAGTTTGATGTTGACTTGCGCTGGTCGGAAGATCTCCTCGACGGTGATCCCCAGTGGTGCCTCTGGTGGATATTAACTGGGTTCCACCGTTGTTCCCCAAGTTGAGTTTATCTTGAGGGATGGTCTTGACTCGACGTCATCGTTTAGGATGCCCTCGTAGGTGAGGTCACCCTTTCAGCTCGTGCCGTCGTCGGGCCTGCTAATTTCGTCAGCTGATCACAGCAACCTTCCCGTTTGGTTCCCTTTCCTGCTCCTTTGGTGATCTCTTCTCCAATATCAATGAAGTATGCTGTATTTATGCTAACCCCTTTGAGACGCCCTCCCGGTCACCTTAATGAGAGGGAGGTCGAGGGTAGGTGTCCCGCCCTAGCACGTATTTCGCCGTTTAGGCCTTCACGACATCAGAAATTTGTTTTGAGCGTAACTGAAGAACTGTAGCTCTGCTTCTTGGCTTTCCAGTGCATACTCGCACGCCTCCATCGGATAAACAAAGATGAAGTTATGGTCTGCAGACTTGACAAAGCCCTTGTAGGTGGATATCCTTGGTGTTCGTGACCTGGTGGTCTCATGCCTGCTTGATCTTTGCGTCTTTCCAAGACCTCATGGTCTCATGATTTGCGGGTGCTTTCGCATCAGTGCCTTTATTGTACTTGGGATTTTTTCAAGATAGTTGCTAAGTTTGGCTTGCTTTAGGCAGTTGAGTTGCCGAAGAATACCCCCGGCACCTTTTGCCAAGACTCGGCTTGGATAGAACTCATCCAAGGGATTGTGACCACCTAAGTCAGTTTGAAATACTAGGCACCCTAACTGCGGATTTGGACCCTTTTTCTTTATTGATCTTAAGGAATTTTCTTTGGGGCAAGTGTTAATGCTTAGTGAGCAAACTGTAACTGCAAAATGAACTTCGTTAATTACTCACATCGTGCTTACATTTCGCATTTGCGCCTCAACAACAAGATTCTCAACCAGGCCTAGCCCTAGGCTCAGGTCCTGATGCTCTGCTTCCAATTCAGAGTCACTGCTGGCTGCTTCTTTATTGGCGGCCTGCAAGGCACCCTCATGGGTGCTGGCTGCTCTTCATTGGCGCCCTGCCAGGCGCCCTCATGGGCGCTGGCTGCTCTTCATTGGCGCCCTGCCAGGGCCCTCATGGGCGCTGGCTGCCTCTTCATTGGCGTCCTGCCAGGCGCCTTCATGGGCGCTGGCTGCTTCTTCATTGGTGCCCGGATCACCTCTAGCATCCGAGTGTGTCATTTTAACCTCCGCTTCTTCTCTGGATCCACCGCCCGAGTTTCTCACCTCAGTAGTTTCTCTTTCGTCTTTAGGGCTCATATAGAAATATCTACGCGTTGCTCCCAGGTCCGCCTGAAGGGTCACAACCTTATTCTCTTAACTGTAGAATTTCATCTTCAGATGAACCGTCGAGGTGACTGCCTCTAGCTTGCCCAGTGTGGGTCTCCCAATGATGCATTGGTGGACCGATTTGCATGGTAGGACTAGGAAGGGTGTTTTCACAATTCTGAACGAAGGTGGTTTACTATCGGGGTCTCCATAGGTGACACCATGAATCACCATGGCCACTGGCCTTCCATTGGACCTTCGGGTGTCCTCTTTCTCGGTAGATGTACTGTCGTCGTTTTTGACCCCTTCCTCGGGGACCTGGATCTTTTTGCGGGGGATCAGGCTCTTTTGCGGGAGCTATTTGGTTCCCCCTCCTTTTTACGTACTGCGACAGTTTCCCTCTCTGAATCATTTCCTCAATATTGTCTTTCAAAGCTTGGCAGCCATTGGTGTCGTGGCCTCCGCATTGATGATAGCGGCACCATCCCCTCGGGGGGTTTTGGCCATTTTTTAGCACCGAAGGCGCTGGTCTCTTCACGCTCTTGAACTCAGTGTTAGCGCATTCAGTTAAAATTTGCGCCCGGGATGTGACGAGGGGGGTTCGACTTATAAATTTGAGGGAGCGTCCCTCATGGTCCCCGCTTGCTACCTTTCGCTGGTGGACCTCCCGGGTGTCTTCATCGTCGCCCCCTACCTTGGCTGCCTCGCGGTAAGCCAACTCGTCCTCTTCATAATTCATGTATTTCTGGGATCTTTGAAGGAACTCGCCCAAGTCCCTGGGCTTGTTGATACCTACATCAATCTAGAACAGGCTTCCCTTTTTCAACCCGTCTTTCATCCAGAACAACATTTGTTTGTCCTCCAAACCTCTAACACATGAAGCCTCCTTGTTGAAGCGCTCAATGTACTCTCTCAGCGTCTCGTGGTTATGCTGCCTGACGGCTCTCAGTACTTCTTCACACTTGGGCTTTAGCCGGGAGGCAGTGAAACGAGCTGTGAACGTTCTCGCCAGCTGCCCCCGTGAGGAGATGGTGTTCGGCCTCAGCTCTTGAAACCACTCTAATGCGGAATTCTCAAGAGTGAGGGGGGAGATTTTACAGTGGACGTGTTCTTTCGCCCCCCCGGTAACGCATCATGACTGAGAAGTAGGCCAGATGCCTGTCAGGGTCCCCAGTCCCGTCATACGTTTTGAGGGCCGGGAGTTTCTCTAAGGTCCTCGGAATTGGGCAGTCGTCAATCTTCCTAGTGAAGGGTCCTACATTATTGGAGGTCCCTTGCGAGTTGTGAGGTGACCAGTCCCCGAGATCCATGTCTCGACGGTCACGTCGGGCTGAAGATCTCCTCGAGGTAGATCTATGGCGATGTGAGGTCCATCGTGAGTTGTGAGGTGACCCGTCCCCGAGATCCCTGTCTCGACGGTTGCGTCGGGCTGAAGATCTCCTCGAGGTAGATCTATCGCGATGTCTCTTATGGGACTTGGCTCGACTCTGTAACCTCTTGCGAGAATCAGAGGCTTGGAGTGATGAGGTTGTGGAGGGAGACTCCTCAGGCCAGAATGTACTATCAGGCGAAGTTAGAGGGGTGCTTGAAGATGGACCTGATCCTTGGTACCTGCCACGTCGAGGAGGGGAGTGGCGAGCTCGCTTCCGTCTAGGTGGAGAGCGATGATTGCGATGACCCCTGGGTGGATATCTGCGGCGCCTAGAGCTCCTATTCCTTGGGGGAAGGAGTGTTCCAGTGAGGATGGGGTTACTCAGGCATGGCTACCATTCTTGCTTCTTGCTACAACATAGTCTGGGTGCAGTTGCATAGCAGGTCCAAGAGCTGGCGGATGGTCGCTGCATCCTCAGGGTGGACGGGGATCTGAATCGAGGCTGGCTGGGGTGCCGGGACCTGAAGGCCTTGGTCCGGCATGGATCCAGCGATGCCTTCGGGAGTGCCCTCTCGTTGGGGTTGCGGAGTGACAATGCTTTGAATCCGGGGTCTGCCTCTGGGAGCCATGGAGTAGCAAGAGAAAAGTTTGAGTTATGATTGTGTGAAAGATAGAAATCTCCCACTGTGGTCGCCAAAGTTCTGTACCGAGCAGCTTTTTGGTCGGCTGCTGTTGGTAGGTCTCTTGCTGCACCTGCAGGGGGTCAGTGAGCGCCCGGTGGGGTTACCTGCAAGCCACTCCGACGCTCAAGTCAGTATATCGAATATATGAGTGAAGGTACTAAGGATTAGAGATTGAACCTTTCTTAGGGCAAAGTTTGCCTGTATTTATAGGAAATCGTGCCCTCTCGTGGATCGTTGGATGGGTAGAGTCGATCTTGACCGTCCAAGCATGTTGGGCTCGCATGAGGTGGATATGGACTGAATCGGTTGGGCTGATCCATATCTCATCGCTAATCGCACCCCCTGGTATTGCTAATTGGACCTCTTGGTTGACTCCAGAACAAAATTCTTTTAAACATTGTCTTAGCTATCTTAAAAGAATTAAAAGAGCGTAATTTATATACTACATATATTTTGAGTAGATTTTTTCTTAAAGAGTTATGTTAGCCATTTTTTATATTAGTTAATTTTAACTTCGTTTTAAATTATGTTTTGTCTTGGAAAAAACCGAACCAATCCAAACCGTATTAATTTGGTTCGGTTTTATTTTAGGAAGCCAACCGAACAAACCAAACCGCATTTAGTTTTACCTTGCGGTTCAGTTCACTTTTTGTCTCAAAATCAAACCAAATCAAACCGCGAACACCCCCTCCTACCCGATATATATTCTCCCCAATGAGCTAGCTAATGAGTTCAGTTCGTATATCATAAGGTTGAGTGGTGAGACTGTTTTGTTGGTAGGTTGACATTAAAGAAGTGGTTTGGTGATGTCGTCTATTCCAGTGATTTGGTATTAAAATCAATTTGTTCTGGTGTCTGCTGTTGCATCCTATAATTGTATTTTAAGATTAGGTTGTAAATCAATTGGTTCTATGATAAGAAAATTTTCAACAAACAGTGATTTATAAACAGCAAAATTTAATGTATAACAACGCTGCTGAAACACACATTAAGAGGAGGAAGGAACGAGTAGGGTACACATATGGAAATAAAACCCACATACTCACAAGATTAAAAGACTCATTAATTTTTAGATACCATTGCACTTTTTTTAATTAAGATCAAATGGTTGTAACAAAAAAAAATAGTTCAAATGGTGAAAGGTTTATATCATAAAACTTTTCATAAGAGTTTATGGAAATTCAGATACGCAATATCGCTATAGCATTACAAACTACAATAGCTGATAATTAATAATATTGAATTAATAATATTGAATATGTTTGTAATTCAATTGCTCTTAGTATTGTTAGGTGTAACAAGTAAAACATCCTATGGGCCAATATGTTGCCCAGTCGAAATATAGGCCCAATATGGGTGCTGCATCTTTTGTATATATAACCTTCGACACCTTGTAATCATAACACACTCTTTCAATACAGTTTTTGAATTACTGTTTAATTGTCTTGCCCTGTTTTTCCCTCTCTTCTCTGTGTTTTCTATATTCTCCTCCAACAAATTGGTATAACAGAGCCATAAAGATCATTCAAGATTCATCATGGCGATGCGAGACAACAGTGGCAGAGGCATTCCGACGAACCTCCCTGTCTTTAATGGAAAAGATTATGACCGGTGGTGTGCGCTGTAACGCCCAAATAATTTAATTATTTATTTAATTAAATTATTTAGGTATTTTATTAGTATTGTTAAATTAAAATAATTATACGGTGTTTTATGTATAATAGGGAGTGGTGCTTAGTAACTAGCTGATTAGTGGACGGGGGCCCGTGATCCACGAGCCCAAGGCTTAGGCGCATGAAGGGAGTGTTGGCTAGGGTTTAGTCATTCGCATTTTTTTGGAGAGAAAGAAAGAAAGGATTTGCGAAGAGAGGAGAGGAGAAAGAGGAAGGCGCACTAGGAGAGAAGAGGAGGGACACCATTGTTGCTGTGGTTACTTGGTGTTTTCGTGCAAGGAGGTTTCTAATTCGGCATATCTAAGGTAAGGGTGAGGTTCTTTCAATATAATAGGGGGGTATGATGGGGTTTATATGGGGATTAGGCTCTATGATGCCATGATCATGTTGTTTGATAATTGTTGTTTGTTGTTTGAACATATTTGATTTTATATTCATGATGATTGTGTTTGGGGTTGGCGACTAAAATTGGTGAAAATCTGAAAATTCTTGTTCATGGGCGCCTTGGGCGCCATTGTTGGTGTTGGTGTTGCGTTGTGTTGCGCGCCCTGGTGCTGGGCGCCATGGGCGCCTTGTTGTCTGTGTTGCGTTGTTGTTGTTTCCCTCCTTGGCGCCATGGGCGCCGTGTCTGATGATCCTGTATTGGCGCAGGGGCGCCATGGGTGCTGTGTTGCGCTCTGTGTTGCTCCTGGGCGCCAATTCCTACGATGTTGCGTCTTTGTGCCACTGTGTTGCCTCCTGGGCGCCCTGTTGGGCGCCAGTTTCTGCGTCTGGTGTTGCGTTGGTGTTGCCTCCTGGGCGCCAGTTTCTGAGTTGTTGGCTGTTGCTGTTTTTGCGAAAACTGTTTCCTAAAATCATGTTGTTGCTGTTATTTTTAACAAACTGTTTTTCTAAAATTGTGCTGTTGCTGTTTTGCGAAACTGTTTCCTAAAATCGTGTTGTTGCTGTTATTCTTAACAAACTGTTTCCTAAAATTTGTGCTGTTGCTGTTTTTGCGAAACTGTCTCCTAAAATTGTGCTGTTTTTGTAAACTGTTTCTGAAAAATTGTGTCGTTGCTGTAAACTGTTCCTAAAAATTATTACTGTTCTGAAAACTATTCCCGAAGGTTGTTGTTGCCGTTTTTGAAAATTTCCATTACCATCCCTATATTTGGGTATTCTTTCTATTTTTGTGGGTCGTTTCGGGTGTCGTAAACTGTGTTGTCTTTAGCGTTGTAAATTGGTGTCTTTGGTGTCGGTGGGTATTTGGTTAAAAAAATTGGTGTTTTTGGTGTCGGTGGTTGTTGGGTGATTCGGTCGAGTTGTTAGACTATCTTATAGGTGTTGGTGCTATTGGTGATGACGATATTATTGGTGATAATATACTAGGTGATGAAGCCACAAAGGCTATATTTTTATTGGTGATGTAACAGGTGATGTGCCTATTTCATGGGCTAAGGTGATGGGTCTATGACCACTTGGTGATATTGGTGATGTGGTGTTAATTAAATGTCTGCTGTTATTAATTGTTTGGTGCATTGTTCATGGTGTCGCATATCTTGCATATGCATTATTTGGTGATGGTGGCTTCGGCCGTTGGAGCTATAGGTGATGATGGTGATGCTCATAGAGGTGATGTTGCCCATATCGGCTACTTTATTGGTGATGAATGGTACCACATGCATATGCCCGTTGGTGTGGGTTGCATCTCATATAATTATTCATGATGTTAATGATGACTATTGGTGATTTACTAATTGATGTTGTTGTGAAGCGGTTGATATAGTGTTGTACTCTAGCATATTGCCTATCATATATGCTATTATAATGTTAGATATCTCACCCCTTCTGTTTGAATGTTACCCCTATGTTGGTAACGTGCAGGTGATTGTGAGTGAAGGCGTATCTACCTTCGCTAGTCGAGTCAGGTGTCGTCGCTTTGATACGTAGCACTCGGGGGGAATGAACGCTAGGCTTTATTAGTGTTTCTATTATTTTAATGTTGCAGTTTTATGATGATGTATAACTATTTAATTGAACCTTGATTTTATTCCGCTGCTTGTTGATATTATGACGTGCTAGGTGTTGCACTATTTTTAATGGTGAAACTTATTTATTGGCGTGTGATGTTTAACGGTGTAAGTGTAGCTTCCCTTGTGGGTGTATTGAAAACGTTTTGAAAACTCTGATTTTGTAAAAAAAAAATCCGGATAGAAAAGAGGTGTTACATGCGCAGATGAAAGTCTTGTTTCGTTTTCAAGATGTGCTTGAAATTGTGAATGATGGTGTTCCACCATTGGCAGCAAACGCCACTGAAGCGGTGAGGAACAACCACCATGCACTGAGAAATCAAGATGGAAAAGGACTGCTCTTGATTCATCAAAGTGTTAATTCAAACATTCTGAACCTGATCATTGATTGTGATTCAGCAAAAGAAGCATGGGATATCCTCAAGAATGCATATGGAGGTGTGGATAGACTGAAGAAGATACGCCTGCAGTCTCTCAGGAAGCAATACGAGGCATTGAGGATGAAAGATGGAGAATCAATTGGTGAATTCATTACGAGGTTAGTAGCTCTGACTAATCAAATGAAAGGCAATGGTAAGACTGTATCTGAAACAAGTAAAGAAGAAAAAGTGCTTAGATTCTTAACTCCAGAATTCGATTATGTTGTAACTGCCATCGAAGAATCCAAGAACATAGATGAAATGAAGTTAGATGAACTTCAAGGTTCCTTAGAGGCTCATGAATTGAGAATTAGGCAGAGAAGTTCAGAGAAAGAGACTGAACAAGCCTTACTATCACACTCCTCTAAGAAAAATTGAAAGGCAGGCAACAAGAAAGAAAAAGGAAAATGGAAAGGTAAAGAAAAGGGATCTGGCAGCAAGAAAGAAGAACAAGGAAGTTTCGACAAGAAGGAGCAAGATCTGTCGAATGTGCAGTGCTATAATTGTCAGCAATTTGGGCATTATATGAACAAATGTAAGAACAAGAAGGTTCCTAGGAATTAAGATGTTGAAGCCAAATTTGCAAGTGATGGAGGCACAGACTCTGATTCTGACTCAGAAGGATTAATACTAATGGCAGTCATAGATGATGAGATCGAAGAAGACACTCATCTCAATGTAACAGTTGCTGAAAGTAGTGAGCAAAACAGTGGGAACACTAGTGAAAGTGGAAACACTTGTGATGCTCAAGATACTTGTGCAATGTATGTGTGGCAGGGCAGCGGTGACACTGGTGATGCCTCCAACATGACCAGCAACAATGATGAAGAATTATCGTTCATGACAGCTACTGACACAGAATTGTTGTTGCTGAAGGCAGATACAAATGAGATCGAAGAAAAATCTGTCGAATGGTGTCTCGACACAAGATGCTCAAACCACATGTGCTACCATAAGGAGTGGTTTGTCGAAATGAAGCAAATAATTAAAAGAATCATATTTTCAGACAACAACAGAGTCACTGCAGAAGGAATTGGTACCATAAAGTTTCTGTCGAATGATGGAAAGTGGTGCTACATTCAGGAAGTGTTCTATGTACCAAAGATGAGGAGCAATCTGCTAAGTCTTGGGCAGATGATTGAGAAGAAATTCTCTGTCGAAATGGATGATAACAGTCTCAGCTTGTTTGATTCGAACAAGAGGCTGATCCTGAAGGTGCCAATGCAAAGTAACAGAACTTTCAAGATCAAATTGCAAGTAATTGAAGAGCAATGCCTCACAACCACTGTTGATGATGAAAACTGGAAGTGGCACAGAATATTTGGCCACCTAAACTTCAAGAGCTTGAGACAACTACATGAGAAGAAGATGGTTCAAGGGCTGCCAGCAGTGAAAATGCCTGGTGAAGTATGTGATAGCTGCTGCAAATCAAAGCAACCTAGAAACTCCTTCAAATCAGAGGTGCCATGCAGAGCAAAGAAGAAGTTAGAGGTGATATTCTCTAATGTTTGTGGTCCCTTTGAGGTCAGTTCATTAGGAGGGAACAATTACTTTGTCCCCTTCATTGATGAGTACACAAGAATGACATGGGTGTACTTGATCAATAAGAAGAGTGAAGTACTTGAAACATTTAGAAACTTCAAGGTGATGATTGAAAAGCAAAGTGAGTGTGCAATCAAAACTCTTAGAACAGATGGAGGTGGTGAGTACAACTCACATGAATTTGCAAAATTCTGTGAAAATGAAGGCATAGTACATGAAGTCACTTCACCGTACACACCTCAGCATAAGGGAACAGCTGAGAGGAAAAATAGAACCATCCTCGACATGGTGAGAAGTATGACGAAGGAAAAGAAGCTACCTCACAGTTTATGGGGAGAACTAGTAGCCACAGCAGTATACATTCTGAGCAAGTGCCCCACAAAGAGATTGATTGGGAAGACACCTGAAGAAGTTTGGCTAGGAAGAAAGCCAAGTGTCAAGCATCTCAGAATAATTGGCTCATTATGTTACAGACATGTCCCTGAGCAACTAAGGAAGAAGCTGGATGATAGAGCAAAAAAAATGATCCATGTTGGTTATCATTCAACAGGAGCATACAAACTGTATGATCCTGTGCAGAAGAAAATAGTGAAGAGCAGAGATGTCATAGTAGATGAGTTGAAAATGTGGAACTGGGATATTCAGAATGAAGAAAGCTGTGAAAGAACTACAGTACTGGACTTTGATGAAGTTCAGGATCAAGATGATCAAAATGTAGCTACTGAAACTGCAGAACCTGTTACTGTCGAACCTATCGAAGGTCACAGAGGGAAAGGCAGAGATCAGTAAGGCTAGAAGGATTCGACACATTTCCAGATTCTGCTATTACAGCAGAAGGAGACCTGACTCACTTTGCATTAGTGGCTGGAGCAGAACCAGTGAGCCTGGAGCAAGCTCTTGATCACAAACAGTGGAAGGAAGCTATGATTGACGAGCTGAAGTCAATAGAGAAAAATGGCACATGGAAGTTAGTCGAACTTCCAAAGCAAAAGAAGGCAATAGGTGTGAAATGGGTCTACAAGACCAAAGTCAAACCCAATGGAGAAATGGCCAAGTATAAGGCCAGATTAGTAGCTAAAGGTTTCCTGCAGAAGCCTGGGTTGGATTTCAATGAAGTCTTTGCCCCTGTAGCCAGGATCGAGACCATAAGACTGGTAGTGGCATTGGCAAGTCATAGAGGCTGGTCCCTACATCAACTTGATGTAAAATCAGCATTTCTCAATGGACCTTTGGAGGAGGAAGTCTATGTTTGCCAACCACCTGGATTTGAATTAAAGGGACAAGAAGACAAGGTATTCAAGCTTGAGAAGGCTCTATATGGACTTAAGCAAGCCTTAAGGGCATGGAACAAGAGAATTGATGGATTCCTCTTGGCTCAAAAGTTCACTAGATGCACCAATGAACATGGTGTGTATGTTAAGAAGAATGGAACTGAAACTCAATTGCTGTTGTGCCTATATGTAGCTGATCTACTAGTAACTGGCAGCAATGAGATTGAAGTTGACTCCTTTAAGAAGGTGATGATGTCTGAATTCGAAATGAGTGATCTAGGACATCTATTATATTTCTTAGGAATGCAATTTGTGAAGACAAGCAAGGGAATATTTCTGCATCAGTCGAAATATGCAGCAGATATCCTGAACAGATTCGACATGACCAACTGTAAGTCAGTTTCGACCACCAACTGACACAAGAAGCAAGCTGTCGAAAGATGATACAGAGAGTGAAGTAGATGCCACCCTCTACAAACAGATTGCTGGATCCCTTAGGTACCTCTGCAACACTCAACCTGACATTATGTTTAGTGTTGGAATGATCAGCAGATTCATGGAGGAGCCAAGAACTTGTCATCTAATAGCTGCAAAAAGAGTGCTTAGGTACATCAAGGGAACACAAAGTCAAGGTATTCTATTCCCTAGCAAGACTGAGTCGAATGCTACCGCTGAAGTGTTTGGTTGCACTGACTCCGACTGGAGTGGAGACAAGAGTGATCGAAAGAGCACAAGTGGCTATGTCTTCATGTATGGAACAACACCCATCTCATGGTGCTCGAAGAAGCAAAGCATAGTAGCTTTGTCCTCCTGCGAAGCAGAGTATGTGGCTGCTTCATTTGCAGCATGTCAAGCATCATGGCTAGGCATGCTATTGGCTGAAAATGGCCTGCACAGAATCACAGCAATGAAGTTGTTGATCGACAACAAGTCTGGGATAGATCTGGCCAAGAATCTTGTCGCTCATGGTAGGTCGAAGCATATAGAGACCAGATATCACTTCCTGCGAGATCAAGTCAACAATGAGAAGCTGAACCTGCAATATTGCTGCTCAGAACTTCAAGTAGCTGATGCAATGACCAAGCCATTACAAAAGGGAAGATTTGAAGAACTAATAACAATGCTCGGGATGATGTCACTTAGCAATGTGAATTAAGAGTGAATATTGAATATGTTTGTAATTCAATTGCTCTTAGTATTGTTAGGTGTAACTAGTCAAACATCATATGTGCCAATATGTGGCTCAGTCGAAATATAGGGCCAATATGGGCGCTGCATCTTTTGTATATATAACCTTCGACACCTTGTAATCATAACACACTCTTTCAATACAGTTTTTAAATTACTGTTTAATTGTCTTGCCCAGTTTTTCTCTCTTCTCTGCGTTTTTTATTCTTTTCCTTCTCCCTGCGCAATTCTCCTCCAACAAATAACACTAAACAAATGTTATTAGGTTTCTTGAAGAAAACCACTATGTATTGTTTTAAATCCCACTTGATATTGTTAAAACTATTTCGTAGGTTTCTTTTCGCACCAAATAGCGGTGCTCAACACAAAACATAACTTCAATTTTTTCGAGCTCACGATGAAGATTAAAAGGTGTTGTACCTAACTTCATTTCAGCAATAATAACAGCATATGGAATTGCTGTCAAAAGAGATATATTTTCACATATAATATCAATAGGCAAAAAGGGATACGTTGTCAAAGCAATATATACTAGTAATAACTTGGACTCTCCCAAATACATGGAGCAAAATACTCATCTCTTATTAGGCAGCAATATCAAACTTCTAAGCAAGCACTTCAATGAATTGATGAAGTGAAACATTATTAAAATTATAATGTAAAGCTAATATATTCATTTATTGGGCGTGTCGGCAACGATTCTAACATAGGTACAAGTGTTTGATTCTTTGCAGAGGGGATAAAACTTGCAAGCTAGTTGGCTTCTCGACATGCTTCATACACAAAATTAATAAATAAATAAATAAAAAACAATAAGTAAGTCACTAGATTAATAAACAAATCAAGTGGGTAATTCTTACTTACCACAACTCGCTGACGGGTTATGCGTAGGTATAGTGATAGTGATGTCAAAAATTTGTGAGGTTTGATGCAATTCTGGATTAACTCCTGAACATTATGAAGAATATCCAAATTGCGAAAACTTAAATAAACATTGATTTCCAGTTGACTGGAACTTCTAAGGAATGAGATGATAGGTTTTGAATGAGAGACATAATCATAATATAAAGATGATAATAAATTTGGAGCCGATGTTGACCTCTTCCATCCTGTTAACGCTATTTGATAGCTTCAACATCTTAAGCTGATCACTTGAAATATTAATTGTTGCAGACATTGAGTAATTGTCCAATATCAAACTATCAAGGAAAGGGACATTTCGAAACAGTTCAAGAAACCATTTGCTTGTGATAATAGAACACTCTCAAGGAAAGCTCTATTACCTCAACACCACTCTCACAAGCAAGTTTCAACCAAAGATCAACAATATTCTCTGACATGTAGTGAGGTTTAAAGTAGTTCATACTGAGCTTAAATTGTTTAATCGCTAAGCCTTGATCAGAGAACTTTCGCAATGATCTGTTCACATAATCAATGAAGTTCTTTTTGTTCTTCATAGTATCACAAAAGGACAAAATGGGAAAAGTAGACCATGTGTCTGCCCAACACTTGGACAAAACATTTGTCCTAGCAGCATCTTTTTCTGGTAGCCTCGACAAGATGTCATGCAGGATGATTTTTGGTAGAACTGAAAACATGTCCTCGTTCTGCCTCATTTCTTAAAAAAATAAAACTTAACTGAAAAGAAAAAAGAACATAAAAAACATGTGATTGTTCAGAACCACACACAAATCAAAATGGTGCAACTATATTCTATTAAACGATTTGACTATGGATAAGCCTTCAATTTAGTTCATCCTTTATTTCATATCTACAAATAATAGGTACCTAATTATAAAAAAATAAACTAATAGCTAAGAAAAAAATTGAATACAATTCCATATAGCTAGAGTTTTTGGCTCTATTTAGTAAAAAGCAGCGGAGGGCAGATGAACGGATAGCATATAGCGGATGAACTAGTTGATAACAATTCCATGTAGCTAGAGTTTTTGACATATTTATTTAATTCATGATTACATTTATTTAATAATGACAGAGAAGTAATTTATTAAAAATAAAAAGGGTAAAAATGCCAAAAAAAAGTGAGACGCTATCCGCTAGCGTTTGGAAAAATGCTATTTGAAGTACCATTTGAAAAAACGCTAAACGCAAGTGCTTAGCGGATAGGACACGCCAAACAGAGCTTACTCGAATAGTTTGGAGAACATCAGGTGGTCCCTATCCCATTTAGCCATACATTGATATTTTGTTGACAACACTAGCCATACATTGTTTGTAATCATAAAAAATCTAACTCCACTCCTAATAATATGATAAAATGATAAATTGTAACCACCTGATATAGATCTCTTCTTATTTTTTCCCCATTCAATTTATCTGGTTTATTTTCAAACTCCATTTATTTAATCAATCGATCCAAGTATCAAATGATGGTGAGATGGCATACGCAACATATATAATGTTAGCATTAAATTGGAAACACTATGCAACTTCAAAATAATCAGAAACAGGTAGTCCCTATACAGAGTAAACAATAATATTTGTAAAGGTATGTAAATATTATGCTGATACGACAAATATGCATACGAGAATATGCAGATAGATAAATTCACGCATAACTATCCTGACGGCTGATGAGAGTGAATTGATTTTGTAACGTTATGCTAAACGATTATAAGCAGGGCAGGCCATCAAGCTGTGTGACCTAGGGCCCAGCCCAAACAAACAAACCCTCCCTTCTATACACCACAAATCCAATCTGACTCCGACAATCACGCCACCGCAATGCACCCTCTTATCGCCGGTTAGGGGTGAGAATAGATTGGGCCGAGCTAGGCTTTGCATAGCCTGCGCCTGACCTACGTTGAAAATGATGGGTCTGAGCCTCGTTTGTGGCCTGTGATAGGCTGACTTTTGAGGCCTGGTCTAACCTTTTGAAAAGCCTGATGAGGCCTGCAAACCTGTTTAAAAGTCTATTTCACCAAAAAGATTTACGAAAGTTTACAACCTTTAAGTAATGTAGAATTTGTAAATAGACGAACAAGTTAATCGATCAATGAAATAAGATCTAATTCAAGATCCAACAAAATCTTGTAGAGAATTATCTTTGTAGGACATTTTATTAAAATTTTATTTTATAATAATATTTTTAAATATGTTAAATATTGATGTAGACCATCATTTTGAATAAACATAAAATGCAAGCAAATTTATAAGTTAAACAAAGTAGAAAATTTGATATAAAATTAAAAGAAATAAAAAATATTATTAATATTTATTTAAATAGGTCGGCTTGGTAGGCCTAAAAGGCTTTTTCGATGGTCTGTAGCCTGACATTTTTACCTAAATAGGCTTATAAAAAAGCCTTGGCCAAATTTATTTAGAAAAAAGCCTGGGCCTGGCCTGGGCCTGATGTAGAATGGGCTGTAGGCCCCTGTAGGCCGGTCTGGCCTATTCCCACCCCTACCGCTAGTCTCTGCTCTGTCAAATCGCGAACATTTCCTAATTTGAGATTTCGATTTCGTATTAGTTGAAGAAAATCGAAGAGGCGGTGCAACAGTTGAAGACGTCTACCTAGGGGTGTCAAAACGGAGGGTTTGGAGAAATCCATTTACAAGTTTATATCCATTAGATTTGTACCAAATGAATCCAATCCAATCCATCCATTGACAAAAAAAGTCTACCCAATCCATCCATTAATAGTTTTAAAATATAAAAAATCTTCTAATAAAAAAATTTATGAGTCAAAAAAAAATTAGTCATAAATTTTATATTATTTATTGTTGTAGAATTTTTTTCTTTTTAAAAATAATTATCTCCCTCTCTCTCTCTCTCTCTCTCTCTCTCTCTCTCTCTCTCTCTCTCTATATATATATATATATATATATATATATATATATATATATAAATAGTTAATTAAATAGAAGCTTATATATGGTGGTGGTAGCGGCGGCCGGTGGTGGAGCTCTGGCGAACGCAAGTGGTTGACGACAGTGTGTGGCGGAGGCGGGGCTCCAGTGACTTGCAGTGGTCGACAGCTTCGGGTGGTGGAGGGCCGGTGGTTGTTTTCTCTAAATATATATATATATATATATATATATATATATATATATATATATATATATATAGATATAGATATATTTATATTTTTATATATATAATATTTATTTATATTTATATAATATATATATATATATATATATATATATATACTCATATTTATTTATAAATATATATATATATATATATTTATATTTACATTTATATTTATATATATATTTACATTTATAAATATAGTTATATTTTTACGTTTTTTACAAAAATATTTTTAATAATTATTCAATGGATTTTGATTGTGTATTTTTTGTAATCCAATGGATTTAAAAAAATTAATGGATAGATCACAACCATCCACAAAGGTTTTTTTTTGCACCCCCACAATACCCCTCTATACCCCTACAAAGTTTGATATTCCTAGAATGCTCCTTAGTATTATGACTAACGGATTTATCTAATTAAAAGATAAATCCGTTTTGTGAAAAAAACCAAAAACGGGTTTATCTTTTAGTTATATAATTCCGCTTTAGAAAAAAATGCATAACAGATTTACCCCCAACATAGATAAATCCATTTTATATAATAGTTAATAAATAAAAGTAATAAAAAATTAAAATTAATTTTTTTAATTAGATACTTGTTAACACGTGACGATGTTGTACGCCGAGGTAAATAATTTAGGCTAAAAAATAAGTTTTGGGTTAACCTATTCCGATTGTAATGAAACCACTGCCATTAAATCCGGAAAAAAAATCAAGGATCATGACTCCCAAATTCCAAATTCCATCGTTTACTAATTTTTATTAATTTTTTTAATTTCTCATAAATTCCAAAAAATATAAAAAATTTGGATAACCTTATTTTTGTTTTACTATTGTTTTAGTGGTGTTTTTATAATTTTTAGATTAGTTTTGACTCATTTAACCGATTTTTAGTAGTGTATTTATAACCCCGTTTTTAAAAAATTTAAATTTTTTTTTAATACACAACGGATTTACCTATTTATAAGATAAATCCGTTTTGAATATTTCCAAAACGGATTTATCTAATGAATAGATAAATCCGTTGTTAAAAAATCAAAAAAACTTATTTATGTTTGATTTGCGTAATTTCGGTTCGCAAAAATATAAAAAGAGATTTATCTAATTTAAAGATAAATTCATTTGAAAAAAACACTAAAACGGATTTATCTAATTAAAAGATAAATCCGTTTTTGGTTTTTTTTTTCCCAAAACAGATTTATCTTTAAAATAGATAAATGTGAAAAAATTTATAGAGAGATTCAGGGAATATCAAATTTTGTGGGGGTATTAGGGGATATTGTGGGGATACAAAAAAAAAAACATCCACAAATCATACGGATGGATCCAATCCATTAATATTTGTTTTTTGTAACAAACGGATAGGATGGATTTTGTTATAGAGAGACCGGATATCCAGTGAATAAATTGACTACTTTTACACCCCTAACTTCTAATGAGGCTATCTTCTACGTTAATGGAGTTAGTAAAGTGTTGCTTGGTGGATTGGCTCATTTGACTCTACTTGAGTATCTCTGAAGTCTGAATAACTGATTTTTTTTCTTAATTTTTGGCCATCAAAATTTTCGTGTCTTGTACTCTTGTCCTGTTTTTGCTTGGTGTTGGCAAAATCAAAATCACTTCACTATTCATTGTTTAGCTCCACCTATCTCTGGTTCAAATATTTGAGGTTTTAGTTTGCAAACAGAGATATGTAGCGACCGAAAAATTCTGGAAATGATTCTTTGAAGTTAGAAATGAAGCCGCCACCAAAGTTTAATTATTAAGACAAACATTGGTAAATCTCTTTGAGTTGGATAAGGGTCCTTGAAACCAGATTTGGGTTTGGGGGTCGTTTATGCGTGGGGAATGTATTAGCACCCCACGAGATCTTTCCTAAGGAAGGTTACATTCTAATTAGTTGTATAAAAATAATGTTAATTTTGAAAATGTTTATTTTACCCTTTATTGTGAATTAAAAAGAAAAAAAGACTTAATAAAAATTATTTATTTTTTGTGCTTGACCGGAGTGGCCCCCGCTCATACGTATCTCCGGGTGCGATGGAGAAATCAAAGCTACGTAGTTCTTGGGTAGAAAAAGTTTGGTTTGTTTGTGTTTTTTAATTTAGGGATTTTAGGACTTGTGATCCGTACGGTTTATTTATCCTAAAACGATGACTAACCCGGCCGTACGGCCGACTTAACCCCCTGTTTTTGAAAATAAAATTTTTGATTTTTTCCAGAAGAAAATGATTTGTGTATGGAGTGATTTGATTTTACTTGAATAGGTATTTTAGGACTCTTGAACCGTACGACCCATTCATCCTAAAACGATGACTAACTCGGCCGTACAACCGACTTAATCCCCTATTTTGAAGATTTGATTTTTTTGAGAAGAAAGAGGAAAAGGATATGTATATTTGTACTTTTTGACATTATTTATTTTTAACAAGTATTTTAGGACTCTTCAGTCGTACGGCTTATTCATCCTAAGACGATGACTAACCTGACCGCACGGTCGACTTAGTCCCCTAAAAAAATGAAATAACGAGGTGGGTTGTAATAAAGGAAACAAGGGGTACAATTAGTAGCGAATGGCTGTATTATTAAAACCGGAAATGCGTTTAGCAGCAGGGGTGTTGTATCATTAAATAGCGGGTGTGACTAATGAGTAGTCCACGTTTTGGTTTCCGGGCTCTGGGCTGCGAATGGGGCAGAGGGCGCTGTAATTATGAAACAGAGTTCCAGTCCCCCACATATCCTCCCTATTTTATTATAAAAAGGGCACCTTGTTTTTCTTATGTCATACTCATGCACTAGTACTACTAATTATATTGTATACTGCATATTCACTTTGTCTCTAGGTTGTGCTAGCTTGGATGGAGTTTATATCATAGATTTTATTCATTGGAACTTGCATTTTTGTTACTTTTTTACAGGTAACACACACTTATAGCTAACAAATACTTCAAAGTGCTGTTCTATCATTTGCTATCATCAAAAATATTAAATGCCAAGATCAAGGTATGTTAAGCTTACCATCATTAATTTAATGTTCATCTGCCTCTTTCATCTACAAAGCAATACATGGTGACATGTCTGCTAATGATGAAAAACTACTTTATAGGCATTGAGTTTATTTGAGCCTTTTTCATATATCAATACATTATAAATGTTTACAGGCACCGATGGGAATTTAGGACGGCCCCATGCTGTCATGGCCCTAATGTTGTTGTGAGTTTTTGCATTATTATCTTTGCAGATGGAGTGGTGGAAGAGACGATAAGTACATTGCAAAAATGGGAAAAAATGTACTTTCCGTTTATGAAACAGAAATCTTCTCTCTTGTTGACAAGAAATGTTGATCCGAGTAGGTTTTCAGGAAATAGAGGTGGGTTACAGTGGACACTCTTAAATACCAAGTCTTTCCTAGCCAGAACTTTCCCTAAACCACACTGGTTTCAAGAGCAAGCCAAAGAGATTACTGGCATGAGTCGCGGACTAGGTCGCTCTCTTTAAGACGTTTCGCGACACTGCGCTCGAGATATACACCTCAATATGGTTATTTAACCACTCAGAAATATGGTGATTATGCCACTCAAGAAAAATGGCTTGGGGTATGATTTAACGTCAAGCCTAAGATGAAGAAAAGAAATTTTTTCGAGAGAGGAGAGAAGACTGGAGGAAGGATTTATCGTCCAGTTGGTGTGTTTTGCAAATGAGGAGAAGCTCTCATTTTATAGGTTTTTTCCACTATAGAAGTGATTAGCCTATCCGATTTGGGACCTTTTCCAATTCACACATAAATAGTCTATCCAATGTGGGACTTTTTCCAATTCACACACAAAGAGTTCCAACAATCCCCCACTTGAATTTAAAAAGGAATTTCAAAAGTAGTGTCAAACGCTTCCATAAGATTGTGCATAAGCAGAGGTGTCGTACGACTTGAACCTTGCATAGCGGTTAAGATTTAGATTCAACAAGAGTGACTCGTAGTCTTGAACTCTATCTCTAATCTTCAAAACCACACACAACCCTTTCCATAGGTGTATTCTCAAATGCCCGTGCGTTTATGGCCCTGCACGTCTATCCCAGTTTAGTGAACGCTCTAGGAATTTCTGCCCAAAGTGCCATAGGAAGCGGCCCCACTTCCACATTCACAAAGGTGAGTCTATCAAGAGTACTCTTGTAGCTAGGTACTCCACTCCACTTAGAGTATAGATCTCATTAAGAGTTTCTATTATCTCAACCTTACATTGCTTCAGGAATCATGCTTCTTCACCTTTAATTGCACGTTCATCTCCAATAACTTCATAACTTGTTATTACCCAATGAACCTAATTCTTGGGATCTCCAGTCTTTTAGGTCGGGTTACCATCGTGAGTGACTCATGGTTCTAAAGGCAGTAGTCCCATCTTTTGAGATGTACTTTGGACTTTCTCTCTGGCTAATCCTTTCGTCAAAGGATCGACTAAGTTTTGATCAGTGCGTACATGATCCACTCTCACAGCTCCTTTTGTTAGTAGCTCTCTAACTGTGCTGTGCTTACGACGGATTTGTCGTTTCTTACCGTTGTAGTAACGATTCTCTATTTTTGCAATACCCGCGGTACTATCGAAGTGGATCAACACAGCTGGCATCGGTTTTTCCCATAAGGGAATCTCTGCTAGTAGGCATCTTAACCAGCTAGCTTCTTCACTGGCTGTCGCTAGTGCTATCATTTCGGATTCCATAGTGGACTGAGCCAAAATGGTCTGTTTCTTCGATTTCCAGGATACGACACCATCGACTATACTAAATATATAGCCACTAGTTGCTTTGGAATCATCTGACAGAGTGTTCCAATCAGTGTCACTGTACCCTTCAAGTACAGCTGGAAATCTCTGATAGTGTAATCCTAGATTCATGGTTCTTTTAAGATATCTCATGACTCTTTCAATGGCATGCCAATGCTCGATACTAGGTCGACTAGTAAACCTGCATAGCAATCCCACAACATAGGCAATGTCGGGTCTAGTACAATCAGTAGCATACCATAGGCTGCCAATGATGCTCGCATATTCCGTTTGTCTAACGCTGTCACCAGTGTTCTTAAAAAGTTTGACACTTGGATCATATGGTGAACATGCAGGTTTACAATCAAAATAATTGTATTTCTTTAAGATCTTCTCAATATAATGAGATTGATCCAAAGAAATTCCTTTCTCGGACCTAGTGATCTTGATACCAAGGATTACATTAGCTTCTCCGAGGTCTTTCATATCAAAGTTGTTGCACAACAATGATTTCACCTTATTTATGGCATGAATGTTTGTTCCAAATATGAGTAGGTCGTCTACATAGAGACATATGATAGTGCAAACGTCATTCTCAGTTTTGTAATAAATGCACTTGTCACTTTCATTCACTTTGAACTCATTCGATATAATCAAATTATCAAACTTCTCATGCCATTGTTTGGGAGCTTGTTTGAGACCATACAGAGACTTGTCCAACTTACAGACCTTGTGTTCTCACTACAAGAATTTCTGCGATTACCGGCGGCCAAAATCCGCCGGTAATGACAAAAATCCGCCGGAAATTGGGCATTACCGGCGGAAATTGGCGCCGGAAATTCACCCGCAGGTAACGGTTACCGACGGATAATCCGCCGGTAGGTACCGGCGGATTTGTGGCGGTTACCGCCGGTAACCGCCACAATCCGCCGGTAAACTATTGCCGTTTAAATTCAAAATCCGCCGGTAATATATCATATCCGCCGGTAATTATTTTTATTATAATAAAAGAAAACTTTTTAAATTCGTTTATTTTAAAAAAATAATTTTATTATTATTTGTTAATTAAAATATTTTTTTTAATTCATATTAAAACAGTTTTTAATTCGTTTATTTAAAAAAATAGTATTATTATTATTCGTTAATTAAAAAATTTATTATTCAGTTAATAAAAATTAAATTAAATTTATAATATAAATGTTAATTAAACGAGAATTGAATAACGCTTTAAATGATAAAAAAATTGCATAAACATTCAAGAATTAAAATATTTATTACAAAATACATATTAAAATATCCTAGATCTAATAAAACTGCTAGTCATAGTAGCGCTGATCAGACTGGTTATTAAGCCATGTTTCTAACTCAATGTTGAGGTCTAGATCTGTGTTGATCTGCTGCTGTTGCTCGGGCTGCTGCTGGGACTGCTGGGACTGCTCGGGCTGCTGTTGGGGCGGCTGTTGGGACTGCTGTTGGGGCTGCTGCTGGCATTGCTGTTGGGGCGGCTGCTGGGACTGCTGCTGGGGCGGCTGCATATGCATCTACTGCTGCATCCCGTCAGGCTACTGCATCCCGTAAGGCAGAAATGCAGAGCCGTAAGGCTGCTGCATCTCGTAGGGCGGTTGCATCTGCATCTGCATTTGCTGCGGTGGATAAAATGATGATGATGATGGCATAAATGGCCTCGAGTATTGAGCCATAGTATCCATCATTTGCTTATAGCGCACTTCATTTATCCGTTGCAACTCTGCCTGCTGCTCCCGCATCTGCTGCATTTCGTCATTATGTTTTTTCTCTTGGTCGTTCAATTTCTGCGTCAACAGCTCAACATCTCTTATTTCTGAAGACGAAGGGACATAATTGCGACCAGTACTTCTCTCAGAAGAAGTTGCGGGAACCACTTTTGGAATAATGGAATCTGGGAAAGCAGACGGGCCCAAACCACCAGATCCTACTAACCGGCCCGGTTTTGATGGACCAACAGATTCCTGCCAAGCACGAAAACCCTACCGACTCTCCTCAACGGGATCAATCTCAGTACTGCCACTACTTAGCTGAGTTGCACGATAATTGGTCTGCCATTCATAAAAATTTTCCTGAAAGCAACAAAAACCAAGAAATGTATAACCAAATTAGTATGTATATATATGTAATATATAATAGTAATATAATATATATAATAAAAACAATATATAAATATAATAAACATTATTTACTGTGATATTTCTTGACCGTTCCTCAACAAAATCACCAGTCTCCTCCCGCATATGAAGTTGGCAGTGTAACTCAGGCAAAGTAGCTAGGTGGCCGACCAAGGCTAGCCTCCTATATATATATATATATATATATATATAATACGTATGTATATACTATTAAATTTACCATCCGTCTGTAAATTTCAGCAGTGTTGATAGAGCCACCTGTATTTATGCAACCCCCTCTCTCAGAAGCACGATTCTTCTTGGCACTCTCACATATTTTTTTATACTTCTCATCTCCCCATTTCACTTGGAGATATTTCCAATCAGAATCGCCAATCCAATCCGGCTGCACCCTTGAATTACGACAACCCCAGAGCATTTCAGAAAACCGATGAGAAGCTCTTGTGTTGAATACGCTCTCAACTTCTCTCATCGTATCGCTTCTCCATGTAAATTTTTCCTATTTAAACAAATTTACTAGTTAGTAAAAACAAGTTAATCAATTCAACAAAATTAAAAAACTAAATATTAAGTAATTGGAAAAAAACTTACCCTGAATGCAGTCCACATCTTAGACGACAGATCTTTTCTTACCTCCGTCCAATTCTTCCACGGTTTAGTGTAATTTGCTTTTATTATGTCTGTGATTGTGCCAGCCACAATCCTCCCAGGAATAAATCTGTACATAAAAAAGATAAATGTTTAGGTAATAATTTATAAATCAAACAAATATCATTAATAAATAAATTACTTAATTAATACTTACTGCTTGCCGACAGCCTTCACCACTATTCGACCGTCAGATGTAACCTCAACCACCTCATTCTCAATATTATACCTGGTAATCCCGTCCGCATCTGGCGGGGGTGTCACAGTACCAGCTGGAGGCACAAATGGACGACTCAGCGTACTAGGTCCGCTGCCATCAGCCGTAGTAGGTAGAGCCGCAAAATCGCCATCAACAACAACACGAGTTACACGACGACGACGACCACGTAAAGAAGTAGCAATCTTCTTAAAAAAACCGGTCGGTGGGGGAGTAGGTAGGTCATGATCGGAATCTGATCCTGATGTCATGATGACTGTACGTATCGTATCTATATATATATATATATATATATATATATATATATATATATATATATATATATATATATATTACATGATAAATAACAAATAACGAATAACATAAATGATGAATAACATAAATGCTGAATAACATATATACATGATGAATAACATTAACATACATGAATCAAAGTCTGATAAATCTAAATATTAATTATTTCATAACAAATTAATTAGAATCCCATTCTTTCTCGAAATCACCATCATCAGATGAGTGAATTCCTGATACACCGACGTGATCGACTGCATCCTCATGATCTGTATCTTCTTCTTCTTCATTAACTTCATCACCAGTGTTTGGCTCATCACATAAACAAATAATGGGTTCAACTTCAATAACCTCATTTACATTGGACATTTCATCCATTTGATACGCCACGTCTTCCACTGTGTCATCATTTGTCTCAATTCGACCTCTTGGTTTTGTCTTAATTGCGACACACCAACCACGCCGATCAGTCCGTGTTGATGGATAAGAGACATAATAGACTTGTCTCACATTTTGTGCAATGACGAACGGATCATACAGTCGATATCTACTATTCATTTTAATGTCCACTGTATTTGTCTTTGGATTAAACTTTGTTCCTCGAGCGGACGGATCGAACCAATTACAATAAAAAACAACCACCTTTGGACTATAATCAAGATATGGGTACGCAAGCTCATATATGTGTTCAACCACGCCATAGAAATCATCTTCGCCTCTCCCAGTGACACCTTTCATGCAAACTCCACTATTGACTGTTTCTCTACCCTCTGTCCATTCCTTAGTGTGAAATTTGTATCCATTGACAAAATATGTGTGTCATTCTTTAACACATCTTCGAGGACCGTCAGATAAGATCCTCAAGTGTAGGTTGGTAGGAGTTGGCAGGAGGGAATACACACATTGCCTAAACCACATTGGAAAATGCGCATGAATATGAGCAAAAGATTGGTCTTCACTTACTGCCTCTGATGACAAGAACTCCCTAATAAGAAATTATTAATTAATTGTTATATACAACTACTGTGTAATTTAATTTAATTAAGAGATAGGTCGAGAAATACATACTCAATGAATGGTTGGACCTCAGTACAGTTTATCATAACATGAACATGGGCTGAATTTAACTCTTCTTCTGTTAGCCAATGAATTGACTCGTTTCCAGACGGACGACCAGGTAGACAAAAGACCGACAAAGCTAAATGATGTCTTGGACATTCAACGTCTTCCATGTCATTTCGACTACTTGTAGGAGCAAATTCATTCTTGAAATAATAGGAACAAAAATGAGTTGTTTCACGGTGTAAGTAAGAAGAACATATCGATCCTTCAACTCTAGCTTTATTTTTAACTGATCTTTTTGAGTCACCCATGAACCTAGAAAATGATATCCATCATTTGTTAATATATAAATCATCGATCTAATTATTAATCTAAATGTTATATATATTTAACTGACCTTTCAAACGGATACATCCATCTGTATTGGATAGGCCCGCCAAGTTTAGCTTCATATGCGAGATGAACAAGAAGATGCTCCATAGAATCAAAGAAACCAGGCGGAAATATTCTCTCCAACTTGCATAAGATAAATGGGATGTCTTGTTCCATTTTTGAAATATCATCCACTTTTAGTATTGCAGAACACAAATTCTTAAAATATTGACTTATTTCAATGAGTGGATTCAAAACGTGTGTTGGCAACGAACTAAAGGCAATAGGAAGTAAGCACTCCTTGAATACAGGACAATCATGGCTCTTCATCCCATGTAACCTCCCATGATCCACATCGGAACATCTTGCTAAATTGGAAGAATAACCGTCTGGCATTTTCAACTCAGAAATCCACCGATAAACTGCTTTCGCTTGCTCCGTAGATAAAGTATAATTGCCTTTGGGTTTCAGCGTCCTGCCGTTAGCTTGCTGAACCAATACCAAATCCTTTCGCCTGCAGTAATGATCCACATCCTTCCTAGCCTTCTCATTGTCTTTCGTTTTACCTTTCACGTTCATAACAGTGTTAAATATGTTATCAAAGAAATTCTTTTCAATATGCATTACATCGAGATTGTGTCTCAATAGATTATCTTTCCAATATGGAAGTTCCCAGAAAATACTTTTTTCGTCCAATTATGCCATTGTCCATAACCATCTGGACGAGAAACAACACCAGCAACCACTTCCACAGGAGGGATATCCTTGACATTGTTCCAAACTTCTTCTGGTGTCAGCCTACGAGGAGGTTCACCTGTTTCAACATTCCCTTTGATGAATGCGTATTTTGACTTTCTAAAGGGATGCTCGGTAGGTAAAAACCTACGGTGTGAGTCAAACCATGAAGATTTTCCTCCATATTTAAGAGTAAAAGCCTTTGTGTCAACCATGCAAATTAGACACGCCATCTTACCATGTGTCCCCCATCCAGACAACATTCCATACGCAGGAAAGTCATTAATTGTCCACATCAAAGCCGCCCTCATCATGAAATTTTGTCTTCGTGCTGCATCATAAGTTAAAACACCATCCCACAACCTTTTTAGGTCATCAATCAAAGGTTGCAAATATATGTCAATACCAGCTGTTGGATTAGTTGGCCCTGGTATTATAGCATTTAAAAACATGTACGGTTTAGAGATACACATTTCAGGAGGTAGGTTGTATGGGGTAACAATAACTGGCCAACAAGAATACGGTGTTGCTGACGCTTGAATATATGGTGTGAAACCATCAGAGCATAAACCAAGCCGAACATTGCGTGGATCATTGGCAAAATCTGGATGAACACGATCAAAATGCTTCCAAGCTTCACCATCAGATGGATGGCGTAATTCACCAGAATTATTTCTATTTTCATAGTGCCACGTCATTTTACCCGCAGTTTCCATTGAAGTGAACATCCTCTTCAGTCTTGGTATAATCGATAAATAGAACATTGCTTTCCTTGGAACTGGTTTGCCTTTGCTTGTCCCTTTCCTGCTGACGCGATACCGTGGCTCTTGACAAAACTTGCATTGCAGCAACTCTCCATCATTTATGCCAAACTCATTGTTATAATAGATCATGCAACCAGACACACAACAATCAATTCTTATAGATTTTAAACCAAGCTTCGATACCAATCTTTTAGCATCATAATAACTTTGCGGCAAAAGTCCTCTAACAGGGGTTGCATCCAACATCATTTTTGTCATGTATTCCATGCACAATTTCGCAACGTTAAATTGAGACTTAAGACCCAACAACCGAACACACATTGATAACTTAGAGTCTGTAGATCCTTCAAATAATGGTTTATTTGTCTCACTCAAAAAACTATAAAACCTCTGAGCTTCCTCGTTTGGAACTTAATCAGCATCATATTGTGGTTCTTCGAAATCCAAATTTACACCGACAGCATCAGATATCATCCCCTGATATACATCAAACGGCGGTTGATATCCAGTAGTCGTTGGATTACTACTTGATGTGGAAGCTACAACTGGACTTGACGCGAGACGACCTTGATCTACAGCTTGGAAAGGAACATTATCAACCGCAGGAACTTCAGTTGCTACCTCGCCATGACGGGTCCATATCCAATAATCTGGCTTAAACCCATTATTGTACAAATGAAGTCGAATATCAACTTCCCTTTTTATAGATCGAAACACACATATAGAGGAAGGACATCTAATTCCACCTTGTCGCTCAAATTCTTTTTGACGCTTAGCAAAAAGAATAAATTCTTCGACTCCTTGTACAAAACATCGTTTCAACCCAGTTCTTCCAGGATATATTCTATCATACATCCAACTACGATCCATTTTTTGGGTACGTTCCTTAAATATAACATACACAACACAACATATATCACGTGTATTAGAATAATACACATTAGTATGGATATTTTAGATTTGACCAAATATATATAAATGATAATATATTTTTAGTAAAATTTTATTTTACTAAAAAATTTATTTTTTTACAAAAAATGCAAATAACAAACAATTATTATAATTTATTTTATTTTCGAATAATTTCTATAACACCAATAATTTCCATGAATAAAATTTATCTTATTTTCATGAAAAATTTCGGCTAATAACATCAAATAACATTAAAATAATTTGTTTTTAATTTTACTACAAAATAACTAATAATTTTTCGATTTTTAACTAATAAATAAAATAATTCGTATTTTAAAAATCTCAAAATTTTGAGATAATTATTATTATACAAATAGTGTAAACATAATTTAATTATTACAGAATAAATAAAATTTATTTTATTTTTGTAAAAAACTTATAATTTATAATAACACCAACAAATACATTTAATAACGAATAAATTTGTTAACTAACCGGTAATACAGTGACTAAACTCCAAACTAACAACTCCAAAGTGGCAACTCCAAAGTGGCAACTCCAATCAACTGAAAAACAAATAATAACAAAAACAATATTAGACAACACATATTTAAAAATTAAATATTAACTAAAACAATCAAAATTTAGTTAAAAAACATACCTTAAACAAAACTTAAGAACAAAACAGACTTCGAAAATAGTGGATCGAGAGATATTGAGAAGAAAATAGTGAGAGATTTAGGAGAAAAAAAGTGAGATTTAGGAGAAAAGAGTGAAGAGTGAGTGAAGAGGGAGTGAGGAGGGGTTCGAATATATAGGGGAATGGGCGCCAACGGCTATTTTTCACAATCCGCCGGACATGGCCAATACCGGCGGATTTTCTGCTTACCGGCGGATTTTCCAACGGGCCTTTCCGTTTACCGGCGGATATTTAAATTTTAAAATTTGAATTTTATCCGCCGGTAATAGAGCGTACCGGCGGATTATTTGGACGACTATTACCGGCGGATTTGACTTAATTACCGGCCGATTTATTTAAATTTTTTTTAATATCGTCGAATATATCCGCCGGTAAATGCAATTACCGGCGGATTTTTTTTTAAAATTTTCGCGTAAATTTTGTCCGTCGGTAACTGTGTCAAATCCGCCGGTAGTTTAACAGTCGAAATAAAATCCGCCGGTAACCTTGTAAAATCCGCCGGTAATATACTGGGGGATCCAGTCCGCCGGTAACGTGCCAAAATCCGCCGGTAATTTACCGGCGGACTAAATCCGCCGGAAATTACCCGCCGGAAATAGCCAAAATTCTGGTAGTGTCTTGCCCATGGACTACGAAACCTTCAGGTTGCTCCATATAGATTTCTTCTTCTAATTCGCCATTAAAAAAGGTGGTCTTTACATCCATTTGGTGTACTTCTAAGTTATAAATAGAAGCCAGAGCAATTAGTACCCTTATGGATGTAATTCTGGTAACGGGCGAATATGTATCGAAGAAATCTATGTTCTCTCTTTGTCTAAAACCTTTGGCTACAAGGCGAGCCTTGTACTTATCAACATTGCCATCAGGTTTTAGCTTCTTTTTCAGAATCCATTTACAACCAATGGGTTTGCTACCAGAAGGCAGGTCCACCAAGTGCCATGTCTTGTTAGACTCTAGAGAATCCATCTCATCATTTATGGCTTCTTGCCACAAGTCAGCATCCAATGAAGACAGAGCTTCGTGAATGCTAGTAGGATCCTCCTCTAATGTATAGACTGTGTAGTCGAGTCCATAGTCTTTAGCAACACGTGCTCTCTTACTTCTTCTAGGTTCTATTTCCCTTTCTACGTTGTTTTCAACGCTCCTAGGCACAGGAGACTTACTAGTTCCAGAGCCCCCACTATTTCTTGATTTAAAGGGAAATTTACTTTCATAGAAGTCAACATCGTTTGACTCAATGGTTACTTTTGCATTCAGGTCATAGAATCTGTATGCTTGTTGTTTACTGCATAACCAATGAATACACATTCATAGGCTCTACTGGCAAGTTTGACTCTTTTTGGGTCTGGGATCCTTACATAGGCCAGACAGCCCAAAGTTCGGAAATAAGACACATTTGGTTGTCTTTTCTTTATCATTTCATAAGGTGAAATTTTATTCCTAGATTTAGGAACTCTATTCAGTACATAGCATACCGTCTTAAAATTTCTCCCCATCAGTGTGTTGCAGCGCCAGAATTAAGCATAATCGCTACTGTCAATTTGGTAAGGGTTCTATTTTTCCTTTCTGCTTTACCATTCATTTCAGGTGAATATGGTGCAGTCGTTTCATGTATGATTCCATTCAAATTATAAAAGTCATTAAACAACTGGGAATCATACTCAAGTCCTCTATCGCTTCGAAAACACTTTATCTTTTTTCCAAATTGATTTTCAATTTCCTTTACAAAAATTTTGAACATGTCAAGCGCTTCACTTTTATTTTTCATAAGGTATACAAAAGTGTAGTCTGAGCAATTGTCAATAAATGTGATAAAATAGCGTTTACCATTTCTGGTCAAAGTTTCGTCTAGTTCGCAAATATCAGAGTGTATTAAGTCTAGTGGCTCTGATTCTCTAATGACGGATTTGTGAGATGATTTTGTAATTTTGGCTTGAGTACAAAATTCGCATTTATGAAAGTCGTTCAACGATAGTTTGGGAATTATCCCTATATTGCTCATATTCGAAATAACGGGCTTATTGACATGACATAAACGAGAGTGCCAAATATTAAAATCACACAACATATAAGCAGAAGGAAAAACTTTAGTGATTTCAACATTCAGTTTGAATATGCCATCAGTGGCGTACCCTTTCCCTACAAAAATACCATTCTTAGTCAAGGTATACAAATCTCCCTCAATGGTCTTAGTAAACCCTGCCTTATTCAGAAGGAAGCCAGAAACTAGATTCTTCCTTATCTCTGGAGTGTGCATCACGTCCTTTAAGATTAGAGTCTTTCCAGAAGTGAATTTCAGCTCGACATCTCCAATACCTGCAACAATAGTGGTGTGAGCATCGCCCAACAACACTTTCTTATCATCAACTGCCTTGTATGTTTTAAACATAGCACGGTTATTGCATACATGGCGAGAGGAGCCAGTATCATTCCATCAGTCATCAGATCCACCAACCATGTTGATTTTAGTAATCATAGCAGTAAAGTGCTGCTCTTCAGTCAGGTTAGCCTGCAGAGCAGGATTAGGCCTGTTCCTACACTTGCGTGCCATATGACCAGGTCTCCCACAATTGAAACAAATGAATGGGGGAGCAGCATCATTCTTAGGTTGTGGTGGTGGTGGTGGATTGGCATTTGGGGACTTTGGAGTGTTCCCATTCTTGTGGTTGCGGTTCTTTTGAATATGATTACGGTTCTGATTCTTGAAAGGTTTGCCAGTTGGCTTCAGAACCGCTCCTGCTCTCTTGTTTGAGACAAAC
The DNA here is from genome assembly GCA_039519185.1 of Astragalus membranaceus. Lineage (NCBI taxonomy): Eukaryota > Viridiplantae > Streptophyta > Magnoliopsida > Fabales > Fabaceae > Astragalus > Astragalus membranaceus. The sequence continues at coordinate 118,804,185 of CM076849.1, forward strand.
AAGATTTCATCTTTCTGATCTTGCTTCCGGGATTCCTCCTCAATTCGGAGTTGAGTTATCAAACTTTCCAAAGAAAACTCTTTGGTCTTGTGCCTGAGAGAATTTTTGAAATCCTTCCAGGTAGGAGGAAGTTTGTCAATAATAACAGCTACTTGAAATTGTTCATCTAAGGCCATGCCTTCAGAGATAATTTCATGAACTATTTTCTGTATCTCATGTGACTGAGTCTCTACAGATTTGTCATCTGTCATCTTGAAGTTGAGGTAGCGGCTCACAGCATATTTTTTAGTACCTGCTTCCTCAGTGTCAAACTTTTTTCTCAGAGCATCCCATACCTCTTTAGCGGATTTACAGGTGCTGTAATAATCGTAAAGATCATTACTCAGTCCATTAAGTATGAAATTCTTACATAGGTAGTCATTGTCATTCCATAGTATTATCTCCTTGGCTGTTTTAGTCCGAGCTTCCTCTTCGTCTGTTTCGTCAACTACTAGAATCTCATCGGTCAAGACATTAGCAACCTTTTTCACAGTTAGGAAAAATTCCATCTTTTGTTGCCAACGTTTGAAGTGAGATCCCTCAAACCGAAACGGCTTATTGAAGTCAGAAACATTTGAACCAGTAATCTCTTCGGTAGTCATGGTTGAAAAATGAAACGTCTTAAAATTGTTGATCCGAGTAGGTTCTCAAGAAAGAGAGGTGGGTCACAGTGGACACTCTTAAATACCAAGTCTTTCCTAGCCAGAACTTCCCCCAAACCACACTTGTTTCAAGAACAAGCCAAAGAGATTACTGGCATGAGTCGCGAACTTGGTCGCTCTCTTTAAGATGTTTTGCGGCACTGCTCAAAGGTGCAAGCAGACTATCAACCACGACGTCCCCAGGATAAAACAGCCCAGTACGATTACCACTGCACAGTGAATAACCGCTCGAGATATACACCTCAATATGGTTATTTAACCACTCAGAAATATGGCGATTATGCCACTCAAGAAAAATGGCTTGAGGTATGATTTAACGTCAAGCCTAAGATGAAGAAAAGAAATTTTTTCGAGAGAGGAGAGAAGACTGTAGGAAGGATTTATCGTCCAGTTGGTGTGTTTTGCAAATGAGGAGGAGCTCTCCTTTTATAGGGTTTTTCCACTATAGAAGTGATTAGCCTATCCGATGTGGGACTTTTTCCAATTCACACACAAAGAGTCTATCCAATGTGGACTTTTTCTGATTCATACACAATGAGTTCCAACAAGAAATCCTTGAAGGTTGAAAATATAATGGATTTCAACTATGGTCTCCAACTAATCCGATCATTGCATCCTTTGTTCCTAAGATGGGAGGTAGCAACCAGCCTGCTAGGGTATGTTTGTGCCGGCTGGCCATCTATGAGCATGAATTTAATTTTTGTTTTATTCTTTGATTGTTTGTTGGTGGCTTCATATTTTGTATCATTTATTTTGAATTTATATACGCGTTTATAGGTAAGTCTTGTTCAAATCCCCAACAAAGAGGAACTCAGGCAAAAGAACCTTTTTAGTTAATGACTGCAAGGTATACCGGCAAAGTTGGTGGACCTTTAAGCCCATGGCCTGTGAAATTGAGACCATGAGCAGGGGGTGTCGTATCATTAAAAAAGGGTCTAAACAACAATATGATTAATGCGAAATTGAGGCTCATGAGCAGGGGGTGTCGTAATTTAGGATTTGGATTCCCAGCAGTCAGCTCTCTCTATCTCTCTCTTTATCCATTTTTTTTGATTTTTTTAATATAAAATAAATCAACGGCCGAGATTGAGTATGATGGTGATCCAATGGAAGGCACCGATCCTGACTGCAGCTGACTGCCGAGGCAGTGACAGCCGAGAATCCCGATCCCGTAATTTATGTGTGTGTCATACCCATGTCATTTTTTAGTTTTGTTTTTATTAAAAATAAAAAAAATTCACTTCATCTTCAACCCACGAATTAGGATTTGGGAATTAGGGTTCAAACCATCAATTGAAAATCCAACACAGAATCTGGAAAACCACGCCTCTCTCTTCTCTCTTCATCTCCAAACTTACAATAGCAACATCGATTCTGTTTGGAACATCGATTCTGTTTGGAACTTATAGCAGCAGCGACAATTTCGTTTTCTCTCTTCGTCGTTTTCGATTTCGTTTTTGTTTCTGTTTCGATTTGGTTTTGGTTTCGTTTTCAATTTCGTTTAATTTCTGTTTTGTTTGTTGTTCGATTTCGATTGTGTTTTTGTTTCTTCTTGTACCTCCAAATTCTTGCACTTACGCCAAAATTCGTGGGTTTACGAAAACGAAATTTCAGAAATAAAAAACGAAAACGAAAAGAGGGAACGGAAACGAAATGATGGAAATCGATAGCGAAATTGCTGCAAAAATGAAATCGATTGGTGATGGTGTTGCTGAAAAACGAAATCAATTGGTGATGGATTGTGAGAAGGGGGTAAAATTTGGGTTCTGGGTAACTGGGGTTTTTTGGGTGATTGTAAAAAAAAAAAAGAATTCAAATTAAATTATTAGTCAACAAGTTTATATGCCACTAAGCAAAAATAAATAAAAAATGACTTAAATGATGATTAGGACTTTTTTAACAAAGTTAGATGAAGATTAATGGAAAAGGATGACATTGCCCAAATTTTAGAACAAAATGGCTTATTTGAGACAAAAAAAGATAAAAGACTAAATCGTTATCTTAAATTAAGTTAAGGGACTCCGGGAGCATTTTAGCCTAAGTATAGATACTTTTGATAAATAAAAGCAGTCTAATTGTTCATGGTTAATCTTGTGGAAAATCAGTCTAAATTGTTTTTTACCTTGGTTTGTTACTTCTTATCTGTTTGTTTTTTTGTTATTTTACTGAAAAAATATTTAATCTTGGTTTTTTGTTAGTAGTTAGAGGGGTATGGGGATCAAACCCCAAATCTCCTTCGTAATAAATCCTTCCAAATGTCCCATTAACCATCAAGCCAACCTACCGGGGACTTAATAATTGTCACTGTTTCATATTGGTTATCCTTTTTATTCTGCACGAATGTTGCAACTGCTGTGACTTCGGTTCATGAAATGGAAAATGGATTCAGTATATGGTCTTTCAATGACAAGCACTTTTATCGATTATTGAAGGACCACTTCTTTCAGGTAATTATGATACCATTTCTACTCATCTTAGTACTTTAATAAGGTGCAAAGAATGACTTGTGGATGTACAATGTTTATATGGTGAGTGAATCAATGTAATTTGGCAGTATATTTTTTTGGTATAGCAGAACTCACTTTATTGCTGAAGAAGTATAGTAAAAAATATGAAGCAGAAGATCAAGATGTTTCATTTCTGCTGAGTGAGCAGGAGCGTGTCAAGCGTAAGGCTATGAAGCACGGACACCTCTGAGATTAGACGTGTCCCAGTGTCCGACATCCGTACGACACTTGTACAACACCTGCCCGACACCTCAGACAAGTGTCCCAAAAAAATCTTTTTTTTCTTTGCTTCGACACATCTTAGACACTCCTATATTTTGGATATTAGCGGTGTCCGCCTGTTCGTATCCTTGTCGGATCCGGTGTCCGCGCTTCATAGGCGTAGGGTCATAAAAGAAGAGTGGGATAAGGAGGTCAATGAATGGAAGCATATGCATGAAGAAGAGAAGTTGGTGAGGCAACAGCTGAGGGACGATGAAGCTAGTGATGAGGAAGAGGAATACGAGGCCAAGGACATTGATGTCGAAGAAGACATTGTTGTAGGTTGTGTGAAAGGGAGATTGAGGCTAAGGATTGGAAGGTTTCCAAGTTTGTGAAGCTGTCTGGGTTGACATTCACTGAGACTCAGTTGTTGATGGCATGCTTGGTGATAAGGGTTGTTAGAAGTATCCAAAAGTAAGAATCACAAAGTACTGAAGTAGGTGATTGTCTTATTTTTTTCATATAAATGATGTGGATAGCACTATTGCTAATTAGACATATCCTTGAAATTCACCAAATCATATGCATGATTATTTTTTTCCTAATGATCATTATTTTTGTTTAGTAAATATGGTAACTGGGTGACATCTCATTTGTGGGAACATAAAAAGTCTTATACTGTGACTGATTTTCTGCTGATGTGTAGTTTAAATTGCTCAAATGAATGATAATGGAAGTGCCATGTTGAAGGAAGTGCAGGTTAGTCATTTTGTGAGCTGAAATGTGTGACAGTATGTCAGTTTTTGTTTTTTTTTGGCGAGGGAAGCAAGCATATTTTCCTGATTTGGTTACTAGGCTCTCTCATCTTTGTAGTCAAATTTTACTAGAAAGAAAGGTAATCTATGTCTGTGCGGGGATCCGAGCCCAATTACCACTCGGACCAAACCCTTGTTTTTTGGCATAAACCGGGTATTTTCTCTGCATTGCAGAAACTAATCTCTCGAGTTGGATAGGACTACAATGAGTGGCAAAATTCTCGCTCAAAAAATTTAACCGTTGTTGGTAATGAATAGTCTCTTTTATGAGTCAGAAAGATTTAATTAAATTAAATCAAAGCAAAACTTAATTAATAAAAAATAAAAATAAAGTTATAAACACTGACGATGGCAGCAAATAGAACGCAAACAAAACGTATAACCTTTTTTTTAATAACAGAATGTATAATTAACAATAATAAAAGAATGCAAGTTTTGTCAAAAAAGGACAAAATAAAAGAATGCTATCCAATCGTAGAATATGTATTTCATTTGAATCATAAATATTTTTGATTTATTTACAGAACTGCCATTAATGAAAATGGTCACTTTTCCGTGTTTTCAATATCCTATACCTTCAGAATGTTCTTCATATATGCGTTTATTTGGAGCAATCAGCTTTTGTGGCTAATAGGTCCATCTTGGATAATGTTATGGTTGCTATTGAAGTCATTCATCATATGAAGTGTAAGGTAAAGGGTAAAGCTGCGGAGGTTGTTTTGAATATTGACATAAGTAAGGCGTATGACAGGGTGGATTGGGGGTATTTGCGTGGTGTTTTATATAAGCCGTGCTTTCATGAGAAATGGGCGCGATCGATGGTTATGTGTGTTGAAACAGTTCACTACTCTGCTTATGAATGGCTAGAAAGCTGGTTCAATCTCACCTGGAAGAGGACTTAGACAGGATGACTCACTGTCACCTTACCTTTTTATATTGTGTGTAGAGGGGCTTACTGCTCTTCTTAAAAAATGTGAGGCTCGAGGGGATATTCATGGTATTAAAGTGTGTCGTGGAGCCCCTATCCTGACACACTTACTTTTTGCAGATGACTATTTTTTGTTTTGCAGGGCTGATGATACTGAGAGCAGGAAATTAAAAGAAGTTCTGGAGACCTATGAGAAGGCTTCAGGGCAATCTATTAATCTCCAGAAGTCAGAAATCTTTTTCAGCAGAAATACTTGCCCGACTCTGAGATGCGTGTTGCAAGTGACTGGAAACAACTCTGAAATTTGCAGGTACCCCATAAAGTTCGCATTCATCTTTGGCGTGCTGCTCGTGGTGTTTTGCCGTGCCTTCTCAATCTCCATAGGCGCGGTGTTGACTGTTCAGGAGTATGCTCAATGTGTGATTTGCATGATGAAAACGAATAGCATACCTTCTTCGGTTGCAACAAAGCGGAAGAGGTTTGGCGTTCATCTAGGCTTTGGAATTCCATACAATCAGTGGCTCATGATGCTAAGGGTTATAAGGTTAGTTTGTTTAATATTCTCTCTTCATTACCATATGCGTCCAGGAAGGGTTTCGCAATGTTGATTTGGGGTCTTTGGAAGCGGAGGAATGAGAAAGTTTGGGAGAATCTGGAGAAGCCGGCCCATGTTTCTGTGTCGTGTGCTTTGGACTGGTTATATTGTTGGCAATAGGCAAAGTGATCCAAATTGCTTCGTCATCCGTTGTCCACGTCAAATAGAAGGCGAGACGATATATCGTGGGTTTGACCTGAACCTGGTAGTCTCAAATGCAACGTTGACGCATGTAACAGTCCAGGTCCAACGCATTGGCCACCCCAGCACTATTACATCACGGTCTTCTCTACCCCCCTTGTAGAATTTTTGCCTTCCGTGGGAATCGAGCATGCACTTGAGCCCCAGGGTACATGGTTCGATTCCCACGGAAGGCAAAAACTCCAAGGGGGGTGGAGAAGGTCATGATGTACAGTGCCAATGCCATAAGCCGAAAATGAGTAGGTAAAAGGGTTGGGCTGTTACAACACAGCTCTTTTTGATGATGGTCGGTATAGTGTTGGTCTCTGTATCAGGAATGAGAAGAGTGATCTCGTGAAGGCAAAGTCAGCTTGGTTTATTGGCAAGCCTCGCCCTTAAGAAGCGGAAGCTCTAGGTTTATTGGAAGCCGTTAATTGTGTAACACCCCGGTATTATTTATCGAGTAAAAATACCCAAGTGTACCATCATAAAACATCAGAGGTATATTTCCTGTTTAAATACTGAACATCACTATAAAATTTTCACTGAATACCCACAGAACAGTCTTAAACATAACTAAGACCACAAACCATCAGTGAAATACAGTGTTCAATATCAAACAAGAAAGCGGAAATAAATACATAACTTTTACAACAGCTAAAGCCATAATGTTGTGATACATAACTAACAAGGGGAAAATATAACTTAAGCATGAAAGCTAAGTCTTCAGCAACCATCCGAGTACCACCTACTCGTGCCTCTTGGATCTCCACTTTCCCTGTTATCTGTAAAACCACAACATATAAACAATGAGATACAATCTCAGTGAGTTCTACCGAGACCCCTATCTACACTCTCGGTCCAATTATGAATCGTTCAATTATGAATCCTATTTAAATTAACACGACACCGACTGCAATCCAGTGCTAAATCCCGGTGAACCGTATTATAGGACTTTCTTTCATTCGTGGTTTAATTTATAACCACGTGCATTTTAATTCAACACGACACCGACTGCAATCCAGTGCTAAATCCCGGTGAACGTGTTATGACTCAGTACGGCACCGACTGCAATCCTGTGCTAAATCCCGGTGAACCCCAATACCAATAGTGTTTCCTAATGGCACGGAGCCTAGGGTAAGGGATCATGACTTCCCCGCCTAGTATGTTAACATGGGTCGTCACCCAAACTCGATATAATATATATATCTACAATCCTATATGACCACCCACATTGGGCCGACTCATTTAATCGATATAATTTATATATCGTGAATTATAGACCAGTTTAGACGAATAAATAATAATCATCTCGCGTCGGTTAAACCATATCACGTAGGACTCATAGTCCGCTTTATTATTAATAACACATATGTTCGCACACGAGTACTATTATTCGGTTTTTCGAAATAGTTTACAACTTCAAAAACAGTTCTTTTTGCCTTAAAAATAGAATATTCAGTTAGGCCTCTGAATAAGCTTTCCAACGCATCTTAGAACACCTCAATCGGGTTCCCAGATCAAAAGTTATCGCGAAACGAAAAACAGTGTTTGGTTGCTGAAAATCTGTCAACTGGCGCGCGAGTGGCGCGTGGCGCGCAAACGGCGCGCGAACTGGCAGTAAAAATCTGTCAACTGGCGCGCGAGTGGCGCGTGGCGCGCAAGTGGCGCGTGGGTTGACAGCAGGGGGTCTGTCAAGGGCAGATTTTGGCGGTTTCGCGCGAAAATCGCGATTCCGCTTAATTCCGATTCTCGTTCCGATTGAAAACAGTTTTCACACACATATAATCAAACCCAATCAACATCAAACAATCAATCAAAATCTTAAAACAATCGAAGTTTATCAAAATACGACGATTTTCCAAATAACGGTTTTAAATCAAAATCTCTCGAATCAAATCACCAAAAATTCCATTTTAACGCGACGCAACCCGAGGCTCGCCCCAATCGATTCCTGACCCGAATCAGACAGTATCACATAATATTCCAGACCAGCGAAAGCGATAAAACAGTTTATCAATTAATTCGAAACATAAAATCCTAAACGTGAGTAGAACTCACCCTTGACGCGTGATCCACGATCGAGCCGAATTCTCCGAGTAACCACACGAACATTCCCCGCTTAAGCTTTCCGTTCCGACGACGCTCGAATCCGCTCCCAAAACTTTCCGCTCGATCACGAAACCTCTTTTTGACCGAAACGCCGAATTCCCCGAAATTCTCCACGGATACTGTTCATCATCTTCCTCCTCTAACCTCCATGACACTATTCACACATAACCCCAATAATTTTGATTTCTCAACCCTAACTCATCCAACTAGCTCCCAATCATCTAATCGAACTTTAATACTCGAGCAATCCACCTTGGGTTCGTTCCTAATCGAACTCAAACCTTCAAATCAACCCAAAATCGGATTTCCCACAAAACCTCCAAAACACAAAAATGGCCAAGTGAGAGAGAGTGAGTTGATCGTCATGAAATTAGTACCAAAACGAAGAGGAAGTAACGCTGAGCATTTTTCGTGTTGGAAGGAAGTCGTTTCGGTGAAGTCTTCTCCTCCCTCTTCTCTTCTCCCTCACGCCATTTTCTTCTTTTTCTCTTCTTTCTCTCTTTTCTGTAACTCTCGCTTCCTCTCTTCTTTCTTTCTTCTTTCTTTCATTTTATTTCTTTTCTTCTCCTCTCACATGCACACACGTATACATATACATATTTATTTAATATATAAGCTGTAACGCGGTCAAATTACCATATTGATCGAAATCTCCTATTTCGATTCCGAAACTTCCTTGACCCGTATTATCCGGTTAACGATCCGATGACGACCAATAATTAATTTTTGCACTCAATAAATTTACCAGTCAAGTACTAAATTAATTTAATTGGGTTAACATCCAAATAATCCCATTAATTATTTTGCGGATGTTACAAATTGGTTGCGAGTGTTAGACATTCAACGAGTCACCATCGAGCTTGATTGCAAAGCGGTTGTAGATGGAATCCGTGGTGTGTGTAACTATGTAACTGAATATGGCTCTATTATTAGAACTTGTCGTAACTTATTATCGTCTTTAGGAAACTACGCAGTTAGTTTTGTCAGGCGGCAAACAAACCTTGTGACTCATACTCTAGCTAGAACATCAAGGAATTATCCGGTTAACGATCCGATGACGACCAATAATTAATTTTTGCACTCAATAAATTTACCAGTCAAGTACTAAATTAATTTAATTGGGTTAACATCCAAATAATCTCATTAATTATTTTGCGGATGTTACATTCTCCCCAACTTAAAAGAATTTTGTCCTCAAAATTTCGTCAAATCTTTCATCCGACTAACTGAGGATCGATATCCTCAGAAAGGTCTTAAATTGCTGGAAACAATCTCGAACTAACGAAATGAGCGTTGGAACTCTTCCCAAGTTGGCACATCAATCTCCAAGTATGATTCACTACTACCTTGATACGAACTCGCTGGTCACGCATCTACACGAGAAACCCATCATTCGCCTACATAGGCTCGGCACCGCGTTTGAAAACACTTCCGAGGCTTCATTCCAATTATCCTCGTTTACTCCCCAACTTTGATTAATCTAAATCAAAGGATGTAATATAAGAAACTTGATAGAAATACAGGTTGAAAAAATGAGGTCCACATCACGGTACTCCTCGATCGAGATAAGAACAAACACGCTTTCCTCAAAGGGTGTAAACACGTTCTCAACAACTGTCTAAAATTCCCTAACAGTTCTCGTACACATTGACAAATGTGATGGAAAGTCATTGGTGAAACTTCTTGACCCGCCCCCAAGATTTCGAGATAGCACTTTTCAAAAGAAGATGAAATGCGGATTTACCAGAAACGTTTATCTTAAACGTAGAAATAGACCGTGGGGACAACAAATAAATTTGAACGTAATGAAAATCACCTCTGTTGTTCTCAAAACAACTATCAAAACAGAACTCAGAGCTCTTTTTCCTCTATTGCAACTTCCTCACGAGGTTTTTACCAACGACGCATCCCATTCCTTTCCAAATTAGTCAATAGCGTTGAGAGTTTTCCCTCAACCTAAGTAATTCTCTTGATTCATTCCCAGAATTAACTTTAGCATGCGGGTTTTCACAAAAATGATTTTTCAAAACTATTACGCCGCACACCAAGCTTCATTCCGGAAATTTCACTCACTTGCAAGCAGATCCATCAATTAATCATTTGATGGCTATTCGCAGCGTGAAAACAGTCAGCAGTTACCTCACTTACATATTCGTATTCACGTTCGACTTGTCAAACGGAATCTTATAATACTATCTCATTGTCAACTTTCACAAAGGAGAGGTTAACAGACTAATACATTTGCTTAACATCTCTGTACATCTTGGGGGATCCAGGGTGTACAGAATATAAACCTCGGTGTGCTTCCTCTAACACTTGCCTTCTATTTTTCTCATCATCGGGTGCACAGATCCTACCGTTGAAACAACTGACTCCATCACTATCCATGGTAAAATCTGGAAATACCTTTTGTGATTGTAGCTTCACATCTACTTCCTGTGCTAAGCGTATAGAATCCCTTGAGTAACTAGATATCCCCATATGGCTCAACACTAACTGGTTCCTCGTTGATCTTGAATTCAGATTTAAGTCTCTGAAAGACTCCGATGATTCCATCTCATGCATCAATAAACTCGGCCATGTGGATGGACTTCCTACTCAGTGCATCAGTTACAACTCTGACCTCTCTTGAATGCTACATCAACACAAATTCATAATCCTCCAGAAACTCGACACACTTCTCTTCTCTGCCTGCTATCCAGTTCTTTCTGATCAAGCAGATACCTTAAACTATTGTGATCACTGAAGACATCGAAACGACACCCCTACAGGTAACGTCTCCAAATCTTCAGTGCATACACAATAGCTGCCAACTCATAATCGTGAATCGGATAACTCTTCTCATGAGACTTTAATTATCTGTACGCATAAGCTACCACTTGTTGATTTTGCATTAGAATACATCCTAAACCCTTCCCTGAAGCGTCATCGAAAATTTAAAATTCCAGTGACGGATCCGGAAGAATCAGGATTGGAGCAGAAGTCAAAATCTTCGATTCTTGAAAACATTCTTCACAATCAGCATCCCACGAAAAAGGTTGACCCTTACGAGTTAACCGAGTAAGTGGACAACTAACTGTGAGAACCCTTTAACAAACCTCTTACAGTAACCGGCTAGATCCAGAAACTTTTGATCTCTGCGACTGATGTTGGTCACTCCCATTCAACACCGCTTCCTTCTTACTGGGATCTACAGAAACTCCCGACTTGGGAAAATCACATGTCCCAAAGACTTTACCTCTGACACCCAAAAATCACACTCCCAAGGTTTCAAGTACAACTTATTTTCTCGGAGTAATCTCAAAACAATGCGGAGGTGTTAAACATGCTCCTCAATGGTCTTCGAGCACATCGAGATACCATCAATGAAAATGACTACAAATTGATCTAGGTATTCGAGGAAAAACTCGGTTCAGGTAATCCATGAATACCGCTGGAGTATTAGTCAAACCGAAAGGCATCACTACTAACTTTCCTTTTGACTAATCACACCAGAGCACTCCCTAGAGAAGCACTCAGTCGAATAAATTCCTTTAACATCGACTCTTCAAGTTTAGACTCCATTTCCTTTAATTCTAAAGAAGCATTCAATAAGAAACAATAGATATTGATCCCGTGCCAGGAACCCATTCTACAGTAAACTCTACTTCTCGCTCTAGAGGTTCAGAAGAAACTTCATCGTGAAAACATCCAGAAAGTCATTCACAACCTGAATGTTCGCCAAATCTAAACTAGTTTCAGTGGATGCAGATAACATACTAACATGTGCTCCCGCACCTTGGAATGAAGATTGACCGTCTAAGGTGAACTAGGTAACCGCTTCAGAATTTGTCTTAGACAATTCAACTGATTCTGAAGAGAAACTGATAGATGATTAACACAGTCGATTGCAACATGATTTGCAGTCATCCAATTCATACCCAAAATGGTGTCCACACTTCTTATAGGCAAACAAATAATGCTTCTACGAAATTTCCGTCTCCTATAACACGTAGACAATTCTGACACAAAGACTGGGTCTGGACACGACCCTTTGCAGCATTTAAAGTGGTCATCGGCTCGGATAGCTCGGATAACGCTAGTCCCAACCGATCTACACATGCTTGTAACTCCTTGGAACTCTTCCTTACAGGGCACTCTTTACCATAGTGGCCCTCTACCTTTCTATAATAGCACCGATTAGATCTTCGTTTGCAATCACCGCTGTGAGGCTTTCCACCGTTAGAACATCTTCTGACCCTTGAAGAATCAAAGAATTGCATCTGCTTTTCCTTTGATGAAATTATCTTAGGACATTGCATTCGGAGTTGATATTTCAACTACCTTCTTCCCTTTCCCACATTTCCTATGAGATCATCCTCGGCGACATAGGCTGATTGCACCAAGGCAACATAACTGGTAATAGTATAAGAACTAAGACCCTATGTCATAAAAGCACTTATGCCCGTCTTATACTTCTGCATTCTCCATTCGTCATCCGAAGCTTACTTTACCACTTAGTAAAACTGAAACAAACTTTCCAAACTTAGCGGTGTATCCTTCCACCGTCATGTCACCTTTCCTGAGGATACTTCAGTTGGAGATTCCGATTGTGGTCGAGGATTGCATCTTGTTCATCCAGTAATAATTCCGCTTATGATGCACTAAGTATTAAGTTGATCAGGCTCAATGTCTCTTAGCATCACAAGTGTAATTACAAAAAGGACTAACAAGGAATCGACTCAACCCTAAACTAAGTCCGACTAGGTCGAACTGCTCTGATACCAACTGTAACACCCCGGTATTATTTATCGAGTAAAAATACCCAAGTGTACCATCATAAAACATCAGAGGTATATTTCCTGTTTAAATACTGAACATCACTATAAAATTTTCACTGAATACCCACAGAACAGTCTTAAACATAACTAAGACCACAAACCATCAGTGAAATACAGTGTTCAATATCAAACAAGAAAGCGGAAATAAATACATAACTTTTACAACAGCTAAAGCCATAATGTTGTGATACATAACTAACAAGGGGAAAATATAACTTAAGCATGAAAGCTAAGTCTTCAGCAACCATCCGAGTACCACCTACTCGTGCCTCTTGGATCTCCACTTTCCCTGTTATCTGTAAAATCACAACATATAAACAATGAGATACAATCTCAGTGAGTTCTACCGAGACCCCTATCTACACTCTCGGTCCAATTATGAATCGTTCAATTATGAATCCTATTTAACTTAACACGACACCGACTGCAATCCAGTGCTAAATCCCGGTGAACCGTATTATAGGACTTTCTTTCATTCGTGGTTTAATTTATAACCACGTGCATTTTAATTCAACACGACACCGACTGCAATCCAGTGCTAAATCCCGGTGAACGTGTTATGACTCAGTACGGCACCGACTGCAATCCTGTGCTAAATCCCGGTGAACCGTACAGTACGACACCGACTGCAATCCTGTGCTAAATCCCGGTGTATCGTACGACAAAACTTTCAACATAACACCGACTGCAATCCAGTGCTAAATCCCGGTGAACCCCAATACCAATAGTGTTTCCTAATGGCACGGAGTGTTTCCTAATGGCACGGAGCCTAGGGTAAGGGATCATGACTTCCCCGCCTAGTATGTTAACATGGGTCGTCACCCAAACTCGATATAATATATATATCTACAATCCTATATGACCACCCACATTGGGCCGACTCATTTAATCGATATAATTTATATATCATGAATTATAGACCGGTTTAGACGAATAAATAATAATCATCTCGCGTCGGTTAAACCATATCACGTAGGACTCAAAGTCCGCTTTATTATTAATAACACATATGTTCGCACACGAGTACTATTATTCGGTTTTTCGAAATAGTTTACAACTTCAAAAACAGTTCTTTTTGCCTTAAAAATAGAATATTCAGTTAGGCCTCTGAATAAGCTTTCCAACGCATCTTAGAACACCTCAATCGGGTTCCCGGATAAAAAGTTATCGCGAAACGAAAAACAGTGTTTGGTTGCTGAAAATCTGTCAACTGGCGCGCGAGTGGCGCGTGGCGCGCAAACGGCGCGCGAACTGGCAGTAAAAATCTGTCAACTGGCGCGCGAGTGGCGCGTGGCGCGCAAGTGGCGCGTGGGTTGACAGCAGGGGGTCTGTCAAGGGCAGATTTTGGCGGTTTCGCGCGAAAATCGCGATTCCGCTTAATTCCGATTCTCGTTCCGATTGAAAACAGTTTTCACACACATATAATCAAACCCAATCAACATCAAACAATCAATCAAAATCTTAATCCAATCGAAGTTTATCAAAATACGACGATTTTCCAAATAAAGGTTTTAAATCAAAATCTCTCGAATCAAATCACCAAAAATTCCATTTTAACGCGACGCAACCCGAGGCTCGCCCCAGTCGATTCCTGACCCGAATCAGACAGTATCACATAATATTCCAGACCAGCGAAAGCGATAAAACAGTTTATCAATTAATTCGAAACATAAAATCCTAAACGTGAGTAGAACTCACCCTTGACGCGTGATCCACGATCGAGCCGAATTCTCCGAGTAACCACACGAACATTCCCCGCTTAAGCTTTCCGTTCCGACGACGCTCGAATCCGCTCCCAAAACTTTCCGCTCGATCACGAAACCTCTTTTTGACCGAAACGCCGAATTCCCCGAAATTCTCCACGGATACTATTCATCATCTTCCTCCTCTAACCTCCATGACACTATTCACACATAACCCCAATAATTTTGATTTCTCAACCCTAACTTATCCAACTAGCTCCCAATCATCTAATCGAACTTTAATACTCGAGCAATGCACCTTGGGTTCGTTCTTAATCGAACTCAAACCTTCAAATCAACCCAAAATCGGATTTCCCACAAAACCTCCAAAACACAAAAATGGCCAAGTGAGAGAGAGTGAGTTGATCGTCATGAAATTGGTACCAAAACGAAGAGGAAGTAACGCTGAGCATTTTTCGTGTTGGAAGGAAGTCGTTTCGGTGAAGTCTTCTCCTCCCTCTTCTCTTCTCCCTCACGCCATTTTCTTCTTTTTCTCTTCTTTCTCTCTTTTCTGTAACTCTCGCTTCCTCTCTTCTTTCTTTCTTCTTTCTTTCATTTTATTTCTTTTCTTCTCCTCTCACATGCACACACGTATACATATACATATTTATTTAATATATAAGCCGTAACGCGGTCAAATTACCATATTGATCGAAATCTCCTATTTCGATTCTGAAACTTCCTTGACCCGTATTATCCGGTTAACGATCCGATGACGACCAATAATTAATTTTTGCACTCAATAAATTTACCAGTCAAGTACTAAATTAATTTAATTGGGTTAACATCCAAATAATCCCATTAATTATTTTGCGGATGTTACAAATTGGTTGCGAGTGTTAGACATTCAACGAGTCACCATCGAGCTTGATTGCAAAGCGGTTGTAGATGGAATCCGTGGTGTGTGTAACTATGTAACTGAATATGGCTCTATTATTAGAACTTGTCGTAACTTATTATCGTCTTTAGGAAACTACGCAGTTAGTTTTGTCAGGCGGCAAACAAACCTTGTGACTCATACTCTAGCTAGAACATCAAGGAATTATGCTAGCTCCCACATTTTTGATTATAGTCCCCTACTTGTATTGCTAATTTGATTTTGAATGAAATACCATAAATTTTCTTTGGCCAAAAAAATATATCCTATACCAAAACAAGAAAAACCCAAAACTCGAAACAAAAACAGCTTTTACTTCTTTTCTTTTTTTAGTTTTAAATAAAAACAGTAAAATAGAAATTGTTTTTAGAAACAATTTAACAAATCACACCATTCAAACAAGTTTTTTTGTTTTCTAACATTTTAAAAACTAATAACTGTTTTCAAAATGGAAATCAAACAGGCTCTAATGATCCTAATTTTTATTCCCAAAAACCTCTCCTTTCTTTGACAGTTTTAAAGCCATCTTATATCTCAAGCGGGGGCCAAATTAGCGGCAGCCTGAGCATCAGTTTGAGCGCCATCCTTTCCCATGTATAGCGCCAACCCATTAAGGGTATTTTTGTAATTTCAGCCCAAACTTTTAATGCATGTCAACCACGTTTCCTACTTTTCCTGAGCAGATGGAAGATGAAAGGGAAGAGGACGGGTATGTTCTCTCCATCCCTGTCTACAACCAATGTCACCCTTCCCTCCACTACTCTCTCCTTACTAATCTAGAAACAAAAGATGAATTTGGGATTGAAATCCCTAGAACCGTAACACCAACACTTCACAAGAGACAAGATGAGAAATGCGATGAGAGAAAGAGAATCGAGAGAGAGAATTGAAGAAGAGAAACAGAGGGCGTGAGAGAGCTAGCTTCTTCCGTGAACGGAGTTGAAGACTGAGAGGGCATCGGTGGTGGTTGCGGTGACGGTATGGAATCGTCATTGTCTTTCTCTTGATTTTCTTTTGAATTGTTCCTTTGCTTGAAATTCATCTAGCTATCTCAGTTACTCGCATTCCTCATCTCGCTCTTTTTCTCTTAATTTCGTTTTCCATCTTCATCTCTTTCTCTCAGTTACTAGCAACATGCAAGATTTGGTGTTGCAAACGATTTGGAAGACCTGAAAATCATTATCCTCCCCCTACTGAATAAACAATTTCCCCTGGAAATCGTCATCTTTCCTCACCTTATAATTGCAAAAGTATCCCATTATAAAAAACACAAATAAAACAATGATCAAGAGAGGTTGAGGAAAGCGAGAGACATGGATTGTGAGCATTACGGAGTTACCTAGAGCAGTTGCGACGAAACATTACGGCGCCACACAGAGCATTAATACGGCGCATAGAGCGTTTGCACGGAGGGGGATGCGGCGGTGCTTGCGAGAGACGGAAGAGGATCACGGTGCGGCGCAACTATTAGGGAAAGATGAGAGTGGGTTTGAATTTGGGGTAAAGAAATTTTGGGGTAATGGGGGATTTTGAGAAGCGGGTAGTGATTTTGGAAGAGGGAAGGGGATAAGCAAGAGAAGATAAAAGGTATTCAGAGTAAATGTAGAAAAAATGAATGGACAGCTAGGATCTCTCAATTCAACGATCCAATGGTTGTGGAATACATGATTGCTGTGACTCGTTCGTGATCCCACACCCATACACACATATATGAATAGTAAATACTCAATATTAGAACATTTTTAAAAGTTTAGAACCCGTACGTGTACTTCATTTTCTTCTTTGTTTCTTGTTTTGGTTTCTACTAATGTTAAGAAACACCATATGTATTAAATCCAGTATTAAAAAAAATTGAAAATAGCAAAAAGTTGTTTTCATTGTTTCCAAAAGTCTAACGTCTCCAACTAGCCTCTCATATTCTTTTTATCACAATTGTTCACCACTAGAGTCTTTCATATTCTTGTTAGTAATTTAAAATGAGTAAGAATTCTAAAATATAAAATGAATGTTTTCAGGAAGTAAATGGACCTTTAAAAAGTCACATAACTTATTTGTTTTATATCTTGACGCTTCATGATTTGATCAAATGGTTATGATTTGCCTCACATAAAGAAGGCTCTATCCCAATACACATATGATGATATAAGATAATTCTATTGATTTGTAATTCTGTTTAGTTTTACTTTTACTTTACCTAGTTACTGGAAAAAGTACCTGTTGTTAAAATTAGGGTTTCGCAAAAACTAGGTCAAAATGACCAGTTGAAAGAAAAAAACAGAATCTGTTTTAGGTTAGTTAGAAAAGCTGTTTAGAAGATTAATGGGTTGTTAGTGTAACTAACCCATATTAACAACCAATATGAAACCCTATAAATATATACATGTATGAATGAGAAAACAAAAAGTGTAACAAAAACGAAGAAGAAAGAATTTTACAAATATCCTTGCATCTAACTACTTCTCTGTGAGTTTTTGTTATTCATCTTCCTGTAAGTACCCTCGTTCGCTTCTTGATCTTCGTCTTTGGTCACGTTGCACTGCAACTTCCCATTTCTCGGTACAAACGCCAGTCACTGCTTGTTACTCTCCTTCCTTGAGGTTTGATTTCATCAACAGAGGCGTGAGGTACCTGCAACTGAGAAGAATAGAAGTTAGGGTTCAGAGTTCTAGAGAGAAGGCAGAGGAAAAGAAAGAGAACGAAGATAGAGAGAGAGAGAGAAAGAGAATTACGTGTGAGTAAGCAAAAAGAATTAGGGTTCAATGTATACCCTCTCTGCGTTTTCAACTAGATCGGGACAAGATCCATTAGCCAAGCCCACAGTACCTGTATAAAGGAAAGTTTGGGTCTGTCTCATTTTTAATTCTGGGCCTATTCCTTTTGGTATCTACACCATACAGTTTAATATAATACACCAACAAATTTGGTATTAGAGCATAGTTACGTTCTTAGGCTTCCAAGACCTCCTTGAAATTGTGAGAGAAGGGTTTGCAGAGCTGCCTGCAGAACCAACAGAGGCTGCAAGAGCCACCTACATTGAGAACAAGAGGAAAGATTGCAAGGGTAAGTATCTCATTCATCAAGGTTGTGATGAACCAAATTTTGACAAAATCAGAAATGCTAAGACTTCTAAAGAAGCCTGGGATATTCTGAAAACCAGTTTCTTGGGTGATACTCAAGTAAAAAAGGTCAAGTTGAATGCCTTGAGAAAGCAATATGAGAACACTAAGATGAAGGATCAAGAGAAGATCTGTGATTACATTGCTAGACTTAGAGTTATCACTAATGCAATGGGATTGAATGGTGAACAACTCACAAATCAGCAAATTTGTGAAAAGATCATACGCTCTTTAACTCAAAGATTTGGCTACATTGTCAATTCATCTAACTTCAAATCACCTTAGAGGCCAAGGAAATTCATCTAAATGAGATGGAAGGAGGTGATAAAGGGAAAGAGACAGCCTTCCAAGCTAAATCCTCTAAGTCAAACTGGTCTAAAGGCAAGAAGAAGTCTAATGGCAAAGGAAATTGGAACTCTAACAAGGGAAAGGGAAAAGACTCTAAATCCTCTACAAGTGGAGGGTATAGTGGCTCTAAAGGTAAGAAAGAACCTACTGATAAGAAGAAGATTCAGTGCTGGAACTGTGAGAAATTTGGGCACTATGCTAGTGACTGTTGGTCAAAGGCAAAGAACGTGGCTCACGAATCAGATTCAGATTCTGACCCTGTGGCTTTCACAGCAGCTAATGATGATTCAGAATGGGTGGCATTTCTGATCACCACAGGTGATGGCAAGACAGTGGTGGACATATGGTATTTGGACACTGGGTGTTCAAATCACATGACTGGCAGCAGAGATTGGTTGATCAATTTTGATCCAACCAAGAAAACCTCCATTAAGTGTGCTAATAACAAAAGTATGGTGGCTGAGGGAATGGGTGATATACTCATTCAAAGGGCAGATGGCAGAACTGTATTGATTGAGAATGTGTGGTACATTCCCAACATGAGAAGCAATCTCATTAGAGTTGGACAGCTAGTTGAAAAAGGTTTTTCAGTGACAATCAAGGACAACAAGCTGAAGTTCTATGACACAAGAGAGAATTTGGTCCTATCCTCACCACTATCTAAGAACAGAACATTCAGAACCAGCCTAGAAGTTGCAGAAGCAGAGTTCCTCAATGCAACAGCAGCTGATTCTGAAAGATTCCTATGGCATCAAAGGTATGGACATCTAAATTTTAGAAGTCTATCTCTATTGAATGCTAGGGAACTAGTTTGTGGCATGCCTAAGACTGCTTTACCAGAAAAGACTTGTACTGTATGTCTAGTTGGTAAACAACCTAGGCTAAAGTTTAAACCAAACCATAAAGGAAGAGCTAAGGATGTGCTAGGTGTCTTGCATCCTGATATTTGTGGTCCTTTTGAGGTACAATCTGTTGGAGGCAACAAGTACTTTATCACTTTTATGGATGAGTACTCAAGGATGCTTTGGATGTATCTAATCAAGGTCAAGAGTGAAGCTCTTGAAGTTTTCAAGAGATTCAAGGCAATGGCTGAAAAACAGAGTGGCAGGGCAATTAAAATTCTAAGGACTGGTGGTGGAGGTGAATATACCTCAAATGAGTTTGAGGAATTCTGTTCTAAGTAAGGAATCATTCATGAAGTGACATCTCCTTATACACCACAGCACAATGGCTTGGCAGAAAGGAGAAACATAAGCATATTGGATATGGCCAGGAGTATGCTAAAACAGAAGCAGCTGCCTCATAAGCTATGGGGAGAAGCTGTAATGACAGCCACTTACTTGTTGAATAAATGTCCCACTAAGAAGCTAAATGGGAAGGTGCCTGAGGAAGTTTGGCTAGGAAAAAAGCCTAGTGTATCTCATCTAAGGGTGTTTGGTTCGTTGTTCTATGGTCACATTTCTGATGCTACAGAAAGAAACTTGAAGACAAGAGCAAACCTCTTATCTTAGTTGGTTATCATCCTACTCTCGGAGAATCGTGCACCTATTGTAGCATAAATCGGCCGTGCAAACAAACCACAATCCCGATAACCCACGTTAGACCACGCCATATCGTTTCAGGGCCTAGGGTGAGAGCTCATGACTTCCCTTCCAAGTATACTATTTCGTTGGGTCGTCACCCAACTCGATATAATTCATATATCACCCGCATTGGGCCGACTTCTATATTCGATATATTCTATATCTATCATTGTATCTATAACCCGTTTTGATGAATACGAAGTTAGACATCCGACATTATAATACAGTATGAAGTTTGACGTATAATCCGATTAGTTTTGCAAAACGTGAACTCTCACGCGATCTACATTCCCATTTTTCAAACATTTATGACTTTCAAAACCCTTTTTCCAAAACCAAGTTGAACACACTCAAAACGTTGATTTTATTAGGGCAATTACATCACAGTTGGTTGGAAAGAGTATTAGAAGTGGTTTGGGATCGAAAGGAGCGCCGAAACGAAAAATCAGAGTACGGTAACAGAACCTCACACACGGTCCGTGCCCAGGGGCGCATGACCCGTGCGTGATGCACCCAAAACAATTCCACAGAATTCAACTCAATTTCTCGATTTCGTTTTTCCGTTCGCGCCCAATTCGATTCCCGATCTTAATCCAACCTAAAAAACAGATAAAATATACCAGGCATTCCACACAATATTCCAATAACATTTAACATCATAAACATTTGTATTTCCACAAAAACCGTAAAACGCATTATTTTCGAAAACGGTTTCCGACTCGACACTTATTCCGAATTCAACGATTTTACCATATGACTGAAAACGAATAAGGTTCAGAATATTAAAATTTCCCTAATCGTGAGTAAAACTCACCGGTTTGACGAGTCCCCGAGAATTCGCGTCTTCGCTCGAACAATCGAACCGTAACCACTCGAACAATCCCCGTAATCGTTCAAACCGCTTCCGACGAAGGCCCCATTCTGCCCCATTCGAATCAGCAATCCAACTATTCTTCGTGCTACTGAATTCCTCTCTGGCCTATTGAATTGATGCCTCTCGAGACTTGACGACTCGAACCCAAAATCGACGAACTAACATTCCCAGCTCTTCTCTCGATTTCCAGCATCAGTGTGCGGATTTGCAACACAAGTATCTGGGTCAAACCGTGACCAAAACTCCTCAAATCAGTGCCCATTGCGTAGAGAGTGTTGTCTATTTTCTGATGGAGGAAACTTCAAACGCATGCAACCAGTATTCTAGGAGTTATCGCGAAAACAAGGGGACTGGTTCAGCATAGTGCCTGATTCAAAACTGAAACTTATGGACACAATAACTCTCTCATTTCCAAATGAAATCCGATGGTTCTTGTGCCCATATTGAAGCACTTCGTGTCTAATTTCCAGAGCAACAAATATCACGTTCATAGGAGTTTTGTACAGAGAGATATAACGTAAATACTGAAGGTAGTTCATACGGGTTTCCAGCAGATTTTACCTTGAGTTGGTGTCTTCAATCTCAACCATCAAGAACTACGAATTTCAGCTCCAAACAGCACTCAATCTACTCCAGCACCCCTTCCTACTGTCCAACTCACTGAATTCAGAATGTAACTAGTGTAGGCACTCTAATAGGGTTGTTGAACTTCAATAATTGCTTATGGAGCTTCAATGGCAACATGCAAAGCTTTGAACTCACCAAAACTCCACTTTGGGTTCTAAGGTCCAACAATGGTGATTTGAGTTAGAGGGAAATGTAGGTGGTGAAACTAGTATCAATAGATTTAAAATGAAAAATGGAGAAGATTGAGCTAGGACTTACCTCCCTCACCTTCGCAACTCTCCTCTCTCTCTCTCTCTCTCTCTCTACCATTTCTATTTCTATTTTCAGCACCAAAGGGGAAGTGAAAGGGAGTTTGGCTGTTTTATGTTTGTGTGAGCTGAAGTGTAAATGAATGAGAAAGGACAATAATACCCTTGGCTCACTAACACTCATTTAACCCAATTTCTAACCAATCTAACACATAATAATTCACACTCTTCAATAAACAATGCATGTGTGTGTTTTGTGTTTGTGTGGGTATTAGTTATACTTAGGATCGTATCTTCAGCTGAGGATATTTGGGAACAAGTAATGACGAAAATACCCTTGCGCTCTAATTCCCATAACGGTGCACCTAATCCGAATAAATTGCGTGTATTTCATATGCTTGAGCGATTAAACGTTGCTTTCACGTAATCGTCATGCCCATGTCCCGATTTATCATCTAGCCGAATAATAAATCGTTAGTTAATTTCGTAACCCGGAGTTAACGAAACTAGGGGTGTTACAATCACCCCAACTTGAAAGATTTTGTCCTCAAAATCGTTTATAACTCATACACCACGTTGACACGAATTTCATTCGATAATCAACCATTCCGACCCTTCGATGGCAGACACTATTTGTTATGGACCATTGGTATACCTACAACCTGTTGAGAACACCAACGTATAGCTTAGGGTATCTATACATCCTTCACTATCAAAATCAGGAATTCAGAAGGTTTCGGCTTAGTCGTGGCTTGAATTGGGAGGAAATGATGTCTATGAGAGGATTACTTGAAATCAAACTATGCGGTATCCGGAAGAAAAGTTTTCTTCTCTTCCCAAGTTACGCTCACATAAGCGCTTGACTCATTTTACTGAAAATCTCGACCGAAGCAAACAGAGTTATTTTATAAAACATCTTGACTCTCAGTCCAAAGAATGTAGAAAACGTTTTTCCTTGCAACATGACCCAAGAAAACTCTAAAATCATAGTAAAATATTCTTTCATTAAATCTTTTCCAAAACTTGAAAGTACAATCATTTCACTTGGATAAAAATTCTTTTCAATAGGGTTTTCAAATAACGATACCTCAATAAATATGACTATCCAAAAACGTTAATTCAGCCCAACTTATAAATGACCTTACTCGATGCACGACGTTTCAACAAAGCGGAATCTCATTCTCTGATTTTAAAATTTACAAAGTCGAAAGTGAGAATAAAAGTGTTACTTTGTTGGAACCAACTATTTGTGCGATCAATTCTCACAAACTTCCATTATCGTGCTTGAGTTTGGCTCCGTTAAGATAAAAATAATTGGGTTCGTTCGAGGAAGGGATCGGGAAAGACATTGAGCCGAAAGGAAGGCGGATACTTGATTTTTTCTTAAACCGGTATTCTATTCGATCCAATTTATTTCCTCTCAATTCCTTTCTCGAATTAGCCCAAGATACGACCTTAAGGCTAAACAGAGACTTGCATTTCGTGATGAAAATGTTTATCAAGGACTCGTGTATCATACACTCACTGTCCAATCATTTAGTGTCAGGCCGTCATATGGTTCATCCTCAGACATTCTTCCATTAAACAAGTGTAGTGGTAAAAGAATATGCACCACGCGTATCCAACTCATCGGCCTCCTTAGAAACAGCCTCGCGTACTGAACTACAATCAGACAACTCTGAATTCAGCACATACTTGCGTTATTGGCGTCTAACCCAGAGGTTATTACAATGGAGAAAACTAGCCTTGATCCATCTGATGGATCAAAGTCACAACAACTTATTGCTGACTCTAACGAGGTCAAGATTGCCATTGGAGTTTTACCTCCGTAGCGGAAGCTTGAACACTATACTGTCGTAAAATAATTGCCCTCACATGGCTTGATATTTCTCCAATTAGCAATTACTTTTACCTGTTACCCAGTCTTCCATTACTTCCGAGTAAACGTTTGAGTAACCCACGTCTTCGGTTATCTTGGAAACAATTCTAGCATTTCAGGCAGTCGTCGGCACAAACGATGTCTTTGACTAACCCAAAATGCTAATAAGAGTGCGTCTTCGACCCTTATAATTCGGTCCACGGAACTTAACCCTACAGCCTGATGCCCTTACACCGGTTATGGCTTTTTCGGAGTTGTCTAAGTTAACGACTTATCAAATTGCAGCTGTCTTACTAGATCAATCAGGCTTGAACTTTGGTACCTGTCCTTCCTAGATCTTGATCATTCAGATCCTACGGAGATGAGAATTTCGATATTAGAAGTCTTACTAGAACGACATAAGGTTTTCCTTAGAAGGTAAGATTTAGTATCATCCTAGGCAATCTTTGGTTTCTCGATTAACTTCAGTGTAGCAATTATTCTCGGATTAGTTATGAAATTGGAATTGCGGTGGCACCGAGGGAATTTTGAAAACAAAAGTTATTTTGGAAATCAAGCGAGCACACCTTAAGTGTCGTCGTATTGATTCGTGAAGTTGAAGTAAATATCACTAAACATTTTCTTGGCCCACTTCTTTCCCAGTTTCCCGTAACTATCCAACCATGATTAGCACTACCACATCAATCAACCAAGCTTCAGAACGAGTTCTACTTTCATGACAACATCATGTTCGCCACTTAGGTGACCTTAGGATTCTCGTTCTTCCAGCCAGTAAGTTGAGGCCTTATAGTCTAAGACTTCGGAACCACCTCCAATGGTTGAATGGCTATCACTAGTATTGACAATTTCCGGAAAAATAGGTTTCTTGGAAAAACTTACAGTAAACGTTGTTCTGAACTGGTGTCTAAGAGTCTAAACTGACTGATTGGAAATCCTCTTTCCAATTTCCCGCACAACAGAGAGGTTTGCACTCCACGAATGCTTTAGAGTTTATGGTTCAGATCTAAACAGAGATATACTTCACAATACAATTGGAGACACGGTCCACAACCCATTCATCGATGTAGATATTTCCGTTAGCTTTCCAACGCCTCTCGGAGCATAAAAAAAAATCGGAAGTCCGGAGCAGAAGTTACGAACAAAATGAGTCGGAAGACTAACGAGAATCTCTCATAGACCGTGATCGGGATACTTCTAGTCAGCGGATTCAAATAAGGTCACTTCTACCGATTCCGCATACTAACCCGCTTTAAAAGGATTTGGTTCGTAAAATTCCTGATCGGGACTTGACCTAATCGGCACATTTTGAGTCCTCTAGTCAATACTGACGATGGACTATCTTTACTCCGTTGGCTTTATCACCTATCACATTGTGACTCGAAAGAAGAAGAATCAGGATCTATGCTTGGGATTATCCGAAGGACTTCCTTAACTGATACCTAAACTGGGGTGAACTCACACCAGAAGGTAAGATTTACTGTGAAACAATATTTCGATAACTAATAGGCTGATAAATCAATGGTCAGGGTTTCGGGTGTTAACTAATCTGACGGATTTCTGTACACTGACATTACTACTGCTCAATGGCTTCACTTAGCTTGTACTCTCGGTAAGACCTACGACGTCTTACTCCGTGACTCACTAGCTGTATCATATTCATTGACTGAACCGCCGCCCACAGTTTCCTTGAACCATCGCGGATGTCCACCATTGTTCACAATGTCATATGTAGCCCTCTGCTGCTACTGCGCGCTCTGATGAAACGAGAAGGCTGAGAATCCTATGGTTCTGGGTTTTAGACATTTTCGGGGCTGAGGCAACTAACTGTCATAATTTTCAGTAATTCACATGAAACATTGAGTGGATCCTGACTCAATACGTCACATAATATACTGAAAAGATCTGACATGTAATTGTCTAAGTCCCTAGCTGACTCGACCTAATACACTTGACCCGAAGGTCACTAAGTCTGACAAGGCAGAACCGCTCTGATACCAATTGCAACACCCCGTATTTCTAAAACAAAGAAATACCTAAATATACAATTTGGTTTACATCAGAGTATAAAAATTCCTGCTCAGATATACATCGTTGCAAGAAAACAGCGGAAACTAAAACATAACATAGCTCAAATTCGAGTCATGATATCAAATACAGAGACAACGGCAGAAAAACATAAACAGCTAGGGACAAGTCAATCTTCTATCTTCTCCTCGAGCGTGACAACTGACCATCCCGTTTGCTTCTCCGTTTCCAGTTCTCTGTAAAAACAACAACAATGATAGGGTGAGACAACTTGTCTCATTGAGTTCTACCGTGCCCCCTTACTATCACTAGGTTCATTTGTAAAACCGCTGCAACATGGTTAAATTTATAAACCACTTGCCCATATATAATCTTAGCCCATTACCGATCGTGCAAACAACCACAATCTCGGCATCTAATGTGCTATTCATATATCATTAAGCCTCGTAATTTATTTCATAATTACTAGCTTACCAAACGAAACCCGACCGTGCAAACACCCACAATCTCGGAGAATCGTGCACCTATTGTAGCATAAATCGGCCGTGCAAACAAACCACAATCCCGATAACCCACGTTAGACCACACCAGAAAGTTTCAGGGCCTAGGGTGAGAGCTCATGACTTCCCTTCCTAGTATGCTATTTCGTTGGGTCATCACCCAACTCGATATAATTCATATATCACCCGCATTGGGCCGACTTCTATATTCGATATATTCTATATCTATCATTGTATTTATAACTCGTTTTGATGAATACGAATTTAGACATCCGGCATTATAATACAGTATCAAGTTGGACGTATAATCCGATTAGTTTTTCAAAATGAGAACTCACACGCGATCTACATTCAGGTTTTTCAAACATTTATGACTTTCAAAACCCTTTTTCCAAAACCAAGTTGAACACACTCAAAACTTTGATTTTATTAGGGCAATTACATCACAGTTGGTTGGAAAGAAGATTAGAAGTGGTTTGGGATCGAAAGGAGCGACGAAACAAAAAGGGGCGCAGGACCCGTGCGTGATGCACCCAAAACAATTCCACATTTGCGAGGTGGGCGCACGATTCATACCCAGGGGCGCACGATCCGTGCGTCCTGTTCTGTTACAGAATTCAACTCAATTTCTCGATTTCGTTTCTCCGTTCACGCCCAATTCGATTCCCGATCTTAATCCAACCTGAAAAACAGATAAAATATACCAGGCATTCCAGACAATATTCCAATAACATTTAACACCATAAACATTTGTATTTCCATAAAAACCGTAAAACGCATTATTTTCGAAAACGGTTTCCGACTCGACACTTATTCCGAATTCAACGATTTTACCATATGACTGAAAACGAATAAGGTTCAGAATATTCAAATTTCCCTAATCGTGAGTGAAACTCACCGGTTTGACGAGTCCCCGAGAAGTCACGTCTTTGCTCGAACAATCAAAACGTAACCACTCAAACAATCCCCGTAATCGTTCAAACCGCTTCCGACGATGGCTTCATTCTGCCCCATTCGAATCAGCAATCCAACTATTCTTCGTGCTACTGAATTCCTTCCCGGCCTATTGAGAGATATAACGTAAATACTGAAGGTAGTTCATACGGGTTTCCATTAGAATGTAACTAGTGTAGGCACTCTAATAGGGTTGTTGAACTTCAGTAATTGCTTATGGAGCTTCAATGGCAACATGCAAAGCTTTGAACTCACCAAAATTCCACTTTGGGTTCTAAGGTCCAACAATGGTGATTTGAGTTAGAGGGAAATGTAGGGGGTGAAACTAGCATCAATAGATTGGAAATGAAAAATGGAGAAGATTGAGCTAGGATTTACCTACATGCATGGAAGATGGATCAATGTTCCTTCATTGCTTCTTCCTCCCTCACCTTCGCAACTCTCCTCTCTCTCTACCATTTCTATTTCTATTTTCAGCACAAAAGGGGAAGTGAAAGGGAGTTTGGCTGTTTTATGTTTGTGAGAGCTGAAGTGTAAATGAATGAGAAAGGACAACAATACCCTTGGCTCACTAACACTCATTTAACTCAATTTCTAACCAATCTAACACATAATAATTCACACTCTTCAATAAACAATGCATGTGTGTGTTTTGTGTTTGTGTGGGTATTAGTTATACTTAGGATCGTATCTTCAGCTGAGGATATTTGGGAACAAGTAATGACGAAAATACCCTTGCGCTCTAATTCCCATAACGGTGCACCCAATCCGAAAAAATTGTGTGTATTTCATATACTTGAGCGATTAAACGTTGCTTTCACGTAATCGTCATGCCCATGTCCCGATTTATCATCTAGCCGAATAATAAATCGTTAGTTAATTTTGTAACCCGAAGTTAACGAAACTAGGGGTGTTACATGATGAATATTAGTATATGCAATATGTCTTATTTCGATCAATATACATGTGAATTCATAGATTGGTTTTATAGAGCAAGATTTAAGGAAGCATCGCCGGAATATGAATTTTATGGTAAAATGTATTATGAGAAGTTGCCAGAGCCTTTTAAAAGTAAGGTGATAAAAGATTTTGCGAATCAAATGATATTACAAAATATGGATGCACCCAGTTTAGGGGAAAGAATCTGGTTTGCAAAAAAGAAAATAACATACTATTGTATAGAGGCCAAAGAACAGAAGCAAATTTATAAATATCAAAAAAGACAATTATGTTGTTCAAAACACAGCGAAATAGGTCAATATGGGTGTAATAAACCCTATAAAAAGAAGAAATGGAAGTTTAAGAAAACTAATTTTAAAAGATATAAGAACAATAATAATAATAATAATAGATATTTTAGAAGAAAAAGGTTTAGTAATTATAACCGAAGTTATAATACAGAAAGAACTAGCGTTAATAAACCAAGTAGTAACCAAAGTTATAGGAATCCCAAGAAGTGTACATGTTTTATTTGCAAAGAAGAAGGACATTACGCTAATGAATGTCCAAAGAGGAATAAACAAAATATAAAAATCCTAGATCAAATATATGATTATGGCTTTGAGCCAATAGAGTCAAAATTAGAATCGGACTGTATCTTTAAATAAAATAAAGGAATTCAGGTAGAATTAGACATAAGGGAATCGAAGCTTGCAAGTGAAACTGTGACCCTAGACCTCTCTCCATTAATTATATCTTCTATTTTAATTCTTGCTATTTATTTCTTTTTCTTTGTTATTATAACCATCAAACTATTTGTTCTTCTAAACAATATATAATCTCGATTAGTTTGGTACTTGCTAATTAATCCCTATGGATTCGATAATCTTTTATACTACTTCTGCGAAAGAGTACACTTGCTCTAAGTGTGTTTTAACGCAACAAGTTTTTGGCGCCGTTGCCAGGGATTAATTTAGCAATTTTAAATGAAAAAGATTTTTATTGCTTTAGAAATTTTGTTTTCTATAGTTTTATTATTAATTTTTTTTCTAGAAAAAATATATATAAAAAAAGTTGCTAATACTTTTCCAAGAGAGCGCTGTAGTTCACCTTGTTTTGCAGAGAAAAACCTAAATCATGGTTAAAACTCTTGGATATTATATTAGAGAGGCAGAGGCGAAAAGGAATTTAGAGAAGTTGTCTTGGTATATGTCTCAATGTCAAATCCCATTTTCTCCTCCTTCTTATGAGCCTTATTCAAACTATTGGGATGACTATGAGCCACCTCCTTTTTCCTCCAACTGGAATAATTTTGAGCCACTACATCTTCATAGGCAAGAGGAGGAGATACAAGATACCAATGATGTATTGACAAGGTCTATGGAGAACACAATTGAAAAATTTGAATCATTGGAGTAAAAAATGGAGGCGGTCAACTTTACTGCAAAATTTGACCGCATGGAGGACCAACTTGGAGTTATGAGCGGTCAACTATCAAGTATCATTGCTTTGTTATCTCAAGATGCCCAAGAAACTCCTTATTCACAAACTAAGCAATACAAAGATAATATTCTTAGTAGTGATGAAGATAATCTAGAGGAAGAAGCTCTCAAAAAAGATGAAGAGACTCCTACTGAAGGGAGTCAAATCAAAATGATGACTCCTATTGAAGGGAGTCGAATTGAAACAACAGATTTCATTGATGAGAGCATTTGTAAGCAAAATTAGAAAGATCCATTGGTTCTTGATTTGGAGAAAGAGGAAAAAACCCAAATTTTTGGGCAAATTGTTTTAACCATTGGCGATGCTGTAATTGAGGTTCACATGGGACAAGTAAATTTAAGGAGTGGTAAAGAAGAGGATGTTATTAAAGCTTTAAATTCCAATAAAAGTTTCTCTTCTTTAACTTCTCCTTATTTGGATTATGTGGTTGAAACTAACATTTTAAGTGATTTAAAGATGCGAGACTTTTTGGAAAAAAATTCTTATTTTGCAGGATCCTAGCATAGTGGTGGGTGGAGATACAATAAAAATTTCACCATCATTTGAAGTTCATCCACCACATGGAAAAAGAGAGAACAATGTGAACCACATGGTTAGAAAGCTAAGAAGGTGTACTACGTTAAATGTCAAATTTGCTCTCGGAGAGCCTCCAGATTAAGCACCAACTATCGTCAGGCTCATGACGTTAAACAAGCGCTACGCAGGAGGCAACCTGTGATTTATTTTCAGTTATTTTTATTTTCTTTTTGTTTTGTTTTGTTTTGTTTTTAGGAATAAGCTCAGACTGCAAGCTCTCTTAGGGAAGTCGCTCTTACTCTCTCATTTATTTATTTTTGTTCATATTTGAATATTTTGCATTGAGGACCATGTTTCATGCTAGTGTGGGGGAGGAGACTATACTTTGTCACTTGATCTCTATTAATGCATATACCCACTACATATCTTGATAGCATTTTTTTGGCTAGTTTTGAATAAAAAATGGAAAAAATAGAGAATTTGCCTTTAGGGGGCCCAATAAAGAATTTATTTGGCAGACTTGTGCTTGATTGTAACTGTGGGGTTGTCCTTAGGAAGCTGATAATTAGCATTTGTGTCTGTTGAGTACTTTTTGTAAACTAGCTTCTAAATGTGAGATTTGAGCCTGATAAGGGGATTGATATTAGATCATAAATTCCTACCGCTTCTCTTTGTATGAGTGTGTTTCCCAATTTGCTACATTCTAGAATTTGTCTTTTGACCATTTCAAGGCGAAAATTGATTTGCATCATGCAAAAAGATTTGGGGAATTTAGGTATTTTCAGGCCTCAGAGTTGTTTGTTGAAATTTATCCACTAGTTGCCCCCTTGGAGCCCCCTTGGAGCCTATTTGTTATATATTTCTTTGGTACCCAGATATAATTTTTTTTTGTGGTAACCATTTGAAATTATATTTGGAACAACTATTAAAAATTACAATTTTGTCCTATATTTTAGTTGTCTATATTGTCAGGACTAAAAAAAATAGGAGTGACTACTCATGTGCTTACAATTACAAGTATCTCTTCCTACAAAGGAAACAAAATAGGAGTGAGTTATGTGCTTATCTTTTCCTCCTAAGACAAGTGAAAAAAAAAGAAAGAAAATTTGAAAAAAAACGCAAGAAGGAGGAAAAGGAAAATAAATAAAAAGAGTCTACTCAAGAGAAAAGGCAAATCAAAAAGAGCAAACTCAATAGAAAAAGAACAAGAATGGAAGTGGAATCAATTTGGAGTTTGGGCAAAATTTGTAAAATAGATAGGAGCTCCATATTTGGTTTCAAAAGTTACTATTTGTTTCTTATTTTTAGCCCTTTGATTATCCCTTTCTTCATATTTCCTACCATACTTGAATTCACCATGGCCCCATTACAACCCATAACACCCCATCTTTTGCATGCATGTGAACTATGTAGTGGAGATTTGGTCAAATTACAAACATATGGTAATGCACATTTTGTTGAAACCCGAGTGTATATTTTCTCTAGTCCCTAAACACTTAGAGAGATTGTGAGCGAGTCCTTGTTCACAGAAATGTATTTTTCAGGGACATGAGCCTCTAATTGGGCAACCTTTTGACTCCTCATATGTGCTATATTTTTCAGGGCTGTGTCTCTGTTACTTATTTGAAAAATTTATTGAGCCAGAAAATTTGCTTGAGGACAAGCAAATGTTAAGTGTGGGGGAGTTGATAAACTCCAAATTAGTGCATTTTTAGAGATATTTTTGGGTTACTTTTAGAGCAATTATATACTAATTATATAAATCACTAACTTAATTTGCTCTTTATTTTGCAGAAAGAAATAAAATATAAAAGAGATATAAAAGTCTATTTTAAAACTATACACACACACACACACACACACACACACACACACACATATATATATATATATATATATATATATATATATATATATATATATATATATATATATATATATAAGAGAAGAGAAGAAAAGGGCGTAAAGCCCATGAAGTCAAAAAAAGGCCATACGGCCTCAAATTGAGAAGGAAAGGGCCCATCTAATTGAAAGTGCTGAAGGAAGAGAAGATGCCAACGTGACTTGAGGAGAAAGAATTCATCAGCACATAGAAGAATTTATCTGTGGCTGAGGAGGCGGGCCAATCCATGCCCCAACCTCCAAAAGACTTGTGTGAGCTGGAATTGCCGTGGATTGGCGGCGTCCACGACAAATAGGGAACTAAAGGGTCTCATTAGGGACTACAAGCCGGCCATTATGTTCCTTATGGAAACCAGAGCCCATAAGGAGCGTGTAGAAAAAGTTAAAAGAAAGTATAGATACCAGAATGTATATTGTGTTGAGTCTCAAGGTACATCAGGAGGTCTCTGTCTTCTGTGGAATGATTATTTTGAAATTCAGATTCTTGAAGCATGCTCTAATTATATTCATACAACACTTAAGGAGAGAAGGTCTGGTCATCAGTTTGAAGTCTTTTATTTATGGGAATCCTACTTTTGTTAGTAGAAGAGCACTTTGGGCATAAATTGCAAGACTTAAACCCCTAAATAATGGTCCTTGGTGTTGTTTGGGGGATTTTAATGAGATGTTGAGTACAGCATAAAAGGATGGTCTTAAGGAGGTGGAACCAATTAGAATGAGATTATTTAAGGAATTCCTTGAAGATACAGGGCTGATGAATCTCAAGCTTCAGGGGAGCAGGTTCACATGGATTAGCAATCCAAGGGATGGTTTTGTGACTAGGCAAAAGATTGACAGGGTTCTTGCTAATTGGTCCTGGAGAGACATTTATCCTCTTGGTCTGGCCACAGCTCTCCCAATTGTTAATTCTGACCACTCTCCTATTATTTTTAAACCTAACCCCCCCTTATCAGTGGCAGATCGTTTAAGTATGAAGCTATTTGGGAAGATCATGAGAAATGTAGATCTGAAGTAACAAAAGGGTGGAATGTTACTAATCATGAAGATCCTTGGCAGAACTGGGAGGCCAGAGTTAATTCCTGTACATCCCACCTTAAGCAGTGGCATAAAAAGACTTTCACCAATGCTGCTAAGGAGATTAACAGACTCAAATCTCAAATTGAGATAAAGATCAATAAGCCTCATGCCCAATCTGATTGGAGTTGGGCGAACTTTACTAGAAAGGAGGTGGATAGGTTGTGGAAACAAGAAGAGGTCTATTGGGGTCAGAGATCAAGAATCAAGTGGCTCAACTGGGGGGATAAAAATACAAAGTTCTTTCATGCCTCCACTGTGCAGAGGAGAGATATCAATAAACTCCTTAGAATCAAAGACTCATCACATACCTGGCTAGAAGGTCAACAAGAGATGATGAATGGTATTTGGGATTTTTACTCTGACTTATACTCATATGAACAACCCATTAATCTTGCACAATGCCTTAAGTTTATCCCACACTCTATTACATAAGCTATGAATTTGTCTTTAACTACTCCTGTGACTTTTAAAGACGTAGAGACTGCTGTCTTTGACCTTGGTGTCTACAAGGCACCTGGTCCAGATGGCCTGAATGGCCTGTTCTTCCAAAAAAAAACTGGCCCTCGATTAAGGATGATGTTTTCAGAGCTGTGTCATTGTTCTTTACAGAAGGAAAATTAGGAGAAAATATCAACTTCACAAATGTGGCTCTCATTCCTAAGGTTCCTATTCCTGACTCAATCTCTCAACTCAGACCCATCAGTTGTTGCTCATTTATTTACAAGGTTATAGCCAAAATTTATGTTGCCAGACTCAAACCTATTATTGGCAAGATTGTAACACCCCGGTATTTCTAACATGTAGAGAGACCGAAGATGCACAGATGCGGAAGTTCAGAGGACACAGTTCCTGTTTAAATATTGGACATACAAACTTTTTCCGAAATAAAAACATAATCGGAATAACATTACTTCATAAAAATAGAAGTACATCGGTTCCATACCGAATGGATTACAATATCCAAGTCCAAATACCAAACAGAAACATAAGACGGTTCATATAACTCATAATCAATACAAGTTTATATAACCAATAAGACAACAAAAGAACAAGGGATCATGTGACTGAGCCTTCGGCACCTCCAAGAGCATACCAACTACTCGTGCACAATAGTCTTCCTTTTTCCCTGCTTCTCTGAAAAACAACAAATATGGATAGAGTGAGATAACATTATCTCAGTGAGTCCTACCGTGCCCCCTCACTGACACTCGGTTCAATTTATTAAACCGTTACA
This sequence comes from Astragalus membranaceus, assembly GCA_039519185.1. NCBI lineage: Eukaryota > Viridiplantae > Streptophyta > Magnoliopsida > Fabales > Fabaceae > Astragalus > Astragalus membranaceus. The sequence continues at coordinate 118,838,988 of CM076849.1, forward strand.
ACCAAAGTTGACATAACAATGTCTTATTCATTAATCGAAATGCCACGCACTTCGTGAATTTAGTTAACACGTACCGACTGCAATCCAGTGCTAATCCCGGTAATCGTGTGTTCCGTTTAGCATAAACCGACTGCAATCCAGTGCTAATCCCGATAACCCGTGAGTTGACCACGCCAAAACACATTCAGGGCCTAGGTAAGGGGTCATGACTACCCTCCCTAGTATGCTACTTGTCGGGTCGTCACCCAACGCAATACATATGACAATATGCATCAAATTCTCGAGAGTTAGATAATTTATATCTTCTTTTTGATTTTGATCACCAAAGGATCATTCACATAATAATTGGATAAACAATATCCATGTCGATCTATAACCCGTTTTGAGGAATTCATAAGTTAGACCTCCGGCATTATAATCATTTTCATTTGACATATATAAACATATATATTCAGTCAGTGTACCCACACGTATCCTAGGGTTTCGGTTTTTCAAATAAATGTGCTTTCGAAACTCTTTTCAAAAACATAAGTTGAACGAGCTCAAAACACGGTTTTTAATAAGGAAACTTCATTTTAAATGATTGAGAAAGAGATTAGAAAAGGTTCGGGATCAAACGGAACTCCGGAACGAGAAATCGGGAATCGGTGACAGAAGATCACGCACGGTCCGTGCCCAGGGGCGCACGACCCGTGCGTGATTTATTAAAATCACCCAGCCAAACCGAAAGGAGCGCACGGTCCGTGCCCAGGGGCGCACGACCCGTGCGTCCCGTTTTATTTTCAACAGAACCAACCCGTAGCAGGCGCGCGGTCCGTGCCCAGGGGCGCACGGTCCGTGCGACCTGTGTCTGATACCGAATTCCGCTTATTTCTCAATTCCGCTTTTCGTTTCCGCCCGAATTCGATTCCTAATATCAATCACTCCTGAAACTCAGAAAATATCCAGACATTCCAGAATATATATATTCATTTCAAAATTTCCATCAAAAATTCTCAATAAACCGTAAAATACCGTTTTGACTCAACAATCGCTTTTCGGTTCTAATTCTTTCGAAAACGGGATTGTTGCCTTATTATTTGAAACCACACAGTTTTCAGAATATACGAAATGTCCCTAAATCCGTGAGTAGAACTCACCGGTACGTAGAAATTCTGAGAGTTGAGCCGTGAGACGAAGTCACCGAACCGAAATCAACGAACTATCCTCGCTAGAAACCGAACCGCGCAAGACAATAGCCGTTCTTCAGTCCAGCTCAAATCCAGCAACCCCAAAACACCAATCTCACACTCAAAATGAAATGTAGGTTCAGCCTCTTATATCCAGCAGCTCCTACTTTGCATGCAACACACAAATTGGTCAATACTTCATCTTCTTTCTTTTGGAAGCTCTAAGGTGTAAACATGGCAAATGGAGTTAGGGGAGGAGTGAGGGGCTGAGGCTAGGCTCATTAGAAAGAGTACCAGGAATGGAATGAAGAGATGGAGGAGATACTTACATGCATCAAGCTTTGGAGATGGATCCTTCCTCTTCCTTCTCCCTCTCTCTCTCTCTCGACTTTCCCCTTCTTTTCTCTTCTCACCTATTTTCTGTTTTCCTATTCTTTCAGCTGGAGCAAAATGGGTTAAATGAGAGGGTGAGTTCAGGATTAATATGGGCTGGGGGGTTTAAATGATGGTGAAAAGACCATTTTGCCCTTGGCCCATAAAATGGTAGTTTTCGGTTCTAAAATTCCTTTCGGTATAAAAACTTTCTTGATCAATCCTGTTCAGACCCGAAATTCCTCAATTCTTTCGGTTCGTAATTAATTATAACCTTCATAATTATATTTTAATAACTAGGGGTGTGAAAAGACAGATTTTCCCCTTCTGGTCCAATTCCTCCTTTTACTATGAATAGGCCACCCTTTAATGGAGAATAGGTTTTCTTGATAATTTTTCCGACATATAAGTCCCCGAGACACGACTAATTATTCCCACAATTAATTAATCGGTCTTAGGTTTTATAATATGAGTCTTTAAAAATCTGGGATGTTACAATCTCCCCAACTTTTAAAAATTTTGTCCTCAAAATTGACGAAACGTACCTTACTGAAAGAGATATGGATATCGAGCGCGCATGTCTTCCTCCAGTTCCCAGGTAGCCTCTTCGGCTGAAAAGCCATCCCAAACTACTTTGATAATCGGAATTGACCTTGAACGCAGAGTCTTCACACCACGCTCCAAGATATAACTAGGATAAGGTTGAAATGACAAATCCGGTCGTAGGTCAATTGTATCAACACTCAACGGTTGATGCAGATCGGGAATATACTTCCTTAACTGAGACACGTGGAACACATCATGGAGGTTTGATAGGGTCGGAGACAATGCGAGGCGATAGGCAACTGGCCCAATCCGCTCGATGATTTGGAAAGGTCCAACATATCGAGGACTGAGCTTCTTCGCTTGCAAAGCCCTCCCGGTGCCTATGGTTGGGGAAACTTTCAAGAATACATGATCACCAACTTCAAATTCCAACGGTCTCCGTCGGTCGTCAGCGTAGCTCTTTTGCCGACTCTGAGCAACCTTCATCCTTTCTCGAATTAACTTGATCTTCTCAGTAGTCTCGCGAACCATATCAGGTCCCAAAAACTTATCTTCACCGATCTCCCACCAACACAACGGAGTTCTACACTTTCTACCATAAAGTGCTTCAAACGGTGCCATTCCAATGCTGGAGTGGTAACTGTTGTTGTAGGAGAATTCTATTAACGGAAGATGGTCCTCCCATCTCCTCCCGCTATCGAGCACACAAGCCCGAAGCATGTCCTCCAGAGTCTGAATAGTCCTCTCCGTCTGACCATCAGTCTGAGGATGATAAGCAGTACTAACCAGCACTCTAGTTCCCAAGGCTTCATTCAATGCTTTCCAGAATCTGGAAGTAAACTTGGGATCTCGGTCTGACACAATGCTCGTTGGAACTCCATGCAGTCTGATAATGTTCTTCACATATTCATCTGCTAACTTGGAAACCTTATAAGTCGAGCGAACGGGAATAAAGTGAGCGGATTTAGTCAATCGGTCCACTACTACCCAAATAGAATCATTGCCTGCCTGTGACCTCGGCAAACCCATGACGAAGTCCATTGAGATATCTTCCCACTTCCAAACTGGTACCTCTAGCGGTTGTAACTGACCGCCCGGTCTTCGGTGTTCCGCCTTAACCTTCTGACAAGTTAAGCACCGAGAAACAAATTCTGCAACCTCGGTCTTCATCCCAGGCCACCAATACATTAACTTCAAGTCTCGGTACATCTTGGTGGATCCCGGATGTACAGAGTACTGACTCCTATGAGCTTCTTCCAATACTTGCCTTTTGATGTCATCATCATCGGGAACACAAATCCTCCCATTAAAGCAAATCATGCCATCACTATCCTCAGTGAAATCTGGTGATCCCCTCTGAGATTGTAACTTCATATCAGCTCCTTGAGCTACACGGATTTGTTCCCTTAGCACACTGGCTATCCGTATATGCCGCAATACTATGCGGTCCCTCTTTCTTGCTATCTTGAGCTTCAAGTCTCGGAATGACTCCAACAAAGCCATCTCGTGAACCATTAACCTTGCCGTGTGGATAGACTTCCTGCTCAGAGCATCTGCTACCACATTGGCTTTCCCAGGGTGATATTTCAATTCGAAGTCATAGTCTTTCAGAAATTCAGTCCACCTTCTCTGTCTGTTATTCAACTCCTTTTGGTCAAATAGATATTTCAAGCTCTTGTGATCACTAAAAACCTCGAAACGAGAACCGTAAAGGTAATGCCTCCAAATTTTCACTGCAAACACAATAGCCGCCAACTCTAAGTCATGAGTTGGGTAATTCCGTTCATGCGTCTTCAATTGCCTCGATGCATAGGCCACAACATGTTGATTCTGCATGAGAACGCATCCTAAGCCCTTCCCAGATGCATCACTGTAAATCTGAAATCCCAATGACGGATCCGGAAGAATTAGAATTGGAGCAGAAGTTAGCTTTTCTTTCAATCCAAGGAAGCACTCTTCACATTCGGTATCCCAAGTAAACGGTTGGCCCTTGCGAGTTAGCCGAGTAAGCGGAAGTACCAATTGTGAAAAACCTTCAATGAATCTTCTATAGTAACCAGCTAAACCCAGAAAGCTTCTGATCTCGGTCACTGACGTTGGCCATTCCCAATTCAACACTGCTTCCACCTTGCTAGGATCGACTGCAACCCCTTCTTGGGAAATCACATGACCCAAGAACTTCACCTCGGACATCCAAAAATCACACTTTGACGGCTTAGCATAAAGTTTCTTCTCTCGGAGTACTCCTAGGACAAAGCGGAGATGCTGGGCATGCTCCTCAACTGACTTGGAGTAAACCAAGATATCATCAATAAAGACGACCACAAACTGATCTAGGTATGAATGAAATACTCTATTCATATAATCCATGAATACGGCCGGAGCATTAGTCAATCCGAAAGGCATCACCACAAACTCGTAGTGTCCGTACCTCGTACGAAAAGCAGTCTTCGGAATGTCTAAGGCTCTTACCCTGATTTGATGGTACCCTGACCTTAGGTCAATTTTAGAGAAAACTTTAGCACCTCGAAGTTGGTCAAGTAGATCATCTATCCTTGGCAATGGATACTTGTTCTTGATAGTGATTTTATTCAGCTGACGGTAGTCTATGCATAACCTCATGCTTCCGTCCTTCTTCTTAACTAGCAATACCGGAGCACCCCATGGAGAAGCACTCGGTCGAATAAACTTCTTGGAAATTAATTCCTCAAGTTGGGACTTCAATTCTTTCAGTTCAAGAGGAGACATCCTATAAGGTGCTATGGATATTGGCCCTGTGCCAGGCGCCAAATCTATAGAGAATTCTACCTCTCGTTCTGGAGGCAAGGAGGAGACTTCCTCGGGAAACACATCTAAGAATTCATTAACAACTTGAATAGACGATAAATCCAAATCAGCTTCAGTTGATGCAGACAAAATAACAACAAAAGCTTCCGCACCTTGGAATAGAGACTGGCTGGCTGAAGCGAACGAAATAACACCATCATCTGCAGGTAGTGAATGTTCCGCTACTTCAGAAAGAAAATTAATTGCCCGATTGAAACAGTCAATAGCAATGTGATTTGAAGTCATCCAATTCATTCCCAAAACGATCTCCATTCCCCTCATAGGCAAACAGATAAAATCTACGACAAAATCCCTGTCTCTAATTGTAAGCAGACAGTTAAGGCACAAGGATTGGGTTCGCACACGACCCTTGGCTGCAGTAAGAATAGTTATTGGCTCGGATATAGGAGATACTGTCAATCCTAATCGTTCAGCACATGCTTCAGAGATAAAGCAATGAGTAGCACCAGAGTCATACAAAATATTAACAGTTTGATTAAAGAGAGAACCTGTACCCCTTATGAGGTTATCAGCGGGTTTGATGGTCTTGGCATCCAAAGTGTTGACTCGAGCCTGTCTAGGAGCATCGGGGGACTCTAAGAAAGCCTTTCTCGCTGGGCAGCTGTTAGCATAGTGCCCCTCTTCATTACAATAATAACACTGGTTTGATTTTGACTCCACTTGGCATTTTCCACGATGACTCTTTTTACACACTCTGCAATTCCGATACCCAGAAGAGTTATCCGACTGAATCTTCTTTCCTTTGTCTAAATTCCCTTTATACCTTGGGTTTGAAGAAGTCGGCCCGTTGCCCTTTCTCTTATCCTTCCAAAAATCTTTTCTCTCAGCATACATTCTTTTAAGATCGCCCTCAGCTGAGTGAGCTTGTTGAACCAAAGCAGGATAAATGGTCATGGAATAAGAACTGAGACCCTGATTCACATCGCCTCTAAGACCTTGTCTAAACATCACCATTTTCCACTTATCATCCGGAGCGGTGGCCCCCAATTCATAGAATTGTGACAACCTCTCGAATTTTGCAGCGTATTCCCCAACTGTCATCTCTCCCTGATTCAAACTCAGAAATTCCATTTGTTTATCAAGTCTTTGGGAGTCGGGAAAATAATGACCCTAAAACAACTCCTTGAAATTATTCCACTCAAGAGGAGTTCCTTGATTTTGAAGCATTCTACGAGCGTTAACCCACCAAGTGTGAGCATCCTCGTTCAGAGCATTAGCAGCACAAATTACTTTTTCTCCTTCATTGCATTGCAAGGTATCAAAGATCCGTTCCATGGCATCTACCCAGAAATGGGCTTTCATTGCCTCGGATCCTCCTATGAAGGTTGGGGGTTTCATCTTCAGAAATCGGAAATACACCCTGTTGGGATCCTCAGGTGTTGGCACATTGACCGGCTCAGCTAGTTGTGGTTGAGGCATCTGGTGCATCTGCTGCATTTGAGCCATCTGAGCCATCTGTTGCTGTTGCATTAGCATCATGTCATTCATCATCTTTTGCTGAGTCTCAATGACATTCTGCATCCATTCTTGATGAGGATCAACAGGCAGGTTTCTTCTACCTCTTCCAGCCATGATTCTGCGAAGTATGCACAAAGTATTAAGTTGATCAGGCTCAATGTCTAATAGCATACTAAGAAAAATCAGACTTAGAAGACGTAAAAGACTCTTAACATCTAAGTCCGACTAGGTCGAACCGCTCTGATACCAAATGTAACACCCCGGTATTTCTAACATGTAGAGAGACCGAAGATGCACAGATGCGGAAGTTCAGAGGACACAGTTCCTGTTTAAATATTGGACATACAAACTTTTTCCGAAATAAAAACATAATCGGAATAACATTACTTCATAAAAATAGAAGTACATCGGTTCCATACCGAATGGATTACAATATCCAAGTCCAAATACCAAACAGAAACATAAGACGGTTCATATAACTCATAATCAATACAAGTTTATATAACCAATAAGACAACAAAAGAACAAGGGATCATGTGACTGAGCCTTCGGCACCTCCAAGAGCATACCAACTACTCGTGCACAATAGTCTTCCTTTTTCCCTGCTTCTCTGAAAAACAACAAATATGGATAGGGTGAGATAACATTATCTCAGTGAGTCCTACCGCGCCCCCTCACTGACACTCGGTTCAATTTATTAAACCGTTACAACCAAAGTTGACATAACAATGTCTTATTCATTAATCGAAATGCCACGCAGTTCGTGAATTTAGTTAACACGTACCGACTGCAATCCAGTGCTAATCCCGGTAATCGTGTGTTCCGTTTAGCATAAACCGACTGCAATCCAGTGCTAATCCCGGTAACCCGTGAGTTGACCACGCCAAAACACATTCAGGGCCTAGGTAAGGGGTCATGACTACCCTCCCTAGTATGCTACTTGTCGGGTCGTCACCCAACGCAATACATATGACAATATGCATCAAATTCTCGAGAGTTAGATAATTTATATCTTCTTTTTGATTTTGATCACCAAAGGATCATTCACATAATAATTGGATAAACAATATCCATGTCGATCTATAACCCGTTTTGAGGAATTCATAAGTTAGACCTCCGGCATTATAATCATTTTCATTTGACATATATAAACATATATATTCAGTCAGTGTACCCACACGTATCCTAGGGTTTCGGTTTTTCAAATAAATGTGCTTTCGAAACTCTTTTCAAAAACATAAGTTGAACGAGCTCAAAACACGGTTTTTAATAAGGCAACTTCATTTTAAATGATTGAGAAAGAGATTAGAAAAGGTTCGGGATCAAACGGAACTCCGGAACGAGAAATCGGGAATCGGTGACAGAAGATCACGCACGGTCCGTGCCCAGGGGTGCACGACCCGTGCGTGATTTATTAAAATCACCCAGCCAAACCGAAAGGAGCGCACGGTCCGTGCCCAGGGGCGCACGACCCGTGCGTCCCGTTTTATTTTCAACAGAACCAACCCGTAGCAGGCGCGCGGTCCGTGCCCAGGGGCGCACGGTCCGTGCGACCTGTGTCTGATACCGAATTCCGCTTATTTCTCAATTCCGCTTTCCGTTTCCGCCCGAATTCGATTCCTAATATCAATCACTCCTGAAACTCAGAAAATATCCAGACATTCCAGAATATATATATTCATTTCAAAATTTCCATCAAAAATTCTCAATAAACCGTAAAATACCGTTTTGACTCAACAATCGCTTTTCGGTTCTAATTCTTTCAAAAACGGGATTGTTGCCTTATTATTTGAAACCACACAGTTTTCAGAATATACGAAATGTCCCTAAATCCGTGAGTAGAACTCACCGGTACGTAGAAATTCCGAGAGTTGAGCCGTGAGACGAAGTCACCGAACCGAAATCAACGAACTATCCTCGCTAGAAACCGAACCGCGCAAGACAACAGCCGTTCTTCAGTCCAGCTCGAATCCAGCAACCCCAAAACACCAATCTCACACTCAAAATGAAATGTAGGTTCAGCCTCTTATATCCAGCAGCTCCTACTTTGCATGCAACACACAAATTGGTCAATACTTCATCTTCTTTCTTTTGGAAGCTCTAAGGTGTAAACATGGCAAATGGAGTTAGGGGAGGAGTGAGGGGCTGAGGCTAGGCTCATTAGAAAGAGTACCAGGAATGGAATGAAGAGATGGAGGAGATACTTACATGCATCAAGCTTTGGAGATGGATCCTTCCTCTTCCTTCTCCCTCTCTCTCTCTCGACTTTCCCCTTCTTTTCTCTTCTCACCTATTTTCTGTTTTCCTATTCTTTCAGCTGGAGCAAAATGGGTTAAATGAGAGGGTGAGTTCAGGATTAATATGGGCTAGGGGGTTTAAATGATGGTGAAAAGACTATTTTGCCCTTGGCCCATAAAATGGTAGTTTTCGGTTCTAAAATTCCTTTCGGTATAAAAACTTTCTTGATCAATCCTGTTCAGACCCGAAATTCCTCAATTCTTTCGGTTCGTAATTAATTATAACCTTCATAATTATATTTTAATAACTAGGGGTGTGAAAAGACAGATTTTCCCCTTCTGGTCCAATTCCTCCTTTTACTATGAATAGGCCACCCTTTAATGGAGAATAGGTTTTCTTGATAATTTTTCCGACATATAAGTCCCCGAGACACGACTAATTATTCCCACAATTAATTAATCGGTCTTAGGTTTTATAATACGAGTCTTTAAAAATCCGGGATGTTACAAAGATCATTTCTCCTCAACAGAGTGCTTTTGTAGGTGGAAGGCTCATTCAAGATAATCTTATAGTGGCTCATGAAGCCTTCCACTACCTAAAAAAGAAACAAGGTGATGGGGGCAAAGGAATTCCTATCAAGCTTGACATGAACAAGGCTTATGACAGAGTCAATTGGGAATTCCTTCAATCAGTGCTGCTAGCTTATGGTTTTGACAGTGGGTGGGTTAATTCTGTGATGATACTTGTCTCTACAGTCTGTTACTCGTATCAGATTAATGGCTTCTCAACTAGGAAGGTTGTTCCCAAGAGGGGGGTAAGACAGGGAGAACCTCTCTCTCCTTACCTGTTCATTATGGTTTTTGATGTTCTCTATAGAATGATCACTCAAGCATCTATATCTGGTATGTTGAATGGTATAAAACTGTTCCAACTGCACCCCCTCTTACTCATCTCTTCTTTGTTGATGATGCAATTCTTTTTACTAAAGACGGCAAAGAGGATGTGTACCAGTTAATTAAGATCCTAAATGTTTTTACTAGTGCTTCTGGTCAGAAAATTAACCTCTCAAAGTCAGGAATCATTTGTGGATGTAAAGTGAACCAACAAACTAAGGACAGCATTTCATCTATCTCTAATATTCCTATTTGGACCAATCCTGGTCATTACTTAGGGATTCCTGCTGAGTAGGGTGGATCTAAGGTTCAAGGTCTCAATTGGCTAAAGGATGGAGTTATTAATAAACTAGAAGGGTGGAAAGGAAATTTGCTTAACCAAGCAGGAAAGGAGGTCTTAATTAAGGCAGTCATCCAAGCAATCCCAAGTTATCTTATGTCTATTCTCACTCTGCCTAAAACCTTTTGTGATGCTCTTACTTCAACTGTGGCTAAGTTCTGGTGGAAATGTAATGGAAAGCATAATGGAATTCATTGGAAGAGATTTGAAACCCTTTGCTTTCCAAAAAGCAAAGGGGGTTTGGGTTTCAAAGACTACAACAAAATGAACATAGCACTTCTATCCAAACAGGTGTGGAGATTGGCTCATGATACAAGTTCCTACTGGGCAACAACCTTAAAAGCTATATATTACCCAAACTCATCATTCTGGGAAGCTAACACTCCAAGGGGTTCATCATGGGTTTGGAGGAGCCTGGCTTAAGGTAGAGGATTTCTTAAAAGCTTAGGCAGACGAATTATGGGCTCTGGACAATCAATTGACATTTCTCAGGATAATTAGCTCAGCTCAGGTGGTAAGGCAACTCTTGAAGCTAATGCAACTGCAACCGTGGTAGCTGAACTTTTGGATAGTAACAACAAATGGGATTTTAACCTTCTTAGACAAAATTTCTCTTCTCAGAGTGCTATTGAAGCAATTAAAACCCCAATCTCTTGGTCTACCCATTCAAGTTCCCTTTTTTGGCCCCATAACAAAGATGGGGTGTACTCAGTAAAGTCAGGTTATAGAGATGACATAGCCTGGTATAGCTCTTCGGCCTCTGGTTTCTTCTTCGACGAACTCTGGTTAGGGATGCTCAAGCTTTATGGAGATGACACAGCCTGGTATAGCTCTTCGGGCTATTCCTTCGAAGCTTTTGTCTGGAAATCAGCATTTCATCAACCATTTGCTTCGGATCTATTCGAATTCGTTGAGTATCAATTATACTGTAGTTTTTTCGTGGTGTTTGAACTATTTGATTCAACCTCTTCCTCTTTGTGCTTCCTCAATTGAACTAGAAGCTGCTTCTGATTTGTTCTTCAATGTTGATCGTAAGGTTTTGAATCTCTTCTACGATAATTGTTGATTTGTGTGATGAGATTGAAGAGTGTTTGTGGTTAGGGTTTTTTTTGCCGATTTTGGGATCTGTTATTTTGCTTCTGTAGCGACCGAAAAATCCGGAGGAGCGATTCTTCGAAGTTCTTGAAATGAAGCCGCCACCAAAGTTTAGTTTAAGGGAAAACATTGGAAAATCTATTGAGTGGATAAGGGGGTATTGCGGACCAGGTTTAGGCCCGGGAGTCGTTTATGCATAGGGAAGGTATTAGCACCCTACGACATCCTTCCTAAGGAAGGTTACCTTTTAACTAAATGTGCAAACATCTATTCATTCAAAAATAATGATTTTACCCTTATAATAATACTAATAAAAAACACTCGATAAACGGTTAGTTGTTTTTTGTACTTTTTTAGAAATATGAGAGAAATGACTTAAAAGAAAAAAAAGGTTTTTTATTAATGCAATTGACAGAGGTCGGCCGCCCTCCGCTCCTACGTATCTCTTGGTAGAGAATCAAATCACACGTAGTTCTGGGGTAGGAAAAGTTTGTGTGTTGGTGTTTTTTATTTATTTTTGAAATTGGGGGAGATATTCGTAATGACCAAACAAGTAGAACTCAGAATGGTCATCACTCATAGCCCGTTTGAAAGCCAAAGTTGTTACTAACGGTTAAACAAGCTGAACTCAGAGTGAGCACTAATAACGACCTATATTTTTTTATGTGGGTTTGATTGTTTGAATGGGAAAAAAGGAAAAGAGAAGAAAAATTGATTTGAAACCATTACGGTGTAATAAGAAAAATATCATGGGTCATGGTAAAAGGGGGTAGGTGCAATTAACAACAGGGGGTGTATGAACGAAAGGGTGTGATTAACAGAAACAATCAAGCCCACGTTTTTAGGTTAGAAGGCGGACCTGCGAATTGGGCTTTCACAGGTGGGGGCGTAATACCAAAACACTGGGGGTATAAAAAGTAATCTGATTCTTTATTAAAATTAAAAACAAAAATAAGGGGTATAAAAGGGAACCCATTAACTTCCGAACCCAAATTCTTTGCTTTGTCTTCCCTTAGCGCCGCACAGAGAGAGTTTGAGAGGGAGAGGTTTGCTGAAGATAGAGAGAAAGATGGAGAGAGGGACGGAAGAGGACGGAACCGAGGGAGAGAGAGATCTTGGGCGAAAGAAGAAGGTGGCACGATGGAGGAAGGGTGGCGTTGAACGGTGCTGACGGCGGTGCGCAGTTGGGTTGTTTTTGGAGACAGATGCACGACGGTGGAGAGAACGAGTTTGCGTCGGTGGGAGAGAAGGAGACTCGTGGTTGAGAGGGGAGCACCCATGGGGAGAGAGAAATGGATGAGGGAAATACGAAGGGGAGGAATCGGAGATGAGGAGAGAAGGAAAAACCGTGAGAGGAAAAGGGGATGGCTCACGGCAATGTTGGTGGTGGTGGAGGCTGAGAGAGAAAACGAAGGAGGTTCGGTTAGTTGATATGGTGATGGTGAGTGGCGTGAGGGTGGTTACGGTGGTTGTGGAGGTGTTTGCTGTTGGTGGTTTTATGGTGTGTAGGTGGTTGTGGGTGGTGAGGTCGTGGTGACCCTGGTGGTGGTCGTTGGTGGTTGTTAGTGACGGTACAGCGGCGCAGAGGGGATGATGACGACGGTGTTGAAGGGGAAGACGGTGGTGGAGGCATGGTGTATGGTGGCGAAGGCGTGGTGTATGGTGGCGGCCGCCACAGACGGTGGTCGGAGTATGGTACGGCCCCCTCCTTCTCCTCTCTCACATTCTCAGAATTCTAATTTCTCTCCCTCTCCCTTATTTTCTGATTTGTGTTTTACTCCTCTGTGTTTTTTGTTCTGTGTGTGTGCGTGAATCCGGTGTGTGTTTGTTACTGTGTTGTATCTGTGTATTTCTTCCTGCGTATCTGTGTGTATCGTTGTGTATGTTTCGGTGTGTTTTTGTGTCACTGTGTATATTAGTGTGTGCCTCCCCTTGATTGTGCTACTGTTGCTGTTTTTATAGGTGGACTGGGGTGCTGAGGACAGTCAACAATTAGGGCAAAAAATGGCATCCAAAGGACAGCATCTTTGAGGGGAATAAAACGACAACACCTGGTGCAATTTTAGGGTGCCAAGGACAGTCAAAGGAAGGACAATAGCAAGAAAAAAAAGGACTCAAAAAGACACTCAGCAGCTGCTGCGCCCTTGGCCTCTATTTTTTGAGATTTTTTGAATTGTTAAAAATTGGTATTTTAATTTTATACTATTTCTCTTTTTTTGTTTTTGTCCATAAGTGTAGACTTTGGTTATGTAATAACACTTTGGATTATTCAGCTTTATTGGTTTATTCCGTTTTCAATTATGTTTTTTTGTATATTTTTTGTACCAATAACGATAGCTAAATAAATAACAATAGCGAAATAAAACGAGCATCAAACAAATCGTTGCACGAGAGTGCCAGAGACACACGCGCTTAAAACGATACGTGATACAACGAGAATAAAAACTTTTTTTTGCTTTTTTTTCGATTAGCCGAACAAAATTAGGGTATGACAGCTGCCCCTCTTTATTTATATTTTACTAGGAAACATGAAGGGTTTCCAAATTTCTCGAGTAAAAATAGAAATAAAGATAAAAAAGACACTAATTTTGTCAAGACTACGGTTTTTTAGAAACTCTTAAAAAAATGAATTGACATAGAACGAAAGTAAATAAGGATCACTGGAGATCTGAAGGAGCACTAGGGCTCTGATGGTCTAATTCGCAGTTGATGCTTGGGGCGTTGATTGGAGTTAAACTGAAGGACCGACGGGGTCTGAAGGGCATGCCTAAGCCTGATGGACCAATGGGTCTGATGGAGCGCAAACTAGCAACGGTACTAGTAAAAATGGTCTGAGGGTGGCCTTTTTCGAGCGGCCGCTAGGGTCAAGATCAGGTCCGGACTGATATGACCACGAAGGACGTGCACTGTGTTTTTTTTAGGCTGACACAGCTAGTCTGAAGGACCTGGGGTAGAATGATCCGTCGGTTGCTCGATAATGCGACGTGCGATCTGGATTGAAGGACCATTGTTGGTCTGAAGGAGCGCTTGGGCTCTGAGGGACCGCTGGGGGTCTGAAGGAGTACTGAGATTCTGGATTGTGGTATGAGACCAGCGCTTGGAACATACCTAATGAATGCTTTACCTGAGACGGGAAAAGCTATCTATATTTGGCATGTCTAAAAATGCAATGAATGATCTATGCGTGCAATATAGGTATGTGAAATGGTAGGAATCTGATGGGATGAATGAAGCGTGGCTGATGATGTGAGTTGAAGTTGATGGAACATGGAGGTTGACAAACAACGTATGTGAATGCAGATAAGATATGAATGTGATTGTGCTGATTAATGATGAATGTAATGGAATGAGCAATTTTTCCTCCTTTTGTTTTTTTTTTTGCTTTTTTTTTGGAATATAATGAGTATGAAATGCAAAGTGTGAATGTGATGCAAATGTAATGCTTTGATGCGAATGCCATGCATGGTACAATGATATGATTAGTGATGTAAAAAAACCTTTTTTTTTGGGGCAACGACGAGACCGGCACTTGGCACATCCATTGAAGCGAACAATGTTATGCATGCGACGAGCGTGCAATGATTGGTATCTGGGGGATGATGAATGAAATGGGTATACCATGGGTGTTGAACCCGATGGAATGAGAAAGTCGACAAACGGTTGTATGTGGATGCAGATCGGATATGAATGTGATTATATGCTATAGTGAATTAAGGAAACACATGAATGCATGGTAAATGATATGATTGGTGATGTAGAAAGCTTTTTGGTAACGATGAGACCGGCATTGGTCATTTTTGTTGAAGCAACACATGTTATGTGTGGGCACGCAGGTACGCATACGAAATGCGAAAGAAGCAAAATTGTGTAAGTAAAACAAGTGGAATGCGAATGCGTGTATAACACTTATATGGAAGAAATGTGAAGAGTATGGTCAGATGCATGGTTTTAATTCTAATATAAGGAGGACATGTGCAATGCATGACTAATGGGATGACTGTTGGTGACAACGAGTGTTTTTGCAATTTATTTTTTTGTAAGGATACCATGATGTTTGATGGGAAACCCAAATTTTGATCATTCCTTAGAATAAAATTTGATGGCTTGAACTTAAACTCTGGTAAGTTCGAGGTTGCCATTTTGAAAAGTGTGGCTTGTGGCAATTTATTAGTGCCTTTTTTAGAGATTGTGATGTGCATTTGTAGACTTGTTCAAATGGGTTTTCATTTGGTTATGATGACCCATGATAACACGTCATTAACGTGTGTTTCTCTCATGGAAGCATTTGTTTAATAAATATGAAAAACAGTGTGAATACAAATGAAAGCGTTAGTCGGCTCAGGGTTGTGACACGTGAGTGGAGTGAAGGATGAGGTTATTGGCTCAAGCCTATGAGAGGCAAGCTTCCCCCATGGTAAGAAATGTTTGACTGCCCCAATTTTGACTTCAAATAGTGGAGAGTGGAATAGTCTGCCTTTGTCTAGGGAGGACAATGGCGGCTAAGGGTATGAATTGGTTGAAGGACTGGGAAATGGGGTGGTACAAGGGTAACAAGTGGCTAAGGATGAATGGAATGGGCGACGAAAGAATTCTTTTGGCACAAGGGACATGATGCCCCTAGTCTACAAAAAGACAAGGTCGCCCCAATTAATGAAGGTCAAAGGTTGCCCCATTTTGAGTGTGGTTGCGACAGGGTGCAAAGTTAGAATAATGGTTTGGAAATTTGTCTGGTACGGCTATATGGGTGTAGTGTAAGAACGGGATGAAAGGTGAGGGTATTTTGGGGATGTTGAAAAGTTTGCCCGAGTTTAAATGGAATGGAGGGTGTGGTTGTTGTCCCATTCTGAGATGGTAAGTCAAGTAACTGTCTTAGTAAGGATTTGTGGTTTTCTTTGGGAAGGATTCCACAAGCTAAGACAGTCGAGAACTTTTGATTCGATGAGATTTCACTTTGTTGATGATCACTAAATTTCTCACTACTATCATTTTCCCTTGATGAACTTTGAGCGTGCAAGCCTTTTTAAGCTTTTTTTTTTTAATTTTCTTCTTGTAATAATATTTTTTCTGAGCAAATAAATTATTCTAATTATTTTGTCCTAGAGTATAAGCTTTGAGAACATTGGAAGCAACCAATCATTGATCAGAATAGACCTTAGGATTGTACTATGGCCAATGGTTAATGGTTTATGAAGGAAATGATTACTTTGCTCATAGAAGTGTTTGGGGTTGGTTGAGACAAAGAATCTTTTTTGTGCTTCATGGTAGAATGAACCTGCTTTAGGGTTGTAACGCAGCCGAGGGTTTATGGAGGACAGAATACTTAGGCCAAGGAAATGTTTGAGGGTTTATTTCAGACAATGATCTTTTATGCGCTTGATGGTGTGAAGTATCAGCTCGCGATTTCTACCGCTTTGGTTTTTTCTTCTTTTTCCAAGATTTTTCGATCCTCTTTTTTTGAATTTCACTTTATTTTTTTGTGATTTTTTTTTTGGGTTGAGCGAACTGATAAAGGTGGTACATCGTCGTTAGATATGTGATTGATCCTTGTCTAAGGTGATTGGAGGATTTTTGATTTTTTTTTTGGATCAAAATGGGTAGCAAAGGGCATTTCTCTTTTTTTTTTGGATTTTTGGATATAGGAAAATGGCCAAACTCCACTTCAAATCATGATTGCTTATTTTCTTGAAATTTCAAGCAAAGGACAACTTCATTTTAACATATTTGCTTTTATTTATTTTTTTCCTTTTTTATGCCCTAATTTTTGCTTGGGTTGCTCTTATGAGTTTTCAACCTAACGGGCCTTTCTCTTTTGGGTTTTCTTTTTTTTTTAACTCAAAGGACTTGCACGAGTGTTTGGAGTGCCAGCAGGAAATCTTAGTGATCATTTCTCTGCCCTAGTATGGAGCATACAAAGTGCTGTTCGTGAAATTTCATCACTGGGGGAAGTGCATGAAATACTATTGTGAGGACTGGGCCTTTTATGAATGCTTGGATCTGGTTTTGAAAACGAAGGATAAATGGGGGTAGTATAACTGACTCAGACAAGAGTAAACACACATGTCATGTTAGTTTATTTTTCAAACGCTTCATGGAGAGTTAACACCAATTAAAACGAAAAAATATTAATTGCCAAAACCACACAAGTTGACAAAATAGACATTTAAGCTTCTTATCACAGGGGTGAGATATATGTTGGCTGATGCCTTTGGTGGGGTGTGTCTCTGAGGCTAAGGGTCAAGCCTGCAGGAGCAAGGGTTTGAAGATGTGGTCAATGTTGGAGTGACCATGATGGTGAATGAGTCATCGGTGAATTCCATTGAAGGGTTAAGTGGGTGGATGGTTTCCATGATTGTGGTGGGTATGAGTAGGATGTATATGGAGTGAAGGGTAAAGGACTTGATGTTGGTGAATCAAATTAGGGTATGACAACATTTTCCAAGGAGGAGGAATCAATTAAAATATATTTTCAAGAAGGCATCGTCTCTCATCAAACAGTGTGTCAAAAAAAAATCTTATGAGTTTCATTTTTTTTAGGCTAAATAGCACTTTTGGTCCTTTATCTTTGCTCCAGATTTCACTTTGGTCCTTTATTTTTTTTTGGTCCGTTTTGGTCCTTTATCTTTCATTTTCGTTTCACTTTGGTCCTTTATCTTTTTTTTTTGTCCGTTTTGGTCCTTTATGTTTCATTTCGTTTCATTTTGGTCCCTCACGTTATTATTTAATTCAATTAAAACATTAAAACAATTAAAACAATTAAAACAATTAAAAAATAAAACATAAACCCCTCCCCCCACCGTCCACCACCACCCACCACCGTCACCAACCCTCCCCCCTCCCCCACCGTGAACCCCTCCCCCCTCCCCCCACCGCTGCGCACCCCCTCCCCCCTCCACCCACCACCAGATCTGTCTCTCTCTCTCTCTCTCTCAGCCCACGAGTGTGACCCAGAACCCACGACCCGACCCGTCCAACGCTTCTTCTTCTTCCTCTCGATCTGCAACTCGCAAAACCTTAACCCAACTTCACTCTCTCACACGTTCTCCCTCCTCTCTCTGCGGTTGGACCCCAAACTCCACCATTCAACACGAAATTTCCCCCTTAGTTCGATTATGGCGTCAATTTGAACAATTACAGCCCCTACCTCGTGTTCTAGCCATCGCCCTCTTTGTGGGAGAACTCCATAACCGCCGCTGCTTCTAAACGCCGTTGCAACCACCCACGGTGCAACGGTGGGGGGAGGGGGTGCGCAGCAGTGGGAGGAGGGGTTCACGGTGAGAGAGAGAGAGACAGATCTGGTGGTGGGTGGTGGTTGACGGTGGTGGGTGGTGGTGGGTGGTGGTGGACGGTGGGGGGGGTTATGTTTTATTTTTTTAATTGTTTTAATTGTTTTAATGTTTTAATTGAATTAAATAATAACGTGAGGGACCAAAATGAAACGAAATGAAACATAAAGGACCAAAACGGACCAAAAAAAAGATAAAGGACCAAAGTGAAATCTGGAGCAAAGATAAAGGACCAAAAGTGCTATTTAGCCTTTTTTTTATTTTTTGGAAAAATTATTTGAATAAAGCAGAATGCATGAACATATGGATGTTGTTGTACACAGACAATGATGCAAGTGAATGAAATGCGTAATCATACCTTAAGCAAGTATGTGATTTTTTTATTTTTTATTTTTTATTTTTATTTTTTAAATTTCAACTAGAGTGAGAGGCTAACAAAACAACAAAAAAACTATTGGATGATGAACGATGCAAGAATAGAAGAAAATGAAGCAATTCCTGATTTGGTTTTAATGCATGTGAGAGGATTAATGCCCTTGAGATGGATGTGAGAGGAATAAATGACTTTCGTTTTTGTTTTTTTATGACGCATGAAGGAGATTACTGTATTTGAGATGCATGGGGATGAAAGACTTTTGTTTTTGTTTCTTTATGATGCATGACGAGGAGTAATGAAATAATGAGTGAATGTAATTTTTTTTATAATACCAATGTGATATTTATTATTTTTGGTGTATGGATATGCAAGATGATGCACTTTGGATGAGATGAATGACAGTTTTGTTATTTTCTAGATGATAAGATGCATGGTAGAGGAATGATAATGAAATGCTTATGGAAAAATCATTTTCGTATGAATGCATGGTGATTTTTTTTATATGTTTTCTTTGAATAAAGTATAATGCATGAACATATGAATGTTTGTTGTACATGAGCGACAACAGAGATGAATGAAATGCGTGATGATTTTTGAACGTGACGGAAGGATACTTTAAATGGGTATGGTTTACCCCCCCCCCCTTTTCTTATGCTTCAGCTAACAAAAGGCTATTGGATATTGAATGATGCAATAATGGAGAAATTTCTGATTTTTATTTTGATGCATGTAGGAATAGAAACTTTTACTTTGGTTTTTTATGGCGCATGGGAGTAATGCCCTTGAAGCGGATGTGAAGGAAATAAATGACCCCCCTTTTTTGCATGAAGAGGGGATAATGCATTTAAATGAAATGATGAATGAATATATAATATTACAGTGATGTTTTTATTTTTATTTTTTTATGTGGATATGCAAGATGGACAAATAATGCAAATGATATTTCTGTTATTTAGAGATGATGAGATGCATGGTGGCGAGATGAGATGCGTATGAAAAGAATGATCTTATTTTGTTACGAATGTATGATGAAGATGTAAGTGCATGGAATGCACATGATTGTTTGATTCCAATGACATGTAAGATGTTCAAACAAATGATTATTTTAAATGAGTTTATTTTTTTAAGAGGTCATGTAACATGCAAAGTTACAAATTCTCATTTATTTTATTGGATGATCAATGATGTATGAAAAGAGTGATGACATCTTTTTTGTTTTTTTTTCTAGAAAACGACACATGCAGGGAAAATGATTGTTTGATTCTAATGGAATGCTATGTCAAGTGTGCGAAGAAAGAATTATTGTAAATGACCCCTTTTTTAGAGAGGCAATGCAACGTGGTGATGATGCAAACACTCTCTTTTCATTTGATGATGATTGATGCAAGAATAAGAGAATAAGATTATGATCCTTGTTTTTTTGGTAAAATGTAATGCATGAATGAACACCTGACAAATGTATATTGCATGATGAAAATGTAAATGCATGAAATGCTGAAGGAATGTTCACTTGGAAAACTCAGTCATTCTAAATGATTTTTTTTAAACAATGCAACATATAGGTGATGCAAATTATCATAAAATGCTAACTAAAATATATATTTTGGATGATGAATGGGAAGAATAATGACATTATTTTCTTTTTCTTTTTATTTAGAAATAATGCATGCATAGAGAAATGATGTATTTGAACTAGGATGACAATATGAGTGAAATGATGTATGAATGTCACATATTTAACATGCATTCCATCATTATGTGGAGCCTGCACTATTTGATGATGATCTTTTAATATTTATAAATTATGAACATATAATAATTGGATTGATGATGAGATGTATGGTGGGGAAATGGTAACGTGATGCATGTGAAAAGAATGATTTTATTTTGTTATGAATGCATGATGATTTTTGTATGATGGATGGAAGGAGTGATGTCGTCTCATGTGCATGCAAATGAAGGAAGCATGAAATGTTTTTTTTTTATGATTTTATTTTGGATAAATGCTAACCTAGATTAATAGAGAGAGTAAGTATAATGCCCTTGTGTCCTAGGTGGGTCATGTCTAAACTGGGATTTTCAACATGGTCTAGGGTCGCTTATGTCATCAATCTCTCAGGTGGCTCTATTCACTTCCTCACAAAGGTCTCCAGAGCTAAAATCCCCCTCTCTGATATGATCCACAACGATAGCGAGCTACCTGGTGTGGGATACCATGAAAGAGCGTACTCTGGCTGAGACTTTCATGAGAGTCAGACAGATAAAATCCAGAATGACTGTCACTAATAATCTCCACTCGTCCTAGGTTATTTGCAGACCTAGGTATAGGGCCCACTCAAAGGTGTGTGCAAAAGTGTAAGTGAGGTGTGTGATGAGGGAAAAATACCTAAACTAACCAAGCTGGAAAAGATATACAACAATAATAATAAAAGAGTCGTCTACCCTAAGGTTCAATAATATAAAGAAAGGCTAATAAATAAGTAACATAAGCATAAGGGCAAAAACAAAATATAAAGTTAATAAAAACTTACACATTTAGTTAACCAGGCTTGACTCTCTTAATTTGTCCCCAGTGAAGTCGCCAACTTTAGCGACCGAAAAATCCGGAGCAGGGATTCTTCGAAGTTCTTGAAATGAAGCCGCCACCAAAGTTTAGTTTAAGGGCAAACATTGGAAAATCCCTATTGAGTGGATAAGGGGGTCTTGCGGACCAGGTTTAGGCTCGGGAGTCATTTATGCATAGGGAAGGTATTAGCACCCTACGACATCCTTCTTAAGGAAGGTTACCTTTTAACTAAATGTGAAAACATCTATTAATTCAAAAATAATGATTTTACCCTTATAATAGTACTAATAAAAAAACTCGATAAACGGTTAGTTGTTTTTTGTACTTTTTGAGAAATAGGAGATAAATGAATTAAAAGAAAAAAAAGGTTTTTTATTAATGCAATTGACAGAGGTCGGCCGCCCTCCGCTCCTACGTATCTCCTGGTAGAGAATCAAATCACACGTAGTTCTTGGGTAGGAAAAGTTTGTGTGTTGGTGTTTTTTATTTATTTTTGAAATTGGGGGAGATATTCGTAATGACAAAACAAGTAGAACTCAGAGTGGTCATCACTCATAGCCCGTTTGAAAGCCAAAGTTGTTACTAACGGTCAAACAAGCTGAACTCAGAGTGACCACTAATAACGACCTATATTTTTTTATGTGGGTTTGATTGTTTGAAAGGGGAAAAAGGAAAAGAGAAGAAAATTTGATTTGAAAGCATTACGGTGTAATAGGAAAAATATCATGGGTCATGAGAAAAGGGGGTAGGTGCAATTAACAACAGGGGGTGTTGTATTATGAACGGAATGGTGTGATTAACAGAAACAATCAAGCCCACGTTTTTAGGTTAGAAGGCGGACCTGCGAATTGGGCTTTCACAGGTGGGGGCGTAATACCAAAACACTATGGGTGTAAAAAGTAATATGATTCTTTATTAAAATTAAAAATAAAAATAAGGGGTATAAAAGGGACCCCATTAACTTCCGAACCCTAATTATTTGCTTTCTCTTCCCTTAGCGCCGCACAGAGAGAGTTTGAGAGGGAGAGGTTTGCTGAAGATAGAGAGAAAGATGGAGAGAGGGACGGAAGAGGACGGAACCGAGGGAGAGAGAGAGATCTTGGGCGAAAGAAGAAGGTGGCACGATGGAGGAAGGGTGGCGTTGGACGGTGCTGACGGCGGTGCGACAGTTGGGTTGCTTTTGGAGATAGACGCACGACGGTGGAGAGAACGAGTTTACGCCGGTGGGAGAGAAGGAGACTCGTGGTTGAGAGGGGAGCACCCATGGGGAGAGAGAAATGGATGAGGGAAATACGAGGGGGGGAATCGGAGATGAGGAGAGAAGGAAAACTGTGAGAGGAAAAGGGGATGGCTCACGGCGATGTTGGTGGTGGTGGCTGTCGTGTTGGGGTTTGCGCGGTTGTTGGAGGTGCGAAGGTGGAGGCTGAGAGAGAAAACGAAGGGGGTTCGGTTAGTTGATATGGTGATGGTGAGTGGCGTGGGGGTGGTTACGGTGGTTGTGGAGGTGTTTGCTGTTGGTGGTTTTATGGTGTGTAGGTGGTTGTGGGTGGTGCGGCCGTGGTGACCCTGGTGGTGGTCGTTGGTGGTTGTTGGTGACGGTACAACGGCGCAGAGGGGGTGATGACGACGGTGCTGAAGGGGAACGACGGTGGTGGAGGCGTGGTATATGGTGGCGGAGGCGTGGTGTATGGTGGCGGCTGCCACAGACGGTGGCCGGAGTATGGTACGGCCCCCTCCTTCTCCTCTCTCACATTCTCAGCATTCTGTGTTCTCTCCCTCTCCCTTATTTTCTGATTTGTGTTTTACTCCTCTGTGTTTTTTGTTGTGTGTGTGTGCGTGAATCCGGTGTGTGTTTGTTACTGTGTTGTATCTGTGTATTTCTTCCTGCGTATCGGTGTGTATCGTTGTGTATGTTTCGGTGTGTTTTTGTGTCACTGTGTATATTAGTGTGTGCCTCCCCTTGATTGTGCTACTGTTGTTGTTTTTATAGGTGGATTGGGGTACTGAGGACAGTCAACAATTAGGGCAACAAATGGCATCCAAAGGACAGCATCTTTGAGGGGAATAAAAGGACATATTTTGAAAAAAGTAGAGAAACTCATGGCACAGAAGGATGTTACATATTACTTACTTTTGAAAATGGTTCTTCCGTCTGAGTGGTCATGTGTTATATTTTGGACTCACTCTACAATTCGAAGTACATATTTTGATTTATGATTTGCTTGGTGCATAATTAGAGAGAGAGAGAGATCTAATTTTATATTTGGATGGGAGGATAGGTGAAAATGACAGCATTTGATTGTTTGGTACAGAAGGGGAGAGGGATAAGTCATTTACTTTTATATCATCATAATTTTCCATAATATATTTTAGATAAGGATATTCAAGTCATTTTTAAATGACTTAAGATCTGATCTCTTCTCTAAATCCCCCGAACTAACCATACAAAATTTAAAATAGCCTAAAATACAATTTTGGTCTTTTATCTTTTAAAAGGTTCCTTTACGTCCTTTATCTTTTCAAAATGGCTTAATATGGTCCATCTGTTAAGCAGCATGGATAAATTCTCCACGTAAGCAGATGACTCTGCTATTAGACCGCTACATGTTTTTTCGTTTTCCTCATTTATTTTTTTTAAAATATTCGTCTACGTCCTTTATCCTTTTAAAATATTCGTTTACGTCCTTTATATTTTCCAACTAATTAAAATGGTCATTTTAGTAAGCGATTGTTAATTATGTTTCCTATTTTTTCATGTAATCCTTTATATTCTTTAAAATATTCATTTATGTCATTTATTTTTTTTAAATAAGTATATTAATAATTAATTCATTTATGTATATTACTTCATTTATTTACGTAATTGAAAATTTTAAAAGATAATGAACGTAAATGAATAAAAGTGAAAGATAAAGGACCAAAATTGTATTTTAGCCATTAAAATAAGGCTTAAATACGTTTTTACACCCTGCAAATATGGGGTGTTTTGCTTTTACCCCCTACAAATTTTTTTTTCTTTCAAAAACCCCTTGCAAAAGCAACGTTTTTGACGTTAGTCCTTCTGTTACTTGGCTGTTAAAATAAAAAGCCTACGTGTACACAGATATCTGATTTGGCTTTTATATTTAGTTTTCTTTTATTTTATTTGCTAATTTGGCATTTAAAATTATTTTAAACTCTAATTCCCCATCTTCTTCCCCCATTCCTAGATTCATTCTCTCTTCCTCTTCACCTCCAGATTATTCTCTCTTCCTCTTCACCTCCTTTTCCAGGAACCCTTCTCTTCTCCATTTTCACCAGAATCCATCTTCACCAAACACAAACCCACCACCCCATGAGCACCATCTTCTCTTCTCTTCCCAGGAACCCTCCTCATTCATGGCCACGTAAAGTAACATCACGTTACAGATCTACCTGTACTTCTCCTTCTTGAACCAATTTTTGAAGTTTCAATTTCACACTCAAAGTTTCAATTTTTAAAGTTTCATTTAACATTTCAACAAAGACCCTTAAAGCCTTTTTTTCTTTGCATCTTCACATCACAACACGTCAACACCTCTTCTTCATCTTCACGAGCTTCACCCATTTCCCAAATCAACCGAGAGCTTCCAAAATCCATATCTCCTTCGTTCTGTTCTCGATTAGGCCACCACCACCGTTAAGAGTCCCTATCTCCTTCGTTCTTCGTTGTGTTCTCCAAGATCACCCTCTTCTCTGTTTCTTCTGGGTTTGTGCTTTATGGTTCTGGGTTTGATTTGTGAATTGGGAGCGACAGAGAGAGGGAGAGAGAGGGGGAAGATGGTTGGTTACAGTGATGGTGGTCGCCTGAGGGATGGTGGTGCTCATCGGTCATGTTCTTTCTGTCATCTTCTCTCTCGATTTGGGTCCCTCTCCTCTCGGTCGTCTATTCCCTCCCTATCTCAGCAACTACATCTCTCTCTGTTGCGATTTGGATAAACAACAGAAGGTTTTGGGATTTCGATTCTAGGGTTTCTTTTGGGGATAAATTCGTTCCCATTCCTAAACCGTTAAATTTAAACCGGAGCTCGGGAAACCAGATCTGAAATTTTGAAAAAACTATGGTTGCAGCAAATGGAGCTCGTGAAGATGGGACTAGATCGGAGGAAGGAGCGTTGTTGAGAGAAGAACAATAATGAGTCTCTCTGATCTGATTTTTTAGGGTTACGTGGTTGTGGGGAAAGGGGAACAAGTCTGGTTGTTGTGTTGATAGCGTTCAATGGGTGTGGTGAAAGGAGAACAGATCTGGTATTGGGGTTGTTAGAGTTCCATTGGAGGAATGCGTGAAGGGTTAACAGAGAGAGGGAGATGAAGTGTTTGCTGGAGGATGGGTATTAGTTCTGGGCTTCTGGTTTTGAAAAGAGGAAATATTGAGAGAGATGAAGAAGTTCAAAGAGAGATATGAAGAAGCCAGACATTTTTTTTTGATAAAAAAAGAAGCTGATTTCGATGCCAAATAATGATGGTAAAAAAATTAAGAATAAATATAAAAGCCAGGTCAGAACTCTGTTAGACACCTATGTTTTTTTGTAACGTCCGGTTAGCATAAGGACTTTTTAAAAAAAAAGTTGCTTTTGCAAGGAGTTTTTAAAAAAAAAATTGTAGGGGGTAAAAGCAAAACACCTCATATTTGCAGGGGGTAAAAACGTATTTAGGCCTTAAAATAATATCCCTTTATTTTCTTCAATCAAACACTAACTTAGTATAATCAATTTTAACATTTTCTTTTGGTACACACTTTTAACATTATTATACAAGGGATAACTTTTTCAATAAGTTGGTCAGTCATTCTCTCATGCATTAAATGCATTTAAATTATGTTTACTATCCATGATGACTCTCCATCCATAACTCTACTAATTTATCTTCCCAATATCATTAATGAAGGTTAATTTGGTAAACTAACTCACAATTTCTCTTTTCCATACAAAATTAACTACTTTTCTTAATATGTGTGAAATGACCCAAAACGACATATAATATGGGACGGAAGGAGTATATATGAAGAAAAAGAAAAAGGGTTACATATTAGTGTTGTGTTTTTTTGTCAACATAATTATATGAAGGGCAATGCTAATTAGTACCAAGGATTTGGCAAGAATCGTAAGAAAAGCACTATATCAAGATTGTTCTAATAACACTTCATTGGCCGCTTGGATGAATTTGTACTCGGTCGTACTTTTTTTTATCGTAACAAAGATCATTATCCTTATATGAAATGACAAATAAACACATCACACACAAACACTGCCACTGCTCATACTCGGGTTCAAATTCGAGAGCCGGCGTCACCTTGTTGCTAAAATTGTCAAAATATGAGTTTTGATATAAATGGAGAACTTTTGAGCTTGTTATTCGAAAAACACAAAACTATTGTGTTCTTTTGAGCATCCAAAATGTTATTCATGTGCCCTTGCTAATTCAAATGCAGTGTTAACGAGAAGTGGTGATTGTACCTAAAGGGTATTTATTAGAGATAGTAAATAGTCATTTACTTATTTTCCCTTTGTACAATTAGTTATTTACTTAACCATTTTTTTGTTAGCGTTAACGTTAGTTTCCTGTTTAGTTTGTTAGAGTTTTTTGAGCTGAGCCCATAAGCTCATTTCCATTCTCTTGTGAATGTATATAACTCTTGTACAGTTTTCAGTTGCAATCAATAAAGAAATCATATTCATTCATATGCTGTTATCAGTTTAACATGGTATCAGTTGAATATGCATCATTCTTCCGCGCTCTGAAACCCTAGCGTTTTTCCCCTTTTTGATCTCCATCGATTCCAGTTTTCGATTCTTCTTCCTTGATTCGAATCCATTTCGTTTCGCTTGGTTGATCCTTCTTCTCAGTTGAAAATTCATTCAATTGTTGTTTTCATTTTTGTTTTTTTCATTTCCTCGATCGAACTCACTTCGCTCGTGAGCCTTCATTCCGATTTCACTCAGAAATCCTCTTTCCTTTTCTTGATCTTGTGCTGCCATGGCGTCTTCACACGATCTTCAAGAACAAGGGGTTGATCCATTGTACCTTCACTCCAGTGATCATCCTTGTTTGGTCCTCGTCACTCAAACCCTAACCGGCGATAACTACAACTCGTGGTATCGTTCAATGCGGTTCGCTCTCAAAGGGAAAAACAAATACTGTTACGTTGATGGTTGCTTGGACACGCAATGACAATATTTTTTCTCTTGGCTTCTCAACGCGGTTTCGAAGGAGAACGTCACCTCCATCATTCATGCCAACTCTGCTGCTGAAATATGGAATGATCTCAAGAATCATTTTGAACAAGTCAATGGACCTCGCATCTATCAATTGCGCAAGGACATCAACGATCTTTCTCAAGGTAATTCCTATGTTACTCAATACTACACAAAATTGAAGTCACTTTGGGAGGAATTACAACAGTTTAAGGCTGAAAATACATGCAACTGTGGTGGTGTTAAACCCTTACTTGCTGAGAATGAACGAGAGTATGTTATGTTTTTCCTTGTGGGACTCTGATGGTTTTTCACATGTTAGAGTACAAATCCTTATTATGGATCCCATTCCCCCTATATCCAAAGTCTTCTCTCTTGTTTTACAAGATGAGAAACATCGTGAAATAGGTGCAACATCCAAGACAAACTCTGTTGAGTCTCAAATTGCTTTTGCTGTTAAAGCTTATCAAACCGAGAATAATGCCAAATCTGCTCCTGTCAAGAAAGAGCGCCATGTTTGTACTCGCTGTGGACTCCTCGGCCACACTGTTGAGAGGTGTTACAAGATACATGGCTATCCCCCTGTTTATGGTAAGAACAAGCAGCAACATTCCAATGGTTCAGCAAACACTAATAGTGCAGAAAATCAGGTCACTGCTAATGCTGACTCTGCCTCCAACTCTGTCTTCACTGATGATCAGTGCAAGATGTTGATGGATCTTCTATCTAGCCAGATGACTCAAGCAGCAGTTCCTGGACCAGATAATTCTGCTACTACATCAGGTGATATCTTTAATGTTTGCTTGAATACTAATTTTGTCAATTATTTGAAATTATCTTTTGGAATTCATTTTTGGATCATTGACACGGGTGCCACATGTCACATTGCATACACCCTAGACAATTTTGGGACAGAGGGAGTGCAAATTGGGAGTTAATGCTATAAAGGGGTACTTTAGTCTTTAGATTACACAAATTGATGATTTCTTAATCTTTGTGAAACATGGCAAAACAACCAAAAGTTCAGGAAAGGAGGGAGTATTAAAAATAAAGAAACTATGGGTCTGTTTGAATGTGTTTTCTTTTTTAGTTTTTAGTTTTTAAAAATGTAAAATGAGAAAAACTTGTTTGATTAGATTGTTTTTAAAATTGTTTTGAAAATAGTTTTCAATTTTGTTGTTTTTAGAAGTTAAAAACGGAAACAGCCCCAACTTGTTTTTGTTTTCAATTTTCCGTTTTACTTTCCAAAACTGAAAACACGGAAAACGGTTCAGTTTTCATTAATCGCAATTTTGTAATAATGTGTAATCTAATTTAAGGGTAAAAATGTCATTACCCCTCTCTTTCTTTTTCTTCTTACATTCTCTTTCTTCCTTTTTTTCTCTTTCTTCTTACACTCTCTTTCCTACTTTTCACTTTCCTCAACACTCTCTTTCTTCCTTTTTTTTCTTTTTACTTTACTTTTACTTCTTCCATAAACTATTATTTTCTTTCTCTTATCACAACACTTTAGTTTTTTTAACTAAATTTCTAAATTTATACAAATACTACTCTTCTAAAATTATCTTCTCTTTTCTCTCCGAAATCTATTTACACTCTTATTGATAATCTACTATCACCTCTTATTGATAATCTACTATCTATTTATACTCTTAATGACTATTTCAACTACTGATTAATATTTAAAACAAATAATTCTTATTGATAATCTATTGTCTCTTTTTTACAATCTACTATAATCTACTAATCAACTAAAATAATCAATTGAAACTACGAGATAACTGCACTGATATATAAAAAAAAAGGAGATTAATATTTGTCATTGATAATTAAAATTTTTGAAGACGTCTACTACAAATCTATTATCTAAAAAACAAAAAGACTTTTTGACTATTTAAACTACTAATTAATAAACCCAGGGGGTGTGGTTGATTGGTTGGGGCTCATCATCCCTTAACCAAGTGTCGAGGGTTCGATCCTCGCCTTGGGTATGGAGCAGCTTTAAATCCCTGGGCCAACTGTCCCACTCTTCGAAGTGCCTCCAATCCAGGGAGAGGATTAGTCACTGCGTTCGGCGGTGGATACCCTGGTCTCGACCAAAAAAAACTACTAATTATTATTTAAAACAAATATTTTTTATCGATAATCTACTATCTAACTTTTACTATCTACTATAATCTACTAATCAACAAAAATAATCAATTGAAACTACAAGATAACTGCAATGATATATAAAAAACACGGTGTAACTGCATTGATATAGAAAAAACACAGGATTAATATTTGTCATTGATAATTAAATTTTTTGAAGACTACTATAAACCTACTATCTAAAAAACAACAAGATTTAACGACTATTTCAACTACTGAATCTAATATCTTCTATTTATACATACAAACTTATTACAAAATTACCAATTTGGATCTCTTATTAACAAGACACATATCTAATTTAAGGGTAAAAATGTCATTACCCTATCTTTCTTTTTCTTCTCACACTCTCTTTCTTCCTTTTTTTCTCTTTCTTCTTACACTCTCTTTCGGAAATTCACTTTTCTCTTACACTCTTTTTATTCTTTTTTTAATTTTTACTTTACTTTTACTTTTCCCATAAACCATTTTTCTCTTTCTCTTATCACTTCACTTTAGTTTTTTTAACTAAATTTCTAAATTTATACAAACACTACTCTACTAAAATTATCTTATGTTTTCTCACCGAAATCTGTTTACACTCTTATTGATAATCTACTATCACCTCTTATTGATAATCTACTATCTATATTTTATTATCTACTATAATCTACTAATCAACTACAATAATCAATTGAAACTACGAGATATCTGCTATGATATATAAAAAAACACGGGGTAACTGCACTGATATATATAAAAAAAACAAATGATTAATATTTGTCATTGATAATTATACTTTTTGAAGACTACTATAAACCTACACTTTCTCTCCTCCTTTTAACTTTTCTCTTACACTCTCTTTCTTCCTTTATTATTTTTACTTTACTTTTACTTTTCCCTTAAACAATTCTTCTATATCTCTTATCACTTCAATTTAGTTTTTTTAACTAAATTTCTAAATTTATACAAACACTACTCTACTAAAATTACCTATAAAAATGTGAATAAGTTACACTAAAAAAAACTATTACCTTTTTGGAAAAAGTTATCATCTCAAAATTTTAATTTTTCTCTCCGAAATCCGTTTACACTCTTATTGTTAATCTACTATCTATCTTTTACTATCTATTATAATCTACTAATCAACTAAAATAATCAATTGAAACTACGAGATAATTGCAATGATATAAAAAAACACGGGATAACGACACTCATATATAAAAAAACACAGGATTAATACTTGTCATTGATAATTAAAATTTTTGAAGACTACTACTACAAACCAACTATCTAAAAAACAAGAAGAACAAATAATTGTCACTGATATATAAAAAAACACGGGATAAATATTTATTTTTGATAATTAACTGAAACTATGAGATAACTGAACTGATACATAAAAAAACACGGAATAACTGCACTGATATATAAAAAAATACGAGGATAAGTGCAATGATATATATAAAAACTTGGGATAGCTGCACTGATATATAAAAAAAAAACGGGATAACAACATTGATATATAAAAAAACACTGATATATAAAAAAACACGGGATAAATGCACATATTGTTTTTAAATGATACTTTTACATTTTTAGATTTTAATACTTATCTATTTTTTATTTGAAACTCCTTTTTTATCTACTTTAAATTTGTTTTTATTTTCACGGGGTAATATTCAGACTATTTAAATACTGTCTAAGTTCATTCATAAAAAAACACGACAGCAGAGAAGACGCTGAAACGAGGGGAGAAGACACACAAAAATGTAGACGCAGAAAACCCTAGCTACTGCGCCGTTTTCCTTCTCCGTTCTTCTTCTCCGCTACTGCGCCGCTCTTCTTCTCCGCCGCTGCTGTAACACCCCGGCATTTCTAACATGTAGAGAGACCGAAATGCACAGATGCGGAAGATTAGAGGACACAGTTCCTGTTTAAGTATTGGACATACAAACTTTTTCCGAAATACACACATAGTCGGAAATACATTACTTCACAAAATAGAAGTACATCGGTTCCATACCGAATGGATTACGATATCCAAGTCCAAATACCAAACAGAAATATAAAGCGGTTCGTAAAAACTCATAACCAATACAAGTTTATACAACCATATGGAACACAAAAGAACAAGGATGGATATGACTAAGTCTTCAGAACCTCCGAGAGTATGGCAACTACTCATGCACAATAGTCTTCCTTTTTCCCTGTTTCTCTGAAAAAACAAACAACAAATATGGATTGGGTGAGATAACATTATTAAACCGTTACAACAAAAGCTGACATGACAATGTCTTATTCATTAATCGAAATGTCGACTGCACAACCATTGCTAATCCCGGAAAATCGTGAATTTAATTTAACATGATCCGGCTGCACAACGATTGCTAATCTCGGGAATCATGTGTTTAACCTTAGCACAAACCGGCTGCAGAACGCTTGCTAATCCCGGTAACCCACGAATTGACCACGGCAAGACGTATACAGGGCCTAGGGTGAGGGCTCATGACTTCCCTTCCTAGTATGCTACTTGTCGGGTCGTCACCCAACGCGATACATATGACAATACGCATCAAATTCTCAAGAGTTAGATAATTTATATCTTTTCGATCACCAAAGGATCAATCATCTAATAGTTGGATAAACAATATCCATCTCGATCTATAATCCGTTTTGAGGAATTCATAAATTAGACCTCCGGCATTATAATCATATTCAATTGACATATATAAACATATATATTCAGTCAGTCCATCAGTCGGTGTACCCACACGTGTACTAGGGTTTCGGTTTTTCAATCAATTATGCTTTCGAAGCTCTTTTCAAAACCATGAGTCGAACAAGTTCAAAATACGGTTTTCCATAAGGCAATATCCTTAAAATTGGTTGGGAAGAAGATTAGAAGTGATTCGGGGTCGAAAGGAGCGACGAAATGAGAAATCGGAATCCGGTAACAGAAGCTCACGCACGGTCCGTGCCCAGGGGCGCACGACCCGTGCGTGATGCACCAAATTTTATACAGCCAACCCGAAGCTCACGCACGATCCGTTCCCAGGGGCGCACGATCCGTGCGT
Source organism: Astragalus membranaceus (assembly GCA_039519185.1). Taxonomy (NCBI): domain Eukaryota; kingdom Viridiplantae; phylum Streptophyta; class Magnoliopsida; order Fabales; family Fabaceae; genus Astragalus; species Astragalus membranaceus. The sequence continues at coordinate 118,871,590 of CM076849.1, forward strand.
GATGTTTTGTTCCTTAATTCAGCCAATTGCGAAGCAGACGCACGATCCGTGCCCAGAGGCGCACGACCCGTGCGGTCTGTTCTGGTTCTCTAATTTTTTTCAATCCGATTCTCATTCCGCTTTTCCGTTTCTCGCCCGAATCGAATTCCGATCGAAATCCAACCTAAAACAGATTTAATAAACCACATTCCAGACCATATTCCAGTGAAAGCGTTTAAATCACAATTTTCGTAAATTGTTCAACAATTCAATAAAAACGGTAAAAACGCGATATTGCTCAAAAACAGTTTTCGGTTCCAAAAATCTTTCGAAAACTGACAAGTGCCTTATGACTCAAACCGATACATTTTCAAGACACGAAAAATATCCCTATCCGTGAGTAGAACTCACCCGTTGACGATTTCACTTGAAATTCTGATCGAACACGCGAAGACCGAAACACCAAAGCACACGAACTGACACCAACAAAAGCACCAACAGAGTTACAGCAGCAATTCCTTCACTGAACCAGCAACACCCAGCTTCAAGGTAGCAACTGAAACAAAATCCCCAGCTTGAATCCTTCTCCAATTTCGAAATACAACAGGACAGCAACAACTGGGCATGCAGGGAGAATCAAGTTCAGATTTCTATGTTCTTCACCAATGAAGGTTCAAATTCGAAAATGGGGATTGAGAGTTAGAGGGAATCAGAAACTGAGATTGTACTTCAGAATAGACATTTGAAATTGAAGGGAAATACTTACATTCACTAATTTCAGCTGGATATTAACATGCATCAAGGTGGAGGTTCAGAACTTCATCTTCTTCAACCTTGAAGCTTTGATATGCGAAAATGGCAAAGAGAGATATAGGGAGAATCAGGCTTTGAAACTTGGCTCATTAGAAAGGAATTGGAAAATGGAGAAGGAATGTTGAAGAAGGACTTACATGCAAGAAGAAAATCCGGGTTTCCCTTCCACTTCCTCTTTTCCCCTTCGCGAGCTCTCCCCTCTCCTCTCACTCTGTTTCAGATTTCAGTTTTTTCCAGAAATGAATAAGTGTTGAAATGCTGAGGTTCAGGTTTTGAAAAGGATATATATACTGAAGGTGTGAATTGACCAATTTGCCCTTCAGCTTAAAATGTTATAATTAACCATGACTAAGCCACAATTAATTTTGGAAGAGAATTTCTTTGGACTCTTCCTCGAATAATAATCCCCGAGACACGACTAATTGTTCCCACAAATAATTAATCGGTCCTAGGCATCATAATACAAGTCTTTAAAAATTAGGGATGTTACACCTGCTCCGCTCTTCGAGCTTCGTCGTCTTCACACTATTCTTCGAGCTTCAACTTCGATGTTCTTCGATCTTCTCTTTGGTGAGTTGCTCCTTTTATTTGATGTGCGATTCTTCTTATTTAATGTGCGATTGTTGGAATGGTGTTGCTTTGGAATCTGAGGCTAAAGATAAGGAAAATTTTGGTAGGGTTTTAGGTTTGGGAATTGTAACATCCCTAATTTCGGCTAGTTTCGTTTTACGAAATTAAATAGCGAAATTGTTATTTTCTGAACTGAGTCATGATATTTTTTGAACCAATAGTTATTGAAATTCATTTCGTGAAATTGTCACAAAAACCGTTTTCTTAAAAATCCGTTATTTTACAAATCGATCGAATTGATTGAATTGTTGATTGATGATGTGATTTGTGCGCTGTTGTATGATGGTTGTCTGGACTGGATTGTTGTTGTTAAGTTAGGATATCGATCAGAATGAGATTGGAATTGAAACGAAATGAAAATTTACACGAAATAGCAAGTTTTGGGCTACTGTCAATTACGCACGGATCGTGCCCTCTAGAGCACAGGTTGTGCGTAACCTACGCAAACCATGTTTTAAAAATTTAAGACACGCACGGATCGTGCGCCTATGGAGCACGGATCGTGCGTTATGTCCAGTTTCAAAATGACCAAGTGCGTAAGACACGCACGGGTCGTGCGCCCCAGGAGCACGAACCGTGCGTGGGCTTGTTACCCTCTTTGAAAATACACCTTAGTCCATTCCAAATGATTCCAATTCCTTTCTAATCAATTCCCCATGGTTCCCCAATGATAGAAATGTGTTATTGTCATGGAATTAGGTATGTTTGAAAGAAATCTCATGAGTTATGAAATTCAAGAAAAACCGTACTTTAGCAAACGTGAGTGTACACAGTCAAGATAAGATAACGGACCTTGAGACCCTTCATGTCATGTTAAGTCACTGATTGTAAGTCTATATAGATAAATAAACTCTCAATCCATGAAAGAAAACAAATCAAGTTACTTTCCCTTGAGGAAAGGTAGATGGTATACATGTAATAATATGTGTATATCTAGGGTGACGACCCTAAGGATTAGCACACTAGGGGAGGGGAAGTCATGAGCCCCAAAACCTAGGCCCCATGAGGTTTGCCCACTAGTGATTAGTGGATTGGGTTCACCGAAAGCCGAAGGAATAACCGCATAAGGTGGCTCGAGGTGTTGTGCTAAGTAAAAGAAAAGATAAGACATGTTATGTAGTCGCTTATTAGGGCTACATCAAGAAAGAAAGATAATAACGCGTAGTCGCTTATTAGGGCTACAAGTTACAAGATATAAAATATATGTCCACATGGTCGCTTATTAGGGCCATGAGTTCAAGTTAAAGTTAATGAACCGCTAGAGTTAGTAAGGGGTCTCGATAGGACTCACTGAGATAATGTTTATCTCACCCTTTATATATTGTGGTTTTTACAAAGAAGCAGGGGAAAGCAAAGGCGAAGAGGCACGGTTAGCAGGTGCGACTCATGGAGTCATTGGAGACTTGATTTCCTGTTTAGGCCTTTGTGCTTTTCTAGTTATGTTACCGATTGTATGACTATCACTGTATAAGTTGTAAAATCGTTTCCGCTACTTTACGTTTTGAGTATTGAACACCAGGATTTTATAAGTCTTAAGATATGAAACTTAAGCATTTTTAGGAAGTTATTAAGGTTCTGAGTGTAACACCCTAAATATTTAATTAATTTATTTAATTAAGTATTTAGGAATTTAAATTAATTTATTGGGTATAATTTAATTAATTAGAATTATATTATTTTTTTTATGTGGTGGTATTAGGAAAAGGAGGCGCCACTTGAATGAACTTGGGCTTAAGTGAGAAGCCCAAGCCCATGATCCATGTGATATGCGAAGTGGTGAGGTCTTGTGAAGCTAGGGTTTTGGTGTTGGCATTTGCGAAATTGAGAATAGAGAAAAGAGAGAGGGAGAGCGCCGTAGGGAGAGGAGAAGGAGGAGAAGAAGTCGCAAGCTCAAGGAGGAAGAAGGACGTGATTTGTTGCTGTGGTTTCGTTCATGATTGTCTCTAGGGCTTCCGTTCTTCAAATCCAAGGTTAGGGGAGTTCTATCTTTCTATATAATAGATGTTCATGATAGGTTTTAAGGTAGAGTTAGCCTAGATCTACCCCTAATCACGAATTTGTATGTGATTTTCATGTTTTGTTAATGTTGTATGCGTGATGTTCATGAATTGTGGTTGAAAAATTCATTTGGTTGCTGTATGGGCGCCTAGGGCGCCATATGTGTGATGTTGTGTTGTTGGAATTTTCTGTTGCTGCGTTGTGCTGGGCGCTGGGCGCCAAGGGCGCCAGTGTGTGCTGTGTGCGTGTGTTGTGTGTGTGTTGTGTGCTCATACGGGGTGTTTTGGGTGCAATTCGAATTTCTGGGCATATTTTACCGTGCCATATTTTGTACTTACGTGACCAAATTCAATTTTAAACATTTTGGCTCGAGTGGTTTTATTTTTGCACGTGTCATTCTGGAGTTGTCTCGGTGGGTGTTGCTTGTGTGCATATATGGGGTGTTTTGGGTGAAACTTCGAATTCTGGGCATATTTTACCGTGCCATATTTTGTATTTGCGTGCCCAAATTCAATTTTAAACATTTTGGCTCGAGTAGTTTCATTTTTGCACGTGTCAGTGTGCGTGTGTGTGTTTGTGTGTGTTGGGCGCTGTGTTGCGCGTGTTGCTGGGCGCTGGGCGCCAGGCGCCAGGCGCTGGGCGCCAAAGGCGCCATGTCAGTGTGCATGTGTGTGTGTGTGTTGGGCGCTGCCAATTTGCGCTGCAGTTGCGCGCGAGGCGCCACTGAGGCGCGAAAACTGCACTGTAGCGTCCTCACCTGCGCTTAAGTAGCGCTGGGAGCGCGAATGAAGCGCAAAATACCAGAAACACGTTAAATTTTTATAAAAACTGTTTTCGCTATATCTTTTGACTCGGGCATCCGTTTTGAACGTTTCAAAAAGTGTTGGGAAGCTTTTCCAGTTTTCTACCTGTGTGTCTTATTTTTAAAATAAAAACTTATTATTTTCTGGTAGTTCCTGGGCGCCCAAGTGGCTGTCCCCGGTGGTCATTACGGTGACGTTGTAAAGCTGTGTTGAGTTCTTTAAGAATCCTTTTTGTCTATAACCAACAGTTTTAGCGTTTTAGTGTCAAAATGGGTGATTTTGACGATGATGCCCTTAGTGGCCAATATTATTGATGATGATGTGTAAATGACTGTTTTGCCCTTAGTGGCTATTGGTTGTTTGGTGACGTTTATGGATAAGTGACGATGAGGCCCAAAAAGGCTAAGCGACGATGATAATAAGCGACGATGAAATATAGCGACGTTGTTGTATGTAATTATGCATTGACAGGTGCTGTGCCTCTTATTTTGGCAAATTGGTAAGTGACGGGTCACATAGTTGACTGTGATTGTGTGTGTTTGTGTGTGATGCATGTCATAGTGTCTCATGTATTCCATGTGCATGAACCCAGCGACGATGAGGCCATAAAGGCTAAGCGACGATGAGGCCATAAAGGCTAAGCGACGATGATGAAAGGTACCTCATGCATATGCCCGCGAGTGGGTTGCATTTCATATAGTCACATGACATCGTAATGAGTTGTTGTAATGACGTAATTGTTGATTGTGATGTGGTTACTCTAGTGCTTTGACTTTGACTTATTGCTTATCATATGATTTATTATATGGATTGAATTGGACTCACCCTTTCTGTTTGAATGTTACCCCTATGCGGTAACGTGCAGGTGATCACGAGTGAAGACCTAGGCATCTTCACTAATTTTGAGTCAGGTCGTCATGCTCTGATACGTAGCACTCAGGGGGAAACGAACTCGATGTTTTAAGACTATTTTTGGTTGTTATATGTTGTTTGATGATTTTCTCTTATTTATACTTTCAGCTGCGTAGTTGGTTTTATTGATGTCACCGTTGTGGTGACGATGACTGATGCTTGAGTTTTCCCCATTGAGGGCGTGTTACGTATTGCACACTTATTGACGTTGAACTGTTTTATTGAAGTACGATGTTGTATTTGAAGTATGTGTAACATTCCTTGCGATGAAAGAAATTTTGAAACTCTGATTTTTACAAACGATTAACGGGTAGAAAAGGGGTGTTACATTAGTGGTATCAGAGCAGTTCGGTCTGTCCGGCCAATGTTGTCCTGTCATAGTGTCTTATGACAATAGCTTAGTTCTGAATTTTTGGTTTGTGCTGCAGTGATAATTTGAAATGGCTGGGAGAAACGATGCTGCTCTTGCTGCTGCGCTGCAAGCTATAGCTCAGGCTGTGCAGAATCAGTAGAATGCTGGGGAGAACGCTGGTTTTCGAAGTCTGACTACTTTCCAGAGGGAGAATCCGCCCACATTTAAGGGCAAATATGATCCAGATGGTGCTATGGCTTGGTTGAAAGAGATCGAGAGGATTTTCAGGGTGATGGACTGCACTGTTGAGCATAAGGTCCGTTTTGGTACTCACATGTTGGCTGAGAAGGCCAACGACTAGTGGTTGGCTACTAGGCAGAGGTTGGAGGCTGTGCAGGAAGAGATTACCTGGGAGGTGTTCAGCAGAGAATTTCTGAGAAAATATTTTCCTGAAGATGTCCGAGGAAAGAAAGAGATAGAGTTCCTGGAATGAAGCAGGGTGGTATGTCTGTGACTGCATATGCGGCGAAGTTTGTGGAATTGGCTAAATTCTATCCACACTATAGTGAGGCTACAGCTGAGTTCTCAAAATGCATCAAGTTCGAGAATGGTTTGAGGCCGGATATCAAAAAGGCCATTGGTTACCAGAAGATCCGTGTGTTCGCTGATCTTGTTGATAGTTGTAGGATCTTCGAGGAGGACAGTACTGCACATTACAAAGCTGTGTCTGAGAAAAAGAGTAAGTTTCCGAATCGAAGCAAGCCGTATGAGGTTCCTGCGGGTAAGAGTTATCAGAGGGCTGCTGGAGGTAAGAAGACTAGTGGGGGAGATGCCCCTGCTGGCATTGTCTGTTTTAAGTGTGGCAAACCTGGCCACAAGAGTACTACATGCGGGTCTGATGAGAGAGTTTGCTACCGTTGTGGTAAAAAGGGTCATATGGCAGCCGAGTGTAAGGTCAAAGATGTGGTGTGTTTCAAATGTACAAAGCCGAAGAAAGAAAGGTCTAGTGGGAAAGTGTTCGCATTGGCAGGAGAGGAGCCTGATGAGAAGGATGGTCTTATTAGAGGTACGTGTTTCATTAACGGTACTTCTCTGAAATCTCTTATTGATACTGGTGCTACCCATTGCTTTATATCTGTTGATTGTTGTAAAAGATTGGGTCTTGTTTTATCTGCTATGTATGGGGATATGGTTGTCGATACTCCTGCGAAGGGGTCGGTGATTACTTCCCAGGTGTGTTCTCAGTGTCCCGTGTCGATCTTCGGCAGGGACTTTATTGTGAATTTTGTTTGCTTGCCGTTGAGAGGTCTGGATGTAATCTTGGGCATGGACTGGTTAGAGAATAACCACGTCCATATCAACTATCGTAGCAAGTCGGTTAGTTTCGGGGAAGAAGATGCTGTTTTGGTATCCGCTAGTCAGTTGAAGAAGTTGAGAAAGGAAGGAGTTCAGCTATTTTCGTTGATGGCGTCATTGTCTGCTGAGAGTCAGGCTGTTATTGAAGAACTGCAAGTGGTACGCGAGTTTCCTGAGGTTTTTCCTGACGAAATTCCGGGTGTGCCGCCGGAGAGGGAAGTTGAGTTTTCGATTGATCCTGTACCTGGTACGAGGCCTGTGTCTATGGCACCGTACAGGATGTCGGCGTCTGAATTGTTTGAGTTGAAGACGCAACTCGAAGAATTGCTTGAGAAAAAGTTTGTGAGACCGAGTGTATCACCGTGGGGAGCTCCGGTATTGTTAGTGAAGAAGAAAGATGGGAGCATGAGGTTGTGTGTGGACTATCGTCAATTGAATAAGGTAACTATCAAGAACAAGTATCCGCTTCCGAGGATCGACGATTTGATGGATCAGTTAGTGGGTGCCCGTGTTTTCAGCAAAATTGATTTGAGGTCCGGATATCATCAAATTAAAGTGAAGGATGAAGATGTTCAGAAGACAGCGTTCAGGACAAGGTATGGGTATTATGAGTATTCGGTGATGCCGTTCGGTGTGACCAATGCACCTGGTGTATTTATGGAATATATGAATCGGATTTTCCATAATTACCTAGATCGGTTTGTGGTGATCTTCATAGATGACATTCTAGTTTATTCTAAATCGGAGGAAGAGCATGTTGAGCACCTGAAGACAGTATTGGAAGTTCTGAAAGAGAAAAAGTTGTATGCTAAGTTATCAAAGTGTGAGTTCTGGCTGAAAGATGTGAGTTTTCTAGGACACGTAATTTCTGGTAATGGTATTGCGGTTGATCCGGCAAAAGTGGAAGCAGTGTTGGAGTGGGAGGCTCCGAAATCCGCAACAGAGATCAGAAGCTTTTTGGGTTTGGCTGGGTACTACAGGAGATTCATCGAGGAATTTTCCAAGTTGGCCCTTCCGTTGACTCAGTTGACTTGTAAGGGTAAAGTTTTCGTTTGAGATGCTCGGTGTGAGGAAAGTTTTATGGAACTGAAAAAGAGATTGACAACGTCGCCTGTTTTGACGTTGCCTAATCCGGAAGAACCGTTTGTTGTGTATTGTGACGCTTCGAAGATGGGTCTTGGTGGTGTGCTGATGCAAGATGGGAAAGTCGTTGCGTATGCGTCGAGGCAGTTGCGGGTTCATGAGAAAAATTACCCTACGCATGATTTGGAATTGGCTGCTGTGGTATTTGTGCTTAAGATTTGGAGGCACTATCTTTATGGTTCGAGGTTTGAGGTGTTCAATGATCATAAGAGTCTGAAGTATCTGTTCGACCAGAAGGAGTTGAATATGAGACAGCGTCGGTGGTTGGAGCTCTTGAAGGATTATGACTTCGGTTTGAATTATCATCCCGGCAAAGCTAATGTCGTGGCTGATGCTTTAAGCCGGAAATCTTTGCATATGTCGGCAATGATGGTGAAGGAATTAGAGTTGATTGAGGAATTTCGAGATTTGAGTTTGGTTTGTAGAATGACACCTCGTAGTGTCAAACTGGGAATGTTAAAGATCGATAATGACTTTCTGGGCAGCATCAGAGAGGCTCAGAAGTCAGATGTCAAGTTGGTAGACTTAATGAATGGGGTTGGTCAATCTGAAGATGAAGATTTTAAATTGGATTCTCTGGGTGTGTTGAGGTTCCAGGGTAGGATCTGTGTCTGATAGGAACCAACTAGTATATTCAACGAAAAGGATGATTACAATGTATCCCTAGAGTATTCGAGAGACTCTAGAACTCTCCGTAGTGCCATAAGGCCCAATTCTTTACAAATGATTACATACCTTCCTTCCTAATCCCTCTTCTCTATTTATAGGCTATATGTCTTAATGGTATTCACTTACTAACCATTCAACCAATTAACTAACTAACTCAACCTAATTAACAAATTGTAACTAACTAGCTAACTAAGTCTAAGCCCATAACAACCATACGGCTTAGTCCTATCAATACTCCCCCCTGGACATTCACCTTGTCCTCAAGGTGACTAAGAAGGAGAAAAAATATACAATAAGAACAACAATTCTAAAACAAAATTCTGGTTGATATACTGCTTTAATTGCTCTTCCTCGTGTGGTATCAGAGCCAGGTTGACGAATATGATGACATTACTCCAATAAGCCAAGAGAAGTCGTGCGGGAACTCCGGCTCGTGAACCACTTAACATTGGTAAATGTAGGAGTTAGCTCCCCAAACTGGTTGCATCCTCTAGTGTCCATGGTATATAAACCAGAAAATGAAAGAATAATTTTCTCAACCATGTCAGCTGTAATATTAATACAACCCATTAGAATTATAGATTTGATCTTGGCATTCATAATGTTCCATAGCATGGTATCAGTGCAGCAATGACCTAAGGATGACAACTTGACCTGCATTGAAACTTCTTTGTAACACCTTACAGAGGCTCCCCAATACTTGCAGGTCATCAATGCAATTACAAGGGACTTTGAATCAGATCTCAAACACTGGAAGACTCTTGCCAAAATAGGAGGACCATTCAATAATCCCCAACTTCCCACCTTAGGACCATCAATACAAACTTTAGGAAAAGTAGCATCACAACATAGATCCTCACAACACGTGGTTTCATCTTTTTCCATAGTTCCCTTATCATTCAAATCACAATATGAGCTTTGATCAACCCCAATAGAATTGTCCCTAGCATATCCCAAAATCACAATGTCCTTATCAGTGGAGTTTCTAACATGCATTTTATCAAACATGAACTGTGCAGATTTCATTTCTAAAAGAACATTCTTCACAATTTTATTTATCGAACAGGAACTATGCAGCTTCTGTTGCATTTTAGCCATGATAACTACCTTGGTCAGATTTGCAGTAATAACATTTTGGTTTTCTATGATCACCCAATGCCACCCTCCTTCACCGCACTCAGACAGAAACCATTTTTCTCTTGCATTTTTCCTTCTCAGAGTTGCGTCAATTTCAGAAATATTAGTGCAACAGTAAAAGCTTATACTTACCCATGGTTGTTTCATCAAAAGCCACCCCATAATCAGCTTGGGAGGACCGGATGATGGCAGGAACGAGGATAACCGCTTCGGCGGCTCCACCAAAGGAGACGATGCGTGCACCAAGAGCGGCGATCTTGGAGCATTTCTTCCTTGCGTGTTCGGGTCGGGTTCTTGCAGATTCCGGGTCGAGCTCGCAATTGGCGCATCTGGACTTCTCATTTTTACCTTACCCAACGTAATTTGGGCCTGGCCCATTAGGATCGAAAAAGGGCCCAACTCGTAATTGAGCATGAGACCCAACTCGTATGGTGATCGCAACGGCGTCCTTGCGCCCTTCCTCTCGTCTTCGCGCTCCAGCACAAGCAGCAACTGTCGCGGCTGTGGCCACTCCCCGGTGGTCGTGGTGGCGTCCGGTGGTCTGGACGTGGACGGCGGTGCCCAAGACACTCTAACCTTCAATCTTTTCTTTTTGTCCGCTTCTTCGTTCCCTTCTCCGGCAACATTCTGGTCCGGTGGTTCCGGTGGCGGTGGTGGCTCCTTCCCCACTCTTTGCTTTCTTTCTCTCCGCATCGTTCTTGAAGTTGTGCGAAAAACTTCGCTCACACGAGCACCGGTCACGGGCGACGAACCAGGAGGTTCTGGTGGTGACGGTTCAGCCTTGGTTCGTTCTGTTATGACAAGCTGTTTCGGCTCCGATAGTACCAACGATGGCCCAAGACCCGTTGACACTCTCATGGACTCCGAACTAGCCATTTTGTCACTGTAACTCTGCATTCCTTTCCGGTGTGTAGTTTTTTTGGAAACGATTCTTGAATCTTTGGTTGCCCGACTTTTCCTCCACCTTGCCGTGAGGCCTCTCATCTTAAGCGCCAAACTAACATTCTGCTTGGACCATATTTGGACCTTGCAATATTCAGTTTCCACCTCTGATTTCTTGCTTCCTGTTGACGATGTAGTTGCGCCTTGTTTCTTGGAATTCTGAATTGATGACTCTTCTTTTTCAAGAACAGGTTCTTCAATTCTGTCCTCCACAAGATTGGACTGATCAAGAGTCTGTTTTGTGTCACCGAAATGCTCCATCTTGGGGACTCCACAGCTGCTGTTGGAGAGCACCACTGGCTGAATCGCAGCAATGAGTTGCTCCATGCGAGCGGCTATCTCATTGAGACGATCGAAGCGACGCTGATTGCGAACCTCAGATTCTTGTAGTAGCCGTTCCAATTTGTCGAATTGCGAATCCATTGTGGTTGAAACAATTTCTTGCACACAACGAATTTCCTTGCGGATCGGAACTCGCTTTGATACCAGTTGATAGGAACCAACTAGTATATTCAACGAAAAGGATGATTACAATGTATCCCTAGAGTATTCGAGAGACTCTAGAACTCTCCGTAGTGCCATAAGGCCCAATTCTTTACAAATGATTACATACCTTCCTTCCTAATCCCTCTTCTCTATTTATAGGCTATATGTCTTAATGGTATTCACTTACTAACCATTCAACCAATTAACTAACTAACTCAACCTAATTAACAAATTGTAACTAACTAGCTAACTAAGTCTAAGCCCATAACAACCATACGGCTTAGTCCTATCAGTGTCCCGGATGATGCGGAGATGAGAAAGGCAATTTTGGAGGAGGGTCACCGTAGCAAGTTGAGTATCCATCCTGGAGCAACAAAAATGTATCAAGATCTGAAAAAGATGTTTTGGTGGTATGGTATGAAGAGAGATGTGGCACAGTTTGTGTATGCCTGTTTGACCTGTCAAAAGTCGAAGGTTGAACACCAGAAACCTGCAGGGTTAATGCAACCGTTGGAAGTTCCAGAGTGGAAGTGGGATAGCATTGCGATGGACTTTGTGACTGGATTGCCGAATACAGTTAGGGGTCATGACGCTATTTGGGTGATCGTTGATAGGTTAACGAAGTCTGCTCACTTTATTCCTATTAATATCACTTATCCGGTGTCGAGGTTGGCAGAGGGTTATGTCAAAGAAATTGTGAAGTTGCACGGTGTTCCGAAGAGTATTGTGTCAGATAGGGATCCGAGGTTCACTTCTGAGTTTTGGACGGGTTTGCAGAAGGAATTGGGTTCAAAGTTGAAAATGAGTTCGGCATATCATCCCCAGACAGATGGTCAGTCAGAGAGGACAATTCAGTCGTTAGAAGATTTGTTGAGGGCTTGTGTCTTGGAACAAAGGGGTTCATGGGATTCATACCTTGCGTTGATTGAGTTTACCTATAACAACAGTTACCATTCCAGTATCGGGATGGCACCGTTTGAAGCATTATATGGTCGAAAGTGTAGGACGCTGTTGTGTTGGTATGAGTCGGGGGAGAGCGTAGTGTTGGGACCGGAGATTGTCCGGGAGACTACAGAGAAAATCAAGATGATCCGTGAAAGGATGAAGGCTTCGCAGAGTCGTCAGAAGAGTTATCATGACAAGCGGAGGAAAGATTTAGAGTTTCAGGAGGGTGAGCATGTGTTCTTGAGGATTTCTCCTATTACCGGTGTTGGTCGAGCGTTGAAATCGAAGAAGCTCACTCCTCGTTTTGTTGGTCCTTATCAGATTTCTGAGAGAATCGGAAATGTGGCTTATAGGGTGGCTTTACCGCCAAATCTTTCGAATTTGCACGACGTGTTCCATGTGTCGCAACTCCGGAAGTATGTTTCGGATCCATCTCATGTGATCCATATGGATGATGTAGAGGTGCGGGATAATCTCACTGTGGAGACGATGCCCGTACGGATTGAGGATCGTGAAGTGAAAGTGCTTAGAGGCAAAGAGATTGCATTAGTGAAAGTGGTTTGGCTAGGAGCTGTCGGTGAGAGTATGACTTGGGAGCTGGAAAGCAAGATGCGGGAGTCCTACCCAGAGTTGTTTGATCAGGTAAATTTCGAGGACGAAATATTCTAAGTGGGGGAGAGTTGTAACACCCTAAATATTTAATTAAGTATTTAGGAATTTAAAATAATTTATTGGGTATAATTTAATTAATTAGAATTATATTTTTTTTTATGTGGTGGTATTAGAAAAAGGAGGCGCTACTTGAATGAACTTGGGCTTAAGTGAGAAGCCCAAGCCCATGATCCATGTGATATGCGAAGTGGTGAGGTCTTGTGAGGCTAGGGTTTTGGTGTTGGCATTTGCGAAATTGAGAATAGAGAAAAGAGAGAGGGAGAGCGCCGTAGGGAGAGGAGAAGGAGGAGAAGAAGTCGCAAGCTCAAGGAGGAAGAAGGACGTGATTTGTTGCTGTGGTTTCGTTCGTGATTGTCTCTAGGGCTTCCGTTCTTCAAATCCAAGGTTAGGGGAGTTCTATCTTTCTATATAATAGATGTTCATGATAGGTTTTAAGGTAGAGTTAGCCTAGATCTACCCCTAATCACGAATTTGTATGTGATTTTCATGTTTTGTTAATGTTGTATGCATGATGTTCATGAACTGTGGTTGAAAAATTCATTTGGTTGTTGTATGGGCGCCTAGGGCGCCATATGTGTGATGTTGTGTTGCTGGAATTTTCTGTTGCAGCGTTGTGCTGGGCGCTGGGCGCCAGGTGCCAGGCGCCAGTGTGTGCTGTGTGCATGTGTTGTGTGTGTGTTGTGTGCTCATACGGGGTGTTTTGGGTGCAATTCGAATTTCTGGGCATATTTTACCGTGCCATATTTTGTACTTACATGACCAAATTCAATTTTAAACATTTTGGCTCGAGTGGTTTTATTTTTGCACGTGTCATTCTGGAGTGGTCTCGGTGGGTGTTGCTTGTGTGCGTATATGGGGTGTTTTGGGTGAAACTTCGAATTCTGGGCATATTTTACCGTGCCATATTTTGTATTTGCGTGCCCAAATTCAATTTTAAACATTTTGGCTCGAGTAGTTTCATTTTTGCACGTGTCAGTGTGCGTGTGTGTGTGTGTTTGTTGGGCGCTGTGTTGCGCGTGTTGCTGGGCGCTGGGCGCCAAGGGCGCCGTGTCAGTGTGCGTGTGTGTGTGTGTTGGGCGCTGCCAATTTGCGCTGCAGTTGCGCGCGAGGCGCCACTGAGGCGCGAAAACTGCACTGTAGCGTCCTCACCTGCGCTTAAGTGGCGCTGGGAGCGCGAATGAAGCGCAAAATACCAGAAACACGTTAAATTTTTATAAAAACTGTTTTCGCTATATCTTTTGACTCGGGCATCCGTTTTGAACGTTTCAAAAAGTGTTGGGAAGCTTTTCCAGTTTTCTACCTGTGTGTCTTATTTTTAAAATAAAAACTTAATATTTTCTGGTAGTTCCTGGGCGCCCAAGTGGCTGTCCCCGGTGGTCATTACGGTGACGTTGTAAAGCTGTGTTGAGTTCTTTAAGAATCCTTTTTGTCTATAACCAACAGTTTTAGCGTTTTAGTGTCAAAATGGGTGATTTTGACGATGATGCCCTTAGTGGCTAGTTAAATGACGTTTTTGCCCTTAGTGGCCAATATTATTGATGATGATGTGTAAATGACTGTTTTGCCCTTAGTGGCTATTGGTTGTTTGGTGACGTTTATGGATAAGTGACGATGAGGCCCAAAAAGGCTAAGCGACGATGATAATAAGCGACGATGAAATATAGCGACGTTGTTGTATGTAATTATGCATTGACAGGTGCTGTGCCTCTTATTTTGGCAAATTGGTAAGTGACGGGTCACATAGTTGACTGTGATTGTGTGTGTTTGTGTGTGATGCATGTCATAGTGTCTCATGTATTCCATGTGCATGAACCCAGTGACGATGAGGCCATAAAGGCTAAGCGACGATGAGGCCATAAAGGCTAAGCGACGATGATGAAAGGTACCTCATGCATATGCCCGCGAGTGGGTTGCATTTCATATAGTCACATGACATCGTGATGAGTTGTTGTAATGACGTAATTGCTGATTGTGATGTGGTTACTCTAGTGTTGTGACTTTGACTTATTGCTTATCATATGATTTATTATATGGATTGAATTGGACTCACCCTTTCTGTTTGAATGTTACCCCTATGCGGTAACGTGCAGGTGATCACGAGTGAAGACCTAGGTATCTTCACTAATTTTGAGTCGGGTCGTCATGCTCTGATACATAGCACTCAGGGGGGAAACGAACTCGATGTTTTAAGACTATTTTTGGTTGTTATATGTTGTTTGATGATTTTCTCTTATTTATACTTTTCGCTGCGTAGTTGGTTTTATTGATGTCACGGTTGTGGTGACGATGACTGATGCTTGAGTTTTCCCCATTGAGGGCGTGTTACGTATTGCACACTTATTGACGTTGAACTGTTTTATTGAAGTACGATGTTGTATTTGAAGTATGTGTAACATTCATTGCGATGAAAGAAATTTTGAAACTCTGATTTTTACAAACGATTAACGGGTAGAAAAGGGGTGTTACACTAAGAACCATTTGATATTGTTTATCGAAATTTTTAGTCTGTGTTCAATATTCATTAACAGGAAGTTACTCTGATGTATGCCATTTAGTGCATTTCAGTAATTCTACATGTTAGAAATTATCGGCGTGTTACTTTATGGTATCAGAGCAGTTTGACCTAGTCGGGCTTAGATGGTTAGGGTGGTTTGTTCCCTCGAGTAATTCTGCTATTTTGCTTCTTATGATGCTAAGAGACATTGAGACTGATCAACTTAATACTTGGTGTATCGTTTGCAGAATTATGGCAGGAGAATCGAGGAACACCCCACCAATTGATCGACATTCCGCATGGATGCAAAACATGATGGAAAGGCAGCAAAAGGTGCTGGAAGACATGATGCTGATGCAACAGAATGCTCAAGCTCAACCCCAACGAGCTCCGGAGCCGCAAGTGAATCCAAGGCAGGTTTACTCTGAATTCTTGAAGATGAAACCCTCCGAGTTCAGAGGAGGACATGGTGTCATGGAAGCCCAGCATTGGCTGGATGATATTGAAAAGATCTTCCTCACAATGTAAGTTACTGATGAGGATAAGCTGAGATTGGCATCCCATATGCTGAAGGGAGAAGCCAACAACTGGTGGACTAATGCCAAGGCCATGATGGCAACTGTGGGTGCTCCCCAGACTTGGGAGAATTTCAGGCAGACATTTTTGGAGCAGTTCTTCCCGACTGCTATGAGGTTTGACAAGGAGAATGAATTCTTAGCTCTTACTCAAGGAGGATTGATTGTGGGCCAATACACGGCCAAATTTGAGGAACTATACCAATTCTTCGGTTTGGCTGGGTATGCTCCCAATGATAGGTGGAAGACTGACAGGTACAAGTATGGGCTGAGAGAAGACATTGCACAGAGCCTAAGTTCCTTCGGGTATACCAACTATGCAGCCATGGTTCAATAGGCTTACATTGCTGAGAATGATTTGAAGAGGTTATATGCAAGCCGAAAGGCGATCGGTCAGAATAGGAAGAATGTTGGATCATCCAATAATCAGATGGGTCCTAGGCACAACTCCAACAAAGGGAAACCAGTTCAATCATCTAATTCCCCAAGATTCAGTACATGTTCCAACTGTGGAAAGTACCACCAGGGCAAGTGTCAACAGGGATCAAACCAGTGCTATTACTGCAAGAAAGAGGGTCATTATGCTCATGAATGCCCAGCAAGGAAGAGGAACCAGGAGGATAGCCCTGCTACTACCACTCATGGGAGAGTCTACACTTTGGACGCCTAGAAGGTCACACCGTCAGATAACCTACTAAGGGGAGTGGGATCTCTTTTCTATAACTCTGTTAGTATTTTATATGATTCGGGTGCGACTCACTGGTTTATATCTCAAATTTGTGTCGATCGGTTGGGATTGGCTTTAACTTCGTTACCTCAACCAATCTCCATTAAGACTGCTGCTGATGGTAGTATTCAAACCCAAGCGTTATGTGAGAACTGTCTTCTGTCCATCGGAGACAGAAATTTTGTGGTGGACTTTATTTGCTTACCGATAAAGGGTATGGACATCGTCCTAGGTATGAGTTGGATGACTGCCAATCATGTAATTATTGACTATTTTCATCAGACTATCGATTTCGCCTCCGAAACAGTGGAGCTACAACCGACCAATTCTGAAGTCATCATCTCATTCACTTCCGCAAGTCAGTGTCTATTCCAAGGTGCGGAAGCTTATGTCATGATGTTGTCTGCATCGGTGGAGACATGTTTAGATCTATCTTCTGTACAAGTTGTTAATGAATTCCTTGATGTGTTTCCCGATGAAGTTTCTTCATTACCTCCGAATCGTGAGGTGGAGTTCTCTATAGAGTTGGTTCCGGGAACTGGGCCAATTTCTATAGCTCCGTATAGAATGTCTCTGTTAGAGTTGAAAGAGTTGAAAACCCAATTGGAAGAGTTGATTTCCAAACAGTTTATCCGATCGATTGCCTCACCATGGGGTGCTCCAGTATTACTTGTCAAGAAGAAGGACGGAAGTATGAGATTGTGTATTGATTACCGTCAGTTGAATAAGGTGACTATTAAGAACAAGTACCCTCTACTGAGAATCGATGATTTGCTAGACCAATTAAGGGGAGTTGCAGTATTTTCAAAGATTGATTTAAGGTCCGGCTATCATCAAATCAGAGTTCGAGCTTTGGACATCCCGAATACCGCTTTCCGTACGAGGTATGGACACTACCAGTTTGTAGTTGTAACACCCCTTTCTACCCATCACTTTGTTTATAAAAATCAGAGTTAAAAAAAAATTGCGTTCATAGGGAATGTTACACATACTTCAATAAAACGTCACTTGTCAATTTTAAAACAGTTCAACTCAATAATTATGCATTCACGTAGCACGTCACAAATAAAAGAATCTCAAGCCTCAATTTAACGTCGCTTATAAAACTCAACATAACAAAACCAACTACGCAGCGGAAATTAATAAAACATAACAGAAGAGTCCACATGGACATAACAACCAAAATCATTAATAAATATAACGAGTTCGTTTTCCCCCCTTGAGTGCTACGTATCAGAGCGTGACGACTCGACTCAAGAAGTGAAGCTAAGGCATTCACTGAGAATCACCTGCACGTTACCAACACGGGGGTAACATTCAAACAGGAAAGGGTGAGCATCATTTCAATCCATATAATAGAAAATATGATAAGTACTAATCATAGGCTACACACTAGAATAATCAGCATCCAAAACACTAAATACCACATCACAGTCATCATTCACATCACTTACAATAACTCATCCCATGTCATGTAGACTCATGAAAATGCAACCCACTCGCGGGTATATGCATGAGGTACCTTTTTCATAAAACGTCGCTTAGCCCTTAAGGCCTCATCGTCACTTAGCCACTCAGGCCCCAAAAACGTCACTGGGTTTATGCATATGGGCATGAGACACTATGACATGAACCACTCACAACACACAAACACACAATTACTCAAATCATAGTCAACTATGTGACCCGTCACTTACCGGTTTTGCTCGCAAGAGCACAGTACCTGTCAAATTCACAATCAGCACACAACGTCACTGGCCATTTAGACCTTAACATCACTTAGCCCTTTGGGCCTCGAACGTCACTGGGTTTTCATCGTCACTTACACACAGATATCAATCAACTCAAACAATAGCCACTAAGGGCAAAAACGTCATTTGACTAACCACCAAGGGCATCCTCGTCATTTACAAATCATTATCTACAACTTTGGCCACTAGGGGCAAAACAGTCATTTGACTAGCCACCAAGGGCATCCTCGTCAAAAATCATCGTTTTGACACTACCACGTTAAAACTGTTGTTTATACACCAAAAGGATTTTTAAAGAGCTTCATATAATTTTTCAATGTCACAGGGACGATCACCGGGGAGGGCCACTTGGGCGCCCACAAACAATCAGAAAATAACAATTTTTCATTTTAAAAATTGGACCCACAGATAGACAACGTAAAAAGCTTCACGACACTTTTCGAATCGTTCAAAACGGACGTCTGAGTCAAAAGTTATGTTAAGAATAAGTTTGGGAAAAATCAAGCAACAGTCTGAAATTGGCGCCTTAGGCGCCCAGGCAACCAGGCAACACGCGCACTGGCGCCCAGCGCCCAGGCGCGCAACACAACGCACACACGCAACACAACGGGCGCTCAGCGCCCAGCGCTGGCACCCAGCGCCTCAGCGCAACACGCAGGCAACACACACGGGCGCTCAGCGCCCAGCGCCTTGGCGCAACACACACACGCACGCATGGGCGCTCAGCGCCCAGCAACACGCACAGACACAGGCAACACCGCACGCCACAGGCGCCCAGCGCCCAGGCGTGCACACACGCGCAACACAACAAGCCACAGGCGCCCAGCACAGGCGCTTGGCGCCCAGAACACAGCAGCAACACAACCCAGAATTTTTCCAACAACTCTTCAACACTAAAAACCAAAAATCACCATTTTTCCAGCAATTTTCCAAAACACTAAAAACTGATTTTTAGCAATTTAACTCATCAAAATCTTATAATTTTCAACACCCAAAATAACGCTTAATTTAATCAATTAACAAAATTCTTTTGGAGCGCTAACATCATCATCACTTTGGCGCCCTAGGTGCCCTTGCACACCCTCACCCAAATTGCGAAACATCAAGCTCTCCAACATACCAATTCATAATTCCATGAACTCACAAATACCAACATCATCAAAACACATACATAATTCGCATTATCTCAAGGTTCAAATACTAAGTCAATTCGCATATGGCATACATATATATATATATGAAGATCATCATCATGGGCAACCCAAAAACATTCAAGAACCTTAAAGAACATCAAGAAACACATGGTACTAGTATAAACCCTAGATCTAGGACCCATCATATAATTTATTAGATAGAATGATAGAGCTCCCCTAACCTTTTCAAGAAGAAGAATTCGATGCCCTAGGAGTAGTCACCAACAGAACCTCAGCTACAATGGAGATCTCTTCTCTCCTTGCTCTTCGAGTTTCCTCTTCTCCTTCTCCTCTTGGCCGCCTTGCTCTCTCTCTTTCTCACGCTCTTCTCTTTCTCTCTTGCTCTCTCTTGCAACTTCGCAACAATTAGGCAAAAACCCTAACCCCCAATCACTACTCCACTTCGCATACTTGTGGATCATGGGCTTGGGCCTTCCACTCAAGCCCAAGTCATGCAAGTGGCGCCTCCACTCCCTCCTAATACCACCAAAATTCATAAAATTCTAATTAATTACATTATATCAAATAATTTAATTTAAATCCCCAAATACTTAATTAAATAAGTTAATTAAATATTTTAGGGGCTCAATTGGTAGTGGGAAGGGGGTTTAACTTGCACTTATGCCTCAGGTGCAAGGTTCGATTCCCACGGAAGGCAAAAATTCTACAAGGGGGGTAGAAAAGACCGTGAGGTAACAGTGGGACCGGGGTGGCCGCTGCGGTGGACCTGGGCTGTTACAGTAGTGATGCCATTCGGTTTGACCAATGCTCTGGCTATATTCATGGATTATATGAATCGAATTTTCAATCCTTATCTGGATCAGTTTGTTGTGGTATTTATTGATGATATCTTGGTGTACTCTAAGACTATTGAGGAGCATGTGCAACATCTCCGAATTGTTCTGAACGTACTCCGAGAGAAGAAATTGTATGCCAGGCCATCTAAGTGTGATTTTTGGATGCCTGAAGTAAAATTTCTGGGCCATGTGATATCCCAATCCGGTGTTGCAGTGGACCCCAGTAAGATTGAAGCTGTAATGGACTGGGAACAACCATCTACAGTCACTGAAGTGAGAAGTTTCTTGGGATTAGCAGGGTATTATCGGAGATTCATTCAAGGATTTTCTCAGCTGGTTCTTCCACTCACTCGATTAACTCGCAAGGGTCAACCGTTTGTATGGAACTCTGACTGTGATGAATGTTTCGCGGAATTGAAGAATCATTTAACTTCTGCACCTGTCCTGATTCTTCCAGATCCGTCCATAGGATTCCAAATCTATTGTGACGCCTCTGGTAAGGGTTTAGGATGTGTCCTTATGCAGAACCAGCAAGTAGTTGCTTATGCCTCCAAACAGCTGAAACCGCATGAGGAGAATTACCCGACTCATGACTTGGAGTTGGCGGCGATTGTGTTTGCCCTAAAGATTTGAAGACATTACTTGTACGGGTCTCATTTCGAAGTCTTTAGTGATCACAAGAGCCTTAAGTATCTGTTTGACCAAAAGGAGCTGAACAACAGACAGAGGAGATGGGTAGAGTTTCTGAAGGATTATGATTTTGAATTGAAGTACCATCCGGGGAAGGCTAATGTTGTAGCTGATGCTTAGAGTAGGAAACCTATTCTCACGGCAGAATTGATTATTCATGAGATGGAATTGTTGGAATCGTTTTGAGATCTTAACTTGAAGATTAAGCCAAAGAGGAACAGATTGGTGTTAAGCCATATTCAGATTTCGAGTCCCTTGAGAAATCTGATTCGCTCAGCCCAAGAGATTGATTTAGAGCTGCAAACGCAGAAGAGGTTGCCGAATTACACTAAAGATAGTGATGGTGTAATTTTCTTTGATGGGAGAATCTGTATACCGAATGATGAAGATATTAAGAGGCGGGTTTTAGAAGAGGCTCACAAGAGTCAGTTCTCAATACATCCTGGATCTACCAAGATGTATCGAGATTTGAAGCAGTTGTATTGGTGGCCGGGTATGAAAGTGGAAGTTGCAGAATTTGTGTCTCGATGCTTGACTTGTCAAAGGGTCAAGATAGAGCACTAGAAGCCAGTCGGTCAGTTACAGCCATTGAATGTACCAGAATGGAAATGGGAAAGCATTTCTATGGATTTTGTCATGGGGTTGCCACGGTCCCAAACCGGAAATGACTCTATTTGGGTAGTGGTGGATCACTTGACGAAGTCCGCCCATTTTATCCCGGTGCGTTCGAATCACAAGGTTGCCAGGTTAGTAGAGGAGTATCTCAAAAATATTGTGAAGCTGCATGGAATTCCTACTAGTATCATCTGTGATCGTGATCCCAAGTTTACATCACGATTCTGGAGAGCATTGAATATGGCGTTGGGAACGACGGTGTGTGCTAGCACCGCTTACCACCCTCAGACAGACGGACAGACTGAGAGAACAATTCAGACATTGGAGGATATGTTGAGAGCATGTGTACTTGACAGCGGAGGCCGATGGGAGAATCATCTTCCGTTGGTGGAATTTTAATACAACAACAGTTACCATTCTAGTATCGAAATGGCACCTTATGAGGCATTGTATGGAAGGAAGTGTAGAACACCACTATGTTGGTGGGACGTAGGTGAGCAGAGATTGTTGAGACCGGATTTAGTCTGTGAGACTACGGAGAAGATCCGTCAGATTAGAGAAAGGATGAAGACCACTCAGAGTCGGCAAAAGAGTTACGCCGATAAAAGAAGAAGTCCCCTAGAGTTTGAAGAAGGAGATCATGTATTTCAGAGGCTATCTCCAACCATTGGTACCGGTATTGCATTGCGAGTGAAGAAGCTCAGTCCTCGATATATTGGACCCTTCCAAATTGTCGAACGGGTTGGACCAGTAGCATATCGCATTGCATTGCCTCCAGCATTGTCTAGACTGCATGATGTGTTTCATGTATCACAGTTGAGAAAGTATATCCCCGATCCGAGTCAACCGTTGAGTTATGAGACGATTGACATCAGACCGAATTTATCTTATCAACCTACTCCAGTCAGGATCATCGAACGTGGCGAGAAAGCGCTCCGGACGAGATCGATTCCCATTGTCAAGGTGCTTTGGGACGGTGCCTCACCCGACAAAGCGACATGGGAAGTAGAGGAGAACATGCGGTTGAAATATCCCCATCTTTTCGATTGAGGTATGTTTTGTTCAATTTTGAGGACAAAATTTTAAAAAGTTGGGGTGATTGTAACATCCCTAATTTCGGTTAGTTTCGTTTTACGAAATTAAATAGCGAAATTGTTATTCGATAAAATAATAATTCAAGTCATGGACATGTTAAAAGCGCGAAAGCAACATTTAGTTGCTAATTATATGAATTAAGTATGATTGATTGTGTTTTAGTAGTTATAGGATGAGTTTAAGGGAGAATTAGTAGGCAAAGGGCATTTTGGTATTTTCCTATCCTTAAGTGGCACCCCCCAGCTGAAACCACAATACAACCCATAACCTCTATTCAGGAAAATTCAGAACAAGAGAACTAGAGAGGGGGGAGTGAGATGCGAGGGAGAGAGGAGGAGAAGAGGAGTGACAACTTCATCAACCCTTGGTGCATGTAAGATTTTATACCATCATCTTTCTCCATTTCTCTTGCTCTTTCCATAGATACTAAATTCATGCACTCATTCTTCATCTTTACCTTTCTACCATTATCAAGCTTCAAAGCTCAACTTGGCAAAAAGATGGAGTTCTAAGCATCTTGGAGCCTTGCATGTCCAAATTGGGGCTACTTTAAGGTATAGCTGAGAATTTCATTGTTGATTGAGGTATATTTGAGGGAGGTTCAGTAGCTAGACCCATTGGAGTTCATTTGGAGTGATTTCGTGGTTGTGGGAGCGAGAGGAGCCGTACGGGGATTGTTCATGTGGTTACCGTGTTAAGTGTGTTACGTTGAATCTCGATTGATTGCGAATTCGTCAAAACGGTGAGTCTATAACTCGCTTAGGGATTGTTTTGAAAACTGAGTCATGATATTTTCTGAACCGATAGTTACTGAAATTCGTTTCGTGAAATTGTCACAAAAACTGTTTTCTTAAAAATCCCACTACAACATTTTTGACTTTAGGCCACGGCAATCTTTGCCACGGCTAAAAAACCGTGGCCTGAACAAGGAATAGGCCACGCGTTTACAAATGTGGCCACTGAAATAGATATTAGGCCACGGTTTCATTAACTTGCTAATAGGCTACGGTTTAAAATTGTATAGGCCACGGTTAAACAAGTGTGGATACCTAAGGCCACATTTGTCCGCCTATTGACTTAAAAAATTTATTCTAAAATGCTTAAAACCGTGGCCTATATATACAGTTTTTATTTAGAGACCACAGTTATAAAACCGTGGACTAAATGTGTCCAAAATTTAGGCCCAAAACCTTTTACAACCGTGGACTATTACCCAACAGAAAGAAAACAAAAATTACGCGCTATTGACTAAAAAAAACCGCTAAGTGAAAATCAAACGACACGCACAAATCCAACAAAAAGAACTTCTTCTTCAAATCGGCTCTTCCTCAAACCTAACCTCTCGAAACACAACTCTCACTCTCGATCAAAATGGCAACTCTCACTCTCATCTTCATGAACTTCTTCATCTTGCAATCGGCTTCTTCATCTTGCAACTGATCTTCATCTCTTCCCTTCTCACTCTCATCTTCATCGCAACTGATTCTCTTTCCTTCTTCTTCAAATCGACTCTTCCTTCCTTCCTTCGATTCAACCTCTTGCAGAAACGAAACAAATCGCAGCTGGTTTCCCTTTCTCAGGTTTTTAATTTCTGACCCTTCTTCTTCTTCACAACTTCTGTGTTGATTTATCCCAACTTTGATTAAGCCAATTTTTTTGCTATAAACCCTAACTTCTTCATATAGTTATGCATATAAACCCTATAGCAAGTTCGATTCTGGTGATTGACATTAAAATGGCTAATGTCTGTTAGCAGGTTCGGCGAACGCTGTTGCTGTGTTCATTTAACTGATACTCACGCCAACTCCAACCAAGCATCGCCAACGCTCACTCTCGCGGAAGGTTTGATACTCACTCCCTTTTTTTTTCTTTCAATTTGGTGTTCATTTATTGCTGTTGCTGTGTTCAGTAATGATTTAATTGATTTGAGTAAAGAAATTCATTTGAAAAAATTGCAGTTGTGAATCCTTTCATTTTAGGGTTTATACATTCATTTTTATTTGATTTGATTGAAAATGCTTCTTGCTGTGTTCTGTTTTTCCCTTTCATTTTAGGGTTCATACATTCATTTTTGTTTGATTTGATTGAAAATGCTTCTTGCTGTGTTCTATTCTTCCCTTTCATTTTAGGGTTCATACATTCATTTTTAGTAGAAATTAGTAAATGCTTCTTGCTGTGTTAGTTAGTAAATGCTTCTTGGATCAATAGTGCATTTTTACATGTTGTTATAGTATCTATATATCATCATTTCTATTGTGAATAATTTAATTATTATTTTTCATATATTAGATTTAAGGTCATGGACAAAGGCTGGACTAATCTCCCAAGATATAGTAGAGAGTATAAGAAGGGCGTTAAGTCATTTTTAAATTTTGCATATACTGAAGGAAAGCCTCAAGGACGTGAGATTTTATGTCCTTGTGCTGAGTGTAGAAATGATTCTTGGTTTAGAAGAAAAGTGGTATACGATCATTTAATTGGTAATGGTTTTCTAAAAGGCTACACCGTTTGGGTAAACCATGGGGAGAATATACCATCGCCTGTGAGAACCGACAATGTGACAGATGATCAAGAGGGCTCACATGATGACATTGATGGCTTATTGCACGACACATTCAGAAATGTCGCAGAAGCAGTAACGGGTAGTGAGGGTCCCAATGAGGATGCTAGAAAGTTCTACAACTTGATTAACGAGGCTAAACAAGAACTATACCCAGGATGCAAAGACTTCTCTACTCTATCATTCATTATTCGACTTTACTTGTTGAAGTGTCTACATGGATGGAGCAATGCATCGTTCACCGCCCTTTTAGAATTATTGAAGGAAGCGATGCCGAATTTAAACATACCGGGATCTTTTAACAAATCAAAGGCCATGATTAGTGATTTGGGCCTTGATTATAAAAAAATTCATGCATGTCCAAGTGATTGCATGCTATATTGGAAAGAGCATGAGAATGACACCTCTTGTAGTGTTTGTAAATTGTCACGATGGAAGGAATTCCCTCAGGTAGAAGGTGAGTTGGAGCAAGCAAAAGACGAACATAAAGTGCCCGCAAAGATTTTGAGACACTTTCCCTTGATTCCTTGACTTCAACGGCTATTTATGTGTTCAAATACAGCGGAGTCAATGAGATGGCATGAAGAAGAACGCTCAAAGGATGGGAAATTGAGGCATCCTGCTGATGGCCAAGCATGGAAGGATTTTGATAAACTTCATCCAGAGTTTGCTTTAGAGCCTCGTAATATAAGACTTGGCTTAGCGAGTGATGGCTTCAATCCATTCCGGACCATGAGCATATCACATAGTACGTGGCCTGTCGTGATGGTAGTATACAACTATCCACCTTGGTTGTCCATGAAGTCTGAAAGTACATTGTTGTCATTGTTGATTCCTGGACCAACATCACCGGGGAACAATATTGATGTGTATCTTCAACCGTTAATTGAGGAGTTGAAGGAGTTATGGGAATTAGGAGTAGAGACATATGATGCCTCAAGAAATCAAACCTTTAAAATTCGTGCAGCTCTCCTATGGACTATAAGTGACTACCCTGGGTATGCTATGTTGTCAGGTTGGAGCACCAAAGGAAAGTTGGCATGTGCATGCTGTAATTATAACACTAATTCATCCTACTTGAAACACAGTCACAAGATGTGTTACATGGATCACCGTGTCTTTTTACCAACGAGTCATGCTTGGAGAGCTAACAAAAGGTCCTTTAATGGAAAAAAAGAGCTTAGGTCAGCACCACCTTTGTTAAAAGGGGCAGAAATTCTAGAATCCTTAAGATCTTTCAAGAATGAATTTGGAAAGAAGAAAAAGAGGAAAGTTGATGGTCCCTGGAAGAAGAGATCGATTTTTTTTGAGTTGCCTTATTGGGCTGGAAATACATTGCGTCATAATCTTGATGTAATGCACATTGAGAAAAACATATATGATAATATTATAGTGACTCTCTTGGATATGGCTGGGAAGTCAAAAGATCATCTTAATGCTCGTTATGATTTGCAAGATATGGGAATTAGAAAGAAACTTCATCCAAGGGAGATTGGTGGTGGCCGCACAGAGTTTGCAAAAGCTTGTTTCTCAATGAATTCCCATGAAAAGTCTATTTTCTGTAGTGTTTTTAAGGGTGCTAAATTACCAGACGGGACTGCATCAAATATATCTAGGTGTGTGCAAGTTGGTGATAAGAAAATATCAGGCTACAAGAGCCATGATGCACATTTCATGCTACATTACTTATTACAAGTAGCAGTAAGAAGCACCATGCCTGATGCGGTGGCTGAGCCTCTGATTCACCTTGGGTCCTTTTTTCGCTCTCTATGTATGAAAGCTATTCAAGTGCAGGATTTGGATGTCTTAGAAGCGGATATTGCAAAAACACTTTGTCAATTGGAGATGATTTTTCCTCCTAGTTTCTTTGACATAATGGTTCACTTGCCTATTCATTTGTCCAATGAAGTGAGATTAGGTGGTCCTGTTCAATTTCGATGGATGTATCCCATCGAAAGATACTTGTGTAAACTTAAAAGTTATGTCCGTAACAAAGCACATCCAGAAGGTTCTATTGCTGAGGGGTATTTGGCTGAAGAGGCTTTGACTCTTTGCTCAAGATATCTGCATAAAAATGTGGACACGAGGCTAAATAGAAAAAGTCGGAATCATGACAACAATGACTTATGTGAAGTAGATCTAGGCGATTACTTTTCATATATTGGTCGTCCTTTAGGGGGGAAGAAAAATGGTGACCCATTTTCTCTAGATTCAACAACAAAAGCTGTAGCTCATCGATACATCTTATTCAATTGTGATGATGTTCAAATATACATCAGGTCAGCTATACCGTTAATTGTTCTTACTCATATAAAACCTATTTTAGATTTAATCTAACAAATAACAATGTTGTCTTTGTAGAGAGCATGATGATATTGTTAATAGCCACACTAAGAAAAGAAAGTGGATCAAGGCCAAAACCCAATGCCAAGATTTTAGTGAATGGTTTAAAACTCGAGCCTTGGAAGATGATGTATCAGGTCAGCTAAAGGAATTATCTAGAGGTCCAAGTGATGTTGCAAAAAGGTTTTCGGGTTATCTTATCAATGGATATAGATTCCATACTAAGAAACGAGATGCAAGACGAAAAAGCCAAAGTTCTGGTGTCACTTTGGTTTCATTGACTCCAAGTTTTGCAAGCTCTAAGGATGGAAATCCTACGACAGCAGCCATCACATATTATGGAGCAATCTGTGATATAATTGAGCTAGATTATTATGGTCACTTCAAATTTGTGTTGTTTAAGTGTGATTGGTTTGAGGTTGAACAAGACAAGTTTGGGCTTAATTGTGTAAAGTTCAATAAAAAGTGTTCCCAAAATGATCCATTCGTTTTGCCTTCTCAAGTCCATCAATGTTTCTATGTGCAAGATCCTCTTGATCCAAATAGGCATTATGCTATGAAAACAGTTCCTAGAGATTTATTTAGCATGGGTGACCAATCAAATCTAACAGCCCAAGAAGCTTATCAAAATGACGATGAAATCAATTGGGCTAGGGAAGATATGCCTGCAACAATAATTGAGAATCCTTTAGATGTTATGCAAGAAGCTGAAAATGAAGATTACTCCGATGAGAACTAACATTAAGTAGACTGTTTTTGTTGTCTTTATTATTTTTGAGTTGAATTTGTAAGCTTAGATTTGTAAGCCTCATTTGAATAAATTGTTTATGCTACTGGAAATTTAGTAGACTTTTTTGGTTGTCTTTATGCTACTGGAAATTCAGTAGCAATTCAGTTTAATGCAATTCAGTAGCATTTTGAATGCAATTCAGTAGCATTCAGTAGCATTCAGTAGCTTTCAGTAGCCTCATTTGAATGCAATTCAGTAGCATTCAGTAGCATTTTGAATGCAATTCAGTAGCATTTAGTAGCATTCAGTAGCAATTCAGTTTAATTCAGTAGCATTTTGATTAATTAATTCATTCATTCAGTAGCATTTAGTTTTTTTTATTATTATTATCATTCTCAGAATCAGTTCTTCCTCATGTATATCTGCATAAAAAAAGGGGGGGGGACGAAAGTTTCTGTTGTGAGAGCACAAGTTATTATGAGAGCACAAGTTTCTGCATAAATATTTAGTTTTATGAGAGCAAAAGTTGAAAGCAAGTTTCTGTTGTGAGAGAAATTAAATTTGAAACATGTTGTTTAGTTAGGTTCAGTGATGAAAAAAAATCAATTAATTTGTTTTAGAAGACAAGCAAGACAGTACCATTGTATACTGTCTTTACTGTTTTACTGAAAATCTCATTGAACAAAACCCCCCACCCTACTGCTTCATTGTATACTGTTTTACTGTTCTACTGAAAATCTCATTGAACAAAACCCCCCACCCTACTGCTTCATTGTATACTGTTTTACTGTTTTACTGAAAATCTCATGCTACTGAAAATCTCATTTTGATTAACCAAAACTGTGTGCTTGAACTTTTCAGAACAAATGCAAAACGAAGCAACCTTCAAGAGAAATATGAACTCTCAAGAGAGGGGTCAAAGAAGTACTTCCAATATTGATCTAGGTCACTATAGATCCAGCCATGAACTGCTGAGAGTATTCAAAATCAAGCGTGAACAAGTATTAAAAAATATTGGAGGATCTAACAAACAAAAGAAGCCACCAACCACTAAAGAAGTGAGTTCCCAAGCTATCAAAGTGACTAAACAATTCAATTCTCAAGCCAAAGAAGTTGCACAATTCAAGTTGTCTGACTTTGCAGCAGCTGGCCAAAGAATTTTGGATTCAACTAGGGAGCTTGTACCTACAAAAAAATTTTCAGATAGTGCAAGTAACACTCAACCTAAGATTCCAAGTCAAAGGAGAACAACAATTGAAGCATCCATGGCTAGAGACAAAGGATCCAAACTAATCCAAGATCCAAAAAGTAAAATATTGGCTCAAGTTGAAGGACTTATACAAAGTCAAGATTCAAAAAGGCAAGTAATGAGGAAGAGAGTGGTTGAAGATGATGGATCAAGGGATAGACAACAACTTATAGAAAAGGAGAAGCCTAAGAAAAGGGTGATATCTGAAAATCATACTTCAAGGGAAAAGGAGCAGCCTAAGAAAATGGTGGTTGAAAATGATGGAAGTGTTGGAAATGTCCTTTCAAAACAAAAGCATCAACAACAAAAAAGGGCAATATCTGAAAATCATACTTCAAGGGAAAAGGAGCAGCCTAAGAAAATGGTGGTTGAAAATGATGGAAGTGTTGGAAATGTCCTTTCAAAACAAAAGCATCAACAACAAAAAAGGGCAATATCTGAAAATCATACTTCAAGGGAAAAGGAGCAGCCTAAGAAAAGGGTGGTTGAAGATGAGTCAAGGGCAAGGCAGGAAAATGCAGGCAAGAAGCCAAAAAGGATCCCATTGTGTCCGTCAATGACAATCGATGAGTTTCTTAAAGAAAATAGAGAAGTAAATGAAGAGTTCGAAAATGAAAGTGATGATGAAGAATATGATGTTATGGAAGAAGAAGAAGAAGAAGAAGAAGAAGAAGAAGAAGAAGAAGAAGAAGAAGAAGAAGAAGAAGAAGAAGAAGAAGAAGAAGAGGAAGAAGAGGAAGAAGAAGGCAATGCACACAAAGGTAGCAATTATGAAACTAATGGCAATGAAATTGAAGGTAAAGATTCCAGTTTATATAAAATGTGTAATGATTAATTATTTTTTTTTCATTTGATACATGTATGTCATAGTGAGAGTGATTATTATTATTATTATGTCACTTCACAACTTTAATGTCAAAATAGGGACAAAAAAGAAAAGAACGAGGGGACCAACAAGGTGTTTAAAAATACATGCAAGAACTAGCGAAGATCGTCAAGAAGTTACTTTAGATGAGGATGGAGAACCAATTGGACCCAATGACAAAACTGTATCAGACTTGAGCTATTTCCTTGGATCCATAGCAAGGAATGCAGAGTTTTGTCCCTTGATCTACACAAACTTCAAAGCTTTGCTCAAAGATCACGGGGATCGTTTATGGAAATATGTCAATGTATGAGAATTAAAGTTTCATATTTGTTTGAAATGATCAAATACTTGTCAAAGGTTGATGACACTATTGTTTTTTTGTAGGATAAGTACATTATTTCTGATAGGGGATGGAAAGCAGTGTTTTCCCGCATAAATGATGCTTGGAGACGCTACAAAAGCAAGATAAAGAGAAAGCATTTTTTGAAGTACAATAGTATGAAGGAAAGGTTAAAACACCGTCCCAAGAACATATCTGAGTCTCATTTCAAAAAACTAGTGGCATATTGGACAAATGACACCATTGAAGTAAGATAGTAGCATTGCTTATTAATTTAAATTTATATTTCATTTTCAGATTTTAATTTCTTTCTCCATGCAGAAAATTAGCCAAAGAAATGCAGAAAACAGGGCTAAGCAAAAGTACATGCATCGTGTGGGACCAGTAAATTTTGCAAGAGTTCGTGCAAAATTGGTATGGTGATCATGTGCTTTTATGTATCATTTTCTTTATGTAAATAAAGTAGTTTTTTAATTGTTTGTTTTTTTCAATTTTTATTAAATATAGCTTGGTGAGAAAGAGGATGGAGAAGAAGTTACCCAGGCTGAAATGTTTATCTATACGCGCAAAAGCCATAAAGGAAAAGCAGTGGATGATCAAACACGAAATGCAATTGTAAGTACCAGGGGCAACCTGTTCCAGCAAACCAGTTTTGTATTCTGAATTTTGGTCTTAAGATGAAACACGAAATGCAATTGAGTTTCTAACTTGATTTTGGTCTTAAGATGTTTTGTATTCTGAATCTCTGAATGCATATATTATACTAGAATTCAGATTAAATTGCTTAGGATTGTTGTGACCATGACTCTGTTTGTGTATTTTGTGACCATGACTCCAGCTTTGTATTTTGTGTAGTTTGTGACTGCTATTCATATGAACCTATCCTTTGCCTGCCCTCAAATTACAAAATGGAAAAAACCTGAAATACAAGTACTAGGATATCAAACAATTTATTGCATAATTTGAGTATTATAGTTAGGATCAGCCACATTAGTCAGCCACATTAGTCAGATCAGCCACATTAGCCACATTAGGATATCAAACCTGAAACCTGTAGTGTTTCAGTATCTGTTTTGCTGGAAGCATGAATAGGTGTTTCAGTATCTGTTTCAGTATAGTGAACCTGTAGTGTTTCAGTATCTGTTTTGCTGGAAGCATGAATAGGTGTTTCAGTATCTGTTTAGTGAACCTGTAGTGTTTCAGTATCTGTTTTGCTGGAAGCCTTGTTTGCTGTTTTCCTGGAAGCCTGTTTGCTGTTTTGCTGTTTGTTTTAGTATCAGTATCAGTATAGTGAACCTGCTGTTTGGTGTTTCAGTATCAGTTTGGTGTTTCAGTATCAGTATAGTGAACCTGCTGTTTGGTGTTTCAGTATCAGTTTGGTCTTAAGATGAAACACGAAATGCAATTGAGTTTCTAACTTGATTTTGGTCTTAAGATGTTTTGTATTCTGAATCTCTGAATGCATATATTATACTAGAATTCAGATTAAATTGCTTAGGATTGTTGTGACCATGACTCTGTTTGTGTATTTTGTGACCAT
Organism: Astragalus membranaceus; assembly: GCA_039519185.1. NCBI lineage: Eukaryota > Viridiplantae > Streptophyta > Magnoliopsida > Fabales > Fabaceae > Astragalus > Astragalus membranaceus. The sequence goes on from CM076849.1 coordinate 118,903,994, forward strand.
GACTCCAGCTTTGTATTTTGTGTAGTTTGTGACTGCTATTCAGTATCAGTATAGTGAACCTGCTGTTTGGTGTTTCAGTATCAGTTTGGTGTTTCAGTATCAGTATAGTGAACCTGCTGTTTGCTGAAACCAATAAATGTTGTAATTCTTTTGTATTAGGATACTCTTCAAGAATCAGTTGAAAATTCAAGTGAAGATGCAAAAAAGCATTCCAATTATTGCTTGGCAAAGAAAGGCATGGTAGAACGCGTTGTTATGGAAGAACTATGACGCCATCAATAATGAAGAAAAATGAAGAAATTGCTTCTGTAAAAAAGCAATATTCTAGTAAAATTACAGTCTTGGAAAAGAAGATGCAAACATATGATGCTCTTTTAAAATGTGTGTTGATGCAACAAAATCCAAATTTAAGTGAAGAGGATGTAAACAACTTAATGCAGCGTACTTTTGAAAATGACAGTAGTGAAGCAACACACAATTTGGCACCACGTTCTTCTACATCAGCTAATGCTCCTCCTATTGAAAAGGTATATGATCTTGTGAAGGTGTTTTACAATGTTTGTAATGTCCTTGAATGTCATGGATATATAGATAATTTTTGTAATGTTTTATGGTTATAGGTTGGAAATGATTTGGAAGAAGATCTTGAAGATGATCTTGAAGGTTTTGAAGAGTGATGTGATACAAGTGGAAAAGCAATGTGCTACAAATTAATATGGTTGTAGATTATTTTGTGGATTTTATTTTAATTAATGAACATGTAGATGTGCTACAAACATGGTTGTAGACTATTTTGTTTATATTTTTTGGATTTAGTTTATGTGTCTATATTTTGAGTATTAGTGACAATTGACATGTAGATGATGAATGTTGTTTAATGCATATTACTATAAATTTAAAAAATTGATGTCTATTTTTTGTTAGTGTTACTATCTTATCTTATCCTTTTTATGTCCGGTGCTTTAAATAATTAAGTTTAGTTTTAATTCTTCTTAGTTTCTAATCACGAGTAACCCTATCAAATAATTGATAACAATTAAATAAAAGTAGTAAAAAAGTTATTTAACTAATAGCAACAAGGCAATAGTTTGCTTATAAAAAAAAATAAAAAACAAAAAGGCAACAGTTTTTAAACCGTGGTTTAAACGTTTAGGCCACACTTATTTATGCGTGGCAAATAGAAAACCGTGGCCGGAAACCAGACTGATAAACCGTCGCCTATTTTATAGCTCTGGCCACGGTTTCCATAATTCGTGGCCTAATGTTAAAAAACCGTCGCCTAAACGAATAGGCAACGGCCACCTACCCCACGCCTCCAAAACCGTGGCCTCAGGTTTAGGCCACGTTTTTTTCACTTCTGGCCACGGTTTTTGGCCGTTGCGTAAACCTCTTTTTGTTGTAGTGTCCGTTATTTTACAAACCGATCGAATTGATTGAATTATTGATTGATGATGTGATTTGTGCGCTGTTGTATGATGGTTGTCTGGACTGGATTGTTGTTGTTAAGTTAGGATATTGATCAGATTGAGATTGGAATCGAAACGGAATGAAAATTTACACGAAACAGCAAGTTTTGGGCTACTGTCAATTACGCACGGATCGTGCCCTCTGGAGCACGGGTCGTGCGTAACCTACGCAAACCATGTTTTAAAAATTTAAGACACGCACGGATCGTGCGCCTATGGAGCACGGATCGTGCGTTATGTCTAGTTTCAAAATGACCAAGTGCGTAAGACACGCACGGGTCGTACGCCCCAGGAGCACGAACCGTGCGTGGGCTTCTGTTACCCTCTTTGAAAATACACCTTAGTCCATTCCAAATGATTCCAATTCCTTTCTAATCAATTCCCCATGGTTCCCCAATGATAGAAATGTGTTATTATCATGAAATTAGGTATGTTTGAAAGACATCTCATGAGTTATGAAATTCAAGAAAAACCGTACTTTAGCAAACGCGAGTGTACACAAGTCAAGATAAGATAACGGACCTTGAGTCCCTTCATGTCATGTTAAGTCACTGATTGTAAGTCTATATAGATAAATAAATTCTCAATCCATGTAAAAAAACAAATCAAGTTACTTTCCCTTGAGGAAAGGTAGATGGTATACATGTAATAATATGGGTATATCTAGGGTGACGACCCTAAGGATTAGCATACTAGGGGAGGGGAAGTCATGAGCCCCAAAACCTAGGCCCCATGAGGTTTGCCCACTAGTGATTGGTGGATTGGGTTCACTGAAAGCCGAAGGAATAACCGCATAAGGTGGCTCGAGGTGGTTTGCTAAGTTAAAGAAAAGATAAGACATGTTATGCAGTCGCTTATTAGGGCTACATCAAGAAAGAAAGATAATAATGTGTAGTCGCTTATTAGGGCTACAAGTGACAAGAAATAAAATATATGTCCACATGGTCGCTTATTAGGGCCATGAGTTCAAGTTAAAGTTAATGAACCGCTAGAGTTAGTAAGGGGTCTCGATAGGACTCACTGAGATAATGTTTATCTCACCCTTTAGATATTGTGGTTTTTACAGAGAAGCGGGGGAAAACAAAGGCGAAGAGGCACGGTTAGCAGGTGAGACTCATGGAGTCATTGGAGACTTGATTTCCTGTTTAGGCCTTTGTGCTTTTCTAGTTATGTTACCGATTGTATGACTATCACTGTATAAGTTGTAAAATCGTTTCCGCTACTTTATGTTTTGAGTATTGAACACCAGGATTGTATAAGTCTTAAGATATGAAACTTAAGCATTCTTAGGAAGTTATTAAGGTTCTGAGAACCATTTGATATTGTTTATCGAAATTTTTAGTCTGTGTTCAATATTCATTAACAGGAAGTTACTCTGATGTATGCCATTTAGTGCATTTCGGTAATTCTACATGTAAGAAATTATCGGGGTGTTACAAGAATGGGTTTTCTTTTTTTAATGTTTGGTGCTTTTGGGGCTTTGGCTTACATTGCTTTTGGTGAGAGAACAAAGGGTATTTTAACTCCTAACTTAGGTCAAGGTTTGATTAGTGTTGCGGTGCAATTGGGACTTTGTATTAATTTGTTCATAACTTTTCATTTGATGATGGGGTTGTTTTGGTTTTTGGAATTTTTGTTGGTGTTACTAGAACTTACACTTCTGTCACAGATTCTTTCTCTTAAGGCTTGATTCATTTTGGCAAAAAATGGTGTGATTAAAAATTCAATTTGATGGAATGAATGAAGGAACCTAGTTAATGTGTGATTTTGGTCTCCTTAGGTTCATCCATAGTGATGATATTGTTTTGGTAGTGACTAGTATCTGAACTAAAGTATTGTATATTATGTTTATCAACGACTCTCCAGCCTATTGTCATGTGCGAGCATTGACCAATATTTACATTACGTTGTCTTTTGAGTTGTGTTGATTACAAATTCAGCACTTGGCTTACTTTTATTTCATAGTGGTGTTTTTTCTTAATTATTGATTAGCAAGAAAAATAAACTAAACAATAACTGTGTTTCTTTTTAAAAGAACATGAAGAACACAAGCCGTCGATCGCATTTCGTCATGCCTGCCTCCTCCTTTGTCGCTGCACCTGCCTCCTCCTCTGCTGTTGCGCCTGCCTCTTCCGCTGCTGTTGCGCTTGCCTCTGCTGCCCCTCCCAATCTTCGTCGTGCTGAATCTCAGGTTACACGTCACATCTTTGATTTCATTATTTATCTGAGGTGATAACGACTGTTGACTTGTTACTACTTATTAGAGCATTAGCTTCACTGCAACGGTTTTTATACATAGCTGGGAAATGATACTATGACCCTGAGATGAGCTCTTAATGATGTTCCTTGTATACTTTCTGGTATGAGGAACAATGGAGTTAACATTAATGTCAAATAATGTCTTGTTCATATAGACAGATTATAATCCTGATTCCTTGACTAACTTTATGTTTTATGCAATTACATTGGTGTTTGCTTTAACATAGCTGTACTCATGTTATTTTCGGCTTGCTTCTGATATATGCCAACTAGATGTAAAAGTAAAACTTTAGCATTCTATCTCAACATATAACAGAACCAATGCAAAAGTAAAACTTTAGCTATTGCTATTGTCATTGTGAATCAGTTTGGTCCAACAAAGTGTTTCTATTTCTCAGTATTATATGCTATTGCTATTGTGAATCAGTTTGGTCCCACTGATGTTAACACAGCTGGTTGTATAAAAGGTTCATCAAATATAAATCAAGTGTTGAAAGTTGTTTTTGGATTGTTGGGTGTTGTTGTTGGTGTTGTGCTTGCTTTTTTGTTGATTGTTATGTATAGGATGTGAACATTATAAGCTGCTGGGAATGTTATTCAACAAAAATAGTGCAACTGGAGTTCTTCATCATTCATCTACCCAGGATCCACCGGATACCGATGAAGAAAATGAGCTGGAACGGCAATATATTAACAGAGAGTGGGAGTCATGGGCATCCTGATAATGATAGTTCAGATGATGATATACAAGAAGTAGAGGGCTTCACACCTAGTAGGAAACGAAAAGTTCAAGTAAAAGCTCATAAATCCAAGAGAGAATCAACATCACGTCAAATGGGAGAAGCACTTGCAGCATGGGCGGAAGCATCTATGGCGAAAGCTGAGAGGTATAGGAGTGTGGACGGCACTTATTCCCTTGCTAAGTTTAAGGATTTCTGTAGACACCTATATGAAAGCCTTGGATAAGTTTAAGGATCCTGATTGGAGAGAAATGTTTATCGTCATGCCTAATGATAATAAGTTTGAATGGCTAGAGAGACTTTAGGGATATAACTTTACTTACATATGTGGCGTTGGTGATGAGATACATTTAGTGATGTTATGTTTATGGTCATTGATACATATAGCCACAGAGTTTAATGTCATTGATACTTGTTATTTGAGTTGGCTTGATGTTTATGTCATTGATACTTATGGCTACAAAGTTTAATGTCCATATCTTTTAATTATAATCTAGAAGGATGCTTTTTCACTTTTTCTTTCGCTTTTTGTATAATTTTTGCTTTTTCACTATTTTTTCGCTTTTAATTATAATTTTGAAATTTAGCTAAAATTATATATGTAACCAAAAAAGCTAAAAATATATTTTGCGTCTTATTTTGTTGTTATTATTTAATTAATAAATATTACAATAAAAATATTTCTAATTATATCCAAATTAAAAAAAGATATTATAAATTAATAATGAAAACAATTTTACCAAACAAGTTTTAAGTTTTTTAGTTCTTAAATCATTTTGAAAACAATTAAACCAAACGAGTTTTGAGGTTTCTCATCTTTAAAACAGTTTTTAAAAATTGTTTGTCAAGCAGGTTTTTTCTAAACTTTTTCTTGAAAACAATTTTCAAATTTTGGTTTATAAAACAATTTGCAAAAACAAAAAAAACCAAACACAATCAAACAGGCCCTATATTTGTACTTTTTCAGTTTCCAAATAACCGTATTTACAATAATGGTATTTACAACAATAAATTAAAGGTATTTACAATATTTAGTTATTTACAATAAGAGAACTATTGTCAAAAAAAAATAAGAAAGAGAATAGCAAGTCTGTTGAGCTTAATGTCCTGCCCCACGAGGCACCTATGATGAGCGAGGGATTAGTCACTGCTGTCCGTGTGGTGGATACCCAGGTTTACCCAAAAAGTCTGTTGAGCTTAATGTCCGGCTCTGCGTCCAATTTTGTTGGCTTGCTAATGAATCCCCTATTATGAAAAGAACAACAGTAACAGGATAGTCTTGCCATAAAATGTAAAATGTAAATATGTGAAAATCATAATACTATTATTGTAAAGAATGAAATGTAGAAAGCAAGCCCCAAAAAAATAGAAGAAGCAAGGAGGAACAAAAATACATAAAACGCATCAATTTGGTTAATGAACAAAGGAAATAAAATACATGAAGGAGGAAAAAGAAAGCCCAAAAAAACTACAACAGTCATCGAAGAAAATGAGGACCTTAGAATGGTTGGTTGGATCCACAACAAAGTAAGAAGGAAGCACCTATAAAACGACAAAGAGAAAAACTAGTACAAAGGGTGGAAAAAAACTATTGAAGAAGAGGCACCTCTCGGCCTTCCCAAACAGTTTTGTAGTCTTCCATGCCATGTTTTGCAGTTTGAAACATGCCAAAACATAGAAAAATGGATGTCAACAATTACAACAAAAAATAAAGAAAACAGGATAGAAGGAAATAATGGAAAAAAGAAAAGAGCAGTGAAAAGTAAGGAAAAGACGACTCTTGATTTAGTACTATGATACAAAGGTAAACAACAATAAAAAAAAGCTTAAATATCATTTACCCAGCAAAATTGTAACCGTATCCAGTTACCCCCTGCTGTTAGTTTTGGCTAACACCATTAATATTTGCAGGGGTAACTAGAAACACTTAATATTTGTAGGGGTAACTACCCCCACTTAATATTTGCACACAGAATATTTGCAGGGGTTAACTAAATCCCAAATGTCAGCCAAGTCAACCTAGACTTAACGTTGTTAGCCAAAACTAACAGCAGAGGGTAACTGGATACAATTACATTTTACAGGGTTTGTTTTAAAAAAAAAATTTTTGCAGGAAGTAAATGGATAAACGTGATACATGACCACCGCGCAGGAAGCCCACTAGAGTCTCGGTCTCCATATCTCTTGGTCACGCTCTCTCCTCTCCACTCCTTTTGTTTCTCGAAAAATCTCTCTTCTTTCTCACATCATCTCTCTCTTTTGCTGCAGTTCCTTCCTTTTTCTATCTTCTTTCTCTCTCCTTTTTTCTCTTTTTCTCCTTTGCAGACTTCTTTAAATTTAAATCTGTGGGTGGGATGCATTTATTATGTATGCGACACAATTATGAGGTGAGTGAGGAATTATAAGAGGAGAGAGAAGAAGGAATAGATTAAGTGGGTAGCTCATTTATAACTTAAAAACATCGTATGGATTAAATGGCATACAGTATTAAAATACACCAAAATACGTACGGAATGCGTTGGTGAGTGGTGGTGAGAAGGCCACACACACAAAAGGCAACCTTAATTAGACATATGTATGCGAAATAATGGCAACTTAGGAGATCCCATACATGGGGATCAACTTCTTTCGACTAATAGTTCTAGATTAAGAAGTTCCAACTACTACTATATTAGAAATTAAAAATGCAATAAAAAATGTGTATTATAAAAATATAAATAAAAAAAAACAAACTTCGACTGTAAACTGACATTAAGCAGTCAAACAAAAATAAAAAGGTAATTAGCGTTTTTTAAAAGATATATCATAAGTACAATAATTTTTTTCAAAAAAAAAGAAAACAAACGGTTTTTCTACTTGGCTCTCGGATTTTATACCAAATAAAAAAGAGTATATACGTGTACGTGGTTCAGTGGAAAGACAAAAATATTGTCAAAGCTTAGTCATGGGTTCACTCAATAACTCAATTCAACGTTTAGGAAGACAACGGCTTGACATTAAATAGGCATGGAAAATGACAAAGCAGACGCGGGGAAACTGTAAAACAATTAATGCGCATAATATGCAAACCGAGCGTTCACCTGTTGAACCGGTTAATAGGTAATCAAATTTTAAAACAGTAAAATTATCAACCATTCTCTTAGCAGTAAAACATGACACTCTTGACCTTCTCTTTGAGGGGTAGTAAGCCTCTAACAGCACCATTATCATCAATCATTTCCGGACCATCAGGCTCAATGTAATATCTGGCCCTATAGGCAGCCAAATAAGCATAATATACGGGGGGGCACTGCAATTGTAACAAGAGTATCCGTTAACTTATCACATGAAACATAAACATAGCGATTCCAAATGAACTAGACAACTTATCACAAGAAACATACCTATACCAACTGAGCGGGTGCATCTTGCATAGGTATAACACAAATTGTATGTAAGTTTTGAATACCATCCGAAGTGAATTTATTTTCGTCCCACAACACATGGTAATGAGTCGGACGGCTTGTACCCTGCAAAAATCTATGAGAACCTGACCTAATTTTAAATTATATCAACAGAGGCAAAAAAATTAACCTTCAATCCAGTATGACTGCAAAGGTAGGAGTCAAGTCCCGTTGGATGGCAGATATCAGAATCCACAACGGTGCCTGCAACATGTAGAATTTTATTATTAAGAAAGAAAAAGATCACCATAATGGTATGTCATGTGCATATCAAATTCAACTAAATACCAGCAATATATTGCCTCTCCTGTTGTGATGTTCACTTCCATCCCCGACAAAGAGCCTAGTATGATGACGCTTTTGAACCACCACAAATGTCACAGCCAGAGTATAGTCGCGAAAGGATCGAACAGCCTGGTAGTGAATGAAAACGTTAACAAACAATAAAGATAATTTAGAAATATTTATAAAAATTAGGGGCCGAGCAAAAAGCTAACAACCTCTTGGATTGCCTTGAGCTCATACGATAGTACTTTATCAAACTCTCCTTCAGAAACACCATCTCTACAAAAGAGAAATAATTTAGAATCCCCATATTCATAAACATGGCAGCAATCATGATTGGGCTTTAAATATTGAAGTACATTACCTATAAAATATAATCCTTTCAGGCTTCTGACTTTGACTAGCCTTATAAAAGGAAATTAATAATTCCCTAGCAAAAGATGAAACAAATAAAAGAATAAGTAATAATTCCCTTGCGTGTTGATGAGAGGTAAAGAGGCTACCTTATCATCCCACTCGGGGACAATTTTCCGGCTGAATCAGTAATCTGTGTGTATAAACCTTCAATCATTTCTTTATTTCTTTGCTGCGAAGATAGTACGGCTGCATACTTTGTAACTTGTGGCCATTCTTGGGACGCCATCACCTGCAGTTTAAATAATCATGATTTTGAATGTTTTAAGAAAATAAAGAGTTAAAAATAAATAAAAAGACCTAAAAACAATTTAAAAAACATACAGCTGCTATTGATGGACCATTGCCACAAGTTGGATGAGTCACATCAGCTCCAAAAATAATAGTACCCTTATCGCTAACTAATGGAATTCTTTTTAAATGTGCATCCAGAAGCACAGTATTTATCCCTCCAACTTTCACGTTTATTTTTAAGGCAACATTGCCAAGGTACTGCTCATTTATCTGAAGGACATGTTTAGACAAAACACATTGCGAAACTAACCCAAGGTCAGTTTCACATATGCGTTTAAGGTTACCTGCAATAACAAATAATTACATGTTAAGCTCACTGCTCACCCACATAATCAGAAAGTAACAGGCAAAATGGCGATTAACAGATCAAGCTCCTTTCCCATCTTTTCACTCTCCTCAAATTGTCCCCTCAGAACAGTCTCAAACTCGTCGGGTTGAGCACTTTGGGGAGAAAGCACCGGCAGATTGTTAAAATCGTAGTTAGGGGTCTCGGTAGAACTCACTGAGATTGTATATCATTATTTATATGTTGATGTTTTACAGAGAAACAGGGAATGTAGAGATCGAAGAGGCACGAGTAGATGATTAATCGGGAGGATATTGAAGACTTAGCTTTTATGTTTAAGCTTATGTTTTTCCCTTGTTATCTTTGTATCAGAACTTTATTTTGTTACCGGATGGATGAGTTATGTTTTTATTTCGCGCTTTCTTGTATGATATTGAACATTAAAGTTTGCTGATGGTTGATGGTCAGGGAACCGTTATGGTCTTATTTATGATTAAGACTGTCTTGTTGATTATTCAGCGAAAAATTTATAGTGGCGTTCAGTATCTAAACAGGAAATAATATCTCTGATGGAGTTAGGTATGGTACACTTAGGTATTCCTACTAGTTAGAAATACCCGGGTGTTACAGTTGGTATCAAAGTAGTTCGACCTAGTCGCACTTAGTTTAGGGTTGAGTGGATTCCTTGTTAGTCCTTGTTGTAATGTTGTAAGTATACTTGTGATGCTAAGAGACATTGAGCCTGATCAACTTAATACTTAGTGCATCATAAGCTGAATTATGGCAGGATGATCAAGCCGCGATCCTCTACCAAGACCGGAATCTCCAACCGGTGCATCCTCAGGAAAGGTGACATGACGGTGGAAGAAAAAACCGCTAAGTTTGAGAAGTTGTCTCAGTTTTACCAAGTGGTAAAGTATACTCCGAATGATGAATGGAATACGTAGATGTATAAGACGGGCCTTTATGCTTATGTGCTCAGGGTCTTAGTTCTTATACTCTCACCAATTATGCTGCCTTAGTGCAACCAGCCTATGTCGCCGGGGATGATCTCAAAGAGAGTACTGGAAAAGAAAGAAGGTAGTTGAATTATCAACTTCGAATGAAAAGTCCTAAGATAATTTCATCAAAGGAAAAGCAGGTGCAATTCTTCGATTCTTCAAAGGTCAGAAGATGTTCTAACTGTGGAAAGCATCACCGTGGTGAATGTCCACAAAGACTTAATAGGTACTACCACTACAAAAAAATTAGTCATTAGCGAGGGACAGTTCCCTCGCAAAATGACCTGATTCCCTCACTAATGGTTATTTGCGAGGGACTTAGCGAGGGACTGGTTCCCTCGCTAATTCCCTCCTCGCAAATGGGATTAGCGAGGGAAGTTGGATCCCTCGCTAATTAGCGAGGGACTATGCCGTCGCTAGTTCCCTCGCTAATGACTGCAGCTTTTCAGGTGATGGGACTCAGTTGCAGGGGTGTAAATGCGCAGGAATTAGCGACGGCTTTTTCCCTCGCTAATTCCCTCGCTAATGACTGCAGTTTTCAAAAAAAAAATGACACGTGTCCAGTGCTGAATGGCTTGTTTTTTTTATATATATTAATTAATGAATATTATATTATATTATTAATTTTGTGGTGATGTGTGGTGGTGGTGGTGGTGGTGGTGGTGGCGTGGTGGTGGTGATGGGTGGTTTAGAGTAGAGAGAAGGAGAAGAGTAAGGGAGAAAGAGAGAGAGAGAGAGGAGTGAGAGTGGTGGTGGTGGCGTGGTGGTGGTGTGGTGGTGGCGTGGTGGTGGTGGTGATGGGTGGTTTAGAGTAGAGAGAGAGAGGGAGAAAGAGAGAAGAGTGAGAGTGGTGGTGGTGGGGTGGTGGGTTGGTGGTGGTGAAGAGTAAGAGAGAGTGAGTGAGAGTGATAGGAGGTATGTGGTGGTGGTGGTGGTGGAAGAGTGAAGAGAGAAGAAGAGTGTGAGAGGAGGTGGTGATGATGGTGGTGGTGGTGGTGTTGGAAGAGTGAAGAGAGAAGAAGGGTGTGAGAGGAAGTGGAAGGGGGAAGAGGAAGGGAAGAGGAATGGTGAAGAGTGAGTGAGTGAGAAAGAAGAGTGAAGGTGTAAACGGATATAAAGGAAAAAAGAAAAAAATTTGCGAGGGAATTAGCGAGGGAACTGTCTCATCATCTGAAAAGTTAACGTTAGCGAGGGAATTAGCGAGGGAACTGTCCCTCGCTAATTTCTGCACCTTTACCAACCCCTGCGCTGAGTCCCATCATCTGAAAAAGCAAAATTTAGCGAGGGAATTAGCGAGGGCAGTCATTAGCGAGGGACAGTTCCCTCGCTAATGACAAAAAAATTGACAGCTCCATGCCCTCGCTAATTCCCTCGCTAATGATTGTTTTTGCGAGGGACAACAAGTCCCTCGCTAATTTCCGTCGCTAATTAGTGTTTTTTTTTGTAGTGTACTATTGTAATGAAGAGGGTCACTATGGTAAAGAGTGCCCTGCAAGGAAGAGTTCCAAGGAGTCACAAGCAGCCTCTTCCTTTGCCACTGGGCCTGCCTCCTCCTTTGTCGCTGCACCTGCCTCCTCCTCTGCTGTTGCGCCTGCCTCTTCCGCTGCTGTTGCGCTTGCCTCTGCCGCCCCTCCCAATCTTCGTCGTGCTGAATCTCAGGTTACACTTTACATCTTTGATTTCATTATTTATCTGAGGTGATAACGACTGTTGACTTGTTACTACTTATTAGAGCATTAGCTTCACTGCAATGGTTTTTATACATAGCTGGGAAATGATACTATGACCCTGAGATGAGCTCTTAATGATGTTCCTTGTATACTTTCTGGTATGAGGAACAATGGAGTTAACATTAATGTCAAATAATGTCTTGTTCATATAGACAGATTATAATCCTGATTCCTTGACTAACTTTATGTTTTATGCAATTACATTGGTGTTTGCTTTAACATAGCTGTACTCATGTTATTTTCGGCTTGCTTTTGATATATGCCAACTAGATGTAAAAGTAAAACTTTAGCATTCTATCTCAACATATAACAGAACCAATGCAAAAGTAAAACTTTAGCTATTGCTATTGTCATTGTGAATCAGTTTGGTCCAACAAAGTGTTTCTATTTCTCAGTATTATATGCTATTGCTATTGTGAATCAGTTTGGTCCCACTGATGTTAACACAGCTGGTTGTATAAAAGGTTCATCAAATATAAATCAAGTGTTGAAAGTTGTTTTTGGATTGTTGGGTGTTGTTGTTGGTGTTGTGCTTGCTTTTTTGTTGATTGTTATGTATAGGATGTGAACATTATAAGCTGCTGGGAATGTTATTCAACAAAAATAGTGCAACTGGAGTTCTTCATCATTCATCTACCCAGGATCCACCGGATACCGATGAAGAAAATGAGCTGGAACGGCAATATATTAACAGAGAGTGGGAGTCATGGGCATCCTGATAATGATAGTTCAGATGATGATATACAAGAAGTAGAGGGCTTCACACCTAGTAGGAAACGAAAAGTTCAAGTAAAAGCTCATAAATCCAAGAGAGAATCAACATCACGTCAAATGGGAGAAGCACTTGCAGCATGGGCGGAAGCATCTATGGCGAAAGCTGAGAGGTATAGGAGTGTGGACGGCACTTATTCCCTTGCTAAGTTTAAGGATTTCTGTAGACACCTATATGAAAGCCTTGGATAAGTTTAAGGATCCTGATTGGAGAGAAATGTTTATCGTCATGCCTAATGATAATAAGTTTGAATGGCTAGAGAGACTTTAGGGATATAACTTTACTTACATATGTGGCGTTGGTGATGAGATACATTTAGTGATGTTATGTTTATGGTCATTGATACATATAGCCACAGAGTTTAATGTCATTGATACTTGTTATTTGAGTTGGCTTGATGTTTATGTCATTGATACTTATGGCTACAAAGTTTAATGTCCATATCTTTTAATTATAATCTAGAAGGATGCTTTTTCACTTTTTCTTTCGCTTTTTGTATAATTTTTGCTTTTTCACTATTTTTTCGCTTTTCATTATAATTTTGAAATTTAGCTAAAATTATATATGTAACCAAAAAAGCTAAAAATATATTTTGCGTCTTATTTTGTTGTTATTATTTAATTAATAAATATTACAATAAAAATATTTCTAATTATATCCAAATTAAAAAAACATATTATAAATTAATAATGAAAACAATTTTACCAAACAAGTTTTAAGTTTTTTAGTTCTTAAATCATTTTGAAAACAATTAAACCAAACGAGTTTTGAGGTTTCTCATCTTTAAAACAGTTTTTAAAAATTGTTTGTCAAGCAGGTTTTTTCTAAACTTTTTCTTGAAAACAATTTTCAAATTTTGGTTTATAAAACAATTTGCAAAAACAAAAAAAACCAAACACAATCAAACAGGCCCTATATTTGTACTTTTTCAGTTTCCAAATAACCGTATTTACAATAATGGTATTTACAACAATAAATTAAAGGTATTTACAATATTTAGTTATTTACAATAAGAGAACTATTGTCAAAAAAAAATAAGAAAGAGAATAGCAAGTCTGTTGAGCTTAATGTCCTGCCCCACGAGACACCTATGATGAGCGAGGGATTAGTCACTGCTGTCCGTGTGGTGGATACCCAGGTTTACCCAAAAAGTCTGTTGAGCTTAATGTCCGGCTCTGCGTCCAATTTTGTTGGCTTGCTAATGAATCCCCTATTATGAAAAGAACAACAGTAACAGGATAGTCTTGCCATAAAATGTAAAATGTAAATATGTGAAAATCATAATACTATTATTGTAAAGAATGAAATGTAGAAAGCAAGCCCCAAAAAAATAGAAGAAGCAAGGAGGAACAAAAATACATAAAACGCATCAATTTGGTTAATGAACAAAGGAAATAAAATACATGAAGGAGGAAAAAGAAAGCCCAAAAAAACTACAACAGTCATCGAAGAAAATGAGGACCTTAGAATGGTTGGTTGGATCCACAACAAAGTAAGAAGGAAGCACCTATAAAACGACAAAGAGAAAAACTAGTACAAAGGGTGGAAAAAAACTATTGAAGAAGAGGCACCTCTCGGCCTTCCCAAACAGTTTTGTAGTCTTCCATGCCATGTTTTGCAGTTTGAAACATGCCAAAACATAGAAAAATGGATGTCAACAATTACAACAAAAAATAAAGAAAACAGGATAGAAGGAAATAATGGAAAAAAGAAAAGAGCAGTGAAAAGTAAGGAAAAGACGACTCTTGATTTAGTACTATGATACAAAGGTAAACAACAATAAAAAAAAGCTTAAATATCATTTACCCAGCAAAATTGTAACCGTATCCAGTTACCCCATGCTGTTAGTTTTGGCTAACACCATTAATATTTGCAGGGGTAACTAGAAACACTTAATATTTGTAGGGGTAACTACCCCCACTTAATATTTGCACACAGAATATTTGCAGGGGTTAACTAAATCCCAAATGTCAGCCAAGTCAACCTAGACTTAACGTTGTTAGCCAAAACTAACAGCAGGGGGTAACTGGATACAATTACATTTTACAGGGTTTGTTTTAAAAAAAAATTTTTTGCAGGAAGTAAATGGATAAACGTGATACATGACCACCGCGCAGGAAGCCCACTAGAGTCTCGGTCTCCATATCTCTTGGTCACGCTCTCTCCTCTCCACTCCTTTTGTTTCTCGAAAAATCTCTCTTCTCTCTCACATCATCTCTCTCTTTTGCTGCAGTTCCTTCCTTTTTCTATCTTCTTTCTCTCTCCTTTTTTCTCTTTTTCTCCTTTGCAGACTTCTTTAAATTTAAATCTGTGGGTGGGATGCATTTATTATGTATGCGACACAATTATGAGGTGAGTGAGGAATTATAAGAGGAGAGAGAAGAAGGAATAGATTAAGTGGGTAGCTCATTTATAACTTAAAAACATCGTATGGATTAAATGGCATACAGTATTAAAATACACCAAAATACGTACGGAATGCGTTGGTGAGTGGTGGTGAGAAGGCCACACACACAAAAGGCAACCTTAATTAGACATATGTATGCGAAATAATGGCAACTTAGGAGATCCCATACATGGGGATCAACTTCTTTCGACTAATAGTTCTAGATTAAGAAGTTCCAACTACTACTATATTAGAAATTAAAAATGCAATAAAAAATGTGTATTATAAAAATATAAATAAAAAAAAACAAACTTCGACTGTAAACTGACATTAAGCAGTCAAACAAAAATAAAAAGGTAATTAGCGTTTTTTAAAAGATATATCATAAGTACAATAATTTTTTTCAAAAAAAAAGAAAACAAACGGTTTTTCTACTTGGCTCTCGGATTTTATACCAAATAAAAAAGAGTATATACGTGTACGTGGTTCAGTGGAAAGACAAAAATATTGTCAAAGCTTAGTCATGGGTTCACTCAATAACTCAATTCAACGTTTAGGAAGACAACGGCTTGACATTAAATAGGCATGGAAAATGACAAAGCAGACGCGGGGAAACTGTAAAACAATTAATGCGCATAATATGCAAACCGAGCGTTCACCTGTTGAACCGGTTAATAGGTAATCAAATTTTAAAACAGTAAAATTATCAACCATTCTCTTAGCAGTAAAACATGACACTCTTGACCTTCTCTTTGAGGGGTAGTAAGCCTCTAACAGCACCATTATCATCAATCATTTCCGGACCATCAGGCTCAATGTAATATCTGGCCCTATAGGCAGCCAAATAAGCATAATATACGGGGGGGCACTGCAATTGTAACAAGAGTATCCGTTAACTTATCACATGAAACATAAACATAGCGATTCCAAATGAACTAGACAACTTATCACAAGAAACATACCTATACCAACTGAGCGGGTGCATCTTGCATAGGTATAACACAAATTGTATGTAAGTTTTGAATACCATCCGAAGTGAATTTATTTTCGTCCCACAACACATGGTAATGAGTCGGACGGCTTGTACCCTGCAAAAATCTATGAGAACCTGACCTAATTTTAAATTATATCAACAGAGGCAAAAAAATTAACCTTCAATCCAGTATGACTGCAAAGGTAGGAGTCAAGTCCCGTTGGATGGCAGATATCAGAATCCACAACGGTGCCTGCAACATGTAGAATTTTATTATTAAGAAAGAAAAAGATCACCATAATGGTATGTCATGTGCATATCAAATTCAACTAAATACCAGCAATATATTGCCTCTCCTGTTGTGATGTTCACTTCCATCCCCGACAAAGAGCCTAGTATGATGACGCTTTTGAACCACCACAAATGTCACAGCCAGAGTATAGTCGCGAAAGGATCGAACAGCCTGGTAGTGAATGAAAACGTTAACAAACAATAAAGATAATTTAGAAATATTTATAAAAATTAGGGGCCGAGCAAAAAGCTAACAACCTCTTGGATTGCCTTGAGCTCATACGATAGTACTTTATCAAACTCTCCTTCAGAAACACCATCTCTACAAAAGAGAAATAATTTAGAATCCCCATATTCATAAACATGGCAGCAATCATGATTGGGCTTTAAATATTGAAGTACATTACCTATAAAATATAATCCTTTCAGGCTTCTGACTTTGACTAGCCTTATAAAAGGAAATTAATAATTCCCTAGCAAAAGATGAAACAAATAAAAGAATAAGTAATAATTCCCTTGCGTGTTGATGAGAGGTAAAGAGGCTACCTTATCATCCCACTCGGGGACAATTTTCCGGCTGAATCAGTAATCTGTGTGTATAAACCTTCAATCATTTCTTTATTTCTTTGCTGCGAAGATAGTACGGCTGCATACTTTGTAACTTGTGGCCATTCTTGGGACGCCATCACCTGCAGTTTAAATAATCATGATTTTGAATGTTTTAAGAAAATAAAGAGTTAAAAATAAATAAAAAGACCTAAAAACAATTTAAAAAACATACAGCTGCTATTGATGGACCATTGCCACAAGTTGGATGAGTCACATCAGCTCCAAAAATAATAGTACCCTTATCGCTAACTAATGGAATTCTTTTTAAATGTGCATCCAGAAGCACAGTATTTATCCCTCCAACTTTCACGTTTATTTTTAAGGCAACATTGCCAAGGTACTGCTCATTTATCTGAAGGACATGTTTAGACAAAACACATTGCGAAACTAACCCAAGGTCAGTTTCACATATGCGTTTAAGGTTACCTGCAATAACAAATAATTACATGTTAAGCTCACTGCTCACCCACATAATCAGAAAGTAACAGGCAAAATGGCGATTAACAGATCAAGCTCCTTTCCCATCTTTTCACTCTCCTCAAATTGTCCCCTCAGAACAGTCTCAAACTCGTCGGGTTGAGCACTTTGGGGAGAAAGCACCGGCAGATTGTTAAAATCCTGATTACATGCGAGCGAATTAAAAATCAAAGTAAACTATATATAAGAAAAGTAGATGAGATATTTCGTACCATGCCATATATACAGCACTTTTTGGCAAGTCTACTGCAAAATCTCCCTGCTGGTTTTTCCGAAACATCGTTTGAAAAATTCACACACAACCAATTGCGTTTGAAACATCAGCTGAAAGGACCCCCAAGATGTTATATGCTATAAAACGCAAAACTAAGAAAAGTCACCAAAAGAATTGTAAAACAGTAACAATACATAAGGCGAAGGGAGAATCCGAGCATCGACTTGGACGAGTTCCTTGTTGATTTTGATTCCAAACTCTCTAGCAAGAGGATCTTCATCGTAAGCATTATTACGGTATTACCTACTGCTTGAAAAAAGCAAACATGTGACGAATTAAGCAGAGAATAACAACATTCATAAACCAATCTATCCAAAAAAAGTGTTCTATTTGACGTCTAGGATATGGTGTTCTCTATCAACAGGACACGGGCATGAGACTTTACCAAAAGCAATAAGTTGTTTCTTATTCAACCTTCTAGAATATAGCTGCCCTTTTACAATCGTGCAAACCTAAATTTCACAAAACATATTAACATAGGTAGTCGTGACATGACAGGATAATAGCCAAGAGTAATGATTTACGAGAATGATTACCTCCATTGGTAGGTAGATCTTCTTCTTTGGATCTTGGACTCGCAAACAAGGCCACCAAGTATCTCGAATGTTGAATTGGTATCTCTCACGGAAATAATCAGCAACAGACATCGTGGTTCCCAACTGAGCATTGTGGAACCTACAATTATTAATTACAAAGTTAAAGAAAGTCAGCAAAAGACCTACATTGTATTGAACAACTACTTACCTCAACTCTCCGGGAGTCTCCGAAGCTAGACCAGTTATACAATATTTTCTCTTAATTTTTTGACTGTGTATTGTTTCAACTTTGATACCAATTAGAGCTTCCTCGATCTGTTAAAATAAATGAAGAAAGAAATAAGGTAATACATAAATACCCAAAAATAAAAACTACGCAAAATCAAAATGAGACAGTTTATATCACGACCTTTTCAAAATCAGCTTGAGATAGGCGGAAAGTGGTGGCGGTTGATCGACCTAGTAACCGTGCAACATAGTCGTTGACAGCCAATGCCTCGATAAAAATACTTGTTGACATATCTGCATAATCAGGGATGAGCAGTCAGTTGGTGAATAAAAAATATATACAGGCTCGCAAAAACATGTTACACACCAATGTTCAGTGACAGTTCCTTCTGAGTGTGAAGAACACTTGGGTAGAAACCACGCCAACTTTCCACACCATTGCCTAATGGACTTCTACTCAGATCAGGTGAATAGTGTGTTCTGCCCACTCGAAAGTACCTACAAAATGCCTCAGTTAGCAAAATCAAACATAACAAGGTGAAGTAAAATGCATTCAGAATATTGAACCTGGTATTAGGTTTAAATACTGAACCTGGTATTAGGTTGTCCACCCAAGCCACCAGCACCCGAGGTGACCCCACAATCTGCATTACTTGAGGCAAAAAGGCCTCCCCCTCGCCCTACAAAGGGGAGCCTCGGTACTAGGTGTCATGTTAAGGCTAATCACTTCGTTGTTCGTTTGGAGAAGAAGGATATTTACCAGTACAATGTAAGTTTCACATCTAATGTTTATTTCTTTTTTCTCCAATGGTTATTTCATTTTTTCTCATTAGTGTTGATGCTTTTGGTTATTTAGCTTAGGATAACTTCTGCGGTCACATCGCAAGGATACAATCAGCTAAAATCTCCAGAAATCAACCGTGCAGTCATGGGACAGCTTATGAAATGTTTTCAGGGAAACGGGCTTCCAGCTTACGATGGCGGAAGGAACCTTTATATAGCACAGAAGCTTCTTTTTGAAATGAAAAAATACCCAATCACACTCAATGGAGCTGGAGGGCAACGGTTTGTTTATGTTTCCTACCATTTGTTAGTTCATATACTTGTAATTAGGGGTGTAGTACCATATTGGACCACTATAGAAAACCCATACTGTTTTGAAAAAAAAAACCAAACTCATTCTGTTTAATAAAAAAGTGTAATACTGGGAATCCATATATTTCTGTACATTTTTTTATTAAATAGAATGGGTTTGGTTTTTTTTTTCAAAATAGTATGGGTTTTTTATAGTGGTCCAATATGGTACTACATCCCTAATTACAAGTATATGAACTAACAAATGGTAGTAAACATAAACAAACCGTTGCCCTCCAGCTCCATTGAGTGTGATTGAGTATTTTTTCATTTCAAAAAGAAGCTTCTGCGCCATATAAAGGTTCCTCCCGCCATCGTAAGCTGAAAGTCCATTTCCCTGAAAACATTTCATAAGGTGTCACATGACTGCACGGTTGATTTCTTGAGATTTTAGCTGATTGTGATGTGACCTCAGGAGTTATCCTAACCTAAATAACCAAAGAAAAAATAAAATAACTAAGAAAAAAGAAATAAACATTAGATGTGAAACTTACATTGGTAAATATCAACAACGAAGTGATTAGCCTTAACATGACACCTAGTACCGGGCTCCCCTTGTAGGGCGAGGTGAGGCCTTTTTGCCTCAAGTAATGCAGATTGTGGGGTCACCTCGGGTGCTGGTGGCTTGGGTGGACCACCATACGAAAGAATCATGTCATGGCCACTCCCCATACCACCACCTGCACGGCCAGTGCGGCTAGCACCATATCCCTGACCTCCTTGCTGATACTTAGGAGGAACACCATATTGCTGTTGGGGCTGAGGAGGCCCCCCCCTACCTTGATACTCAGGAGGGGCGCCATACTGCTGCTGGGGCATCTCACGACCGTGCCCGCCATAACCACCGCGTCCACCTTGGGGACCCCAACCACGACCTCCTTGGGGTCCACTACCTCCGACAGCAGCAGCCTGTTGTGGAAGTGGATTATTCCCAGTTTTAGAGCTTTCACCCCCACTAGGTCCTTTAGCTCTTTTCTTTCTCACCATGGCTGCAACAACTACAGAAAACGCAGTATTTGATAAGCCGCATAATTCGAGCCACATCATCTGTTCAAATAAAACATCAAATGAAGTACCCAGAAAAAACTCAGCACACACTAATTAAACTAACTGAGGATTTTACAACAGAACCATCAAAAAACCCTAGAATAACAACAGATAATTCTAAAAAAAAAAAACCCTAGAATGAGAAAATCAAAGATGAGAGAACAAGAATGGCTAGCTCTGAGTGTAGAAAAAGTGAGAGAACACTTACGATCCGAGTTAGAGAAATCTATGGGATGAAAACTGCGATGAGGTGACTCAGGTGAGTGTTCTCCAAACGTCGTCACTGTTTGGGTTTAGTCGATCGTCTCAATTATAGCCTATATGGGAAACGAGGGTTGATATATATTGTACGAATTGATTTTGTAAACGAAACGTAAGAAACGTAAATGACTAATAAAAAAGCCGGATAACAATACATGGGCAGGTACGTGGCTAAAGAGTAGGAGTGATAAGTGGAAAACTAACCAATTAAAATCTTTCACATACCTTCTTCGCTTTCGTCTCGTACTAGAGTGTTTTCCATGCGAAACTACTAACAAATAAAAAAAGAGTCTGAATCGTCACATTAAATAGGAGTAATCGTTAAGTCGTGTCATTAAATATTTAAATATAATACTAAAAACTAAAAAAAACTAAGTGGTGCCATTTCCCGAAATCTCTCTCGGGACATATAAATAAAAATAAAAATAAAAATAAGGACCTTTTTTTGAGCAAAGGAATAAAATAAAATGCTTACATCTTCTGCCTTAGGTAGCCAACCTGAACACTCAGTTCACTAATATGACAAAGCCTCAACATAAAATGAGAAGAAATGATCAAATAGTAGTCACAAAGTTTGGAATTTCCATCGTTCTAGAGAAGCATTGCCTTTTTCTATTTAAAACATTTTAAAGTATAATCAAATGAAAGGAAAACATATAAAGTACATACATTTTTTTTCTGATAATCTGATTAATTAATTATACAGATGACAATACCAAATAGATTCTAGTAATTATACACACAACAATGTAACTACATTTTCCTAATACTTGTGCTTTTGGCAACTCAGTGGAAGTATGTACCTCTCGTCCAGGTGCTATGCTATCTCTACAAAAACCCCATATGGATTTATTGATTTGATTTCACAGTTCCTGAGGCATAGAGGAAAGAACAGCTATATATTATATAATCTTTAGATGAATAATTTTGCCATAAAAAATTAGAAAACCATTCAAAGAAAATCAAAGAGTTTGATAAGGAACAAAATACAATAAACGACCAATATAAAAACATCCTTCTTTATAGTATCTTAATGAGAAATATATCATTATGTCAGGGCTTGGGCTAAACATGAGTGAGATCATCAGCAATGCTGAGCCAAAGCATCTAACTATATCATTTGAAAGAAGTAAAAGGACCAATAAAGAAAGAAGTTATTGATTGTATTTCATGCTTTATGTTTCTTCCTCTTATGCTTTCAGTATTTCCTTTTGTTTTTTGATATCATGTAGTTTCCTTAGAAAGAGTAGATTCAAAGCCATGATCTCTCTAAAAAAAACAAGTTCATTGACTTGTACCATTGAAAGTCTTCAATTCATCGTGTCAGTTCAAGCAATAGACCAATATAAGCAGAAGAACCAGAGGATACCTATATATATATATATATATCACCAAGAGTTGGAACCATTGTCAAATTACTAGACTTCTCTAAACTAGACAAATCTCGCAAATATTTTTACCTGCAAAAGCCACATAAGAGTTAATCATTGCATATGAATAGATGGACACTGTAATGATGACATAAAACCAGCATGTGTATAAGTCGATTGTTCTCATACACTGCCATTATCTTCTGTATCAATAGCTTCTATTCCAGATTCCTCAATAATGCTCTTCACTTTTTTCCCACCGGAACCGATTATGAGATTAACTTTGTCTGGTCTGACCTATAAAAAAATTATGATGGGAGAAAGAGACGTTAAATGTTGCAGATCATAATTTTAGAATGAAGACATAAAATGGGTGACTGAGAGTGAGTGATAACAAAAGAACATGGGTCAAACGTAACATAAAAACAAAAGCAAAAAAACAGACCTTCATAATGTGAATCAGAGGAGCATACTTGGATAACCTTTTTGCTGGAGGGGGCGAGCAATTCATCATTTCTCCTAAATTAGGTAACGAAAGAAAGGGACAAGAATACACAAACATATTTAGGATTTCAACAACAACCGATGATAATTAATCTAAAACCTCAAAAATATGAAAACGAATTTCAACTTTTACAGAATTCACTATGAAAATTTCTCCCAAAATTACATGTACACTATGATTTTGACTTTGTTAGGTGTCAAAGACACTGCTCAGTTTTGGATTTATATAAATGAGACCCTTGCTTATTTATTTTTAAAGAAACTGTTACTATTTTTTATCCTTTGATCTATGTCAGTGACATTATCACTGCCGGTAGTCCAAGAAACAAAACCTGGTGCCCAAGTCGAGTGCTGAAGCTGACTACAATAATTTGGTTCTCATTGCTAGTGAAATCCTTAAAATTCAGTCACTTCTTATAAACTTTGGGTTTCTTTCTCCCCTCCCATTATTCACTGTTACAACCAAAGTACACTTTCATTATGTAATAATCCAGTTTTACACTCTTGCACCAAGCACATGGGGCTTGACATCTTCGTCAAAAAAAGGTTCTGAACAGATCTCTCATTGTCTCCCACATTCTTGCTCAAGATCAAGAAGTGGCAAATGTGTTGCCCAAGCATTTGCCAAAGCATCATTTTCGCATTCATTAAACTAATCATAGGGTGATCAGTGCTACTTAGTCTCACATACGGACACTACGACATTCTAGAATATCCAGAAGTCTGTTAATCTAACTCACGGACCTCAGTCACGTGTCAGTTATAGGATATTATTCTGTTTAATTTGTTATGTGTAGCCTGAAAGACAAGCTCGGGTGTATCTATAAATATCATTGTATCAGTGTGATTATCAGGTCGAACTGAAAAAATCATTATAGTCAAATTCACACAGTTTTCTCTCAATTTCTTTTGATTATCCCTCTACCTCTAGGTTCTGGTCTTTGTTTAGTTTCCTAGTATAGTATGGAAATTGATTTTTCCTTCTGTCAAACATTGAAAATATAGGTGGTTGGTTACTATCAAGCAAAATTAATTTTCTCTCCAATCCCCAGCTTCAGAAGAAGACATAAATTTAGACCAAGTACAAGTTTACACTATCTTTTACATCAAACTTGCTTTATTTAGAGTAAAAATACCAAACATAAATCACCTCACTACAAGCTCTATTGTAACCAAATTAATTTTGCATAATCAATTCCATTCAAATTCACTTTTCTTAAACGCTCACCCAAATACACCTCTCTTATGTTTCAATTGGTGGCCTGGTGTGAAAGGATCTTCACAAAACAGACAAAGCCCCTTGGTTTTTCTCTCCTCCAATTGGGCAGCAGTAAAAGTGTGATTGGGTTTTGGGAATAGTGGCTTTGGATTAGGGTTTGGAAGTGGATTTTGGCCTGTGTTTGTGGGCTTGGGAAGGTTTATCTGGTTTCTGGTGAGTTGGTTGTAAGAGCTAGAACTAGGGCTATATTTCTGGGAATTACGATAGGAGGGGGTTTTAGCAAATTCATAAAATCGAGCCAAGTTTGCAGCATGAGCTATATCAGTAGTGTGTTCCAAACCAGATAGAAAAATGCTAGGTTAGCGTTTTTAGCTATGTTAATATTAATACCCAAGAAAATAATATCAATTGTTTTGAAGATATTTGAAAATATATATACAAAAGGACCAAATTTTGAGATTCATCCCCATATTTGAAGTTGAAACACCTCCCTTCAAATGTATAGAAATCGGTTGGATCGAGAACCAGTCACTTCGGCAGTTGGTTCAATCCCATTTGAACCGCAGGCCAATTGAACCACTAAGAGCCGGGTTGAACCGGTTAGAATCGCGGTTCAATGCTTTGAACCGCCAACTGGCTTGGGTTGAACCACCCGAAATGCATTTTTTGATTTTTTTTAATTTACCTTTTCTCCAAAATTTAATACTTTTCTTATTTTTTTATTTAATTATTAATCATCCGGTTCAACCATGGTTGAACTTAGTGAACCATGACCCAAAGATCTCTCCGGTTCAATCTCCAGTCCGATTTTAAAAACAATGATAGAAATGCAAAAGACTCACACTTAGGTGGTCAACTCAAATTCAATGAGCGCAAGATCAGGAAGATAATAGGATAATTTCACTTAAGTAGCATTATAGTTGCATCAGCTCCATTCTGAGGTAGAAGTATTGTATATCAGTAGAGAAAAAATATATATGGATGTAGTTGGAAGGATTTGGTGGGAAAGGATAATAGGGAAATTTTTCATTTCAAAATTTATTAAGTATAAACAACATTCATAAATGCAAATAAGCAATGATACAAAGAATACCAAATTCTGTTAATACTTTATAGTCCTTTGCTCTTCTTATTTCAAAAACTCTCAAATAATTAGAATGTTTGCATAAAACGTATATTTTCCCTTCCTCTTAAAACTTCATCCAAACATCCCAAAGCGAACAAGATTTTGTTTAAAATCAAACACATTCTATTTGTGGCAAGTCATTCTCACTAAATGGAGGGAAAAGATAAATAACTTACCCAGCTTCGGATGGAATTTTGGGAAAATCAGTTAGCACACCATCAACAGAGAAGTCACCATCATTCTGATGCAAGAACTTCCAGGCCCGCTTTATGTGCATGTGAGACCAAAGAGGTATGTGGTTGTAGACGAAGACTTGCATCTACAGGTAGGTAGGGGTGCACATAAAATTCGACAAACTATGAGTTAATAGAAAGAACTAATGGAATTTTGTCAAAAAAAAAAAGAAAGAACTAATAGAAAGACATTTGAATTCGAGTGACGTTAATAGAAAGAACTATCAGAGAACACATTATAAAGAGTGAAAGTTCAAACGATTAAAACAAGAAATTTCAGTGCTCATGCACTCAAGTTAGAAAAATGTGCAACCACTATACTATAATATTCTAAAAGTCAAAAGTCAGAACATATTTTTTGAACAATGCAGTGAAATTGTTTCCTTTCCTACTGTAACACCCCGATAAATTCTAACATATAGAATCACCGAAATGCACTAAATGGCATACATCAGAGTAACTTCCTGTTAATGAAATATTGAACACATCTAAAACTTTCGATAATACATATCAAATGGTTCTCTGAACCTTATAAACTTCCTGAAAATGCTTAAGTTTCAAAACTTAAGACTTGTACATAATCCTGGTGTTCAATACTCAAAACATAAAGTAGCGGAAACGATTTTACAACTTAAACAATGAAAGTTATACAATCGATAACATAGAAACAATAAATGGGACAAAGGTCTAAGACATGAAAATCGGTCTTCAATGACTCCAAGAGTCGCACCGGCTAACCGTGCTTCGTCGCCTTTGCTTTCCCCTGTTTCTCTGTAAAAACCACAAATATGAAGGGTGAGATAAACATTATCTCAGTGAGTCCTATCGAGACCCCTTACTAACTCTAGCGGTTCATTATGCCTTGCTTTGAACTCGTGGTCCTAAAAAGCAACCACGTGGAAATATATTAAGTTCCTGTATCAATTATGCTCATGGCCCTCCTAAGCGACACATGCAGCATACAATCTTTTGTTCCATGCTTTTAGCATAACACCTCAGTCTACCTATTTTATAGGTACTTCTTTGACTTTGGTGAACCCATCCCGCTATTTCTAGTGGGTGAAACAGTCTTGAGTCTAGGTTTTGGGGCTCATGACTTCCCCTCCCCTAGTATGCTAACCTCTAAGGGTCGTCACCCTTTTTCCTCTTGTATTTATTATACATTATATATCCATGTACCCGCAATGGGTTGTTAGTCATTTCAGTCATGTACCGTGTATAATATCAGTCAAGTATCGTGTATCATATCAGTCAAATACCGTGTATCATATCAGTCAAGTACCGTGTATCATATCAGTCAAGTACTGTGTATTATTATTACTTGACATATGTTCTCTCGCGTTCTCTAAGTACGGTCTTCCATTTTATTCATAATACACAAGTTTTCTATTAAACATGTTCAATCTCATGATATCGGTATCTTTACATTGTTGGGGGACCTTGGGGAATGGATTAGAAGGGAATTGGAATCATTTGGAACGGATAAAAAGGTACTTTGAATTTGAAGATCAGGAGGTCTCACACGACCCGTGCGTGTAAGCGCACGACCCGTGCGCTGTTGAACAAAGATGTAAAAGATTTCCAGAAAGATACGCACGACCCGTGCGACTAGGCGCACGATCCGGGCGTTGTTAAATAAAAGTTCCAGAAGGATACACACGACCCGTGCGACTAGGCGCACGATCCATGTGTGTTTAAAAACTCAGTTCGTGTAACATCAGATGGGGGCGCACGACCCGTGCACAGAGGCACACGATCCGTGCGTCTCCATCCGTTTTCCAGAAAACAGACTTTTCATGAGTAAATTCCATTCCGTTCCGATTCCAATTTTGTTCCGATCGATATCCCAACATAACAGTTATTATTCCAGACCAGCGAAAGCGATTAAACAGTCAAACAATATATATCATAAATCGACAATCCAATCAATCCGAGCAATTATGCGATTTACGGTTTTTCGATAAAAACGTTTTCGTTAAGTTTTCACAAAGCGGATTTTCCATAGTATCATTTCAGAAAATAATATGACTCGACAACAAAACGTCCCTAAGCGAGTATAGAACTCACCGATTTGACGACCTCGCGAGAAATCACGTCCTCACGAACCGTAACCTCTCGAACAATCCCCGTAATCACGTACTCGCACCGAACTCGTCCGATACTCGAAACGGAACTTCGGAACAGCAACCAATCACAAATCCAGCTACTGAACTTCCTCCTTGACTACGGAATTGGCATCTCTCGAACTTTGGCGATTCGATCCGAAATTTGAGGAACCAACACTTCCAATTTCGCATCCGTTTTCCAGACTCTGAGCAGTTTTGTAACACGCGTATCTTGGTCAAATCGTGGCCAAAACCCTTCAAACCAGTGCCCATTGTGTAGATAACTTTATCTACTTTCTGATGGTCAAAGGTTCATACGCATGCATCCAGTAACTTGGGAGATACACCCGAAACAAGGTGACTGGTCCAGGACATTGCTTGATTCTGAACCCGAAACTTGGAGACATGATATCTCCTTCATTTCTCCATGAAATCATACGGTTCTTGTGTCCAGAATGAAGATATTTGTGTCTAGTTTCCAGAGGGACAAGAATCACGATCATCGGAGTAGTGTACAGTGAGATACGATGCAATCACTGAAGGGTCCCCAAACTGTTTTTACCCAGAAATTTTCCAGAACTTCCAGCTTCTGCCTCCATCTTTCTCCTACTTAAGATGAACGAATTTAACCTCTAATAACCAACTTCCAGCTTCAATCTTCAAGGATTCCACCTCTTGTAACATCATGCAAGTTCTTAAGCCTTGAATCCACTCCTAAGCTAGACATGGAAAGCCTCCAAGTAGGCATCATGAACAAAAACGAAAATGAAGAATTTGAGCTTGGATGGGTTATTGGTTCTGAAACTTGATGATGGCTGAGAAATGGGAAGTGATATTGGTACCAGAAGATAGAGGTTGATGAGCTGAATTTCATGAGTAAAAAATGATGAACATGCACCAAAGATTGAGCAACTCTCCTCTCCCCCTTTGTCTCCCTCTCTCATGCGACTTCCCTTCTCTCTCAATCTCCCATTTATGTTTCTTTTCCATTTCAGAATGTGTTGAGTGTTAGTGGAGTGGCTCAGCTGAAGGAGAATATAAATTACTATGGAAATGACCCATCTACCCCTAGCTTACCAATTATCTCTTAAACTCAACTTAATTCAATTCTAATTCCATAACTAATCAATAATTTATACGATAATCACATATTGCATAAAGTTGTGTTCAGTGGAGGATGGTTTAGCCGAAACTCTTAAATAAGTGGAAAAGACGAAAATACCCCTGGGCTCCTATTTGCTTAAAATCCCACTTAACTCACCATATCATAATTAATCAATAATGCTAATTAATCATCTCGACCTCTTGCTAAATTAAATAATTTAAATTAGCGAAATTGGGGATGTTACAATCACCCCAACTTTTAAAAATTTTGTCCTCAAAATTGACAAAACGTACCTCAATCGAAAATATGGGGATATTTCACCCACATGTTTTCCTTTACTTCCCATGTCGCTTCGTCGAGTGATGCACCGTCCCAAAGCACCTTGACAATAGGGATTGATCTTGTCCGGAGCGTTTTCTCGCCACATTCAATGATCCTGTGGAAGTAGGATGATAAGGTAAATCCGGTCTGATGTCAATCGCTTCATAACTTAATGGTTGATTCAGATCATGAATATATTTCCTTAGCTGCGATACATGAAACACATCATGTAATCTGGACAATTATGGAGGTAATGCAATGCGATACGCTACCGGCCCAACTCGCTCGACAATCTGGAAGTGTCCGACATACCGAGGACTGAGCTACTTCGCTCGCAAAGCAATACCGGTCCCGATGGTTGGAGAAAGTCTCCAAAAAGACATGGTCTCCTTCTTTGAATTCTAACGGTCTTCTTCTCTTATCCGCATAACTCTTTTGTCGACTCTGCGCGGCTTTCATCCTTTCTCTTATCTGACGGATCTTCTCCGTAGTCTCACGGACCAAATCCGGTCCCAACAATCTCTGCTCACCTATATCCCACCAACACAATGGTGTTCTACAGTTCCTTCCATACCGTGCTTCATATGGAGTCGTTCCGATACTAGAATGGTAACTGTTGTTGTATGAAAATTCCACCAATGGAAGATGATCCTCCCATCTGCCTCCACTATCGATTACACAAGCCCTCAACATATCCTCCAATGTCTGGATTGTCCTCTCAGTCTGCCCATCTGTCTTAGGATGGTATGCGGTGCTAACACACACCGTTGTCCCTAACGCCATGTTCAATGCTCTCCAAAATCGAGATGTGAACTTGGGATCTCGATCACAGATGATACTTGTAGGGATTCCATGCAAATTCATAATATTCTTGAGATACTCATTTGCTAACTTAGCAACCTTGTGATTCGAACGCACCGGAATAAAATGAGCGGACTTGGTCAGGCGATCCACCACTACCCAAATAGAATCATTTCCGGCTTGGGACCGTGGCAATCCCATGACAAAATCCATAGATATGCTTTCCCATTTCCATTCAGGTACATTCAACGGCTGTAACTGGCCACCTGGCTTCTGGTGCTCTATCTTAACCCTTTGACAAGTCAAGCATCGAGACACAAACTCTGCAATATCCATTTTCATACCCGGCCACCAATACAATTGCTTCAAATCTCGATACATCTTGGTGGACCCAGGATGTATTGAGAACTGACTCTTATTAGCCTCTTCTAGAACTTGCCTCTTTACATCCTCATCATTCGGCACACAGATTCTACCATCAAAATGAATTACGCCATCACCGTCTTCGGTGTAACTCGACAATCTTTTCTGTGCTTGCAGCTCTACATCACCTTCTTGGGCTGAGCGAATCAGATTTCTCAATGAACTTGAAATCCGAATATGGCTCAACACCAACTTGTTCCTTCTTGACTTAACTCTCAAGTTGAGGTCTCTAAACGATTCCAACAAAGACATCTCGTGCATCATCAACTCTGCAGTGTGGATAGACTTTCTACTTAAAGCATCGGTCACAACATTAGCCTTACCAGGATGGTACTTCAATTCAAAACCATAATCTTTCAGGAATTCTACCCATCTCCTCTGTCTGTTGTTCAGCTCCTTTTGGTCAAACAAATACTTAAGGCTCTTGTGGTCACTAAAGACTTTGAAACGAGACCCATACAGGTAATGTCTCCAAATCTTCAGGGCAAACACAATCGCCGCCAACTCTAAATCATGAGTTGGGTAATTCTCTTCATGCGGCTTCAACTGCCTGGAGGCATAGACAACTACTTATTGATTCTGCATCAGGACACATCCCAAACCCTTACCAGAGGCGTCGCAATAGATTTGGAATCCTACGGACGGATCTGGAAGAATCAGGATGGGTGCAGAAGTCAAACGATCCTTCAATTCCGTGAAACAATTATCACAGTCTGAGTCCCAAACAAACGGCTGACCCTTGCGAGTTAACCGAGTGAGTGGAAGAACCAGCTGGGAAAATCCTTGAATGAATCTTCGATAATACCCAGCCAATCCCAAGAAACTTCTTACCTCAGTAACCATAGACGGCTGTTCCCAGTCTACCACAGCTTCAATCTTACTGGGATCCACTGCAACACCTGCCTGAGATATCACATGACCCAGAAACTTAACTTCGGGCATCCAAAAATCACTTTTGGATGGCTTAGCATACAACTTTTTCTCTCGGAGTACGTTCAGAACAATTCGGAGATGTTGCACATGCTCCTCAGTGGTCTTAGAAAACACCAAGATATCATCAATGAACACTACCACAAACCGATCCAGATAAGGATTAAAAATCCGATTCATATAATCCATGAATACGCCTGGGGCATTGGTCAAACCGAAGGGCATCACTACGAATTCATAGTGTCCATACCTCGTCCGGAAAGCGGTCTTCGGGACGTCCAAAGCTCGAACCCTGATTTGGTGATAGCCGGACCTCAGATCAATTTTTGAAAATACAGAAGCTCCCCTCAACTGATCTAGCAAATCATCAATTCTCGGTAGAGGGTACTTGTTCTTGACAGTCACCTTATTCAACTGACGATAATCGATACACAATCTCATACTTCCGTCCTTCTTCTTGACAAGCAATACTGGAGCACCCCATGGTGAGGCACTCGGTCGGATGAACCGTTTGGAAATTAGCTCTTCCAGTTGAACTTTCAATTCCCTCAACTCTAACGGCGACATTCTATATGGGGCTATAGAAATAGGTCCAGTGCCTGGAACCAACTCTATAGAAAATTCCACCTCACGTTGCGGAGGAAATGAAGGAACTTCATCAGGAAACACATCAAGAAATTCATTAACAACTTGCACAGAAGATAAATCCTGACCTGTCTCAGTGGATGCAGACAGCATCATGACATAAGCTTCTGCGCCTTGGAACAGATAGTTACTGGCCGAAGTGAAAGAAATAACAGCTTCAGAATTGGTCGGCTGTAGCTCTACTGACTCGGAGGCGAAACCGATAGTCCGATGAAAACAATCAATATCCACATGGTCGACAGTTATCCAACTCATACCTAGGACAATATTCACATTCTCGGTGGAGTGTCTGTAGCCTTGACTTTCTGAGCATTTGCAGTGTAGACCCTCTCTCGATCTGAAATAGGCTTATCTGACTCAGAGATATATTTCCTGTTTAGAAAATCATCAATGAACACTACCACAAACCGATCCAGATAAGGATTAAAAATCCGATTCATATAATCCATGAATACGCCTGGGGCATTGGTCAAACCGAAGGGCATCACTACGAATTCATAGTGTCCATACCTCGTCCGGAAAGCGGTCTTCGGGACGTCCAAAGCTCGAACCCTGATTTGGTGATAGCCGGACCTCAGATCAATTTTTGAAAATACAGAAGCTCCCCTCAACTGATCTAGCAAATCATCAATTCTCGGTAGAGGGTACTTGTTCTTGACAGTCACCTTATTCAACTGACGATAATCGATACACAATCTCATACTTCCGTCCTTCTTCTTGACAAGCAATACTGGAGCACCCCATGGTGAGGCACTCGGTCGGATGAACCGTTTGGAAATTAGCTCTTCCAGTTGAACTTTCAATTCCCTCAACTCTAACGGCGACATTCTATATGGGGCTATAGAAATAGGTCCAGTGCCTGGAACCAACTCTATAGAAAATTCCACCTCACGTTGCGGAGGAAATGAAGGAACTTCATCAGGAAACACATCAAGAAATTCATTAACAACTTGCACAGAAGATAAATCCTGACCTGTCTCAGTGGATGCAGACAACATCATGACATAAGCTTCTGCGTCTTGGAACAGATAGTTACTGGCCGAAGTGAAAGAAATAACAGCTTCGGAATTGGTCGGCTGTAGCTCTACTGACTCGGAGGCGAAACCGATAGTCCGATGAAAACAATCAATATCCACATGGTCGACAGTTATCCAACTCATACCTAGGACAATATTCACATTCTCGGTGGAGTGTCTGTAGCCTTGACTTTCTGAGCATTTGCAGTGTAGACCCTCTCTCGATCTGAAATAGGCTTATCTGACTCTTTCGTTTCCTCTTTTTGGGCACTCCGGATTGAGTGACACTTTTTTTTAAAATATTACCATTGAGTCGCACTAGGACGACATTCACCTCTTGAGCTTCCTACCAGCAAAACACTTGGAGAATCTTGAGGAATCATACAACTGCACTTTCTTTCCCTTGATAGGCTGCCTTTTAACTTTGCATTCGGAGTTGATGGCTTAACTACCTTCTCCTTTCTAGTATTCCTTAAGATGAAACGGGTTTTAAGGAACTTCGGTCTTGGTCGAGGACTACGTCTTGGTCATCCTTCCATAATTCCGCTCATGATACACCAAGTATTGAGTTGATCAGGCTCAATGTCTCTTAGCATCACAAGTGTAATCACAACAAAGACTAACAAGGAATCGACTCAACCCTAAACTAAGCTCGACTAGGTCGAACTGCTCTGTAACCATAATGTAACACCCCGATAAATTCTAACATATAAAATCACTGAAATGCACTAAATGGCATACATCAGAGTAACTTCCTGTTAATGAAATATTGAACACATCTAAAACTTTCGATAATACATATCAAATGGTTCTCTGAACCTTATAAACTTCCTGAAAATGCTTAAGTTTCAAAACTTAAGACTTGTACATAATCCTGGTGTTCAATACTCAAAACATAAAGTAGCGGAAACGATTTTACAACTTAAACAATGAAAGTTATACAATCGATAACATAGAAACAATAAATGGGACAAAGGTTTAAGACATGAAAATCGGTCTTCAATGACTCCAAGAGTCGCACCGGCTAACCGTGCTTCGTCGCCTTTGCTTTCCCCTGTTTCTCTGTAAAAACCACAAATATGAAGGGTGAGATAAACATTATCTCAGTGAGTCCTATCGAGACCCCTTAGTAACTCTAGCTGTTCATTATGCCTTGCTTTGAACTCGTGGTCCTAAAAAGCAACCACGTGGAAATATATTAAGTTCCTGTATCAATTATGCTCATGGCCCTCCTAAGCGACACATGCAGCATACAATCTTTTGTTCCATGTTTTTAGCATAACACATCAGTCTACCTATTTTATAGGTACTTCTTTGACTTTGGTGAACCCATCCCGCTATTTCTAGTGGGTGAAACAGCCTTGAGTCTAGGTTTTGGGGCTCATGACTTCCCCTCCCCTAGTATGCTAACCTCTAAGGGTCGTCACCCTTTTTCCTCTTGTATTTATTATACATTATATATCCATGTACCCGCAATGGGCTGTTAGTCATTTCGGTCATGTACCGTGTATAATATCAGTCAAGTATCGTGTATCATATCAGTCAAATACCGTGTATCATATCAGTCAAGTACCGTGTATCATATCAGTCAAGTACTGTGTATTATTATTTCTTGACATATGTTCTCTCGCGTTCTCTAAGTACGGTCTTCCATTTTATTCATAATACACAAGTTTTCTATTAAACATGTTCAATCTCATGATATCGGTATCTTTACATTGTTGGGGGACCTTGGGGAATGGATTAGAAGGGAATTGGAATCATTTGGAACGGATAAAAAGGTAGTTTGAATTTGAAGATCAGA
Organism: Astragalus membranaceus; assembly: GCA_039519185.1. NCBI lineage: Eukaryota > Viridiplantae > Streptophyta > Magnoliopsida > Fabales > Fabaceae > Astragalus > Astragalus membranaceus. The sequence goes on from CM076849.1 coordinate 118,938,502, forward strand.
AGGTCTCACACGACCCGTGCGTGTAAGCGCACGACCCGTGCGCTGTTGAACAAAGATGTAAAAGATTTCCAGAAAGATACGCACGACCCGTGCGACTAGGCGCACGATCCGGGTGTTGTTAAATAAAAGTTCCAGAAGGATACACACGACCCGTGCGACTAGGCGCACGATCCATGTGTGTTTAAAAACTCAGTTCGTGTAACATCAGATGGGGGCGCACGACCCGTGCACAGAGGCTCACCGATTTGACGACCTCGCGAGAAATCACGTCCTCACGAACCGTAACCTCTCGAACAATCCCCGTAATCACGTACTCGCACCGAACTCGTCCGATACTCGAAACGGAACTTCGGAACAGCAACCAATCACAAATCCAGCTACTGAACTTCCTCCTTGACTACGGAATTGGCGTCTCTCGAACTTTGGCGATTCGATCCGAAATTTGAGGAACCAACACTTCCAATTTTGCATCCGTTTTCCAGAATCAGTGAGCAGTTTTGTAACACGCGTATCTTGGTCAAATCGTGGCCAAAACCCTTCAAACCAGTGCCCATTGTGTAGATAATTTTATCTACTTTCTGATGGTCAAAGGTTCATACGCATGCATCCAGTAACTTGGGAGATACACCCGAAACAAGGTGACTGGTCCAGGACATTGCTTGATTCTGAACCCGAAACTTGGAGACATGATATCTCCTTCATTGCTCCATGAAATCATACGGTTCTTGTGTCCAAAATGAAGATATTTGTGTCTAGTTTCCAGAGGGACAAGAATCACGATCATCGGAGTAGTGTACAGTGAGATACGATTCAATCACTGAAGGGTCCCCAAACTGTTTTTACCCAGAAATTTTCCAGAACTTCCAGCTTCTGCCTCCATCTTTCTCCTACTTAAGATGAACTAATTTAACCTCTAATAACCAACTTCCAGCTTCAATCTTCAAGGATTCCACCTCTTGTAACATCATGCAAGTTCTTAAGCCTTGAATCCACTCCTAAGCTAGACATGCAAAGCCTCCAAGTAGGCATCATGAACAAAAACGAAAATGAAGAATTTGAGCTTGGATGGGTTATTGGTTCTGAAACTTGATGATGGCTGAGAAATGGGAAGTGATATTGGTACCAGAAGATAGAGGTTGATGAGCTGAATTTCATGAGTCAAAAATGATGAACATGCATCAAAGATTGAGCAACTCTCCTCTCCCCCTTTCTCTCCCTCTCTCATGCGACTTCCCTTCTCTCTCAATCTCCCATTTATGTTTCTTTTCCATTTCAGAATGTGTTGAGTGTTAGTGGAGTGGCTCAGCTGAAGGAGAATATAAATTACTATGGAAATGACCCATCTACCCCTAGCTTACCAATTATCTCTTAAACTCAACTTAATTCAATTCTAATTCCATAACTAATCAATAATTTATACGATAATCACATATTGCATAAAGTTGTGTTCAGTGGAGGATGGTTTAGCCGAAACTCTTAAATAAGTGGAAAAGACGAAAATACCTCTGGGCTCCTATTTGCTTAAAATCCCACTTAACTCACCATATCATAATTAATCATCTCGACCTCTTGCTAAATTAAATAATTTAAATTAGCGAAATTGGGGATGTTACACCTACCAACAGGTGGTCTTAAAAGAAACCAGTAAATCATCAAGTGTTTATATACTTACAAGTTTTGGATAAAGAAATACATATATCTATTAGGTCTCTTATAAAAAAGTTATCAAATTCAGAAAAGAAAGAAGACCTTTCCTTTGACCAAGTTATTGTTGCTCTGCACCCTGTGAATAAAAAAACGGTGCAAAAGAAGTTCATTTATGTCATTCTGTAAAAGTAAAATTTCAATATACGTTCTATACTAATATAGATTTATAAAGCCTGGAAATTCCAAATTCATTGTGATTGTGAACATTTTCAAAGGTATATAGTACAGTTTAGGAATTCAGTAGCCAAATAAAAACTTGGGTTAACTCACCAATACTTAATAAAAATCAAAATTTATGCACTAGAGGAGGAGGGCAAATTTGAACGATCTCTAAACAAATGGATCTTATAGGCATGGTCTGACATGGTCGAAATAGAGCAAATCATATGCAATACCAACTTAGTCATATCTGTCATTGAGACCTCAATGCAAAGATGTAAACATTCCACTCCAGCAATAGTTCTACTCATGGGCAAGTTCTATTCTTGCGCAAGATGCTTAACAAAGTCCAACGCATACACTCACCTTGTTCCTTAGCAGTATCCCCGTTTCAGATGTTGAGGCAGATATAACTAACGCGTAATCTTCTAGAAGCTGAAAGTACAAAGCTTCTGATACTCAAATTGTGTTGCCTGTAGAATGTATCATGCTGCAAAACATCAGAGAAAGCGATAAAAAAAAAAAAAAACAGAAGCAACAATCGAAGTATAATAGAGTACCGGTGAGTGTTTTCCATTTAGATCTGTGGTTTCCACATTCCGGTAACCTTTTGGCATTTTCTTTTCTTTCTCACAAAAAATAGCATCTTTAACGCTAAATCCAATATCTAGTTCTTGGACAGATCTGGAAGACGAGAAACGTTCTTGAAACAAATCCATAGTTGTGGATCTCTGGCCAATTCATAGACACATTTTCTCTGGAAGGTGACCAAATCTGCAAAATAACACGAGATCTTGAAGATGATCTTGGAGAGCTGAAGATGATTTTTTGAGGAAAGCATCCAAGAGAAGCTTGAAACTTAGCAACGTGGACTTATAGTAATTAAAAAAACCAAAACAAAATCAGGGAAAATCTTAATTAAACCCAAAAATTGTGGAACAATTCCCTAAATCATGGAGCCGTTTTATTTGTGATTTCATTCTTCCAAAAAAATCGCCTGAAACAAAAACTCATTAAATAAGGAAATGGCAAAATCACTCACCGCAACAAATCACTCCTCCTTCAACGACAAAATCACTCACCACAAAAATGATCATTTACCTAAAAAAAATTATAAATAAAATCTGGCCGAATTTTTTTTCACACAAAAGAAAAACTTCGTTCATTAACCACAAATGTGCATAGCATTGGTTAGTGGCCACTAACCACAGATATGCATATCTGTGGTTATATGTCAATGGTTAGATGTCACTAACCACAAATGTGCATAGCAGTGGTTAGTGGTCACTATCCACAGATATGCATAACTGTGGTTAGATGTCACTAACCACAAATATGCATAGCAATGGTTAGTGGCCACTAACCACATATATGCATAATTGTGGTTAGATGCCACTAACCAAAAATATGCATAATTGTGGTTAGATGCCACTAACCACATTTTTGCATAACAATGGTTAATTGCAGCAAAACCAGCCTGGAAAGAAGAAGAAGAAGAAGAAGAAACCAACCTGCAGAACACGATTTGAAACAAAAAGAAGATGATGATGAGGAATTGCAAATCGAAAAAAAAAACGTGAAAAAGAAGAAGAACGTGAAGATGATGAAGAACGTGGAAAAGAGAAGAAGAAGAAGAACGTGAAGAAGATGAACGTGAAAGAAAAAGAGAAGAAGAATGTGAAAAAAAGAGGAAACGTGAAAGAGAAGAACGTGGAAACAAATTCTGATTTAGTTTTGTAACCGTCCCTAAAACAATAGGGCCTCATTTAATGGTTAATTTAATTTAATTAAAAAATAATAACTGTGAATACAACAATGCCCTTATTCAATACTAACCATTAGATTAAATTTCATTAAAAGTTTGAGAATCCAATGGCTATTATTTGTTTAGTAAGAGTTACTAAGGAAAATACTTAGTAACATAAGCCAAAGCCTTCAGTTTAAAATATGAAATTAAATTAAATTTTTGGAAAAAATAAATAGATGAAACTATGAAATATGATATTAACACCTGTCATGCATAGGGTAAATATGTGTTTTTAGTATTATAAAAAATTGATATATGTAACATAAATATTCGATAAGAAATTAAGCCATACATATGTGTAAATAAAGAATATAATTTGTTTTTGTCAAAATAAAAAGAATATAATTTGTATATCACATTTGTTATCAAAATATATTTGTTAAATATAAGTTATTTAATAATGAGGAGTGATCCTATAAAAAAATTGGAAAATATTTGATGGATGATAATTATGTTTGTGTTTCGGATCCAACTCTGGCTAGAGATAATGGGTCTAGGAGCCCAATTGTAAGCAAGCCCAGTCGCACCACTATATATACCACTCCACACTCTAAAATAAGGTAAGTTTTTTCCACTCCTCACATATGCCTCATGGACTGACTTAGGCGTCGGAGTGCTTGCAGGTGGCGGCCTCCCCGCGCTTGATTTTGAATTTCCATCTCAGCATCGCCACCGTGAGGTACGATTTTCTCTCGGTGAGTTTCGTTCGGAACATTGGCGACCACAGTGGGAGAGGTTTTCTCCTCTTTCTTTTTACTCACGATGGTGATTCAAGAATCTGATGTTCACTTTCTTTACCACATGCGACGAAAATGGTGAACTCATTCAAGATTTTAATTTTATGAGTCCCATTTTAGTCTGGTGTAGCGTCAGTGCCGCTGACGGTGTTTGAGACAGCGTAAACAAAAGTCTCTTCATTAACAAATTCAGATTTGGAAATCAACAAATTCGTTCGCAGAATTTTTCTCTTAAGATTGACCTAATAAAATTCAAGATCCAAATCTGCTTCTGGAATTCCGTGTGGAGCATAACTTCGTGAAATCGAAGCCGTCTTCCTGATCCATGTCAAAAAATCGACGCCAAGGTCAACAAAAGCGGAACCTCTGTTCCAAGCTTACCCTCTAGGTTCCATCTCCGAGCTGCTTCCTCGACGACGCAGAGAACTATTCGATTGGTCCGAAAAAGAACACGTCTGGCCCTAGCACATGATGCAAGCTCTATTGCCATGACACGAGTTTAGCAGTTCTCAATTAGTTCATGGGTTTTTTCTTTTGTACCCTCTTCTTTATACCCCATACCCCCTAATTCAGTTTAACCCAAAAATACCCCTATCATTTTTACCAAAATCTGACCAGACCCCACAAAAATTTGAGTTTCCCGGAATTATCTCATTTAAAGGTAATTCCGGAAATTTTATTCTCGTTTTTTCCGGAAATACTGTATTTCCGGAACAGTTATTTTGCTTTCGCAAACATCAAATTTGTGGTATTTCCGGAAACATTATTTTTTTAGTTTCCGGAAACACTGTATTTCCGGAAAGTTTATTTTTTTTATCTTACAGTAATACCATTTTTTACGTATTTCCGGAAGTTTTAAAATGTCCCTTCCGAAATTACGTGTGTTTTCGGTAATTGTGGAAGTTGTTTTTATTTTTTTTTACTTTTTCGTTATTTTACAGATATGGCTACAGCTGACGGCAGACTTCCGTTTACTATAGATTTATCGGACGAGTTTACTACCTCAGAGGTACATATCTTCCTAAAGCGCTTCTTGTTTATTATTTGTTATAAGTTATTAATTTAGTTTACGATTATTTTGTAGCTTTTTCCTACTCGGGATAATCTTGTACGTTGGGCTATTGATATCGGGAAAGCCAATGAAGTCATTGTTATTATTATTCGATCCGAGTCCACGGAGAATGGTAAAGGGAAGAAGAATAAGATCGTTTTGGGTTGCGAGAGACATGAGAGATATACTACAGTAGATGTTGGGTGTTCTACTAGACACAAGACCTCAAAAGAGTGTGGTTGTCCTTTTAGATTGAAAACTAAACCACTCAGTCCTCCTAATTTTGATTGGAAGGTTAAAGTTATGTGTGGAAGTCACAATCATGAGCCTCATAAGACTTGGCTTGGAGCAGCAATCTTTGGTAAGTTTAACAAGGAGGAGCGGCCAGTTGTTGAGGAGCATTTGTTGCTGGGAGTGAAAGCACAAAAAAGTCTAGAGGCAATAAATAGGAGATTGCCAGCAACTTGAGTAAGATCTCTCAACTGTATAGAACTCGCAGCAAACTCCGATCAGGCAGGAGAGGTAGTAGGACTGAGATGCAGGAGCTTATGAGACTGATCGAGTCTGAGCATTACTTGGGTTGGACCAGACGGTTTGAAGGAACTGAGAGTATGAAGTTATTGAGGATGTTTCCTAGTGTCTTGATTATGGACTGCACCTTCAAGACCAACAAATATGCATTGCCTCTCCTGGAGATTGTTGGTGTCACTTGAACTGAGTTAACATATTCAGTAGCATTTGCTTACTTGTCTCGAGCGATATGGTGACTACAGATGGGCGTTGCAGAGCCTAAGACTGGCGTATCCCTTCATTAGTTTGCATATATGTAATTTAATATTCTAAGTATTTTTTTATATTTGAAAATTTTATTATAATTTAATGCTTTCTCTCTGCATTAATTTTAGAAATAAATAAAAGACTTCTCTTTCTTCTTTATAGCCATTTATGCTAATATCACATATTACAAATTAAAATTTAAAAAAATATGTTACATTCTAGAATTTTCAAGCTTGGTTTTAAAAATTCGAAAAAATGTCACATTATTATTGCTCCTGAATAATGAAATTCATGTTTTCTTTTCCCATTTTCTGAAATAAACTCTCAACGAGTAAAAACGTTTTTTGGTTCATTTTTGTCATTGGTTGATGCACTTAGAAATAAGAAAGACATTTGGTTTTGTTAGACTAGAAGACAATTTTTTTTGAATCAATCTATAATGGTAAAAGTAAAAAAAAAAGATACAAGTCTTTTAACTGTGTGGAAAAACTACATCATTTTTGACTTTAGGCCACGCCAATCGTTGCCACAGCTAAAAAACTGTGGCTTGAACAAAGAATAGGCCACGCTTTTACAAGTGTGGACAATGAGATGGATATTAGGCCACGGTTACATTAACTTACCGTTAGGCCAGACTTTAAAACTGTATAGGCTACGGTTAAACAAACGTGGATACCTAAGACCACGTTTGTCCAACCGTTGGCTTTAAAAATTTATTCTAAAACGCTTAAAACCGTGGACTAATAATAAATATAAGATAACCGTGGACTAAATATGTCCAAAAATTAGGCGCCATATTTTTGGACAAAGCGCTCAGTCAAAAGCCTAAATTTCCCTTCCCCACGAAATATCCATTCCCTTCCACGCACAAAGCCTTCATTCGTCTCATCTTCCACGCACAACCCTTCCGCGCAGAACCTTCCAATCCCACGCAGAACCCTTCCACGCACAACCTTCGCAAGAAATTTCCGTTCCCAATCCCACGCAGAACCACACTTCCGCCTCACCTTCGTCTCCGCCTCACCTTCGTCGTCTCCGCCAAACACAAACAAACGCAGAAGTTACTTGTAGAAACCCAAACGAAACCCCAATCGTAGCCAAGCACCTTCGTCGTCGTCTCTGCTGGTTCTTTGTTGAAAGGTTTGTTCCCGTTCTCAGCTTCTATTTTTGACCCTTCTTCTTCTTCCTTAGAGCTTCTATTTTGATTTTTCCCAGCTTTGATTTAGTCAAAAAAATTTCCTCTAAACCCTAACTTCTTCATAGTCTGCATATAAACCATTACTTTTGTTAGCAAGTTCGATTTTGGTTTACTTGTGTGTTATAATTTTTAGGGTTTTGTTTTTCTTTCGGTGATTGACATTAAAATACCTAATGGTTCGATTTCTGTTAGGAAGTTCGACTTCTATTAGCAAGTCTGACTCTGTTTGGTTGCATTTCGACTCTGGACGGCATTGGTGCGTTTGTCCGAAACTTGTGTCTCATCCAAAGCTGCTTCTTCTTCATCCAGCAAGTTTTTGTTCTAGGTAAACTTCAATTTGTTTGTATTATAAAAATTAATGAGAGTGAGAATTGAGAAGTTTTAGTTTTAGTTTTAGTTAAATAAAAATCTGTTAAATCAGTTTTAGGTAAGTTTTAGTTTTAGTTTAATAAAAATCTGTTAAATCAGTTTTAGGTAAGCTTCAGTTTTAGTTAAATAAAAGTCTGTTTGTGTTTAGGTTTGAGAATTTAGAAGTTTCAGTTTTAGTAGATCTGTTAATTCACTCTAGGTTGTGTTTAAAAATCAGTTAAATCTGTTTGTGTTTAGGTTTGAGAATTGAGAAGTTTCAGTTTTCGTAGATCTGTTAACTCACTCTAGGTTGTGTTTCTGTTTGTGTTTAAAAATCTGTTTGTGTTTCTGTTAAATCACTTATGTTTGTGTTTTTGTCCAATTTCTTTTTGCTGCATTATTAAGGTTTCTGGCCAATTCAAATCTGTGATCATTTACAGGTACCACATCAACAAAATTAAGGATTCTGGCCTCTTTTTGCTGCATTATCTAGAGCTCTTCCTAGTTGAAGCTCCATTTAATTTCAATCCAACTAAGCTCTCTTGTAAGTGGGTTTCTTAGTTTTGACTTATTTCAACACTATAAATTTTGGTTGGTTATAGTTGTATAATATGCTACTTTTGCGTATTATTTTATCCTAAGGTTTTATATATATATTTTATACTTTGAAAAAGCCACATCAGTTTTATCCCTTAGAAATTGCTATATGGTTTAGCACAAGTGTGATTTAGTGCATTTTTGCATTATGTTATAGCATTTATATCATAATTCCTATTGTGCAGGATTTGATGTATACCTTTTTATGTATGTATTAGATTTAATGTCATGGACAAAGGGTGGACTAAACTGCCAAGATATAGTAGAGGGTATAAGAAGGGTGTTAAGTCTTTTTTAAATTTTGCCTATACTAAAGGAACGCCTCAAGGACGCGAGATTTTATGTCCTTGTGCTAAGTGTAAAAATGATTCTTGGTTTAGAAGAAAAGTGGTATACAATCATTTAGTAGGCAATGGTTTTCTAAACGGCTACAACATTTGGGTAAACCATGGGGAGAATATACCATCGCCTGTGAGAACGAACAATGTGACGGATGATCAAGAGGGCTCACATGACGACATTGGTGGCTTATTGTACGACACATTCAGAAATGTGGCAGAAGCAGAAAGGGGCAATGAGGGTCCCAATGAGGATGCTAGAAAGTTCTACAACTTGATTAAGGAGGCTAAAAAGAGCTATACCCAGGATGCAAAGACTTCTCTACTCTATCGTTCATTATTCGACTTTACTTGTTGAAGTGTCTACATGGGTGGAGCAACGCGTCGTTCACCGCCCTTTTAGAATTATTAAAGGAAGCCATGCCGGATTTAAACATCCCTGAATCTTTTAACAAAACAAAAGCCATGATTAGTGATTTGGGCCTTGATTATAAAAAAATTCATGCATGTCCAAATGATTGCATGCTATATTGGAAAGAACGTGAGAATGACACCTCTTGTAGTGTTTGTAAGTTGTCACGATGGAAGGAGTTCCCTCAAGTAGAAGGTGAGTTTGAGGAAGCAAAAAATGAACATAAAGTGCCTGCAAAGATTTTGAGACATTTTCCCATGATTCCCCGGCTTCAAAGGCTATTTATGTGTTCAAAGACAGCTGAGTCAATGCGATGGCAAGAAGAAGAACGCTCTAAGGATGGGAAACTGAGGCATCCTGCTGATGGCCAAGCATGGAAGGATTTTGATAGACTTCATCCAGAGTTTGCTTCAGATCCTCGTAATGTAAGACTTGGCTTAGCAAGTGATGGCTTCAATCCATTCCGGACCATGAGCATATCACATAGTACGTGGCCTGTCATGATGGTAGTATACAACTATCCACCTTGGTTGTCCATGAAATCTGAAAGTACATTGTTGTCATTGTTGATTCCTGGACCAACATCACCAGGGACAATATTGATGTGTACCTTCAACCGCTAATTGAGGAGTTAAAGGAGTTATGGGAATTAGGAGTAGAGACATATGATGCCTCAAAAAATCAAACCTTTAAACTTCGTGCAGCTCTCCTATGGACTATAAGTGACTACCCTGGGTATGCTATGTTGTCAGGTTGGAGCACCAAAGGAAAGTTGGCATGTGCATGCTGTAATTATAACACTAATTCATCCCACTTGAAACACAGTCACAAGATGTGTTACATGGATCACCGCGTCTTTTTACCAATGAGTCATGCTTGGAGAGCTAACAAAAGGTCCGTTAATGGAAGGAATGAACTTAGGTCAGCACCACCTTTGTTAAAAGGGACAGAAATTCTAGAAACCCTGAGATCTTTCAAGAATGAATTTGGAAAGAAGAAAAAAAAGCGAAAAGTTGATGGTCCATGGAAGAAGAGATCAATTTTTTTTGAGCTGTCTTATTGGGCTGAGAATACATTGCGTCATAATCTTGATGTAATGCACATTGAGAAAAACATATTTGATAATATTATTGTGACTCTCTTGGATATGACTGGGAAGTCAAAAGATCATCTCAATGCTCGTTATGATTTGCAAGATATGGGAATTAGAAAGAAACTTCATCCAAAGGAGATTGATGGTGGTCGTGCAGAGTTTGCAAAAGCTTGTTTCTCGATGAACTCACATGAAAAGTCTATTTTCTGTAGTGTTTTTAAGGGTGTTAAATTACCAGATGGGACTGCATCAAATATTTCTAGGTGTGTGCAAGTTGGTGATAAGAAAATATCGAACTACAAGAGCCACGACGCACATTTCATGCTACATTACTTATTACAAGTAGCAATAAGAAGCACCATGCCTAATGCGGTGGCTGAGCCTCTAATTCATCTTGGATCCTTTTTTCGCTCTCTGTGTATGAAAGTTATCCAAGTGCAAGATTTGGATTTCTTAGAAGCAGACATTGCAAAAACACTTTGTCAATTGGAGATGATTTTTCCTCCTAGTTTTTTTGACATAATGGTTCACTTGCCTATTCATTTGTCCAATGAAGTGAGATTAGGTGGTCCCGTTCAATTTCGGTGGATGTATCCCATTGAAAGATACTTGTGTAAACTTAAGAGTTATGTCCGTAACAAAGCACATCCAGAAGGTTCTATTGCTGAGGGTTATTTGGCTGAAGAGGCTTTGACTCTTTGCTCAAGATATTTGCATAAAGATGTCGACACAAGGTTGAATAGAAGGAGTCGGAATCTTGACAACAATGATTTATGTGAAGTAGATCTAGCCGATTACTTTTCATACATTGGTCGTCCTTTAGGGGGAAGAAAAACGGTGAACCATTTTCTTTAGATTCCACAACAAAAGCCCTAGCTCATCGATACCTCTTATTCAACTGTGATGATGTTCAAATATACATCAGGCACCTTAATAGTTAATTGTTCTCATCTGATATAAAATTTATTTTAGATTTAATCTAAGAAATAACAATGTTTTCTTTGTAGAGAGCATGATGATATTGTTAATCGCCGCACTAAAAAAAGAAAGGGGATCAAGGCCAAAACCCAAAGCCAAGATTTTAGTGAATGGTTTAGAACTCGAGCCTTGGAAGACGATGTATCAGATCAGCTAAAGGAATTATCTAGAGGTCCAAGTGATGTTGCAAAAAGGTTTTCAGGTTACCTTATCAATGGTTATAGATTCCATACTAAGAAACGAGATGCAAGAAGGAAAACCCAAAGTTCCGGTGTCACTTTGGTTTCATTGACTCCAAGTTTTGCAAGCTCTAAGGATGGGAATCCTACGACAGCAACCATCACTTATTATGGAGCAATCAATGATATAATTGAGCTAGACTATTATGGTCACTTCAAATTTGTGTTGTTCAAGTGTGATTGGTTTGAGGTTGAAAAGGACAAATTTGGGCTTACTTGTGTAAAGTTCAATAAAAAGTGTTACCAAAATGATCCTTTCGTGCTGCCTTCTCAAGTCCATCAATGTTTCTATGTGCAAGATCCTCTTGATGCAAATAGGCATTATGCTATGAAAACTGTTCCCAGAGATTTATTTAGCATGGGTGACCAATCAAATTTAACAGCTCAAGAAGCTTACCAAAATGATTCTTTTGGTGATAATGACGGTGAACTCAGTTGGGCTAGGGAAGATGTGCCTGCAACAATAATCGAGAATCCTTTAGATGTTATGCAAGAAGCTGAAAATGAAGATTATTCAGATGAGAACTAACATTTAGTAGACTTTTTTGGTTGTCTTTATTATTTGAGTTGAATTTGTAAGCTTGGATTTGTAAGCCTCATTTGAAAAGTTTAGTAATTTTTTTTGAAAAGTAGTTATGTGCTGGAAATGTTTAGTATTATTTGAGTTGTAAGCCTCATTTGAAAAGTATTTGAGTTGGAAGTATTATTTTAGTTGTAAGCCTCATTATGATCGCTGATGTTGGGATTGTGTAGGTAACATATAACTATTTGTGTGCTTTACATGTCTCTTTTACTCTATTTGTGAACAATATGCTTCGTCATTTGAAAATATCATTCTAATTAACCAAAATTGTGTGCTTGGATTTTTTAGAACAAATGCAAAAGGAAGCAAACTTCAAGAGAAATATGAACTCTCAAGAGAGGGGTCAAAGAAGTACTTCCAATATTGATCTAGGTCAATATAGATCAAGCCATGAACTGTCCAGATTATTCCAAATCAAGCGTGAAAAGGTATTAAAAAATGTTGTAGGATCTAATGCACCTATGACTGAAGCTAAAGAAGTTAGTTCCCAAGCTAAAGAAGTAGGCAAGCAAAAGAAAGGCTACATTGAAGGCAACGGCAAGCTACCACACACTAAGCAAGTCAATTCCCAAGCCAAAGAAGCAAGCCAAAGAAGTTTGGATTCAACTAGGGAGCTTGCACCTACAAAAAAATTTTCTGATAGTGCAAGTAATACTCTCCTTAAGATTCCTACTCAAAGGAGAATAACAACTGAAGCATCTATGGCTAGAGACAAAGGATCCAAACTAATCCAAGATCCAAAAACAAAATTTTGGCTCAGGTTGAAGTACCTATACAAATGCAAGATTCAAAGAGGCAAGCAATGAGGAAGGAAGTGGTTGAAGATGATGGATCAAGGGATAGACAACAACTCCTAAAAACAACAATGGCTGGAAATGACATTTCAAAGCAAAAGCATCAACCAAAAAAAAGGGCACTATCTGAAAATCATACTTCAAAGGCCAAGGAGCAGCCTAAGAAAAGGGTGGTTGAAGATGATGGATCAAGGGATATACAACAACTTACAAAAAAAGTGTTGGAAATGACCTTTCAAAGCAAAAGCATCAACAAAAAAAAAGGGTAATATCTGAAAATCACACTTCAAGTGAAAAGGAGCAACCTAAGAAAAGGGTGGTTGAAGAAGATGAGTCAAGGGCAAGGCAGGAAAATGTAGGCAAGAAGCCAAAAAGGATCCCGTTATGTCGATCAACGACAATTGATGAGTTTCTTAAAGAAGACGGAGAAGTAAATGAGGAGTTGGAGAATGAAAGTGATGATGAAGAATATGATGTTATGGAAGAAGAAGAGGAGGAAGAAGAAGAAGAAGAAGAAGAAGAAGAAGAAGAAGAAGAAGAAGAAGAAGAAGAAGAAGAAGAAGAAGAAGAAGAAGAAGAAGAAGAAGAAGAAGAAGAAGAAGAAGAAGAAGAAGAAGAAGAAGAAGAAGAAGAAGAAGAAGAAGAAGAAGAAGAAGAAGAAGAAGAAGAAGAAGAAGAAGAAGAAGAAGAAGAAGAAGAAGAAGAAGAAGAAGAAGAAGAAGAAGAAGAAGAAGAAGAAGAAGAAGAAGAAGAAGAAGAAGAAGAAGAAGAAGAAGAAGAAGAAGAAGAAGAAGAAGAAGAAGAAGAAGAAGAAGAAGAAGAAGAAGAAGAAGAAGAAGAAGAAGAAGAAGAAGAAGAAGAAGAAGGCAATGCGCACAAAGGTGGCAATTCTGAAATTAATGGCAATGAAATTGAAGGTAAAGTTCAGTTTCTTGAAAATGTGTAATGGTTAATTAAATTTTTTTCATTTGATAGTGATAGTGATTATTATTATCTTACTTCACACAACTTTAATGTAAAAATAGGGACAAGAAAGAAAAGAACAAGGGGACCAACAAGGTGTTTAAAAATACATGCAAGAACTAGCGAAGATCGTCAAGAAGTTACTTTAGATGAGGATGGAGAACCAATTGGACCCAATGACAAAACTCTATCAGACTTGAGCTATTTCCTTGGATCTATAGCAAGGAATGCAGAGTTTTGTCCCTTGATCTACACAAACTTTAAAGCTTTGCTCAAAGATCACGAGGATCGTTTATGGAAATATGTCAATGTATGAGATCTAAAGTTTCGTATTTGTTTGAAATGATCAAATAATTGTCAAAGGTTGATGACTATTTTTTTTCCAAGATAAGTACATTATTTCTGATAGAGGACAGAAAGCTGTGTTTTCTCGCATAAATGATGCTTGGAGAAGCTACAAAAGCGAGATAAAAAGAAAGCACTTTTTGAAGTACAATAGTATGAAGGAAAGGTTAAAACACCGTCCCAAGAACATATCTGAGCTTCATTTCAAAAAATTGGTGGCATATTGGTCAAATGACACCATTCAAGTAAGATAATAGCATTGCTTATTAATTTAAATTTATATTTAATTTTCAGAATATAATTTCTTTTTCCATGCAGAAAATTAGCCAAAAAAATGCAGAAAATAGGGCTAAGCAAAAGTACATGCATCGTGTTGGACCAGTAAATTTTGCTAGAATTCGTGCAAAATTGGTATGGTGGTAACCATGTGCTTTTATGTATCATATTATATATGTAAATAAATAGTCTCTTAATTAATTCTGATTTCAATCTATGTAGCTTGCAGAGAAGGAGGATGGAGAAGAAGTTACCCAAGCTGAAATGTTTATCCATACTCGCAAAGGCAAGAAAGGAGAAAAAGTGGATGATCAAACACAAAATGCAATTGTAAGTTTCAAATATTTAGTTTCTGATTTAGTTTCATTGGCTGGATTTAGTTTCTGGTTAGTGTAAGAGAAAACAATTGGAATCTGGTTTAGTTTCTGGTTAGTTGCTGGTTAGTTTCTGGTTAGTTGCTGGTTAGTTTCTGGTTAGTTGCTGGTTAGTGTAAGAGAAAACAATTAGAATACAATTTAGTTTTTGATTTAGTTTCTGGTTAGTTGCTGAGATTGTAACAGATTTGTAAACTTAAAGATGCTTAGTCACAAGATTGGTATAATTGCTGAGTTGCTGAGATTGGTATAATTTCTGAGATGGTTAGTTGCTGGTATAATTGCTGAGTTGCTGAGATTGGTATAATTGTTTGCTGAGATTGGTATAATTGTTTGAATTGAAGTTTGAATTTTGTGTTTCATTGTGGACTTTCGGATTCTAGTGAAATTGTGTGCTGCATTGAATTGTTTTCTTGTTGTGTTATATATATATATATATATATATATATATAATGTGAATAATAATGAATTGGGTTCTCATATTTATTTATCAAGAAAAAGAGTTAGTTTCTGATTTAGTTTCATTGGCTGGATTTAGTTTCTGGTTAGTGTAAGAGAAAACAATTGGAATCTGGTTTAGTTTCTGGTTAGTTGCTGGTTAGTTTCTGGTTAGTTGCTGGTTAGTTTCTGGTTAGTTGCTAGTTAGTTGCTGGTTAGTTGCTGGTTAGTGTAAGAGAAAACAATTAGAATACAATTTAGTTTCTGATTTAGTTTCTAGTTAGTTGCTGAGATTGTAACAGATTTGTAAACTTAAAGATGCTTAGTCACAAGATTGGTATAATTGCTGAGTTGCTGAGATTGGTATAATTTCTGAGATGGTTAGTTGCTGATATAATTGCTGAGTTGCTGAGATTGGTATAATTGTTTGCTGAGATTGGTATAATTGAATTGTTTTCTTGTTGTGTTATATATATAATGTGAATAATAATGAATTGGGTTCTCATATTTATTTATCAAGAAAAAGAGTTAGTTTCTGATTTAGTTTCATTGGCTGGATTTAGTTTCTGGTTAGTGTAAGAGAAAACAATTGGAATCTGGTTTAGTTTCTTGTTTAGTTTCTGATTTAGTTTCTGGTTAGTTGCTGAGATTGTAAGAGATTTGTAAACTTAAAGATGCTTAGTCACAAGATTGGTATAATTGCTGAGTTGCTGAGGTTGGTATAAGGGAATAATGCTTCTGCTGGGGGAATAATGTTTCTGCTGGGGGAATAATGAGTCTAGAAGGGAATAATGCTTTAGATTCAAGAGATTCATGTAGATTGGCAAAAGTGTGTGACACCCATGTAGATTGCTCTTGCAAAGCAAATTAAGTAGCATATCTGTCAATAATGCTTCAATTCTTTTGTATTAGGATACTCTTGAAGAATCAATTGAAATTTCCAGTGAAGATGCAAAAAAATCATTCCAATTATTACTTGGCAAAGAAAAGTCTGGTAGAGTGCGTTGCCATGGAAGAACTATGACTCCATCAATAATGAAGAAAAATGAAGAAATTGCTTCGGTAAAGAAGCAATATTCTAGTAAAATCACAGCCTTGGAAAGGAAGATGCAAGCATATGATGCTCTTTTAAAAAGTGTGTTGATGCAACAAAATCCAAATTTAAGTGAAGAAGCTGTCAACAACATAATGCAGTGTGCTTTTGAAAATGACAACAGTGAAGCACTGCACAATATTGATAACAATTATGTACTACGTTCTTCTACATCAACTAATGCTCCTCTTGAAAAAGTATGATATTGTAGAAGGTGTTTACAATGTTTGTAATGTTCTTGAATGTTATGTAACTTTTGTAATGTTTTATGTTTATAGGTAGGAAATGATTTTGAAGAAGATATTGAAGATGATCTTGAAGGTTTTGAAGAGTGATGTGATGTGATGCAAGCGGAAAAGACTACTTTTTGCATTTTGAAGAACAATGTTGCTACAAGCATGAAAATTATTTTGTGGATTTTATTTTAATTAATGAACAAATATACTTTTTATATTTTTTGGTTTCAGTTTATGTTTCTATATTTTGACTATTAATGACACTTGACCTGATGAATGTTGCTCAATGCATGATATTAAATTTGAAAATTTGTTTGTCAATTTTTTTTATAATATAATGTTTATATTTAAAAAATTGATGTCTATTTTTTATATGTTAAACAAATGTGATATGATTATTAAAATATTGTCTTGAATGATAGCATTTAAATAAAAGCAACTTATAGGCCACATGCAATTGAAAAAGCATAGCTTAATAGTGGTTCCCATGGTCGAAGGAGCGTAGCTTAAAAGTATTGGACAACAGTTTTTAAACCGTGGCTTAAACTTATAGGCCACGGTTATTTAATTGTGGTCAATTCAAAACCGTGGCCAGAAACTATACTAATAAACTGTGGCCTGTTTTAATAACTCTAGCCACGGTTTTAATAATTCGTGGCTTAATGTGCCAAAACCGTGGACTAAAGGAATAGACGACGACCACCTAGACAGTGCCTAAAAAACCGTGGCAAACCCGTGGCCTAAAGTTCAGGCCACGGTTTTTTCACTTCTGACCACGGTTTTGTCACTTCTGGCCACGGTTTTTTGTTGTTGCCTAAACTACTTTTTGCTGTAGTGAAGTTAACAACTGTTTAGACAAACAAAGTTCAAGTTTTATTATATTTTTTGACATTTTTATTTAGCAAAAAGATACTCTTGATGGAGCCTATAAACTGAAATGACATTTTTTAATACCCTTATCGATATAAAAAATAACTAATCATTAGTTCAAAAATTATATTAATAGTCGGTAAATATAATAGAAAAAACGAAAAACTTATTGAATATTGAACACAACTAAAAACTTCGATAAATAATTATCAAATGGTTCCATGAACCTCATTAAACTTAACAAAGTACTTAAGTCTCATGACTTAAAAACTTATACAATCCTGGTGTTCAATACCCAAAACATAAGTAGCGGAAACGATTTACAACTGTTATCAATAATAGTTATTCAATCGATAGTACAAAGACAACAAAAGGGAAAAGGCATAATATTAAAACTGATTTCTTCGATAACTCCATGAGTCACCTCGGCTAACTATGCTTCTTCGTCTTTGCTTTCCCCTGTTTCTCTATAAAAACCACAATAATAAAGGGTGAGATAAACATTATCTCAGTGAGTCCTATCGAGACCCCTTACTAATTCTAGCGGTTCATTATGCTTTGTACTTTAAACATCATGGCCCTAATAAGCGACCATGTGGACATATTTTCTTCTAACCCGTAGCCCTAATAAGCGACTATGATTCATGTTTCTTTATTTCTTCTTGTAGCCCTAATAAGCGACTACAATTCATGTCTTATATTTTCTTTAGCTTAGCACAACACCTCAAGCCACCTTATTCGGTTTTTTCTTCGGCCGTTAGTGAACCCAATCCCGCTGACCTTGGAAAGCGGGCTACATGGAAGGGGCCTAGGGTTCGGGCTCATGACTTCCCTGCCCTAGTATGCTAATAATCTGGGGTCGTCACCCTTGATATACACATATTATTATATGTATACCATTCTACCTTTCTTTTCATAGAAAGTAATTCTTCATTTCCTTTCGGGAAAGTAACTTGACTTGTATTTACATGGGTTGAGAATTTACATGACTTGCATGGACTTATAGTCCTTTATCTTAACTTGACATGTATGGACTTATAGTCCTTTATCTTAACTTGGCTTGTATGGACTTATAGTCCTTTATCTTAACTTGGCTTGTGTACACTCGCGCTTACTAATGTATGGTTTTTCACAATTTTCATAACTTAAGAGTTTTATCTCAAGCATACTCAATTTCATGATATTCATGCATTACAATCATTGGGAAGATTAGAAGGAACTTGGAATCATTTGGAATGGACTAAAGTGTATTTTGAAATAGGGTAACAGAAACTCATGCACGGCCCGTGCCCTGGAGGCGTACGACCCGTGCGTGTTTTCAAAAACTTTGAAAAACACATGCGTAGGGTACGCACGATCCGTGCCCTAAGGCGCACGGTCCGTGCCATGTTTTTGAAACCTTTCAGGCCACCTGCGAACAAGGCGCACGATCCGTGCCACTGGGGGCGCACGATCCGTGCGTGTTCATCAATAACCCAGAAATTACTGTTTTCGTAAATTCTTTCCATTCCGTTTCGATTCCAAATTTCATTCCGATCGATACCCAACTTTCACGCACACAACAACAGCACATAGCAACAATCATATTCAGTCCAGAACAGCAATCCAAACATCAATCAATTCAATCGTATAAATTATTGTTCAAATGTAATTTCGTAAAACAGTTTTTGACTCGTTTCTCTTTTGAAATAGAACGCGACACATGGACTTCGAAACATATAAACTCAGTAATGACCAAGGTTGTCAAAATCGGACCGGACCGGGCGGTTCGACCGGTTGAACCGGGAACCGGACCCCTATCCGGTCTAGTTGAACCCCAAAACCGGATTGCTGAAGAACCGGGAATTGAATCGGAAAACCGGGAACCGGACCAGAAACCGGGCAAAAACCGGGAACCGGACAGAAAACCGGATTTTTTTTTATTTTTCTTAAAAAATGGTATATCATGTTGATTTTGGAAAAAAAATGATAAATGATGTTGAATTTTGGTATATGGGATATTTTTTATAATTAAATTGATAAAATAAATAAATAATTAAAAAATAAATGTGTACACTAATATTACTACGAGAGTATTTACATTATACTAGTATCAAACTATCAATGATTGTTGAATATTATAATTTTATTATGTCATACTATGATTTTTTTTTGTTTTTATCCTTTATATATTGTAAAAAATAAATTAAATAATGTATTTAATTAATTCCGGTTCAACCCCCGATTCAACCGGTTGAACCCAAGAACCCCTGAACCACCTCTTCCGGTTTAATGTCCGGTCCGGTTTTGATTACCTTGGTAATGACAAACATCCCAAAGCGAGTATAGAACTCACCGAAGTGTCGAATCCTCAAACAATCGATATTTCGCACGACCGCACCGACAAAGTAACAGTCGAACGATCCCCGTACTCGAACTCTCACTTCAATTCGAACCATTTCTGGACAGCATCTGGGAGCGGTTTTGGAGTGCGCATAACGTAGTCAATTCTTAACCAAAACTATCCAAACCAGTGCCTAATGTGTAGGGAATTTTGTCTAGTTTCTGAGGGTTAAGGTTTCAAACGGATTCAACCAGTATTGAGAGAGTTATGGCTAAAACAAGGGGACTGGGTTAAAACTGCAACTGATTTAAAATCAAATCTTGTGGACACGACATCTACCACAATACTTGAGGAAATCAGATGATTCTTGTGCCCTTCCTGAAGCATTTCGTGTCTAGTTTCTGAATAAGCAAAATCACGTTCAGATGAGTTGTGTACAGAGAGATATAAGGTGGACACCGAAGGTGGTTCAAACGGGTTTCCCACTGGATTTGTTTCTTTTTGGTGAACTTGTTGTATCTTTAACTCCAACTTCGAATTTCAGCTCCAACAACTACCCAAACGAACTAGATTCTGGTTCCAGTAGCAACAACCTCTTAAATGTGTTTCAATCTATAATGTTGTTGTCCTAACACTTGAACCTTGTTCTAGACTCAACATGCAAGAGTTACAACTCACAACTCTTCCAAGACTCCATTTTTCTTCAATTTGAGCATGGATTTTCAGAAATGGTGAAATGGAATCCAGAAGGGTGGTGATGGTGTTTTTGGTATCAAATTGAAGAGGAAGAAAAATGAAAGAGATTGGTATAAAAACATTGCACATGCATGAAGGAATTGAGTGTGGCTCTTCTCTTCTTTCTCATTCTCTCTCTCTCTCTCTCTCTCTCTCTCTCTCTCTCTCTTTCTCTCTCTCTCTCTCTCTCTCTCTCTCTCTCTCTCTCTCTCTCTCTCTCGAGTTTCTCCTCCCTCTCTCTCACTATGTTTTCTGAGACTTTGTAAAATGCTGAATGATGGGAGTGAGGGAGTGACTCAGGTGGTAACTCAGCTGAGGTAATTTTAATGAGGCGAAATTACCATGTTGCCATTATGTCCAACTTTGACTTAAGCTTCCTTAAACTCTTCTTAATTCATTTCTAATCAAACAATACTTATACAATACTTAATTAATGCATATGTGGGTGTTTTGTGGAAGGTGGTTCAGCTGAAACTCACTTATGGGTGGAAAGGACGAAAATGCCCTTATCCTAGTATTTTCGCTTAAAATCCCAATTAGCTCACCAATCAATCAACAATTCAAGTACCAATATATTTTAGCACATAAGTACAACATAATTCACTTAATCAATTATGCTAATTAATTATCTTGGCCTCTTGCTAATTTCATAAAATGAAATTAGCTGAATTGGGGATGTTACAATCACCCCAACTTTTAAAAATTTTGTCCTCAAAACTGAACAAAACCTACCTGAACTGAAAATATGGGGATATTCCACCCTCATGCTTTCCTCTACTTCCCATGTCGCTTCGTCAGGTGAGGAACCGTCCCAAAGCACCTTGACAATAGGAATTGATCTCGTTCGGAGCGCTTTCTCGCCACGTTTGATGATCCTGATTGGAATAAGCTGATAAGATAAATTCGGTCGGATGTCAATCGTCTCATAACTCAACGGTCGACTCAGATCGGGAATGTACTTCCTCAACTGCGATACATGAAACACATCATGTAATCTAGACAATGCTGGAGGTAATGCAATGCGGTAGGCTACTGGCCCAACTCGCTCGATAATTTGGAAGGGTCCAATATACCAAGGACTGAGCTTCTTTGCTCGCAATGCTATATCGGTACCAATAGTTGAGGAAAGTCTCAGAAATACATGATCTCCTTCTTCAAATTCCAATGGCCTTCTTCTTTTGTCGGCGTAACTCTTCTGCCGACTTTGAGCGGTCTTCATCCTTTCTCTAATCTGACGGATCTTCTCAGTAGTCTCATGGACTAAATCAGGACCCAACAATCTCTGCTCAGCTATATCCCACCAACAGAATGGTGTTCTACACTTCCTCCCATATAATGCCTCATATGGAGCCATTCCGATACTAGAATGGTAACTGTTGTTGTAGGAAAAGTCCACCAATGGAAGATGGTCCTCCCATCGGTCTCCACTATCAAGTACACAAGCTCTCAGCATATCTTCCAAAGTCTGATTCGTCCTTTCAGTCTGTCCGTTCGTCTGCGGATGATAAGCGGTACTAGCACATACTGTTGTTCCCAACGCCATATTCAATGCTATCCAGAATCGTGATGGAAACTTGGGATAACGATCACAGATGATACTCGTGGGAATTCCATGGAGCTTCACAATATTTTTGAGATACTCTTCTGCTAACTTAGAAATCTTGAGATTCGAACGCACCAGAATAAAATGGGCTGACTTGGTCAAGCAATCCACCACTACCCAAATGGAATCATTTCTGGTTTGGGACCGTGGTAACCCCATGACAAAGTCCATAGATATACTTTCCCATTTTCATTCTGGCACATTCAAAAGTTGCAACTGACCGGCAGGCTTCTAGTGCTCTATCTTAACCCTCTGACAGGTTAAGCATCGAGACACGAATTATGCAATTTCCACTTTCATACCCGGCCACCAATAGAACTGCTTCAAATCTCTATACATCTTGGTAGACCCAGGATGTATTGAGAACTGACTCTTATGAGCCTATTCTAAAACCTGCTTCTTAATACCTTCATCACTCGGGACACAGATTCTACCATCAAAACAAATCACACCATCACTATCTTCGGTGTAGTTCGGCAACCTCTTCTGAGTCTGTAACTCTAGATCTACCTCTTGGGCTGAGCGAATCAGATTTCTCAAAGAACTCGAAATCTGAATATGGCTCAACACCAATCTGTTCTTCCTTGGCTTCACCTTCAAGTTAAGATCCCTAAACGATTCCAACAATGCCATCTCATGAACCATCAACTCTGCAGTGTGAATAGACTTCCTACTCAAAGCATCGGCTACAACGTTAGCCTTCCCCGGATGGTACTTCAACTCGAAATCATAATCTTTCAGAAACTTTACGCATCTTCTCTGTCTATTGTTCAGCTCCTTCTGGTAAAACAAATACTTAAGGCTCTTGTGATCACTAAAGACTTCGAAACGAGACCCATACAGGTAATGTCTCCAAATCTTTAGGGCATACACAATCGCCGCCAACTCTAGGTCATGAGTTGGGTAATTCTCTTCACGTGGCTTCAACTGTCTGGAGGCATAAACAACTACTTGTTGACTTTGCACAAGGACACATCCTAAACCTTTACCAGAGGTGTCACAATAAATTTGGAATTCCATGGACGGATTTGGAAGAATCAGGACTGGTGCAGAAGTCAATCGATTCTTCTGTTCTGCAAAACATTCATCACAATCAGAGTCCCATACAAACGGCTGACCCTTGCAAGTTAACCGAGTGAGTGGAAGAACTAGCTGAGAAAATCCTTGAATAAATCTCCGATAATACCCAGCTAATCCCAAGAAACTTCTTACTTCAGTGAGTGTAGATGGCTGTTCCCAGTCTACCACAGCTTCAATCTTACTGGGGTCCACTGCAACACCGGGTTGGGATGTCACATGGCCCAGAAACTTTACTTCAGGCATCCATAAATCACACTTAGATGGCTTGGCGTACAACTTCCTTTCTCGGAGTACGTTCAGAACAATTCGGAGATGTTGCACATGCTCCTCAATAGTCTTAGAATACGTCAAGATATCATCGATAAACACCACGACGAATTGGTCCAGATAAGGATTAAAAAACCAATTCATGTACTCCATGTCCATACCGAGTACGGAAAGCGGTCTTCGGAATATCCAAAGCTCTAACTCTGATTTGATGATAGCCTGACCTTAAATCAATTTTAAAAAACACTGAAGCTCCCCTTAGTTGGTCTAGCAAATCATCAATTCTCGGAAAAGGATACTTATTCTTGATAGTTACCTTGTTCAACTGACGGTAATCGACGCATAATCTCATGCTTCCATCCTTCTTCTTGACAAGCAATACTGGAGCACCCCATGGCGAGGCACTCGGTCGGATAAATTATTTTGAAATCAACTCTTCTAGTTGGGTTTTCAACTCTTTCAACTCTAAAGGGAACATCCTATATGGAGCTATAGAAATTGGCCCTATGCCCGGGACCAATTCTATAGAGAACTGCACCTCACGATCTGGAGGTAACGAAGAAACTTCATCGGGAAAGACATCTAGGAATTCGTTAACAACTTGCACAGAAGATAGATTTAAACCTGTCTCAGTCGATGCAGACAACATCATGACGTAAGCTTCTGCGCCTTGGAATAGAGAATGACTTGCGGAAGTGAATGAGATAACCGCTTCGGAATTGGTCGGTTGTAGCTCCACTGACTCGGAGGCGAAACTGATAGTCCGATGAAAACAATTAATTGTTTCCCAGTTGGTAGATATCCATTTCATACCTAGGACAATATCCACATTCTCGGAGGATTGTCTGTAGCCTTGACTTTCTGAGAATCTGTAGTGTAGACTCCCCCGTGTATAGGGCAGCTCACCCCTCTATGTTCGTCCATTGGTATTTGGTACATAGATGACCAACCGATACAGCTGGAATAACTTCCTTCATTCTTACTTTAAAAAGTTCCAAAACTCCTTTCTACATTATCTATCTGATGTTAGGCTTCCAGCACTTCAGCTCTCCATTCCCTAAGATGAAACGGGTTTTTAAGGAACTTCGGTCTTGTTCGAGGACTACGTCTTGATCATCCTGCCATAATCCCGCTTATGATACACCAATTATTGAGTTGATCGGGCTCAATGTCTCTTAGCATCACAAGTATAATTACAACAAAGACTAACAAGGAATCGACTCAACCCTAAACTAAACTAAGCACGACTAGGTCGAACTGCTCTGATACCATAATGTAACACCCCGATATTTAATTCTAGCTTGTAGAAATACCAAAGTGCACCACTTGGCATACATCAGAGTAACTTCTTGTTATTGAATATTGAACACAACTAAAAACTTCGATAAATAATTATCAAATGGTTCGATGAACCTCATTAAACTTAACAAAGTACTTAAGTCTCATGACTTAAAAACTTATACAATCCTGGTGTTCAATACCCAAAACATAAGTAGCGGAAACGATTTCTAACTGTTATCAATAATAGTTATTCAATCGATAGTACAAAGAAAACAAAAGGGAAAAGGCATAATATTAAAACTGATTTCTTCGATAACTCCATGAGTCACTTCGGCTAACTATGCTTCTTCGCCTTTGCTTTCCGCTGTTTCTCTGTAAAAACAACAATAATAAATGGTGAGATAAATATTATCTCAGTGAGTCCTATCGAGACCCCTTACTAACTCTAGCGGTTCATTATGCTTTGTACTTTGAACATCATGGCCTTAATAAGCGACCATGTGGACATATTTTCTTCTAACCCGTAGCCCTAATAAGTGACTACGATTCATGTTTCTTTATTTCTTCTTGTATCCCTAATAAGCGACTACAATTCATGTCTTATCTTTTCTTTAGCTTAGCACAACACCTCAAGCCACCTTATTCGGTTTTTTCTTCGGCCATTAGTGAACCCAATCCCGCTGACCTTGGAAAGTGAGCTACATGGAAGGGGCCTAGGGTTCGGGCTCATGACTTCCCTGCCCTAGTATGCTAATAATCTGGGGTCGTCACCCTTGATTTACACATATTATTATATGTATGCCATTCTACCTTTCTTTTCATAGAAAGTAATTCTTTCTTTCCTTTCGGGAAAGTAACTTGACTTGTATTTACATGGATTGAGAATTTACATGACTTGCATGGACTTATAGTCCTTTATCTTAACTTGACTTGTATGGACTTATAGTCCTTTATCTTAACTTGGCTTGTATGGACTTATAGTCCTTTATCTTAACTTGACTTGTGTACACTCGCGCTAACTAATGTATGGTTTTTCACAATTTTCATAACTTAAGAATTTTATCTCAAGCATACTCAATTTCATGATATTCATGCATTACAATCATTGGGAAGCCTTGGGGAATGATTAGAAGGAACTTGGAATCATTTGGAATGGACTAAAGTGTATTTTGAAATAGGGTAAAAGAAGCACACGCACGGTCCGTGCCCTGGAGGCGCATGACCCGTGCGTGTTGTCAAAAAATTTGAAAAACACATGCGTAGGGTACGTACGATCGGTGCCCTAAGGCGCACGGTCCGTGCCATGTTTTTAAAACCTTTCCGGAAGTCTACCCCGTTTTGAGGTGTTTCCGGAAATCCAAAAAATTTTCCTTCCGCATTTACCTGTATTTGCGGATTTTTTTTAAATTTGTTTTTTTTTTTGCTTTTTAGTGGCAAGACGTGCAGGACGATTAGAGCGGGGCGAGTCTTCCGGAGCAGCACTAGGAGATGCAAATCAGACTCCTCCTGCTCCTAGCACCAGGACGAGGATTCGGCTGGTCACGCTTCTGAGCGTCAGAGGCGTGTCCGTGAGCACGAGAAGCAGGAGGCTGAGCCTGCTCAGCAGTATGAGGAGGCTGAGGCATTTCAGCAGTATGAGGAGGCTGAGGCTGCTCAGCAAGTTTTGTTGCACCGTTTTCATGTCCACGTGGTCTCCACGCTACAGTTGGAATGGGTAATACTTTTAATAATTTATTTATTTTTTTAACCAATAATTAATTACTTTTATTTAATATGTTTTAATTTATATTTTTTATTTTTATACAGGACCGTGGGAAGGTTAAGGTGGCATCCCATGGTTTGAAGGTATCGAGATTTCGACCTCACCAGCACCACCCACATATACACAGTTGGCTAGAGCAGGCCCGTCTGTTGGAGCTTGACATCACACCTCTCAACAACATCAACCACGAGCTGATATCGTCTTTTGTGGAGAGGTGGCATTCTGAGACCTGCTCATTCCACATGCCGTTCGGGGATCATGGGCTATATTTTACTGAGGCTGATGCCATTGCAGCTGGATTGCAGTTGCTGGGTATAGACCACGACTCTTGCTGGCAGGAGTGTCGCTTCACTAAGGGATCGAACTTCAGATTTAGTTTTTTGGAGCAGGCATACAGAGCTAACATGGAGGCTGACTTTCTTGATCATGCTGCACGGTGCTATTTGTTACTCTTGTTAGGCTATACCATCTTTGCCGACAAGAGTCACACATATGTGCCTGTCAAGTGGTCACTCTTATTGCGGATTTTGAGCGTTGTGGCCAGTGGGTTTGGGGTCCAGCTGTTCTGGACATTCTGTATGAGCAGCTCAACGATGCCTGTTTTTGGGAGACATCGCAGATTGGCGGATACGCTTCTCTGCTACAAGTAATAATTAATTAATTTTTTTTACCGATAATTAATTACTTTTATTTATATAATTACATATTTATTTATTCATTTTTTTTTATTTCAGTGTTGGATTTATAAGTACTTCCCCACCATCGTGGTGCGCAAAGACTTCGGTGCGTCTGAGCGTCCACGTTGCAGCAGGTAGGGGAATCAAAAGTGCGACACTGTCAAGCTTATAGATTTTCGGGGGCGGCTGGTTGAGTTAGGACGGGAGGAGGTCATATGGAGGCCTTGGGAGGACCACAGAGAGCACACACCATTTTCACAGATTTCTCTTTTCAGAGGTTACCTGCCCTGGGGCTCCATCACCGTGCCATATATGCCAGGTAGGGTCCGGTGGCAGCTTGGATACATCCAGTAGATCCCTGGCCCGCCTCTTTTAGTTGGTTCCTCACGTCCATCTACAGCAGACATTTTACAGCAGTGGTTGTTCTACGCTGGCCCGGCACGGACTTTCAGGAACACTTCTAGACGGACCCTCGTGTCGGGTGAGTGCGACCAGGATTACCTACCATGGTACTTAGAGGTGTCCATTCCCCGTCTCACTCCGGCGCCGCCTCCACCTCTAGAGCATGTACCAGATTAGGACGCAGCAGCTGAGGATATTGGTCCACGGACCATGGAGGATAGACTCCAGACTATAGCTGGACATATCTTTTATGTCATGGGACTCGAGGGCCTTCCAGCTGAGGCATATGAGAGACTCTTGCGTGCTTTGGCTGATTGTGACACTGACTTGTAGCTGTGTGGATTGATTCAGGGTATTAATATGTGTGATGCGTGCACACTAGAAATTTGATGGCTGGCAGTTGCTAGCATTTATAACTAGCATTTATCATAATTTGTTGGCTGACGTGTAACATCCTAGATTTTAGTCGATAATAAAATCAGGAATATTACTTGTTAGACATCTCAGAGATACACTTTCGTACTTTGGATCAAACTAAGGAATAACAACTGTCCTTAAATGACTCATACAATGATAGGATTTTTTTATAAAAACTTTAGTTAAGGAACTTGAACATAAAAACCAATTTTTCCCATGCACCTATCGGAGTCGACACAACCAACTTAATCCAAAATACAAAGTATATGTTTCTTACTACTTCTTAGGCTGAGCCTAAAACTTGAAAATAATACAAGAATCTTCTTCATGAAACTAGCACAAATACAATGTGCTTTAGCTTTTAAACATCAATATCCTTCAAGGGTGAAATCTTTTCCGGTTGCTATAACCTTCCTTACTTGTTACCTGCTTGTCTGAAAAACAGCAACAATGAGAGGTGAGATTACATAATCTCAGTGAGTCCTTTCAAGACTCTCTTACCATAATACGCTCCGAATATCTTTTATTATTTTACCTATGATGCACCCCCTTGCGCCTTAGACTTACATAATATAAAAGCTACGACGATACATATAGGGGACCAGTGTTCTATTAATAAATAAATAGAACACACTAACCTAACCTCTTGGGCCTTGAGATGGGTTCATGAGACCTCCCCCAAGCACATCATCCATTCTTTAATTCATTTACGGTGTACTTATATATGTACTAGATAGTTGTCTCACACGTATTTTCGAAAAGGATTTTAACACAACACAAAACTGCTTAGGCGTGGCCTCCAACACATAACAATCAATGAAAGTAAATTCAAACATATTAATCAAACCAATTCTCTTTCAAACCACAACATATCAAGTGGCTTAGAAACTTGACTATCACCTCTTGGAAACAAACATCCAGCAACCAAACAACAACAAACACATACATTTATCAGCCAGAATTTTCATCAAGCATACCCCTACTTCGGTAAATTAATTAACCTATCAAACGGTATTGAAACTTAGCAAAGGACCCCTATATGGAAAGATAAGAATGTCTAGTTCCTGACCATAATTGTTATTTTGTAAAATAATGGGCCAATTCGTACAGTTTTAGTAAATAAGCAACAAAGTTCAGAAAACAGGACAGCCACCATGACCTAACTTGTGACACCTCTAAAATTATCAAAACTCAGTCAAATAACTTGGGACTTTGGCCTAAACCGAAAAAATTGAGTGTTGTTTTCAATGAATCAAAAAAATCATTCAAAAAAGAGTTCAAACGAAAACATTATACACAAAATACCAAACCTATATCCAGATTGTTTTCCAGAATTTTAACCTGACTTGTGAGACCTATAACTCAAACTATACAACTCCAAATGCAACCAAACGAGTGCCAAATGAACAAGCATTAAGTCTAGTTTCTAAAAAGGTAAACCACATAATTTTTGGACCATTAGATTGTTCCCAGTTACCGTATAACCGAACCTATAACCAAATAACCCCAAACAGTGAGTTTAGCATCAAAATTGGCATCAAACATTCATCAAATTTCAACAATCGAACACATTATTAACCAAATTCAGAAATACACATGTTTTTAAACTGAAAACAGAAGCAAATTCGTAGAACTCACCTATCGTGATGAAAATCACGAAACGTTGAGACTTTCCGCCACTCAAACATTTCGCTCACGAGAAATCTCACTTTGTACCTAGGCACCAACATAAGCTCCTAGAGCTTCAAAACTCATCCCTAAGCCTCAACTTGATTTCTAAGCTTTGAACCTCCAATCAACCATAAAACTTCCATGAATTCACTATTCATCATCTTCAACCTCAAATTGCTCTTCACACATAAACCCCAGATTTTGGTTTTACAAACCCTAACCCTTGAGAATCTAATTTCTTCCCTCCAAGTTAGCAATCAACCTCTCAATGGTGCTTTCCTACCCTTCAAGACAAGAAATGAAACAAGAAAACCCAACATCCCTCATTCTTCCCTCAAATTTCAAAATGGTAGCTTGAGATTGAGTGGGTTGTTTGTGTATGATTTTGGTGTCTAATTGAAGAGGATGAAATGGTGATCATTTTTTGTGTAGGAAGGATGATGTTTTGATGAACCTATTTTTCCCCTTCTTCCCTTCTTCCATTCGACCCACTTCTCCCTCTCTTCTCCATTTCCTCTCCTTTCTTCTTTTCTTTCTTTCTTTCCTACGGCTCCCCCACTCTCCCTTCTCTTATCCCTTTCTTTTCTTTTCTTTTATAATAAAAACAAACTTAAGTATGGTAGGGTAAAATACCCTTTTATCCTTACTCTATCCAAAAATTCTAAACAAATCTCGCTAAAATTCTTTATTTGAATTTAGCACCCAAAAATCAACTTCTTCAATTTATAAAAATACACCAATCAATAATTAATTTAGTACCCAATTAATGAAATTATTAATTAAGCACCATAAAAATAAATTGATTGAGTTTAACTTCAAAATAATTAGCTTAGTTATTTTGGGGATGTTACATTACACCCCAACTTAAAAAAAATTGTCCTCAAAAATTGTTTAAGGCTTACCCACTTACTCACCGAGAATATACATTCTCGGATGGGCCTTAACTATTGGAAAACAGTTTTGTTACTTGAAATCCATTTTTTTCCTCTTTGGTTAAAAACCCAAGAAATCTTTAAAACCTTGAATCTGTAGGAGAATAATTTGAAACTTTTCTCTAATCTGTTCCGTTTACCGAACTTTGAAAAATCTTAAATCTTGGGGTGTCAAACAAAGCAGGAACCTCTTAATTTGCTCTCAAGTTTTCGAAATAAAACCTTTCAAGAAGACGAGATACGAGTTTATTGAAAACCTTTCCCTGAACATAGAAATGGGCTTTGATGGCACCAAATACTTTTTGAAAAACAATCAACATAACTTTCGCGTTGTTTTCAAAATAACTTTTTCCTCCTCGTAGCGCAACCAACCCTTATACCTTCGTCTAACTGAACTCGAGAACGCCTCTACCTCACACGAAGGTATCGCATTACTTAATTGGTTCTTACTACGCAACTCCATCCCTATATGTACCTGTAACTGTAACATCCGCAAAATAATTAATAGAATTATTTGGATGTTAACCCAATTGAATTGTTTTAGTACTTGACTGGTAAATTTATTGAGTGCTAAAATTATTTATTGGTTGCCATCGGATCGTTAACTGGATAATGCGGATCAAGGAAGTTTTGGAATCAAAATAAGGGATTAAGATCAATATGGTAATTGGACCACGTTACCACTTATTTATTAAATAAATATGTGTGTGTGTGTTAAAGAAAGAAAAGAGAAATAAAAAGAAAGGAAAGGAAGCGAGAGACAGGGAGAGAAACGAGAGAAAAGAGAGAAAGGGGAAAAGAGGAGAAAAGAATGGGTGAGGAGGAAGAAGGAGAAAAAGGGAGGGTTTAAGCTCATCAAAACGACTTCCTTCCAACACGAAAAACGTTCAGCGTTACTTCCTCTTCGATTTGGTACCAACATCATCATCATCAACTCACTCTCTCTCACTTTGCCATTTTCGAAAATTTGAAGGGAATGGAGGTTTGTGATGGTTCAAGCTCAAGGGTAGCTTGGGATGGTGTTAGGCGCAGACCCGAGGATGATTGATCGATGATTGAAGTTCGATTGGGAGATTGGAAGCGAGTTGGGTGAGTTTGGGTTGAAAAATCCAATTTGGGGGTTTTTGTGAATAGTAGCTTTTGGAGGTTAGGGATGATGAATAGTGTTCATGGAGAATTTCGAGGAATTCGGTATTTTGGTCAAAAAGAGGTCTCGTGATCGAGTGCAAAGCTTTAGGAGCGGATTCGGATGTCGCCGTAACGTGGACTTGATTCGGGAGCGTTCGTGTGGTTATGTCAGAAAAGCGTTCTCGCGGAAAGTCTCGGTGCTTCGTGATTTTCATCACGATAGGTGAGGTTTACTCACGTTTAGATTTTTGAATTTAATAAACATAAATCGTTAAATGTGTTTCAGTTTGATTCGTGTCGAAAACGTATTTTGTACGAAAATCACGTTTTAGGTCCAATCGGTTTTTGGATTGTTTGATTGATGATCATTGTTGTTTGAATATGTTTTTGGACTGTTTTTATGTTGGAACTGGACTGGAACAGGTATCGGGATTGGTCGGAACGACAAAAAATGCGAAAACGGGATAAAATACAATGCTGTCAAAAGCGCACGACCCGTGCGTCCCAGGCGCACGAACCGTGCGTGTCATTCTGTTTCTGTTTTCAAAAATGCATTACAGGGCGCACGACCCGTGTGTATGGGCGCACGAACCGTGCGCTGTGTTCTATCCAAATTTTTCCAAACTTGCCCGAAACGATCCCGATCGATTCCAATCCTCTTCTAATCGTTTCCTAACCCTTCTATAATGATATTAGGCTTATAATGCCATGATTTTGGGTATGTTTCAAAAGGGTTTTCTAAAATACTTCTGAAGTTGAAATTGTTTCGAAAAGCCGAATAATAGCATACGTGTGCGGATATGTTTTATTAATATTAAAGCGGACTATGAGTCCTACGTGGTATGGTATAACTGACGCGGGATGATTATTATTTATTCGTCTAAACCGGTCTACGATTCACGATATATATATTATATCGACTATAGGGAGCGGCCCAATGCGGGTATTATGTTCGATTAACGGTCAAATGTAGATGGACTAACTGTTCATTGAGTATAGTTGAACTAATAGGTCATCGAGTGTAGATATATTTAATATATATCGGGTTTGGGTGACGACCCATGTTGACATACTAGGAGGGGCAGTCATGATGCCCTACCCTAGGCTCCGAGGCCAATAGTGAAACTATTATTGGTAAGGGATTCGCCGGGATTAGTCTTGGGGCAGTCGGTGGTGTGTCAAAGAGTATTGAGTAACGTTCACCGGGATTAGTCTTGGGGCAGTCGGTGGTACGTTACTGTTGTTGTGTAGTGTGGTTCGCCGGGATTAGTCTTGGGGCAGTCGGTGACGCACTGAGTTATAGCAGATTCGCCGGGATTAGTCTTGGGGCAGTCGGTGGAATGCTATGTGTAAAATAATGCGGTTCATCGGGAGTTAGCGTTCGCGCAGTCGATGCCGTGTTGAGTTAACAATGTTTTAGAACTGGACCGAGAGTGCTAGTAGGGGTCTCGGTAGAACTCACTGAGATTGTATTTCACTGTTTATATGTTGTTGTTTTACAGAGAAGCAGGGAAAGTAGAAATCCAAGAGGCACGAGTAGGTGGAACTCGGACGGTGGCTGAAGATTTAGCTTTATGCTTAAGTTTATGTTTTCCCTTGTTATCTGTGTACCAAGACATTTTTTCTTTGGCGTTATGTATTTATTTCCGCTTTCTTGTACGATATTGAACAATGTATTTCACTGATGGTTTGTGGTCTTATTTATGTTTAAGACTGTCCTGTTGTTATTCAGTGAAAATTTTATAGTGGTGTTCAGTATCTAAACAGGAAATATATCTCTGATGATTTAGGTTTGGTACACTTGGGTATTTTTACTCGATGAAAATACCGGGGTGTTACAGTTGGTATCAGAGCAGTTCGACCTAGTCGGACTTAGTTTAGGGTTGAGTCGATTCCTTGTTAGTCCTGGTTGTAATTACACTTGTGATGCTAAGAGACATTGAGCCTGATCAACTTAATACTTAGTGCATCATAAGCGGAATTATGGTAGGATGATCAAGACGCAGTCCTCGACCAAGACCAGAGTCTCCAACCGGTACATCCTCAGGAAAGGTGGCATGACGTTGGAAGAATACACCGCTAAGTTTGAGAAGTTGTCTCAGTTTTACCAAGTGGTAAAGTAAGCTCCGGATGACGAATGGAGAATGCAGATGTATAAGAGGGCCATAAGTGCTTTTATGACTTGGGGTCTCAGTTCTTATACTATTACCAATTATGTTGCCTTAGTGCAATCAACCTATGTCGCCGAGGATGATCTCATAGGGAGTATGGGAAAAGAAGGAAGGTAGTTGAATTATCAACTCTGAATGCAAAGTCCAAAGATAATTTCATCAAAGGAAAAACAGGTGCCATTCTTCGATTCTTCAGAAGTCGGAAGATGTTCTAACCGTGGAAAGCGTTACATTGGTGGATGTAAGCAAAGATCTAATCGATGCTATTGTTATAATGAAGAGGGTCACTATGGTAAAAAGTGCCCTGCAAGGAAGGGTTCCAAGGAGTCACGAGCAGCTCGAAGGCAATGACAAGTCAACACTCTGAATTCTTAGACAGTTACGAATGCTGACGGTATACTTAGAAGGATGGGAGTCCTATTCAATAACTCGATCAGTATATTATAAGATTCGGGTGCAACCTATTGCTGTATATCCCGATCGCGTGTGAATCGGTTGGGATTAGCCTTATCACCGCTATCCGAGCCGATAACTATTTTAACTGCTGCTAAGGGTCGTGTCCAGACATAGTCTTTGTATAGAATTGTCTACTTGTCATAGGAGGCAGAAATTTCGTTGTAGAATTTATTGTTTGCCTACGAGAAGTGTGGTCACCATTTTGGGTATGAATTTGACGACTGCAAATCATGTTGCAATCGACTGTGTTAATCAACTATCAGCTTCGCTTCAGAATCAGTCGAATTGTCTAGGACAAATTCTGAAGCGGTTACCTAATTCACCTTAGACGGTCAATCTTCATTCCAAGGTGCGGAAGCACATGTTAGTATGTTATCTGCATCCACTGAAATTAGTTTAGATTTGGCGAACATTCAGGTTGTGAATGACTTTCTGGATGTTTTCACGATGAAGTTTCTTCTGAACCTCCAGAGCGAGAGGTAGAGTTTACTGTAGAATTGGTTCCTTGCCCGGGATCAATATCTATTGTTTCTTATTGAATGTTTCTTTAGAATTAAAGGAAATGGAGTCTCAACTTGAAGAGTCGATGTTAAAGAAATTCAGTCGACCGAGTGCTTCTCTAAGGAGTGCTCTGGTGTGGTTAGTCAAAAGGAAAGATGGTAGCATGAGATTGTGCATTGACTATCGACAACTCAACAAAGTGACAATCAAGAACAAATATCCTTTGCCAAGGATACCCGAATTGCTGGATCAACTTCGAGGTGCTGTGGTGTTTTCAAAAATTGATCTGAGATCAGGCCATCATCAAATAAAAGTGAGAGCCTTAGATATTCCGAAGACTGCTTTCCGGACGAGGTATGGACATTACGAGTTCGTAGTGATGCCCTTCGGTTTGACTAATGCTCCGACGATATTCATGGATTACATGAACCGAGTTTTCCACACTTACCTGGATCAGTTTGCAGTAGTATTCATTGATGATATCTTGGTGTACTCTAAGACCATTGAGGAGCATGTCCAACATCTCGGCATTGTTTTGAACGTACTCCGAGAAAAGAAATTGTATGCCAAGTCGTCGAAGTGTGACTTCAGGATGCCGAAAGTGAAGTTTTTGGGACATGTGATTTCCCAATCGGGAGTTGTGGTGGATCCCAGTAAGGTAGAAGCGGTGTTGAATTGGGAACGACCAACATCAGTCACTGAAATAAGAAGTTTCTTGGGTCTAGCTGGTTACTACAGGAGGTTTATACAAGGGTTCTCACAATTAGTTCTTCCACTTACTCGGTTAACTCGAAAGGGTCAACCGTTTACGTGGGATGTCGATTGTGAAGAATGTTCTCGAGAGTTGAAGATTCAGTTGACTTCTGATCCAATCCTGATTCTTCCAGATTCGTCTATGGAATTCCAAATTTACAGCAATGCTTCTGGGAAGGATTAAGGATGTGTTCTCATGCAGAATCAACAAGTGGTAGCTTATGCATCCAGGCAATTGAAGACTCGTGAAGGGAATTATCCGACTCATAATTTGGGAGTTGGCAGCTATTGTGTACACACTGACAATTTGGAGACATTACCTAAGTGGGTCTCGTTTCGAAGTCTTTAGTGATCACAAAAGTTTAAAGTATCTGTTTGATCAGAAAGAACTGAATAGTAGACGGAGAAGTGTGTTGAATTCCTGAAGGATTACAAATTCGTGTTGAAGTAGCATTCAAGAGAGGCCAATGTTGTAACGGATGCGCTGAGTAGGGAATCCATTCACATGGCAGAGTTAATGACGCAAGAAATGGAATTATTAGAGTCTTTTAGATCTAAGCTGGGGTACATCCAAAAGTTTCCACTTGGGTGGCAAGCTATTAGTTTGTTAACCTCTCCTTTGTGAAGGTTAACAATGAGATTGTATTTTGCGATTCCGTTTGACAAGTCAAATGTGAATACGGATATGAAAGTGAGGTGACGACTGACTGTTTGCCAAGGTTGTGGATAACCATCAAAGAATTAATTGATGGATCTGCTGCAAGTGACTGAAATTTCCAAAGTGAAGTTTGGCGTGCGGTATAATAGTTTTGAAAAATCATTTTATGAAAACCCGCATCCTAAAGTTAATTTTGGGAACGAATCAAGAGGCTAATAAAATCTAATTGAAGAGAATCCCAGGAGGATTACTTAGGTTGAGGGGAAGTTCTCAACGCCATTGACTAATGCAGAAAGGAATCGGGTGCGTCATTGGAAAAAACATCGTGAGGAAGTTGCTATAGAGGAAAAAGAGCTCTGAGTTCTGTTTGATAGTTGTTTTGAGAACAACAGAGGTGATTTTCATTACGTTCAAATTATTTGTTGTCCCCACGGTTTATTTCTACGTTTAAGGTCAAATTTTTAGTAAAACCCTCATTTCATCTTTTTGAAAAGTCTTATCTCGAAATCATGGGGACGAGTCAAGAAGTTTCACAGATGACTTTTCCGTCACATTGTCAATGTGTACGAGAACTGTTATGTAATTTTTAGAAAAATTGTTGAGAACGTGTTTCCACCCTTCGAGAAGATCATGTTTGTACTTATCTCTACCGAGGAGTACCAGTTTGTGTATCTCATTTTCAACCTATATTTCTATCAAGTGTCTTGTATTAAACCCTTTGATTTAGATTAATCAAGTTGGGGAGTAAACGAGAATAATTGGAATGAAGCTTCGGAAGTGTTTTCAAACGCGGTACCAAGCCTATGTAGGCGAATGATGAGTCTCTCGTGTTGATTCGTAACAAGGGAGTTCGGACTGTAATCTTAGAAGCGTTCTAGGGTAGTAGTCGAACATACTTAAAGATTGACGTGCCAACTTGGGAAGATTTTCTACACTCATTTTGATGGTTCGAGATTGTTTTCCAGCAAATTTAGACATTTGTGAGAATGTCGATTCTCGGTTAGTCAAATGAAAGACTTGACGAAATTTTGAGGACAAAATTCTTTCAAGTTGTGGAGAATGTAACATCCGCAAAATAATTAATAGAATTATTTGGATGTTAACCCAATTGAATTGTTTTAGTACTTGACTAGTAAATTTATTGAGTGCTAAAATTATTTATTGGTTGCCATCGGATCGTTAACTGGATAATTCGGATCAAGGAAGTATTGGAATCGAAATAAGGGATTAAGATCAATATGGTAATTGGACCACGTTACCACTTATTTATTAAATAAATATGTGTGTGTGTGTGTGTGTGTTAAAGAAAGAAAAGAGAATTAAAAAGAAAGGAAAGGAAGCGAGAGACAGGGAGAGAATCGAGAGAAAAGAGAGAAAGGGGAAAAGAGGAGAAAAGAATGGGTGAGGAGGAAGAAGGAGAAAAAGGGAGGGTTTAAGCTCATCAAAACGACTTCCTTCCAACACGAAAAACGTTCAGCGTTACTTCCTCTTCGATTTGGTACCAACATCATCATCATCAACTCACTCTCTCTCACTTTGCCATTTTCGAAAATTTGAAGGGAATGGAGGTTTGTGATGGTTCAAGCTCAAGGGTAGCTTGGGATGGTGTTTGGCGCGGACCCGAGGATGATTGATCGATGATTGAAGTTCGATTGGGAGATTGGAAGCGAGTTGGGTGAGTTTGGGTTGAAAAATCCATTTTGGGGGTTTTTGTGAATAGTAGCTTTTGGAGGTTAGGGATGATGAATAGTATTCATGGAGGATTTCGAGGAATTCGGTATTTTGGTCAAAAAGAGGTCTCGTGATCAAGTGTAAAGCTTTAGGAGCGGATTCGGATGTCGCCGAAACGTGGACTTGATTCGGGGAGCGTTCGTGTGGTTATGTCAGAAAAGCGTTCTCGCGGAAAGTCTCGGTGCTTCGTGATTTTCATCACGATAGGTGAGTTTTACTCACGTTTAGGTTTTTGAATTTAATAAACATAAATCCTTAAATGTGTTTCGGTTTGATTCGTGTCGAAAACGTATTTTGTACGAAAATCACGTTTTAGGTCCAATCGGTTTTTGGATTGTTTGATTGATGATCATTGTTGTTTGAATATGTTTTTGGACTGTTTTTATGTTGGGACTGGACTGGAACAGGTATCGGAATTGGTCAGAACGACAAAAAAATGCGAAAACGGGATAAAATACAATGCTGTCAAAAGCGCACGAGCCGTGCGTCCCAGGCGCACGAGCCGTGCGTGTCATTCTATTTCTGTTTTCAAAAATGCATTACAGGGCGCACGACCCGTGTGTATGGGCGCACGAACCGTGCGCTGTGTTCTGTCCAAATTTTTGTAAACTTGCCCGAAACGATCCCGATCGATTCTAATCCTCTTCTAATCGTTTCCTAACCCTTCTATACTGATGTTAGGCTTATAATGCCATGATTTTGGGTATGTTTCAAAAGGGTTTTATAAAATACTTTTGAAGTTGAAATTGTTTCGAAAAGCCGAATAATAGCATACGTGTGCGGATATGTTTTATTAATAATAAAGCGGACTATGAGTCCTACGTGGTATGGTATAACTGACGCGGGATGATTATTCTTTATTCGTCTAAACCGGTATACGATTCACGATATATATATTATATCGACTATAGGGAGCGGCCCAATGCGGGTATTATGTTCGATTAACGGTCAAATGTAGATGGACTAACTGTTCATTGAGTATAGGTGAACTAACAGGTCATCGAGTGTAGATATATTTAATATATATCGGGTTTGGGTGACGACCCATGTTGACATACTAGGACAAGGGCAGTCATGATCCCCTACCCTAGGCTCCGAGGCCAATAGCGAAACTATTATTGGTAAGGGGTTCGCCGGGATTAGTCTTGGGGCAGTCGGTGGTGTGTCAAAGAGTATTGAGTAACGTTCACCGGGATTAGTCTTGGGGCAGTCAGTGGTACGTTACTGTTGTTGTGTAGTGTGGTTCGCCGGGATTAGTCTTGGGGCAGTCGGTGACGCACTGAGTTATTATATCTCTGATGATTTAGGTTTGGTACACTTGGGTATTTTTACTCGATGAAAATACCGGGGTGTTACAGTAACCGTCGTACACTCTCGGGACACTAACCATGAATCCAATCAGTCGGTTCTAATGGGATTCGCCTGAACTTGGGTTAAGGATAAGGTTAGGTAAGTAATGGTGTCTGAACGGAATGGTTTGACTTACTTTGAAAATATGAAAAAAAAATTCTCGCACGGTCCGTGCCTCTCTGGCGCACATTCCCGGCTCTTTGATCAGTTTCCAAAATCAACTTGTTATTTCAAAACTGCACATTCCGTTTGTTACCATACTTAATCTAAGTTATACCTTAAACCCTAACTTATAAAACCGTCTTTTTCTCGCTTGTCCTATCTCAGGTAAGCAATCACAGTCAATCAGAATTCCGTAACACAATTATTGAACCTGAACTTTCAATCACATAAATCCTCACAATCACATGGATTTCCAAAGTAACATTAGCAGGTGGATTTTCACAAAATGGTTTTTAAGATTACGGTGCCGCACGCCAATCTTCACTTCGGAAATTTCAGTCACAATCAACTTATCCTCAATCAATATGCAATTTCACAAAAGCATATATTCCATTTCAGTCAATTTACCTTTCTTTAGTTACCTCATGTCATTACTTAACAATCACATTTACTTTATTTCAGTCAGTGCAATCGTTTAACCTCTTGATGAATAATCATCGCATAAAACCTTGTCAACAGACACCTCTCTTTCATAAATGAATTCACGTTTGACTTGTCAAACGGAAATCACATAATGTACTTTATCTGTTAACCTTCACAAATGAGAGGTTAACTCTGAAACCTTGCCACCAAAGTGGAACTCATGGATGCACCATGTCTTAGGGCTAATGCCCACTCAATGCTTAAAACCTTTACTTTTTCTCCTCATTAGTCAATGCACTAACAAATTTTTCTTCGCAACGGAAGAAAATTTTGCGACATAACCTCTCAATCTCATTGGAGATACATCTAGTTCTTTGGGTTAAACTCGGAAACTACCTCTGTTCTCAGTGACTCTTGTATTGATAGGATTTTATAACAACGATTTTTCCTCTACCTATAAAAGTCACTCTTACCGACTAACCCAAATTACCAGTGGTGGCGAATCTCCATAACTCATAAACTGAACTTTGAACTCAATGACCAAAAAATTTGTAATCATAATACTCGTGAAAAGACGTTTGGGGAAAAACTTCGAGCCAGATAAAATTCTACAAGACTGGCTATCCTCCTTGACAGAACTTGTCTGAAATTCTATCACTCGTACTTTCGGACTACTAGCCCTCTTAGGGCCTCAACTACCCATACTCTAAGGATCTCATTGGTGCGACTTAACTGCTTCCCTAACAATAGGGTTCTCTAAAATCCTTATAGGCTTATCCTTATTATGATGGATTGTCGACTAGTCTAGGTGTAGTCATTTACGTTTGGATTACGTATGGTATTGGGATATTTGTAGCATCAAAGAAATGATAAAATAGAAGAGTTCCTTTAAGGAATCAAACGGGCGCACGAGTAGTGCATCCTGTATTGATTCGGAAAACGAATTCTAACTACTTTGCACATTCCTTAGGTCCTCCATCTTTTCGAATTCCATACATAATACAGACGAAATCATCACAACTGTCGTAGTCAATCAAACCTGGAAACTTGACTTACTTATGGACTATCATCCACATTTGGCACTTAGATAAACTTTTCCTTTCCTCAATTTTCAACTATGCGCCTAATCATTTAGGACTTTCACTGTGCCTCAATATTTCTCAAGGGAAGTATTCTTACCACTAGTCATTCCCAAGAAACGGCCTCTATACGACGCCAAAAGGAATCTTTCCTAATCTGGGTCTTACCTTCTTAGCCTTACTCGTTGGGAATCCGCTACATGCGTCTTATGCCCAACTAGGGTTTCCATTCTACTATCACTTAGAACCTAAGGCTTAGGTAGAGTAGGAATAATTTTTGGAACTAGGATAAAACCTAAACCAAATCCATTTATAAGTGTAGACAATTTCGTTAGCTTTCCAACGCCTCCCGGAATACCTAAATCGGAGTTCCGGATCAAAAGTTACGGATAAAACAAGTTGGAAGACTAGCGAAATTTCCCACAGATGAAAACTGACATACTCTCATTCGGAGAGTCGTGACATGGATAATTTACTCACATGAACTACCAGTCCCTTCATGATAGGAACCCAACTCAGAGTTTTGGTAAACTAACTGGTCTAACGATTACTGGGCGGTACTACTTGTCAAAGTGGCAAGCACAGTGACAGTTTACTATCTCGGTTTCCTAACTTTGAAAAAAGGAGTTTCTTAGGAAAGAAAATCTATCCGAGAACCTTGACTATCCCGAAGGATCTTACTTGGCTGAACCATAACTTAGAATCAGTTTATGCTACACAGTAAGGTTGACTGCTAAGCGCCATTTGTGTTCTATGTTGCTCACTAGTCCTGAACGAATCTAGGACACTAACATTTCTTCTACCCGAAGGCTCCTCAACTTATAACTCTCTGGGTGACCATTTACAACTTACGGGATGACTCAATGGTCAAACCGGCTCCTCTGACTGATTGGTTGCCCAAACTTCCTCGAACCAACTCGGATGCCTGCTACTTCCGCTGCATACTTTGATGAAACAAGAAGTCCAGGAATCCTAGGGTTTATGGTTTCGGACATTTTCGGGGCCGAGGAAACTAATTGTCATTATTCTCAGTACGTTACATGAAATGTCGAGCAGATCCAAACTCAACGTCTCATACAAAATACTAAAAGGTTTTGACAGTCAATTGTCGAAGTCCCTAGCTGACTCAATCTATCTAATCTTTTGACCGTTTGGTCTCTAAGTCCGACAAGGTCGAACTGCTCTAATACCAAAATGTAACATCCTAGATTTTAGTCGACAATAAAATCAGGAATATTACTTTTAAGACATCTCAGAGATACACTTTCGTACTTTGGATCAAACTAAGGAACAACAACTGTTCTTAAATGATTCATACATTGATAGGATTTTTTTATAAAAACTTTTAGTTAAGGAACTTGAACATAAAAACCAATTTTTCCCATGCACCTATCGGAGTCGACACAACCAACTTAATCCAAAATACAAAGTATATGTTTCTTACTACTTCTTAGGCTGAGCCTAAAACTTGAAAATACACTACAAGAAAATCGCGTATTACCGGCAGATATTTTCCGCCGGTACGTTTTCGGCGGAAATTTGGCATTTCCGGCGGATTTTTTCCGTCGGTAAACTTCCGGCGGAAAAATTTGAATTTCCGGTGGAATTTTACATTTCCGGCGGATTTTTTTAAAATTTAAAAAAACTTAAATTTTTTTAAAAATAAATCCGCCGGAAATTCAAAAAAAATCCTCCGGAAATGTTCCGGTGACATTTCCGGCGGATTTTTTTGCATTTCCGGCGGATTTATTTTAAATAAAAAATTATTATTATTATTTTTTAAAAAAAAAACTGCCGGAAATTCATAAAAAAACCGCCGGAAATGTCGCCAGAACATTTCCGGCGGTTTTTTTTTGAATTTCCGGCGGTTTTTTAAATTTTTTTTTTTTAAAAAAAAACCGCCGGAAATGTTCCGGCGACATTTCCGGTGGTTTTTTTTAATTTCCGGCGGTTTTTAAAAAAAAATTAATTTTTTTTATTTAAAATAAATTCGCCGGAAATGCAAAAAAATCCGCCGGAAATGTCACCGGAACATTTCCGGCGGATTTTTTTGAATTTCCGGCGGATTTATTGTTAAAAAAATAATAAAAAATTTGAAAAATCCGCCGGAACTTT
The DNA here is from genome assembly GCA_039519185.1 of Astragalus membranaceus. Classification (NCBI taxonomy): domain Eukaryota; kingdom Viridiplantae; phylum Streptophyta; class Magnoliopsida; order Fabales; family Fabaceae; genus Astragalus; species Astragalus membranaceus. The sequence goes on from CM076849.1 coordinate 118,981,592, forward strand.
TATAAATTCCGCCGGAACGTTTTCAGCTTCCTATAAATAAAACTTTCTCATACACTTTTCTCATTCTCTCATTTCACTCTTATTTCCTTCTCACTTTCTCCTACACCCTTCTACATTTCTCTCTTCTTCTTCTTTCTTATTCATTCTTCTTCCTTCTCACTTCTTCTTATTTTTTCATTTTCATACTCTCATTCATATTTATTCCTTCTCAGTTCTTCATTCTTATTCTCTTCTAGATCATTTTTCCATACTCTCTTTCATTCTTTTTTTTACACCATCTTCCTTCTCATTCATTCTCACTTATTCATTGTTCTTCCTTCTCACTTATTTTTATTTCTTCATTCTCATACTCTCATTCATTCTTTGTTTTACACAACTTTCTTTCATTTTTATTCATTCTAATTTTTCTTCCTTCTAATTCTATTACTTCTCATTCTAATTTTTTTCTATTACGTCTTATTTATTTAAATATAAAATTCGAAAAAAAAATTAATTTATTTTATTTTTTTTTTAAAATCCGCCGGAAATTCAAAAAGTCCGCCGGAAATGTTCCGGCGACATTTTCGGCGGATTTTTTGAATTTCCGGCGGAATTTTCTTAAAAAAAAAAAATTTCAGGCGAAAAATCCGCCGGAAATTACCGGCGGAAAAATCCGCCGGAAATTACCGAGGGAAATTCCGCCGGAAACCATTACCTACGAGCGTTTTTCCGGCGAAAAAACTCCGCCGGAAACGTCATTTTTTCGGCGGATTCGGTGCATTTCCGGCGAATTTTTTCCGCCGGAAAAACGCGTTTTTCTTGTAGTGATAATACAAGAATCTTCTTCATGAAACTAGCACAAATACAATGTGCTTTAGCTTTTAAACATCAATATCCTTCAAGGGTGAAATCCTTTTCGGTTGCTATAACCTTCCTTACATGTTACCGGCGTGTCTGAAAAACAACAACAATGAGAGGTGAGATTACATAATCTTAGTGAGTCCTTTCGAGAATCCCTTACCATAATACACTCCGAATATCTTTTATTTTTTTACCTATGATGCACCCCCCTGCGCCTTAGACTTACATAATATAAAAGCTGCGACGATACATATAGGGGACCCGTGTTCTATAAATAAATAGAACACACTAACCTAACCTCTTGGGCCTTGAGATGGGTTCATGAGACCGACCCCAAGAACATCGTCCATTCTTTAATTCATTTACGGTGTACTTATATATGTGCTAGATAGTTTTCTCACACGTATTTTCGAAAATGATTTTAACACAACACAAAACCGCTTAGCCATGACCTCCAACACATAACAATCAATGAAAATAAATTCAAACATATTAATCAAATCAATCCTCTTTCAAACCACAACATATCTGGTGGCTTAGAAACTTGACTATCATCTCTGGGAAACAAACATCCAGCAACCAAACAACAACAAACACATACATTTATCAGCCAAGATTTTCATCAAGCATACCTCTACTTCAGTAAATTAATTAACCTATCAAACGGTATTGAAACTTAGCAAAGGACCCCCTCTATGGAAAGCTAAGAATGTCTAGTTCATGACTATAATTTTTATTTTGTAAAATAATGGGCCAATTCGTACAGTTTCAGTAAATAAGCAACAAAGTTCAGAAAACCGGACAGCCACCATGACCTAAGTTGTGACACCTCTAAAATTATCAAAACTCAGTCAAATAACATGGGACTTGAGCCTAAACCGAAAAAAATTGAGTGTAGTTTTTAATGAATCAAAAAAATCATTCAAAAAGGAATTCAAACGAAAACATTATACACGAAATACCAAACCTATATCCAGATTGTTTTCCAGAATTTTAACCTGACTTGTGAGACCTATAACTCTAAATGCAACCAAACCAGTGCCAAATGAACAAGCATTAAGTGTAGTTTCTAAAAAGGTAAGCCACATAATTTTTGGACCACTAGATTGTTCCTAGTTACTGTATAACCGAACCTATACCCAAATCACCCGAAACAGTTTTTAAACTGAAAACAGAAACAAATTCGTAGAACTCACCTATCGTGATGAAAATCACGAAACGCCGAGACTTTCCGCCACTCGAACATTCCGCTCGCGAGAAATCTCACTTTGCACCTAGGCACCAACATAAGCTCCTAGAGCTTAAAAACTCATCCCTAAGCCTCAACTTGATTTCTAAGCTTTGAACCTCTAATCAACCGTACAACTTCCATGATTGTAACATCCCCTAATTAAAAGTTGGGGTGATTGTAACATCCCCTAATTAGCTAATTAGATTTAATTAAATTAGCACGAGGTTAAGTTAATTAGTTCGCATTAATTATGTGATGTTTGATATAGTCAAGATATAGTCATACATAATTGGAATATTATGTCAAAGTTAGTAAGTTAGGGTATGATGATGATAAGGGTAATTAAGGAATGATTTTAGAGAGGAGGGGCATTTTGGTCCTTACCCATGATTAAATGAACTCAGCTGACCCAAGCCAACCCCACACTTCTCATTTACCCTCATTCTGAAAATCAGTAGAAAGAATAGAAGAGAGGAAGCTTGAGAGAGAGGGAGAGAGCTCGCGAATGGGAGGGAAAGGAGAGGGAGGATCTCCATTATTCCTTGATGCATGTGAAAGATAACACCACCATTCTTTTCCATTTCCTTTCCTCTATCCACTGATACAAACTTCATCAGCCACACTCCCTTCTCCATCAAATCACCATTTGAGAACAATCCAGCTCAACTTGAGAAAAATCTGAGTTACCCACCTTGCATGTCCTTGTTATAGCCATACAATCAGTACCAAGGTTCATATTCAAGCAACAATTCAGTTTGAAGTTCATTGGAACAGCTAGGATTCGAATTGGGTAGCCTTCCAAAGACTTAGGTGCCTGAGTTCGTCGTTGGAGCGAATTCAAGGAGAGTTCGTGCGTTCTTAGTTCGTAGCCTCCGTCAAAGTCTCGGTGTTTGCGTGATTTTCATCACTTCGGGTGAGTTCTATAACTCGCTTAGGGAATGTGTTTGCGTTTCTGAGTCTTTACTCTTCGAAAAACCCTTGTCACGTATTTCCGTTAACGAAAGGAAACTATTCGAAAACCGTTTTCTAAAAAGGATTGTGACTTAAATCATGTATTGTTTGATTGATTGTTTGGGATCGCTATAATATATTGTTTTTGATGCATGTTTAAGTTTGGGTCTCGATCGGAAGAGAAATGAGAATCGGAATGGAACGGATTTACTCATGAAAAACCTATTTTCTGGAAAACTGATAGAGACGCACAGATCGTGTGCCTACGAGCACGGGTCGTGCGCCCCCATCTGATACGACAAGAACTGGATTTTTAAACACGCACGGATCGTGCGCCTAGTCGCACGGGTCGTGCGAATGTTTCTGGAACTTTCTACAATTTTAGGGAATAACGCACGGATCGTGCGCTTGGTCGCACGGGTCGTGCGTATCCCTCTGGAAACCTTCTGCAAATTGTTCAAAAACGCACGGGTCGTGCGCCTACACGCACGGGTCGTGTGAGACCTTCTGATCCCCAAATTCAAAGTACCTTTTTATCCATTCCAAATGATTCCAATACTCTTCTAATCCATTCCCCATGGTTCCCCAACAATGTAAAGATTGACATCATGGAGTTAATCATATTTGATAGAAAACTTGTGTGTTATGAATGTGACGAAAACCGTACTTAGAGAACGCGTGAGAACACAAGTCAAGAAATGTTAACGGACCTTGAGTCCAATCATGTTAAGATACGAACTTCAAGTTCATCAAGTCTTGTAAGCTAATTGATTGTAAGTCTAGAAAGACATAAAAACTCTCAATTCATGTAAACACAAATCAAGTTATTTTCCCTCGGGGAAAGACAGATGGTATACCTTGTGTATATCGAGGATGACGATCCTCCAGTTATTAGCATACCTAGTGGAGGGGAGTCATGAATCCAAAGCTAGGACCCTAGCATTATTAGAATAGAATTTCGGATTGGGGTTTCCGTAGATATTGGGCAATCAAGATTGTCTAGCATTATATCTCGGGTTGTTCTAAGTTCAAGATAAAATATGATCCGTAGTCGCTCACTAGGGCTACATCAGGAAAGAAATCAGAAATGTAACAAGTAGTCGCTTTTTAGGGCTACAAGTTACGAGTAAACATCATGTATTCACGTGGTCGCTTCTTCGGGCCACGAGTTCAGATTTAAGTATAATAAACCGTTAGAGTTGGTCAGGGGTCTCGATAGGACTCACAGAGATAATGTTTATCTCACCCTTCATATTTGTGGTTTTTACAGAGAAACAGGGGAAGGCCAAGGCAACCAAGCACGGTTAGCTGGTGTGACTCGAGGAGTCCGGAAGTTTATGTTTCTTGCTTAGGCCCTTGTCCTTTTGTAGCACTTTTGTTATCGGTTGTATAACTATCATGTATAAGTTATAAATCGTTTCCGCTACTTTATGTTTTGATTATTGAACACCAGGATCATGTACAAGTCTTAAGTTTTGGAACTTAAGCATTTTAAGGAAGTTTATAAGGTTCAGAGAACCATTTGATATGTATTATCAAAAGTTTTAGATGTGTTCAATATTTCAATAACAGGAAGTTACTCTGATGTATGCCATTTAGTGCATTTCGGTGATTCTACATGTTAGAATTTATCGGGGTGTTACATTATGGTATCAGAGCAGTTCGACCTAGTCGGGCTTAGATTAGTTAGGGTGGTTTTGTCCCTTGAGTAACTCTGCCATTATGCTTCTTATGATGCTAAGAGACATTGAGACTGATCAACTTAATACTTGGTGTATCATTTGCAGAATTATGGCAGGAGGATCAAGGAACGCCCCACCAATCGATCCACACGCTGCTTGGATGCAGGGCATGATGGAAAGACAACAAAAGATGCTGGAAGATATGGTAGCATTGCAGCAGAATGCTCAAGTTCAACCTCAGCAGGCCCCAGAGCCGCAAGTTAACCCCAGGCAAGTTTATTCAAAATTCCTGAAGATGAAGCCATCTGAGTTCAAAGGAGGACCGGTTGTCATGGAAGCCCAACATTGGCTGGATGATATAGAGAAGATTTTTCTGACTATGCAAATTACGGATGAGGACAAGTTAAGGTTGGCATCCCATATGCTGAAAGGAGAGGCTCACAACTGGTGGACTAATGTTAAGGCTATGATGGTGACTATGGGTACTCCCCAGACTTGGGAGCATTTCAGGCAAGTGTTTTTGGAGCAGTTCTTTCCAACGGCAATGAGGTTCGAAAAGGAGAATGAGTTTTTAACTCTCACTCAAGGAAGTCTAACGGTGGGTCAGTACTCCGCCAAGTTTGAAGAGTTGTATCAATTCTTCGGTTTGGCTGGCTATGCCCCCAATGACAAGTGGAAGACCGATAGGTACAAGTATGGGTTAAGGGAAGACATTGCTCAGAGTCTAAGTTCCTTTGCATATACCAATTATGCGGCCATGGTTCAGCAAGCCCATATAGCCGAAAGTGATTTGAAGAGGTTGTATGCAAGTAGAAAAGTATTCAATCAGAGTAAGAAGAATGTTGGACCATCCAACAATCAAATGGGTCCTAGGTACAACTCCAACAAAGGGAAGCAGGTTCAGTCGTCCAATTCACCAAGGTTCAGTGCATGCTCCAACTGTGGAAGGTACCATCAGGGTAAGTGTCAAGTGGGATCGACTCAGTGCTACTACTGCAAGAAGGAGGGACATTATGCTGCTAATTGCCCAAAGAAGAGAGGTCAGGAAGAAGGTGCCACTACAACGCACGGCAGAGTTTACACCTTGGACGCCCAGAAGGTCACACCGTCAGATAATCTACTAAGGGGTATGGGATCTCTTTTTAATAACTCCGTTAGTATTTTATATGATTCAGGTGCGACCCATTGTTTTATATCTCAAGTTTGTGTTGAACGGTTGGGACTAGCTTTAACTCCTTTGCCTCAACCAATCTCCATTAAGACTGCTGCTGAAGGTAGTATTCAGACCCAAGCGATATGTGGAAATTGTCTTCTATCCATTGGAGACAGGAATTTTGTGGTAGACTTCATTTGTTTACCAATGAAGGGCATGGACGTCGTCCTAGGAATGAGTTGGATGACGGCCAACCATGTGAGTATAGATTGTTTCCGTCGAACTATCGGTTTCGCCTCCGAGTCAGTGGAGCTACAACCGCCCAATTCTGAAGCTGTTATTTCTTTCACTTCGGCCAGTAACTATCTGTTCCAAGGCGCAGAAGCTTATGTCATGATGCTGTCTACATCCACCGAGACAGGTCAGGATTTATCTTCTGTGCAAGTTGTTAATGAATTTCTTGATGTGTTTCCCAATGAAGTTCCTTCATTTCCTCCGGATCGTGAGGTGGAATTCTCTATAGAGTTGGTTCCAGGCACAGGACCTATTTCTATAGCCCCGTATAGAATGTCGCCGTTAGAGTTGAGGGAATTGAAAGTTCAACTGGAGGAACTAATTTCCAAACGGTTCATCCGGCCGAGTGCCTCACCATGGGGTGCTCCAGTGTTGCTTGTCAAGAAGAAGGACAGAAGTATGAGATTGTGTATCGATTATCGTCAGTTGAATAAGGTGACCGTCAAGAACAAATACCCTCTACCGAGAATTGATGATCTGCTAGACCAATTGAGGGGAGCTTCTGTATTTTCAAAGATTGATTTGAGGTCCGGTTATCACCAAATCAGAGTTCGAGCTTTGGACGTCCCGAAGACCGCTTTCCGTACGAGGTATGGACACTATGAATTCGTAGTGATGCCCTTCGGTTTGACCAATGCTCCAGCCGTATTCATGGATTATATGAATCGGTTTTTTAATCCTTATCTGGATCGGTTTGTGGTAGTGTTCATTGATGATATCTTGGTGTTCTCTAAGACAACTGAGGAGCATGTGCAACATCTCCGAATTGTTCTGAACGTACTCCGAGAGAAGAAGTTGTATGCTAAGCCGTCCAAATGTGACTTTTGGATGCCCGAAGTTAAGTTTCTGGGCCATGTGATATCTAGGACTGGTGTTGCAGTGGACCCCAGTAAGATCGAAGCTGTAGTAGACAGGGAGCAACCGTCTACGGTTACTGAGGTAAGGAGTTTCTTGGGATTAGCTGGGTATTATCGAAGATTCATTCAAGGATTTTCCCAGCTGGTCCTTCCACTCACTCGGTTAACTCGCAAGGGTCAGCCGTTTGTTTGGGACTCAGACTGTGAAAATTGTTTCGCGGAATTGAAGGGTCGTTTGACTTCTGCACCCATCCTGATTCTTCCAGATCCATCCGTAGGATTCCAAATCTATTGCGACGCCTCTGGTAAGGGTTTGGGATGTGTCCTGATGCAGAATCAACAAGTAGTTGCTTATGCATCCAGACAATTAAAGCCGCATGAAGAGAATTACCCAACTCATGATTTAGAGTTGGCGGCGACTGTGTTTGCCCTAAAGATTTGGAGACATTACCTGTATGGCTCTCGTTTCGAAGTCTTTAGTGACCACAAGAGCCTTAAGTATTTGTTTGACCAGAAGGAGCTGAACAACAGACAGAGGAGATGGGTAGAATTCCTGAAGGATTATGATTTTGAATTGAAGTACCATCCTGGTAAGGCTAATGTTGTGGCCGATGCTTTAAGTAGGAAGTCTATCCATACTGCAGAGTTAATGATGCACGAGATGTCCTTGTTGGAATCGTTCAGAGACCTTAATTTGAGAGTTAGGTCAAGAAGGAACATGTTAGTGTTGAACCATATTCAGGTTTCGAGTTCCTTGAGAAATCGGATTCGCTCAGCCCAAGAGTGTGATGTAGAGCTGCAAGCACAGAAGAGGTTGCCGAACTACACCGAAGACGGTGATGGCGTCATTTGTTTTGATGGCAGAATCTGTGTGCCGAATGATGAGGATATGAAGAGGCAAGTTTTAGAGGAGGCTCATAAGAGTCAGTTTTCAATACATCCTGGGTCTACCAAGATGTATCGAGATTTGAAGCAATTGTACTGGTGGCCGGGTATGAAAATGGATATTGCAGAGTTTGTGTCTCAATGCTTGACTTGTCAAAAGGTTAAGATAGAGCACCAGAAGCCAGGTGGCCAGTTACAGCCGTTGAATATACCTGAATGGAAATGGGAAAGCATATCTATGGATTTTGTTATGGGATTGCCACGGTCCCAAGCCGGAAATGATTCTATTTGGGTAGTGGTGGATCGCCTAACCAAGTCCGCTCATTTTATTCCAGTGCGTTCGAATCACAAGGTTGCTAGGTTAACAGATGAGTATCTCAAGAATATTGTGAAGTTGCATGGAATCCCTACAAGTATCATCTGTGATCGAGATCCCAAGTTCACATCTCGATTTTGGAGAGCATTGAATATGGCATTGGGAACAAAGGTGTGTGTTAGCACCGCTTACCATCCACAGACAGACGGGCAGACTGAGAGAACCATTCAGACGTTGGAGGATATGTTGAGGGCTTGCGTACTCGATAGTGGAGGCAGATGGGAAGATCATCTTCCATTGGTGGAGTTTTCATACAACAACAGTTATCATTCTAGTATTGGAATGGCTCCATATGAAGCATTGTATGGAAGGAAGTGCAGAACACCATTGTGTTGGTGGGATGTAGGTGAGCAGAGATTGTTGGGACCGGATTTGGTCCGTGAGACTACGGAGAAGATCCGTCAGATAAGAGAAAGGATGAAAGCCGCACAGAGTCGACAAAAGAGTTATGCGGATAAGAGAAGAAGGCCGTTAGAATTCAAAGAAGGAGACCATGTCTTTTTGAGACTTTCTCCAACCATCGGAACCGGTATTGCTTTGCGAGCGAAGAAGCTCAGTCCTCGGTATGTCGGACCCTTCCAGATTATCGAGCGAGTTGGGCCGGTAGCGTATCGCATTGCATTACCTCCAGAATTGTCCAGATTACATGATGTGTTTCATGTATCGCAGTTAAGGAAGTACATTCATGATCCGAATCAACCATTAAGTTATGAAGCAATTGACATCAGACCGGATTTATCCTATCAGCCTACTCCAATCAGGATCATCGAACGTGGCGAGAAAACGCTCCAGACGAGATCAATTCTATTGTCAAGGTGCTTTGGGACGGTGCGTCACCTGACGAAGCGACATGGGAAGTAGAGGAGAGCATGCGGGTGAAATATCCTTCTTTGTTCGAGTAAGGTAGGTTTTGTCAATTTTGAGGACAAAATTTTAAAAGTTGGGGTGATTGTAACATCCCCTAATTAGCTAATTAGATTTAATTAAATTAGCACGAGGTTAAGTTAATTAGTTCGCATTAATTATGTGATGTTTGATATAGTCAAGATATAGTCATACATAATTGGAATATTATGTCAAAGTTAGTAAGTTAGGGTATGATGATGATAAGGGTAATTAAGGAATGATTTTAGAGAGGAGGGGCATTTTGGTCCTTACCCATGATTAAATGAACTCAGCTGACCCAAGCCAACCCCACACTTCTCATTTACCCTCATTCTGAAAATCAGTAGAAAGAATAGAAGAGAGGAAGCTTGAGAGAGAGGGAGAGAGCTCGCGAATGGGAGGGAAAGGAGAGGGAGGATCTCCATTATTCCTTGATGCATGTGAAAGATAACACCACCATTCTTTTCCATTTCCTTTCCTCTATCCACTGATACAAACTTCATCAGCCACACTCCCTTCTCCATCAAATCACCATTTGAGAACAATCCAGCTCAACTTGAGAAAAATCTGAGTTACCCACCTTGCATGTCCTTGTTATAGCCATACAATCAGTACCAAGGTTCATATTCAAGCAACAATTCAGTTTGAAGTTCATTGGAACAGCTAGGATTCGAATTGGGTAGCCTTCCAAAGACTTAGGTGCCTGAGTTCGTCGTTGGAGCGAATTCAAGGAGAGTTCGTGCGTTCTTAGTTCGTAGCCTCCGTCAAAGTCTCGGTGTTTGCGTGATTTTCATCACTTCGGGTGAGTTCTATAACTCGCTTAGGGAATGTGTTTGCGTTTCTGAGTCTTTACTCTTCGAAAAACCCTTGTCACGTATTTCCGTTAACGAAAGGAAACTATTCGAAAACCGTTTTCTAAAAAGGATTGTGACTTAAATCATGTATTGTTTGATTGATTGTTTGGGATCGCTATAATATATTGTTTTTGATGCATGTTTAAGTTTGGGTCTCGATCGGAAGAGAAATGAGAATCGGAATGGAACGGATTTACTCATGAAAAACCTATTTTCTGGAAAACTGATAGAGACGCACGGATCGTGTGCCTACGAGCACGGGTCGTGCGCCCCCATCTGATACGACAAGAATTGGATTTTTAAACACGCACGGATCGTGCGCCTAGTCGCACGGGTCGTGCGAATGTTTCTGGAACTTTCTACAATTTTAGGGAATAACGCACGGATCGTGCGCTTGGTCGCACGGGTCGTGCGTATCCCTCTGGAAACCTTCTGCAAATTGTTCAAAAACGCACGGGTCGTGCACCTACACGCACGGGTCGTGTGAGACCTTCTGATCCCCAAATTCAAAGTACCTTTTTATCCATTCCAAATGATTCCAATACTCTTCTAATCCATTCCCCTTGGTTCCCCAACAATGTAAAGATTGACATCATGGAGTTAATCATATTTGATATAAAACTTGTGTGTTATGAATGTGACGAAAACCGTACTTAGAGAACGCGTGAGAACACAAGTCAAGAAATGTTAACGGACCTTGAGTCCAATCATGTTAAGATACGAACTTCAAGTTCATCAAGTCATGTAAGCTAATTGATTGTAAGTCTAGAAAGACATAAAAACTCTCAATTCATGTAAACAAAAATCAAGTTATTTTCCCTCGGGGAAAGACAGATGGTATACCTTGTGTATATCGAGGATGACGATCCTGCAGTTATTAGCATACCTAGTGGAGGGGAGTCATGAATCCAAAGCTAGGACCCTAGCATTATTCGAATAGAATTTCGGATTGGGGTTTCCGTAGATAGTGGGCAATCAAGATTGTCTAGCATTATATCTCGGGTTGTTCTAAGTTCAAGATAAAATATGATCCGTAGTCGCTCACTAGGGCTACATCAGGAAAGAAATCAGAAATGTAACAAGTAGTCGCTTTTTAGGGCTACAAGTTACGAGTAAACATCATGTATTCACGTGGTCGCTTCTTCGGGCCACGAGTTCAGATTTAAGTATAATAAACCGTTAGAGTTGGTCAGGGGTCTCGATAGGACTCACAGAGATAATGTTTATCTCACCCTTCATATTTGTGGTTTTTACAGAGAAACAGGGGAAGGCCAAGGCAACCAAGCACGGTTAGCTGGTGTGACTCGAGGAGTCCGGAAGTTTATGTTTCTTGCTTAGGCCCTTGTCCTTTTGTGGTACTTTTGTTATCGGTTGTATAACTATCATGTATAAGTTATAAATCGTTTCTGCTACTTTATGTTTTGATTATTGAACACCAGGATCATGTACAAGTCTTAAGTTTTGGAACTTAAGCATTTTAAGGAAGTTTATAAGGTTCAGAGAACCATTTGATATGTATTATCAAAAGTTTTAGATGTGTTCAATATTTCAATAACAGGAAGTTAGTCTGATGTATGCCATTTAGTGCATTTCGGTGATTCTACATGTTAGAATTTATCGGGGTGTTACATTATGGTATCAGAGCAGTTCGACCTAGTCGGGCTTAGATTAGTTAGGGTGGTTTTGTCCCTTGAGTAACTCTGCCATTATGCTTCTTATGATGCTAAGAGACATTGAGACTGATCAACTTAATACTTGGTGTATCATTTGCAGAATTATGGCAGGAGGATCAAGGAACGCCCCACCAATCGATCCACACGCTGCTTGGATGCAGGGCATGATGGAAAGACAACAAAAGATGCTGGAAGATATGGTAGCATTGCAGCAGAATGCTCAAGTTCAACCTCAGCAGGCCCCAGAGCCGCAAGTTAACCCCAGGCAAGTTTATTCAGAATTCCTGAAGATGAAGCCATCTGAGTTCAAAGGAGGACCGGTTGTCATGGAAGCCCAGCATTGGCTGGATGATATAGAGAAGATTTTTCTGACTATGCAAATTACGGATGAGGACAAGTTAAGGTTGGCATCCCATATGCTGAAAGGAGAGGCTCACAACTGGTGGACTAATGTTAAGGCTATGATGGTGACTATGGGTACTCCCCAGACTTGGGAGCATTTCAGGCAAGTGTTTTTGGAGCAGTTCTTTCCAACGGCAATGAGGTTCGAAAAGGAGAATGAGTTTTTAACTCTCACTCAAGGAAGTCTAACGGTGGGTCAGTACTCCGCCAAGTTTGAAGAGTTGTATCAATTCTTCGGTTTGGCTGGCTATGCCCCCAATGACAAGTGGAAGACCGATAGGTACAAGTATGGGTTAAGGGAAGACATTGCTCAGAGTCTAAGTTCCTTTGCATATACCAATTATGCGGCCATGGTTCAGCAAGCCCATATAGCCGAAAGTGATTTGAAGAGGTTGTATGCAAGTAGAAAAGTATTCAATCAGAGTAAGAAGAATGTTGGACCATCCAACAATCAAATGGGTCCTAGGTACAACTCCAACAAAGGGAAGCAGGTTCAGTCGTCCAATTCACCAAGGTTCACCAAGGTTCTTTATTATGACAGGCTTGCTCTCAGGAAAGGAAGAGGTGAAGAGCGAATATGTAAAGTGAATAGTAAGCGTGGGGGGTGTGCATGTAAAACTGAACTAAAATTAATTTTTGACTCAAATAAAATACTCCCACTTCCATATTTTGAATCTCTATATTTTTAAATTTGCCAAAAATTCATTACAATAGATAGTATTTTTCAAATGGCATGGCTAACCAAATTTCAAATAAAAAATCATAAATGTGATGTAAGTGGAAAATAACATAAAATAGAAAACCTAGAGTCGTTTCTACCATCGTTGAACACGGCGTCGTGAGTCTCAGTGGTCTCGCTTTGCATGTGAGGTAGAAGTAGAAGGATAGAAAATGTTTGTTTTTTGATATTTAAGTCGTGATTTATTTGTAATTTTTATAGGTTTCTGTATTGCCTAAGCAAAGTACATCTAACGCAAAAGTGGATCTGATGTAGTCATTGACTTCGTGGTAGTGTAGTGGTCGAACTAAAAATTAATTGAACGCACTTTTTTTGACAATAAGAAACTCACATCATTTCATTAATAATAATAGATTCAATACAGGTTGAGATGAGATCATAAATAACGGAAAGGTCCCAATATTCTCTTTCCAACTCACTCTCATCGTCCATCATAGTAATTAAAACTATCCACTGACCTAAAAACATCATATTACAAATGCTTCTCCATGTTGCACTTCACAAAAAAATATTTTAACGTCCATCACTCTTGATAAAAAAAATTCTCCACTTCACTAAAAAATAAATATAGTGCTGCTCAATTCAAATAAATATAGTTATGCACTTCACTCCGTAAAAATTGCTCTGTTTCTAAACACAAGTGCTGCTCAATTCAATTCAGAGAAAACAAGCGCAGCTCTTTTTTCTCTCTCTTTCCAAGCTAATACTATCACCCGCTTTTCTCTTTTTAACAATAACAACTAGCCACAGCGCCCGTGTGCTCTGCACGGGTGTGGATTAAAAAGTTTGTTTTTTTATAGCATGTTGAATGTGAAGGCAAAATTAACAATTATTTATGAAAGAACAATGGATAAATATAATTTGGAGATAAAAATTATTAGGGCGGATGGAAACCACTTACTTAACTTTGAGATAAAATTTTTGCAAACATAACTCCGAAATAAGTACTTCATATGTACATAATCGAGATAATACACCTGACTACGGTCCAACTACAAGATAAGGTTACAATAACTACATGACATTGACTATAATTCAAGGATTTAAATCCAAAATACATAAGAGGGACAATTAGACAAAATAACATAAAGATCCCAAATGGTGATTGATCTCTACCTTGGTCACCCAAGGATTAGAATGGGTTGATATTAATCGCTCTTGAGATAAGAACGGGTTTCTCTTGATCGCTCTTGTGGACGCTGGGAGGTCGCGAGTAGAGCCGGCGGGTGTACCTGCAACGACACTTCGACGCCCAAATCAGGGGGGTAGAACTCAAAGCAGGAAGTATGAGATGGGGTGGAATGTGTACCTTTTAGCGAGGGGTTGACGTCTATTTATAGAGTTCGGCGGTGCTATCTGGTCGTTGGATCCTGCGTCTTGCTCTCAGTCGTTGAGGCGCCCCAAGCTCATTTTAGGCGCGCCCCTTGCTCTCTTCTACAGTGCCCGGAATGGGTTGGGCCGCTTCCACGGATTGGGCCCTCGGCCCAGTCCAAAACTGTTTCCCCCCAAGCCGAAGTCGTCCGTAGGACGGGTTTAGGCTTGATGCCCCCAGTCCTAATTCGTCGACTCGCCCTATTCGAGGGCGATTGTGTGATTTTAATTCGTCGTCCCGCCCTATTCGAGAGCGATTGTTTGATTTTATTCGTCGTCCCCTTCTTGGGGGCAAACGTACCCGTTCGATCGTCCTAGTCATTTCGTGGCTCGATCGGCTTCTTTGCCTACCCTTTAGGAGCAGTTTACCAGATATTTCGATCCAAATTGAACTCACTCAAAGGGAGGGGAAACTCACTTCGAGTGGTCGCTTCGATCTACTTTGGCGGGTTGATCGACAACCCAACCTATAAGGCAGTTAACCAAGACTCGGCTCGGACTTAACTCGCCTAATAGGTTGACTGGAGACAGGGGCCCGGTCTTGGCCTGTGTTTTGTGCCTGTCTGGAAAAGGAACAAATAATCGATTGTTATGCATAAATTTGCCTCGTCTTATTCATGACGGACAGACGGGCCATATTAAAAAACCCCGCTGGGAAAAAGAGTGCCCGACCCGGTTTTACAATTGTTCTTACAGTAGTCGGCCACCTCTTCTAGGTGTAGTATCTCCTTAACTTTGTGGCGTTCCAAGTTCGAGGGACCGCTGTTCCCGCCATTGTGAGGAGCTGGTACGCTCCCTTTCCAGTTTTCGACACTACGCGGTAGGGCCCCTCCCAGTTGGGGGCGAGTTTTCCTTGAGCTGCATTTTTTTGCCCGACATCGGCCCGTCGGAGCACAAGTTGTCCAACAGCGAATTCTCTGGGAAGGACTTTCGCATTGTATCTGGTCGCTATTTTCTGCTTGATCAGGGTCTCTCTTAGCGAGGCCTTCGTTCCGAGCTCTTCAATGAGGTCGAGTTCCTCCCTAATGGCCTGATCGTTCTCTGGTGTTGTTTTTGGATTCGTAGTTCTCCAACTTACACTAGTGGAAAAAATGCTTTTTATAACTGTTATTCATATCGGTTAAAAACGGTCTGATGTTAAAAGTGACGCGGTGGCAGTTTTGTAATTAAAATTACAATTTTTATATTGGTTGCCACGGGAACCGATATAGAAAGTGCAAAAACCATCTTTCATATCGGTTCCCTTGCATAACCATTATAGAAAGTGAAAAAAAATTAGGCTTCTATAACGGCTCAAAAACCACCCGTTATAGAAACTAAAAAATTAGGCTTTCTCATTCCCTTTCTCATTCACGCATACGCAGAACCCACCCACGCTACGCAGAGCCCTCCATTCTCTCTCTCGCAGAACCCTAATCAACCAAAATGCCCTCCATTCTCTCTCTCTCGCAGAGCCCTCCATTTTCTCTCTCCCGCAGAGCCCTCCTTGTCTTCTTCTTCGTCCTCTCTCCCTTACTCTCTCTCGCAGAACCCTCTTTTGCGACTCATCCTCTTCTTGCGGCGACGAACCATCCTCTTCCTGCGGTGACGAACCATCCTCTTCGCGTTGCTACTCATCCGCTCTATTACTCGCATCATTGAACCTCCGTCGTACAGACATCGTTGTTGTTTGTTTTGAGGTAAGGTTCTTAACTTTTCCTATTTCTTCGATTCTGATTTATATACTGGGATTTGTGCGTCTTCATTCTCACGCCCTAGATCTGTTTTCTCTCACATTTTCGTCTTCATTCTCACGCCCTAGATCTCCCTCTGCTGCATCTCTTAATCCCATTGATTATAAGAGAATGGAAGGGGCTTCCAAGGCCACAGATTCCCCTTTACCTGTAAGTAACTATCCCTTAATCCCATTGATTATTATTATTATTAGATAGTAAAATATTTGTTTGTAATTTTGTGGTTGTGGTTGAATTGAATTAGACTGCTTCGGGGTATAATGTTTCTGGAGTTGTGGTTAAGGTGGGGAATGAAGTGAAGAAATTTAAGGTTGGGGACTCTGTTTATGGTGATATCAATGAGAAACCTTTGGAATATCCAAAGGTGATTGGTTCTCTAGCAGAGTATACTGTTGCAGAAGAGAAAGTGTTGGCTCACAAGCCACAAAATCTCACATTTGCTGAAGCTGCTAGCCTTCCTCTTGCAATTTAGACTGCTTATATAGGCCTTCTTCGAGCTGACTTCTCAGCTGGCCAATCTATACTTGTGCTTGGAGGTGCTGGTGGAGTTGGTTCCCTTATTATTCAGGTTCAAATTATTAATCTTCCATATATAAAATATATATAGCTAAGGCTATTTATTCATTTTGCTTCAATATTCATGCTATATGTATTTATGTTGAATAAGTTTATGTAGCTTGCCAAACATGTTTTTGGCGCATCCAAGGTAGCAGCTACATCTAGCACTGAGAAATTGGAATTGTTGAGCAACTTGGGAGCTGACTTGCCTATTGATTATACAAAGGAGAATTTTGAAGACCATCTGGAAAAATTTGATGTGGTGTATGATACAGTAGGTCAGTTAGATTTGAATCTAGCTATATAATGTGTAACATACTAACATGCATATGCTATGTTATATTATAGATTATACTAAAATTTGTTATTCAAAAACAGGAGAAACTGAGAGGGCATTCAAGGCTTTGAAAGAAGGTGGGAAGGTAGTGACAATTGTACCACCAGGATTACCACCAGCAATCTTCTTCATACTCCCTTCTGATGGAGATATCTTGGAGAAACTCAAACCTTATTTGGAGAGTGGTAAGGTGAAGCCAATACTTGACCCTAAGAGCCCTTTTCCATTTTCTCAATCTGTTGAAGCATTTTCCTATCTCCAAACTGGTAGAGCTACTGGAAAAATAGTTATCCATCCCATACCATGAAGGCATGAACACAACACAACTATTTTAGTTCCAAAACAACCTATGCACTGTTTAATATTTGATTTAAGGTTTGTTTGTGAGAGTGAGGTGAAGTACTTTTATTGTATAATCATACTTTGAGTATGAGAGTACATAGTGGGCGTGTATATTTATTACTAAAAGAAAAGTTGAACCAATTTTCTCGTGTTGCTTAGCTCCCATATTTATGAATGCTGCAATTGAATTTGAAGTTCTAGCGCCAATTGAAAACTTACTAAATACAATAGATTATATAGTTTGCACTTAAAATTACCTTTTTGGTTTTAATTGTATTATTTAATTTATGTTATCTTTTTGGCAGGCCTTGTCAAAGACATTGACTGCTGATGAACTCTATTATCTGAGGGAGCAATTTGCACTGTTGGAACCAAGCAAAAATAGCAATTTGCACTGTTGGAGCAATTTGCACTGTTGGAACCAAGCAAAAATAGAAATTTGCACTGTTTGAAATATATTATCTGCGTATGAACTTTTTGAGAAAGATGGAAATAGGGCTATTGTTATTGAAGAACAAGTTAAAAGCACTTCTGTCATAGTAATTGTTTGTTACTATTCATAAGTATATGGCTAATGACTGTCATGTTTTTTCTTAGATGAATCGATTAATCCACATAAGTATATCCTAAGTTTTCTCCTTGGATGAATCGATTAATCCAAACAAAGCTACAAAGCTATAAAGTCTTCCCTACAGAAGGATCTAGAGTTGATGGAAGACAACCTCACTTTTTTTTTTAAAAAAAAATAGAGACTTTTCATATCGGTTCTAGGGGCGACCGATATAAAAACAACTTTTCATATCGGTTCTAAGGCCTCCCGCATTTCGGACACTTACCGGACCTTAGTAGTTCGGATGCTGTAGGTCGCTTTCCTTTGTTATAGATACTCCCCGGTTCATCACTTGGGGATGACAATTCCAAAGTTTTCCTCTTCTCTTTCCGATAAGCTTTCCTTTCCTCATACATCTTGTTGAGATCTGCCTCTGCAACATAAGCTTGCTGCACCAGTCCAGCATAATTGGTCATAGCATAAGAGCTAAGACCTTGGGCCACATCCGCACGAAGACCTGCCTTGTACATCTGCATCTTCCACTCATCATTAGGAGCATGCTTTGCCAATTGATAAAACTGCGACAACCTTTCGAACTTGGCGGTGAATTCACCCACTGACATCTCTCCTTGTCTCAAGTTAACAAACTCGGCTTGCTTGCTTAACTTCATCACCGGAGGGAAGAAGTGACCAGAAAACATTTCTTTGAAGTTGGCCCAGGTAACCGGAGTTCCCTGATTCACCATTAGTTCATGAGCATTGGTCCACCAGGTTTGAGCATCTTCCTCGAGCATATGGGCGGCAAAGAGAACCTTCTCTTCTTCGCTGCATTGAAGAGTCCTGAAAATCTTTTCCATTGAATCCAACCAGAAATGAGATACCATTACCTCAGGTTCTCCTTTGAAACTTTGGGGATTCATCTTCTGGAAACGAAAGTAAGCCCTATTCGGATCTTCCAGAGGAGGTTGTTGAACATTCGGTTGTTGTTGATTCATCCTCTCATGATGCATTTGGGCCATTTGAGCCATCTGCTGCTGCTGCATTTGCATCATGTCATTCATCATCTTCTGTTGCGTCTCGATGACATTCTGCATCCATTCGGTATTTGGATCAACAGGGACGCTTCTCCTACTTCCACCAGCCATGATTCTGCAAAATATGCACAAAGTGTTTAGTTGATCAGGCTAAACGTCTAATAGCATACTAAGAGGAATCACACTTAGAGGACTTAAGAGACTCATGATTCTAAGTCCGACTAGGTCGAACTGCTCTGATACCAATTGTAACACCCCGTTAATTTCTATCTTGTAGAAATTACCGAAGCGCACTACTGGCATACATCAGAGTGACTTTCCTTTTAACATATTGAACACATACTAAACTTCGATGAATCACTCATCGAACGTGCTTAAAATAACTGAACTGATCATAAATAAAGTCGGTCCTTACACCCTCAACTAGTGTTCAATACTCAAAACCGAAAGTCTGCGGAAGCGATTTACAACTTGAAATACATAAGTCGTACAATCGAGTAGTCTTAAGATACTGAATACAAAATACAGAGATACAAGGGAAACTGAAATATAATACATAAAGAAATAAGATAGCGGCTGCTCCTCAAGCATCTTCATAGCCATGCCTCACGGTCTTCAACTTTCCCTGCTTAACTAAAAAACAACAACAATGGATTGGGTGAGACAACTTGTCTCAGTGAGTTCTATCGCGACCCCTTACTAATTCTCTCGGTTCAATTATGCTTGATTCATTATTCTGATGCTAACTCATAGTCCTCTAAATTGACTATGTGGCTAACTAACTGAAGTTGTCCTTATAACCCTTAAGCCGGTTACAAGACGCAACTCATAAACTGAACTAAACGTTGTCCTCATAACCCTTAAGCCGGTTACAAGAAACAACACATAAACTGAACTGATATTTTAGCGTGTCACCGGTCACTTGGCATAATAAGCTTTCGGTGAACCCGTCCCCACTAATCGGCTGGGTCCCTGATGGGGCCTAGGTTCATAGGGCTCATGACTTCCCCTCCCCTAGCACACTAAACTAAAATAGGGTCGTCACCCTAACTGAACTGATGTATATATTTTAATATACCTGAACTGAACTGAACAAAGAACTTAACATAACAATAAACTGGACATAATCATGAACTTAACTTAACATGAACTGATCCTAACATAAACTTATTACTAACGTGATCTAATTACTAACTTAGTCTAATTATTAAGTGATCTCTCATGGATTACTAAGGTTCGCTAACTTAACTTACACTAATTATCCAGCTAGTCCAAACATAATACATCAATCACACTTAGCATAATCATAACATAATAATCGGTCTCAATCATGAACTTAGCTTAGGCATAACAATCTCATAATCAGGGTTATATCCTCAAGAGCGAGTTAGAACAATCAACCAATGGTATTAATAGGGTCACATCATCACAGTTGGTTGAGAAGGAGATCGGAAGAGGTTTGGAACCGAAAGGAGCGACGAAACGGAATTTAGGAGTACGGTACCAGAAGGGGGCGCACGATCCGTGCCCAAGGGCGCACGATCCGTGCGTCCTATTATTTTTCTCAAATTGGCAACCCGAAGGGGGCGCACGATCCGTGCCCAGGGGCGCACGGTCCGTGCGTCCTGTGAACTCAGAATAATTTCCTCTTTCGTTCCGTTTCGCTTTCCGATCGTTTCTAATCCGTAACCCGATCGACATCCAACCTTCAAACAGAGTTTATAAACATAATTCCAGACATAATCCAATCATCACAATCCACACATCAATCATGCAATTTTAATCACAATTTCAGTCCAACGATTTATCAATCTCATGATTCAAACGATATTTTCGCAAAACGGTTTCGCACCGGAATTTCACAAATTCGCGACTCAATTAAAATGAAAAGGCTGAAAACAATCCTAGTGAGTATTAGAACTCACCTTTTCGTGACGACGATACTCCCGACGCCGAAACTTCTCGAATACGGACAAACGGAGAATCACGAATCCGCTCCAGCTATTTCCAGCAACAAACCGCCAAATTGCAACGAGCGTAACTCACTCAAATCTCAACCAAACTTAGCAAAACGAGGGTCTACGGTGAAGGGAATTTTCTCTACTTTCTGATGGAGAAAGATTCACTTACATGCAACCAGTGGTTTGGGAGATATTAACAAAACAATAGGACTGCTTCGGAACAGTGGCTGATTCTTAAATCTGAAAGTTGTGAGTGTGATATCTCTCTCTCATTTCTCAATGAAATCCTGCGGTTCTTGTGCCCAAAATGAAGAGCTTTGTGTCTAGTTTCCAGAGGGACAAGAATCACGATGATCGGAGTCGTGCTCAGGGAGATACGAACGAAACACTGAAGGTAGGTAAAACGGGTTTTCCTGCAGAACTTATTTCTTCATGAATGGAGGTGGGTGCGAAAATGGTAACTCAAAGGAGGTGATGATTTAGTGTTTCATATGAGCATGAATGGAAAGGTGAAGGAAAAAGGAATGATGTTCAGGTCTTGGATGAAACATGCATGAGGGTTTCCATGGTGTTCTCTCCCTCTTTTCTTCCTCCTCCCTTGTGAATTCTCTCCCCCTTCTCTCTATCCTATTCTGATTTCAGTTTCTGGTTTGTGACAAAATGAAGGGGTAGGGGGGTATTGGGGGGTGGGGCTTCAGCTGCCCACTTAACTTAGGGTGCAAAGACTGAATTACCCTCCACTTATCATGCGTAAAGACCACAATGCCCCCCCTCACTAATGTCCACTTAAATCTCTCCTAATTAACTCAACTTGATGCTAATTAATTTTAATTAAACACGTGATGCTCATAATAATTCAATCAAGCAATTCACTTTCAAATCAATGTATTTCCTACTGAGTCAATAAATCACTAAACAATAATTCACGCCAAATAATTTAAATAGCGAAAATTGGGGATATTACAATCACCCCAACTTTTAAAAATTTTGTCCTCAAAATTGGACCAATCAAAACAAATAGCTCACAACATACCTTTCCGCTTGCGGAGTTAGAATTCCCTTCTCGATTCCTCTTCTTCACCGGGCATTCGTTAGCATAATGCCCTTCTTCCTTGCAGTAGTAACACACAGTGGATCCCAAACGGCACTCTCCGGTGTGAGGACTCCCGCATTTCGGACACTTACCGGACCTTAGTAGTTCGGATGCTGTAGGTCGCTTTCCTTTGTTATAGATACTCCTCGGTTCATCACTTGGGGATGACAATTCCAAAGTTTTCCTCTTCTCTTTCCGATAAGCTTTCCTTTCCTCATACATCTTGTTGAGATCTGCCTCTGCAACATAAGCTTGCTGCACCAGTCCAGCATAATTGGTCATAGCATAAGAGCTAAGACCTTGGGCCACATCCGCACGAAGACCTGCCTTGTACATCTGCATCTTCCACTCATCATTAGGAGCATGCTTTGCCAATTGATAAAACTGCGACAGCCTTTCGAACTTGGCGGTGAATTCACCCACTGACATCTCTCCTTGTCTCAAGTTAACAAACTCGGCTTGCTTGCTTAACTTCATCACCGGAGGGAAGAAGTGACCAGAAAACATTTCTTTGAAGTTGGCCCAGGTAACCGGAGTTCCCTGATTCACCATTAGTTCATGAGCATTGGTCCACCAGGTTTGAGCATCTTCCTCGAGCATATGGGCGGCAAAGAGAACCTTCTCTTCTTCGCTGCATTGAAGAGTCCTGAAAATCTTTTCCATTGAATCCAACCAGAAATGAGATACCATTACCTCAGGTTCTCCTTTGAAACTTTGGGGATTCATCTTCTGGAAACGAAAGTAAGCCCTATTCGGATCTTCCAGAGGAGGTTGTTGAACATTCGGTTGTTGTTGATTCATCCTCTCATGATGCATTTGGGCCATTTGAGCCATCTGCTGCTGCTGCATTTGCATCATGTCATTCATCATCTTCTGTTGCGTCTCGATGACATTCTGCATCCATTCGGTATTTGGATCAACAGGGACGCTTCTCCTACTTCCACCAGCCATGATTCTGCAAAATATGCACAAAGTGTTTAGTTGATCAGGCTAAACGTCTAATAGCATACTAAGAGGAATCACACTTAGAGGACTTAAGAGACTCATGATTCTAAGTCCGACTAGGTCGAACTGCTCTGATACCAATTGTAACACCCCGTTAATTTCTATCTTGTAGAAATTACCGAAGCGCACTACTGGCATACATCAGAGTGACTTTCCTTTTAACATATTGAACACATACTAAACTTCGATGAATCACTCATCGAACGTGCTTAAAATAACTGAACTGATCATAAATAAAGTCGGTCCTTACACCCTCAACTAGTGTTCAATACTCAAAACCGAAAGTCTGCGGAAGCGATTTACAACTTGAAATACATAAGTCGTACAATCGAGTAGTCTTAAGATACTGAATACAAAATACAGAGATACAAGGGAAACTGAAATATAATACATAAAGAAATAAGATAGCGGCTGCTCCTCAAGCATCTTCATAGCCATGCCTCACGGTCTTCAACTTTCCCTGCTTAACTGAAAAACAACAACAATGGATTGGGTGAGACAACTTGTCTCAGTGAGTTCTATCGCGACCCCTTACTAATTCTCTCGGTTCAATTATGCTTGATTCATTATTCTGATGCTAACTCATAGTCCTCTAAATTGACTATGTGGCTAACTAACTGAAGTTGTCCTTATAACCCTTAAGCCGGTTACAAGACGCAACTCATAAACTGAACTAAACGTTGTCCTCATAACCCTTAAGCCGGTTACAAGAAACAACACATAAACTGAACTGATATTTTAGCGTGTCACCGGTCACTTGGCATAATAAGCTTCCGGTGAACCCGTCCCCACTAATCGGCTGGGTCCCTGATGGGGCCTAGGTTCATAGGGCTCATGACTTCCCCTCCCCTAGCACACTAAACTAAAATAGGGTCGTCACCCTAACTGAACTGATGTATATATTTTAATATACCTGAACTGAACTGAACAAAGAACTTAACATAACAATAAACTGGACATAATCATGAACTTAACTTAACATGAACTGATCCTAACATAAACTTATTACTAACGTGATCTAAATACTAACTTAGTCTAATTATTAAGTGATCTCTCATGGATTACTAAGGTTCGCTAACTTAACTTACACTAATTATCCAGCTAGTCCAAACATAATACATCAATCACACTTAGCATAATCATAACATAATAATCGGTCTCAATCATGAACTTAGCTTAGGCATAACAATCTCATAATCAGGGTTATATCCTCAAGAGCGAGTTAGAACAATCAACCAATGGTATTAATAGGGTCACATCATCACAGTTGGTTGAGAAGGAGATCGGAAGAGGTTTGGAACCGAAAGGAGCGACGAAACGGAATTTAGGAGTACGGTACCAGAAGGGGGCGCACGATCCGTGCCCAAGGGCGCACGATCCGTGCGTCCTATTATTTTTCTCAAATTGGCAACCCGAAGGGGGCGCACGATCCGTGCCCAGGGGCGCACGGTCCGTGCGTCCTGTGAACTCAGAATAATTTCCTCTTTCGTTCCGTTTCGCTTTCCGATCGTTTCTAATCCGTAACCCGATCGACATCCAACCTTCAAACAGAGTTTATAAACATAATTCCAGACATAATCCAATCATCACAATCCACACATCAATCATGCAATTTTAATCACAATTTCAGTCCAACGATTTATCAATCTCATGATTCAAACGATATTTTCGCAAAACGGTTTCGCACCGGAATTTCACAAATTCGCGACTCAATTAAAATGAAAAGGCTGAAAACAATCCTAGTGAGTATTAGAACTCACCTTTTCGTGACGACGATACTCCCGACGCCGAAACTTCTCGAATACGGACGAACGGAGAATCACGAATCCGCTCCAGCTATTTCCAGCAACAAACCGCCAAATTGCAACGAGCGTAACTCACTCAAATCTCAACCAAACTTAGCAAAACGAGGGTCTACGGTGAAGGGAATTTTCTCTACTTTCTGATGGAGAAAGATTCACTTACATGCAACCAGTGGTTTGGGAGATATTAACAAAACAATAGGACTGCTTCGGAACAGTGGCTGATTCTTAAATCTGAAAGTTGTGAGTGTGATATCTCTCTCTCATTTCTCAATGAAATCCTGCGGTTCTTGTGCCCAAAATGAAGAGCTTTGTGTCTTGTTTCCAGAGGGACAAGAATCACGATGATCGGAGTCGTGCTCAGGGAGATACGAACGAAACACTGAAGGTAGGTAAAACGGGTTTTCCTGCAGAACTTATTTCTTCATGAATGGAGGTGGGTGCGAAAATGGTAACTCAAAGGAGGTGATGATTTAGTGTTTCATATGAGCATGAATGGAAAGGTGAAGGAAAAAGGAATGATGTTCAGGTCTTGGATGAAACATGCATGAGGGTTTCCATGGTGTTCTCTCCCTCTTTTCTTCCTCCTCCCTTGTGAATTCTCTCCCCCTTCTCTCTATCCTATTCTGATTTCAGTTTCTGGTTTGTGACAAAATGAAGGGGTAGGGGGGTATTGGGGGGTGGGGCTTCAGCTGCCCACTTAACTTAGGGTGCAAAGACTGAATTACCCTCCACTTATCATGCGTAAAGACCACAATGCCCCCCCTCACTAATGTCCACTTAAATCTCTCCTAATTAACTCAACTTGATGCTAATTAATTTTAATTAAACACGTGATGCTCATAATAATTCAATCAAGCAATTCACTTTCAAATCAATGTATTTCCTACTGAGTCAATAAATCACTAAACAATAATTCACGCCAAATAATTTAAATAGCGAAAATTGGGGATATTACAAGGACGCCCTTATTCTGGTTAGAGCGGATTTCTTCGGGTCTTGGGAGTCTTCCCCGTTTTGGATATACTTGAGGATGGGGTCGATCCAGCATTCTCCTGGGTCAATCACGCAGATGGTGCTGACGGGGCGGCTTCGATTTGCACACTTTGCCGAGACAACGTTTTCTGAATAACGCTTCGGTGATTCCCTGGATTCTTGGTACTTGCTAGTTTAGAAAGGATGTCGGCACGCACGTCTCCGTTCTTGGGACATGTTTGACCTCGGCATGTTCGAACGATTTTAGCAGCTCTTACCTTTGCTAAATACTTTTGGAGGACCATGTCCTTTGCATCAAAAACTTCTCTAATTTGAGAAACCATCAGGAGCAAATCGGAGTGGAGTTCTACCCTCACGACGTTGAACTCCCGGGCGAGCAATAATCCTGCGATGCATGCTTCGTATTCGACCTGGTTGTTTGAGGTGGGGAAAGAAAAAGTGAGCGAGACTTCCACGGTCAAGCCTTCAGAGTTCTCTAGAATCAGTCCGGCCCCGCTTCCTTTACTGTTGGAGGAACCATCGACGTGCAGGGTCCAGGTAGGCTGAGGGCTTGCTTCCGGGGATGGGGTCATTTCTGCTATGAAATCGGCCAACACCTGCGCGTTGGCCGCATATCTTGCTTCATATTTGATCCCAAATTCAGAGAGTTCAACTGCCCACTTAATCATTCTTCCCGCCAAATCCGGTCTGTGCAAAATTTGTCTGCCCACTACGATTTGGTGGGTGACAAAGTAGGGCCTTAGTCATCGTGCGACAATGACTAATGCTAGAGCGAGCTTCTCTACCTTCTGATACCTCAACTCGGGTCCCTGCAAGACCTTACTAACGAAGTAGATGGGATTTTGCTTTGAGCTATCTTCTCGCACGAGAACGGCGCTGAGCGCTTCGTCGGCGATCGCCAAATATAGATACAGTGTCTCCCCGGGCTCGGGTCTCGTTAGAATTGGTGGCTGCAAGAGAACGGTCTTGAGTTGGTCCAATGCGAGCTCACATTCTGGGGTCCAATCGAATTGTACTCCTTTCTTAAGAAGCTTGAATAGCGGGAGCGATTTATTTGCAGACTTCGATATGAAGCGGGATAGGGCTGCGATAATCCCGGTGAGCTTTTGAATTTCTTTCTTTGTTGAGGGCGGCCTCATCTTTGTTACCGCCCTGCATTTGTCCGGGTTGGCCTCGATGCATTTATCAGTAAGATAAAAACCTAAGAACTTACCAGCTATAACCCCAAAAGTGCACTTCTCCGGGTTGAGTTTGAGGGAATTCCTTCGAGCTTCAGCGAACACTTCTCGTAGATCGGCTAAGTGGTCCATATATGCTTTACTTTTTACGATCATGTCGTCCAAATACACTTCGACGACCCGCCCTATTTGATCGTTGGATACTTTGTTCATCATTCTTTGATATGTCACTCCTGCGTTTTTTAAACCAAATGGCATCACCCGGTAGCAATAATTTCCTTTCGATGTCATCCAAGCGGGGTGGTATGTGAACTGTTGAACCCGTAGAGGTCGCTGCCTCTGTACGGGCTGAGGTGACCCCTGGGAGTTTTCAACACATCCAACAAGTCTTCGTATATAAGATCGACGGAGCTTCCTTGATAGACCAGGATTCTCTTTACTTCCACGTTGGCGATGGTTACTGATATCAGGAGCGGGACAGACTCATTAGGTCTCCCACTAGGTAAATCGTCGTCTCCAAAGGTCAGGGCGGCCATGTTGGAGCCGGGCTTTGGTTTGGAGGTCGTGGACGTGGCCAGGACTTCCTTCCATTGCCTCTTCATTGACTTGCTCGTCTCACCTTTCGCTGGAGTGAACCCGCCCGAAATCACCATCGCTTCCAGGTGGAGAGCGGCTATGTGCATTTCTTGGAGGTGGAGAGTGGGGCGGCCACTCGCCGAGCTTTTTGCTTGGGGAAGCCAAGAAAAGATATATTGCTGTTGAGGTGGGATAGCACCTGGGCTCCCACTGTGGTCACCAATGATCTGTACCTTGGTCGCCCAAGGATTAGAACGGGTTGATGTTGATCGCTCTTGAGATAAGAACGAGTTTCTCTTGATCGCTCTGGCGGGCACTGGGAGGTCGGGAGTAGAGCCGGTGAGTGTGTCTGCAAAGACACTCTGACGCCCAAGTCAGGGGAGTAGAAGTCAAAGCAGGAAGTATGAGATGGGGTGGAATGTGTACCTTTTAGCAATGGGTTAACGTCTATTTTTAGAGTTCGGCGGTGCTATCTGGCCGTTGGATCCTGCGTCTCGCTCTCAGCCATTGAGGCGCCCCAAGCTCATTTTAGGCGCGCCCCTTGCTCTCTGCTACAGTGCCCGGAATGGGATGGGCCGCTTCCGCAAATTGGGCCCTCGGTCCAGTCCAGAACAGTGATCTTCTAACAACTCAGTAGCTCAGGCATCCACTACTTCTCCTCGATCTGTTTTCCTTTGCCCTGTGAATCTGAAAACACTACATAAAAATAATGAGATTATAAATCTCAATGAGTTCTTTCGCACCCCTCACAATTCCTCTCGGTGTTTTTCTTGTCCGTGTCTTGTTTCTATGGCTTAGCACAATCCGAGAAATCAAATCACTCATTTTCAACGGAAACCCCAATTCGTATAGCTATACCGAATAATGCCAGGGCCCTAGCTTCGGCATCATGACCCCCTTCCACTAGGTATGCTACAATGAATCTTGGGATCGTCATCCCAATGGTATCTTTTATTATTATCTCGGACATTAAGTCCATTACTTGATATTTGGTCATATTCTCTCCCGATACAAAACAATTTGGTTTGCGTTTATACATAACATAACATGACTCGTTTTGTACCATGAAAAATACACGATTCGAGGACTAAAAGTATTCGATTGTCAATGGGAAGGGTTAAGGAAGGGATTGGGAGAGGTTTGGAATCAAAAGGAATAGCTTTGGACGTGTTTAAAATCGGTGACAGAGGTTTGGGCCCGGACCGGGTCCTTGGGCGCACGGACTAGTCGCACTGAATTTTTTTTTAAAGTGAGCTACCAGCAGGAGGCGCACGGTCCGGGCCTAGGGGCGCACGGACCGGGCCCTCCTATCAGCATTGAGGTTAGGGTACCAGCAGGAGGCGCACGGTCCGGGCCTAGGGGCGCATGGATCGGGCTCTCCTATCAGCATTGAGGTTAGGGTTCTTCTCCCTTTTCTCTTCTATTCTCTCGACTCCCTCTTCTCTTTCTCCCTTCTCTCCTTTTCTTTCTTTTCTATTTAATTATGTTATAATATAAATAACATATGTGAGTGAAAAAGATACCATAAATTAATTAAATTAATTATTTTGGAATGTTACATTATACCCCCCAACTACGACAAAAAAATTTCAAGTCTTACCTCAATGAAAAAGATACGGATAGCGAGTCCGCATATCATCTTCGAGTTCCCATGTTGCTTCTTCGGGTGAGAATCCATTCCAAACAACCTTAACAATCAGAATCGTTCTGGTTCGGAGTGTCTTTTCACGACGCTCAATGATTTTACTTGGATATGGTTGGAAAGTAAGACCGGGTTGAAGTTCAACCTCCTCAAAACTTAGCGGTTGATAAGGATCCGGTACATACTTTCGTAGCTGGGATACATGAAACACATCATGAAGGTTTGGCAATGATGGTGGCAAGGCAATACGATACGCCACTGGCCCAATTCTTTCTATAATTTGAAAAGACCCAATGTATCGAGGATTAAGTTTCTTGGTTCGTAGTACCCGACCAATACTAGTAGTAGGAGTAACCTTGAGGAAAACATGATTTCCTTCTTCAGATTCTAACAGTCCTCTCCGTTTATCGGTGTAACTCTTTTGATGACTCTAACTTGCCTTCATTATCTCCCTGATTTGGTGGATCTTTTCCGTAATTTCCAGAACCAAATCTGGTCCCAATAGCCTTCTTTCACCTACATCCCACCAACAAAGTGGTGTCCGACATTTCCTCCAGTATAAGCTCTCCAGAATTTTGAAGCAAACTTTGGATCACAGTCGGAAACAATACTGGTTGGATCCCATGAAGTTTTACTATATGCTTGAGGTACTCATCTGCTAGCTTGGAAACTGTATTGTTAGAATGAACCGGAAAGAAATAAGCCGACTTGGTCAAATGATCTACAACCACCCATATAGAATCATTAGCAGCTTGGGACCGTGGAAGCCCCATCACGAAATCCATAGAAATACTTTCCCATTTCAATTCAGGTATATTCAAGGGGTTGCAACTGGCCTGCAGACTTTTGGTGCTCTATCTTAGCCCTTTGAAAAGTTAAGCATCGAGACACGAATTCTGCAATCTCCATTTTCATTCCTGGCCACCAATACATTGCTTCAGATTCCCATACATCTTGGTAGACCCAGGATGTATGGAGTACTGACTCTTGTGAGCCTCCTCTAAGACTTGTGTCTTAATCTCATCATCACCTGGCACACAAATTCTTCTATTGAAACAAATCAGACCATCACTGTCTTCGGTGAAACCAGGTAACCCTTTCCGAGCTTGAAGCTCCACATTAACTTCTTGTGCTAAGCGAATGGAATTCCTCAATGAACTAGAAATCTGAATATGGCTCAACACCAATTTGTTCCTCTTGGACTTTACCTTCAAGTTGAGATCTCTGAAAGACTCCAGGAGAGCCATTTCATGAATCATCAATGCGGCGGTGTGCAATGATTTTCTACTTAAAGCATCTGCCACTACATTAGCCTTCCTTGGATGATATTTCAATTCAAAATCATAATCCTTCATAAATTCTACCCATCTTCGTTGCCGATTATTCAACTCTTTCTGATCAAACAAATACTTCAAGCTTTTGTGATCACTGAAGACTTCAAAACGAGAACCATACAGGTAATGTCTCCAAATCTTCAGTGCGTACACAATAGCAGCTAACTCCAAATCACGGGTAGGATAATTCTCCTCATGTGTCTTCAATTGCTTGAGGCATATGCGACCACTTGACGATCCTGCGTCAAAACACATCCAAAACCTTTCCTTGAAGCGTCACTGAAAATCTGAAACCCCAGGGTCGGGTCCGGAATAAGGAGGATTGGAGCGGATGTCAACCGGTCATTTAGCTCCAAAAAGCATTCCTCACAATCAGAGTCCCACACAAACGATTGGTCCTTGCGGGTCAATCAAGTGAGTGGAAGTACCAGCTGTGAGAATCTCTGAATAAACCTCTGTAGTACCCTGCTAATCCCAAGAAACTCCTTACTTCGGTGACCGTGGATGGTCGTTCCCAATTCAACACTGCCTCAACTTTACTAGGGTCCACTACTACACCCTTCTGAGAGATTACATGTCCTAGAAATTTAACTTCGGACATCCAAAAGTCACATTTCGCCGGCTTAGCATACAGCTGCTTCTCTCGGAGCACGTTAAGAACAATTCAAAGATGTTGCACATGATCCTCAACTGTCTTAGAGTATACCAAGATATCGTCAATGAATACCACCACAAACTAATCCAGATATTGGTTGAAAACTTTTCATATAATCCAAGAATATTGCTGGAGCATTGGTTAGCCCGAATGGCATTACTACAAACTCATAGTGCCCACGGAAAGCCGTTTTCGGAACATCCAAAGCTCGCATCTTGATTTGATGATAACCTGACCTCAAATCAATCTTTGAAAACATTGCTGCTCCCCGGAGTTGATCTAGCAAATCATCGATTCTCGGCAACGGATACTTATTCTTGATTGTCACCTTGTTGAGCTGTCGGTAGTCGATGCACAAGCTCATGCTACCATCTTTCTTCTTAACTAGCAAAACCGGAGCACCCCATGGTGAAGCACTCGGTCGAATGACTTCTTGATTGTCCCTCTTCTCTTTCTCCCTTCTCTCATTTTCTTTCTTTTCTATTTAATTATGTTATAATATAAAATAACTTATGTGAGTTAAATGACAATTATACCCTCAATCTATTCTAATTTTCTAAACTAACCCACATTAATGAGTATTTCATTTAACAAGCAATTAATAAAATCATCAATCAAGCACCATAAAATAATTAAACGGTTTAAACATCAAAATAATTAAATTAATTATTTTGGGATGTTACATCGGTCATATATAACACTAGTGTCTACGAAGGAAGGAAGAACTCTGGTTGGGAAAGTCAGGCAAAACAGGTTTATATCCCTAAGCATCAGGCTATTAATAATGTGACACCTTTGGAGATGCATTAGCAGCAAGGGGACTCTCCCCGAATGAGATTAGAGAAAAGGTCACGCAATCTAACGAAGAATTAGTTGTTCAGGCCTCGGTTATTCCTAGGCATGGCAATGGGGCGGGGCAGGGACGAGTTTTGCATTCCCCATCCCCATCCTCGAATCCCAAATAGTTCCCCATTCCCCTACCAAGCCCAACAGGGATGAATTATTGATCCCACCCCGTCCCCATATTTTGATATCGGGGAAAACCCAAACCCAAATCCAAACCCAATCAAAGCGGGGAAAACCGATCAAATCGAGGTGGGTTCGGGTTGGTACCCACGGGTATGGGTTTGTTGCGATGCCTAGTTATTCCGGATGATGGTAAGCAATAGTCGCCTGTGGTTGGGCAGACGCTTGAGAATTCTTTCATCCAGAAGTTGCCTAGCACATATGAAGCTAGCCGTGTTGGTAGTGACTCCACTCAACCAGGCTAGATTCGCTTTTTGCCACAGAGTCTGATGATATTTCTAATCGAGTGGTAGCTTCTGACATGAGCATTTTGGGGAAGCTTTGGGGTGATGTGTCAGATGATGCTGATGACCCTAGGATCCATGGAATTGTTGCTGATATGCCCGATCAGATTGTGTCCACGTCCCGAAAGAAGAAACACAAAAAGAAATTGGTCCAGAGGACAACAAACTACAACACTCGTTCAAAGAAAAATTCTGTCTCTGTTTCTTTTTAATCCGTCTTGCGAGTCCTAGGTTCTTCTGAAAATCAGTTTTTGGCCAGTGTTTGGTTGGTTTATTTCTCGCTTCAAAGACATCATATGTTTGGTGTCGGGGTAGGATCCAAACACGTCTAAGCTACAATTAAATAATATCAAATACAAGTAGTTTATGTTACCAAGTGGATTCAGTCTCAAGAGGGGGGTGAATTGAGATTTTAAAAATTAAGTCCCCTTTAACGACTTGATTGATTTTTCGCGCAGGTTTATGGAACGAATTAACGAGAAGCGAAAACTGAAAATAAAGCAGTAAAGAACACAGATTTTTATACTGGTTCGGTCACCCCCTAGTGACCTACGTCCAGTCCTCACACCCGTGTGAGATTTTCCACTAACACAACAAAGCTTACAGGTGCTTTGGAAACCTTTACAGACTCATGCACTCTTCTCCTAGGATACCCCACCTATGAAGAGCCCTCAATTCAACCACAACAACAGCAACAAGAGATACCCCACCCTTGTTACAATCAACAACCCTAGAGAGATACCCCACTCCCTAGTACAAACAACAACCCTAGAGAGATACCCCACTCTCTAGTACCAAATACAATGTAAAAACGAATTACAAATTAACAACCAAAATACCTCTTATGAAGGCAGATTACAACAACTTGAAAATCACCAACCCAACCGAGAAATCAGCACTGATAGATGAAAAATACTTGAAGAACAGAGGTGTGTGTGCTAGGGTTTTGTTTTACGTTTCAGCATAAGCATAAGAATGGGTTGTGTGTTTCTGAGAAACACTAAGTCCCTATTTATAGACTTAGGAGAAATATGACCGTTGAATGATTTAAAGAATCGATTAAATACTTGAAAAGCATAGGATAGTGAATCGATTCTTGTCTTGGAAAATAGGAATGAGTGATCGATTGATTGCTTTTAAACAGGAAGAGGAAATCGATTATCAGCTTAAAAATATGACCGTTGAGTGCTTTTAGAAAGAAGAAAATCGATTTAAGGCTTAGGTGCATGAGGTGATGAATCGATTCTTGGCTTAAAATAGTATAGTTGATGAATCGATTCATTGCTTGATTTAAGTGAGATGCAAATCAATTTATAGCTTTGGAAACAGGAAGGAAGTCGATTTTGTTTCTTTAAAAAGGAGTTGGAAATCGATTTTGGTCTTAGAAGAAATAATAGGAATCAATTCTTAGCTTTTAAAACAGTTTGGGAATCGATTCTTTGCTTTGGGAAATCGATTTCTATCCTC
Organism: Astragalus membranaceus; assembly: GCA_039519185.1. NCBI lineage: Eukaryota > Viridiplantae > Streptophyta > Magnoliopsida > Fabales > Fabaceae > Astragalus > Astragalus membranaceus. Next base: position 119,015,358 of record CM076849.1, read on the forward strand.
TGCACAAGGCTGGAAATCGATTCTTGGCTTTAGGAAAGAAGTCATGAATCGATTTCTAACTTCCACAAAATAGTTTTTATGTTACGTGCCTTACCTATGCATGCATGCAATTAGAAAAAAATGTGAAGGCTATGAGACTGTGCGATGAGTTGAGATGATTCTCAAAGGCGGCTTACAAGATATCCTAAGACACGACCCAAACCCTAGAGACTACCCTTACTTCTTGAGTCTTGTTTGTGCCTTGGATTTCCGCTATGAACACATGATCAAAACCTAACCTACTTGTCATTTTGACTTCGAACACATCATCATCAAACCAAACCTGCAAAAGCAGTATAACCAGATTCTCCCCCTTTTTGATGATGACAAAACTTTACTCATCTTTGGGTGGGAGGTTAGTTCATCAAACAAATTAATGCATGTTATGCAACAGGACTCCCCCTCACTTGATGCTCCCCCTATCTCAATGATTAGATGCAAAATTACAATTCTATATCAATCCTATATATATATTTCTCCCCCTTTTTGTCATGATCAAAAGGGTGACTGTGAGACATAGTTTGCGAATCGAACAACACAGCTATTTGACAAGGTAAATGAACCATTGCAGATTTATAAAAATAAATAATCATCAAAACCAAAAAAAAACATATTCGATACCATGAAGAGAATATTTCATCAAAACAAGTAAAAGCCAACATGAGTCTCAAAATCTGTTAAGCAATTGTTTTAAGGCACCAAATTCTTGTTTAAGCTTCATACATTTCACGCTGCTTAGTTTGAAAGTTGGTGATAGCAGCCAGAATATGATCAAGGGAAGTAGAGTTTTGGGAGAAAAATTATTTTAGGTAAACAACCGATTGTGAGCATGTATTATAGCAGGAGAAAAATCGATTTAAAAAATAACAGAGCTAGCAATTGACTGTGACAGGAGCAAAATAGATTTCAAGGAACAAAATAGCACTTTAAACGCTTTAGAAATCGCTTCTTGAGCACGTAGAAATTTACAAATCACAATTTCACTTAAATTCACATTTCTTATAAAATCACTTGAGAAACATTTAATCGAAACTCATTTGAACGAACGAAGAACCAAGTTTTCTTTTGCAATGGATTTGTGAAAATATCAACTAGCTGTTCATGACGACTCAACTAACTCAATCACACTATCGCCTTTCTAACCATAAACTCTAAGAAGGTGATATCAAATTTCTATATGCTCAGTCCTATAGGGTTGACTAGAATACTTTGTGTTGTTTTCTATTATTCTGACATGCCTTACAAATATTATTCTCAATGATGCATGAACCAAGATTAAAGATTACCCTATTTCAATGATCACATAATTTACTAAAACTTAATAAACTATTCTTAAGTTCTTCTACATTAAGCACATTTTCAATCGAGGTGAATAAAACTTTACCAATCTAACCATCACCGGTGATTTTTCCTCTATTGTTGTTATCACAAGTCACATGACCGCTTTTTTCGGGGGTGAGTGTTAAGAACTTTGTCGCGTCTCCAGTCATGCGCTTTGAGTCTTTGCTGTCAAGGTATCAATCTACCCCCATACCTTGAAGCATACCTGCAATGAGATCAAGTTGAAAATTTTGGTACCCAAATTTCTTTGGGTCATTCACTAGTGCAAAAAAGGGATTTAAAGTCAGGCGAAAATGGGATTTAAAGTCAGGCGCCCGCTTGACTTTTATTAAGTCGACTTTGTATGTCAGGAGTTTTAAAGTCAAGCGATAGCCTGACTTCGTAAGTCTGATTTAAAGTCAAGCATTTATTTCGCCTGACTTCGTAAGTCTGTTTTAAAGTCATGCATTTATTATTGCCTGACTTCGTAAGTCTGATTTAAAGTCACGCATTTATTCTTGCCTGACTTCGTAAGTATGATTTAAAGTCAAGCGTTTATTCTTGCCTTACTTCGTAAGTATGATTTAAAGTCAAGCGTTTATTGTTGCCTGACTTCGTAAGTATGATTTAAAGTCAAGCATTATTGCGCCTGACTTTAAAAGTTTTTTTTTTCAAAATTTGGTTTAATCTATACACCCTGGTTATACGAACTTTGGTTCTGTAGAAGCGACTCCACTGGGGATCGAACCCAGAATCTCTGGTTCCGTAGACCAGTGCCTTATCCATTGGGCCATGGAGTCATATATCAGGGTGTATAGATTAAACCAAAATTTGAAAGAAAAAAAAGGGAAAACCCCACTCATGAAACAGAATAAAGGGAAAACCCCCCTCCAACATGTAATGACACACTATGCATCTAAATCATAAAATTTCAGAATACAATCAATACATTAGAATATGAAAAGTGCACTATTACAATCAATACAATCAATACAATTAATAAAATCAAAAAATATTCTCATGGTAATCATGATTTTCTTACCATACTCATCATTTGGGGCATCATAGTCATAAATCTGTAAACCTTATGATGATGGAATAGGAAAAAATGAATTCAGAGGAACAAAAGGGCAAAGAAACAACTAGTATTAGCAATTCAGCATACCATTTAACAAAAACAGTGAGGAGTAGAGCTTCCAGTGGTGTTATCAATTGTCATTTACCTCAAATGCCCGCCTCTCTATTGCTGCTTCAAGACACTGTACAAGTCGTTCTCGCTCAGCCTCTGAGCTTATTGGAAAGCCATCAACATGCCGAATATAAAACTCCTAGAAAACAGGAAAAATACTGGATCAGATATACGCAGAAAAAGTAAAATCATCGTCAAAACTGGATCAGACCGATTGATGATGACCAAATGAAACTCAACAACATATATATATAGGTTAGATGGTGTTGTCTTTCCCAATCACATAGAACTGGTGTGATTTAATTGATCAAATATTTACCAGGGAAAAAAATTAATATTCAATTTAGCTACAATAACAAGTACAGAAAACCAAGAATGCAAACCATCATTTCCTAACAGGAAACAACAAAATGTTGGCTAACCTGATAAGCCTTTGTTCTTTCTGTCTGAACCACACCATGAAAAACTACATACTGCATATCAGTTAAAGTGCAAACAATATCGAACAGTAGCTTTGGTCGATCTTTTGCTCTCATGGTAACCACAGTGTAATCTCTCTCAATATAATCTAAGACAGTTACACGTGGGAACAGACTTTTATCTCGCTCTCTCAGTCCCGCTCTTTCGACCCTTTCATAGTCTCGGTCAGCAAACATAATCTGATGTAACCTTCTGTCCCTATAAGTTACTCGAGGCAGTGAAAGTGCTGTTTTAGGTGTCTTCGGATCATCACTCCCCCTGAGAACATTACAAAGCAAATCCCTTATTGTGGAGAGGCGGGACGGATCCTCGATGGCACAACCACTGGAATTATCTGTTACATGAACTACAGCTGCAGCCCTAGTATTATGTGTCCAGATCTCAGCAGTCACCACATTATAGTGAAGGTCTGCGAGAACCACACAAATTTCAGATAGTAATCCAGGTATGTCTGTGCCAGTAAGTTCAATAACAGTGTGCTCTTCGGAAGGTACAACACCAACAGACTCTCTCATAGAGGATGCAAAGCTTGGATTCTTTTCGAGCCTCTACAAAATTAGGAACATAAAGGGAAAAATCAGAAACTACGAGCTGTTTTGACAACTGATTAACAAACCGCATATATGCAGAAGATTACCAGATTAGTAGATCACTAAAACAAAGAAGAACTTATTTCTAAATGGACCTAAATTCAGCATTGTGATGTAGTGTGGGTCTCTGATTACTAAACTGATCATGTTCAGTGTGGTATTTACAAGTTCAAATCCTCACGGTTTCCGGACCCTTAAATTTCTTAAAAGAATTTATGTTGGTCTCTATCATTATATGTTAAGCGTTAACTATACTACTAAATAATCAACATGGCAGTGATACTGACAACACACATTTATCAGCTTCATTTACATCCACATCCACTTCAAACGGTGTGTCCATCAGATGAATCCAGACGAGCTTTGCTCGAAGAATACATGTCACCAACCCAAATATTGATTCAAAAAATAGTTCATCATCGAAAATGAAAAGTGAACATGAACATCAGTTATGAATGAGCATGAATGACCTCCCATAAAATCATCCACTTAGGTAAAAACAGTTCATAGCGCAATCATGAAATCGCCAATGGAGAAAACGGAGTAAAAGGATGCTTAAATTATCACACCTCACGTCCTTTTGTTATCAAAATTGAAACCAAATTCAAATTAGCATATTTTAATATAGGTGTCCTGCTTATTTAACAAGAAGATTCCTAAAGGTGGGAAAAACAGAAGACCTTCCACAGAGATGGAGCAACCAAAATAAGTGTCAAGTGAAGCATTCTAATTCTAGAAGAAATTAGAAATATACAACTTCATACCCTCTGAATATAATCAATAACTTCCTTATCTTTGATCTTGTTTCCATTACGATCAATCACATTGAACACTGAAAATAAAATCAAATTTATACCAGGATCAGAATCAAAGTCAATAATAGATAATAACAGCAATAATAATATTAACTTGGACAGCATGGAAGAAAGGAGTTTACCATCCATGAACCAAACCCCATCAGAGGATATATAAGCCTTTCTAATCACAAGGTTCATATCTGAAATTACTTGGACAACATCAAGGAGAATCCCATGTTTGTTGACACTATCAACCTGGAAGGATATTTCAATCATGAATAACAAGATACTTGAAAAATTAAATTATTAAAATTAACTTGGAAACAATCCTAAGGGAAAATTACAATCAAGGATTTTAAAAGAACAATTGAAAGAAAAAAGAAAGATTATTTCTTCCTATGAACTAATTTTATTTTGTAAAAATCTAAGCAGAGGAAAGCATTGAGTTTACCTGAATAACTGTAGCATTTTCATAGGCATTGTTGTCAATCACAACCCTACACGGCAAGAAGCAAGTTAGACCAATCCACAAAACCATTCTAACACACAAATTCATATATTAAAATAATAATAACCATAAAATCGAATTACAATTTAAAAATCCAACAAAGCACAAGTTATAACCCCAAATCTACTAAGATGAAGATTACAGATAGAAAACTTCAGCATCCATAAAAATTGACCAAAAACAATTCTCCTTTTAAAACTCACCGTTTTGGAAACACAACATAACATGGCTTACCAAATAGAAAATCAGAAGAACCAATCAAAGATCTAGATTTATTGAAGACAACGAACCATAAAAAAAACGGTTTAATTTCATGCTCATCCTGATTACAATTTCCAAAATGAAATAAGAAAGAAAACAGTGAAGAGTGGGTTTCATTACCTTCGTGTTGTTGTTCGTTGGAAAACCCAGCATCAAGAACCTGAGATTCACAAAAACGAAGATTAGGGTTTTGCGAAACCTCAAATAAGTAAAGCAAAACAAGGGGGTTTTGTGTATAACCTGCGTTCGAAGCTTCCTGGTGGAAGATTGAAGCTGTTCCAAACTTCAATCATCAAGTTTGCTCACGAAATCAACAATCGTTGCTAGGGTTTGAGCCACCAGAAGCAGAACCCGTTGAACCACCAGAAGCAGAACGAAGAAGTCAAAAGCCAGGGAAGAACGCCCTACCCTATCTTATCGTTGCTAGGGTGCTGATTTGGGAACGATTTGTCTTCTCCTGTCTTCTCATGTCTCCTGTGTTTTCGTTGAGAGGAGAGAATGATGTCTGAGAGGGAGAGAGTGAGGGGATTCGCGTGAGAGAGTGAGAATGCAGAGGGGGGAGACTCGACGGGGGTAGAGGAAAGGTAATTAGGGTTCGCGTGAGAGAGTGAGAATGGAGAGGAGAGTCTTCTGAGAGTGAGGCGTAAGTGAAATTATTTTGTTTCTATTTTGGTACTTTAGAAGTCAGGTGTGATACACGCCTGACTTCTAAAGTACCAAAATAGAAACAAAATAATTTCACCCTTAACTACAAGTTTGCCACCGCGTTACTTATGTAGTCAGGCGAATACACGCCTGACTTCTAAAGTCTAATTTTTTCTCTATTTGTTCACTTTAGAAGTCAGGCGTGTATTCGCCTGACTTTAAAACTCGCGAGTTTTGCCTCTTGATTACAAGTTTGCCACCGCATCAACATATAAAGCCAGGCATCTGAGCGCCTGACTTTAGATGCCTAATTCTTTTCTTAATTTTGCACTAGTGATTGTGGGTTAGTACTTGGTATAGTCCCTTTGGGAACCCATACCTTTTTCACAACTTATCTTCCTCTGACCATAAAGAGATTTTCAAAGAATGAGGGGGTAGGATCCAAACACGTCCAAGCTACAATTACAATAAAGAGATTTAAGACGAAAAGATAAATTAGTACTTTGATATGGTTTGGTGTGGGTTCATTCTTAAACTTTATCAATAGATCAAATGATATCAAAAATTTATGCATGAAAATAAGCTCCATTAAAGTTGGGCAATTTTTAGTTTCACGTGGTGTTTTATTATTAGGCTGGCTACCAATGGTCTATTTTCCTATTAAGACGTCTTTCTGTTTAGTTATTGATTTTACAAAAAAATACCAACGACGGTAAAACATTTTTAATAAATTGAACTGCGATGAAAACGTTTATCAATCTATATTTTGTAGTCCTATTTTTTTTAATGTGTCCATTATTTAACAAACAACTTCTTCCCTCTCTACTTAATTCAATTAGATTTAATAAAATATGTCTATTTTTTCACCAAAAACAATATATTGGTAGTAGTAATTTTTTTTAAATGTGTATATTATTTAATAGACGACTTCTTCCCTTTGGAGATTTAATTCGTTTGGATTTAACGAAATATGTATGTTTTTTTTATAAGCAAAAATTAATATATAGGGGGTGCAAACAGACACTCCAACCGGTACATATACAAGGGGACACATTAAAACCTCCCTAGGACAAAACCCCATGGGAAAAAAATACCCTAGGAAGGTTGAGGCAAAAAATCAATTATACTGAGTTCATACAAACAGAAGGATTATCCTATTAGCTTTTTAAGCAAAAACTCTAAAAACTCCAACAGCTATTTTTCAAACAGAAATAGCCGTTGGAATAAGGTTCCTGTTTTAAAACAGTTTGTTCTTGTACAGCTGAAACAAAGTTAGTTACTAACTAACTACTTGTAACACCCCGGTATTTATAACATGTAAAAATACCCAAGGGTAGCAAGCTATAACCATCAGAGATAATAATTCCTGCTCAGACACTGAATACTACTATGAATTTTTCGCTGAATTAAAACAAAACAGTCTTACACACAATTAAGACCATACGGTTCTCTGACCATAAACTGCAGCGACCAATGTATTCAGTATCATACAGGAAGCGGAAGAAAGATAAACTACTAAATACATAGGGTCTTAGTACATGGGCAACAAAGGAAATATAAACAAAGCATAAGGCTATGTCAACGGCAACCATCTGAGCTCAACCTACCCGTGCCTCTTCGATTTCCGCTGTCCCTGTGACTCTGTAAAACAACAACATTTAAACGGTGAGATACAATCTCAGTGAGTTCTACCGAGACCCCTACTAACACTCTCGGGCCAATTATGAAATCTTTTATCTCGAAGTTTAATTTATAAACCACGCAATTTAACCTAGCACGACACCGGCCCCAGACATGGTAATCCCGATGAATCGCACTACATAACACGGCACCGACCCCAGACATGGTAATCCCGATGAACCGCATTATCAACTCTTGACCCAACACCGACCCCAGACATGGTAATCCCGGCGAACCCCATAACCAATAGTGTTTCCTAATGGCACAGAGCCTAGGGTAAGGGGTCATGACTTTCTCGCCTAGTATGTCAACATGGGTCGTCACCCAAACTCGATATAATATATATATATATATATATATCTACAATCATATGAACATTTAGTTCATTTCAATTATACCTTACAACGTAGGACTCATAGTCCGCTTTGTTATCAATAAAAACACATCCACACACGTATACTATTGTTCGGTTTTTCGAAAGAATTTCAATTTCAAAAGTATTTTATAGAACCCTTTTGAAACATACCCAAAATCATGGCATTATAAGCCTAATATCATTATAGAAGGGTTAGGAAAGCATTAGGAGAGGATTGGAATCGAAACGGAATCATTTAGGGCACTTTGAAAAATTTGGACAGAAGCATGCGCACGGGTCGTGCCCCTGTGACGCACAGATCGTGCGCATGCGCACGGATCGTGCCCCTGGGACGCACGAATCGTGCGCCCTGTTAAGCATTTTTAAAAACTGAAACAGAACCAGGCGCACGGGTCATGCCCCTGGGACGCACGGGTCGTGCGCTTTTGACAGCATTGCAAAAATAGCCATTTTCATGAAAATTCGCTTTCCGTCTAATCCGAAACTCGCTCCGATCGATTCCTAACTCGAAAACAGATAATACTAGGCAATATTCCAGTCCAATCAACATCAAACAATCAAGCAATTCAATCAAAAACTCAATCTAAACGTATTCTCATCCAAAAACGATATTTTTCGAAATAACGGTTTTTGACTCAAAATTCTCGGAATCAACCGACACAACAAATCATACCAAAACGGAATAAACCTAAACGTGAGTAAAACTCACCCCTGAAGCGAGAGCCGATATCGAACCGAATTTGCCGAGACTTGAAAACTCTCGAACGGAACCCTATTTCGCCAAGCCGCTCCAAACTTCGATTCGAACTTCACAACGCGATCAATCCGCTCCTAGCTTCGATCCTAACCATAACCCAATCATCAACACAACCTATCAATCCATGATTTCAACAAATTTTTCCCCACAAACCCTCAATTTTCGAAATCAAAAAGAAAGGGGAAAAATGGAGGGGAATCTTACCAAGCTCTTGGGTTATGATGAGGGGGAGGAGATGATGATGATACTGAAATTTGGGGGGGATGGGCTCACTTCTCCTTCTTCCCTTCTCTTCTTCTTTCCTCTTCTTCTTTCTCTTCTTTTCTCTTCTTTTCTTCCTCTTTTCCTCTTCTGTTCGAATCCTCTTCTTTCTTTCTTTTCTTTCCTTATTCAACACACACACACATATATTTAATAAATAAATAAGTGGTAGCGTGGTCCAATTACCATATTGATCTTAATCCCTTATTTCTATTTCAAAACTTCCTTGACCCGTATTATCCGGTTAACGATCCGATGATAACCAATAATTAATTTTAGCACTCAATAAATTTATCAGTCAAGTACTAAAATAATTCAATTGGGTTAACATCCAAATAATTCTATTAATTATTTTGAGGATGTTACATTCTCTCCCACTTAAAAGAATTTTGTCCTCAAAATTAAACACAATGTACCTCAAGAAAACAGATACGGATATCGAGCCCGCATATCGTCCTCCAACTCCCAAGTAGCCTCATCGACGGAAAAACCATCCCAAACCACTTTGACAATGGGAATTGTCTTCGTCCGTAGCGTCCTCTCGCCACGTTCCATGATGTAATTTGGATGAGGTTGGAAGGACAAGTCCGGTCGAAGGTCAATCGTTTCAAAATCCAACGGTTGACTTGGATCGGGAATGTACTTCCTCAACTGAGACACATGGAATACATCATGCAGATTTGCCAATGGCGGAGGCAAAGCGATACGGTACGCAAGAGGCCCAACTCGCTCGATAATTTGGAAGGGTCCAATATACCGAGGACTGAGTTTCTTCACCCGGAATGCCCTACCTGTGCCAATTGTTGGTGATAATCTCAAAAACACATGATCACCCGACTCAAACTCTAACGACCTTCTCCTTTTGTCGGCATAACTCTTTTGCCTACTCTGTGCAGCTTTCATTCTTTCCCTGATCTGGCGGATCTTTTCAGTAGTGTCCTGAATCATCTCAGGTCCTAACAATTGGTTCTCACCGACTTCCCGCCAACACAATGGAGTTCTACATTTCCTACCATACAACGCTTCAAAAGGTGCCATTCCGATACTGGAATGATAACTGTTGTTGTAAGAGAATTCCACCAATGGAAGATGATCCTCCCATTTCTTCCCGTTATCAAGTACTGAAGCCCTAAGCATATCCTCTAATGTCTGGATAGTTCTCTCGGTCTGACCATCTTTCTGCGGGTGGTAAGCGGTACTAAGAAGTACTTTAGTCCCCAATGCTTCATTCAGAGCTTTCCAAAATCGAGAAGTGAACTTCGGATCTCGATCCGATACAATACTGGCAGGAATCCCATGTAATCTCACTATGTTCTTCAGATACACTTCTGCTAATTTGGATATCTTACTGCTCGAACGAACTGGAATAAAATGAGCTGATTTAGTCAACCGATCCACAACTACCCAAATGGAGTCGTTACCGGCTTGAGACCTTGGCAATGCCATTACAAAATCCATTGAAATGTCTTCCCACTTCCACACTGGCACGTCTAGTGGCCGTAACAGACCAGCAGGCTTCTGATGTTCGATCTTAACTCTTTGGCAAGTTAGGCATTGAGATACAAACTCAGCAATCTCTAACTTCATTCCATGCCACCAATACATCTGCTTTAAATCTCTATACATCTTGGTGGATCCAGGATGTGCAGAAAATAAACTTCGGTGTGCTTCTTCTAGCACTTGCGTTTTAATATCTTCATTATCAGGCACACAGATCCTACCGTTGAAGAAAATAACTCCTTCACTATCTTCGGTAAAATCTGGCAGTACTTTTTGTGATTGTAGCTTCACATCAATTTCCTGTGCTAAGCGAATAGAATCCCTTAATGAACTTGAGATCCTCATATGGCTCAACACTAACCGGTTCTTCCTTGATCTTGCATCCAAATTTAAGTCTCTAAAGGACTCCAACAATTTCATTTCATGCATCATATACTCTGCCATGTGAATGGATTTCCTACTTAGTGCATCAGCTACAACATTAGCCTTTCCCGGATGATACTTCAATTCGAAGTCGTAATCCTTCAGAAATTCCACCCACCTTCTTTGCCTGTTATTCAACTCCTTCTGATCAAACAAATATTTCAATCTTTTATGATCATTAAAGACTTCGAAACGGGACCCATATAGGTAATGTCTCCAAATCTTTAGTGCGTACACAATAGCGGCCAACTCCAAGTCATGAGTCGGATAGTTCTCTTCATGAGTCTTCAACTGTCTGGAGGCATAAGCTACAACTTGTTGGTTCTGCATGAGAACACATCCCAAACCCTTTCCAGAAGCATCGCTGAAAATTTGAAAATCCAAAGACGGATCTGGAAGAATTAGGATTGGAGCAGAAGTCAACCTAACCTTCAATTCTTGAAAACATTCCTCACAATCGGCATCCCATGTAAACGGTTGGGCCTTACGAGTTAACCGAGTAAGTGGAAGAACCAATTGTGAAAGACCTTGAATAAACCTCCTATAGTAACCAGCTAGACCCAAGAAACTTCTAATTTCTGTGACAGATGTTGGTCGTTCCCAGTCCATTACAGCATCCACCTTACTAGGATCCACCGCAACTTCCGATTGGGAAATCACGTGTCCCAAAAACTTCACTTCCGGCATCCAGAAGTCACACTTCGACGGCTTGGCATACAGTTTCTTCTCTCGGAGTACATTTAGGACAATGCGGAGATGTTGAACATGGTCCTCAATGATCATAGAGTACACCAAGATATCATCAATAAAAACTACCACAAACTGATCGAGGTACGTGTGAAAAACTCGGTTCTTGTAATCCATGAATACCGCTGGAGCATTAGTCAAACCGAAGGGCATTACTACGAACTCGTAATGTCCATACCTCGTACGGAAAGCTGTCTTCGGAATATCTAAGGCTCGTACCTTTATTTGATGATAGCCCGATCTCAGATCAATTTTTGAAAATACCACGGAACCTCGAAGTTGGTCAAGTAAATCGTCTATCCTTGGCAAGGGATATTTATTCTTGATCGTTGCTTTATTCAGTTGTCGATAATCTATGCACAATCTCATGCTACCAACCTTCTTTTTGACTAGCAACACCGGAGCACCCCATGGAGAAGCGCTCGGTCGAATGAACCTCTTAGAGATCAACTCTTCAAGTTGAGACTTCAATTCCTTTAATTCTAATGGAGACATCCTATAAGGAGCAATAGATATTGATCCTGTACCAGGAATCAATTCTATTGAGAATTCTACCTCTCGGTCAGGAGGTAAGGATGAAACCTCTTCTGGAAAGACATCTAGAAATTCATTTACCACTTGCACAGATGACAAATCTAAACCCGTTTTAGTAGATGCAGACAACATAACAAGAATAGCTTCCGCACCTTGGAATAATGACTGGCTTGCTTCGGTGTAAGAGATCATCGCTTCAGAATCTGCCTGTGTCAATCCTACGGATTCGGAGGCGAAGCTAATGGTTCGGTCGGCATAGTTGATTGTTACATGATTTTCAGCCATCCAATTCTTACCCAGAACAATGTCCATACTTCTCATAGGCAAGCAGATAAATTTCACAACAAATTGTCTGTCCCCTATGACAAGTAGGCAATTTTCACACAATGATTGGGTCTGGACACGACCCTTGGCAGCAGTTAAATAGTTATCGGTTCGGATAGCTCAGATAATGCTAAACCCAACCGATCCACACACGCTTGTGATATAAAACAATGAGTTGCATCGAAATCATATAAAATATTGACTGAGTTATTAAAAAGAGATCCCGTACCCCTCAGGAGATTATCAGTAGGTGTGATGGTCTGTGCATCCAAAGTGTTGATTCTCCCCTGCTTAGGAGCATTTGGTGCTCTTTGGAAATTCTTCTTTGTTGGGCACTTGTTTGCATAGTGGCCCTCTTCATTGCAGGCATAACACCGATTTGGCTTTTGCCAACAATCACCATGATGATGTCTCCCACAGTTGGGACACCTGCGAGGCTTTGGTGAATCAAAGGATTGGACCTTCTTCCCCTTATAATTGTTTCCCTTGAATTGTCTGCTTGGAGTAGAAGACTCAGCAACCTTCTTCTTCCCCTTCCAATAATCTTTCCTTTCAGCATACATTTTCCTCAGATCCTCCTCAGCAACATATGCTTGTTGCACTAAGGCAGGATAATTAACCAGAGTGTAAGAACTGAGTCCTTGGCTCACATCAGCTCGGAGACCTTCTTTGAACATTTGCATCTTCCACATATCATTTGGGGCATACCTCCCCAACTCATAGAACTGAGACAGCCTTTCAAATTTCGCCGCATATTCTCCAACTGACAGTTCACCTTGCTTGAGATTCACAAACTCTGCTTGCTTGCTCAGCTTCTTCACCGAAGGGAAATATTGCTTCAGAATAAATTCCTTGAAGTTGTCCCAAGTGAGGGGAGTCCCTTGGAGTTCCATCATTTGCCTTGCATTACACCACCAGGTGTGGGCATCTTCATCGAGTACATTTGCCGCACATATTACCTTCTCTTCTTTCTCCATTGAATCAATCCAATAATAAGCAGTCATTGGATCCGGTCCCCCCTTGTAAGTCGGGGGCTTCATCTTTTGAAATCGGAAATATGTCCGGTTGGGATCTTCTTGATGAGGTTGGAAATTGGGCTGTTGCAGACCCATTTGGTCATGCTGCATTTGCAACATATCCTGCATCATCTTCTGCTGATTCTCAATGACATTCTGCATCCATTCGAATTGTGGATCAACAGGAGGAGGGACGCCTCTACCTCTTCTGGCCATGATTCTGCGAAATATGCACAAAGTATTAAGTTGATCAAGTTCAATGTCTAATAGCATACTAAGGAAATCACGACTGGAGAAAGCAAAGACCCTAAAAGCTAAGTCCGACTAGGTCGAACCGCTCTGATACCAACTGTAACACCCCGGTATTTATAACATGTAAAAATACCCAAGGGTAGCAAGTTATAACCATCAGAGATAATAATTCCTGCTCAGACACTGAATACTACTATGAATTTTTCGCTGAATTAAAACAAAACAGTCTTACACACAATTAAGACCATACGGTTCTCTGACCATAAACTGCAGCGACTAATGTATTCAGTATCATACAGGAAGCGGAAGAAAGATAAACTACTAAATACATAGGGTCTTAGTACATGGGCAACAAAGGAAATATAAACAAAGCATAAGGCTATGTCAACGGCAACCATCTGAGCTCAACCTACCCGTGCCTCTTCGTTTTCCGCTGTCCCTGCGACTCTGTAAAACAACAACATTTAAACGGTGAGATACAATCTCTGTGAGTTCTACCGAGACCCCTACTAACACTCTCGGGCCAATTATGAAATCTTTTATCTCGAAGTTTAATTTATAAACCACACAATTTAACCTAGCACGACACCGGCCCCAGTCATGGTAATCCTGATGAATCGCACTACATAACACGGCACCGACCCCAGACATGGTAATCCCGGCGAACCCCATAACCAATAGTGTTTCCTAATGGCACAGAGCCTAGGGTAAGGGCTCATGACTTCCCCGCCTAGTATGTCAACATGGGTCGTCACCCAAACTCGATATAATATATATATATATACATATATCTACAATCATATGAACATTTAGTTCATTTAAATTATACCTTACTACGTAGGACTCGTAGTCCACTTTGTTATCAATAAAAACACATCCGCACACGTATACTATTGTTCGGTTTTTCGAAAGAATTTCAATTTCGAAAGTATTTTATAGAACCCTTTTGAAACATACCCAAAATCATGGCATTATAAGCCTAATATCATTATAGAAGGGTTAGGAAAGCATTAGGAGAGGATTGGAATCGAAATGGAATCATTTAGGGCACTTTGAAAAATATGGACTAAAGCATGCGCACGGGTCGTGCCCCTGTGACGCACGGATCATGCGCATGCGCACGGATCGTGCCCCTGGGACGCACGGATCGTGCGCCCTGTTAAGCATTTTTAAAAACTGAAACTGAAGCAGGCGCACGGGTCGTGCGCTTTTGACAGCATTGCAAAAATAGCCATTTTCATGAAAATTCGCTTTCCGTTTAATCCGAAACTCGCTCCTATCGATTCCTAACACGAAAACAGATAATACTAGGCAATATTCCAGTCCAATCAACATCAAACAATCAAGCAATTCAATCAAAAACTCAATCTAAAAGGATTCTCATACAAAAACGATATTTTTCGAAATAACGGTTTTTGACTCAAAATTCTCGGAATCAACCGACACAACAAATCATACCAAAACGGAATAAACCTAAACGTGAGTAAAACTCACCCCTGAAGCGAGAGCCGATATCGAACCGAATTTGCCGAGACTTGAAAACTCTCAAACGGAACCCTATTTCGCCAAACCGCTCCAAACTTCGATTCGAACTTCACAACGCGATCAATCCGCTCATAGCTTCGATCCTAAACATAACCCAATCATCAACACAACCTATCAATCCATGATTTCAACAAATTTTTCCCCACAAACCCTCAATTTTCGAAATCAAAAAGAAAAGGGAAAAATGGAGGGGAATCTTACCAAGCTCTTGGGTTATGATGAGGGGGAGGAGATGATGATGATACTGAAATTTGGGGGGGATGGGCTCACTTCTCCTTCTTCCCTTCTCTTCTTCTTTCCTCTTCTTCTTTCTCTTCTTTTCTATTCTTTTCTTCCTCTTTTCCTCTTCTGTTCGAATCCTCTTCTTTCTTTCTTTTCTTTCCTTATTCAACACACACACACATATATTTAATAAATAAATAAGTGGTAGCGTGGTCCAATTACCATATTGATCTTAATCCCTTATTTCTATTTCAAAACTTCCTTGACCCGTATTATCCGGTTAACGATCCGATGATAACCAATAATTAGTTTTAGCACTCAATAAATTTACCAGTCAAGTACTAAAACAATTCAATTGGGTTAACATCCAAATAATTCTATTAATTATTTTGAGGGAATTAAGAAAAAAAGGCATGCACGTGGGAATTAAGAAGAAAAGGAAATCAGCGCATGAGAGGGAATTGAAAATAGGAATAAACACAACCCTATTAAAAAGCATTATAAAAAGGAGAGCAACAGGAGAATTAAAAAAGATAGGCCGCACACCAGCCGCACAAGAGGAGAAGAAAATTAGGAAAAGGACGCGAACAGTAATGCGGAGAGTAGAGGAAAGGAGAATTTGGGTACCATTTATTAAACCTAGTATTTTAATTATTGTTATTTATTTCTTTCTATTTGTTTTTATTACAACTCAATTATTAGTTTGTCTAAACAATAGACAATTTTGATTAGTTTGGTACTTGTTAATTAATCCCTGTGGAGACGATAATCTTTTATACTACTTCTGCGAAAGAGTACACTTGCTCTAAGTGTGTTTTTAACGCAACAAGTTTTTGGCGCCGTTGCCGGGGATTAATTTAGCAATATTAAACGAAAGAGATTTTTTTTGCTTTAGACTTTATGTTATGCTTTAGTTTTAATTTTGTCTTTTTTATATCTTATTAAAAAAATATAAAAAAATATTGCTAATATTTTCCTAAGAGACCATTGCAGTTCGCATTATTTTGCAGAGAAAAGTCTAAATCATGGTTAAAACTCTTGGAGATTACATTAGAGAAGCAAGGGAACAAAAGAATTTAGAGACGTCGACTAATGTCAAGGCCCAATTCCTCCTCCTCCTTATGAGCCTTATTCAGACTATTGGGATGACTATGAGCCACCCCCCATTGAAAATTGGTGGGAAAGACACAAGGACCCAAAACGGAGGGCAACTCTAGATGAATACATTAGTGACTTGAACAAGACAATCGTGCAAAAGAGTTTAGAGTTTCTGACTTGGGTCCCTAAAGAGACAATCTCAACCCCTCCTCCTTGTGCCAATGATGTGTTGACAAGGTTTATGCAGCAGACAAATGAAAAATTTGAAAGCTTGGAGGGTCAAATCCCAAGTCTCATTGCTTTGTTATCTCAGGAGGCCCAAGAAACTCCTTCACACCATAAGTCTACCCAAAATGAAGAAGCTGAGCAATACAAAGAAAGTATTCCTTCGAGAGATGAAGGTGTCTCTATGGAATATAAACTGGAGGAAGAAGCTCCCAAGAAAGATGAGGAGACTCGTACTGAAGGGAGTCAAATCAAAATAGTAGCTCCTATTGAAAGAAAAGATTCTACTAAAGGGAGCAATTGTGAGGATAGTGAGAAAGATCCCATGGTTATTGATTTGGAGAAAAATGAGATAGTCCCAAATTTTGGGCAAATTATTTTAACCATTGGTGATGTTGTAATTGAGGTTCATAGAGGAAAGGTAACCTTAATGAGTGGTAAAGAAGAGGAGGTGATTAAAGCTCTAAATTCCAATGAAATTTTCTCTTCTTTAACTTCTCCTTGTTTTTATGATGTGATTGAAACTAACATTTTCAGTGAATTAATGATGCAGGACCTTTTGGGAAAAAGTCTTATTTTGCAGGATCCTAGCATACTGGTGGATGGAGATAAAATAAAAATTTCACCATTTTTTAAAGTTCATCCACCACGTGGAAAAAGAAAGAATAATGTGAACCACGTTGTTAGAAAGCTAAGAAGGTGTACTGCGTTAGATGTTAAATTTGCTCTTGGAGAGCCCCCTGATTAAGCACCAACTATAGTCAGGCTCACAACGTTAAACAAGCGCTTCGCAGGAGGCAACCTGTGTTTTATTTTCAGTTATTTTTACTTTTAATTTGTTTCATTTTGTTTTTAGGAATAAGGTCGGACTACAAGCTCTCTCAGGGAAGTCACTATTACTCTCTCTCTCTCATTTATTTCTCTTAGTTTCTATTTGATCATTTTGCATTGAGGACCATGCTTCATGCTAGTGTGGGGGAGGAGAGTTATTTTGTCACTTGATCTTTATTAATGCACATACCCACCGTATATATTGATAGCATTTTTTCTGGCTTATTTTAGCGACTTATGCTTCAAGTTGAAAAAAATAGAGATTTCGCCTTTAGGTGATCCCATAATTAATTTACTTGACAGACTTGTGCTTAATTGTAACTGTGAGGATGTCCTTATGAAGCTGATAATTAGCATTTGTCCCTGTTGAGTACTTTGTGTGAACTAGCTTCTAAATGTGAGATTTGAGCCTTCATAAGGGGATTGATACTAAATCAAACAAAATTTACCCCTTTTCTTTCTATGAGTGTGTTTCCCAATTTGTACATTCTAGAATTTGTCTTTTGACCATTTCAAGGCGAAAATTGATTTGCATCATGTAAAAAGATTTGGGGAATTTAGGTATTTTTCTGGCCTCAGAGTTGTTTGTTGAATTTATCCATTAGTTGCCCCCTTTGAGCCTATTTGTTATATTTTTTCTTTGGTACCCAGATATAATTTTTTCTTTTTTTGTGGTAACCATTTGAAATTAAATTTGGAGCAACTATTGAAAGTTACAATTTTTACTGTATTTTAATTGTCTATCTCATCAGGACATAAAAACAAAATAAGAATGACTCATATGGTTATAAATACCTTTTCCTCCTAAGAAAAATATAGAAAAATGAAAAGTTGAAAAAAAAAGAGAACAAAGGAAAGCAAGAAAGGAAAAGGCACATCAAAAGAATGAAAGAGCCAAAGGGCAAATCCAAAAAAAAAAGAGTCTTCTCAAGAGCAAAAAGCAAATCAAAAAGAGTCGACTCAATAGAAAAAGAAGAGTGAAGAATGAAAGTGAAATTAATTTGGAGTTTGGACAAAAATTGTAAAATAGATAGGCGCTCCATATTTGGTTTCAAATGTTACTATTTATTTCTCTTTTTTAGCCCTTTGATTATCCCTTTCTTCTTATTTCCTACCCTGCATGAATTCACCCTGTCCCCATTACAACCCATGAAACCCCATCTTTTGCATGCATGTGAACTATTTAGTGGAGATTTGGTCAAATTACAAGCTTATGGTAATGTGCATTTTATGGAAACTTTAGTGGATTTCCCTAGTCCCTAAACACTTAGAGAGATTGTGAGCGAGTGCCATTGTACACATAAATGTACTCCTCAGGGACATGAGCCTCTAATTGGGCAACCTTTTGGCACCTCATATGTGTTATATTGTCTATTGTCTGTCATTGTGCCTCCAGTTTTGGGTCTCGTATTTGGCCGTCTCTATTACTTATTTGAAAATTTTGTTGAGCCAGAAAATTTGCTTGTCTAGTGTGGGGGAGTTGATAAACTCCAATTTATTGCATTTTTTAGAGATATCTTTGGGTCATTTTTACAGCAATTATTACTAAGTATATAATTTATTAACTTAAATTGCTCTTTATTTGTAGAAAGAAGAAAATAGGCAAAAAGAATGAAAGTCCAAATTTAAAGCTACACAAAATCAAAATTATATATGAGCTTGAATGAAAAGAGAAGATCAATTTTTATTTGGATCTAGCTTTGTCCACGGATCAATCGGAGAGCACCACACATGATGAGCCCAAGTCCACATGATGAGCCCAAGTCCAGGAATAAAGGCATGCATGTGGGAATTAAGAAGAAAAGGAATTCGGCGCATGAGAGGGAATTGAAAATAGGAATAAACACAACCCTATTACAAAGCACTAGTGGGATGACCCGTGCGATGCACGGGGTCAAAGTTTTAGGAACTGCTTAATAGAAATGAAAGACAAATTCTAACAATTGTATAAACGTTATTTATTAAGTCAAATAAATATGGCTCATAGAATAATATTAGACTTTTATAACTCGAAAAAATTGGTATTTGAAGAGGATAAAATTTGAACATATCATATAATAGAATAAAGGTCTGAAGAACCTCAATCATTAAGGCAAAGAAAGAGTACAACAATGCTACTAATTAAAAGCATCACATAACAATAGGATTATCAGCACTTTGGCCAACTGCTTGATGATCAGAAGCGGTAGCTCTAGAGATGGGACGGCGACCTGCATGAGGTGGAAGAGCTTGAATAGGAGGTGGCTGGTTGCGCATTATTCTTGGGCGAAGATGGGCACCAGTCATTGGGCAATGAATTTTGAAGCGGCCCTTTGAAATGTAGGTTAAAACAACTTCCCTTCTAAAATCGATAAACTTGGGAGGATTTGAATGGAACAATTGGATTAAATGGAAAAATATGGCAAACTGTTAGGCACACCATTGGAAATACTATTATGCATTCAGAACATGGAAAAAATAACAAATGTTGTGGTGGAACAATAATATAAATTCTTCGTAAAGTCAAATCTAACAATTGATAGAAAATTAAATGTATGGAGTTAAGGATAATCTTGGAATATAAACTTTTAAACCCATATTGCTTCCAGATAGGTGAATGATCAATATTTCTTAATAACATTAGTGGAATCCCAACTTTAAGTCTCAACTCATGAGGTGGAAGACCAGATGCGACAATAGTGTTCAAAAACTCAGGTGTATGTATATCATCCATAGGAGCAAAATTAGAGTTTGTGGGTCAATGAAAGGGCCTAATAACTACTGATCAGAAATTGAAGGTAAAAACAAT
Organism: Astragalus membranaceus; assembly: GCA_039519185.1. NCBI lineage: Eukaryota > Viridiplantae > Streptophyta > Magnoliopsida > Fabales > Fabaceae > Astragalus > Astragalus membranaceus. Next base: position 119,035,766 of record CM076849.1, read on the forward strand.
GAAAACAATGGGCAGTCATGAACAACTGAAAAAACAGTAGATATGCTTCCATTTAAATTTTGTGGACATATATCCCCTCCAAATTAAACAACAATGGATTGTACAAAAAAAAGTATAAACTATGTGACTGATAGAAGATAAAAAAATAAAGTGTAGAATATAAGTTATGATTTGAAGGAGTCTTGAGTAAGGCGTGGCATTAAAAAGGACCATTGCATTTCTCTTTTTTACCACAATGACCCAGGAAGTTAATTTAAAGTTGTTGAGTGAAAATGGGGAACTGCAAAAATTTTATAAATTTCTAATAGTCAATTGATTTAAATTGCTAGTCACGAATATTTTATAGAAAGTTCAATTTGGATTGGTTGTAATCAAAGAAAGGAGTGATGCTTTCTATAGTAAAAGACAATCAAATTGCTATGGCAAATTCATCCCTTAGATGTGCTTAGAGTTAAAAAAATTGGACAATATTATGTTGTATAGCCATTAGATAGACAAAGAGTACATGATATAAAATAAATATAAAAAGGTTAATCCTTTTCCATTTCATTCCCAATTTCCCATACATAAGGGGCAAATGTGCAAAAGACAATAGAGTACAATCCCAAAAGGAGGAATCCCAGGCAATACAAAAGAGGGAGAAAGGGGAATTGTCAATAGCTAGGAAAATACAGAAACAGACAAAAGCAGGCTAAGATTTATTCCAGATCAAGCACAAAACAGCCTCAGGTTCTATGGAAGAAGAATATGGTGGGATCTTTAGCGCAGACTTGAAGCCTAATAGCGGCCCCAGCAGAGAGAAGCTTCATATGGCAAAAGGCAGCCCATCCATCTTCCAAACCACAGAAGGAGGAACTGGCCTGCTCGTTGTTCATATAAAGATGTCAACCAAAGTAACTGCAAACTTCCCAAGTGGCATGATATGCTCTTAGAAATCAGCAGGTATGAACTGCAATTAGCAACCAATATTATTTACTACTTTAGCACAACGGAGAAAAGAAGTAAGTCAAAAAATAAGAGGAAAAAAACAGATGAACACACCAGTTTGCCTGATTGGATATCAGGCAAAGCATAGGAACCTTAGCTAGTTGTCTTAGGTAATGGTCACCAGTTGTGAAAGAGACTTGGCCATGTAACTTTTCAACAATGATCTGAAATTCATTGCCCACTGGATCACACAGCATAACCAGAAAAGAGATCTCTTCAATATGTTGCTGGATGAACAATTCAGGGAGCCTTACACGTATCTTTACATCAAAACAAACAAAAAACAACAGTTAGTTCGACCTGACAGTCCATTCTAGTAACATAGAGTAAATTTTATTCCATTCATAAAACCAAAAGATACATAAAACTGCTGACAGAAAGGTAGTAGCTTATTTACCCCTATATAACAAAATATGGCCACCTACATAGAGAGGCAGTGGTGCTACACAACACTGGAACCCCAAAAGGGCATAACAAAAGGAAAGCAGTTCAAACGAATTGGTAAAAGGATTGTGAAGAGGCACAAGCTAGATGGACTTCACAAAAATCAACTGATTATTATTCCTAGCAAGTCCAAACTCCACTGAAGTCCCCTCAAAGAGCCCATTCAACCCACGGAAGGAAGCCCAACCATCAGTGATGGAGCAGTAGGATGGCTTATCACTAACCCACTAAAAGGTGCACCTCCATTTTCTTCCACGCGAATTGACCAAAGAAACGGATGTTGAAAGAGGAAACAAAGCAAGGCCACAGAAATCAACATGTAGGTACTGGAGGAAACCAAAAAAGGGTAGTGTTAGAGCAAATGAAGGAAATATATAAAATAGGTAAATGGGATGCAAAGGAAGAGCAAAATCACTGCATACCATAATAGGGGAGCTGATATCTTCGTTAGTCAAAGTCTTAACCCAGTGGTGATGAAAATGAACGGAATCAACAAAAGAAAAGTTATCAATGGGAGAACGGTCTATGCTTACGTTTTTTAACTCCAAGTATGAAAACATTCCCAGCAGGATCGAAGAAATGCACAGTACGTGGCACATTCTCATAGCAGTCAACATAAAAAAGTACTGGCAACAACTGCTTAGTCTGCAGAAAGAAGGAGAACGTGTGTTAAAAAAATAAGGAACATTGTGGAAGTAAACAACAACAAAGAAGCCAATGTAAAAGATTTGGTAACTAACAAATCCATAAACATATTCAAAATGTAGGTCTGGTATCTGAGGTGGCACTCTTCATCAAAAGAGCCGTTATCAAGGAGAGGATGGTGATTCATCTACATGAACAGAATAGCAAAGTCAACATATAAAATATGTATGAAAACAAATGAAAATAAGTGAAGAAAAGAATGAGGGTGGAAGGGAAAAAGCTAACTGAAACAGATGAAGGGAAAAAGGGCAATGTTCGCATGCAAACAATGCAAAGGGCAGAGAAAGCCAAGAGAACGCCTACACAGACCAAAGAAAGGGAGAAAAGACAGCAAAGCAGAAGGACAGAGAAACAGTCTGACAAACCAATTGAGTAGTAGAAATCTGACAAAGAATAGAAATTACTCTGAGGAAAAACAGAACAGATCATGAAAATTCATGCATATAAATTCATCAATATTCTTTCAAGCTAAGATAATTCTTGACAAAAAAAAAAGCTAAGATAATTGGACTACAGAAATACGCATAAAAACTCTACAGCAAACTCCTAATAGAATCTGATCTAATAGCAGCCCAGATATCACTGCCTAGAAATTCAAATAGAATAAATTGCAAAAATAGGTTATGTCTAACCATTACTAAAAACTGAATCAAAGGGATAGGATAAATGTTTACTTAAATAGCCCATTGTATGAAACTCAAAAAAGCCATCCCATTCCTAGATTAGAAACTAAAATGTTACCCTCCTCAATTGATAAATCCCCTTATTGGTTTATTTGAGTAGACCGGAAGAACACAACTCTACAATAATAAGACTAAAAAATTCATTCAATGACAACTTCCTAGTACCCCACCTTATTACAATAAAGATGAAATCCCTCCTACCTGTTTACAACCTCATAGTGCCTCTGATAGGAACATTCAACAGAAAATCGAACACAAAGCCAATTCCAGCTACTACAAACATAGTAACACCTCCTGCCAACTGGTTCAAAAAATAAAAACAACTCCAAAATAACATTCCTAGCCAACAAAGTGCAGTTCATTTGTTGTACAATAGTTAAAAGCATTAGACCATAGAGCAAAATAAATGCCTAAACAACAAAGCAAATAGGAAAAATGAAAGAACTCACCAACAATCCAGATCCACGAAGGAAAACACATGCAATCAGCAATTTACGAATATCCATTTATTAATCAGCAAGACTCAAAAACCATCTTGAACTTGATGAATTCAATCTTTTCCTTTTTAATGGTCAAAAGCTCCTTTTAATCTTTAGCACCACGGTTCACATATTTGTGCCCTCTTCAAACCTGACAAAGCAATAAAACTTACATGTCAAACTTTTAGAAATCTAGTGCTTAAAAAAATTGTGAACATAGATTGAAAATAGAGAAAATTTTACTAATATTAACAGCGACCTGATCAGCGCGAAAAGGATTGAAACCGAAACCAGAACCTTCATCGCCAGCGGCACAAAGCAGGTTATTATAAATCTTAGATATCAATTATAGGCCTGCACCGGAAACTAAATAATTGCGTACCAAAAATCAAGAAAAGAGGCATACCTACCAGGCTGTCATAAGGTGAAGCAACTTATTCTAAATCTAAGATATAAATGGGAATCAACTCAACACTTGAAAATAACAACAACAATAAAGACATAAATCAAAAGATTTGCCCAATCAGCCAAATAGCATAGTCTGCAGCATTTGATCACATCATACCTAAGTAAAGCTTGTGCTGCCAACTCCCCAAATGCATATTTATCAATGCATCAAGTCAGCCATATTGGCTATTGGTAATTAGTAATGCAGATTATTTGCAGAACCTGCCTGAAATCAAGAAATTTGGTGCTAACAAAGTAAGCACCATAGATATAGATAATGCAGAATGCTAAGAGAATTAAACACCAGATAAATGCTTTAAAATAAGAAGCACATAGCCATTGATATAAGTGTTTAATTTTATGTGTTGGGTCTTTAAAAACTGTTTACAAAATGACAACATAGCTGAAAGATTAATTGTGCTAAAAGGTAAAGGATACTCGATTCAATTTAAATATTCCATTATGGTTCTACAGTTCTAGTATCACTATATAGTTCTACAAAATGCAAAATCACATCATTTGTAATTCCGGATTTTATTAGTTCATTTTAACTTAATATTGCTTCCTTTATCTCTCAAACTTTATCTTGCTTCAGCAGAAAGTGAAGAGTTCACATTGCTTCCTTTATCTTTCAGCAATCATGTCAATTGATTTTTGAAATACTTTAAATGACATTCACACCAGCTAGAGTGGTTCAGAAAAAAGTATACAACTTAGCATTAGCAACCACACCCTTGCTAGATTACCTGGGGTTAATTATTTATTCATTGAAGTAGGAGAAACAACAAAAGGTACAAAAGATGACTTTTTCTGATCTAGAATAAAAACTGTGAATGAAGAGTGAAAGAGAACCAAAGATCATACCTTTGCCACTTACCAACCACACTTTTCTCAACATTTCTTTAAACTCTTTCTCAGAAAGTCAACTCTCTGATTCCCGGTATTCCTGTTAGTGGCAGATATATGGTTTTAAGTTTTCCTTTCTTCAATCATTTTTTCAAGATCAAGTAATATATGCAATTCAAAATCTCCATTTTACAAAGCAAATTCGAAAAGCATAGCAACATAATTTTTAAGATGTATCGGCCTTACTCAGATCCATGATTTTCTTTGATATGTTCTGTCAGTGCTTCTAGAAGAGATTGCCTAATCTTGATTATAAGTAGTACCTCAGAATCAGTTTGGATTTGTCAATTTGTAACACAAAGCTGGAAAGTCAAGCTATAACAAAACTTCCAAACAACTCCATAGGAGCCTTAATCGACCATACAAATAAATACAAAAGAATAAATTCTAATGTTATGATGAAGACGTTTTGAAACAAAAGCTCCAATTCCTATCAGTAGTATAGGTCCAGGTAGCATTCTTCATCAACAGGAATACATACATTTCCTTCCCACTGCTATACTGATTTAATACCTGCACAAATCATTATTCACATGGATTTTAAAAGTCAGACATGGGAGCAAGACCCCTGTAATCAACTTGGTTAGAAAACAAATCAAATGATATCAAACTCAATCCAAACCAGAACAATGGCACAAAATAGGTGCATGACATGGTGAAACATGGTGGCACAGATGTCAAGTAGTTGAATTCATTCAAGTCTCAGTTAGCAATTATATGTCCAGAAATTGTCATTTTAAAAGTGTTCAATTTGAGCATGTCTCACCACAAGAAGAAGAGCTGAGCTTTATTCCTGGAATACTTGGTGTGGTTGGTTTGCAGCCAAGAAGATCAAGATCCTGTAGAAGTTCCAATGCATATTTTCTTTGTGAAAGAATTATTCCTTTGGAAGATCTTGCCAATTCAAATTCAAGAAAATATTTGAGAGCACCAAAATCTTTGATTTTAAAATGATCATCTATACCTATTATTATAAAAAAAAATGATCATCTATAAACCGTTTTTATTAATTTGATTTACCTCTGATTTTTGGGACTGCATTAGCAACAATGATGTCCTGATGATTAAAGGTGATCATAATAGGATTCTTGACAACTACTTCATATCTGGAAATGTGCTTAATATACTTTACCAATCCTGTTTGTTATCAACAATTTCATTTGACTAAGGTCACTAAGAATTATATAGATGACCTTCGTCAGTTTTGGAACATACTCCCTCGTTAGGATAGATGTCTAAAAGAAGTTGAACCAAGTACCAACAATCACATATTATATTGTTGAAAGCCCCCATCTAGAAATTGTTGTCAACAATTCCATTTGACTAAGGTCACTCATTTTTGGAAACATCCCCCCAAACTCAAATGCCATCATATAGCATTGATCAAAGCAGAATATATAACAAATGTTCATTATGTCTTAGCAACACAATCCTGAAAACCAATTCCATTTCCACATAAATCAGCATATCAATATCATATCAGTATGAAAGTAGAATATCAGTATCATATCAAATTTAGTATCATATCAGTATCATGTGTCGCTATAAGTTTTCTTGAATGCAATTATAAACTCATGCATAAGTTCAGCATATTCCGTGAGAGCAAAAAAGTTGGAGTCCAAAAAGTAAGGAATTAACTATTAGTTCGTTCATTTGCGGCTAAAAGTATATAAGGGATTAACTATTGATTATGGCTGATAGTTTTCAGCCAGAAAGCCAAAATGAATGTCCATCCACCAAAAAATAAAATGGAGAGAAGGTTTGAGAGAAATACCACCTCAGAGTTTTGCCTGTTGTTCCATTGATTGAAGGTGAAACTTCAACTTGCTATTCTGGTTAGTAAGTCCAACAGTATCTCTCTGCATTCACATAAAAGAAAATAATTGGACATTTGAACTTTAAGAACTGCTGGACAACACCATACATCATCCCAAACATAAAGAGACAATTTAATACAAAAAAGCAGGAAGAACATACTATTGCGACATTGATTTAATACACGATATCCCAAAGACAACAATCCTTTGCCAAAACCCCATTACCTACTAGAGATTGAAACCAAATAACACAAATAAGAATTAATTATGGTCAAATAGTGAATAACAAAAAAAACAATTAAAGGTAAATCTTTAAAGAAAATTGGTCCTGAAAGCTCTGCTTCTAAGTAACCCAAGTAACATTATTCAAAAGCTTTAGATTGTCCAAAATTACACACCAAATCAGAGTAGCAAGGTAAATTATCTTGAGACCAAAAACATAAAATAAATAACGTAAATTAATATAACCCATCAAAGTTAACCCTTTCAAGTTGTAAATTACAACACAGTTTCATAAAATGGTCCATTATTTCCAATAGCAGGACCAAGATGATATCAGTTGTTGCTATCTATCATATCTAGCCAATAAATTGGCATCATAAAACTCTACAAAAACACACTTCAATGGTAGAAGAGACCAACACAAAAAATGTACCTTTAAACAAATGAGAGATCCAAGTAATCAGGTCCATGCTGCTTAAATTTAGCACATCTTATTGGTTGCAATTGCATATTTAAAGGCCTCAAGGAACCATGATGTTTATAACATCTGCAATAGGTTGAATGAAATTTTTTTCAAAATATTGCCAATTATTACAAAAAATAGTATAAGTAGCATGAATAAAAAAATATAGCTTGAGCTGAAAAAATGGCGTACCCTAAGAATAGAAGTTCTTCAGCAACAACCAAATTGTCCAACCTCATTAAGAGATACAATTTAAGCAGATATACCAGCTACTATAAGCAAATAGACCAGTTAAATAAGGTCCCTTGTACATTAAAAATAACAAAATGAGATCAAGCCATCAAACAAAATGCATAAAAAATTAATGAAACACAAATCCAACAATACAGTAAACAAATCCAACGGGAATAGAACGACGTGAACCTTAATCATCAAAAATAAATTAAACAAAAATAGAAACTTGAAAGGGAAAAAGACATACCTTGACCAGGAATCATCGGGTAAACTCGAATTCAACATTAGAGAAAGAAGCAAAGTGTGCAATAATTTCAAAATTATCATGATTCATGAAAGTTGAGACCTTTGGGCTGAAATTAAGTTCAGAGATGTAGGAGAGAAGAGAGGCCGCAAAATGAAATCTGAAGATAGTGAACCATATTTGCAAGAAAGAAAGAAAGTTTGATTGAAGATGCTCCCAAAAAATAAATGAAAACCTGGATTGTAATGAGAGAAGCAATATGAAATAGTGTGACTGAGAGAGAGAGAGTCTTCGCGAAGGTGGGGGAGAACTCGCCGGTGCAGAAGGATAAAGCGTCGCGGCGGCGACCTGTTGCTTGCGGCGGTGCAGGGGAGGAGTTCGCGCGGAGGGACAGTGGTGTTGGACAGAAACGCGAAGACAGAGTGAAGGAAGGATACGAAAAGAGAGGTTTCTGGTTGACGACGGTGATGGTGTGGGAGGAGGAAAGGAGGATGGAGGCGAGGTGAGAGTGAGAGGAAGAATATCTGCGAGAGAGAAAGAAAGGAGATGAGGAAAGCGTGGTTCGTGGTTGACGGCGGTGATGGTGTGGGAGGAGGAAAGGAGGTCGGCGGCGAGGAGAGAGTGAGAGGAAGAAAATCTGCAGAGAGAAAGAAAGGAGATGAGGAAAGCTTCTGAGAGATGAGAGATGAGAGAATGGAACGTGTTGCGCATGCAAGAAAAGAAAGGGGAGGGCAGGACACTTGGTGGACACATGGCGGTCAGCAACTGGCCAGAGAATTGGAGGGAAAGAGGGGGGGGTGAGGCGGGAAGGGTGACGTGGAGACTCCATCAGATGTTTATTCTTTGATTATAAAAAGGAGAGCAACAGGAGAATTAAAAAAGAGAGGTCGCACACTAGCCGCACAAGAGGAGAAGAAAATTAGGAAAAGGACGCGAACAGTAACGCAGAGAGTAGAGGAAAGGAGAATTTGGGTACCATTTTTGACACCGTGAGAGAGCTTTGGAGCGGAAAAAAAGAGATTGAAGACATAGATCAAGACTTTCTCTATTTTACGGGTTATTCTTTATCTTTGTATTTCATGAACTTTATTTCTATTTTATTGTTCTTGAACACTATAGATACCTAAATCCTCTTCTAGGGTCTTAGGTGGATCTTGCAGTTTAGAGACCTTTATGTTATAGTTTATTATTTGAATTCCAGTTTTATTTCAATTAATATTGTCCTATTGTTTTTATCACATAATTAGGATTAGCTACCCTATGCATGTTCATAATCAATTAGTTGATCAGCGACCGTACTGCAATTAGTTGGTGGACCTATAGGATAATTGAGGCTATAATTATTGCATGACCAAACCTTAATTTAGTCTTCCAATCATTCAACCTTTTTGCTCTTTATGCTTTTCTTGCATTTAAATTCTTGCATGACCAAACAATGACCAAACGGGTTAATTTAGGAAAAAGAATATTAATCGCGAATGACCAAACGGAATAATAGCTTTAGTAAAGGGATTGGTAATTAAATAAAATAATGGAATTCAAGTAGGAATTAGACATAGGGGAATCGAAGCTTGCAAGTGAAACCGTGACCCTAGACCTCTCTCCATTTATTAAACCTAGTATTTTAATTATTGTTATTTATTTCTTTTTATTTGTTTTTATTACAACTCAATTATTAGTTTGTCTAAACAATAGACAATTTTGATTAGTTTGGTACTTGTTAATTAATCCATGTGGAGACGATAATCTTTTATACTACTTCTGCGAAAGAGTACACTTGCTCTAAGTGTGTTTTTAACGCAACACTTTCTGTGAAATCTCCCCCTTCAGTGCTTGTTCTTTAGGTCTTTGGTGAGTATCTTCAAAGGCGTTGAATGTACCTCACAAAAGAAAGAAAAGACAACATATGTTAGTGATCTGTTTTGTGACTAAGCAGAGAGATACAGGAGAATCTAAGAGAAAGAGAGTTATACCTTTGTTCAGGCTGTTCTAAAGGCGTGAAGGTGGTGATTGTTCATCAAGAACAATCACAAGGAATCTGCAATCAGAAACAGCAATTAGGGTTTCTGATAATCCAGGCAAAACAAAAATTCAATTCACTGAGAGAGTGAAATATTACCTACGTTCGTTGTTCGTCATCACTACTAGAAAACTCATTTTTAGAGAGGAATTTTTAGAGATGGATAAGTATCCCTCACTGTTAGTGAGGGATTTAGCTACGAAAATAGTTAGTCATCACTAATTTATTTTTGTGACGAATATAGAGATGAAAATACCCCTCTCTAAATTCGTCACAAAATATCAAAAAGGAGTTTAGAGACGGATTTAGAGATGGAAAAGCATCCCTCACTAATTGAGAGGAATTACTAATCCCTCACTGACCCAAAAGTAACTCGATCGACGCCCTCCCCAATTAATTTCCCTCCCATCAGTGCTCTCTAATTTTTTTTGATATTGAAACTAATTTCACAAAAACTAATTTCACAAAAACTAATTTTCCAGCGCAGAAACAGCACCTCCTTCTCCCTCTCCAAGTTCAACTCTTCTGCGCCTCCTTCTCCCTCTCCAAATTCAACCCTAAATTAACCAAAGCATTCAACCAAAGCACCCTCTCACCCAAACATTCATCATCTCTTCTGCGCACCTCCTTCTCCCTCTCGACCGACCGAAACCAACTCTTCTGCGCACCTCCTTCTCCCTCTCCAAACTAATGAAGTTTGCGATCTTTTGGAACTGAAGGAAGGAAAAAGGATGGTCCAAAATTCCTCCAGGTGACAAGGATCCAACATTCAACCAAAACCCTAACATTCAACCAAAACCCAACATTTCGATTTCCCCCAACATTTCAACCAAGACTTTGCTCAGGTCTCTCTCTCTTCTTGTTTGTAATTTTTAATTTGTTTTTCCTCTTCTTTGTTAGTTTGAAATTTTTAATTTGTTTATCCTCTTCTTGTTTTTTTCTCTTGTAATTTTTAATTTGTTTATCCTCTTCTTGTCACTCTGTACTCTAGTCTTGCTCCTCCCTCCACGGCGACGGCTCGCGCTCGACCACCACTGAGAACGACAGCCAGCACTCGGGGTGATAAACCACATCTCCGGTAAGCCAGCACTAGTTTGTTTTGTTGTTGGTGTTTAAAGCAAAACTGCTTTGTGTTTATTTAGCATGATGTTATTTTTATGTTTATCTACAGAAGCTTTAGTCTTTGAAGCATTCAGACCTTGATTTGAAGCACTATTTGATACTTGATTTCCGTATTTATTTATAATTTTGAGTCATGTATTCCTATAAATAAGGATTAGTGTTGGTCTTTTGTATCAAGTTAGTATCAATCATATTGCACCATAATCATATTTCAAAAGTCTTCTTTTTTTCTCTCCTTTTATAAAAAACCCATATAACTTCAACATAGAAATAAAGTGGTTTCATCCTCGTGACTGTTAGGAACCCAGAAATTAAGAGAAATAGAAATTGTATGAATGCTGAAAAAGAAGATGTATTACAGAAGAATTAACCCCTGTAACCCCAGAGCTATTGCTCCTTCAGAGAGAACAAAACCCTCTGCCCAACCTTCAAAAGGTTCTAACCGACAAATGATCAAAGATATCCTGTGTCTCTCATCCAAACCCCCTATAACCGTATCAAAAACACCCCATCTAATGGACTTGGGCCACTAATTAACTGAATGCTTATTTGGGCCCAACATCTCATATTGGGTCCTATCAGCGACCTGCCCTATACTATTTTGTTGCCAAGTTCCTAAAAGTTTGAGATTGCAGCAAAATAATTGTATCCGGAATCCTTTTGCGGCTACTACTACCATTCTCGAATTTTTGGTTTTCAAATAGCTTTGTTTTCAGGCTTCAGCAACTATTGGGTGTTGGCCTAATTCTTTAGTAGTAGTGTTCGTAGATGAGTCAAGTCCACCACCTTCCTGCGCACACACCTTCGCCCGCCATTTGTTCACGGTCCTGCCCCATCATACATCTCAGAAATTGCCAGCTACCCTTTACTCAAAGTGTTGTCACCATATTCTGCCTGACGTGCTCGCACATACAGTTTCTTCAGCTTTCCATTGTGAGGCGCGTGACAGTCATTCACAATCCTCCAATCGTTGGACCATTGTGCTGCCAGTGCCCCTTGTCTTGTCGACCCTTTCTTGTTCAGTTGTGACTACTTCCAGCTTGTTGGTCCCCTTGCTGTGTTATTGCTCGGGTGCTTCTTTGTTGTTGTTGGTACTGTTTGGCTGTGCTACTATTATTTGCAAGCATTTCTCTAGTCTGTTGCGTGATGTACTTTGAATGCTCTATTGTTGTTTATAGTTGGGGCTTCTGCTGTTGTGAGTGTTGGTCCAATACTGTTTTGGTTTGAAGTTTTGGCACCTTCAAGTTAGGGCACCTTCTAGTTATGGCTACGATTATTGTAAGTGTTGATCCAATATCGTTTTGGTTTGATCTTCTTGTTTGTGAAAGTTTATTGTTATTTTGGCACTTGTTTTGTCTCAGTATTTGCTTGTTTTTGTCTTTCAAAGGGTATTCTCTTAAGGTTGGTCCATATTTCTTATATATTACCGGCGGAATAGTTTTACCGACGGATAATTTCCGTAATAAAAAAAATATTTTAAAACAATCCGCCGGTAATAGCCTCAAATCCGCCGGTAATGCACCCACTAATAAAAATCCGTCGGTAATAGCCTTAAATCCGGCGGTAACCACAAGTTTTGGCGGATTTAATTTAAAATTCAAAAGTCAAAAATCCGCCAATAATAGCCTCAAATCCGCCTGTAATGCACCTACTAATAAAATCCGCCGATAAGCATCATTTTCGGCGGATAGTTTTGAAATTCAAATTTCAAAAAATCCGCCAGTAATCGCAGAAAATCCACCGGTAAGCATAAAATCGTAGAAATTTAACTGTTGAGACCAAATCCGCCGGTAAGCACATAATCCACCGGTAATTAGCCGTTGGGACTCTCTCCACTTCACAACCTTATAAATTCTCAATCTCTTCTCAAATCTTCTCACATTCATACACTTCATTTTTCTCAAATCTCTTCTCTTCTCTTCTCTTCTCACATTTGTTTTCTCTAATCTCTTCTCTTCTCAAATATTCAGTCTACGAAAATATTGTTCAAGCCAAAGTTGTAACACCCCGATATTTCTAGCTTGTAGAAATACCAAAATGTACCACTTGGCATACATCAGAGTAACTTCCTGTCATTGAATATTGAACACAACAAAAAACTTTGATAAATAATTATCAAACGGTTCCATGAACCTCATTAAACTTAACATAAAGTCCTTAAGTCTCATGACTTAAAAACTTATACAACCTGGTGTTCAATATCCAAAACATAAGTAGCGGAAACAATTTAGAACTGTTAGCTAGTAATAGTTATACAATCGATAGTACAAAGACAACAAAAGGGACATAGGCCTAAACATAAAACTGAATCTTCAATAACTCCGTGAGTCACACCGGCTAACCGTGCTTCTTCGCTTTTGCCTTTCCCTGTTTCTTTGTAAAAACCACAATAAATAAAGGGTGAGATAAACATTATCTCAGTGAGTCCTATCGAGACCCCTTACTAACTCTAGCGGTTCATTATGCTTTTATTCTTTGAACTCATAGCCCTAATAAGCGACTATGTGGACATATTTTCTTTGAACTCGTAGCCCTAATAAGCGACTACGTATTATATTTCTTTATAACTTGTAGCCCTAATAAGCGACTACAGTTCATGTCTTATTCTTTTCTTATCTTAGCACGTCACGTCGAAATCACTTTCTATTTTCATGATTCTCGGTGAACCCAATCCCGCTGACCTTGGAAAGCGGGCTACATGGAAGGGGCCTAGGTTTCGGGCTCATGACTTCCCTGCCCTAGTATGCTAATAATCTGGGGTCGTCACCCTTGATATACATATATTATTATATGTATGCCATTCTTCCTTTCCTCAAGGGAAAGTATTCTTCCTTTCCTCAAGGGAAAGTAACTTGACTTGTTGTTACATGAATTGAGAATTTACATGGCTTGTATAGACTTAAAATTCATTATCTTAACATGACTTGTGTACACTCGCGTTTACTAAAGTACGATTTTTTCATAACTTCCATAACTTCATAAATTTTCATCTCGAGCATACCCAATTTCATGGCATTCATGTATTATAATCATTGGGCAACATTGGGGAAATGATTAGAAGGAACTTGGAATCATTTGCAATGGACTAAATTGCATTTTGAAAAGGGGTAACAAAAGCTTACGCACGGTCCGTGCTTAGTAGGCGCACGACCCGTGCGTGTTTTAAAAACTTTGGCACGCAGAAACCGAACAGAGCGCACGGTCCGTGCACTAAGGTGCACGACCGGGGCGGGTTTTAAAAACGTTTTGCGGAGGACGCACGACCCGTGCGCAGGGGCGCACGGTCCGTGCTTGAGTATCAGTATCCAGAAAAACTGTTTTCTCAAATTCTTTCGATTCCAAAATTCATTCCCATCGAGATCCAAATCTTACATGCACACAAAACAGCCCATGACAGCAAACACATTCAGTCCAGAAATCTCATTCAATCATTCAATCATGAACATAAACACATGCATTTTCTATAAGTTCGAAATACGGTTTTTGACCCGAAAACTCATAAACCGAAAATGGACACAGAACAATCAGCCAACATTTCGAAAAGAAAACCCTAAGTGAGTATAGAACTCACCTAATGTGATGAAAATCACACAACCAACGATTCAATGGAATTCTCGCACCGAAAAGACCACTCGAACTATCCCTGGACGCTCCTCTGCTTCGAACCCTGCTACCAAATGGGCTAGAGCTTCAGACTCAGCAATTGAAATCTTTCCTTACTGCTCCTAATACAAAATGTAGCTTCCCTAACTTGGCCAACAGTACCCCAAACTGACATGCAACCTCTCAAACACCCCAAAACTTCATCTTTCACTTTTGGAGCTTGGTGATGCGAAAATGGGGATTGAGAAGGAGGAGGATGTTTGTGATGTTTTGAGTATCGGTGGGTAGAGGGGAGAAAATAAAGGAGAATGGAGGTCTCCATCTGAACATGCATCAAGGAATGAGGTTTTTTCCCTTCTCTTCTTCTCTCCCTCACTCTCGCGAGTCTCTCCTCTCTCATTCTCTCAGATTTCTGTTTTTTTTCTTTCTTCTCTTTTCTGGAAATGAGTAATGTGGGGCTGAGTGTTGTGTTGATGTGGCTGACTTAATGAGAGTGTGGGTCAGCGTGGGTAGTCAAGTGAGCTGAGTGATAAATGGAGAGGAAAAGACCATTCTACCCTTTTTCTTAATTTCTCACTCAAATCTACTTCTAACTCAACAATTACACCATAACTCCTATACTTAGTATAATGTACCAATTATGCACAAACAAAAAAAATCATTTATTTCAAAACATCTCATAATTAATAATTTATGCCAATTATACTTAGTTTAACTAATTAATTAAACATGACATCTTACTAATTTCAATAAATGAAATTAGCTAAATTGGGGATGTTACAAAAGTCTTCTCTTCACTTCACAACCTTATAAATTCTCAATCTTTTCTCAAATCTTCTCACATTCATACACTTCATTTTTCTCAAATCTCTTCTCTTCTCTTCTCTCCTCACATTTCTGTTTACTCTAATCTCTTCTCTTCTCAAATATTCAGTCTACAAAAATTTTGTTCAAGCCAGAGCAACAGCTCAACACAGACCTTAACATTGATTCAACACATTCATACTTTAATATTTTTAAATAAACAAATTTAAAAATATGTTTTAAAATAAAATAAAATAATTAAATAATATCAATTTTTTAATTAAACGAATTTAAAAAACATTTTTTTAAAAAAAAAATACGTTACCTGCGGGTGAATTACTGGCGGATTTCTGGCGGAAAATATCCGCCGGTAATGTCCAATTTCCGGCGGATTTTGTCCGCCGGAAATCCTCAAAATTCTTGTAGTGATAGTATCAAGGTGAGTTAACTTTGGTCGTCTCACAAGGACCTCTACCAACAACAAGCACGAAATTAACAATAAAAGGGGGAAGTTTTTGTAGAAAACAAATTATGTTTAAGGGGAAAAGCAATTTATTTATCAGAAATAAAAAATAAACACCACATAATTTCCCTTTGGTAGAAGATAGAAAATTGGTTGTGACGGTAACATGTGAAGGCACGAGGAAGAAAGATGATTGACGGTTCGAGTGGTGCCAATAGAGAGTGTTAGTGGAAGAAGAAGAGCCTGAGAGGAAGGGAGAGGGTCTAATAAGGTGACCCAAGAGGTTGGGAGAAGAAGAGCCTTCGCGGCGAGAGGAGATAGCCCGCACAAGAGAGGGCAAAAACCCTAGGAGAGTCTTGCGGCTCATAGGGAGTAATCGAACTGAGAGATATTTAATAACATTGTTCAGGTATGGTGTAGGTTATTAGAAATAAATTTATAGATATTACTTTTTTTTTCTTTCAAGTTGAGGAATTTTATTTGGGAAGCCTTCAAGTATTTAGTAGAATTCAACTAAATCTGATAGTAGAGAAGAGAATAATTTCTAACCTGCATTGGGAGATATGTAATAGTTATTACTCATAAAAGTGTCTGAACTCTTAATTTGGACTCAAAACTCATAAGGCATACTAAAGTCAAACTATGAATTTCTTTATGGTGAACACTCCGATGCCTATTGAGTTTTGTGGTATGATACCTTGTAGACAAAACTACTACAATATTTAGATTATTTAAAAGAATTAGACATAAGAAATGAGGTGCCATAGGATTGGATGTTGGATATCATGCCTAAGAAAACTCAATAAATATCGTATAATTCTCTTTTCTTTAGATGCCACTCACTTTAATTTCATTGGAATTTATTAGTTGGTCATCTATTTAGTTATCCAGCCTAACAATTTCGGTAATTGTCGATTTCGGCAATTCCAGCCTAACGTTAAATAGATTTCTTCTAACATGCAGTTGCTCAAATTATGAGATCCAACAACATACAAGACTCACTAACAGAAAGTGTTCACAAGAACTTCTTAAATTTTTTGAATATCACATTAAGATATCGTTGCCAAATAGGGAGAAGAATCACAAAGAAGCATCAAATATCACAACAGAGCCGCAGATATGAAAAGGAAATACACAAACAAAAACCGAAACAAGAAAAAACATCATTGCCAAAAAGAATTCGTAAAAATACCAAGCAAAATAACATCACGGTACGATTAAAAACAAAGAAACAAAGAATCCGTACAAATCCAGCACCTGCAATATTCCCATTAGATTATTAGATTGGATATAAATAACAACACCACAAAGAAACAATTTTTTGAAATGATGTATTTATAAAGGGTCAAATAACATTTTTTTAAACCCACTATTAAGCACCGGATCTAACTTAAAAAAGGTTCCAAATTAATTAATTAAATTTAAGTGTCATTCAATTTCGGGAACTATAATTAAAAAAGGGTTCACTAAAAATGTAAATGTAAATGTAAATGAGCAAGGTTGAAAATTAAAGAAATGAAATAGCAAGATTGTTATATAATTACCGGAATATATGTCGAATTTGAGTTTTTAAGAGTTTTCCTTCACGAATGAAATGGCCAGTAGCCCAGATTTGTCACGTTTAGTGAGAGTATATGCAATAAAAAGAAGAGAAAATACATAATGAGAGGAAGATATAACAAAAAGAAAATAATAGATCATAATAAACAAGTAAATAATTTAGAAACCCAGGAAAAAACACTATAGAAAAAGAACATAATAAGATCATGAACATATAGAAATAAGATAAGGCATAATAAAGAAATAAATAAAATTTAATTATTCAATTGAATAGGAATCCCATCCCAGAGCAAGGCATTATCTCCATAGATTAGTAATCAGAGAGTAATGATCTCACAACAATAAAAATTGCAAAAAAAAGTACCAATAGCAAGCTTGAAAAAGAAATGAAGTAGCAAGATTGTTAATTACCGGAATATATAATTGTTGAGTTTTGAGTTTGAGGAGTACAAAACAACAAAAGGCCCACAAAAAAACCTTAATAAGAGACCAAACATCCTAGTAATTTTCTGAGCTGAAATTAAGAGAGAAAATAATATATATATATATATATATATATATATAGAGAGAGAGAGAGAGAGAGAGAGAGAGAGAGAGAGAGAGAGAGAGAGTAATACATAACATAACAGAAACCACTCTGATTTCTGATGAGAGTGAGATAGTTAGTTAGTGTATGACTATGGAATATTGTTCTGGAGTGGCCCAATAGGCCCAACGAGACAGTCCAGCGCGACCTGCAGCAAAGGGGTGTTGTGCGCAGCAACCAGGGGCAACATGGGCCAGCGGCCCATTCGACCAAGGCCGGCCCAGCGCGGCCCATCCTCTGCCTTGCTCCGCAAGATGCGGCCGGCCCCGCAAAAACCGCAACGGTTAGAACGCCAACGTTATATATACCACACCAGCATGTGGCTTCAGGTACGATATACTCACCTTGTGACCCTGCCCGTTGAAGCACCTCTAACTTGAGCGTTGGAGTGCCTTTGCAGGTACCACCCGCGTGCGGCCTACCACTCGGTCCTCCATCCCAGCGACCGAGCAACATCATCCAACAGCAACAACCCTTCGTATTGATCAGGTACGATCAATTGGCGACCACAGTGGGAGGCCCGAGCGCTATTCCACATCAAACCATGCCGCCGCGTCAGAAACGTACTTCATCCAGGCTCAATCAACCTGGGTCGAACGCCCAACCCGAGCATACCCCGGAGGGCGTGCCCGTGACCATTCACGAATCACAAGGCGACCCTCACCAATCACCTACGGTGCAGGGCGGTCGAGGACCGGTGTTGGGACGAACTCAACGGCCGGTCCAGCAACAAGAAATCCCGGCCGAGCTGGCCGATGCCGGAGTCACAGAGCCTCTCCCAGAGCATGTGACCCAGGCATTCCTCCAAATACTGCAGAACAAGAATCAGCTCATAGCTGACCGAGAAGCGCTCATCTCCCAGTATGAGCGGGCTGAAGCCTCGACCCGCCCGCGTGCGGCTCACAGGACGATGCCTAGATACAGGACGATGCCTAGATACAGGACGATGCCTAGGGGAGGCATTTCACGTAGAAGAAGTGTGTCACGCCGAACTCCTCCGCGTAGGAACAGGGTGCACAGGTCGCCCCCAGATAGGGGCGGACGACGTCGTCGGTCCCCTTCCAACGACTATGATTATGATTACGACGATGCTGACTCGAGCTACCGACTAGAGTCGAGCAGGTCGCCAACAAGATACTCGTCCGACGAGTCCTCAGGATCCCGCCGATCAAGAAGCAGGTCGTGGGACTCGTTTGAGGAATTTAATGACTACCGCAACGGGGAGATAAGAGACGTCTCCCATGCCACCAGCCAATCAAGAAGAAACTGTTCAGAGCGGCCTAGAGGTCGAACGTCGTCACATGCATCGCGGCACCACAGGCAACACCCGCCCGCGGCAGGAGGCTTTGGCGGTCATCCACCGACCAGCATTGGTCACTATGGCATGCCGGTCAACCTCGAAATGCAGCCTCATGGGGTTGATCTGGCCCCGACCGGCCAAGGACCCTTGACCAGAGAAATCAGGCGCTATCGGATCCCGAGAGATTTGAGGAAGCCCCCCAATCTGAACAAATTTGATGGCCGTGGAGATCCAGATAAACACTTAAGGTACTTCAACAACTACTGCAGCTATAGAGAGCTAGGTCGGACAATGAAGTGCCGACTTTTTCCCCAGTCGCTCGAAGGTCGGGCGCTAGAATGGTGGGAAACCCTACGTCCCAACACCATCTCTTCTTGGGAAGGTCTCGTAACAATGTTCCTAGCCAATTATACAGCCAACCGCTGCCAGTACAGGTATGAAGAGCACTTGGACACGATCGTCCAAGGAGAGAATGAATCCCTGAGGGAGTACATCGACCGATTCAACACTGAAGCCGACACGGTCCGCGACCTGTCAGATAGAGACAAGCTGAAATATCTAAAACGTGGTATAAGAGAGGACCACAGGTTTGCAGTAGAGTTCACGTTGAACCACTATAGCGACCTCGGCATGTTTCTTCGAAGGGCCAACGATCATATGGCTTACGAAGAAAAATTGGCCGCTAGGAAGGGCGCCCGAGCGCGACCCAAAGAGGAGCACAACAGGCCAGGTAGCGAGCAAGAAAGCCACCGAGAATACCGACCTAAGAAATATGAACAGCGCACGAAGTTGAATACTCCCATTGCGCAAATCTATTCTGAGCGACAGAACAGAGAATTCCTGAACAAGAAGCGACCCGACCCCCTCGTGCTCAAAGAAAGTCATCGACCGACCAAGAAGTACTGCCAATACCATTGTAGTAAGGGGCACGATACGAACGATTGTATGGCCCTCAAAGATGATATCGAGGACCTGATTCAAAGGGGAGAGCTGAGGGAGTATGTTCTAGAGGAAGAAGATGAGTTCAGCCCGCGAGCTGAAGAATGAATTCAAACGACCCTACAAACTGGTACTGATACTCGATCGATCAATAAAGGACAGGCGAGCACTCTTTTTTCCGAGGCTCGACCTTTTGAAAGTGTGTGTTTTAGTTAACATGTACGAGTGCATGCCCGAACACTCAGTAAAGTAGCGAGCGAACAAACAGGAACTAAAATTAAACTTTCGAATAAAAAGTACACAACGGGTTCACCACGGTCGAAACCGGGCACCCAATCCACCGACCGTTCGCAGGCCGGCAAGATGCATCAAGCCTCGAATAGGCTACGCTGCTTCACCCCTACCTGGCGCGCCACCGAGTTGGCCCAAACGAGTGCCACCGAGTTGGCCCAAAATTGATCACCGTGTTGACCAATTCGAACGTAGGATCCCGAGCGACCTACATCGAGCGCCATCGAAGTGGCCCAAGGGTCAGAATGATCCACAATCAAAGTAATCTAATGTATGCCGCCGAGCGACCTACATCGGGTGTCACCGCGTTGACACAAGCGAGTGCCACCGAGTTGGCCCAAAATAGATCACCGTGTTGATCAATTCGAACGTAGGATCCCGAGCGACCTACATCGAGCGCCATCGAAGTGGCCCAAGGGTCAGAATGATCCACAATCAAAGTAATCTAATGTATGCCGCCGAGCGACCTACATCGGGTGTCACCGCGTTGACACAAGCGAGTGCCACCGAGTTGGCCCAAAATAGATCACCGTGTTGATCAATTCGAACGTAGGATCCCGAGCGGCCTACTAAGAGTGCCATCGAATGGCCCAAAGCGAGCGCCATCTATTGGCCCAAGCAAAGTGAGTGGCAGCGACCACGTCCCATCATGAGCGGCAGCGACCACATCCCAGTGTGAATGGCAGCGACCACGTTCCCATATGAGTGGCAGCGACCACACCCCCAACGGTCTACGCTAAGTCGCTCCCTGTAGGTCGGCCGAGCGAGGCTAGACAGGGGGGCAACGAGTCAAGCCTCGAATAGGCTGCGCTAAGTCGCTCCCGGTAGGTCGGCCGTGCATGACCCCACGGGGGCAGCGACCCCTGGATAGGTTTTGGTCCCGAGCGACCCAGTGCCTAGACTTCAAGCCAGACCGTGACTTGGTTTGGCGGCGACCACACACCTCAAGAGATTGAGACCCGTCGAACGGCCCAATCGAGAGCCATCGAACGGCCCGAGTATGATCAATAATGCGAGGAGCTAAACGGCCCCAACGAATATGGCCATTAAACGACCGGCCACAACGAAGAACCACCGAGCGGCCCACAGAGACCATGAGTAGCTACGACCACATTCCAACATGTGGGGCAGCGACCACATTCCTCAAATAGGCCGTGCTAGGTTGCTCCCTGCAGGTCGAGAGCCCCAGGCGACCAGTCAAAACGCTTAAGCGAACTTAAGCACAATCGAAGCGACCTAAGAATAGTCGCACCCCCAAGGGCGAGTTCGATCTGAGTCGATACTTGGTAAACTGCCCAAGGGACAGGGCCGAGACCCGACCGGTTGAAACGATTCAAGCCCCAGGTCGGTCTTAAATAAACCGGCTTGGACAAGAAGCTTTTCCTGCCAGCAAGCCTATCCTCCTCTTGCATGACCGATCTCATACCCGCTAAAGCAGAATCCAGAGCAGCCTCTACCACAACGGTCCCGCGCGACCTAACGAGGAGCATCGACCCCAGAACACCGGCCGGTCCCGTGCGACCATGCGGGAGGCAGCGACCACCTTCCCATCGTCCAAGCGTCACATCATCTTAAACAAGAGGTCGGCAGCGACCGACGCCAAACTCCGATTAATAGGCGGCAGCGACCGTCAGTCACCCTTCCACAACCCGAATGCAGGGGGGCAACGATTCAAGCCTCAGCCCGCTCTTAAGCGACCTAGGCTTGGGGGGCAACTGTTCTGGAGTGGCCCAATAGGCCCAACGAGACAGTCCAGCGCGACCTGCAGCAAAGGGGTGTTGTGCGCAGCAACCAGGGGCAACATGGGCCAGCGGCCCATTCGACCAAGGCCGGCCCAGCGCGGCCCATCCTCTGCCTTGCTCCGCAAGATGCGGCCGGCCCCGCAAAAACCGCAACGGTTAGAACGCCAACGTTATATATACCACACCAGCATGTGGCTTCAGGTACGATATACTCACCTTGTGACCCTGCCCGTTGAAGCACCTCTAACTTGAGCGTTGGAGTGCCTTTGCAGGTACCACCCGCGTGCGGCCTACCACTCGGTCCTCCATCCCAGCGACCGAGCAACATCATCCAACAGCAACAACCCTTCGTATTGATCAGGTACGATCAAATATATTATGAATGCGATGCAATGAGAGAAATGAAATGTTTTTGAGGTTTACAACTAAGGCGACGAGAAAATTGGGAAAATTGTGAGAGGAGTGATATATTTAATTATTGAATTACTAATTAATTAAAATTTATACTAAGTGAGTGTGAGGGTACTGAGTCAGTGGCGGACCCAGGGGTGTCAAATTTTTTAAGGCCGGTGTCAAATGGGTGCAAAACTTGGTCTACTAGTACAATTTCAAATTTTCAGGGGTGTCAAAATTAAAATTTTAGGAGAAGAAACATGATGGCCGAAGGAAGAAACATGATGGCCAAGGAAGAAACATGGTTTGTGGGAGATAGAGAGAGAGAGAGAGAGAGAGAGAGAGAGAGAGAGAGTGAGTCAAAGGAAGAAACATGATGGCCAAGATTTGAGTTTAATTAGATGAAAGAAGAAGCTACCAAATTAGACACTCTGATGTATCGATGGATTAAAGTTTTGTCTGGGAGATGATTTCTAGCAAAATGTAGAGTTGCTCCTTGCATTTACTATGAGTGGTGGACAGAGATTTTTTTTGTGTATTTCAAAATAGTTATCTTTGTTAGTTGTTTATGCTTTGTTAGTTGTGTATTTTCTTAATATATTTTGAACATTATGTTGTAATATTAATATTTCAAAAGTGTTGATAATGTAAAAATATATTTCAAAAGTTATATAATTTTTTATAAACTGGGTATTCTTTGCACGCAATTGCAGAGTCACTCGAGTCGGGTAGGACCAAAATGGGCGGTAAGCTCTCCTTCAAGAGATTTAACACAACTTCATGCCCAATGTTGGATTTGAACTTCGGGCTTTGGTTAAGTCGGAAGAGACTTCTACCATCTCATCGAAGTGCTCATGACCTTTCAAAAGAGTTATACCGTGCACACATTGAAATATAAATGATAAATTGCATTATTTAAATTATTTTATATAACAATTCTGGGACACCTGATTGACTCAATGCACCCGAAATCGATTTCCATCGTAAACAAACTCGACATTGGCCAGTGTGAAATTTGCTGCTAAACACAGCGGAGATTAGTCTTTCACACATGGGAGAAACTTTTCACTTACCAACAAAGATTAAGGAGAAACTTTTCACTTAGTTTTGGAACTGATTGGATTTTAGTAGGGCACACACTTACACAAATGAGTTTTAATAAACTTTGGATGTTTAGGGAATTCAAAGGCACAAAGATAAAATGTTCTGAAAAATGAAGTTCATCAAATGCAAAATCATTCTTTGAAAAGATATAAGCTGATCTGTTCTTCTTTAAATTGAAATCCTACTTGTATTTTCTTTTTGTCATTACTTGAGGACAAGCAATGATTTAAGTTTGGGGGTGTGATAACTCTAATTTATATAGAGTTATTTATACATCTAAACATAACAAATTGCTTGAAATCCAAGTATAAAGTATGTTAAATATAGTGGTATTAGTAAAATAACAACATTCTAGGAATTCTGTGATGAATAAAACATTTTGTATATATATATTGGAATGTTTGATGTGTTTGTTCAGTTTACCTACAGATGATGCTTCTGCACCACAATGCTTCTGCACCACGATGCTTCTACACTTAGTGCTTCTGCACCATCCTATGCTGAAGGTTTATAACCCCACAATGGAAGCACCTCAATTCATACCTCTGCTCCAAAACTTCTATGACATCATGCTTTGTCACAAATCACATGGAGCACATGCCCACATGCATAAGGAGGCGCCCACCATAAACATCATCATGAAAGGCTACACACCTAAAGACATATGGCCTTACACAATTGGACCTCTCCATATGGAAATGTGCTGAACTCAATCTCCACATCTAAAGATCAGAAAAGCAACCATGGTTAAGTCTCCTTAGGTTAACTTGGTTTTCAAGCAAACCCTCAAGCAAAGGAAATCTCCAAGGCTATAAAAAGGGCTCCCACTTCTCACTTGAAGAGCATCACATATCTCACTTCATAATATGTAGATCATAGACTTTACTTATAATTTAGTAGTTTTATTTCTTATAGTTTTTATACTAGATAGTTGGCAAGAAGGTGTGGAAGGAATCGACAACTTCTTCCTTCACTTCTTCATCAACTTAGTTAGGTGCAACTGCATCAGGAAGTCAGTGCTTCTGTACTGCAGGGCATCTTTATGCAAGAGTGCTTCAATCAGTGTAATCTCTACCTTATTGATATCTCTTGTATTTTCATCTATATTAATATGTTTCATTTCATCCATCTTTGCCTTGCAATGCATATTATGAGCTAAACCTTTTTGGTTGAGATGTTCTAACTTTATAATGAACTTTTGAGTAAGTTATTGTGCTTTTTAGTGTTGCAAGCATTTTGGGTCTTGTGTTATACTACATCCATCTTATTTATAGGTTGATCACTTAGAATAAGTAGAGTTATATTCACAGACATGGTTTATAATTAGAAATCAAGACTAATAAGGGTGAGTGTTTTAGTGAAGGCTTTGTTAACTTGGGTAATAAAGAAAACTTTATTAAAACCATGTTAAGTCCTAGACATAGGATAACATAGTCCATAGGGTGAAACAGTGGGTACTTCAAAGGCAGGAGTGAACTTATTTAGCAAGCCCAGACATGGGAAGCTTGTAACGAAACTCTGAAGAAAGTAGCTGAAAAGCACACACTTATGCAACTGCACTCAATGCAACTGCACCTTGGTGCTTCTGCACCTTTGGTGCTTCTGCATCACTAAAAGCATAGAAACTCTCAAAAGAACATTATTTAGTGAAAACATCTCTACCATCTTTCTCAACTGATTTCCTTCGTATTCTTTTACATATTTGCATTCTATTTTTACTTAACTTAAAAACCCCAAAATTTGTGAGTAAAATGGTAGTACTAATTTATATGCTTTCTAAACATACATAAAGTTAATCCAATCCCTGTGGGTTCTACCTTTCTTATCATTATATTACTTGTTTGTGACTGTGTATACTTGCACATCTTTTCACACCCCAAGTTTTTGGCGCCGTTTGTAACGCCCCAAAAACAATTGGCTAAGTATTTAATTAATTATTTAATTAAATATTTAGGTATTTATTTTATTGGTGTATTTTATTAAAAATGATAATAAGGTGTTTCATGTTAATCGGGGAGTGGCGGCACGTAATTAACGAAATCGGGCTTACGATGTGGAGGAAGGCCCATGGCCCAAATCCACTAACCTAGGCGCTTAGGTGAAGCAAAACCTAGGGTCTTAGTGATCATTAGCGAATTTTAGAAAAAAGAAAGGAGAGAAACGTAGAAACAAAAGAAAGGGAGCACAGCGTGAAGGAGAAGGAGAAAAGGGGGACTTTCGCGAATTGGAGGGAGCAAATCGTAAGGCTTGTTGCTGTGGTTCTTGGTGATTGGTGAAAAGGGTTCTCATCTTCAATCAATTCTTGAGGTAAGGGTGGGTTTAACTTTGATAATGGGTTTATGATGGGTGTGTGGGTAGTTAGGGCTTGTAAGATCAATTAGTGTTGTGGTTGTTACATGAGATAAGAAAATTGAATATTGAGTTGGGTGATTTGATGAGCTTTAGGGTTGATTTTCATGTTTTGTGATGATGAGGATATGTGATGGAGTGATTGAGATTGAATTAGGATGTGAAGTATGTGGTGTTATAATTTATTTTAGTATTTGAGGCTTATGTTGTAATCAAATTGTTGGTTTATGATTGTGTGGATAAATACAATAAGTTTGTGAATAAATTGAGAAATATGGGATTGTGTGTTTGAGATGTGAAGAATGGTGTGTTTTGTATGATATTGCTGTTTTTTTTTAGAAAATGAAGTGCTGTTGCTGTTTTTAAAAATATGGTTGTATGTTGCTGTTTTTTTTAGAAAATGAGGTGCTGTTGCTGTTTTTAAAAATATGGTTGTATGTTGCTGTTTTTTTTAGAAAATGAGGTGCTGTTGCTGTTTTTAAAAATATGGTTGTATGTTGCTGTTTTTTTTAGAAAATGAGGTGCTGTTGCTGTTTTTAAAATATGGTTATATGTTGCTGTTTTTTTTTTGAAAATGAGGTGCTGTTGCTGTTTTAAAAATATGGTTATATGTTGCTGTTTTTCTCACTGTTTTGCTGCTGTTTTTGGAGTAATTAGGTTGCTGTTTTTCTCACTGTTTTTCTTGCTGTTTTTGATCAAGTATGTGCTGTTTTTCTCAATTTAAAGGTGCTGTCCACTTAAAAATTAAAGTGTTGTTTCCTTCAATTTAAATGTGCCGTTTACTCAAATTTAAATGTGCTGTCTACTCCAATTTAAAGTGCTGTTTCCTTATACTTAAAAAGTGCCGTTTCTATATTTACGAGTTGTTGTTACTGTAAAATAAACACTGCTGTCACTGTAAAATAAATATTACTGTTGCTGTTTTAAAAGTGCTAATGCTGCTGTTTTCTTTATAATTTAATGTGCCGTCTTCCTTAAATTAAACGTGCTGTTCTGCTTAAATTTAATGTGCTGTTTTTCCTCAAATCTAAGTGTGCTGTTGCCTTGAATTAAAGGCACTGTTTTCTTATACCTTTCGAGTTATGGTTATGTGAAAGTTAGTTTAAGTAAATGCGGGCGTTGTTCTTGTCCTAGAGGTGTCGTTTCCCTATTGTAATGATGCTGTGAACGGGTGAGAATTTCGAGGTAGCGGTGATGCTACAACACGTGAAATTGTTATAAATGCTTCAAAACGAGATATGATGATATAATATTTGTGAATTAAATATTTTGAGTTGGTGTAATTGGTGCATGAGTCATGAGTCGCATTGTCATATGCATTTCTTAGTGGTATAGGCTTCGGCCTCTTTGAGATTATTTTTGGTGGTATAGGGTTCGGCCTCTTGCCCGTCGTGGCTTATTTTACGAGATCGGTACCGCATGCATATGCCCAGAGGGGTTGCATTGTTGCATAGTCCATACATAAATATGTAACGTGTCTTGGTTGTTGACTTCCTGTGTTACGAGTCGGTGTCTGGTGTGACGTTTTCTTTACGAGGTAGCTGTGATGCTACAATACGTGGTATCTTATGAGGTGAGTTATAACGAGACATGATGATGTAATATCCATTAATTAAATAGTTTGAGTTTGCGTGGTGTTATGATGTATTGACCTTCTGTGTTACGGTGATTTACCTGCTGCCTATATATTGCTATCATGCACTCATTATTTCTGTTAAGCTCACCCCTTCTGCTTGGAATGTTGCTCTATTGTGGCAACGCTGCAGGTGATCGTTAGCGCTCGTGGAGGATCTATTAGGTGTACTTTCCTTCTCGTTGAGTCCGTGTCAGCTCTGATGTGTAACACCGGGGCGGGGTTTAGTTTTTCGTTTTTGCAAACTGTTTCTGTTGTTTTGGGAGTTTTGGCTTAATGCCTATTTATTTTTGGAGTTCGACTTGGTGTCCTATTTATTCTGGAGATGTTAAATAATTTTGTGATTTCGCTGCTTGGAGATTACTTGTATTTGTTTTGAGGATTTATTTTAAAGTAACTTTGGAGTTTTTATGTGTTAAAAAAAATGTGACGCCCTCGTGATACTCTGATAACTGCGCGTTTACTTATATTTATTAAATGGGGTGTTACATTAGTGGTATCAGAGCAGTTCGGTCTGTCCGGCCGGTAGTCGAGTCGTCAAGTTGAGTAGCATTTGAGCTTTGTTACTCGCTTTTGATTTCTGTTTCTGTTGTAGTGTTGAAATGGCAGGAAGGAACGATGCTGCACTTGCTGCTGCTATGCAGGCTATGGCTCAGGTTGTTCAGAATCAACAGGGTGATGCTGGTTCGCGCAGTCTGGCCACCTTTCAGAGGGAGAACCCTCCTACTTTCAAGGGCAAGTATGATCCTGATGGCGCGTTAGCATGGCTGAAGGAAATGGAGAGGATTTTCAGGGTGATGGACTGCACCGAAGCTCAGAAAGTCCGCTATGGTACTTGTTGCGCCCCGAAAAATCCGGTTAAGGATTCCTCAGTTTGACAACGTGAAAAATTTTGAAGCCGCCACCAATATTTATTTTTAAAGACTAAAACATTGGAAAAAGTCTTTTGGAAAAGGCGGATGGTCTTTCGAAAACATTGAGATGTAGGTTCGGGGGTCGGTTAGGTACGGGGAAGGTATTAGCACCCCGCACCTCCTTTCTACCGAAAGGGAACCATTAACTTTGATGCGTGGCTTAGAAAAAGTTGACTTGAAATGATTTTTGTTCTACTTCCTTTCTTTTTATTCTCGTTTGAGAAACAGTTTTATTGAGAAGAAAAATATTTTTGGTATCTTTGAAAAGCGGAACAAAACAAAGATTTTTAAAAGGGTGCTTGACGGGTTACGACCCGCTCCTACGTACCCTCTTTGGAAGAGGGATCAAAGCTACGTAGTTCTAGGGAATAAAACAAAGATTTTTAAAATGGTGCTTGACGGGTTACGACCCGCTCCTACGTACCCTCTCTGGAAAAGGGATCAAAGCTACGTAGTTCTAAGCTTTTTTGAAAGTGTGTGCTTGACGGGTTACGACCCGCTCCTACGTACCCTCTCTGGAAGAGGGATCAAAGCTACGTAGTTCTCGGGTTTTTTTGAAAAGTGATTTTGAGTTTTTGAAATAAGACTCAAGTGTTCACGAATACCAAACAAGCAATGGCTTCGAGTGGCGTTCATTACTAACTCGAAAAAAATAGCTGAAACCGGTAATCATTCAAGCAAAGGCTTCGAGTGATTACAAGTAACAACGTTTTATTATCTTTTTGAAATCGTTTTGAAAAAGGGTGAGCATCAGTGATAATTATCACTAATAGCTCGTGTTGTTTTTGAAATTTGGATTAGTTTATGTTTAGTTAAGGTGTGGGAGTTTTCATGATAGTCAAACAAGCAAAGGCTTCGAGTGACTACCACTAATAACTCCTCATTAGCGATCAAACAAGCAAAGGCTTCGAGTGATGGCTAATGATTTATTTAAGAAAACGCCTTAGGGTTTTTATTGAAAAAGCATTTGATTTAATTTGAAAATTAGTTCTAAGAAAAAGATGATTTGGAAAAGGATTTCGGAAAAATAAGTAGAACATTTCAACCAACTCCGAGTCCATAACCAAAAGATGCGACATGAATGAATGAAATACAAACACATTCACTAATCAAGCAATTATGAACGTGTTGATCACTAACTGAGATTAAACATGCCAATACAATCAAGAGATATAGTTATTGAGGATGCAAAGTAAAGTTCTCAAAATAATTGTGCGCGTGTGAGGGAATTGCTTACGTGACAAAGGAAGAATGTGCAAGGATCTTAATGACTCTAGTAGTCTTACGTCTTCACAAGAACACATGCAAGTAGAAGGTAATTGTACACAATTCAATCAAGACATTTAAGTGGCATCAACAACAAAAGAATACAATTGATCATAGGCATAAAATAGTCTAAGTTAAATGGATGAGCATGTGATCATGATGTGCTAGATTAGATAAGCATGAATGCATGTAAATGCATGAACATTTGAGAATGAATGCAAGAATGAGTATATACAAAGATGCATGAGCATACAAGAATGCATGAGCATTTGATTAATGAATGCATGGACATGTGAGGATGAATGCAAGAATGAGTATATACAAAGATGCATGAGCATACAAGAATGCATGAGCATTTGATTAATGAATGCATGGACATGTGAGGATGCATGGTTATTTAATTATGAATGGACATGTGAGAATGCAAGAAGTATAAACAAGTAAGGATGCATGAGGTACTAACAAGTGAGAGTGCAAATGAATATGCAAGAGATATGAATATATGAAAAGGCATGAAGATTAAAACAAGAGAGTATGCAAGAGATACAAGCAAATGAGAATGCAAGAGAGTGAATAAGGTTTTATTTAAGTGCAAGTGTGTGAGAGCGTGTCATAAAAAGTGGTAAAAATTTAGTTACCTTATTCTTAGGAAATGGTGAAATGTTTTGGTGTTTTTAGAGTCTTAGGAAAAAGTGGTAAAAAGTATTTTTGGGTTGATTTTATAAAGTTGAAAAGTTATAAATGTAAACTAGAAAATGTTTTGGGTCTTTTTGTAATTTAGGAAAGGTAAAAAGTAAAGGTAAATTATTAATGAAATGGTAACTTATTTAAGTGAGGGTGGTGAATTATTTAAGTGAAGGTAAATGGTAAAAGTAAAAGGTAAAATGTTTTTTAGGGTTTTAAGTGAAAGGTAAAAAAAAGGTAAGAAAATGTTTTTTTACTACTTAGTAACACTTAAGTGAATGGTAAAAACTAAAAGGTAAAAAGTGAAAAAAACACAATTCACAACAATTAATTTACCAAACAAGATCAAACAACAAATTTGAGTAAGTAAATTGGTCACAAGAATGGCTTTATGGCCGAAACATACATATACACAATAAGGCTCAAATTCAACAAATTTCTTGCGACCAAATCACATCATTAGACACACACACATAAACCCTAAGATCTACACATGTATATCACACTCAAACAATCATCATTTCATCATTTATTCAACACACAAAATCAAAGAAAATAAAAGATGATGAAACCCTAATTTAGGGACCTAAACCCGAATGCACTATTGGTCCTATATACCATTCTTATTCAACTTTGACACATGAAATAGACAAGAAAACATGAGGATCCTAATTTCTAACCCAAGGCCGAAGAAAAAAGGCAAAGAAAAATAAATTTTACTTGGTGAAAATTTCATAAAACAAAGTGCAAATCACAAGAACAACACATAATCAACACATAGTCACAAGAACAATTTATTTGGTGGGTGAGATGCCAACTCTCACCCACAACAGCCCCTAATCTACATTTAAATGATGTTATGAGATGCAAATATAAGTTGAAAAAGGATTTTGATGCAAGAAAGTGGATGAAAATGCAAAGGGTTTTAGGTTATACCTTGGTTCCAAGATAAACAAGAGTAGAAATGAAAATCAAGAGTAACCAATCACCAACACTCTTCAAAAAAAACCAACAACAACCACGTAACCTTGAAGGATCAGCCCCTTTGATGATGTAAATGTGGAATCAAAGATGAAAGGAAGAGGATATATGGATATGGAGTGAGTTTGAGGTGATTTAGTGGATGGAAGTTGAAAAGAAAATGGAGGAGGAGGGAGGAGGGGCTACGGCCAAGAGGAGGAGGGAGGTGTGCTAGGGTTTTTGAATGGAGAGTGAGGCTAAGAAGATGTGTGGGCTGATCATATGAAGGTATATATAGTGCTCACTTATCATTAAGGGCTTCTAGGTCATTTTGATTTCCATTGTGCTCTAGGATTGCATCTAAATTTTGAACCAAGGGTCAAGATCAAATGTCACATGGATTAGGGGCAATTAGAAAGCACAAAGTGAGGAGAGAGAGGGCTGAGGGGCGCAGCATAAGGGGGGTGGTGAAGGATAAGTTCAATTACAAAAATGTATTTTCTCATGAAGCATATTACAAGAGTGCCATTTTAATTCAAATGAAGGGTGAGGATTGCATTTAACACTTGAATGGAAGGCCATGATTTAAACACAATTTGCAATCAATAAAATAAATCAAAATTGAAGGAAAATGGGCTGGAATTCGCAGCCAAAGGAAAGAGAGTGAGTGGAATTGCAACTTGTACTATTGTACTACACTTGACCTTTCAAAATTCAAAGGGATATTCCTTATTCCCTTCTAGATAATTCTTCTAAATTCTTGCCATTTTGGGCCATATCCCATGATTCAATGATTGGGCTCTGAATTTTATGATCTCACCAATCCCAAAATCGATTTGTTGACCCCACTCCAAAGGAAATGACCATTTTGCCCTTTTGTTCAAAAAACCGAATTTCATGCCAAAAATATTCCCATGATGCACAAAAAATACACAACTCCACTCACTTGGACTCACATAAATTCCTCAAGGGATGCATAATGGTTTTTACCGAGAAATTATTTATTTTAGTGAAATGACCAAAATGCCCTTTTGGTCCCAAAAACCCTAATTTTGCTCCAAACTTCATTTCCACTCTAACAATGATCCTGAGACCCTTTGGATGACTCTAAAACTCTAGAAATGCATGCATGATGAGAAAATAAGTCTTTTTGGCGAAATTACCAAAATACCCTTTGAACTAGGAAAAACCCTAGAAACCCTAGAAATGCTCTAAAGTGCTCTAAAATGCCATGCAATACTTTTCTAACCCTAAATTGCATTATGAAACTTCTAAAATGCAAGCATGATGCTCTTCCTAACCTCTAGGATGAATGCTAAGACTTGGTTTATTTATTTTTGGTTGAAAATTAGGGTTTTGCCCTAAGCCGGACAAAATTGGGGTATGACAGCTGCCCCTCTTTATTTGGATTTTGACAAGAAATATGAATTGCGCAGGACATATTTCGAGGCAAAATAGAAATAAAGAATTCAGAAATTATACCGATTTTGTCTGCTTAGGGAGACCCGAATTTTCCTCTTTTTCTTTTTCTATATTTTTTTTGAATAGATGGGCTTGAGAACAAACGGGGAACGGTTAACACTTGGCGTATTAACCGAGAGAAAGAAAATGACGGACCACTCGGGATCTGAAGGAGCACTAAGGCTCTGAAGGACCACTTAGGGTCTGAAGGAGCACTAAGGCTCTGAAGGACCGCTCAGGGTCTGAAGGAGCACTAAGGCTCTGAAGGACCACTCAGGGTCTGGAAGGCTGCCTAGGCCTTAATTGAAGGACCATCGTGGTCTGAAGGAGCGCTACTAGCTATGGTACTAGTAAAACGGTCTGAGGGGGGCCTTCGAGCGGCCATGATGGGTCAAGATCAGCTCCGGAACTGATATGTTGACCATGAAGGACGTCCGCTGTGTCTTAGGCTGACACAACTAGTCTGAAGGACCACTTGGGGTCTGAAGGACTTACCCGCAGCTCGAATACGAGGTGAAGTCTGCTTTTGAAGGGACACTTGGGTCCTGAAGGGATTCACGAATCCTGTTGGTTGATTGATTGAAATGACCAATGCTGCCGCACTGGATTGAGGTGCCTGCATACGTCAGTTGATGCAAGGAATAGTGCATGGAGTATGAGTGCATGTTATGCAAAGGCATGTTATGCAGATGCATGCAATGCTATGATTTTGTTGAGATGATGAATGTTCATGAAATGCCCTTTATTCTTTGGTTTTCGTCATGTGATGAATGCACAAGATGCGGTTATGCAAATGTAATGCAGATGTATGCTACGTAGATGCATGTGACGCTGATGCCTACAATGCTGGATTTATGGGCCGACAAGCCTGGTTTATGGAGCAATATGTGTCTGCATATTGGTCTGGTTTATGGACCCCAAAGGTCTGGTTTAAGGACACAAAGGTCTGGTTTATGGATCGCAATGACCTGATTTAAGGACACAAAGGTCTGGTTTATGGATTGCAATGATCTGGTTTAAGGACACAAAGGTCTGGTTTATGGATTGCAATGATCTGGTTTAAGGGCCGACATGCCTGAGTTATGGAGCAATATGTGTCTGCATATTGGTCTGGTTTATGGACCCCAAAGGTCTGGTTTAAGGACACAAAGGTCTGGTTTGACCTAATGGTTTGTGGAATTTCGGTGCAAGTGTATGCAAGGGAAGACTTCGCTTTTGTTTTTTTTTTTTTATGAGATGCACGATGCAAATGCAATGCTTTGATGCAAGATTTTTTTGTTGTTCTTTTCCTTTTATGAAATGCAAACATTAAGATGATGCAAATGAAATGTTTGAGTCCAACTGCTATGGTACATGTAGCAATAATATGAAATGGTTTATTGGGAAACATTAGGATTTTGGATGGCACGCGATGAATGCATGAAATGCGAATGCAAATGAGATATTTGGATGCAAATGTTATGATTGTTATTTTCTTTTTCTTTCTCTTATGATGAATGCAAATGCAAATGTCTGAATTTCTCTTTTCTTATTATTATTTCCTATGTCTGAGGAATGTATGATTTTTGCATGATGAATGCGATGCATGATTGTGTTTGTTTATTGCCCTTTTTTTTTGCTTATTTTTTTATTTTTGCTGGTTCAGCCAACCCGCGACACTCATGACACGAGACTGAGGAACCTGTTGGACTTGCGGGGCTCATGGGCCGAGTGCATGTTGGTCTTGACTTTGCTAGTTTGAAGCAATCGTGGGTGCAATCGCTTTCTCTTGCATGGTTGACTGATTTTGAGGATGTGCTTTCTCTCATGACTCTTAAGAACTTCGTAATCATTGTAATGCTCCATGATTTATGCACATGTTTTACAGTTCAGGACCATCATCATCATAAAACGTTTATTTTGAGCAGAAAAAGCAGAAAATAAAAGAGTGAACAGATACGAGAAATTTGAACTTTATTAATGCGGAAACCGGTCGCACAAGAAGTTACGCCGATTGTTTATTACACTTGAAAGTTTAAACTGTAAAAAGACTCGAAAAAGGAGAGAAGTTGAATTCTGACTGTCCGTCTCTGTGGAACAGTGCCAAACATCTATGTCCTTGACCTTGATCACTCCCTCATCCAAGCTTGTAGGAGAGCTGTATGCCTTTCTTTACTTTTCATGCATAAGTTTTCAGACCCTAATTTTTGCCTGGATCGCCCTTTGCGGGTTTTCAATCCACCGGGTCGCTCTGATTTTGCCTAGCCCGCCCTTTGTGGGTTTTCAACCTAACGAGCTAATTCTTACTTGGCTTGTCTTTCTCTTTTTTTCATCTATTTCTTTTAGGCATAATACTTCTTCACTTGATCTGAAATGACTGGATTCCTGAGATCTTCGCCGTCTATGTTTATGAGTATCGGCGCTCCTCTGGAAAAAGCTTTCTTGACTTCACATGGACCGTCATAAGTGGGCCTCAACTTCCCACGAAGTCAGTCTGGATAGGTAGGATCTTTTTGAGTACAAGGTCTCCTTCGCCGAATTCTCGAAGACGGACTTTCCTGCCGAAAGCTGCCTTCATCTTTTGTTGGTACAACTGGCCATGGCGCAGGGCAGCAATTTTTCCTTTTAATGAGATTCAGTTGATCTAGACGAGCTTGGATCCATTTTGCTTCTTCTAACCTGGCCTCCATGACTACTCGTAGAGAGGGTATTTCAACCTTGATGAGAAGAACTGCTTCTGAACCATACACTAGAGAAGAAAGGGGGTTGCCCCTGCATGATTTCAATGAATGTGAGTGCGACAAGGGATGAGATAGGTGTAGGGTCAATCTCCCCAGTTGTAAGAGGGGTGAAGAGCGACAGAATTGCCCCATTTGGCATATTGTAAACAAATGAGTTTACTTGTCCTTGAGCTAAAACTTTGAGAAAACAACAGCAATCAATCATTGATCGGGATGGACCTTTCGGGATTGTGGTGTTTTGTGGAGGAGAGATGAGTGAGCTTGTCGGAGTGTTTGGGGTTGAGGGGAGGATGGGTCTTATTCAGCGTTGGCTGATGATCGATGGTTTATGATGGTTAACTGGCTTGATGAGGTATTAGGAAGTTTTATTCCTGGCTAAGGGTCTGTGGAGGGCGGGCTGTCGAGGTCAAAGGAGAGTGTTTGCGGTTTATGAGAGGTATGGGAATGATACAGTGTTTGAAGGTTTATTGAGACGAGGATCTCTTGGGTTTTGTGGTAACATGTATCAACTCACTACTTACATTTCTGTTGTATTTTTCTTTTGATTTTGGGATTTTCCCTTTTTGAATTTTTTTTTTTTTTTGAGCTTGGGTGAACTGATAAAGAACGATGCACTGTTTTTTTTTTATGGTGATCCTTGTCTAAGGTGACTTTTGGATTTTTGGCTTTTTTTTTTTGGCTTACGATGGGTAGGAGAGGATTTTGTTTTTCTCTTTGGGATTTTCTTGGCTTAAGGTGGTTAGGAGAGGATTTTGTTTTTGGATATGGAATGATAGTCCGACTTCATTTCAAATCATGATTGCTCGTTTTCTCAAAAATTAACTCAAAGACAATAATTTACTTATTTTTATTTCTTTCTGTGCTCTAGTTTTCCTTTATTGAAGTACCCATCTTGATCTCTTTTCTTGCTGTCCTCTGCTGTACCTAAATTGATCACTTCAGTTGATTCCCCGTGAGGCTGAATAACTCTTTCTTCTTGTATCATTAACCTTCTGGAGGATCTTCCCGGTCTTCCTCAACATCCCCCTCTGCTTGATTGATAAGGTGATCAAAGTCAAAATATGGACTGTTGGCACTGTTATTTTGAGAGACAATTGCTGTGGATCCGCTTTTTACTGAGGCGAAAAAGCAGAATGAAAGGCGAAACAAACAAACAAGCAATAATAATGCAAGGAAAAGACACACGAAATGAAAAGGAATTGATTTTTACTGATTGAAATTCAAAAACAACGTTTTTATTAATGATGATGATTCTGAAAATAAAAACATGATTGCCCCTAACAACTTGCTCTATGACCTTGGGCAGAGCCACAGAGTTGCATTACAATGATCATATTGATTTAAAAGTCACAGGAAAGGCAGCAGCTTCCCCATTCTTCAACTTTCTCTGGCAAGGCAGCGACGAACCAGACCAGTCTCACTTTCTTCAACTTCGGATCCATTACCGATGACAGCAATTTGGTTGTATTGTTCCTCTTCCTCATCCCATCCTGTAGGCTGGATGTCTTCCATTCGGATTTGAGCACTCTCGGGAACGTCATACCTGACCAAGTAATCAAACTTTCCACTGGGCTCCCCTACGGTATCCCAACATCCCTCTTTCACAGGCACCGCTGTTACTTCCTCAGTGATTTCTTCTTCACCATCAATATCAGGGGTTCCTATCTGAACCACGCACCGATCTATCAGGTCTTGCACTGCATGCTTGAAAGCTCTGCACTCCTCCACAGTATGACCAACCCCGTTTTCGTGGAAACTGCAGGTAGCGCTTGTATTGTAACTTCGGGAAAATGGCGGCTGAAGGGCCTTCATTGGCCGAGTGTTGATCAGGTTCTTGGAAGTCAGGTGATTAAACAATTCAGTGCATGTCATCGGTATTGGATCAAAACTGGTTCGTCTCTTGTACTGATAACCCTGGGCCTTGTGACTGTCACCGCCTTGCTGGGATGGCACAGGAGCAGAGAATGGAACAGTTTGTGGTGGAGGAGGAATGAAAGAAGTGACACCAGCTGGACCCACGACGGTGACACCTTCAGCAGCCGTCCCACTCTTTAAGCTCTGCAATATGACCATCATCTCATGTATCTGGGCCTCCATTGCCTTCAATCGTTCTTCTAGCAAGTGATATATGTCTCTTGGCTGTGAGCTTTCAATCATCTGGCCCTGAGGATAGCTCCCTGGACTGAAGTAGTAACCCCCATACTGAGCGGAGTTTCCCATTTGATAAGCAACACTTGGAGGATTCACAATATTCTCCGGAGCAAGAGCAGAAGAACTTCTGGGAGGTATAATACTAGGACTAGGGATGTGAATGTGTGGCACACCCGCAGCTCCACTAGAAGTAACCACAGCAGGCTGACTTGTCACCACGGGCATGGCTTCAGCAGTGGATGGTGTATAATTCATGGCCATCCCCCAAGGGTATATTTGTGCATTTGGTTGTCTTTGACTGTTTGTCCCCGGAGATTGACTAACTTCTGGCCTGGGAAGGGGATGAACAGTTATGATTTCAGCTGATACAGGAGGAGAAACAAAGGTAACGACCCCTTCTGGATTCACGACAGCGGCGGCCCCAGCAGCGGTCCCACTTCTCAGATTTTGCAGCATATTCATTATCTCGGCCCTCTGAGCTTCCATGGCCTCCACCTTAGCTTTCAGAGCCTGGTTCTCCTGAGCCAGCTGCTCAGGATTAAGGATCTCTATCACCATTTCATCTTGACCCAGACTGTCTTCGTTGGACGCCATCAGTTTCGCTTGCAAACGGGTGAAGTAACGGTGTGGACGAACCAGCTTGCCTTTTCTGTTTGTTTAGATTTTATTACATAAGAATCAAGATGAATGTATGAATGGATGTATGAATGTATGTACGATGTTTGCCTGGTGCCGGGAACCACGGGATGCCTTATCTTGTCATAATCGCATAAACTTTTTTTTTTTTTTTTTTTGATTTAAGAAGAGAAGTAAACGAGGAATCGAAATAGCAAATCAACCTTCTTCAAAACTGGGAAGCGAGAAGCAAGTGAAGCCTTGCTATTTGATTCCATTCTGATGCACCTATGACAAGACGGTACATTATTTGGTGATCCCCAGCAAGCAAGATGCAAATGAGATGTAATATGAATGCAAGTAAATGAATGCGGTATGATGCAATTATGATATGAATGATGCGTGTGGAAAAAATAAAGGCGATGTATATGGACGGAAGTTCAAAAATTGAGGAGCCATGCTACGTGCCGCCTCACGCACTGGTTTATTTGATGAAGGGAAATATATTATTATTATTTTTGAAAATGAGGACCGTACGTCATTTCATATGGACCGGTACGAGAAAGGCTACAGCGGTAACTCTTTCTTCCTTTTTTTTTTTTTTTGAAAATGAAGTGGGCCATATGTCACTTCGTACGGACCGGCAAAAGAGAAGGCTACAATGGCAACCCTTTCCTTTTTTTTTTTTTGAAAATTTCTCTTTTTATTATAGTAAAGACATGCCTAAACTACAATGCAACATACAATTCGTATGCCCTCGTGTCCTACCAAGGTGGGAATCCTAAGTTCTAGGGCAACTTCAAAGGTTCCTCCCATGTAGTTCTAATTCACACCCTCACAATGGCTGCCAGAGCTATAGAATCCTCATGCCGACACCACAAATGTAGAATACTACCAAGTGTGGGGCGTCATAAGAAAGCGTACTCTGGTTGAGACTTTCATGAGTATCAGACAGACAAAGGTCTCGAATGACAGTCACTAATCGTCTCCACTCCCCTAAGTGTTTGTTGGATCCGGGTATAGGAGCCCACTCATAGCACACAAATCATAAGGTGTGAAAGTGTGTGATTGAGGACATACTTCCTAAAATCTA
Organism: Astragalus membranaceus; assembly: GCA_039519185.1. NCBI lineage: Eukaryota > Viridiplantae > Streptophyta > Magnoliopsida > Fabales > Fabaceae > Astragalus > Astragalus membranaceus. Next base: position 119,075,170 of record CM076849.1, read on the forward strand.
CCCATCCCCACCTGCAAGGAAAACCAGCACAGCCAGACAGAAGCAAGCAATAATAAGTCGTCTACCCTAGGGTTCAACAAAATAAACTACACTAAGGTATCAACAACAAACATATAGCTTACCTCAAGAAAGGGAGCGAAGAAGAAGGGATCATAAGGGCATAAGGGTATGATGCATGAGATTACCTTGTAGAAAGGGAGCAAAGAAGAGGGGACATGGGAATTGAGAAATGCATGATAAGAGAAGAAAAGGAAGAAAAGGAAAAGGTAGAACAAAGTTTTCAAGTTAAACATTTTAAGCCACACATCAGGTTAACTAGGCTTGACCCTCGTTTTAAAAAAAAGTCCCCAGTGAAGTCGCCAGCTGTTGCCCCCCGAAAAATCCGGTTAAGGATTCCTCAGTTTGACAACGTGAAAAATTTTGAAGCCGCCACCAATATTTATTTTTAAAGACTAAAACCTTGGAAAAAGTCTTTTGGAAAAGGCGGATGGTCTTTCGAAAACATTGAGATGTAGGTTCGGGGGTCGGTTAGGTACGGGGAATGTATTAGCACCCCGCACCTCCTTTCTACCGAAAGGGAACCATTAACTTTGATGTGTGGCTTAGAGAAAGTTGACTTGAAATGATTTTTTTTCTACTTCCTTTCTTTTTATTCTCGTTTGAGAAACGGTTTTATTGAGAAGAAAAATATTTTTGGTATCTTTGAAAAGCGGAACAAAACAAAGATTTTTAAAAGGGTGCTTGACGGGTTACGACCCGCTCCTACGTACCCTCTCTGGAAGAGGGATCAAAGCTACGTAGTTCTAGGGAATAAAACAAAGATTTTTAAAATGGTGCTTGACGGGTTACGACCCGCTCCTACGTACCCTCTCTGGAAGAGGGATCAAAGCTACGTAGTTCTCGGGTTTTTTTGAGAAGTGATTTTGAGTTTTTGAAATAAGACTCAAGTGTTCACGAATACCAAACAAGCAATGGCTTCGAGTGGCGTTCATTACTAACTCGAAAAAAATAGCTGAAACCGGTAATCATTCAAGCAAAGGCTTCGAGTGATTACAAGTAACAACGTTTTATTATCTTTTTGAAATCGTTTTGAAAAAGGGTGAGCATCAGTGATAATTATCACTAATAGCTCGTGTTGTTTTTGAAATTTGGATTAGTTTATGTTTAGTTAAGGTGTGGGAGTTTTCATGATAGTCAAACAAGCAAAGGCTTCGAGTGACTACCACTAATAACTCCTCATTAGCGATCAAACAAGCAAAGGCTTCGAGTGATGGCTAATGATTTATTTAAGAAAACGCCTTAGGTTTTTTATTGAAAAAGCATTTGATTTAATTTGAAAATTAGTTCTAAGAAAAAGATGATTTGGAAAAGGATTTCGGAAAAATAAGTAGAACATTTCAACCAACTCCGAGTCCATAACCAAAAGATGCGACATGAATGAATGAAATACAAACACATTCACTAATCAAGCAATTATGAACGTGTTGATCACTAACTGAGATTAAACATGCCAATACAATCAAGAGATATAGTTATTGAGGATGCAAAGTAAAGTTCTCAAAATAATTGTGCGCGTGTGAGGGAATTGCTTACGTGACAAAGGAAGAATGTGCAAGGATCTTAATGACTCTAGTAGTCTTACGTCTTCACAAGAACACATGCAAGTAGAAGGTAATTGTACACAATTCAATCAAGACATTTAAGTGGCATCAACAACAAAAGAATACAATTGATCATAGGCATAAAATAGTCTAAGTTAAATGGATGAGCATGTGATCATGATGTGCTAGATTAGATAAGCATGAATGCATGTAAATGCATGAACATTTGAGAATGAATGCAAGAATGAGTATATACAAAGATGCATGAGCATACAAGAATGCATGAGCATTTGATTAATGAATGCATGGACATGTGAGGATGAATGCAAGAATGAGTATATACAAAGATGCATGAGCATACAAGAATGCATGAGCATTTGATTAATGAATGCATGGACATGTGAGGATGCATGGTTATTTAATTATGAATGGACATGTGAGAATGCAAGAAGTATAAACAAGTAAGGATGCATGAGGTACTAACAAGTGAGAGTGCAAATGAATATGCAAGAGATATGAATATATGAAAAGGCATGAAGATTAAAACAAGAGAGTATGCAAGAGATACAAGCAAATGAGAATGCAAGAGAGTGAATAAGGTTTTATTTAAGTGCAAGTGTGTGAGAGCGTGTCATAAAAAGTGGTAAAAATTTAGTTACCTTATTCTTAGGAAATGGTGAAATGTTTTGGTGTTTTTAGAGTCTTAGGAAAAAGTGGTAAAAAGTATTTTTGGGTTGATTTTATAAAGTTGAAAAGTTATAAATGTAAACTAGAAAATGTTTTGGGTCTTTTTGTAATTTAGGAAAGGTAAAAAGTAAAGGTAAATTATTAATGAAATGGTAACTTATTTAAGTGAGGGTGGTGAATTATTTAAGTGAAGGTAAATGGTAAAAGTAAAAGGTAAAATGTTTTTTAGGGTTTTAAGTGAAAGGTAAAAAAAAGGTAAGAAAATGTTTTTTTACTACTTAGTAACACATAAGTGAATGGTAAAAACTAAAAGGTAAAAAGTGAAAAAAACACAATTCACAACAATTAATTTACCAAACAAGATCAAACAACAAATTTGAGTAAGTAAATTGGTCACAAGAATGGCTTTATGGCCGAAACATACATATACACAATAAGGCTCAAATTCAACAAATTTCTTGCGACCAAATCACATCATTAGACACACACACATAAACCCTAAGATCTACACATGTATATCACACTCAAACAATCATCATTTCATCATTTATTCAACACACAAAATCAAAGAAAATAAAAGATGATGAAACCCTAATTTAGGGACCTAAACCCGAATGCACTATTGGTCCTATATACCATTCTTATTCAACTTTGACACATGAAATAGACAAGAAAACATGAGGATCCTAATTTCTAACCCAAGGCCGAAGCAAAAAGGCAAGGAAAAATAAATTTTACTTGGTGAAAATTTCATAAAACAAAGTGCAAATCACAAGAACAACACATAATCAACACATAGTCACAAGAATGTAACATCCGCAAAATAATTAACCGAATTATTTGGATGTTAACCCAATTGGATTAATTTAGTACTTGACTGGTAAATTTACTGAGTGCTAAAATTATTTATTGGTTGCCATCGGATCGTTAACCGGATAATACGGGTCAAGGAAATTTTGAAATCGAAATAAGAGATTTCGATCAATATGGTAATTTGACCACGTTACAGCTTATATATATTAAATAAATGTGTGTGTGTGTGTACGTGTAGGTGTGTGAGTGAAGAGAAGAAATGAATTAATAAAAAGAAAGAAGGAAAAGAAAGAAAGGGGATGCGAGAAACAGAGGGAAGGAGAGAAAAAGAAAAGAAGAGAGAAAGAAAGGGGGAGGAAGAAGAAGAGGAAAAAGGGGGCAATTCCGCTCATCAAAACGACTTCCGTCCAACACGAAAAATGTTCAGCGCCACTTCCTCTTCGATTTGGTACCAAGATTTTCATCATCAACTCACTCTCTCTCACTTTGCCATTTTCGAATTTGAGAGGAAAAATGGAGGTTTTATGGTTCAAGCTCAAAGGAAAGCCTAGAATGGGGGTGAGGAGCGAGCTCAAGGTCGAATACGCGAATATTGGAGTCCGATTTGGAGTTTTTGAAGAATTGAAGGTTAGGGTTCAAATTGGGGTTTTTGGTGAATAGTAGCTTTTGGAGGTTAGGGATGATGAATAGTGTTCGTGGAAGATTTCGTGGAATTCGGTATTTCGGTCAAAAGCGGTTTCGTGATCGAGTGGGAAGCTTTGGAAGCGGATTGGGTGTCGCCGATTCGGGGAACGTTCGTGCGGTTTTGTCAGAAAAGCGGTGTCGCGGAAAGTCTCGGTGATTTGGCGAAGTCTCGGCGATTTTGAAGTCTCGGTGTCGGCACACGCTTCGAGGGTGAGTTCTACTCACGTTTAGGATTTTATGTTTCGAATTATTAATTAACTGTTTTATCGCTTTCGCTGGACTGGAATATTTCTGGATATTGTCTGTTTCGGATTAAGAATCGATCGGAGCGAGTCTCGAGTTGCGTCGCGTTAAAAATGGAATTTTTGGTGATTTGATTCGAGAGATTTTGATTTAAAACCGTTATTCGGAAAAATATGTCGTTTTTGATAAAATTCGTTTTGATTGAGTTTTTGATTTGATTGATTGATTGTGTGGTATTGGTTGGATTGGTTTTGCTGGTTGTCAAATCTGTTTTCTGTCGGAACGAGGATCGGAATTGAGCGGAATAGCGAACTTCGTAAGAAAACGGAAAATCTGCACTTTCTGCAGAGGGTCGCGTCGCGACCCGTCCCCTTCGCGTCACGACCTGGCCCAGTTTTGTCACGCAAAATGTTTCTGTCGTTTTTCGCGTCGCGACGGTAGCAGTTCGCGTCGCGACGGTTTACAGAATTTTCAGCAACTAAACACTGTTTTTGTTTTCGCGATATCTTTTGATCCGGGAACCCGATTGAGGTGTTCTAAGATGCGTTGGAAAGCTTATTCAGAGGCCTAACTGAATATTCTATTTTTAAGGCAAAATGAACTGTTTTTGATATTGAGAATTGTGTCGAAAAGCGGTCAACTAGAGTGCGAGTGTGAACTTGGATTTAATAAAATGTGGATTAAAGTGTTTCATTGATTGTCTGATTTGATGGACCGTGGGTTCATAGTACTGTAGATATATGTTTATATATCGAGTTGGGTGACGACCCATGTGTAACATACTAGGCGGGGCAGTCATGATCCCCTTCCTTAGGCTCCATGCCAATAGGAGAATGTACTATTGGTAGGGGGGTTCACCGGGATTAGCGATGTTCCGTAGTCGGTGTTATGTTAAAGATTATTGTACGATACACCGGGATTAGCAATGTTCTGCAGTCGGTGCCGTACTTTGTTTATTGTGCGATACACCGGGATTAGCAATGTTCTGCAGTCGGTGCCGCACTGTGTTTGTTGTACGATACACCGGGATTAGCAATGTTCTGCAGTCGGTGCCGTACTTTGTTTATTTTGCGACATACCGGGAGTAGCAATGTTTTGCAGTCGGTGTCGTGTTAAGCTATAAAAGAACTAATAACTGAACCGAGAGTGCTAGTAGGTGTCACGGTAGAACTCACTGAGATTGTATCTCACTGTTCATATGTTGTTGTTTTACAGAGACACAGGGACAGCGGAAATCCAAGAGGCACGAGTAGGTTGAGCTCGGACTGGTTGCTGATAGCCTAGCTTTATGTTTAAGCTTATTTCCCTTTTGTTGTCTGTATACTAAAACATTATGTATTTAAGGTATATCTTTCTTCCGCTTTCTTGTATGATACTGAATACTATAATTGCTGATGGTATATGGTCTGAGAACCATATTGTCTTGTTGTAAATAAGACTGTTTGGGTTTTATTCAGCGAAAAATTTATAGTGATATTCAGTGTCTAAACAGGAAATATATCTCTGATGTGTTACTATGGTACACTTGGGAATTTTTAGTAAATAGAAATACCGGGGTGTTACAGTTGGTATCAGAGCAGTTCGACCTAGTCGGACTTAGTTTAGGGTTGAGTCGATTCCTTGCTAGTCCTTGTTGTAATTACACTTGTGATGCTAAGAGACATTGAGCCTGATCAACTTAATACTTAGTGCATCATAAGCGGAATTATGACTGGATGATCAAGATGCAATCCTCGACCAAGACCAGAGTCTCCAACCGGTGCATCCTCAGGAAAGGTGACATGACGGTGGAAGAATACACCGCTAAGTTCGAGAAGTTGTCTCAGTTTTACCGAATGGTAAGGTATGTTTCGAATGACGAATGGAGAATGCAGATGTATAAGAAGGGCCTTAGTGCTTTTATGACTTATGGTCTCAGTTCTTATACTGTTACCAATTTTGTTGCCTTAGTGCAGTCAGCCCGTGTCGCCGAGGATGACCTCATAGGAAGTATGGGAAAGGAGAAGGTAGTTGAATTGTCAACTCCGAATGCAAAGTCCTAAGATAATTTCATCAAAGGAAAAGCAGATGCAAATCTTTGATTCTTCAAAGGTCAGAAGATGTTCTAACTGGGGAAAGCCTCACAGCGGTGATTGCAAGCGAAGATCTAATCGGTGCTATTACAGTAATGTAGAGGGTCACTATGGTAAAAAGTGCCCTGCCAGGAAAAGTTCCAAGGAGTCATAAGCAGCTCCAAGGCAAGGACGAGTCAACACTTTGAATGCTTAGACAGTTACGAATGCTGACGGTATACTTAGAAGGATGGGAGTCCTATTCAATGACTCGATCAGTATATTATAAGATTCGGGTGCAACCTATTGCTGTATATCCCGATCGCATGTGAATCGGTTGGGATTAACCTTATCTTCGCTATCCGAGCTGATAACTATCTTAACTGCGGCTAAGGGTCGTGTCCAGACCCAATCTTTGTGTCAGAATTGTCTACGTGTTATAGGAGACAGAACTGTCGTAGAAGGATTATTTGTTTGCCTGTGAGAAGTGTGGACACCATTTTGGGTATGAATTGGATGACTGCAAATCATGTTGCAATCGACTGTATTAATCAGCTATCAGCTTCGCTTCAGAATCAGTTGAATTGTCTAGGACAAATTCTGAAGCGGTTACCTAGTTCACCTTAGACGGTCAATCTTCATTCCAAGGTGAGGAAGCACATGTTAGTAGGTTATCTGCATCCACCGGAACTAGTATTAGATTTATCATCTGTACAAGTTGTGAATGACTTTCTGGATGTTTTCACGATGAAGTTTCTTCTGAACCTCCAGAACGAGAAGTAGAGTTTACTGTAGAATTGATTCCTGGCACGGGATCAATATCTATTGTTTCTTATTGAAGGTTTCTTTAGAGTTAAAGGAAATGGAGTCTCAACTGGAAGAGTTGATGTTAAAGAAATTCCGTCAACCGAGAGTGCTTCTCTAAAGAGTGCTCTGGTGTGATTAGTCAAAAGAAAGGTTAGTAGCAAGAGATTGTACATCGGTTATCGACAACTCAATAAAGTGACGACCAAGAATAAATATCCCTTACCAAGGATAGAAGAATTGCTTGAACAATTTGAGGTGCTGCAGTGTTTCAAAAATTGATCTGAGGTCAGGTTATCATCAATTAAAAGTTAGAGCCTTAGATATTCCGAAGACAGCTTTCCGTACTAGGTATGGACATTACGAGTTCGTAGTGATGCCCTTCGGTTTGACTAATGCTCCAGCGGTATTCGTGGATTTCAGGAACCGAGTTTTTCATTCTTATTAGGATCAATTTGAAGTCGTTTTCATCGATGATATTTGATGTGCTCGAAGACCATTGAGGAGCATGTCCAACATCTCCTCATTGTTCTGAGTGTACTCCGAGAAAAGGAGTTGTACTTGAAACCTTCGAAGTGTGATTTTTGGGTGTCAGAGGTAGAGTCTTTGGTACATGTGATTCCCCAAGTCGGGAGTTTCTGTAGGTCCCAGTGAGAAGGAAGCGGTGTTGAATGGGAGTGACCGACGTCAGTCGCAGAGATCAAAAGTTTCTGGATCTAGCCGGTTACTGTAAGAGGTTCGTTAAAGGGTTCTCACAGTTAGTTGTCCACTTACTCGGTTAACTCGTAAGGGTCATCCGTTTACGTGGGATGCCGATTGTGAAGAATGTTTTCAAGAATTGAAGGTTTGGTTGACTTCTGCTCCATTCCTGATTCTTCCGGATCCGTCATTGGAATTTCAAATTTTCGATGACGCTTCAGGGAAGGGTTTAGGATGTATTCTGATGCAAAATCAACCAGTGATAGCTTATGCGTCCAGACAATTAAGGTCTCATGAGAGGATTTATCCGACTCATGAATTGGAGTTAATAGCTATTGTGTATGCACTGAAGATTTGGAGACGTTACCTGTATGGGTCTCGTTTCGAAGTCTCTAGTGGTCACAAGAGTTTAAGGTATCTGTTTGATCAGAAAGAACTGAATAGCAGGCAGAGGAGTGTGTAGAATTTCTGAAGGATTATGACTTCGGGTTGAAGTATCATCCAGGAAATTCCAATGTTGTAGCTGATGCGAGTAATAGGAAATCGCTACACACGGCAGTATTATGATGCATTAGATGGAATTATTAGAGTCTGATAGAGACTTAAATCTGAATTCAAGATCAAGGAGAATCCGGTTAGTGTTGAGCCATATGAGGATCTCTAGTTCCCTAAGGGATTCTATACGCTTAGCATAGGAAGTTGATGTGAAGCTACAATCACAAAAGGTATTTCCAGATTTTACCATGGATAGTGATGGAGTCAATTGTTTCAACGGTAGAATCTGTGCGGCCGATGATGAGATAGTATTATGAGATTCTGTTTGACAAGTCGAACGTGAATACGGATAGGTAAATGAGGTAACTGCTGACTGTTTTCACGTTGCGAATAACCATCAAAGGATTAATTGATGGATCTGCTCATAAGTGACAGAAATCTCCGAAGTGAAGCTTGGCGTGCGGTGTAATAGTTTTGAAAAATCGTTTTTGTGAAAACCCGCATGCTAAAGTTAATTTGGGGAAACGAATTAAGAGGCTAATAAAATATGATTGAGGAGGAAAATCCTAGGAGGATTACTTAGGTTGAGGGGAAGCTCTCAACGCTATTGACTAATTCGGAAAGGAGCTCTGAGTTCTGTTTGATAGTTGTTTGGAGAACAACTGAGGTGATTTTCATTACGTTCAATTTACTTGATGTCCCCGTGGTTTATTTCTACGTTTAAGATAAACGTTTCTGGTAAATCCTCACTTCATCTTCCTTCGAGAAGTATTATCTCGAAATCTTGGGGGCGAGTCAAGAAGTTTGACAAGTGACTTTTTCGTCACATTGTCGGTATGTACGAGAACCGTTAAGGATATTAGAAGATTTGTTGAGAAAGTGTTTACACCTTTCGAGGAAATCGTGTTTGTTTTTACATCTACCGAGGAGTACTTTGATTTGGATTAATCAAGTTGGGGAGCAAGTGAGGAATGAAGCTTCGGAAGTGTTTTCGAATGCGGTGCCGGGCCTATGTAGGCGAATGATGAGTTTCTCGTGTAGATGCGTGACCAGAGAGTTCGTATCAAGGTGGTAGTGGATCATACTTGGAGATTGATGTGCCCACTTGGGAAGAGTTCCTACGCTCATTTCGTTAGTTCGAGATTGTTTTTCAGCAACTTAAGACCTTTCTGAGAATGTCGATTCTCGATTAGTCAGATGAAAGACTTAGCGAAATTTTGAGGACAAAATTCTTTTAAGTTGGGGAGAATGTAACATCCGCAAAATAATTAACCGAATTATTTGGATGTTAACCCAATTGGATTAATTTAGTACTTGACTGGTAAATTTACTGAGTGCTAAAATTATTTATTGGCTGCCATCGGATCGTTAACCGGATAATACGGGTCAAGGAAATTTTGAAATCGAAATAAGAGATTTCGATCAATATGGTAATTTGACCACGTTACAGCTTATATATATTAAATAAATGTGTGTGTGTGTACGTGTAGGTGTGTGAGTGAAGAGAAGAAATGAATTAATAAAAAGAAAGAAGGAAAAGAAAGAAAGGGGATGCGAGAAACAGAGGGAAGGAGAGAAAAAGAAAAGAAGAGAGAAAGAAAGGGGGAGGAAGAAGAAGAGGAAAAAGGGGGCAATTCCGCTCATCAAAACGACTTCCGTCCAACACGAAAAATGTTCAGCGCTACTTCCTCTTCGATTTGGTACCAAGATTTTCATCATCAACTCACTCTCTCTCACTTTGCCATTTTCGAATTTGAGAGGAAAAATGGAGGTTTTATGGTTCAAGCTCAAAGGAAAGCCTAGAATGGGGGTGAGGAGCGAGCTCAAGGTCGAATACGCGAATGGGGGTTAGGGTTCAAATTGGGGTTTTTGGTGAATAGTAGCTTTTGGAGGTTAGGGATGATGAATAGTGTTCGTGGAAGATTTCGTGGAATTCGGTATTTCGGTCAAAAGCGGTTTCGTGATCGAGTGGGAAGCTTTGGAAGCGGATTGGGTTGTGCGGTTTTGTCAGAAAAGCGGTGTCGCGGAAAGTCTCGGTGATTTGGCGAAGTCTCGGCGATTTTGAAGTCTCGGTGTCGGCACACGCTTCGAGGGTGAGTTCTACTCACGTTTAGGATTTTATGTTTCGAATTATTAATTAACTGTTTTATCGCTTTCGCTGGACTGGAATATTTCTGGATATTGTCTGTTTCGGATTAAGAATCGATCGGAGCGAGTCTCGAGTTGCGTCGCGTTAAAAATGGAATTTTTGGTGATTTGATTCGAGAGATTTTGATTTAAAACCGTTATTCGGAAAAATATGTCGTTTTTGATAAAATTCGTTTTGATTGAGTTTTTGATTTGATTGATTGATTGTGTGGTATTGGTTGGATTGGTTTTGCTGGTTGTCAAATCTGTTTTCTGTCGGAACGAGGATCGGAATTGAGCGGAATAGCGAACTTCGTAAGAAAACGGAAAATCTGCACTTTCTGCAGAGGGTCGCGTCGCGACCCGTCCCCTTCGCGTCGCGACCTGGCCCAGTTTTGTCACGCAAAATGTTTCTGTCGTTTTTCGCGTCGCGACGGTAGCAGTTCGCGTCGCGACGGTTTACAGAATTTTCAGCAACTAAACACTGTTTTTGTTTTCGCGATATCTTTTGATCCGGGAACCCGATTGAGGTGTTCTAAGATGCGTTGGAAAGCTTATTCAGAGGCCTAACTGAATATTCTATTTTTAAGGCAAAATGAACTGTTTTTGATATTGAAAATTGTGTCGAAAAGCGGTCAACTAGAGTGCGAGTGTGAACTTGGATTTTATAAAATGTGGATTAAAGTGTTTCATTGATTGTCTGATTTGATGGACCGTGGGTTCATAGTACTGTAGATATATGTTTATATATCGAGTTGGGTGACGACCCATGTGTAACATACTAGGCGGGGCAGTCATGATCCCCTTCCCTAGGCTCCATGCCAATAGGAGAATGTACTATTGGTAGGGGGGTTCACCGGGATTAGCGATGTTCCGCAGTCGGTGTTATGTTAAAGATTATTGTACGATACACCGGGATTAGCAATGTTCTGCAGTCGGTGCCGTACTTTGTTTATTGTGCGATACACCGGGATTAGCAATGTTCTGCAGTCGGTGCCGCACTGTGTTTGTTGTACGATACACCGGGATTAGCAATGTTCTGCAGTCGGTGCCGTACTTTGTTTATTTTGCGACATACCGGGAGTAGCAATGTTTTGCAGTCGGTGTCGTGTTAAGCTATAAAAGAACTAATAACTGAACCGAGAGTGCTAGTAGGTGTCACGGTAGAACTCACTGAGATTGTATCTCACTGTTCATATGTTGTTGTTTTACAGAGACACAGGGACAGCGGAAATCCAAGAGGCACGAGTAGGTTGAGCTCGGACTGGTTGCTGATAGCCTAGCTTTATGTTTAAGCTTATTTCCCTTTTGTTGTCTGTATACTAAAACATTATGTATTTAAGGTATATCTTTCTTCCGCTTTCTTGTATGATACTGAATACTATAATTGCTGATGGTATATGGTCTGAGAACCATATTGTCTTGTTGTAAATAAGACTGTTTGGGTTTTATTCAGCGAAAAATTTATAGTGATATTCAGTGTCTAAATAGGAAATATATCTCTGATGTGTTACTATGGTACACTTGGGTATTTTTAGTAAATAGAAATACCGGGGTGTTACAAAGAACAATTTATTTGGTGGGTGAGATGCCAACTCTCACCCACAACAGCCCCTAATCTACATTTAAATGATGTTATGAGATGCAACTATAAGTTGAAAAAGGATTTTGATGCAAGAAAGTGGATGAAAATGCAAAGGGTTTTAGGTTATACCTTGGTTCCAAGCTAAACAAGAGTAGAAATGAAAATAAAGAGTAACCAATCACCAACACTCTTCAAAAAAAACCAACAACAACCACGTAACCTTGAAGGATCAGCCCCTTTGATGATGTAAATGTGGAATCAAAGATGAAAGGAAGAGGATATATGGATATGGAGTGAGTTTGAGGTGATTTAGTGGATGGAAGTTGAAAAGAAAATGGAGGAGGAGGGAGGAGGGGCTACGGCCAAGAGGAGGAGGGAGGTGTGCTAGGGTTTTTGAATGGAGAGTGAGGCTAAGAAGATGTGTGGGCTGATCATATGAAGGTATATATAGTGCTCACTTATCATTAAGGGCTTCTAGGTCATTTTGATTTCCATTGTGCTCTAGGATTGCATCTAAATTTTGAACCAAGGGTCAAGATCAAATGTCACATGGATTAGGGGCAATTAGAAAGCACAAAGTGAGGAGAGAGAGGGCTGAGGGGCGCAGCATAAGAGGGGTGGTGAAGGATAAGTTCAATTACAAAAATATATTTTCTCATGAAGCATATTACAAGAGTGCCATTTTAATTCAAATGAAAGGTGAGGATTGCTTTTAACACTTGAATGGAAGGCCATGATTTAAACACAATTTGCAATCAATAAAATAAATCAAAATTGAAGGAAAATGGGCTGGAATTCGCAGCCAAAGGAAAGAGAGTGAGTGGAATTGCAACTTGTACTATTGTACTACACTTGACCTTTCAAAATTCAAAGGGATATTCCTTATTCCCTTCTAGATAATTCTTCTAAATTCTTGCCATTTTGGGCCATATCCCATGATTCAATGATTGGGCTCTGAATTTTATGATCTCACCAATCCCAAAATCGATTTGTTGACCCCACTCCAAAGGAAATGACCATTTTGCCCTTTTGTTCAAAAAACCGAATTTCATGCCAAAAATATTCCAATGATGCACAAAAAATACACAACTCCACTCACTTGGACTCACATAAATTCCTCAAGGGATGCATAATGGTTTTTACCGAGAAATTATTTATTTTAGTGAAATGACCAAAATGCCCTTTTGGTCCCAAAAACCCTAATTTTGCTCCAAACTTCATTTCCACTCTAACAATGATCCTGAGACCCTTTGGATGACTCTAAAACTCTAGAAATGCATGCATGATGAGAAAATAAGTCTTTTTGGCGAAATTACCAAAATACCCTTTGAACTAGGAAAAACCCTAGAAACCCTAGAAATGCTCTAAAGTGCTCTAAAATGCCATGCAATGCTTTTCTAACCCTAAATTGCATTATGAAACTTCTAAAATGCAAGCATGATGCTCTTCCTAACCTCTAGGATGAATGCTAAGACTTGGTTTATTTATTTTTGGTTGAAAATTAGGGTTTTGCCCTAAGCCGGACAAAATTGGGGTATGACAGTACTCACATGTTAGCCGAGGAGGCTGACGACTGGTGGTTGGAGGCTAGGCAGAGATTGGTGACCGCAAATGAGGAGATCACTTGGGAAGTGTTCAACAGGGAATTTCTGAGAATGTACTATCCTGAGGATGTCTGCGGAAAGAAAGAAATTGAGTTCTTAGAGCTGAAGCAGGGTGGTATGTCAGTGACTGAGTATGCTGCCAAGTTCACTGAGTTGTCCAAGTTTTACCCGCACTATGTTGGAACTGCTGCTGAATTTTCGAAATGTATTAAGTTTGAGAATGGACTGCGGGCTGACATTAAGAAAGCGATAGGGTACCAGAAGATCCGGGTGTTTTCTGAGCTAGTTGACAGCTGCAGGATATTTGAGGAAGACAGCAATGCCCACTCTTGGGTCATGAGAGATAAGCAGAGGAATTCCTCGGATCGTAGTAAGCCGTACGATGTCCCGAATGAAAAGGGGAAGCGGAAGGCCGCTGATGACACGAGAACAAGTGGGGGAGATGCTGCTGCTAGCGTGGTATGTTACAAGTGTGGGAAGGTGGGTCATAAGCGCCCAGATTGTCCGGGTGATGTGAAAAGGTGCTACAAATGCGGGAAAGAGGGCCATATGGCAACTAACTGTGATCGTAAGGATACACTCTGTTTCAACTGCGGTGAGGGAGGACACATCAGTGCCCAGTGTCCGAAACCAAAGAAAGAAAGGTCTTCTGGAAAAGTCTTTGTTCTGGCAGGTGCTGAGCCTACGGAGGAATGATGGTAGTATTAGAGGTACGTGTCTCGTTAGAGGTGTTCCGCTAGAATCTATTGTTAATACCGACGCTACTTATTGTTTTGTTATTGTTGCATGCTGCGAAACGTTTAAGTCCTGTATTACCTGCTATAACTGTAATGTGTCGCCTGGTGTGATTTCTTTTGTGTCGCTTGTCGATTTCCGACGAAGACTTTGTTGTGAATTTTATTGGTTTGTCGTTGGGTGGATTAGAGGTAACCTTTGGGTATGAACTGGTTAGAGCATTACTATATTCATATTGGTTAGATTTTCGGGGACGAAAATATACTAATTGGGGGAGAGTTGTAACGCCCCAAAAACAATTGGCTAAGTATTTAATTAATTATTTAATTAAATATTTAGGTATTTATTTTATTGGTGTATTTTATTAAAAATGATAATAACGTGTTTCATGTTAATCGGGGAGTGGCGGCACGTAATTAACGAAATCGGGCTTACGATGTGGAGGAAGGCCCATGGCCCAAATCCACTAACCTAGGCGCTTAGGTGAAGCAAAACCTAGGGTCTTAGTGATCATTAGCGAATTTTAGAAAAAATAAAGGAGAGAAACGTAGAAACAAAAGAAAGGGAGCACGACGTGAAGGAGAAGGAGAAAAGGGGGACTTTCGCGAATTGGAGGGAGCAAATCGTAAGGCTTGTTGCTGTGGTTCTTGGTGATTGGTGAAAAGGGTTCTCATCTTCAATCAATTCTTGAGGTAAGGGTGGGTTTAACTTTGATAATGGGTTTATGATGGGTGTGTGGGTAGTTAGGGCTTGTAAGATCAATTAGTGTTGTGGTTGTTACATGAGATAAGAAAATTGAATATTGAGTTGGGTGATTTGATGAGCTTTAGGGTTGATTTTCATGTTTTGTGATGATGAGGATATGTGATGGAGTGATTGAGATTGAATTAGGGTGTGAAGTATGTGGTGTTATAATTTATTTTAGTATTTGAGGCTTATGTTGTAATCAAATTGTTGGTTTATGATTGTGTGGATAAATACAATAAGTTTGTGAATAAATTGAGAAATATGGGATTGTGTGTTTGAGATGTGAAGAATGGTGTGTTTTGTATGATATTGCTGTTTTTTTTAGAAAATGAAGTGCTGTTGCTGTTTTTAAAAATATGGTTGTATGTTGCTGTTTTTTTTTAGAAAATGAGGTGCTGTTGCTGTTTTTAAAAATATGGTTGTATGTTGCTGTTTTTTTTAGAAAATGAGGTGCTGTTGCTGTTTTTAAAAATATGGTTGTATGTTGCTGTTTTTTTTAGAAAATGAGGTGCTGTTGCTTTTTTTAAAATATGGTTATATGTTGCTGTTTTTTTTTGAAAATGAGGTGCTGTTGCTGTTTTAAAAATATGGTTATATGTTGCTGTTTTTCTCACTGTTTTGCTGCTGTTTTTGGAGTAATTAGGTTGCTGTTTTTCTCACTGTTTTTCTTGCTGTTTTTGATCAAGTATGTGCTGTTTTTCTCAATTTAAAGGTGCTGTCCACTTAAAAATTAAAGTGCTGTTTCCTTCAATTTAAATGTGCCGTTTACTCAAATTTAAATGTGCTGTCTACTCCAATTTAAAGTGCTGTTTCCTTATACTTAAAAAGTGCTGTTTCTATATTTACGAGTTGTTGTTACTGTAAAATAAACACTGCTGTCACTGTAAAATAAATATTACTGTTGCTGTTTTTAAAGTGCTAATGCTGCTGTTTTCTTTATAATTTAATGTGCCGCCTTCCTTAAATTAAACGTGCTGTTCTGCTTAAATTTAATGTGCTGTTTTTCCTCAAATCTAAGTGTGCTGTTGCCTTGAATTTAAAGGCACTGTTTTCTTATACCTTTCGAGTTATGGTTATGTGAAAGTTAGTTTAAGTAAATGCGGGCGTTGTTCTTGTCCTAGAGGTGTCGTTTCCCTATTGTAATGATGATGTGAACGAGTGAGAATTTCGAGGTAGCGGTGATACTACAACACGTGAAATTGTTATAAATGCTTCAAAACGAGATATGATGATATAGTATTTGTGAATTAAATATTTTGAGTTGGTGTAATTGGTGCATGAGTCATGAGTCGCATTGTCATATGCATTTCTTGGTGGTATAGGCTTCGGCCTCTTTGAGATTATTTTTGGTGGTATAGGCTTCGGCCTCTTGCCCGTCGTGGCTTATTTTACGAGATCGGTACCGCATGCATATGCCCAGAGG
This sequence comes from Astragalus membranaceus, assembly GCA_039519185.1. Taxonomy (NCBI): domain Eukaryota; kingdom Viridiplantae; phylum Streptophyta; class Magnoliopsida; order Fabales; family Fabaceae; genus Astragalus; species Astragalus membranaceus. The sequence goes on from CM076849.1 coordinate 119,091,468, forward strand.
GGTTGCATTGTTGCATAGTCCATACATAAATATGTAACGTGTCTTGGTTGTTGACTTCCTGTGTTACGAGTCGGTGTCTGGTGTGATGTTTTCGTTACGAGGTAGCTATGATGCTACAATACGTGGTATCTTATGAGGTGAGTTATAACGAGACATGATGATGTAATATCCATTAATTAAATAGTTTGAGTTTGCGTGGTGTTATGATGTATTGACCTTCTGTGTTACGGTGATTTACCTGCTGCCTATATATTGCTATCATGCACTCATTATTTCTGTTAAGCTCACCCCTTCTGCTTGGAATGTTGCTCTATTGTGGCAACGCTGCAGGTGATCGTTAGCGCTCGTGGAGGATCTATTAGGTGTACTTTCCTTCTCGTTGAGTCCGTGTCAGCTCTGATGTGTAACACCGGGGCGGTGTTTAGTTTTTCGTTTTTGCAAACTGTTTCTGTTGTTTTGGGAGTTTTGGCTTAATGCCTATTTATTTTTGGAGTTCGACTTGGTGTCCTATTTATTCTGGAGATGTTAAATAATTTTGTGATTCCGCTGCTTGGAGATTACTTGTATTTGTTTTGAGGATTTATTTTAAAGTAACTTTGGAGTTTTTATGTGTTAAAAAAAATGTGACGCCCTCGTGATACTCTGATAACTGCGCGTTTACTTATATTTATTAAATGGGGTGTTACATTAGTGGTATCAGAGCAGTTCGGTCTGTCCGACCGGTAGTCGAGTCGTCAAGTTGAGTAGCATTTGAGCTTTGTTACTCGCTTTTGATTTCTGTTTCTGTTGTAGTGTTGAAATGGCAGGACGGAACGATGCTGCACTTGCTGCTGCTATGCAGGCTATGGCTCAGGTTGTTCAGAATCAACAGGGTGATGCTGGTTCGCGCAGTCTGGCCACCTTTCAGAGGGAGAACCCTCCTACTTTCAAGGGCAAGTATGATCCTGATGGCGCGTTAGCATGGCTGAAGGAAATGGAGAGGATTTTCAGGGTGATGGACTGCACCGAAGCTCAGAAAGTCCGCTATGGTACTCACATGTTAGCCGAGGAGGCTGACGACTGGTGGTTGGAGGCTAGGCAGAGATTGGTGACCGCAAATGAGGAGATCACTTGGGAAGTGTTCAACAGGGAATTTCTGAGAATGTACTATCCTGAGGATGTCCGCGGAAAGAAAGAAATTGAGTTCTTAGAGCTGAAGCAGGGTGGTATGTCAGTGACTGAGTATGCTGCCAAGTTCACTGAGTTGTCCAAGTTTTACCCGCACTATGTTGGAACTGCTGCTGAATTTTCGAAATGTATTAAGTTTGAGAATGGACTGCGGGCTGACATTAAGAAAGCGATAGGGTACCAGAAGATCTGGGTGTTTTCTGAGCTAGTTGACAGCTGTAGGATATTTGAGGAAGACAGCAATGCCCACTCTAGGGTCATGAAAGATAAGCAGAGGAATTCCTCGGATCGTAGTAAGCCGTACGATGTCCCGAATGAAAAGGGGAAGCGGAAGGCCGCTGACGACACGAGAACAAGTGGGGGAGATGCTGCTGCTAGCGTGGTATGTTACAAGTGTGGGAAGGTGGGGCATAAGTGCCCTGATTGTCCGGGTGATGTGAAAAGGTGCTACAAATGCAGGAAAGAGGGCCATATGGCAACTAACTGTGATCGTAAGGATACACTCTGTTTCAACTGCGGTGAGGGAGGACACATCAGTGCCCAGTGTCCGAAACCAAAGAAAGAAAGGTCTTCTGGAAAAGGTGCAGATTACTCTGGTAGTTATTTTCTGTGCAGAAACAGGTGCAGATGCACTAGCTTATGCCCAGAGATTGAAAGAAGTTTCAGGAGTTTGCTAAGACTTGAAAAGCAAAGAAAGCAGACTGCAGAAACATGTCTCATCACAGTGAAGGACAGAGCTCAAGATCAGCCTCCGTTGGAGAAGGACTTGGTTCACAGCATGATACTGAAACAAAACACATAAATCAATTCATCAACATGGGTCCAATAGGTATGATTAATGATAGAAATAGACCCATGAGGGATTATGGTATGTTTAATCATCAAAATATGCAAACAAGTATAGCAAGACCTCATATTGATGCTGTGCATTTTGAATTTAAACCCATGATGTTCCAAATGCTACAAACAATTGGTCAATTTGGTGGATCTCTCCATGAGGATCCCCATGAGCATTTAAAACAGTTTTTAGAAGTATGTAGTAACTTTATTCTTCCTGGTGTTAGTGAAGATGCATTTAGACTTAAGCTATTTCCCTACTCTTTAAAAGATAAGGCTAAATCATGATTAAATTCAATTAGCCTAATTCTATCCATTCATGGAATGAAATAGCTGAAAAGTTCTTAGCAAAATATTTTCCACCCATCAAAAATTCCAGGATGAGAAATGATATTACATCTTTTAGACAAAAAGAATTTGAATCATTGTTTGAAGCATGGGAAAGATGGAAAAAACTTTTAAGAAAATGTCCACATCATGGTCTGCCTATCATTATTCAAATGGAAACTTTTTATAATGGTTTAGAACCCCAAACCAGAATAATGCTTGATGCATCATCTGGGGTGTGTTATTAAACTTGTCTTATAATGAAGCATGTGAATTAATTGATAGAATTACAACCAATAGTTCTAGTTGGCCTACTGAGAGGGTAAGTGCCCAAAAGAAACCAGCAGGGGTACATGAAATCAGTGATATATCATCCCTATCTGCTCAGTTAGCCTCTCTGACAAACTTGTTCAAAAACTTTACTTCAACCAGTGCAGCTGCACTCTGCACCTAGTGCAGCTGCACCAACTGAAAACACTGCAGCAGCCATAGAACAAACCCCCCAGGAGACACAAGTTGTGTGTATTGTGGAGGAGGCCATTTGTATGAGGAATGTCCCAGCAACCCTATCTCTGTCAATTTTGTAGGATATAATAGGAATAACAACCCTTACTCTAACACCTATAACCCTGGCTGGAAGAACCACCCAAATTTCAGATGGAACAATACTGGTGCATCTGCACCTAGTGCTTCTACACCAGCCACACCACCATACTTCCATTCTCAGAACAACCAAAGACAACGACCACCTGCCACTGATAACTCCTTTGAAGCCTTGCTCAAATCTTTCATTAGTGAAACCAGAACAGCTAGGCAATCACAAGATGCATCTATAAAAAATTTAGAAAATCAGGTGGGACAGTTAGAAACAGCTCTGTATCAAAGGACCAGGTGAAGGCCATTGCTCTAAGAAGTGGAAAAGATCTTGCGGATCCAGGTGAGAATCAAGGTGAAGGTAAGGGAGAAACAAATAAATATGAAAAAAATACTCAAGATGCAGAAGCACCAGATGCATCTGCATCTCATGAAGTTCCAACTCCAAGGTTAGTTCCTGAATACCCTCCTCCTCCTTATCCTCAAAGGTTAAAAAAAGTACATGAGGAGAAGCAATTCAGTAAGTTTCTTGAGATTTTAAAACAAATACACATCAATGTTCCCTTAGTTGAAGCACTTCATCAAATGCCTAATTATGCTAAATTTATGAAAGATGTGCTTTCAAAAAGAAGAAGGTTAGGGGATTTTGAAATAGTTGCTATGTCTAAGGAATGCAGTCTAATTTTACAAAGAAAATTTCCAAGAAAACTAAAGGATCCTGGCAGTTTTACAGTCCCATTCTCAATAGGAAAATCTTATACGGGTCGTGCATTATGTGACTTAGGTGCAAGTATCAACTTAATGCCTAAATCCATATTTACACAACTGGGGATTGGAAATGCTAGACCTACAACAGTAACACTTCAACTTGCTGATAGATCAATAGCTTATCTAGAAGGAATCATTGAAGATATTCTGGTTAAGGTTGACAAATTGTATTTCCTGTAGATTTTTTTATTCTTGATTTTGATGCAGATAAAGAAGTCCCAGTCATTCTTTGGAGACCATTCTTAGCAACTAAGAAAGCACTAATTGATGTGCAAAAAGGAGAATTGACCATGAGAGTATAATGATCAAGAGGTGAAATTCAATGTCATGAATGCTCTGAAGTATCCTGCTGAGGAGAGTGAAGAATGCTCAGCAATCACCACCCTTGACCATTTGGTGCAGAAGCAATTCCAGAAACAATATGATTATGTCACCAGTGCACTAGCACCAGATGCTTCTTCACCTCCTGAAGAAGAAATCTTGGAAAAATACATTTTTTCAAGAAAAGCACCAGCACAAAAGGTATAGTCTAGAACTTTTGAATCTCTTAATTTAGAAGACCCTAACCTTAAAAAGAATTTACCCTCAACTGAACAACCTCCTAAGTTAGAATTGAAAGAACTGCCAAAACATTTGAAGTATGCTTTCTTAGGGGAAGATGATGCACTTCTAGTGATCATTGCCTCTGACTTAACAATAGAGCAGGAGCATGATCTCATTTGTACCTTAAGAAAGCATACAAAAGCTATAGGCTGGCAAATGGCAGACATAAAAGGAATTAGCCCTTCTATATGCATGCATAGGATAAATTTAGAAGATAATTCTAAAAATTATATAGAAGGGCAAAGAAGGCTAAATCCTATAATGAAAGAGGTTGTAAAGAAGGAAATCATTAAGTGGCTAGATGCTGGAATCATATACCCCATATCTGATAGTGCATGGATAAGCCCTATACAATGTGTTCCAAAGAAACGGGGTATGACAGTAATAGCCAATGCATGAAATGAATTGATACCAACAAGAACTGTTACAGGTTGGAGGATTTGTATGGATTATAGAAAACTCAACAAAGCCACAAAGAAAGATCACTTCCCTTTACCCTTCATTGACCAAATGTTAGATAGGTTAGCAGGTAAGGAATTTTATTGTTTCTTAGATGGTTATTCAGGGTACAATCAAATTGCAATAGAACCTGAAGACCAACAAAAAACTACCTTTACATGCCCCTATGGAACATTTGCATTTAGAAGAATTCCTTTTGGACTCTGCAATGCACCTGCAACATTCCAAAGGTGCATGATGTCCATCATTTCTGACTACATTGAGCAATCAATGGAAGTATTCATGGATGATTTCTCAGTCTTTGGAAACACATTTCAAACATGTTTCTCAAATTTAGAGAAAGGTCTGGAAGAAGGCATTGTGTTAGGTCATAAACTATCAAAGAAAGGTCTGGAAGTTGATCAAGCCAAGATTGAGGTCATTGAAAAACTGCCACCTCCAACAACTGTCAAAGGAATCAGAAGCTTCTTAGGCCATGCAGGCTTCTATAGAAGATTTATCAAAGATTTTTCAAGGACATCTAAGCCATTATGTACACTCTTGCAAATTGATGCACCTTTTAACTTTGATGAACCATGTATGGAAGCATTCCAAAAACTCAAAAAACCATTGGTGACTGCACCAGTGATTGTTACACCAGATTGGAGCAGGCCCGTTGAATTAATGTGTGATGCTAGTGACTTTGCTGTAGGAGCTGTCTTAGGGCAAAGGTATGACAAAATCTTTCATTCTATTTATTATGCTAGCAAGACATTAATTGAAGCACAAATGAATTATACTGTAACAGAAAAGGAATTGTTAGCAGTGGTCTTTGCATTTGATAAATTTACATCTTACTTGGTTGGCACCAAAATTATTGTCTATACTGATCATGCTGCCATCAAGTATTTAATTTCCAAAAAAGATGTAAAACCAAGGTTAATAAGATGGATTCTCCTCCTTCAAGAATTTGATCTTGAAATCAAAGACAAAAATGGGGTGGAGAATCAGGTTGTTGATCATTTATCTAGACTTGAAGGTGAAAGAACAGGTACACAAAAGGGAGAGACCAAGGAAAGTTTTCCTGATGAAAAACTATTAGCAATAACTGTGACAGCATCCAGTGCTTTTGCACTTGGTGCAGAAGCACCTAGTACAACTGCACCTTGGTTTGCTGACATTGTTAACTTTCTTGTGAGCAAGGTGGTGCCAGTGGATATGACTTACCAACAAAGAAGGAGATTTTTTTTTACATAATCAAAGATTATCACTGGGATGAGCCATTTTTCTACAAAATGTGTCCAGATCAATTAATGAGGAAATGCATCCCCCAAGAAGAACAGCAAGGAGTGCTTCTGCACTGCCATGCTGCACCATATGGTGGTCACTTTGGATGCAATAGAACAGCAGCTAAGGGTTTACAATCTGGTTAATATTGGCCAACTTTATTTAAAGATGCATACTCAATAGTCAAAACTTGTGGCAAATGTCAAAAAGCAGGTAATATCTCTGAAAAACATGAAATGTCTAGAACCAATATATTAGAAATTGAACTTTTTGATGTTTGGGGCATGGATTTCATGGGTCCATTTCCACCTTCTTTTGGCAAACAATATATCTTGGTAGCTGTTGATTATGTGTCCAAATGGGTAGAGGCAGTAGCATTGCCTAATAATGATGCCAAATATGTTAGCAAATTCCTTTTGAAAAACATTTTTACAAGGCTTGGCACCCCAAGGGAAATTATCAATGATGAAGGATCACATTTTTGCAATAAACTCATTGAAAATCTTCTTGCAAAATATGGGATTAAGCATAAAATTGCTACAGCCTGCCACCCACAAACAAGTGGACAAGCTGAGCTATGTAATAGGGAAATTAAAAGAATGCTTGAAAAAATGGTTGGACCATCAAGAAAAGATTGGTCTTTACATTTAGATGAGGCATTATGGGCATACAGAACATCATTTAAAACACCATTAGGTATGTCCCCCTATAGATTAGTCTATGGCAAAGCATGCCATCTGCCTGTTGAGTGGGAAAACAAATCTTATTGGGCTATGAAAAAGCTAAATTATGATCTCAACAAAGCAGGAGCACAAAGATTTTTAGAGTTGAATGAATTAGATGAATTTAGGCACTTCTCTTATGAGAATGCAGAAATTCAAAACAAAAACCAAGGCTTGGCATGACAAAAAAATCCAATGAAGAGAGCTTAGAGAAGGAGGAATGGTCTTGCTATACAATTCTAGGTTGAAGTTATTTCCTGGAAAACTGAGATCAAGATGGTCAGAGCCATTCAAGCTAATAAAAATTTACCCCCGTGGTGCAGTTAATTTACATGATGCAGCCACAAACACCTCTTTCAAGGTAAATGGGCAGAGAGTCAAAATGTACTATGGTGAACATGTGGTGAGAGATAAACTCACCACCAATTTTCAAAATCTCTAAGAAAAGGAGATAGTCAGGCTGAAAGACTCTTAAAACAAGCGCTTATGGGAGGCAACCCATGTTATTAAATATTTAGCTTTGCAATTTTTTGTTCAATTTAATGTTTTTCAAGTGTTTTGTAGGAACACGGGTTTTTAGTGCTTCTGCACTTAGGTGCATCTGCACCTAGCAGTTCCTCCGTCCTACCGCACCAGAAATTTCAAAAAAATACACTTGGGTGGAAATTTTTTGCCAGCACAACAAATTTGCAGTTGTCATCTGTGGCCAAGACTTCGTGTTGTGTCACCTAGCACCCCACGTGTCATCATGCATGCAGTTACACAAACACACCCCTAACGGCTACTATCCCTCATTAAACCCACGCAAGCCCCCCAAGGTGACCGTTTTCCTTCACCACTAATCACTCTATCACTCCCAGAAACCGCAAATCACCAAATCCCCTTCTTTGTCAAGAAATTCCCAAATTTCTGAGAATACCAAGTTCCATCTTCTTGCGAAAATTCCAAAGTTCCTTGCCAACAATCAACAATGGTTCGCAAACAAAGCGCAAAAAAAACCTCAGGCAAGAGGAGTGCCAGCACAGTCACCTCATCACAACAAATTCCAAAGAAGCAGTCCAGTGCTACTGCACCTGCTTCAAGCACTGTGGATCCTAAATTTGCACATTTCTGGGAAAGAAAATTCCTCCCTGAACGAGGCTACAGTCTGATGAAGGTACACCCTAATCAGAGAGTTCTACTCTGGGATTCAAGGCAACAAACAAGGTAACGTGCATGATCATTCTGTGATAAGAGGTAGAAAAGTTTATTTCAGTTCTACTCTGGGTCTGATTTCAAAGTTAAAATAGAAAAATATGGAAAGAAAGAGATGGAAATAGTTAAGTCTAGAATTGCTGTGCAAAACTCCAAGTGGGATAAGATTTCCAATACTGAATTCAAACTAAAAAATAGATATTTAATCCCTGAGTTAGGCAATTGGTATCTGTTTATTGATTTTTCCATTTTCCCTACATCCCACACATACACACTGTCCAAAGATAGATTGCACCTACTGGATGCAATCTTAACAAGTAAAAATGTGGATGTGGGGAAAATCATCAATAAATAGATTCTGGATTGTGCAGCAAGGAAGGAAGGATTTATATTTTTTCCATGCTTGATCACTGAGCTCTGAATGAAGCAAGGGGTAGATATCAGTTCTGAAGAACATAAACAGAGAAAATATCCTCCAGGCCCACTATCTGCTGAGATGAAAGAAAGAACAAAAATTAAAACTGTAGAAACTAACCTGGTGCAGGAGCACTTAGTGCAAAAGCACCAGGCAGTTTGGAAATTTCGGCAAGAACAACATGAGTGGCTACAACTCAGATTGATGGAGATATCTCAAGTACCAACTCAAATAGAAACCCCAGTGTTTCCAACATGGGTCTTTCAGAATCCAGAAGAAGAAGAAGAAGAAGAAGAAGAAGAAGAAGAAGAAGAAGAAGAAGAAGAAGAAGAAGAAGAAGAAGAAGAAGAAGAAGAAGAAGAAGAAGAAGAAGAAGAAGAAGAAGAAGAAGAAGAAGAAGAAGAAGAAGAAGAAGAAGAAGAAGAAGAAGAAGAAGAAGAAGAAGAAGAAGAAGAAGAAGAAGAAGAAGAAGAAGAAGAAGAAGAAGAAGAAGAAGAGGAAAAAGAGGAAGAGAGAGAAGAAGAAAAGGAAGAAGAAAAGGAGGAAGAGAAGGAAAAGAGTGAAGAGGAAAATAAGAAGAAAAAGATCATGAAAACAAAGAGGGAGACACAAAGGAAGCAGAAAGGGGAGAAGAAGATAATTGAGGAAGAAGAGGAAGAGCTGCTAAGTGAATGGCTAGTTGAGACTGATGAGGATGAGACACTAACAAGAATGGTGAAAGAATTGGAGAAAAATGAATATGAAGAAGATGATGAGAGCATTACTGAAAGTGCTTACAAGAGTGGAGAAGAAGAGGACCAGAATATATGCATGTAGGAATTAGTGAGGAAGAAGTATGAAGACAGAGCCCAAACAGAACCACTCCTCACCCAAGTTACTCCACCAGCCCACCCACAACCAGAAAACACATCAACATCACCATCCACAGGAAAAACACCAACTCCACCAAGATCTAAATCACCATCACCCATCCCACAATCATCACCACCTCCACCCATTAGCCAAGAAACCCAATTTGAAAAAGAGTAATCACCCATCCCTTCTCAGGAGAAAACCCCACCCCAAACCACTGAACCAACATTGGAAACTACTAACATTATGCTTGAGAAACAATCTTTGCAGGCTATTCAAGAAGATCCCAGTGAAGAAGAAGAAATATCTGAAGAAGAAGATCAACCAGCAACAGATGCTTCTGCACCTAGTGCAGATGCATCTCAAAATATTCCAACTGTGACAGTCATACCGAAGAATAAAGAAGATACTGTCAAGCTAGTGCTGGAAGAGTTGGCAAAGAAGAAGAAAGAAGAATTGGGCAACACCCAGAAATTCTTTAAGAAGCATACTGAACTTTCAAAGGGTGTGGTGGAAACAATAGGAGAAGAAGGACAGAGTGCCAAGCAAGCAACTGAGGAGCCTGCAACAAAAGAAGCTGAGGAAGCACAACCTGCAATAGAGGAGGTTGGTGCAGCTGCACCTGGTGCAGAAGCACCTGATACAGAAGCACCTGGGGCAGATGCACCAAAGACTGAAGAGGCAAAGAAGAAAAAATAGAAGGTCAAGCATGTTCCTGTGAGAGCCAGCTCCAGAATCAAAAGTGGTGCCAAGAAAGAGTAAAATCTTTAATGCTGTTATTTTATAAGTACTTTTTGATATCCCACATGTATTAACCCCCCTCCCCATTTTGGAACAAAAATTACTTTTTCTAACTAAACTTAGAGCAGAGAGGACACTGCTCAACTTTAAGTTGGGGGGGGGGGGAGAAAAACACTTTTAAATTACTATATGCATGTGCTGATATGTTTTTGAATAAGTATGCATGTTATGTTTTGTTGTTTACCTATATGCGTACAGTATAGTATAGTTAAATTCAAATTTTATGATGCAATCAACAAAGTTTCTTTTAAGCTTATTCAGAAAATTGTTTTACAAAAACATCAGATACACAAGCTTTTGTTGAGGTGTGTAACACCCTATTCTACCCGGTAAAATAATACGAAAATCAGAGTTTATAAAAAAAATTTCCAACAAACAATGGAGTGCCACACTTGCTTCGTAAAAACAGCAAACAGATTAATTCGCCTGTGAAAACAGATACATAACACTCTACTTTTTTGGATGAACCAATAAACAACCTTTTAGTCTCCAAAAATAAGTCACTTCATTACTACGCAGCGTATTCGCAACAAAACTCAATTCAAAATAATCGTGGCGTCTTTAACCAACTTAAGACACCTCAAAAACAACAAAATAATGACTTTAAGTTCCAACAACAAAATAACATAGCAAAACAATCATAATGAAAACATGTGTTCATTCCCCCCCGAGTGTTACGTATCAGAGCGACGACATCGACTCGATCAAACGAAGGTAAGCAGCCTTCATTCGTGATTACCTGCACGTTACAAACGGAAGGGTAACATTCAAACAGAAGGGGTGAGATATCAAACCATATAATAGGACATATGAAAAAGCAGTATATTAGAATCAGGGGATCTAAATTCACCACTTCACAGCCAACAAACAACTTTGATCAATCACAAGTCATCAACATAATCATTTAAGGATGCAACATGAATACGACTCGAAACTATGCATATGCATGTGGTACCATCGGAGCAGAACTCCCAACGTAAAAATCTGCCAATAAATAGAGGCATCAACAACATAATCTTTCAACATAATTTTCCAATCCAGGCCAACGTGTAATGCCATGCATGCGAGGCGATGATGAATACTCAGGCAGTCAATAACAATAGCTACGTAACAGCACAACAACAACGGGATCTCAACGTTGGCCATAGGCCTACAACGTAACACATGCCAATAAATAGAGGCAATACAACTAGGTGCAACATTATCAACAATTCAACAACGGAGTCAACAATTTAGCAACTTAACAATTTTAACAGTGTAACAACTCAACCAACGGTTAACAACTTCCACAATCAACGATTAATAATTTAACGACTAAACCAACAATTAGCCAACCGTGGGCCTAAATATATATTCAACATCAACAAATCGTTTCAAGCCACAACCATAGAATTCACGCTTGGGCAGCCACATTTGGCGCCCTTGGCGCCCACTGCGCCCAGCAACAACACAGGGAAGCCACACTTGGCGCCCTTGGCACCCACTGCGCCCAGAACAACAACAGGACAGCCACACTTGGCGCCCTTGGCACCCAAGGCGCCCAGCAATAGCACAGGGAAGCCAACATGGCGCCCATGGCGCCCACTGCGCCCAGAACAATAGCAGGGCAGCCACACTTGGCACCCTTGGCGCCCAAGGCGCCCAGCAACAGAACAGGGCAGCCAACATGGCGCCCAAGGCGCCCAGTGCGTCAGAACAACGACAGGGCAGCCAAACTTGGCGCCCATGGCGCCCAGTGCGCCAGAAACATCAGCAACAGGGAAGCCAGACTTGGCGCCCATGGCGCCTAGTGCGCCAGCAACATCAGCAACCGGGCAGCCAGACTTGGCGCCCATGGTGCCCAGTGCGCCAGAACAACAACAGGGCAGCCAGACATTGGCGCCCTTGGCGCCCAGTGCGCCAGAACAGCAACAACATCAAAATGGCGCCCATGGTGCCCAGCGCACCAGCGGCATGCAACCAAACAGGCGGCCACCTACGGCGCCCTTGGCGCCCAGCGCACCAGCGCCCAGCAACAACCACAATCGGCGGCCAGGACCAAATTTTCCCATCATTGTTCAAAAACCCTAAACCGAATTCATCATCAACCTAAATATTTCAAGCATCAACAAATCAATTCAAGCATCAACAATCGGTTTCAAGGATTAATCAAACACCTAGGGTTCCTTATCTTCCTACATAAAGCCCTTCATATACCCGATTATAGAGTTAGAACCCCACCCTTACCTTGGATTGAAGTTGAAACTCTCCTTGGTCCTTGCCCTAGCTCTCTTCGCCGCTCCCTCTCTATGGCTCTCTCTCAATCCTTATTTTTTTTCTTCTAAATGAGCAAACCCTAAAATAACACCTATTTATAATTTATTTAGTCTTATGGGCTTTCTCATACACTTATGCGATATTAGCTTCATGGGCCTTCTTTACACCCCTTATTTTACTACTCCTAACACCAACAATAGGCCCACATACGAAAATATATTTTTACTTTAATATTTTCCTACCACTTAATTTCCTAAATAATTCAATTAAATAATTAATTAAATATTCGGGGCGTTACAAGGTGCATCAAATGGTTTTTATAGTTCAAAAGTAAGATTTGAGAGTTTTTGAAGCATGATCAGCTTGAAATCTTTTTCACAAAACTTAACCAAATGCATTCTTTGAACTGATTTTTAATGAGGAAAAAAAGAAAAAGAAAAGAAGCCTTATTTTCTCCCCAAAAAATCAATTTTTATCATTACCTTGACACATCAAAACAGAGTTTTGAAAAGAACCTTGCTATATGAAAAACTATCTGATACAAAAAGAATTTTTAGAAAACCAAGGTCAAAAACAAATTTTTACTAAAAATATAAAAAGCATAAAGAAATAAGTTTGGGGGAATTTCCATGAATACTAAGGCTGAGTATAAGAAGCTTAGAGGTGTCAATGAAAAAGGTTACCAAAATACACTACAAAAGAGCCAAAATGTTATGAGCTAGCCATATTGACCCAAATCATTAAACTGAACCTGTTCTAGTAGTGCATTTGGTTTGAAAGAAAAGAAATGCAAACGAAAAGAAAAGAAGTAAGGAAAAACAAAAACCAAAGAAAAAAGTATGCATAAGGAGGTCAGTGAGGAGGGAAATACTTGCTACAAGTATTGAAATATAGTGTCAAGTGCAGCTGCATTCATGTGCTTCTGCACCGTTACAAAAAGTTCAGTGCTTCTGCACTTCACAAAAATATTCAGTGCATCTGCACCAAAGTGCTTCTGCACCAACAAAAAGAACCACCACAAATAAGTATAGTGCATTGACTCAACAGTTTTTAAATGCTCAATCAAAGTCCTTATTTGTACTTAAAGCCCCCCAAGTCTTGAGGATGTTGTTAGTCTAGTCTATATTTTGAAACATCTTTGTTTTGATCAAACGTGTTCTAAAATTTTCCAAAAGTTAAGGAGAAACTTTTCACTTAGTTTTGGAACTGATTGGATCTTAGTAGGGCACACACTCACACAAATGAGTTTTAATAAACTTTGGATGTTTAGGGAATTCAAAGGCACAAGGAGAAAATGTTCTGAAAAGTGAAGTTCATCAAATGCAAAATCATTCTTTGAAAAGATATAAGCTGATCTGTTCTTCTTTAAATTGAAATCCTACTTGTATTTTCTTTTTGTCATTACTTGAGGACAAGCAATGATTTAAATTTGGGGGTGTGATAACTCTAATTTATAAAGAGTTATTTATACATCTAAACATAACAAATTGCTTGAAACCAAAGTATAAAGTATGTTAAATATAGTGGTATTAGTAAAATAACAACATTCTAGGAATTCTGTGATGAATAAAGCATTTTGTATATATATATTGGTATGTTTGATGTGTTTGTTCAGTTTACCTACAGATGATGCTTCTGCACCACAATGCTTCTGGAGAATGTCGCCAGGGATCAACGATGTGTTATTATTGCAAAGGCGAAGGGCATTATGCTAACGAATGCCCGTTGAAGAAGAAGAATCGAGAAGGGAATTCTAACTCTGCAAGCGGAAAGGTATTTGTGTTGGACGCTCAGAAAGGCGAAGCCGATGCCGGATCAGCGAAAGGTATATTGTGTGTTGTTTGTTCTGATTGGTCCAATTTTGAGGACAAAATTTTTAAAAGTTGGGGTGATTGTAATATCCCCAATTATCGCTATTTAAATTGTTGGCGTAAATTAATTATTAGTGATTTATTAAATTGATTGAATTTATTTAAATTGAAAATGATTTTTGTTGATTGATTAAGTATAAGTTTTATGTGTGATTGATAATTAATTAAAGTTAAGTTAAGTAATTAGAGTGGAAAGGAGTCATAGGGAATGAAGCTAGTAAGTGAGGGGTAGAACTGTCTTTTCCCTATACCCCATATTTATACCCCTTTTCAGCTGAACCTAAAGGAGAACATATCATTTTTCTAAGTCTAGATACAACAAGCTGAAGAGAGGAAGAGAGGGGAGAGGGCGTGGGTTGTGAGGGAGGAAGAGAGGAGGAACTTCTCAAAAATCCATTGCATGTTCAATCCAAGGGCACAACCATGATCAGCTCACCTTCCTCTTTCCATTGATCACCAACTCGACATCATCTTCCTCCCCCTCCATAAATCACCATTGGAGACCCATTCAAGCTCCACCATGCCAAACACAAAATCTGAACCTTGCATGTTGAAATGGGGAGCTAGGGAGTACATCCTAGGGCCAGCAAGGGGTAATAGAAGTGTCAAGCATGAAGTATTAGAGTCACTAGAGGTGTTGGTGCTTTGCAAATTCGAAATTTGTGGGAGCTGAGTTTGATTCGGACAGTTTTTGGAGTGAATTTGGAGAGTTCGTGAGTTGCCGTGGTCCTTGTCGTAAAGTCTCGGTGTCTATTGCCATTGTCGTCCAAGAGGTGAGTTCTATACTCACTAGGGATTTAGATATCATGTGTCATGTACTCTGAAACCGCTTTATGAAAGTCTCGCATTTAAATCATGAACTCGATTGAATTGTTGGCGTGAATATCGTGAAATTTCCATGTCATGATTGTGGATTGATTGATTGTTATATGGTTGAATTGTGCCTGGAAATATATGTATGAAATCTGTTTGAAGGTTGGGAGTTGATCGGGTTATGGATTGGAAACGATCGGAAAGCGAAACGGAACGAAAACAACAAAACATGCACACTGCCCAGGGCACACGGGTCGTGCGCCCCATGCACCCGGGTCGTGCGCCAGTTTCTGGACCTCTGCCCAGGGCACACGGGTCGTGCGCCCCATGCGCCCGAGTCGTGCGTCTATGTCTGATGCCGGACCCCGAATTTCCGTTTCGTCGTTCCTTTCAGTTCCAAACCTCTTCTGATCTCCTCCTCAACCAAATGGGATGATGTGACCCTATTAATACCATTGTTTGGCTATGATTAAAGTGGTAGAGTTGATCGGGAAGTAATTAGAGATCGGACGGAATGATACGATAAATGATAGTCACGCACGGATCGTGTGTATGGGCGCACGAGTCGTGCGTGGTCTTCGGGTTGCCTCTTTTAAAAAGTGTTTTAAGTCATTCCGAACGATTCCAATTACTTTCTAATCCTTCCTTCCACCTTCCCCAAAGATACTATAATGGAATTACCCTGAAATGAGTGGTATTTGATTGTGTTTGGATATGTTTGGATTCTGTTCAGGTGCAGTGAATGCTCATGTGATTGACCATTGGTTTCATGTTATGACTTTGTGACTGATATAAGTGTTGGACTGACTCATTGAGTAAGGTTATTAAGTTGAGTTGGCAAACATTAGTAATCCATGTGAGATCACTAAATTATAAGGTTAAGTTAATAACTAGATCACCTAATGTTCCGAATAAGATTAGGTCATGTTAGAACTCAGTGAATGAGTATGCTTTCAGGTTAGGCTCAGTGATTGAGCAGTTTTCATTGTTCATTGTTATTGTATATTGTATATGCATCATTGTTTAGGCTCAGTGATTGAGCATAGTTCATTGTTGGGGTGACGACCCTAATTCAAATTAGTGTGCTGGGGGAGAGGAAGTCATGATCCTTATGAACCTAGGCTCCATCAGGGACCCACTAGTGATTAGTGGGGACGGGTTCACCGGAAGCTTATTATGCCAAGTGACCGGTGACACGCTAAGAATCATTGTTAGGCTCAGTGATTGAGCATAGTTCATTGTTAGGCTCAGTGATTGAGCATAGTTCATTGTTAGGCTCAGTGATTGAGATTAGTTCTGCCACATAGTCAACTTTGAGGACTATGAGTTTTAGATAATGAATCAAGCATAATTGAACCGAGAGAATTAGTAAGGGGTCGCGATAGGACTCACTGAGACAAGTTGTCTCACCCAATCCATTGTTGTTGTTTTTCAGTTAAGCAGGGAAAGTTGAAGACAGTGAGGCATGGCTATGAAGATGCTTGAGGAGCAGCCGCTATCTTTATCTCTTTATGTCTTGTATTTCAGTTTCCCTTGTATTTCTGTATTTCTATCTAGTACCTTAAGATTACTCGATTGTACGACTTATGTATTTCAAGTTGTAAATCGCTTCCGCAGACTTTCGGTTTTGAGTATTGAACACTAGTTGAGGGTGTAAGGACCGACTTTATTTGTATTCAGTTCAGTTATTTTAAGCACGTTTGATGAGTGATTCATCGAAGTTTAGTATGTGTTCAATATGTTAAAAGGAAAGTCACTCTGATGTATGCCAGTAGTGCGCTTCGGTAGTTTCTACAAGTTAGAAATTAACGGGGTGTTACAATTGGTATCAGAGCAGTTCGACCTAATCGGACTTAGAATCATGAGTCTCTTAAGTCCTCTAAGTGTGATTCCTCTTAGTATGCTATTAGACGTTTAGCCTGATCAACTAAACACTTTGTGCATATTTCGCAGAATCATGGCTGGTGGAAGTAGGAGAAGCGTCCCTGTTGATCCTCATACCGAATGGATGCAGAATGTCATCGAGACGCAACAGAAGATGATGAATGACATGATGCAAATGCAGCAGCAGCAGATGGCTCAAATGGCTCAGATGCATCATGAGAGGATGGATCAACAACAACCAAATGTTCAACAACCTCCTCTGGAAGATCCGAATAGGGCTTACTTTCGTTTCCAGAAAATGAATCCCCAAAGTTTCAAGGGAGAACCTGAGGTAATAGTATCACATTTCTGGTTGGATTCGATGGAGAAGATTTTTAGGACTCTTCAATGCAGCGAAGAAGAGAAGGTTCTCTTTGCCGCCCATATGCTCGAGGAAGATGCTCAAACCTGGTGGACCAATGCTCATGAACTAATGGTGAATCAGGGAACTCCGGTTACCTGGGCCAACTTCAAAGAAATGTTTTCTGGTCACTTCTTCCCTCCGGTGATGAAGTTAAGCAAGCAAGCCGAGTTTTGTCAACTTAAGGTAAGGTGAGATGTCAGTGGGTGAGTTCACCGCCAAGTTCGAAAGGCTGTCACAGTTTTATCAATTGGCAAAGCATGCCCCTAATGATAAGTGGAAGATGCAGATGTACAAGGCAGGTCTTCGTGCGGATGTGGCCCAAGGTCTTAGCTCTTATGCTATGACCAGTTATGCTGGACTGGTGCAGCAAGCTTATGTTGCAGAGGCAGATCTCAACAAGATGTATGAGGAAAGGAAAGCGTATCGGAAAGAGAAGAGGAAAACTTTGGAATTGTCATCCCCAAGTGATGAACCAAGGAGTACCTACCACAAAGGGAAGCAACCTACAGCATCCGAACTACTAAGGTCCGGTAAGTGTCCGAAATGTGGAAGGCCTCACACTGGAGAATGTCGCCAGGGATCAACGATGTGTTATTATTGCAAAGGCGAAGGGCATTATGCTAACGAATGCCCGTTGAAGAAGAAGAATCGAGAAGGGAATTCTAACTCTGCAAGCGGAAAGGTATTTGTGTTGGACGCTCAGAAAGGCGAAGCCGATGCCGGATCAGCGAAAGGTATATTGTGAGTTGTTTGTTCTGATTGGTCCAATTTTGAGGACAAAATTTTTAAAAGTTGGGGTGATTGTAATATCCCCAATTATCGCTATTTAAATTGTTGGCGTAAATTAATTATTAGTGATTTATTAAATTGATTGAATTTATTTAAATTGAAAATGATTTTTGTTGATTGATTAAGTATAAGTTTTATGTGTGATTGATAATTAATTAAAGTTAAGTTAAGTAATTAGAGTGGAAAGGAGTCATAGGGAATGAAGCTAGTAAGTGAGGGGTAGAACTGTCTTTTCCCTATACCCCATATTTATACCCCTTTTCAGCTGAACCTAAAGGAGAACATATCATTTTTCTAAGTCTAGATACAACAAGCTGAAGAGAGGAAGAGAGGGGAGAGGGCGTGGGTTGTGAGGGAGGAAGAGAGGAGGAACTTCTCAAAAATCCATTGCATGTTCAATCCAAGGGCACAACCATGATCAGCTCACCTTCCTCTTTCCATTGATCACCAACTCGACATCATCTTCCTCCCCCTCCATAAATCACCATTGGAGACCCATTCAAGCTCCACCAAGCCAAACACAAAATCTGAACCTTGCATGTTGAAATGGGGAGCTAGGGAGTACATCCTAGGGCCAGCAAGGGGTAATAGAAGTGTCAAGCATGAAGTATTAGAGTCACTAGAGGTGTTGGTGCTTTGCAAATTCGAAACTTGTTGGAGCTGAGTTTGATTGGGACAGTTTTTGGAGTGAATTTGGAGAGTTCGTGAGTTGCCGTGGTCCTTGTCGTAAAGTCTCGGTGTCTATTGCCATTGTCGTCCAAGAGGTGAGTTCTATACTCACTAGGGATTTAGATATCATGTGTCATGTATTCTGAAACCGCTTTATGAAAGTCTCGCATTTAAATCATGAACTCGATTGAATTGTTGGCGTGAATATCATGAAATTTGCATGTCATGATTGTGGATTGATTGATTGTTATATGGTTGAATTGTGCCTGGAAATATATGTATGAAATCTGTTTGAAGGTTGGGAGTTGATCGGGTTATGGATTGGAAACGATCGGAAAGCGAAACGGAACGAAAACAACAAAACATGCACACTGCCCAGGGCACACGGGTCGTGCGCCCCATGCACCCGGGTCGTGCGCCAGTTTCTGGACCTCTGCCCAGGGCACACGGGTCGTGCGCCCCATGCCCCCGAGTCGTGCGTCTATGTCTGATGCCGGACCCCGAATTTCCGTTTCGTCGTTCCTTTCAGTTCCAAACCTCTTCTGATCTCCTCCTCAACCAAATGGGATGATGTGACCCTATTAATACCATTGTTTGGCTATGATTAAAGTGGTAGAGTTGATCGGGAAGTAATTATAGATCGGACGGAATGATACGATAAATGATAGTCACGCACAGATCGTGTGTATGGCCGCACGAGTCGTGCGTGGTCTTCGGGTTGCCTCTTTTAAAAAGTGTTTTAAATCATTCCGAACGATTCCAATTGCTTTCTAATCCTTCCTTCCACCTTCCCCAAAGATACTATAATGGAATTACCCTGAAATGAGTGGTATTTGATTGTGTTTGGATATGTTTGGATTCTGTTCAGGTGCAGTGAATGCTCATGTGATTGACCATTGGTTTCATGTTATGACTTTGTGACTGATATAAGTGTTGGACTGACTCATTGAGTAAGGTTATTAAGTTGAGTTGGCAAACATTAGTAATCCATGTGAGATCACTAAATTATAAGGTTAAGTTAATAACTAGATCACCTAATGTTCCGAATAAGATTAGGTCATGTTAGAACTCAGTGAATGAGTATGCTTTCAGGTTAGGCTCAGTGATTGAGCAGTTTTCATTGTTCATTGTTATTGTATATTGTATATGCATCATTGTTTAGGCTCAGTGATTGAGCATAGTTCATTGTTGGGGTGACGACCCTAATTCAAATTAGTGTGCTGGGGGAGAGGAAGTCATGATCCTTATGAACCTAGGCTCCATCAGGGACCCACTAGTGATTAGTGGGGACGGGTTCACCGGAAGCTTATTATGCCAAGTGACCGGTGACACGCTAAGAATCATTGTTAGGCTAACTGATTGAGCATAGTTCATTGTTAGGCTCAGTGATTGAGCATAGTTCATTGTTAGGCTCAGTGATTGAGATTAGTTCTGCCACATAGTCAACTTTGAGGACTATGAGTTTTAGATAATGAATCAAGCATAATTGAACCGAGAGAATTAGAAAGGGGTCGCGATAGGACTCACTGAGACAAGTTTTCTCACCCAATCCATTGTTGTTGTTTTTCAGTTAAGCAGGGAAAGTTGAAGACAGTGAGGCATGGCTATGAAGATGCTTGAGGAGCAGCCGCTATCTTTATCTCTTTATGTCTTGTATTTCAGTTTCCCTTGTATTTCTGTATTTCTATCTAGTACCTTAAGATTACTCGATTGTACGACTTATGTATTTCAAGTTGTAAATCGCTTCCGCAGACTTTCGGTTTTGAGTATTGAACACTAGTTGAGGGTGTAAGGACCGACTTTATTTGTATTCAGTTCAGTTATTTTAAGCACGTTTGATGAGTGATTCATCGAAGTTTAGTATGTGTTCAATATGTTAAAAGGAAAGTCACTCTGATGTATGCCAGTAGTGCGCTTCGGTAGTTTCTGCAAGTTAGAAATTAACGGGGTGTTACACTTTGTCACAAATCACATGGAGCACATGCCCACATGCATAAGGAGGCGCCCACCATAAACATCATCATGAAAAGCTACTCACCTAAAGACATATGGCCTTACACAATTGGACCTCTCCATATGGAAATGTGCTGAACTCAATCTCCACATCTAAAGATCAGAAAAGCAACCATGGTTAAGCCTCCTTAGGTTAACTTGGTTTTCAAGCAAACCCTCAAGCAAAGGAAATCTCCAAGGCTCTAAAAAGGGCTCCCACTTCTCACTTGAAGAGCATCGCATATCTCACTTCATAATATGTAGATCATACACTTTACTTATAATTTAGTAGTTTTATTTCTTATGGTTTTTATACTAGATAGTTGGCAAGAAGGTGAGGAAGGAATCGACAACTTCTTCCTTCACTTCTTCATCAACTTTGTTAGGTACAACTGCACCAGGAAGTCCGTGCTTCTGCACTGCAGGGCAATTTTATGCAAGAGTGCTTCAATCAGTGTAATCTCTACCTTATTGATATCTCTTGTATTTTCATCTATATTAATATGTTTCATTTCATCCATCTTTGCCTTGCAATGCATATTATGAGCTAAACCTTTTTGGTTGAGATGTTCTAACTTTATAATGAACTTTTGAGTAAGTTATTGTGCTTTTTAGTGTTGCAAGCATTTTGGGTCTTGTGTTATACTACATCCATCTTATTTTAAGGTTGATCACTTAGAATAAGTAGAGTTATATTCACAGACACGGTTTATAATAAGAAATCAAGACTAATAAGGGTGAGTGTTTTACTGAAGGCTTTGTTAACTTGTGTAATAAAGAAAACTTTATTAAAACCATGTTAAGTCCTAGACATGGGATAACATAGTCCTTAGGGTGAAACAGTGAGTACTTCAAAGGCAGGAGGGAACTTATTTAGCAAGCCCAGACATGGGAAGCTTGTAACGAAACTCTGAAGAAAGTAGCTGAAAAGCACACACTTATGCAACTGCACTCAATGCAACTGTACCTTGGTGCTTCTGCATCACTAAAAGCATAGAAACTCTCAAAAGAACATTATTTAGTGAAAACATCTTTACCATATTTCTCAACTGATTTCGTTCGTATTCTTTTACATATTTGCATTCTATTTTTACTTAACTGAAAAACCCCAAAATTTGTGAGTAGAATAGTAGTACTAATTTATATGCTTTCTAAACATACATAAAGTTAATCCAATCCCTGTGGGTTCGACCTTTCTTATCATTGTATTACTTGTTTGTGACTGTGTATACTTGCACATCTTTTCACACACCAATCATGGCGGACCCACATAGAGCTGAGGGGGTTCAGTTGAACCCCCTGAAAAAAAAAATTACACTTATAACCCAAACCCCCTGAAATTTTGTTTTTGAACCCCCTAAAAATTTTAAATTGCACCAGTAAACCAAGTTTTGCACCCATTTGACCCTGGCCTTAAAAAATTTGACACCCCTGACCCCGAGGTCCTGGGTCTGCCACTGCTTAGAATGCGTTTCCAGATAGGAGCTATCACTACCACAAAAAAGGCTTTTTGAATCGGTTATTTGGCACATTTGGAGTCGGTTATTTGCCGTTTCGAATACCGCCGATTCTAAAGGTGATAACATTTAGAATCGGTTAAATAACCGATTAAAAATGACAATGTTTTGAATCGGTTATATAAACAATCGATTCTAATTGTCAGTTTATAAATAGACATTTGGAATCGGTTATTTATATAACCGATTCTAAATGTCTGTTTATAAATAGACATTTTGAATCGGTTGTTTATATAACCGATTCTAAATGTCAGAAGCTTGTCAGAAGTTTGTTCCTGTTTATTTTCTTCCCATTTTTTTTCAATCACCTAATAACATTTTTACAGCAACTCATAATAATACATAAATATGTTTCTTTCAATTCAATTCAGCAACTACATATTTCTTTCATTTCAGCAACTATATATACACCATCAGCTAAAACATAGAACTAAATACATATGTCTTTCGATTCAGCAACTAGTGTTTCAAATACCTATAACAAAAATGCTAAACCTGAGAAACCTGCTGGACAAATACATATATATCAAATAACTGAGACACTAATTCATGTACTATAACAAATACATATATATATATATATATATATATATATATATATATATATATATATATATCAAACTTAACGCTTTCCACAAAAAGAAAATCAACATATATTTCCTGCTGGACAAATCTTCAAATAAAATTCCGCCCAAAGCTTGCGGACCTCCAAAATTTCCTTATGAGTGTATGCCTTTCGGTTATCAAATACCTACAAAAGGTCCATAAAAAAACTCAGCACAATGAGAACTAAAAAGACACAGTATTAAAGAAAGAAACAGATTGTAGATTTATGAGTGTATGCCTTCTGACTATGCTTTTAGATTTACAAAACAATAGGCCAATTAGTACAGTATTAAAGAAACAAACAGAATGGTTCTCAGGTTTTACCCTAACTTGTGAGACCTATAACTCGAGCTACACAAGTCCAAATTCAACCAAATCGATGCCAAAATGACCAAAATTCAGTCTAGTTTTAAATCACTAACCCTCATAATTTTTGGATTAACAGAACACTACTAGTTTCAAAAAGACTGAACCTATGTCCAGATTTCCCAAAATAGTGAGTTTAACATCAAAATCACTCAATTTGACACCAAATTTCGTACAGTAATATGATGTCTAGTTTCTTACTATGCTTTTAGATTTACAAAACAATAGGCCAATTAGTACAGTATTAAAGAAACAAACAGATTGGTTCTCAGGTTTGACAGTTTCTGTCCTTCAACTTCAAACAGCCGTAAATTGACCAAAACTTAACCAAATAATCCAAGTGATGGCCCTTCTTCTGTCTCAGTTACCCCAGTGCTCAATGTAAATGGATCCAACTATCACAGCTGGGCTAGATCCATGAAAAGAGCACTTGGTGGGAAAAATAAGCTTGATTTTGTCGATGGAATCATTGAGGAACCAGATTCCTTTAATCCCTCTTACAAGTCTTGGTCTAGATGCAATATGTTGGCTCATTCATGGATCATGAACTCAGTTGCTGAATCCATTGGCCAAAGCATAGTTTTTCTTGAAAATGCCATAGATGTTTGGAATGAACTTAAAGAAAGATTTTCACAAGGAGACCTTGTTCGAGTTTCAGAACTACAATGTGAGATTTATGCCTCTAAGCAAGGTGCTTTGTCTGTCACAGAATACTTCTTAGAACTTAAGGTCTTATGGGAAGAATTGGAGGCATATTGGCCTGAACCTAAGTGTGGTTGTCCTAGAAAATGTGTTTGTACAACTGGAATCAGTTTGTCACAGCAACACTATGAATTGAGCAAAGTTATCAGATTCTTAACAGGATTAAATGATAACTTTGCAATGATAAAATCTCAGATCCTTATCATGCAGCCTCTACCAAAGTTAAACAAAATATTTTCACTTGTGATACAACATGAAAGGCAATTTCCTCAAAATGAAGAATCTAAAATCCTAGCAAGCAATGTTGACACTAGGAGAGGACAAGGAAAACCACGAGGTGGATATACCTCGGGATATAGCAATAGAAATGGAGGCAAGGTCTGCACTCAATGTGGAAAGACGGGCCACACAGTGGATACTTGCTACAAGAAACACGGAATTCCACCACATTGGAAAAGGAGCAATGCCAATGCTGTTGCTGCAGAGGACTCTGGTGAATCAGTTGAAAAGGAAGAAGAGAAACCTGCTCATTCAGGCATTTCGCAGGAACAATATGAGAAACTAATCAACTTACTTGAAGGAAGTTCAACCTCAGGAACTTCAACTAGTCAAGCCAACTGTGTAGCAAAACATGGTATGCATTCTTTCGAGCAATCTCATTCAGGTATTCTTCCTACAGTTAATGCCTCATAGTCTAGTCAACTTGGCTCTTGGATAGTGGACTTAGGAGCTACTGATCACATATGTTTTTCTCTAAATTGCTACAAAACCTATATTCCTATTAAACCTGTCAGTGTAAGATTACCAAATGGTAACACTGTTCTATCAAAATTTAAAGGAACAGTCCAGTTTTCCCCATCTTTCAGCATTGATAATGTTTTATATGTTCCTCAGTTTTCCTTAAACCTGATCTCAGTCACCAAATTAATGCTTGACACTAAAGAAGTCAATTTTTGTGATTTGAAATGTACCATTTAGGACTTGAAGACACAGGAGATGATTGGTTCGGGTGTGATGCATGAGGGACTTGTATTTCTGATAATTGATGAATGTAGAGCTAATTACATCAATGCTGGAGATGAAGGGACAGAGACACTACCTAATTCTGCCTTATGGCGTTTTAAACTTGGTCATCTTTCAAATAATAGAATGAAGCTTATGCTTAGAGATTTTCCTTTCGTTAATGTTGATGAATGATCCATTTGTGACATTTGTCACTTTTCCAAGCACAAAAAGTTACCTTATGTACTGAGTTCTAGTAGAGCTACTAAATGCTATGATATGATACATTTTGATATATGGGGTCCTATTTCCACACCTTCCATACATGGTCATAGATATTTTCTCACTGCATTAGATGATTACAGTAGATATACATGCATGGATCATCATGTTAAAATCCAAGAGTGAAGTTAGTAATCATGTGAGAAATTTGATAGCTATACTTGAAAAACAAAATAATGCCAAAGTCAAAATTGTTAGAAGTGACAATGGACCAGATTTTTCCCTCACTGAATTGTATTCATCAAAAGGGATTATACATCAAACTAGTTGTGTAGAGACACCACAACAAAATGGTAGAGTAGAAAGAAAGCACCAACATATTCTAAATGTAGGGAGAGCCCTTCTTTTCCAATCCAAACTACCAAAACAATTTTGGTCGTATGATGTACTACATGCTACATACATCATAAATAGAGTCCCCAGCCCTCTTCTTGAAAACAAATCACCATATTTTCTCACTAAAGGTGCATTACCTGATTTGAATGAATTGAAAGTGTTTGGATGCCTCTGCTATGCATCAACACTCCAAGCTCATAGAACCAAACTTGAACCTAGGGCTAGAAAATGTATTTTCTTAGGCTATAAGGCAGGGGTCAAAGGAGCTGTTCTTCTTGATTTAAACAACAAACAAGTGTTTATCTCAAGGAATGTTACCTTTCATGAGCATGTCTTACCTTACCATAGTAACCATCCCCTGTCTAGATGGAATTATTTTACCCAACAAAATCAGGATACAGTGACTGAGCCGATTGAAAACTCTCCCATCACTGCATCCAATGATACAGTAGCAGAAACAGTTCCCCCAGAAACTGTCTCTGCAGATACTGTGATAGAGCCAAGAAAGTCTCAAAGGGAAAGACATCAACCATCATATTTATCAGAATACATATGCACCCTCTCATCATCATCACCTCAATCATGATCTCCAGGTACTTCTTATCCCATTTCAAAGTTTCATTCCTTTTGCAATTTGTCTTCTGCTCAACAAAGTTTCTCTCTGTCCTTAACTGCCACAAAGGAGCCTAGTTCCTATGATGAAGCTTGCAAAGATTCATGTTGGACAGAAGCCATGAGGAGAGAATTGGAAGCCTTGAAAAGGAATGAAACTTGGGAAATTGTAGATTTGCCCCTCAATGTGAAACCAATAGGCTGCAAATGGGTTTACAAGATAAAACACAAAGCTGATGGCTCCATTGAGAGATACAAGGCTAGACTGGTTGCAAAAGGATACAATCAAATTGAAGGATTGGACTTCTTTGATACCTTCAGCCCTGTGGCTAAACTTACTACCGTCAGAATGTTATTGGCTGTTGCTTCTATGAAGGGTTCAAATTTACATCAATTGGATGTAAATAATGCCTTTCTTCATGGTGATTTGAATGAAGATGTATATATGGAAATTCCTAAAGGAGTGCAAAGTGATAAGATCAATCAAGTGTGCAAATTAAAAAAGTCTTTATATGGACTTAAGCAAGCCAGCAGAAAGTGGTATGAGAAGCTCTCTTCCTTGTTACTCACACAAGGATACAAACAATCCAGCTCAGATTATTCCTTATTCACTAACTGAAAGGAATAGCATTTCACTGCTCTTCTTGTTTATGTTGATGATGTTATCTAAGCAGGTAATTGCTTAGAAGAATTCACTAGAATCAAAGCCATACTGGACACTAATTTCAAAATCAAGAATCTGGGATCTCTGAAATACTTCCTTGGCCTCGAAGTATCTCAAAGCAAAGCTGGAATATCAATCTGCCAAAGGAAATACTGTCTTGATTTATTACATGAATCTGGTCACCTTGGTTCCAAACCAGCCACTACTCCATTGGACTCTAATGTTAAACTGCACAGTGACTCAGCTGAGCCCTATGCAGATCCTAATTCATATAGGAGATTGATTGGAAGTGTAACACCCCCTTTCTACCCTTTTATTTTACTTAAGAAAAGCAGAGTTCAAAATCATTTTCGATTTCACCACGAGGGTGTCACACATACGTCAAAATAAAAACCTCAAGTCTCAAATAAAATAGTACGTCGTCAAAGGTGCAATACATAGCACTCCACAATAGGGAGACCTCAAAACATCGAAAACTACGTAATAAAATCCAACATCAACGCAGCAGAAAGTAATTCAACTCATCAACAGTATAAAAATTCAAGTACATCAGCAAAGCATCAAATACATCCCGCCAGGTGCTACGTATCAGAGCATGACGACTCGACTCAAGAAGTGAAGCTAAGGCATTCACTGGGAATCACCTGCACGTTACCAACACGGGGGTAACATTCAAACAGGAAAGGGTGAGCATCATTTCAATCCATATAATAGAAAATATGATAAGTACTAATCGTAGGCTACGCACTAGAACAATCAGCATCCAAAACACTCAACATTCACATCACAAGCATCATTCACATCACTTACGATAACTCATCCCATGTCATGTAGGCTTATGAAATGCAACCCACTCGCGGGCATATGCATGAGGTACCTTTTCACAAACGTCGCTTAGCCCTTAAGGCCTCATCGTCACTTAGCCACTCAGGCCTCAAAAACGTCACTGGGTTTATGCATATGGGCATGAGACACTATGACATGCACCACTCACAAACACACAAATACACAAATACTCAAATCATAGTCAACTATGTGACCCGTCACTTACCGGTTTGCTCGCAAGAACACATCACCTGTCAAATTCACAATTCACACAACAACAACATCACTTAGCCTTTTAGGCCTTAACATCACTTAGCCTCTTGGGCCTCAAACGTCACTGGGTTTCATCATCACTCTTACACAGATGTCATCAACTCACACAATAGCCACTAAGGGCGAAAACGTCATTTACTAGCCACCAAGGGCATCATCGTCATTTACACATCACTATAAATAATAATAGCCACTAAGGGCAAAACAGTCATTTAACTAGCCACTAGGGGCATCATCGTCATTTACACATCACTATAAATAATATTGGCCTCTAAGGGCAAAACCGTCCTTTACTTGTCATTAGAAAGAAGATTAGCCACTAAGGGCAAAACAGTCTTTTACACGTCATAAATAATAATAATAGCCACTAAGGGCGAAACAGTCATTTAACTAGCCCCGAAGGCATCATCGTCAAAATCATCATTTTTGACATTACTTTGTTAAAACCACCGGTCGTACGCAAAAGAGAATTTTTAAAGGCACCCAAAACATCTTTTCATTGTCACGGCAACGGTCACCGGGAACAGCCACTTGGGGCGCCCCAGCAACCTTCAGAAATTCTAAGTTTTTATTTTTAAAAATGGAACACACAGATGGACAACGGAAAATGCTTCACAACGCTTTTTGAATCGTTCAAAACGGATATCCGGGTCAAAAGTTATAGCGAAAACAGTTTTCGAAAATATTTCGGGACATCCTGAAAACTGGCGCCATGGGCGCCCAGCGCCCAGGCACCTGGCGCCCAGCAAGGCGCAACACGCACACGCAACACACGGGCGCTCAGCGCCCAGCGCCTGGCGCCCAGCGCCTTGGCGCAACACACACGCACACGCGCACAGCCGGGCGCTCAGCGCCCAGCGCCCGGCGCCCAGCGCCTTGGCGCAACACACACACACGCGCATGGGCGCTCAGCGCCCAGCGCTGGCACCCAGCGCCCAGCGCCCAGCCACACAGAAATTTGCAACATCCAGGCGCCTGGCGCCCTTACAGCAACAACCAAAATCCAGAATTTTTCCAGCAACAACAAAGAACACTAAAAATCCATTTCTCACAATTTTAAAACATCAAAATTATATTTTTTTTCCGACACCTAAAACCTCACTCACCCAAAAGTCAATTTTATTCAAAGTCACCAAAACCATATGGACAACAATCATCACCATCACCATGGCGCCCTAGGCGCCTACGCACACACCCAATTACAATTTCATGCTCACACAAGCACCATCATCATCAAGCCAAACACCTAGATTACATATTATGGTTCACAACACATGCGCATATCACCATCAATAAAGCAAATTCATAGATCATACCCAAGCAATGAATCAAATTCGCATATACTCATAATGAACATATATAAAAGTTAACCTCAAGAACATCAAGAAACGCAAAAGAACATCAAGAACATCATGGATCTAATATAAACCTTAGATCTAGGACCTATCATGAGATCTATTAGATGGAAGGATAGAGCTCCCCTAACCTTTTCAAGAAGAAGAATTCGATGCCCTAGGATGCAATCACCAACAGAACCTCAGCTACAATGGAGATTTCTTCTCTCCTTGCTCTTCGAATTTCCTCTTCTCCTTCCCCTCTTGGCCGCCTCTTCCTCTCTCTTTCTCACGCTCCTCTCTTTCTTTTCTCTCTTGTCTCCAAAATTTCGTAATTGGCCACCACAACCCTAACCCCTACTCACTAGTTCACTTCGCATACTTGTGGATCATGGGCTTGGGCCTTCCACTCAAGCCCAAGTCATGCAAGTGGCGCCTCCACTCCCTCCTAATACCACCAAAATTAATAAAATCGTAATTAATTAAATTATATCAAATAAACTAATTTAAATTCTCGAATACTTAATTAAATGAATTAATTAAATATTTTAGGGTGTTACAGGAAGACTTCTGTACTTGACAAATACAAGACCAGATATCACCTATGCTGTGCAACAATTGAGTCAATACATCAATTCACCTACTGTCACACATTACAACTCAGCTTGCAGAGTTCTCAAATTTCTAAAAGGCAGTCCTGGCCGTGGCTTATTTTTTCCCAGAAACTCTGTGCTACAACTCTTTGGCTTTTCTGATGCTGATTGGGAAAATTTCTTGGATACTAGGAAGTCAATCACTGGTTATTGTTTCTTTTTGGGATCCTCTCTTATGTCATGGAGAGCTAAGAAGCAACAAACTGTATCAAGGTCATCCTCTGAAGCTGAGTATAGGGCTCTGTCAACAAAAACTTGTGAACTTCAATGGTTGAATTTTCTGCTTAAAGATTTGGGAATAATATGTGAAAGGGCACCTGTTCTTTACTGTGACAATCAAAGTGCTATCCATATAGCAGCCAATCCTGTGTTCCATGAGAGAACCAAGCATCTTGAAATAGATTGCCACTTTGTTAGGGAGAAAGTTCAAGATGGAACTCTGAAATTGCTACCAGTCAGTTCCAAAGGACAGTTAGCAGACTTCTTCCCAAAAGCTCTACCACATTCTGCTTTTGTCCCTTTCATTTCCAAGCTTGGCATGCTCAACATATATCATGGTCCAGCTTGCGAGGGGGTGATGAAATCGAGTAATGAAGACCTGGCGCCCATGTCCAAGGCGCCTAGTGAACTGACCAAGACACAGGATATGGCGCCCATGTCTAAGGCGCCACGTACAAGTATTGCTGGCAACATTCTGATGGACTCCAGGCGCCCTTGCACTATGACAGCAACATAAACCTTGGAGAATAATTCCCTTTGGATTCCTTGGTGAGTCACCACATTCTGGAAGGTTCCCAAAATATCTGCCCTCATGGATTTCAGAGAGAGAAAACCATTATTGGCTAGATTTGATAGCTGGCAGAATATTTAGTTTTTATTAGCTGTAATAAGGTGTACTATCCTCTAGGGTGCACTCTCTTTCATTCCTATATATATGTATGTACTATGTACGAATCCATCTATCAATGAAACAGTAATATGCCTTGATCATTTTCTCATTTTATTCACTATGTCTCTGTTATGTTAAGTTTTGTTTTCTGCAAAGTTTAAGAGAAACAAACAGATTGGTTCTCAGGTTTGACAGTTTCTGTCCTTCAACTTCAAACAGCCCTAAATTGACCAAAACTTAACCAAATAATACGGGACCTGAGCTAAAACTGAAGAAAATGATGTCTAGTTTACAATGGAATAAGAATAGCTCGAAACGGAGTTGAATTGAAAACACCACAACCGAAATACTGAACCTATATCCAGATTTAGCTCAGAATTTTACCCTAACTTGTGAGACCTATAACTCGAGCTACACAACTCCAAATTCAACCAAACTGGTGCCAAAATGACCAGCATTAAGTCTAGTTTCTAAATCACTAATCTTCATAATTTTTGGATTAACAGAACACTACCAGTTTCAAAATGACCGAACATATGTCCAGATTTCCCAAAACAGTGAGTTTAACATCAAAATCACTCAATTTGACACCAAATTTCGTATAATATCATTAAAACTATTACATACCTCCTCCCATCTGTTTATGATACTGGCATTCACAATCGTCATCATATACTTCATCACAAAGTACCCACAATGATACCTATTTTGTTGTCGTGCCACCTACACATATACAAACTTAGCTTCAGCACCATTGAACATAATTCCTATCACTTAGCAAAGAGTAATGACTACAGTAAATTATGCTTATTTACTTTAGGGAGCAACCATATGGTGTCCAGTGTAGAATCCATTGCTCTAATAACATCGAAAGTTAATAATAATTAATTTTAAAAAATTTATCATAGTTAAAATATTACAATGTAAACAATGGCAAACAATTAACCACTTACTTGTTAATCATATCTTTGATTCTTTTAGCTGGTTTTTTTACCATCTGAACACATCCAGACAACAGTATTTTGCTCGGGGACCAAGACAATCAGTTGCCAATGGTCTCTGCAATATTGGTAAAGATAATAATATGTAAGAAAAGAAACTAACAAAGGAAAAATGTATTATCAAATTGTAATTACGTACTCATTGCAAACCTAACTAGCTAGCTAGCTAAGGCAGTTGTTAAAACTAATCAATATTGGACCTAACTAGCTAGCTAGCTATCTTTATGTCCAGCGTTAGGGAAATGTAACTGATCTATCTATCTTTGGGAAAACTAATCAATATTGGACCGAACCTACTGGTTTTCTCAAGCTTAGATCAGTAATTGATCAATCAGTAACTGATCTATCTCTAACAAAGAAAAAAGACCGAACCTATGTCCAGCGTTAGGAATAATTTTGAGATATAGTGGTAACTGATCTAAGCTTGAGACAATCAGTAACTGATCTATCTTTATGTATTTCTGAGTTGGCTTGTGAACATGTTGACTTTGGTTCACACACTTGATCTTCTTCACTGGAATGACAACCTTATAGCATATAATAATATATAACAAAAAAACTAACAAATAATATGCAATTACGTACTCATTGCAAAGCGGAGCCAAATATACTTTCCTATGATTGCTGCCCATTTTATTTTGAATATAGGCAGAAACAATGCTTGAGGAAGAGCCCTTCAAGGCAATCTTATATGGACACATAAATCCATATAAGTCACCAACACTTCTGTCAGCACATTTACGATGTAGATATCTATTAGCACATAAAAACAGTTTTATCAAATTAATATATATATATATATATAAACTTGAGAAATTTAATTACGAAATAAATTATACTACTTACGTGCACCATATAGCAAAGTGGGATAACTCAAGCCACCTATCACCGGAAGCCATGTCGCACAGCTCTCCGAAAGAGATAAAGCAATAATGCTCTTCATGCTCCAACATTATTTGGACGCTCCCCTCATCATAACCCTTGACGACTATCTCTCTCAGCCAATCTGTTTCAACCAGCTCCTCCACATGATCAGATGGTGAGCAGCTACCCTTAGATCCGATAGTGCTTATGTGAGAGGAAACCTGGACAGCTGCATTTTGACCGCAACTGCCCATAGCAGCTATGTGTTGTACATCAGTTCCAAATTCAAATCAGTTTATTTATCATGTATCTCATAATAATAATATAACAGAGTCAGCAAAAATAATGGTTCTAATTTGCACCACATTATTCAAGCACCTAATAATAATAATATAACATATACCTTTGCCACCTCCTTGCTAACTCGTTCTTCCATTTTCTTCTCGAACAATTGTTCCGTTTGTTTCATCATATGCGTTGGATCAAATTGTGAACTGCTCGAGCTCGTCCGACCAACACCTCCAAAATATTTTTTTAGCCCAGTTCCTCTTCCAGCTGTTCGAACACGACAGGGATGGTCAGGTTTTTCGATGGCAGTGGCTAAAATATCATTTTTTCCTCTCGAAACAAAGGATCCTTGGATGCTCAAATCCACAATATCATCCTACAATAAAAGAATGTTAGCGTGTTAGGATTAAATAAATTAAAATCAGGGTCAATTGAATATGTGATTAATTGAAATTTTTACTTACAATCATAGATGCAATTGATTCTGACTCCTCAG
This sequence comes from Astragalus membranaceus, assembly GCA_039519185.1. NCBI lineage: Eukaryota > Viridiplantae > Streptophyta > Magnoliopsida > Fabales > Fabaceae > Astragalus > Astragalus membranaceus. The sequence goes on from CM076849.1 coordinate 119,124,860, forward strand.
TACATAAGATCCAGATTTCTTTTTATTGGCAGCCTTCCACAGCTCATGTCGCTTTGGAGATGTAGGCACCACCTCCAAATTAGGATCAGCGGACTCCTCACGCATTTTTTGTACTTGCTCTTCCTTCATATCTTGCTTCAACTTTTTATAACTGCCCCGCCCTACTGTGTGATAGTATTTATTATTACTTTGATTTTTCTGAGCAGATTCTCTTTTCACCTGTTACAAAACACACACCATCATATATAATAAATGAATAATATTTAAGAAACAAAAATAGTTGTGGTGAAAACAATACCACAAATTCCGAAGTAAGACGACTTTTAACAAATGCGGTCCATGTCTCAGTAGATATACTAGGATACTTGTGAAATGGGGTTGTTTCGCCGGACTTATCCCCCTTGCCAAAGACATATTTGGTCGTGAGTGTTGTCTTGAACTGTTTCCAACAGAGACCTATATAAACCATCCAAGTTTTCTTGAATTCCTCATCATCGGGAACATCAAATGTTTCCTTAACACAAGAAGAAGGTGGTGTTAGCACAAGAAATAAGGAAAGATGAATAAACCCAAGATTTCTTTCATTAGTGTATATACATACCAAAACACTATCCCAAACAATCTTCTTTGTCTGCTCATCCACTTCATCCCAAGCCATGGGCAATATGCTTTCTTTTGTCCGCGCAATCACCCCTAAATAGCTCTTGAATTTGTCACCATACGGACCAATAGGTTCGCCGTCACTATCAAACTCCATTCTAAACCTTTGACCAGTCGGACGCCTAGCAAGGAACCACTTTAATGATGTCGGACGCCTAGTCATCTTCTTTTTGGGAAGGTCAGTGTTGGAGTCACCCATGATATCTGTTGAACAAAGGAAAAAACACAAAAATAAGTAACCAAATATAAATATGAATTAGGTAAGCAAGTATAAATATAAATTAGATAACCAAATATAAATATAAATCATATAACCATGAATAAATATGAATCAGATAGCCAAGTATAAATATAAATTAGAGAACCAAATATATGTACCCATACTCATTCATGGGTTAATTAGAACTCCTTCGCATAAAATCCCTTCAATATGATCATTGCGAGTGGCATGTACCTCATCAACTTCATTATCATCCATTAAAGCAGGCACTTGTGTTAAGAAAGAAGGTGTCTCAGAAATTGCAAGAGTTGAATCTTCAATTTCATCACTACCTATTTTTCCTTGTAGGACCACCGACCACTTTTTGTTAGAAGGATCTTTGATATAGAAAACTTGTTTTGCATGGTCGGCCATGATGAAAGGCTCATTCTTATGACCTACCTTGTCAAGGTCCACTAGTGTAAATCCCATTTCATCGGTACATACACCACCATTGCTGTTTACCCAATTACATTTAAGAATGGTCACTTTAAATTTACAGCAATCAAGCTCCCAAATCTCTTCGATAACACCAAAGTAAGCAACGGATGCGAGTACGGGGTTTTTATCTTTTGAACTAGAAAAGTGCATTGAAGAAGCCATGACCATAACACCACTATTTTGCACGGTACTCTTGTCATCTTGCGACTTTGTGGAAAAGGAAAAATTATTTATGTTGTACCCATTCCAACAAAAGACATCAAAGTTAGGGTAATTTGCTAGCCATCTCAAAGTATTAGAGGCGCTTGCATCTTTATTAATCTCTGATTTAAACCATTCGATGAATGTCTTGTTATGCTCTTTCAATAACCATAATTCATCCCTTCGAGGGTTTTTGGCCTTTACTAGCTTTTGATGAGAAGACAAGTAAGGTAGTACTTCATCTGTGTTATTCAAAATATAAAAATGTGCTTGAAGCACTTCCTCTCGACCCATGCTCTTAATGTTTATACCTCTACCCTTACCCTGGCATCTCCATGCATATCGAGACTTTGGTAGCCCTACAGGTTTTGCTTCTGACAAGTAGTCTGAACAAAATTCAATAGATTCTTCTGTGACGTATCTTTAAACAATGGATGCTTCAAGACGATATTGGTTCTTCACATATCCTTTCAAGATCCTTATGTATCGCTCGATTGGGTACATCCACCTTAAATAAACGGGACCACATAATCTAATCTCCCCCACTAGATGAACAATTAAGTGAACCATGATATCAAAGAATGAGGGCGGAAAAAACATCTCCAACTGACACAAGATAATAGCAGCCTCATTTTCGAACTCGTCCAATTTTTGAGGGTCAATGACTTTACCACATATAGTATTGAAGAATAAGCACAACCTAGTTATGGTATGTCAGACATCTTTTGGCAGGATGCCGCGTATAGCAACAGGTAGTAGTTGTTGCATCAACACGTGGCAGTCATGAGACTTCAAGCCAACTAATTTGAGATCTTTCATTGAGACAAGACTCTTTACATTTGAAGAGTAACCCTGTGGCACTTTGATTCCCCTTAGGCACTCGCAAAAGCTTATTTTCTCTTTTTTTGACAAGGTATGACATGCTGAAGGCAAATATGTGCCTTTACCTCTTGCCACTGGATGTAACTGTTCTCTTATGCCCATCTCAAGCAAATCCAAACGAGATTTTATACAATCCTTTGTCTTGCCTTTAATGTGAAGAAGCGTCCCGATGACACTATCACAGACATTTTTCTCGACGTGCATGACATCAAGACAATGCATGTCTTACATCAAGACAAGACCAATATGGATGATCAAAGAATATAGACCTCTTCTTCCACTTGCAATTGGTATTCTCATTTGACTACTTCTGCTATTTTCCGAATACAACATTGATGTCCTTAACCACTTGATAGACTTCTTCTCCGGTCAAGGCATTCGGAGCAATGTCATTTTCCTGGCACCCGTTGAAAGCTTTTTTCAACCTACGATATGGGTGATTACGTCTTAGAAATTTACGATGCCCAAGGTAGACAGTTTTTCTTCCATGTTTTAGTTGATGGTGGTACGTGCCTTCTGCACAAATAGGACAACCTTTATGTCCTTTAACACTATACCCAGACAAGTTCCCATATGCTAGGAAGTCATTGATCGTGCAAAATAGCATCACCCGCAGCTTAAATGTTTCATTAGAATACCCGTTGTCATACCCCAATTTTGTCCGGCTTAGGTCCAAACCCTAATTTTCCACACAAAAATAAATTATGCATCATTTTTAGGGTTAGAATGCACGTTTTGGGAAGTTAGAGTCAAAAAGGGCATTTTGGACATTTCTCACAAAAGGGTCTCTAAAAACAATTTTTGCAATAAGCCTCATGCATCAAATTAGGGTTTTTGAAAATGTGTTATGTATGCATGGCAAGTTTCGAAAAATATGTTATGCATGCATGGCAAGCTTTGGGAAATTTTTTATACACTATGGCCTAAACCTAAAAACATTTTTAGGCAACGCAAATCAATTTCTATTTTGTTCTTATGGCCAAGAATCGATTTATACCTTTTTCCTAAGCCATGAAAATCGATTATTTATCTCACCTATAGGCCGATAATCGATTTCCCTTGCCTATGTTTAAAGCATGAAATCGATTTCTACGCATACTCATGCAAAAGCTAAGAATCGATTTCCTTAAATTTTAAAAGACTATGAAATCGATTTTCAGGATCTCCAAATGTCCTGAAAATCGATTCCTACCTTTTTCCATAGGCCATATAATCGATTCTTATCATTTCCAAAAATAAAGAATCGATTCCTACATATTTCCAAAGGCCACATAATCGATTTCCAGGATCTCCTAAAGGCCATGAATCGATTCCTCCCTATTTCAACTAAGCAAACAATCGATTCTTTTAATTTCTAAAGGCAATGAATCGATTATACACTTGTTACACTTCATACAATAATCGATTCTTCACTTACATTAATTGTCTTTTCAAAAATTCTACTGTTGCCTAAGCCTATAAATACGTAGGTGTGATTTTCATTTTTCAGACACACATCTCACAGGAGGAGGAGATTTTACGAGATCAGAGGGGAGAACACACACATCTCACAAGATCAGAGAAGAATTGCTCCAGAGACGCTTTCACGAGATCAGAGGAAGTTTCCGCAAATCTCATATTTTCAGAAAAACTCTCCTATTTTTTATTGGTGCTCTCTTCGTTCCGTTGGTCTGTCAGAGCTGATCTACTGCAAGAGTTAGTTGGAATTGCGTTCTTCAAAGTTCCCCTTTTTGTTCATATTATTGAGAAATAGTGCTCATATATTCCTTAGTTTAATTAAGATCATTCTATGCCTATGATCAATTGCTTGCTTGTTTTTGATGCATTTTAAATGTCTCGATTCAATATGCCATTCCATCCATGTGTATGACCTCCTAATGAAGACGTAAGTCTACATGCCTGTTGTAGCATAGAGTCATTAGGGTAAATACACTCCTTCCTACACACACACACACTTGCTTTGAGAACTTTACTTTGCATCCCTGATAAGTGGGTCTTTTGATCATGTTGGCATGTTTAGTCTTGATTAAATGTTCAACATATGCAGGATTTCGTGATTAGTGAATGTGCTTGAACTTTTGTAAGCAATCATTGATAGTGCCTTCACCCTTTTTCCAAAAATCTTTCAAACCCTTTCAAAAAACAATTTCGTTAGAACTACGTCGCTTTGATTCCCATTTGGGATACGTAGGAGCTAGTCACGTTCTCGTCAAGCGCAACGAATAAAAATCCTTTTCGCCACCCTAAACCAATCATTTTCATAAAACAAACAAAAGGAATCACTTTCAAACCCATTGTTGCTAGTAGCTCATCAGAGCCTTTGTTCGTTTAGCTATTAGCGGCAATGTCCATTTCTCATAAGAATAATAAACGATGATCCATCATAACCTTTGTTAGTTTGATCATCGTGCGAATCAATCTCTTTCGAAAATCACATTCAAAAAAAGATAATAAAAACGAGTTGCTATCAATAGTCCATCAGAACCTTTGTTCGTTTGACTAACGGTGCAACTCTCTTTTTGAGTATTTAGTAGTGATTCATCATAGCCTCTGCTAGTTTAATCATTTGCTAATGCTCGTCCTATTTCAAAAACTCACCAAAAAAGATTAAAAAACAAAAACTTTTCAAAAGACAACCTAGAACTACGTCGCCTTTGATTCTCCACCCGGAGATACGTAGGAGCAGGGCCACGCCCCTGTCAAGCGCAAAAATAAACAATTTCTAAATTAAAAAATACAAACACATCTCTTTCATTTCAAAAATCAAAAAATATTATTTTCAAAGTAGGGGATTAAGTCGGTCGTACGGCCGGGTTAACCATCGTTTTAGGATAAGTGAACTGTGGTCCTTCAGAGCCCCAGCGCTCCTTCAGCCCCCAGCGGCCCTTCAGACCCCCAGTGGTCCTTCAGACCCCCAGTGGTCCTTCAACACAGATCACACAATCCTAAAACCCCTATATAAAAAAAAACACCAACACACAAACATTTTCTACCCAAGAACTACGTAGCTTTGAATTCTCCATCGCACCGGGAGATACGTAGGAGCGGGCCATGTCCCGTCAAGCACTTTTTCTAAAAACCCTTTTTTTTCCCCCCTTTCTCGCCAAAAATAAAATTTTCATTAAGTTTTCCCATTCATCTTCAAACAAGGAAATAAATAGGCAAATCTAGGTATTTTTCAAATCAAACGTTAAAACCATACATTTAATTAGAGGTTCCCTTTCGGTAGAAAGGACGTGCGCGGTGCTAACACCTTCCTCGCACGTAATCGACCCCCGAACCTATATCTCTAGTTTCAAAAGACCATCTGCCTTGTCCAAAAGACCTTTTTTTCAATGTTTTGGTCTTAAAATTAAAATATTGGTGGCGGCTCCAAAATTTTTCCACGTTGTACATCGAGAAACCCAAACGGGGATTTTTCGGGGTGCAACAGCTGGCGACTCTGCTGGGGACCCTTTTTTTTAAAAGACGAGGGTCAAGCCTAACTAATTAAAATGTGTGGTTTAATGTATTGTTGATTTGATTAATACCTTGTTTGCCTTTCTTTCTTATCATTGATTGTAGGCATATGCATTTGTCTTCTTTGTTGTTCCCTGTCTCCTCTTCTACTCCTTTTCTTTTATTGCTTATGCTCATGCATTCTTCCAACCCCCATGTTCCCTTCTTCTTTGCTCCTTTTCTCCAAAGGTAAGTTCATGCATCTCTTCCCCATTCTATTCTGTTCCCTCTTCTTCGCTCCCTTTCTTGAGGTAAGTAGTGCATTGTTGTTGGCACCCTAGATTAGTTGTATTTAATTGGTATTAAACCCTAGGGTAGACGACATGTTATTGCTTTCTATTGTCTGGATTGTCTGGATTTTCATTTGCAGGTGGGGTAGTTTTTAAGGAAATGCCCTTCGCACACACCACTTGTACCCCGAGATTATATGATTAGAGGAAGAGACCATAACCCAGGTCTGTTAGGATACCTTAGGATGAGTGGATTCGAGTAGTGGGAGCCCATCAGGACCTTTGTCCGTTTGGCTACTCGCGAAAGTTTCAATCAGAGTTGTGCTCTTTCATGATACCTTGTACCTAGCAGTTTGCTGCATTTACAAGGAATTTCGTGAAAGAGACAGTGGCTCTGATGACCTTTGTGAGGGTGTGAATAGAGCCACATGAGAAGATTACCCCTAAAATGCCTTAGATCATAGGTTTCTTCCCTTTTTGGTCACAAGGGCTTTCCAAATTGTGTGTTGCATCGTTGCATTCAGTCCAATCAATTTTTCCTTCAAAATTTTTTGAAAATCAAAAAATATGCTTTCCCTTTTCAATAAACGCCTATATGAGGTGGCATATAGGGTGAAAATTTTCAAATCACCACCTGTAAATATCCTCTTTCTACAAAAACACAAAAAAAAAGCATCCTTGCATCATCGCATCATTGCATCACTGCATCATTGCATCGTTTGCATTGCATAAAATTCCAATTTTGAAAAAAAAACCATTCATCTTGCATTCCCTTTCATCACATAAAGATAAAACAAAAACAATTATCATCTGCATAGCATAAGCATTTCATTTATAATCATGCAAAAAAAATCCTCGTCAAGTTCATCCAAGATGAGACTTTCATGCATAAGCATTATTTCAAAAAAGACATAGTAGAACTACGTAAGCTTTGATTCCTCATTACAATGGGGATACGTAGGAACGGGTCATACCCCGTCAAGCACATTTTTCTAAAACCTTTTTCCAATAAATCATTTGCATCATACTTGCATATCATAATTTGTTCATTCATTCATTACCTAAAATAAGAGTTGTGATGAGAAGCGAGACGTTCTTGCGAAACAATCATCCTTTCTGAAAAAGTTTATCCTTACTTGGTTGCAAACTCAAGGTGTTCCAAGGCACTCAGTTTTTCGAATCAATAGCTCATTTGCAAAAGCACTGCATCCCATCCATTCCATGACAAAAGACTGAAATAGTGTATCAAAGCAAAAACAAATTTTTAACTAATGTCAGCTCTCTGTGAAGCGTTCTCCTAGTAAGCATGCATGCCAGGTGCAATTTCTCTTGCTTGAGTCAGTCAATTTCCTTCATTTATCATCATTCCCCATCCAAGCCTAGTCCCACCCCGTCCACCCATAAAGTGCATATTCTCCCCATCAGTGCGTATTTGACTTTTGGTTCATTCTAATGCTTTAAGTCCTCCATGCTGGGGCAAGTCTGTGATCATTAATTCCCCTTGATTAATATCATTTTCCTTCAGTGCAAGCCTCTAAAAAAAAAAATAATATAATAAAACAAGCTCGCTAGGTTGAAAACCCGCAAAGGGCGGCCTAGGCAAAAAGGAGCGCCCGGTGGACTGAAAACTCGCAAAGAGCGGTCCAAGCAAAAATTAGGGCACAAAAAAGGAAAAAAGAGCAAACACATGAAGATAGATAAATTATTGTTCTAAAGTTAAGTCTTATAGAAATAAGCAATCGGGATTTGAAATGAAGTTTGGCCATCTCCTCAAAAATCCCAGAAAGTCCCTTTCCTACCCACCTTGAGACAAGAAAAACCAAAATCCAAAAATCACCCTAGACAAGGATCACCCCAAATATAAAAACAGTGCATCACTTTTTATCAGCTCACCCGAGTCAAAGAAAGAAAAGAATCATAAAACAGAAAAGAAAAAAAGAGAAAAAAAAAAGGGGGATTCAAAAATGAAAATCCCAAAACAAAATACAAAAGAAATGTAAGTGGTGAGCTGGTACATGTTACCACAAAATACATGAGATCCTTGTCTAAATAAACCTTCAAACACTTCATCATTCCAACACCTGGTTCCATAAACCTTCAAACACTTCCTTTGGCCTCAACATCAAACCCCTTAGTCATTCTGCCATTTGCTTTAACAGAGCCCAAACAAGCCCAATAACCATCTTCCTCATATACCATTAACCGTCAATCAACGCCAAACAAAACTCATCCTCCCATTAGCCTCAAACACTTCATTAAGCCTAACCCTCCTTCCTCCACAAAACACCACAATCCCGAAAAGTCCATTCCGATCAATGGCCGGTTGCTTTCGTTCACTCAAATTCTAATCTTAGGACGAACAAGCTTATCTATGTTCAATGTGTTTGCTCAAAAGAAAAACAAACGATCAGAAAAAAGAAAGCTGATCAAGAAAGAATGAACCCTCAAAAAAAGAGAACTGAGGAAACAAAAACGAACAGTCAGAAAAAAGAAAGCTGACAAAATAAAAAAGGAGGGACTTGCACTCCAAAACACATTCAAGATGCATTAAAACAAGGTTTAGTGATCACCAGGTAAGGATTATTTCGCACCAAAAGTCAAGACATCAGTAGAGAACCAAAAATTTGCACTGAGAATACCACTCAGACCCAAAAGTTGGGGCATTCTCTTCACCACCCACACACCCTAGTCTTGGGAAAGTCTGTTCAATGCCCATCCCATGTCACTCCAGTTGTCAATGTCATTCCAAAGTGGGGCAAGTGCATTCCCATTCCTTCACCTCATTCATTCCCATAAAAACCTCACCGGGGCAATCTCTCAACTCACTATCCCAAACATGACCTTGTCATTCTGATTGGGGCATGCTTTGTCCTTGTTATGACGAGGGCAACATCAAATTCTGTGGGTTGAAGCAAAACCCCTTTCATTCCAGCTTTCATCCCAAGAGCCTAAGTGTTCCCAATTCATCATCTTCTACACCCCTAGTTGTTGTCACCACTAGACAGGGGCAAACTATTCACTCATCAAAGACCTGAATTGGGGCAATCTTGTATCTCTTGATCCCTCACAAGCTTCGGCAATAGCCACGTCGGTCATTCCTTCACTTGCCATAAAAGTCCATTCCAAGTTAACTGACTCATTCATTCACATTTGCACTCTTATGCATGCTTACTAGACAATGCTTCAAAAAGAGAGAACACAAGTTGTTTACGTAAAATTCAGTCATCATGGAAAGAAAGAGAAAACAAGTGAGCTTGTTTGTAAATAAAATCTTGAGAACACCGGAGTTGTAATCAAATTCCATTTTTTCTCAACAAAGTGGTCAATAACCATCTCAAGACCTTGCATTCAAAGTCTTGCATCTCATCATCACAAAAATGATTAATCATTCATATCCTATTTTTCGCCTCATGCATTTAGGCGTTCCATTTTGTTTATCATAGTTTGCATCGCGCCAACATCATCATTTCATGAAAGGCAACAAAAAAGAAGCAACGGATAAAAGCAAAAATCTTCCATCTCATTCCATCAAGCATCAAAGCATTGCATCATAAAAGCAAAAACACGTCATCCCGTGTCATAACATTTGCATCCAAGCATTTCATTCACATCATATTCACATTCGCATTTCATGCATTCATCGCATGTCATCCAAAATGCCTATGTTTCCCAATCAACCATTTCATATCATTACACTATGCATCATAACATTAGCATCCAAACATTTCATTTGCATTCATCCCATATGCCTATGTTTCCCAATCAACCATTTCATATCATGCATCAAAGTATTGCAGTTGCATCCTCACATAGCAAAAAGAGCAAATGAAAAAACAGATGATCAGAAAAGAAAGCTGATCAAGAAAAAACAAATCAAAAGGAAAACCTCAAGAATGTTTCACCACATTCATCATCACACCAAAATCATGAGCATTGCATGCATCCGCATAACATGCCCTTGCATAACATGCACCCTTACTCCATGCACCATTCCTTGCATCAACTAACGTATGCAGGTACCTCAATCTAATATAGCAGCATCGGTCATTTCAAATCAACCAATCAACAGAATTTGTGAGCCATCTTCATTTTGCCTTGGAATATGTTTCGGCCAATTCATATTCCTCGTTAAAATTTAGATAAAGAGGGGCAGCTGTCATACCCCAATTTTGTCCGGCTTAGGTCCAAACCCTAATTTTCCACACAAAAATAAATTATGCATCATTTTTAGGGTTAGAATGCACGTTTTGGGAAGTTAGAGTCAAAAAGGGCATTTTGGCCATTTCTCACAAAAGGGTCTCTAAAAACAATTTTTGCAATAAGCCTCATGCATCAAATTAGGGTTTTTGAAAATGTGTTATGTATGCATGGCAAGTTTCGAAAAATATGTTATGCATGCATGGCAAGCTTTGGGAAATTTTTTATACACTATGGCCTAAACCTAAAAACATTTTTAGGCAAAGCAAAAATCAATTTCTATTTTCTTCTTATGGCCAAGAATCGATTTATACCTTTTTCCTAAGCCATGAAAATCGATTATTTATCTCACCTATAGGCCGATAATCGATTTCCCTTGCCTATGTTTAAAGCATGAAATCGATTTCTACGCATACTCATGCAAAAGCTAAGAATCGATTTCCTTAAATTTTAAAAGACTATGAAATCGATTTTCAGGATCTCCAAATGTCCTGAAAATCGATTCCTACCTTTTTCCATAGGCCATATAATCGATTCTTATCATTTCCAAAAATAAAGAATCGATTCCTACATATTTCCAAAGGCCACATAATCGATTTCCAGGATCTCCTAAAGGCCATGAATCGATTCCTCCCTATTTCAACTAAGCAAACAATCGATTCTTTTAATTTCTAAAGGCAATGAATCGATTATACACTTGTTACACTTCATACAATAATCGATTCTTCACTTACATTAATTGTCTTTTCAAAAATTCTACTGTTGCCTAAGCCTATAAATACGTAGGTGTGATTTTCATTTTTCAGACACACATCTCACAGGAGGAGGAGATTTTACGAGATCAGAGGGGAGAACACACACATCTCACAAGATCAGAGAAGAATTGCTCCAGAGACGCTTTCACGAGATCAGAGGAAGTTTCCGCAAATCTCATCTTTTCAGAAAAACTCTCCTATTTTTTATTGGTGCTCTCTTCGTTCCGTTGGTCTGTCAGAGCTGATCTACTGCAAGAGTTAGTTGGAGTTGCGTTCTTCAAAGTTGTAGTATCTGCCTTCATCAGAGGTATTTCTGTCTTTATATTTATTAATCATTGTGATCCATGCCAAAATTGCCCTATGTGATTTGACTTAGCTATAATGCCATTGTTGATGATGAACCACATGATTCCCACTTATGCCTAGTGCATCATGTTCTAAGTGGTGAAGATGGTCTCAGATGATTCAACCTCCCCCTTTTTTAACTTCTTAACGAATAAAAGATTGTTAGGTTTATGGTTTAAGGTCCATGGGGTATTGCAAAGGATAGGTTACCCAAAACCTTGATGCTCCCTCCTCTTTGATTGTGTTACTAGCCTTTGGGCACTTATTCATGAATGCAAAGGATAGGCTTACCTTAGCCTTGATGCAATTTCCCCTTTTTGTTCATATTATTGAGAAATCGTGCTCATATATTCCTTAGTTTAATTAAGATCATTCTATGCCTATGATCAATTGCTTGCTTGTTTTTGATGCATTTTAAATGTCTCGATTTAATATGCCATTCCATCCATGTGTATGACCTCCTAATGAAGACGTAAGTCTACATGCCTGTTGTAGCATAGAGTCATTAGGGTAAATACACTCCTTCCTACACACACACACACTTGCTTTGAGAACTTTACTTTGCATCCCTGATAAGTGGGTCTTTTGATCATGTTGGCATGTTTAGTCTTGATTAAATGTTCAGCATATGCAGGATTTCGTGATTAGTGAATGTGCTTGAACTTTTGTAAGCAATCATTGATAGTGCCTTCACCCTTTTTCCAAAAATCTTTCAAACCCTTTCAAAAAACAATTTCGTTAGAACTACGTCGCTTTGATTCCCATTTGGGATACGTAGGAGCGAGTCACGTTCTCGTCAAGCGCAACGAATAAAAATCCTTTTCGCCACCCTAAACCAATCATTTTCATAAAACAAACAAAAGGAATCACTTTCAAACCCATTGTTGCTAGTAGCTCATCAGAGCCTTTGTTCGTTTAGCTATTAGCGGCAATGTCCATTTCTCATAAGAATAATAAACGATGATCCATCATAACCTTTGTTAGTTTGATCATCGTGCGAATCAATCTCTTTCGAAAATCACATTCAAAAAAAGATAATAAAAACGAGTTGCTATCAATAGTCCATCAGAACCTTTGTTCGTTTGACTAACGGTGCAACTCTCTTTTTGAGTATTTAGTAGTGATTCATCATAGCCTCTGCTAGTTTAATCATTTGCTAATGCTCGTCCTATTTCAAAAACTCACCAAAAAAGATTAAAAAACAAAAACTTTTCAAAAGACAACCTAGAACTACGTCGCCTTTGATTCTCCACCCGGAGATACGTAGGAGCAGGGCCACGCCCCTGTCAAGCGCAAAAATAAACAATTTCTAAATTAAAAAATACAAACACATCTCTTTCATTTCAAAAATCAAAAAATATTATTTTCAAAGTAGGGGATTAAGTCGGTCGTACGGCCGGGTTAACCATCGTTTTAGGATAAGTGAACTGTGGTCCTTCAGAGCCCCAGCGCTCCTTCAGCCCCCAGCGGCCCTTCAGACCCCCAGTGGTCCTTCAGACCCACAGTGGTCCTTCAACACAGATCACACAATCCTAAAACCCCTATATAAAAAAAACACCAACACACAAACATTTTCTACCCAAGAACTACGTAGCTTTGAATTCTCCATCGCACCGGGAGATACGTAGGAGCGGGCCATGTCCCGTAAAGCACTTTTTCTAAAAACCCTTTTTTTTTCCCCCCTTTCTCGCCAAAAATAAAATTTTCATTAAGTTTTCCCATTCATCTTCAAACAAGGAAATAAATAGGCAAATCTAGGTATTTTTCAAATCAAACGTTAAAACCATACATTTAATTAGAGGTTCCCTTTCGGTAGAAAGGACGTGCGCGGTGCTAACACCTTCCTCGCACGTAATCGACCCCCGAACCTATATCTCTAGTTTCAAAAGACCATCTGCCTTGTCCAAAAGACCTTTTTTTCAATGTTTTGGTCTTAAAATTAAAATATTGGTGGCGGCTCCAAAATTTTTCCACGTTGTACATCGAGAAACCCAAACGGGGATTTTTCGGGGTGCAACACCCGTCAAACACATCCACACCTTGATCCCACATTTTTCTCAAGTCTTCTGTAACACCCCGGTATTTTTATTTATTAAAAACACCCAAGTGCACCTTAAACATACATCAGAGATATTATTTCCTGCTCAGACACTGAATACCATTATAAATTTTTCGCTGAATAAAACAAAACAGTCTTATATACAAACAAGACCATACGGTACTCAGACCATAACCTGTCAGCAACTATGGTAGTCAGAGTCATACAGGAAAGCGGAAAGAAAGATAACATAATACTAATGCCATAGTATTGTGATACACAGACAACAGAAGGGAAATAAACTTAAACGTAAAACTAAGTCATCATCCATCACTCGGGGCCACCTACTCGTGCCTTTGAGGTTTCTTCTGTCCCTGTTTATCTGTAAAACAACAACATTTAAACAGTGAGATACAATCTCAGTGAGTTCTACCGAGACCCCTACTAACTCTCTCGGTTCAATTAGTAAATTCGTTTTAACTTAACACGGCACCGACTGCATGACTGCTAATCCCCGGTAAACGTGTTATCACAGAGTGCGGCATCGACTGCATGACTGCTAAACCCCGATGTATCGCACAACAAACAAAGTGCGCCACCGACTGCATGACTGCTAAACCCCGGTGTATCGCACAATAATCTTTTAACATAACACCGACTGCGTAACCGCTAAACCCCGGTGAACCCCCCTACCAATAGTACATTCTCCTATTGGCATGGAGCCTAGGGTAAGGGATCATGACTGCCCCGCCTAGTATGTTATACATGGGTCGTCACCCAACTCGATATACTATACACGTATATCTACAATACTATGAACCCACGGTCCATCAAATCAGACAATCAATGAAACACTTTAATCCACCTTTTATAAAATCCAAGTTCACACTCGCACTCTAGTTGACCACTTTTCGACACTATTTTCAACTTCGAAATTATTTTATAAAACCCTTTTGAAACGTACGCAAAATCATGGCATAATAAGCCTAATATCATTATAGAAGGGTTAGGAAAGGATTAGGAGAGGATTGGGATCGAAACGGAATCATTTAGGGCACTTTGAAAATTTTGGGCAGGACTAGGCGCACGGGTCGTGCCCCAGGACGCACGGGTCGTGCGCCCTGTTAGACAATTTTTCAACACTGAACCCGAACCAGGCGCACGGGTCGTGTGCCTGAGACGCACGGGTCGTGCGCGTTTGACAGCATTGCCAAAATGCCCTGTTTTGTGAAATTTTGCTTTCCGATCGATCCGAAACTCGCCCCGATTGATTCCTAACTCAAAAACAGACAATGCCAGACAATATACCAGTCCAATCAACATCAAACAATCAAGCAATTCAATCAAAAACTCAACGATTACGAATTTCGTTAAAACGCAATATATTTCAAAATAACGTTTTCGACTCAAAATTTTTCGAAAACAAATCACACAATTCATTTCAAAACGGAATAAACCTAAACGTGAGTAAAACTCACCCTTGAAGCGAGAGTCGTTGCCGAGCCGAAATCACCGATATGACAAAATCACCGAACCGCTCCTAACTTCGTTCCGAGCTTCCAATCGCGTTCAATCCGCTCCTAGCTTCGTTCCTAAGCATGATTCAATCATCAATTTGATCACACAACTCACGATTTCGCCAAATCACCTCCAAAACCTCCCCAAATTCGTAGGCCATAAAATAGGGGAAAAATTGAGGGGAACCTTACCAAGTTATAGGGTTTTGTAGAGGGAAGTAAGGGGATGATGGTGATGAAATTTGAGAGGGTGGGCTTCACACTTCTTCTTCCTTTCTCTTCTTCTTTCCTCTTCTTCTTTCTCTTCTTTTCTTCTCTTTTCTTCTCCTTTTCCTCTTCTGCGCGTATCTCTTCTTTCTTTCTTTTCTTTCATTCTTTTATTTTCTTTAATCACACACACACACAACACATATTTAATTATTAAATAGGTGGTAGCGTGGTCCAATTACCGTATTGATCTTTATCCCTTATTTCGATTCCAAAACTTCATTGACCCGTATTATCCAGTTAACGACTTAATGTTATCCAGTAAATAATTTTAGTACTTACTAAATTTACCAGTCAGGTACTAAATTACTCCCATTGGGTTAACATCCAAACAATTCGCCTAATTATTTTGAGGATGTTACATCTTCAACCAACGGGCTAAGATAAACATCTATATCATTACCTGGTTGTCTTGGGCCAGAAATCATCATAGATAACATAACATACTTGCGTTTCATGCACAACCAAGGAGAAAGGTTGTAAATTACAATAAGAATGGGCCACGAACTATGATTTGTACTTAAGTTACCATAAGGATTCATCCCATATGAAGCAATCGCGATCTAAGATTTCTTGGCTCGACGCCAAAATCCGGAAACAAACGATCAACTTTCTTCCACTGCAATGAATCGGCTGGATGGCGAAGCTGTCCGTTACATTTCCTCTCATCTGCATGCCATCTAATGTTCTTTGCATCTTTTGCATTAGCGAATAAGCGTTGGAATCTAGGTATTATTGGAAGAAACCACAAAACCTTTGCGGGCGAACCTTTTGTGACATCATCATCATCGCTACTAGATTCACCAGTCTTCACTTTGTAGCGCGAAAGATTGCACGTGGGACACTTGTGCAACTTCTCAAAATCTTTTCGATACAATATGCAATCATTGGGGCATGCATGTATTTTCTTATACCCCACACCCAACAGACACAATATCTTCTTTGCATCATAAGTACGATTCGGCAATGTGTTACCTTTGGGAAGCATGTCTTTCAACAACTCAAGTAATTCAGTGAAGCCCTTATCGGTCCAACCATTTATTGCCTTCAGATTGATCAATCTTATCGTCGCAGACAACCGTGTGTATTTTTTGCATCCCAAATACAGAGGCTCTTCTTTGTCTTTGCATAGAGTATCATACACATGCACCTGTTTAAAAGATTCAGGACCGATTTCACGGATCATATCCTCGATTCGGTCATTCATATCTTCATCGACATTCTCTCTTCTGGACACACTTGGGTGTCTCTTGATTCACCATGCCATATCCATGTGGTGTAACCCATGCAGATCCCATGAACAAAGAGATGGTCCTTTATTACGGAAAGTGATTGTGGGATCTGATTAACACAAATAACACAAGGACAAGAAAAATTGACAACAGTTTTGGGAAGCTTTGCTTGAGCAAAATTTAGAAACTCTTCAACTCCTTTCGGATACTCATCACTCATACGATTGCTTTGCATCCAGCTACGATCCATGGCTATGATCCAAGTAAGCACTTCATGTCAGACACATATAGGGTCAGTTACTAGACTTGGGTATTAAAATGGAAATAATAAGACTCGGTCATTAAAATGGAAATAATAGTTCCTTCTAAATTTACTATGAGTTTAGTGATAATAACTAACAACAAAGCAAACTTGACACAAAATTCATGTTAGTTAACTCCATGAGGGAGCATTATTGATTCAATAATAGTCCCTTTTGTTTTTGAAGATTATCATTACTAGAAGAAATGCATGTAAAATGCACCCTTCAACTTCAATCAAAGTCCCAAAATGCACCTTTCTATGTGCAATATAGCCAACCATTTTAGTTAAAATCAAAGTAACAAAATGCACCCTTAATTATTGAAATCCAGTTCAAAACTAACAGCTCAATTATGTAAGCTTGATAACACAATCTAGTCTTAAAATCAAATGAAACAAAATTATCCAACATCTATTTAGATGTATTATATATCAATTATAGTTTCATCAAATGAAACAGAATTATCCAACTAACAACTTTTCCAAAATTAAAAACACGTTTAACTAGACTAAGATTTCAATAGTAACAGAATGCTTTCTCTTGAAAACCAAACATATCAATGATTTCATACAGCCAAAAATATTAGTACTAAAAATAAAAGACGAGGCGAACCTGGTAGCAGCGAGATGAGGGAACGGCGTGAGGAAAATGTGTGACGGCAACGTTTTACACCTGATCAAGACAGCAACTGAGGAAGTGAGCTGAGAAAGAGAACGCGCTATAAGGGAACAGATGTTGAGATGAAGAGAAATTCCTGTGAGATAAGACGACCAGAGGACATCATCAGAAATATCAAAAAGCCGCTACCCCGTAGCAAAAGCACTAAATCAAAAATCATAACCAAATACATGCATATATTGATCAAATCTAAAGCTAATGAACAAGTAATCTAAACATAATTGCAATTTTACATAGGTCTGTGGTTCATGAGAATACCAGTGATTTCCTTAATCTAGCTACTTATAATTGGAAAATGCAAACAAAACAAAGGAAAAATCAAGGCACTGCCAATCAAAACATAAAATTTAGAAAAGGCCACCAATAATCCTATTCTAAAGGCCCCTAATTATTAAAGCATCAACTGAAAACAAATGTTCACCAAAGCAAAACTAAGCATAGAACATAAACATAACTGCAAAACACAGCAAGAAATATTAACCTGAGTATGGAGACATATAGTGTATGGACAGGTTTTTTATTAGTATGTAGTGAACTAGAAAATTTCATGTTTACCATTGTCACTGACTCATACATTCTCTGTGGAGTCTCCCAGATTTCTCATGCCCCCGAGCGGCAGTCAAACGGAGGCGTGAATGCAAGATGCCAGCGGAATGATCGGCCGGACAGAGGCCAGGGCTACTTCCTTCCCACCGCGTCCTTCCTTGTGTGTCGGAGATATAAAGCGGGTGCACCGGTTGTACTGAACGAAGCAGTAACCTAAGTTCTTCTCACTCAAGGGATCAACAGGCATCTAGAGACGAAGGGGATCATTGCACAAAGGGATACGACAAAGTGAAGAGGGATGCGATGGAGTGAAGAGATGCGACGGAGAACAGATGCGAACGAAGGGGAGAGGGATGTGACGGAGGGATGCGAAGGGAGGGATGCGACGGAGGGATGCAAAGGGAGGGGTGCGACGGAGGGATGCGGAGGGAGGGATGTGAAGGGAGGGATGCGACGGAGTGTGAGAGGGATTTGCTGCGAGGGAAGGATGCGAAGGAGGGATGCGACAGAGTGTGAGAGGGATGAGAACAGAGATGAGCTGAGAAGAGAAGAGGGATGCTGTTAATTGCAAATTTGCCACCGCGTCCACGTTTGGAATCGGTTATCCAAACAACCGATTCAAAATAGTGCTTTTTAAAGCTAATTTTGCACTAGTGTATATATATATGTCATTCAAATCTTTGTGTTTGCTCTTTTGTCATTCAAATCTTTGTGTTTGCTCTTTTGTGATATGAGATAGTTGATTTTTTTAACAATTTTAATTTATCATGTTGGCAATAAGAGAACATTAGTAAGAACTTTTAGAATAATTCATTATATTAGACTGATGTCAAATAATCGCAACATGTTGGAAGAGAGAAATATAAGGGACAAGGCTCCCCCAAACATTTTATTAATTTTTTTATATACATGCATATAGAAAGCCCACCCAGCCAAAATAATAAAATAAATAAAAAAGTTCAGCTTTGAGCCCTTAACGGTATATTCCTTCTCTTCCTTTTATAAGTCAAAATTTATTAAAGAGGCATAAGGGCCGCCTCAACCTATGTTAACGAGATCCCAAGTAGGTAGTTCAGTTGGCGAGTTAAGGGATACTGAAGGAGTGCACCAAATGAGTGTAAGAAGGAGGTTCCGGGTTCAACTCCCGGAAACTAACATTCCCCCACCCTACTAACATTACTTATAAAAAAAAAACTTATGATAACAAGGCAGCACAATCACACGGGTTATTGCACCAACTGTAACACCCCGATAAATTCTAACATGTAGAATTACCGAAATGCACTACATGGCATACATCAGAGTAACTTCCTGTTAATGAATATTGAACACAAACTAAAAATTTCGATAATACATATCAAATGGTTCTATGAACCTCATTAACTTCCTGAAAATGCTTAAGTTTCACAACTTAAGACTTATACAATCCTGGTGTTCAATAATCAAAACATAAAGTAGCGGAAACGATTTACAACTGATACATGATCGTTATACAATCGATAACATAGAAACAGTAAATGGGACAAGGGTCTAAACATGAAACTCAATCTTCAATGACTCCAAGAGTTGCACCGGCTAACCGTGCTTCGTCGCCTTTGCTTTCCCCTATTTCTCTGTAAAAACCACAAAATATGAAGGGTGAGATAAACATTATCTCAGTGAGTCCTATCGAGACCCCTTACTAACTCTAGCGGTTCATTATTTCCTTTGCTTTGAACTCGTGGCCCTAATAAGCAACCACGTGGACATATATTAATTTCATGTAACTTTTATGCTCATGGCCCTTCTAAGCGACACATGAAGCATATCATATTTTACCTCTTGTAATTTGTAGCCCTACTAAGCAACTACGCATTACATTTCTTTTCATTTCATTATATTAGCATAACACCTCAGCCTACCTATTTTTAGGCACTTCTTTGGCTTTGGTGAACCCATCCCGCTATTACTAGTGGGCGAAACATCTTGAGTCTAGGTTTTGGGGATCATGACTTCCCCTCCCCTAGTATGCTAATCCTCTAAGGGTCGTCACCCTTAACCTCTTGTATATATTATATATATGCATGTACCCGCATTGGGCCGTCTAGAATTCATTCATGTACCGTCTACCCTTCCACAAGGGAAGGTATTTTTCCGTGAATTAACATTTCTTACCTTGACATTTATGAATTAAAGTGTGTATGTAACACCCTAAATATTTAATTAATTTATTTAATTAAGTATTTAGGAATTTAAATTAATTAATTGGATTTAATTTAATTATTTGAAATTATATTAAAATGTGTATGTGGTATTAGGAGATGAAGGCGCCAATTAGCTAGACCTTGGCTTAAGTGAAAAGCCCAAGCCCATGACCCAAGTGATATGCGAATACACAAGGGTCTTGTGAGTTAGGGTTTTGTGTTTGGCTTTTGCGAAATTGAGAAGAGAGAAAGGAGAAGAGAAGAGCGCCGTAGGGGAGGAGAAGAAGAGAGAAGAAGTCGCAAGCTCCAAGGGCCAAGGGACGTGATTCTGTTGCCGTGGTTCCGTTCGCGACTGTCGCTAGGGCTTCTATTCTTCAAATTCGAGGTAAGGGGAGTTCTATCAATTTATATAATAGGTTGTATGATAGGTTTTAGGTAGTGATAGCCTAGATTTAACCATGATCATGATTATGTTTGTGAATTCATGTTCTTGTTGATGATGTATGCGTGATGTTCATGGTTTGTGGCTAAAAATCTATTTTTGGTGTGGCACGAGCGCCTAGGGCGCCATATGTTTGATGGATGTTGCTGGATTTTGTGCTGAATTGTGTTGCGTTGTTGTTGCGGTCTGGGCGCCTCATGGGCGCATGTGGCGTGTTGTTGTGGCTGCCTTGGCGCAGGGGCGCCATGGGCGCCATTCTGTGTGTGTGTATGTTTCGGTTGTGCTGTGTATTGGCGCAAGGGCGCCTTGTGTCGAAATGTTCCTGTCGAAATTGTTGCCTGTTGAAATGTTGTTGTCGAAATTTGTTGTCTGTCGAAATGTTGTGGTCGAAATTGTTGCCTGTTGAAATGTTGTTGTCGAAATTTGTGGCCTGTCGAAATGTTGCGGTCGAAATGGTGCCTGTCGAAGGCGCCTTGTTGCTGGGCGCCAGTTTTTGCGTTTTGTGCTGCTGGGCGCCAAGGGCGCCAGTGTGCGAGTGTGATGTGTTGCTGGGCACTGGGCGCCCAGGGCGCCAGTTTTCAGGATGTTCCCAAATTTTTACGAAAACTGTTTTCGCTATATCTTTTGACTCAGGCATCCGTTTTAAACGTTTCAAAAAGTGTTGGGAAGCTCCTTCAGTTGCCTATCTGTGTGTGCCATTTTGAAAAATAAAAACTTATTATTTCTGAAGGTTGCTGGGCGCCCCTAGTGGCTGTTTCCGGTGGTCGTTGCTGTGACATTGAAAAATCGTTTTGGAGTCTTTAAAAATCCTCTTTTGTGTATAACCAGTGGTTTTAACGTTTTAGTGTTAAAAGTGATGATTTTGACGATGAGGCCCTTAGTGGCTAGTTAAATGACCTTTTTGCCCTTAGTGGCCAATGTTGTTGATAATGAAGTGTAAATGACGATGATGCCCTTGGTGGCTAGTAAATGACGTTTTGCCCTCGGTGGATATGTTTGTGTTGATGATGTTGATGGACAAGTGACGTTGAGGCCCAAAAGGCTAAGTGATGATAAGGCCCAAAAGGCTAAGTGACGTTGTTGGGTGTAAATTGTGAATTGACAGGTGTTGTGCCTCTTATTTGGCAAATTGGTAAGTGACGGGTCACATAGTTGACCGTGATTGTGTGTTTGTGTGTGGTGCATGTCATAGTGTCTCATGCCTACCATATGCATAAACCCAGTGACGTTTTGAGGCCCAAAAGGCTAAGTGACGATGAGGCCATAATGGCTAAGCGACGTTTGTGAAAAGGTACCTCATGCATATGCCCGCGAGTGGGTTGCATTTCATATGCTTACCTGACATAGTGATGAGTTATTGTAGTGACGTAAATGATGATTGTGATGTGATTATTTTAGAGCTGTGACTTGACTTATTGCTTATCATGTGATTTATTATATGGATTGAATTGGACTCACCCTTTTGTTTGAATGTTACCCCTATGCGGTAACGTGCAGGTGATTACGAGTGAAGGACTAGGTACCTTCACTACTTCGAGTCGAGTCGTCACGCTCTGATACGTAGCACTCAGGGGGGGACGAACTTGATGTTTATGAATGATTTCAGCTATTATGTTTTTTTGTTGACGATTCTGTTTTATTTTGTTATTCCGCTGCGTAGTTGGTTTTATTGACGTTAAGTTTAATTGTGATGATAGCTGTGTTTTTGAGGCTCTCCTCTTAGTGACGTGCTACGTGATGCAGGATTATTGTGTTTGAGCTGTTTTATTGAGAAGCATTATTTTATTGAAGTATGTGTAACATTCCTCGTGTGAAACAAATTTTTGAAAAACTCTGATATTTTTCCAATTAAATTAACGGGTAGAAAAGGGGTGTTACATTAGTGGTATCAGAGCAGTTCGGTCTGTCCGGCCAATGTTGTCCTGTCATAGTGTCTTATGACATTAGATTAGTACTAAATTCTTGGTTTGTGCTGCAGTGATAGTTTGAAATGGTTGGGAGAAACGACGCTGCTCTTGCTGCTGCATTGCAGGCTATGGCTCAGGCTGTGCAGGGTCAGCATAATTCTGGAGAGAACGCCGGTTTTCGGAGTCTGACTACTTTCCAGAGAGAAAATCCGCCCACCTTTAAGGGCAAATATGATCCAGATGGTGCTATGGCTTGGTTGAAGGAGATCGAGAGGATATTCAGGGTGATGGACTGCACTGTTGAGCAGAAGGTCTGTTTTGGTACCCACATGTTAGCCGAGGAGGCCGACGACTGGTGGTTGGCTACTAGGCAGAGATTGGAGGTTGTGCAGGAAGAGATTACTTGGGAGGTATTCAGCAGGGAATTTCTGAGAAAATATTTTCCTGAAGACGTCCGGGGAAAGAAAGAGATAGAGTTCCTAGAACTGAAGCAGGGTGGTATGTCTGTGACTGCGTATGCGGCGAAGTTTGTGGAACTGGCAAAATTCTATCCACACTACAGTGAGGCTACAGTTGAGTTCTCAAAATGCATCAAGTTCGAGAATGGGTTGAGGCCTGATATCAAAAAGGCCATTGGTTATCAGAAGATTCGTGTGTTCGCTGATCTGGTTGACAGTTGTAGAATCTTTGAGGAGGACAGTACTGTGTGTTACCAAGTGGCTTCAGTCTCAAGAGGGGGGTGAATTGAGATTTAAAAACTTTTCAGATCTTTCAAAAACATTTTCC
The DNA here is from genome assembly GCA_039519185.1 of Astragalus membranaceus. Taxonomy (NCBI): domain Eukaryota; kingdom Viridiplantae; phylum Streptophyta; class Magnoliopsida; order Fabales; family Fabaceae; genus Astragalus; species Astragalus membranaceus. The sequence continues at coordinate 119,148,226 of CM076849.1, forward strand.
CCTTTTCAATGACTTAGATCAATTTTCGCGTAGGTTAAGTGGAAGCGAATGAATTAGAATATAAAGCAGTAAAGCGGTATAACATTAAAGCAAGAAAGCAGTAAAGGACGCAGAGATTTATCCTGGTTCGGTCACCTCCTAGTGACCTACGTCCAGTCCTCACACCCTTGTGAGATTTTCCACTAACCAAAACAACAAGGCTTACAGGTGCCTTGGAAAACCTTTACAGACTCGGGCACTCTCCTCCTAGGATACCCCACCTATGGAGAGCCCTCAAATCTAATATAACAATAACAAGAGATACCCCACCCCTGTTACAATCGGCTGCCCCAGAAAGATACCCCACTTCCTAGTACAAACAGCTACCCTAGAGAGATACCCCACTCCCTAGAACAAATCACAACAATTAAATAATAAACAATTGTAAAGACAGAAATACATCTAATGAAGGCAGATATTACAACTTGAAGAACGCAACCCCAACTAACTCTTAGCGAAAGATCAGCTCAGACGGACCAGCGGTACGAGAAGAGCAAAAATAAAATATGAAGAGTTTTTCTCAAATGTGTTTCTGAATTGTGAAGATGGGTTGGTAAGAAATGGAGGCTATGAGGCCTCTATTTATAGGCTATGAAAAAATAAGGTTTACGTTAAAAAAGATGTAGGAATCGATTATTTGTTTAAAACATTGGATCTAGGAATCGATTCTTCTTTTAATTAAAAATCGATTTTGACTTGCTTTGAAAAGAGGTGGCAATCGATTCTTGAGATCCAGGAGGGCTAGGAATCGATTCTTATACTCAATGTAATTTGTATGAATCGATTCTTGGCTTTCCCGAGACATGTAGGAATCGATTCTTTTGCTAAGTGAAAGATAGTGTGAATCGATTCTTTCCTTTTTGAAAAATACTTGTGAATCGATTGTGCACTTTGGTAAAGATAATATGAATCGATTCTTTCCTTTTAAAGACACTTGAGAATCGATTTTTATGCTTAGTAAAAAATAGTATGAATCGATTCTTCCTTTTTAGAAATACTTAGGAATCGATTTGCATACTTAGTGAAACTAGTATGAATCGATTCTTTAGCTTTTGTATTGACCTGAAAATCAATTTTTATAAATTGAATAAAATAGAGAAAATCGATTTTATGCTTTTCAAAAATGCTTCTTGTGTTTACGTGTGCATGCATGCATTTTGAAAACTTGTGTGAGTGTGTGAGACTTTGAGAGACGAGCTGACCTTCAGAAGAGCTTACACTTTTTCCTAAGACACACCCAACCCTAAGGACTACCCTTATATTTAAGGACTACCCTAAAACTTGAATCTTCAATCCATGAGCTTGATTGTCTTGGATTGACTTTGATGCTTTGTCACTTTCATCACCTTTTGCCTTTGGTCACTCTCATCAACTTTGGCTTTGTCTTTTTCATCATCAAAACCTCTTAACCACTTCATCATCAAAACTTAGCCTGCAACACAAGATATCTACATTCTCCCCCTTTTTGATGATGACAAAACATTTACTCATCTCAAGGTGGGAGGTTAGTTCAAACAGATAATGCATATATATGATACTCCCCCTATCATGATGCTCCCCCTGTTTTATTGACTATATGCATAGTGACAATGCTATGACAGATCTATATGCTTTATGCAACCCTATATTTCTCTCCCCCTTTTTGTCATGATCAAAAGGGTCGATTAGATGATAAAATTTGCGAATCGAATGTCACAGCTATTTGACAAGGTAAAAGAACCATTGCTGATTTGTAAGTGATCATCAAAACTTGAAGAAAAACATATTTGAGACCATGAAGAGAATATTTTATCAAACACAGGTAAAGGCTAATTATGAGTCTCGAAAATCTATGAAGCAGTTTGTTTAGCCTTCGCACGTTTCATGCTGCTTAGTTTTTGAGAGTTGGTGACGGCAGCTAGAAGGTGGGAAGTAGAGTTTTGAAAGAAGATTATTCTAGATAAACAGCGATTGTGACCATGTATTTTTCGAAAAATACATGTGCTAGCAGTTGATTGTAAAATAGATTTCAAGAAAAAGTAGCACTTTAACTGCAGAAATTCACAAGTCATAATTTCACTTAAATTCACATTTCTTTAAAAAATCACTTTGAAAAACATTTAATTGACAAACTCATTTGAATAAGTGAAGAACCAGGTTTTCTTTTGCAATGGATTTGTGAAAATATCAACTAGCTGATTTTGACGATTCAACTAACTCAATCACACTATCGCCTTTCTAACCATAACCTCTAAGAAGGTGATATATAATTTCTATATGATCAGTCCTAGAGGGTTGACCAGAATACTTTGTTGATTCATGCCTTTATAAATATTGTTCTTTAAAGATGCATGAAATGAGGTTCAGGAATTGCTCTATTTCAGTAGTCACATATTTGACTTAATAAACTATTCTTAAACACATTTTCAAAATAGAGGTAAATAAAATTTTAACCAATCTGACCTTTACCGGTGATTCTTCCTCTATTTATCACAAGTCACATGACGGCTTTTTCCGGGGGTGAGTGTTAAGAACTTTATTGCGTCTCCGGTCATGCGCTATGAGTCTTTGCTGTCAAGGTATCAATATGCCCCCATACCTTGAAGCATACCTGCACTGATCTAAAACAAGGTTCTAGGTACCCAAAATTCTTTGGGTCCTTGTGGGTTAGTGTTTGGCATGGTCCCTTTTCGAACCCATACCTTTTTCACATTTTGATTACCTCTTGCTCTGCAAACGGAAGCAGTATGTCCAGGTTTACCACAATAATAACATTTAATATAAGGTCTAGTGGAAAACTTAGGTCTATGATGCATATTATTTCTCGGAATCCTAGGATGTACATGTTGTAATTTGGACATTTTGCCTATTGTACATTCAAGCTCATTGATTTTCTTTTCATGTTCTATACACTTATCACATGCATAATTTTCCTTGAAATAGACAAGATCATCATTTTCTTTTCTAAGTTCTAATTTTTCTTTAGTTAAAGCAATAATATCATTTTCAAGATGAGTGATAACTTTCTTGGATTTGCTTAGAGCTTTAGCTAATTTTGAAGATTTATCGTGTAATTCAGTAAAAGCTTCATATAATTCATCATAGGCATCTTGTAAAGATTCAGAGTTAGAATATACCTCAGTTTCACTTTCGCTGTCGTGGTCGGCCATGAGAGCAACTTGACCTTTTTCACTTTCTGAATTATCTGATGAGTTCATGTCATTGTCTTCCCAAGCTATGTAGGCTTTTCTACCATTGTTTCCTTTGGACCCCTTTTTCTTGAACTTTGACAATTTTCTTTCTAAGTTCGGGCACTTCATCGTCAGGTGTCCGGATTTACCACATTCGTAGCAAGTTGGTGGACTTGAAAAGTTTTCTTTGCTTGAGCCTCTTTTGGTTGGAGAATTCCTTTTGAGAGATCTTTCCCTTCTCATGAACTTTTTAAATTTACTAACCATTAGTTCCATTCTCTCCTCGTCTTCATCTTCATCTTCCGAATCATCACTATCGTCGGATGAGCTTGAACTGGAAGCTTTGAGAGCTAAGTTTTTGTTCTTCTTGTCTTTTCCTTCATGCTCTGCTAGGCGAGTGAGCTCTAACTCGTGCTCTAGTAGTTTCCCAAACAAGGTGGAGAGAGTCATGGTAGTCAAGTTTCTTGACTCAGTTATTGCAGTCACCTTTGGTTGCCATTCTCTGTTTAGGCATCTCAGCACTTTGTTGATCAAGTCTTCGGGAGGAAATGATTTTCCTAATGAACCCAATTTGTTCACTATATGAGTGAACCTTTTCTGCATCTCTGATATTGTTTCACCTGCATTCATTCTAAACAATTCGTACTCTCTGGTAAGAGTATTTGTTCTTGCCCGTTTCACTTTACTTGTACCCTCATGAGTAACTTGAAGATTATCCCACATTTCTTGGGCAGTTTTACAGTTTGAAACTCGAAAAAATTCATCAGTACTTAAAGCAGAAGTAATAATATTTTTGGCACGTAAATTAAGTTGCACTTTTCTTTTCTCATCATCAGACCATTCATTTCTACTTTTTATTGTAAGAATACCATCTACTATGTGTGTGGGGACGAAAGGTCCTTTTTCCACAGCATCCCAAACATCTAAGTCTACCCCTTCAATAAAAATTCTCATTCTTTCTTTCCAATATGCATAGTCTTCTCCATTGAATCCCGGAGGACGGAAAAGAGATGCACCCTCTTGCGTAGACCAACCTGAAGCCATTTCTCTTGAAGCTGCTAGGCCCTTTATACAAGAGTCTAGCTCTGATACCACTTGTTACCAAGTGGCTTCAGTCTCAAGAGGGGGGGTGAATTGAGATTTAAAAACTTTTCAGATCTTTCAAAAACGTTTTTCCCCTTTTCAATGACTTAGATCAATTTTCGCGCAGGTTAAGTGGAAGCGAATGAATTAAAATATAAAGCAGTAAAGCGGTATAACATTAAAGCAAGAAAGCAGTAAAGCACGCAGAGATTTATCCTGGTTCGGTCACCTCCTAGTGACCTACGTCCAGTCCTCACACCCTTGTGAGATTTTCCACTAACCAAAACAACAAGGCTTACAGGTGCCTTGGAAAACCTTTACAGACTCGGGCACTCTCCTCCTAGGATACCCCACCTATGGAGAGCCCTCAAATCTAATATAACAATAACAAGAGATACCCCACCCATGTTACAATCAGCTGCCCCAGAAAGATACCCCACTTCCTAGTACAAACAGCTACCCTAGAGAGATACCCCACTCCCTAGAACAAATCACAACAATTAAATAATAAACAATTGTAAAGACAGAAATACCTCTAATGAAGGCAGATATTACAACTTGAAGAACGCAACCCCAACTAACTCTTAGCGAAAGATCAGCTCTGACGGACCAGCGGTACGAGAAGAGCAAAAATAAAATATGAAGAGTTTTTCTCAAATGTGTTTCTGAATCGTGAAGATGGGTTGTGTAACATCCGCAAAACAATTAACCGAATTGTTTGGATGTTAACCCAATTAAATTAATTTAGAACTTGACTGGTATATTTATTGAGTGCTAAAATTAATTATTGGTTGTCATCGGATCGTTAACCGGATAATACGGATCAAGGAAGTTTCGGAATCGAAATAAGAGATTTCGATCAATATGGTAATTTGACCGCGTTACACCTTATATATTAAATAAATAAATATAAGTGTGTGTGTGTGTGTGTGTGTGTGTGTGTGTGTGTGTGTTAAAAAGAAAAGAAAGGAATGAATTGAAAGAAAGAAGGAAAAGGAAGCAGCGAGAGGAACAGAAAGGAAAAAGGGAAAGAAGAAAGAATGGGGGAGGAGGAAGAAGAGGAAAAAGGAAGGGTTTACGCTCATCAAAACGACTTCCTTCCAACACGAAAAATGTTCAGCGTTACTCCCTCTTCGATTTGGTACCAAGATCTTCATCATCAACTCACTCTCTCTCACTTTGCCATTTTCGAATTTGAGAGGAAAAAATTGAGGTTTTGATGGTTGAAGCTCAAGGATAGCTTGGGATGGTGGTTGGCGCGAACCCAAGGATGATGGATCGTTGATTTGGAAGCTAGTTGGGTGATTTGGGGTTTAAAAACAAATTGAGTATTTTGTGTGAATAGTGCTTCAAGGGGAGGAAGATGATGAATAGTATCCATGGAGAATTTCGGGGAATTCGGTTTTGCGGTCAAAAGATTTCTCGAGGTCGAGAGGGAAGCTTTGGGAGCGGATACGGATGTCGCCGGAGCGTGGAATTGTCTCGGGGAGCGTTCGCGTGGTTACTCGGTGAATTCGGCTCGATCGTGGTTCACGCTTCAAGGGTGAGTTTTACTCACGTTTAGGCTTTTGAATTAATAAACTTAATTTGCGAAATGTGTTTCGGTTTTGGTTCGTTATCGAAAACGTATTTTGTACGAAAATCGCGTTTTATGTCCAATGGGTTTTTGGATTGATTGATTGATGATTGTTATTGTTTGTATATGTTTTGGACTGTTTTTATGTTGGGGCTGGACTGGAACAGGTATCGGAATTGGTCGGAACGACAAAAATTGCGAAAACGGGATAAAATACAATGCTGTCAAAAGCGCACGACCCGTGCGTCTCAGGCGCACGGACCGTGCGGGTCTTTCTGTTTCTGTTTTCAAAAACGCATTACAGGGCGCACGACCCGTGCGTATGGGAGCACGAACCGTGCGCTGTGTTCTGCCCAAATTTTTCAAACTTGCCCGAAACGATCCTGATCGATTCCAATCCTCTTCTAATCCTTTCCTAACCCTTCTATAATGATATTCGGCTTATAATGCCATGATTTTGGGTATGTTTCAAAAGGGTTTTATAAAATACTTTTGAAGTTGAAATTCTTTCGAAAAGCCGAACAATAGTACACGTGTGCGAATGTGTTTTATTGATAATAAAACGAATTATAAGTTCTATGTAGGATTGTAACACTGACGCGGAATGATTATTATTCACTCGTCTAAACCGGTTAATAATTCACGATATATAAATTATATCGATCATAGGAGTCGGCCCAATGTGGGTGGTTATATATGATGGTAGATATATATATTATATCGAGTTTGGGTGACGACCCATGTTGACATACTAGGCGGGGCAGTCATGATCCCTTACCCTAGGCTCTGTGCCATTAGGAAACACTATTGGTTATGGGGTTCGCCGGGATTAGCAGGTTTGCAGTCGGTGTTATGTTAAAAAGTTATGCATTACGTTCACCGGGATTAGCAGGTTTGCAGTCGGTGGTACGTAAAAAGGTTTTATGGTACGGTTCACCGGGATTAGCAGGTTTGCAGTCGGTGTCGTACTGAATTAAAACCTTATAATACGGTTTACCGGGATTAGCACGTTTGCAGTCGGTGCCGTGTCAAATCTTAAAAAGGGTTTCATAATTGAACCGAGAGTGTTAGTAGGGGTTTCGGTAGAACTCACTGAGATTGTATCTCACTGTTTAAATGTCGTTGTTTTACAGATAAACAGGGAAAGTGGAGAGCCAAAAGGCACGAGTAGGTGGTACTCGGATGGCTGCTGAAGACTTAGCTTTTATGCTTAAGTTATGTTTTCCCTTGTTAGTTATGTATCATAACATTATGACTTTAAGTGTTGTAAAAGTTATGTATTTATTTCCGCTTTCTTGTGCGATATTGAACACTGTATTTCACTGATGGTTTATGGTCTTATTTATGTTTAAGACTGTTCTGTTGTTATTCAGTGAAAATTTTATCATTGGTGTTCAGTATTTGAAAAGGAAATATATCTCTGATGTTTTAGGAATGGTGCACTTGGGTATTTTTACTCGATAAAATACCGGGGTGTTACAGGTTGGTAAGAAATGGAGGCTATGAGGCCTCTATTTATAGGCTATGAAAAAATAAGGTTTACGTTAAAAAAGATGTAGGAATCGATTCTTTGTTTAAAACATTGGATCTAGGAATCGATTCTTCTTTTAATTAAAAATCGATTTTGACTTGCTTTGAAAAGAGGTGGCAATCGATTCTTGAGATCCAGGAGGGCTAGGAATCGATTCTTATACTCAATGTAATTTGTATGAATCGATTCTTGGCTTTCCCGAGACATGTAGGAATCGATTCTTTTGCTAAGTGAAAGATAGTGTGAATCGATTCTTTCCTTTTTGAAAAATACTTGTGAATCGATTGTGCACTTTGGTAAAGATAATATGAATCGATTCTTTCCTTTTAAAGACACTTGAGAATCGATTTTTATGCTTAGTAAAAAATAGTATGAATCGATTCTTCCTTTTTAGAAATACTTAGGAATCGATTTGCATACTTAGTGAAACTAGTATGAATCGATTCTTTAGCTTTTGTATTGACCTGAAAATCAATTTTTATAAATAGAATAAAATAGAGAAAATCGATTTTATGCTTTTCAAAAATGCTTCTTGTGTTTACGTGTGCATGCATGCATTTTGAAAACTTGTGTGAGTGTGTGAGACTTTGAGAGACGAGCTGACCTTCGGAAGAGCTTACACTTTTTCCTAAGACACACCCAACCCTAAGGACTACCCTTATATTTAAGGACTCCCCTTAAAGTTGAATCTTCAATCCATGAGCTTGATTGTCTTGGATTGACTTTGATGCTTTGTCACTTTCATCACCTTTTGCCTTTGGTCACTCTCATCAACTTTGGCTTTGTCTTTTTCATCATCAAAACCTCTTAACCACTTCATCATCAAAACTTAGCCTGCAACACAAGATATCTACATTCTCCCCCTTTTTGATGATGACAAAACATTTACTCATCTCAAGGTGGGAGGTTAGTTCAAACAGATAATGCATATATATGATACTCCCCCTATCATGATGCTCCCCCTGTTTTATTGACTATATGCATAGTGACAATGCTATGACAGATCTATATGCTTTATGCAACCCTATATTTCTCTCCCCCTTTTTGTCATGATCAAAAGGGTCGATTAGATGATAAAATTTGCGAATCGAATGTCACAGCTATTTGACAAGGTAAAAGAACCATTGCTGATTTGTAAGTGATCATCAAAACTTGAAGAAAAACATATTTGAGACCATGAAGAGAATATTTTATCAAACACAGGTAAAGGCTAATTATGAGTCTCGAAAATCTATGAAGCAGTTTGTTTAGCCTTCGCACGTTTCATGCTGCTTAGTTTTTGAGAGTTGGTGACGGCAGCTAGAAGGTGGGAAGTAGAGTTTTGAAAGAAGATTATTCTAGATAAACAGCGATTGTGACCATGTATTTTTCGAAAAATACATGTGCTAGCAGTTGATTGTAAAATAGATTTCAAGAAAAAGTAGCACTTTAACTGCAGAAATTCACAAGTCATAATTTCACTTAAATTCACATTTCTTTAAAAAATCACTTTGAAAAACATTTAATTGACAAACTCATTTGAATAAGTGAAGAACCAGGTTTTCTTTTGCAATGGATTTGTGAAAATATCAACTAGCTGATTTTGACGATTCAACTAACTCAATCACACTATCGCCTTTCTAACCATAACCTCTAAGAAGGTGATATATAATTTCTATATGATCAGTCCTAGAGGGTTGACCAGAATACTTTGTTGATTCATGCCTTTATAAATATTGTTCTTTAAAGATGCATAAAATGAGGTTCAGGAATTGCTCTATTTCAGTAGTCACATATTTGACTTAATAAACTATTCTTAAACACATTTTCAAAATAGAGGTAAATAAAATTTTAACCAATCTGACCTTTACCGGTGATTCTTCCTCTGTTTATCACAAGTCACATGACGGCTTTTTCCGGGGGTGAGTGTTAAGAACTTTATTGCGTCTCCGGTCATGCGCTATGAGTCTTTGCTGTCAAGGTATCAATATGCCCCCATACCTTGAAGCATACCTGCACTGATCTAAAACAAGGTTCTAGGTACCCAAAATTCTTTGGGTCCTTGTGGGTTAGTGTTTGGCATGGTCCCTTTTGGAACCCATACCTTTTTCACATTTTGATTACCTCTTGCTCTGCAAACGGCAGCAGTATGTCCAGGTTTACCACAATAATAACATTTAATATAAGGTCTAGTGGAAAACTTAGGTCTATGATGCATATTATTTATCGGAATCCTAGGATGTACATGTTGTAATTTGGACATTTTGCCTATTGTACATTCAAGCTCATTGATTTTCTTTTCATGTTCTATACACTTATCACATGCATAATTTTCCTTGAAATAGACAAGATCATCATTTTCTTTTCTAAGTTCTAATTTTTCTTTAGTTAAAGCAATAATATCATTTTCAAGATGAGTGATAACTTTCTTGGATTTGCTTAGAGCTTTAGCTAATTTTGAAGATTTATCGTGTAATTCAGTAAAAGCTTCATATAATTCATCATAGGCATCTTGTAAAGATTCAGAGTTAGAATATACCTCAGTTTCACTTTCGCTGTCGTGGTCGGCCATGAGAGCAACTTGACCTTTTTCACTTTCTGAATTATCTGATGAGTTCAAGTCATTGTCTTCCCAAGCTATGTAGGCTTTTCTACCATTGTTTCCTTTGGACCCCTTTTTCTTGAACTTTGACAATTTTCTTTCTAAGTTCGGGCACTTCATCGTCAGGTGTCCGGATTTACCACATTCGTAGCAAGTTGGTGGACTTGAGAAGTTTTCTTTGCTTGAGCCTCTTTTGGTTGGAGAATTCCTTTTGAGAGATCTTTCCCTTCTCATGAACTTTTTAAATTTACTAACCATTAGTTCCATTCTCTCCTCGTCTTCATCTTCATCTTCCGAATCATCACTATCGTCGGATGAGCTTGAACTGGAAGCTTTGAGAGCTAAGTGTTTGTTCTTCTTGTCTTTTCCTTCATGCTCTGCTAGGCGAGTGAGCTCTAACTCGTGCTCTAGTAGTTTCCCAAACAAGGTGGAGAGAGTCATGGTAGTCAAGTTTCTTGACTCAATTATTGCAGTCACCTTTGGTTGCCATTCTCTGTTTAGGCATCTCAGCACTTTGTTGATCAAGTCTTCGGGAGGAAATGATTTTCCTAATGAACCCAATTTGTTCACTATATGAGTGAACCTTTTCTGCATCTCTGATATTGTTTCACCTGCATTCATTCTAAACAATTCGTACTCTCTGGTAAGAGTATTTGTTCTTGCCCTTTTCACTTTACTTGTACCCTCATGAGTAACTTGAAGATTATCCCACATTTCTTGGGCAGTTTTACAGTTTGAAACTCGAAAAAATTCATCAGTACTTAAAGCAGAAGTAATAATATTTTTGGCACGTAAATTAAGTTGCACTTTTCTTTTCTCATCATCAGACCATTCATTTCTACTTTTTATTGTAAGAATACCATCTACTATGTGTGTGGGGACGAAAGGTCCTTTTTCCACAGCATCCCAAACATCTAAGTCTACCCCTTCAATAAAAATTCTCATTCTTTCTTTCCAATATGCATAGTCTTCTCCGTTGAATCCCGGAGGACGGAAAAGAGATGCACCCTCTTGCGTAGACTAACCTGAAGCCATTTCTCTTGAAGCTGCTAGGCCCTTTATACAAGAGTCTAGCTTTGATACCACTTGTTACCAAGTGGCTTCAGTCTCAAGAGGAGGGGTGAATTGAGATTTAAAAACTTTTCAGATCTTTCAAAAACGTTTTCCCCTTTTCAATGACTTAGATCAATTTTCGCGCAGGTTAAGTGGAAGCGAATGAATTAGAATATAAAGCAGTAAAGCGGTATAACATTAAAGCAAGAAAGCAGTAAAGCACGCAGAGATTTATCCTGGTTCGGTCACCTCCTAGTGACCTACGTCCAGTCCTCACACCCTTGTGAGATTTTCCACTAACCAAAACAACAAGGCTTACAGGTGCCTTGGAAAACCTTTACAGACTCGGGCACTCTCCTCCTAGGATACCCCACCTATGGAGAGCCCTCAAATCTAATATAACAATAACAAGAGATACCCCACCCATGTTACAATCAGCTGCCCCTGAAAGATACCCCACTTCCTAGTACAAACAGCTACCCTAGAGAGATACCCCACTCCCTAGAACAAATCACAACAATTAAATAATAAACAATTGTAAAGACAGAAATACCTCTAATGAAGGCAGATATTACAACTTGAAGAACGCAACCCCAACTAACTCTTAGCGAAAGATCAGCTCTGACGGACCAGCGGTACGAGAAGAGCAAAAATAAAATATGAAGAGTTTTTCTCAAATGTGTTTCTGAATCGTGAAGATGGGTTGTGTAACATCCGCAAAACAATTAACCAAATTATTTGGATGTTAACCCAATTAAATTAATTTAGTACTTGACTGGTAAATTTATTGAGTGCTAAAATTAATTATTGGTTGTCATCGGATCGTTAACCGGATAATACGGATCAAGGAAGTTTCGGAATCGAAATAAGAGATTTCGATCAATATGGTAATTTGACCGCGTTACACCTTATATATTAAATAAATAAATATAAGTGTGTGTGTGTGTGTGTGTGTGTGTGTGTGTGTGTGTGTGTGTGTGTTAAAAAGAAAAGAAAGGAATGAATTGAAAGAAAGAAGGAAAAGGAAGCAGCGAGAGGAACAGAAAGGAAAAAGGGAAAGAAGAAAGAATGGGGGAGGAGGAAGAAGAGGAAAAAGGAAGGGTTTACGCTCATCAAAACGACTTCCTTCCAACACGAAAAACGTTCAGCGTTACTCCCTCTTCGATTTGGTACCAAGATCTTCATCATCAACTCACTCTCTCTCACTTTGCCATTTTCGAATTTGAGAGGAAAAAATTGAGGTTTTGATGGTTGAAGCTCAAGGATAGCTTGGGATGGTGGTTGGCGCGAACCCAAGGATGATGGATCGTTGATTTGGAAGCTAGTTGGGTGATTTGGGGTTTAAAATCAAATTGAGTATTTTGTGTGAAAAGTGCTTCAAGGGGAGGAAGATGATGAATAGTATCCATGGAGAATTTCGGGGAATTCGGTTTTGCGGTCAAAAGATTTCTCGAAGTCGAGAGGGAAGCTTTGGGAGCGGATACGGATGTCGCCGGACCGTGAAATTGTCTCGGGGAGCGTTCGCGTGGTTACTCGGTGAATTCGGCTCGATCGTGGTTCACGCTTCAAGGGTGAGTTTTACTCACGTTTAGGCTTTTGAATTAATAAACTTAATTTGCGAAATGTGTTTCGGTTTTGGTTCGTTATTGAAAACGTATTTTGTACGAAAGTCGCGTTTTATGTCCAATGGGTTTTGGATTGATTGATTGATGATTGTTATTGTTTGTATATGTTTTGGACTGTTTTTATGTTGGGGCTGGACTGGAACAGGTATCGGAATTGGTCGGAACGACAAAAATTGCGAAAACGGGATAAAATACAATGCTGTCAAAAGCGCACGACCCGTGCGTCTCAGGCGCACGGACCGTGCGGGTCTTTCTGTTTCTGTTTTCAAAAATGCATTACAGGGCGCACGACCCGTGCGTATGGGAGCACGAACTGTGCGCTGTGTTCTGCCCGAATTTTTCAAACTTACCCGAAACGATCCCGATCGATTCCAATCCTCTTCTAATCCTTTCCTAACCCTTCTATATTGATATTAGGCTTATAATGCCATGATTTTGGGTATGTTTCAAAAGGGTTTTATAAAATACTTTTGAAGTTGAAATTCTTTCGAAAAGCCGAACAATAGTACACGTGTGTGAATGTGTTTTATTGATAATAAAACGAATTATAAGTTCTATGTAGGATTGTAACACTGACGCGGAATGATTATTATTCATTCGTCTAAACCGGTTAATAATTCACGATATATAAATTATATCGATCATAGGAGTCGGCCCAATGTGGGTGGTTATATATGATGGTAGATATATATATTATATCGAGTTTGGGTGACGACCCATGTTGACATACTAGGCGGGGCAGTCATGATCCCTTACCCTAGGCTCTGTGCCACTAGGAAACACTATTGTTTATGGGGTTCGCCGGGATTAGCAGGTTTGCAGTCGGTGTTATGTTAAAAAGTTATGCATTACGTTCACCGGGATTAGCAGGTTTGCAGTCGGTGGTACGTAAAAAGGTTTTATGGTACGGTTCACCGGGATTAGCAGGTTTGCAGTCGGTGTCGTACTGAATTAAAACCTTATAATACGGTTTACCGGGATTAGCACGTTTGCAATCAGTGCCGTGTCAAATCTTAAAAAGGGTTTCATAATTGAACCGAGAGTGTTAGTAGGGGTTTCGGTAGAACTCACTGAGATTGTATCTCACTGTTTAAATGTCGTTGTTTTACAGATAAACAGGGAAAGTGGAGAGCCAAAAGGCACGAGTAGGTGGTACTCGGATGGCTGCTGAAGACTTAGCTTTTATGCTTAAGTTATGTTTTCCCTTGTTAGTTATGTATCATAACATTATGACTTTAAGTGTTGTAAAAGTTATGTATTTATTTCCGCTTTCTTGTGCGATGTTGAACACTGTATTTCATTGATGGTTTATGGTCTTATTTATGTTTAAGACTGTTCTGTTGTTATTCAGTGAAAATTTTATCATTGGTGTTCAGTATTTAAACAGGAAATATATCTCTGATGTGTTAGGAATGGTGCACTTGGGTATTTTTACTCGATAAAATACCGGGGTGTTACAGTTGGTATCAGAGCAGTTCGACCTAGTCGGACGTAGGTTAGGGTTGAGTCGATTCCTTGTTAGTCCTTTTCGTAATTATACTTGTGATGCTAAGAGACATTGAGCCTGATCAACTTAATACTTAGTGCATCATAAGCGGAATTATACCAGGATGATCAAGACGCAATCCTCGACCAAGACCGGAGTCTCCAACCTGTGCATCCTCAGGAAAGGTGGCATGACCCGTGGAAGAATGCACCGCTAAGTTTGAGAAGTTGTCTCAGTTTTACCAAGTGGTAAAGTAAGCTCCGGGTGACGACTGGAGAATGCAGATGTATAAGAGGGGCATAAGTGCTTTTATGACTTATGGTCTCAGCTCTTATACTATTACCAATTATGTTGCCTTAGTGCAATCAGCCTATGTCGCCGAGGATGATCTCATAGGAAGTATGGGAAAGGAAAGAAGGTAGTTGAATTATCAACTCCGAATGCAAAGTCCAAAGATAATTTCATCAAAGGAAAAGCAGGTGCAATTCTTTGATTCTTCAAAGGACAGAAGATGTTCTAACTATGGAAGAAATCACGATGGTGATCGTCAGCAAAGATTAATCGGTGCTATTATTGTAATGAAGAGGGTCACTATGCAAAAGAGTGCCCTGCGAGGAAGAGTTCCAAGGAGTTACAAGCAGCTCTAAGGCAAGGACGAGTCAACATTCTGGATGTTTAGACAGTTACGACTGCAGACAATCTACTGAGGAATATGAGATCAGTTTTCAATAACTCAATCAGTATATTATATGATTCGGGTGCAACCTATTGCTGTATATCCCGATCGCATGTGAATCGGTTGGGATCAGCCTTATCATCGCTATCCGAGCCGATAACTATTTTAACTGCTGCTAAGGGTCGTGTCCAGACCTAATCTTTGTATAGAATTGTCAATTTGTCATAGGAGGCAGAAATTTCGTTGTAGAATTTATTGTTTGCCTATGAGAAGTGTGGACACCATTTTGGGTATGAATTTGACGACTGCAAATCATGTTGCAATCGACTGTGTTAATCAACTATCAGCTTCGCTTCAGGATCAGTTGAATTTTCTAGGACAAATTCTGAAGCGGTTACCTAGTTCACCTTAGACGGTCAATCTTCATTCCAAGGTGCGGAAGCACGTGTTAGTATGTTATCTGCATCCACTGAAACTAGTTTAGATTTGGCGAACATTCAGGTTGTGAATGACTTTCTGGATGTTTTCAAGATGAAGTTTCTTCTGAACCTCCAGAGCGAGAGGTAGAGTTTACTGTAGAATTGGTTCCTGGCACGGGATCAATATCTATTGTTTCTTATTGAATGTTTCCTTAGAATTAAAGGACATGGAGTCTCAACTTGAAGAGTCGATGTTAAAGAAATTCATTCGACCGAGTGCTTCTCTAAGGAGTGCTCTGGTGTTGTTAGTCGAAAGGAAAAATGGTAGCGTGAGATTGTGCATTGATATCGACAACTCAACAAAGTGACGATCAAGAATAAATATCCCTTGCCATGGAAAGACGATTTGCTTGAGCAATTTGAGGTGCTGCAGTGTTTCCTAAAAATCGATATGAGGTTAGGATATCATCAAATAAAAGTTAGAGCCTTAGATATTCCGAAGACAGCATTCCGTACTAGGTATGGATATTATGTGTGGGTAGTGATGCCCTTCGGTTTGACTAATGCTCCAGCGGTATTCATGGATTACCTGAACCGAGTTTTTCCTCAATTACCTAGATCAATTTGTAGTCGTTTTCATTGATGGTATCTCGATGTGCTCGAAGACCATTGAGGAGCATGTCGAACATCTCCGCATTGTTCTGAAAGTACTACGAGAAAAGAAATCGTATGCCAAGCCGTCGAAGTGTGACTTCTGGATGCCGGAAGTGAAGTTTTTGGGACACGTGATTTCCCAATTGGGAGTTGCGGTGGATCCCAATAAGGTGGAAGCGGTGTTGAATTGGGAACGACCAACATCTGTCACAGAAATAAGAAGTTTCTTGGGTCTAGCTGGTTACTATAGGAGATTTATTCGAGGTTTTTCACAATTGGTTCTTCCACTTACTCGGTTAACTCGTAAGGGTCATCCGTTTACGCGGGATGCCGATTGTGAAGAATGTTTTCAAGATTTGAAGGTTCGGTTGACTTCTGCTCCAATCCATATTCTTCCAGATCCGTCTTTGCAATTCCAAATTTACAGTGATGCTTCTGGGAAGGGTTTAGGAGGTGTTCTTTTGCAGAACCAACAAGAGGTAGCTTATGCGTTCAGGCAATTGAAGATTCATGAGGAGAATTATCCAACTCATGATTTGGAATAGGCAGCTATTGTGTATGCACTGAAGGTTTGGAGACGTTACCTGTAAGGGTCTCGTTTTGAAGTATTTAGTGGTCACAAGAGTTTAAGGTATCTGTTTGATCAGAAAGAACTGAATAGCAGGCAGAGAAGTGTGTTGAATTTCTGGAGGATTATAAATTAGTGTTGATGTAGCATTCAAGAGAGGCCAGTGTTGTAACTGATGCACTGAGTAGGATGTCCATCCACATGGCCGAGTTTATCTATGCATGAGATAGAATTGTTGGAGTCCTTTAGAGACTTAAATCTGAATTCAAGATCAAGGAGGAATCGGTTAGTGTTGAGCCATATGAGGATCTCTAGTTCCCTAAGGGATTCTATACGCTTAGCACAGGAAGTTGAGGTGAAGCTATAATCACAAAAGGTATTTCCGGATTTTACCATGGATAGTGATGGAGTCGGTTGTTACAACGGTAGGATCTGTGAACCCGATGATGAGAAAGATAGAAGGCAAGTGTTGGAGGAAGCGCACCGAAGTTATATTCTGTAGTTCCACCAAGATGTACAGAGATGTAAAGCAGATGTATTAGTGGCAAGGTATTAGTTGATAACCTCTCCCTTGTGAAAGTTGACAATGAGATAGTATTATGAGATTCCGTTTGACAAGTCGAACGTGAATACGAATATGTAAGTGAGGTAACTGCGGACTGTTTTCACGTTGCGAATAAGCACCAAAGGATTAATTGATGGATCTGCTGCAAGGGACTGAACTTTCCAAAGTGAAGTTTGGCGTGCGGTATGGTAGTTTTTGAAAAATCATTTTTGTGAAAAGCCGCATGCTAAAGTTAATTTTGGGAACGAATCAAGAGGTTTATAGCGTCTGATTGAGGAAGAAAATCCTAGGGGGATTACTTTGGTTAAGGAGAAGTTCTCAACGCTATGGACTAATTTGGAAAGGAATCGGGTGCGTCGTTGGTAAAAACCTCGTGATGAAGTTGCAATAGAGGAAAAAGAGTTCTGAGTTTTGTTTGATAGTTGTTTTGAGAACAACTGAGGTGATTTTTATTTCCTTCGAAATTAATTGATGTTCCCACGGTTTATTTCTACGTTTAAGATAAACGTTTCTGGTAAATCCTCATTTCTTCTTCTTTTGAAAAGTGGTATCTCGAAATCTTGGGGGCGAGTCAAGAAGTTTCACAAATGACCTTCCGTCACATTTGTCAATGTGTACGAGAACTGTTATGGATTTTAGAAGATTTGTTGAGAACGTGTTTACACCCTTCGAGGAAAACGTGTTTGTTTCCACCTCTATCGAGGAGTACCAGTTTGTGGATCTCATTTTCAACCTGTATGTCTATCAAGTGTCTTGTATTAAACCATTTGATTTAGATTAATCAAAGTTGGGGAGCAAGCGAGGATAATTAGAATGAAGCTTCAGAAGTATTTTCAAATGCGGTGCCGAGCTTATGTAAGCGAAAGAGGAGTTTCTCGTGTCGATTCGTAATCAGAGAGTTCGGACTGTAATCTTAGAAGCGTTCTGGGGTAGTAGTGGATCATACCTGGAGATTGATATGCCAACTTGGGAACGTTTTCTACACTCATTTCGTTAGTTCGAGATTGTTTTCCAGCAAATTTTGACCTTTCTGAGAATGTCGATTCTCGGTTAGTCAAATGAAAGACTTAACGAAATTTTGAGGACAAAATTCTTTCAAGCTGGGGAGAATGTAACATCCGCAAAATAATTAACCGAATTATTTGGATGTTAACCCAATTAAATTAATTTAGTACTTGACTGGTAAATTTATTGAGTGCTAAAATTAATTATTGGTTGTCATCGGATCGTTAACCGGATAATACGGATCAAGGAAGTTTCAGAATCGAAATAAGAGATTTCGATCAATATGGTAATTTGACCGCGTTACAGCTTATATATTAAATAAATAAATATAAGTGTGTGTGTGTGTGTGTGTGTGTGTGTGTGTGTGTGTGTGTGTGTGTGTGTGTCTGTGTGTGTGTGTGTGTGTGTGTGTGTGTGTGTGTGTGTGTGTGTGTGTGTGTTAAAAAGAAAAGAAAGGAATGAATTGAAAGAAAGAAGGAAAAGGAAGCAGCGAGAGGAACAGAAAGGAAAAAGGGAAAGAAGAAAGAATGGGGGAGGAGGAAGAAGAGGAAAAAGGAAGGGTTTACGCTCATCAAAACGACTTCCTTCCAACACGAAAAACGTTCAGCGTTACTCCCTCTTCGATTTGGTACCAAGATCTTCATCATCAACTCACTCTCTCTCACTTTGCCATTTTCGAATTTGAGAGGAAAAAATTGAGGTTTTGATGGTTGAAGCTCAAGGATAGCTTGGGATGGTGGTTGGCGCGAACCCAAGGATGATGGATCGTTGATTTGGAAGCTAGTTGGGTGATTTGGGGTTGAAAATCAAATTGAGGATTTTGTGTGAATAGTGCTTCAAGGGGAGGAAGATGATGAATAGTATCCATGGAGAATTTCGGGGAATTCGGTTTTGCGGTCAAAAGATTTCTCGAGGTCGAGTGGGAAGCTTTGGGAGCGGATACGGATGTCGCCGGAGCGTGGAATTCTCTCGGGGAGCGTTCGCGTGGTTACTCGGTGAATTCGGCTCGATCGTGGTTCACGCTTCAAGGGTGAGTTTTACTCACGTTTAGGCTTTTGAATTAATAAACTTAATTTGCGAAATGTGGTTCGGTTTAGGTTCGTTATCGAAAACGTATTTTGTACGAAAATCGCGTTTTATGTCCAATGGGTTTTTGGATTGATTGATTGATGATTGTTATTGTTTGTATATGTTTTGGACTGTTTTTATGTTGGGACTGGACTGGAACAGGTATCGGAATTTGTCGGAACGACAATAATTGCGAAAACGGGATAAAATACAATGCTGTCAAAAGCGCACGACCCGTGCGTCTCAGGCGCACGGACCGTGCGGGTCTTTCTGTTTCTGTTTTCAAAAACGCATTACAGGGCGCACGACCCGTGCGTATGGGAGCACGAACCGTGCGCTGTGTTCTGCCCAAATTTTTCAAACTTGCCCGAAACGATCCCGATCGATTCCAATCCTCTTCTAATCCTTTCCTAACCCTTCTATAATGATATTAGGCTTATAATGCCATGATTTTGGGTATGTTTCAAAAGGGTTTTATAAAATACTTTTGAAGTTGAAATTCTTTCGAAAAGCCGAACAATAGTACACGTGTGCGAATGTGTTTTATTGATAATAAAACAAATTATAAGTTCTATGTAGGATTGTAACACTGACGCAGAATGATTATTATTCATTCGTCTAAACCGGTTAATAACTCACGATATATAAATTATATCGATCATAGGAGTCGGCCCAATGTGGGTGGTTATATATGATGGTAGATATATATATATATATTATATCGAGTTTGGGTGACGACCCATGTTGACATACTAGGCGGGGCAGTCATGATCCCTTACCCTAGGCTCTGTGCCATTAGGAAACACTATTGGTTATGGGGTTCGCCGGGATTAGCAGGTTTTTGCAGTCGGTGTTATGTTAAAAAGTTATGCGTTACGTTCACCGGGATTAGCAGGTTTGCAGTCGGTGGTACGTAAAAAGGTTTTATGGTACGGTTCACCGCGATTAGCAGGTTTGCAGTCGGTGTCGTACTGAATTAAAACCTTATAATACGGTTTACCGGGATTAGCACGTTTGCAGTCGGTGCCGTGTCAAATCTTAAAAAGGGTTTCATAATTGAACCGAGAGTGTTAGTAGGGGTTTCGGTAGAACTCACTGAGATTGTATCTCACTGTTTAAATGTCGTTGTTTTACAGATAAACAGGGAAAGTGGAGAGCCAAAAGGCACGAGTAGGTGGTACTCGGATGGCTGCTGAAGACTTAGCTTTTATGCTTAAGTTATGTTTTCCCTTGTTAGTTATGTATCACAACATTATGACTTTAAGTGTTGTAAAAGTTATGTATTTATTTCCGCTTTCTTGTGCGATATTGAACACTGTATTTCACTGATGGTTTATGGTCTTATTTATGTTTAAGACTGTTCTGTTGTTATTCAGTGAAAATTTTATCATTGGTGTTCAGTATTTAAAAAGGAAATATATCTCTGATGTTTTAGGAATGGTGCACTTGGGTATTTTTACTCGATAAAATACCGGGGTGTTACAGGTTGGTAAGAAATGGAGGCTATGAGGCCTCTATTTATAGGCTATGAAAAAATAAGGTTTACGTTAAAAAAGATGTAGGAATCGATTCTTTGTTTAAAACATTGGATCTAGGAATCGATTCTTCTTTTAATTAAAAATCGATTTTGACTTGCTTTGAAAAGAGGTGGCAATCGATTCTTGAGATCCAGGAGGGCTAGGAATCGATTCTTATACTCAATGTAATTTGTATGAATCGATTCTTGGCTTTCCCGAGACATGTAGGAATCGATTCTTTTGCTAAGTGAAAGATAGTGTGAATCGATTCTTTCCTTTTTGAAAAATACTTGTGAATCGATTATGCACTTTCGTAAAGATAATATGAATCGATTCTTTCCTTTTAAAGACACTTGAGAATCGATTTTTATGCTTAGTAAAAAATAGTATGAATCGATTCTTCCTTTTTAGAAATACTTAGGAATCGATTTGCATACTTAGTGAAACTAGTATGAATCGATTCTTTAGCTTTTGTATTGACCTGAAAATCGATTTTTATAAATAGAATAAAATAGAGAAAATCGATTTTATGCTTTTCAAAAATGCTTCTTGTGTTTACGTGTGCATGCATGCATTTTGAAAACTTGTGTGAGTGTGTGAGACTTTGAGAGACGAGCTGACCTTCGGAAGAGCTTACACTTTTTCCTAAGACACACCCAACCCTAAGGACTACCCTTATATTTAAGGACTACCCTTAAACTTGAATCTTCAATCCATGAGCTTGATTGTCTTGGATTGACTTTGATGCTTTGTCACTTTCATCACCTTTTGCCTTTGGTCACTCTCATCAACTTTGGCTTTGTCTTTTTCATCATCAAAACCTCTTAACCACTTCATCATCAAAACTTAGCCTGCAACACAAGATATCTACATTGCGCATTACAAAGCCACGTCTGAGAAAAAAGGTAAGTTTCAGAGTCGAAGCAAGCCGTATGAGGTTCCTGCGGGTAAGAGTTATCAGAGGTCTGCTGGGGGTAAGAATTCTAGTGGGGGGGATGCTCCTGCTAGCATTGTCTGTTATAAGTGTGGCGAGCCTGGCCACAAGAGCACTACATGCAGGTCTGATGAGAGAGTTTGCTATCGTTGTGGTAAAAAGGGTCATATGGCGGCTGAGTGTAAGGTCATGGATGTGGTGTGCTTCAACTGTGGTGAGTCTGGGCATATCAGTACAAAATGTACAAAACCGAAGAAGGAAAGGTCTAGTGGGAAGGTGTTCGCATTGGCAGGAGAGGAGCCTGATGAGAAGGATGGTCTGATTAGAGGTACGTGTTTTTTTAATGGTACTTCTCTGAAATCTCTTATTAATACTGGTGCTACCCATTGCTTTATATCTGTTGATTATTGTAAAAGATTGGGTCTTGTTTTATCTACTATGTGTGGGGATATGGTTGTCGATACTCCTGCGAAGGGGTCGGTGATTACTTCCCAGGTGTGTTCTCAGTGTCCCGTGTCGATCTTCGGCAGGGACTTTGTTGTGAATTTTGTTTGCTTGCCGTTGAGAGGTCTGGATGTAATCTTAGGCATGGACTGGTTAGAGAATAACCACGTTCATATCAACTGTCGTAGCAAGTCGGTCAGTTTCGGAGAAGAAGATTCTGTGTTGGTATCTGCCGGTCAGTTGAAGAAGTTGAGGAAAGAAGGAGTTCAGCTATTTGCGTTGATGGCATCGTTGTCTGCTGAGAGTCAGGCTATTATTGAAGAACTGCAAGTGGTACGCGAGTTTCCTGAGGTTTTTCCTGACGAAATTCCGGGTGTGCCGCCGGAGAGGGAAGTTGAGTTTTCGATTGATCTTGTACCTGGTACGAGGTCTGTGTCTATGGCACCGTACAGGATGTCGGCGTCCGAATTGTCTGAGTTGAAGACGCAACTTGAAGAATTGCTTGAGAAAAAGTTTGTGAGACCGAGTGTGTCACCGTGGGGAGCTCCGGTATTGTTAGTGAAGAAGAAAGATGGGAACATGAGGTTATGTGTGGACTATCGTCAGTTGAATAAGGTAACTATCAAGAATAAGTATCCGCTTCCGAGGATCGACGATCTGATGGATCAGTTAGTGGGTGCCCGTGTTTTCAGCAAAATTGATTTAAGGTCCGGATATCATCAGATTAAAGTGAAGGATGAAGATGTTCAGAAGACAGCATTCAGGACAAGGTATGGGCATTATGAATATTCAGTGATGCCGTTCGGGGTGACCAATGCTCCTGGTGTATTTATGGAATATATGAATCGTATTTTCCATAATTACCTATTTCGATTTGTAGTGATCTTCATAGATGACATTCTAGTTTATTCTAAGTCAGAGGAAGAGCATGCTGAGCACCTGAAGACAGTGTTAGAAGTTCTGAAAGAGAAAAAGTTGTATGCTAAGTTATCAAAGTGTGAGTTCTGGCTGAAAGAGGTGAGTTTCCTTGGGCACGTGATTTCTGGTAATGGTATTGCGGTTGATCCGGCAAAAGTGGAAGCAGTGTTGGAGTGGGAGGCTCCGAAGTCCGCAACAGAGATTAGAAGCTTTTTGGGTTTGGCTGGGTACTACAGGAGGTTCATCGAGGGTTTTTCCAAGTTGGCCCTTCCGTTGACTCAGTTGACTTGTAAGGGTAAGGTTTTCGTTTGGGATGCTCGGTGTGAGGAAAGTTTTATAGAACTGAAAAAGAGACTGACAACGTCGCCTGTTTTGACGTTGCCTAATTCGGAGGAACCGTTTGTTGTATATTGTGACGCTTCGAAGATGGGTCTTGGTGGTGTGCTGATGCAAGATGGGAAAGTCGTTGCGTATGCGTCGAGGCAGTTGCGGGTTCATGAGAAAAATTACCCTACGCATGATTTGGAATTGGCTGCTGTGGTATTTGTGCTTAAGATTTGGAGGCACTACCTTTATGGTTCGAGGTTTGATGTGTTCAGTGATCATAAGAGTCTAAAGTATCTGTTCGATCAGAAAGAGTTGAATATGAGACAGCATCGGTGGTTGGAGCTCTTGAAGGATTATGACTTTGGTTTGAATTATCATCCCGGCAAAGCTAATGTCGTGGCTGATGCTTTAAGTAGAAAGTCTTTGCATATGTCGTCAATGATGGTGAAAGAATTAGAGTTGATTGAGGAATTCAGATATTTGAGTTTGGTTTGTAAAATGACACCTCGCAGTGTCAAGCTGGGAATGTTAAAGATCGATAATGATTTCCTGGGTAGCATCAGAGAGGCTCAGAAGTCAGATGTCAAGTTAGTAGATTTAATTAATGGGGTTGGTCAATCTGAAGATGAAGATTTCAAGCTAGATTCCCGTGGTGTGTTGAGGTTCCGAGGTAGGATCTGTGTTCCGAATGATGCGGAGATGAGAAAGGCAATTTTAGAGGAGGGTCACCGTAGCAAGTTGAGTATCCATCCTGGAGCGACTAAAATGTATCAAGATCTGAAAAAGATGTTTTGGTGGTATGGTATATATGAAGAGGGATGTGGCACAGTTTGTGTATGCCTGTTTGACCTGTCAGAAATCGAAGGTTGAGCATCAGAGGCCTGCGGGGTTGATGCAACCTAATGGGGTTGGTCAAAGTGAAAGTGCTTAGAGGCAAAGAGATTGCATTAGTGAAAGTGGTTTGGCTAGGAGCTGCCGGTGAGAGTATGACTTGGGAGCTGGAGAGCAAGATGCGAGAGTCCTACCCAGAATTGTTTGATCAGGTAAATTTCGAGGACGAAATATTCTAAGTGGGGGAGAGTTGTAACACCCTAAATATTTAATTAATTTATTTAATTAAGTATTTAGGAATTTAGATTAATTAATTGGATTTAATTTAATTATTTGAAATTATATTAAAATGTGTAGGTGGTATTAGGAGATGAAGGCGCCAATTAGCTAGACTTGGGCTTAAGTGAAAAGCCCAAGCCCATGACCCAAGTGATATGCGAATACACAAGGGTCTTGTGAGTTAGGGTTTTGCGTTTGGCTTTTGCGAAATTGAGAAGAGAGAAAGGAGAAGAGAAGAGCGCCGTAGGGGAGGAGAAGAAGAGAGAAGAAGTCGCAAGCTCCAAGGGCCAAGGGACGTGATTCTGTTGCCGTGGTTCCGTTCGCGACTGTCGCTAGGGCTTCTATTCTTCAAATTCGAGGTAAGGGGAGTTCTATCAATTTATATAATAGGTTGTATGATAGGTTTTACGTAGTGATAGCCTAGATTTAACCATGATCATGATTATGTTTGTGAATTCATGTTCTTGTTGATGATGTATGCGTGATGTTCATGGTTTGTGGCTAAAAATCTATTTTTGGTGTGGCACGGGCGCCTAGGGCGCCATATGTTTGATGGATGTTGCTGGATTTTGTGCTGAATTGTGTTGCGTTGTTGTTGCGGTCTGGGCGCCTCATGGGCGCATGTGTCGTGTTGTTGTGGCTGCCTTGGCGCAGGGGCGCCATGGGCGCCATTCTGTGTGTGTGTGTATGTTTCGGTTGTGCTGTGTATTGGCGCAAGGGCGCCAAGGGCGCCTTGTGTCGAAATGTTCCTGTCGAAATTGTTGCCTGTTGAAATGTTGTTGTCGAAATTTGTTGTCTGTAGAAATGTTGTGGTCGAAATTGTTGCCTGTTGAAATGTTGTTGTCGAAATTTGTTGCCTGTCGAAATGTTGCGGTCGAAATGGTGCCTGTCGAAGGCGCCCTGTTGCTGGGCGCCAGTTTTTGCGTTTTGTGCTGCTGGGCGCCAAGGGCGCCAGTGTGCGAGTGTGATGTGTTGCTGGGCGCTGGGCGCCAGGTGCCAGGCGCTGGGCGCCCAGGGCGCCAGTTTTCAGGATGTTCCCAAATTTTTACGAAAACTGTTTTCGCTATATCTTTTGACTCGGGCATCCGTTTTAAACGTTTCAAAAAGTGTTGGGACGCTCCTTCAGTTGCCTATCTGTGTGTCCTATTTTGAAAAATAAAAACTTATTATTTCTGAAGGTTGCTGGGCGCCCCTAGTGGCTGTTCCCGGTGGTCGTTGCTGTGACATTGAAAAATCGTTTTGGAGTCTTTAAAAATCCTCTTTTGTGTATAACCAGTGGTTTTAACGTTTTAGTGTTAAAAGTGATGATTTTGACGATGATGCCCTTAGTGTCTAGTTAAATGACCTTTTTGCCCTTAGTGGCCAATGTTGTTGATAATGAAGTGTAAATGACGATGATGCTCTTAGTGGCTAGTAAATGACGTTTTGCCCTTGGTGGCTATGTTTGTGTTGATGATGTTGATGGATAAGTGACGTTGAGGCCCAAAAGGCTAAGTGATGATAAGGCCCAAAAGGCTAAGTGACGTTGTTGGGTGTAAATTGTGAATTGACAGGTGCTGTGCCTCTTATTTGGCAAACTGGTAAGTGACGGGTCACATAGTTGATCGTGATTGTGTGTTTGTGTGTGGTGCATGTCATAGTGTCTCATGCCTCCCATATGCATAAACCCAGTGACGTTTTGAGGCCCAAAAGGCTAAGTGACGATGAGGCCATAATGGCTAAGCGACGTTTGTGAAAAGGTACCTCATGCATATGCCCGCGAGTGGGTTGCATTTCATATGCTTACATGACATAGTGATGAGTTATTGTAGTGACGTAAATGATGATTGTGATGTGATTATTTTAGAGCTGTGACTTGACTTATTGCTTATCATGTGATTTATTATATGGATTGAATTGGACTCACCCTTCTGTTTGAATGTTACCCCTATGCGGTAACGTGCAGGTGATTACGAGTGAAGGACTAGGTACCTTCACTACTTCGAGTCGAGTCGTCACGCTCTGATACGTAGCACTCAGGGGGGGACGAACTTGAAGTTTATGAATGATTTCAGCTGTTATGTTTTTTTGTTGACGATTCTGTTTTATTTTGTTATTCCGCTGCGTAGTTGGTTTTATTGACGTTAAGTTTAATTGCGATGATAGCTGTGTTTTTGAGGCTCTCCTCTTAGTGACGTGCTACGTGATGCAAGATTATTGTGTTTGAGCTGTTTTATTGAGAAGCATTATTTTATTGAAGTATGTGTAACATTCCTCGTGTGAAACAAATTTTTGAAAAACTCTGATATTTTTCCAATTAAATTAACGGGTAGAAAGGGGTGTTACAGTGTACACTCGCGTCTTACTAATGTACGGTTTTACCTTAACATTTATAACTTATGAGATTGACCATAAACTTCCTTCATTTCATGACATAAGTGTGTTTCCATTCTTGGGAAACATTGGGGAATCAATCGGAAAGGAATCGGAATCGTTTGGAACGGATTAAAAGGATTTTTGAGTTAGGGTAACAGAAGGATCCGCACGGTCCGTGCTCCAGAGGCGCACGACCCGTGCGTATCAATTAAATCTCAGTTTTAAAAATGTTACAGGGCGCACGGTTCGTGCCACCCAGGCGCACGATCTGTGCTGTGTCAAAAATTTATTTTAAGCTGGCACTGAACCAAGCGCACGATCCGTGCCCTTGTGAGGCACGATCCGTGCGTTCCTTTCGGTGGCCAAATTTCCAGTTTTGTGTCATTTTTCCAAGTCCGTTTCGATTCCAATTTCGTTCCGGTCGATATCCTAACATAACGAATATTATTCAGTCCAGCGAAAGCGATTAAACAATCAAAACAATACATATTATCATATCATCAATCAACAATTCAATCCATTCGAACATTTCACAATTTACAGTTTTTCGATAAAAATGGTTTCGTCGCTAATTTTCACAAAGCGGATTTTTAAGATTTCGTTTCAAAAAATTTAACGACTCAATATCAAAACATCCCTAAGCGAGTATAGAACTCACCGATTTGACGACCTCGCGAGAAATCACGTCCTCACACGAAACGACCGAACCGTAACCTCTCGAACGATCCCCGTAATCACGTACTCGCACCGAACTCGTCCGATACTCGAAACTGAACTTCGGAACAGCAACCAAACACAAATCCCAGCTACTGAACTTCCACCTTGTCTACGGAATTTGAATCTCTCGAACTTTGGCGATTCGAACCGAAATTTAACGAACCAACATTTCCAGCTCCACATCCGTCTTCCGGTATCAGTGAGCAGTTTTGCAACACTGTATCTTGGTCAAATCGTGGCCAAAACCCCTCAAACCAGTGCCCATTGTGTAGATAATTTTGTCTACTTTCTGATGGTAAAAGGTTCATACGCATGCATCCAGTAGATTGGGAGGTATACCCGAAACAAGGTGACTGGTCCAGGACAGTGGCTGATTCACAACTGGAACTTGTGGATACAATATCTTCTTCATTTCTAATTGGAATCCGATGGTTCTTGTTCTCATTTTGAAGCCTTTTGTGTCTCGTTTCCATAGAAACAAAAATCATGAATAGAAGAGTTGAATACATGGAGATACGACGTAAACAATGAAGGTAGGTCATACGGGTTTTCTACTGGATTTGCTTCCTTATTGGTGAACTCGAGTATCTTCAACCCCAACTTCGAATCCCAGCACCTCTAGCTACTGAACCTTCTCCAAATGTTCTTCTAATTCGAAATGTGGCTCCTCATCTTGCACATCAAAACTCCAACTGAAATGCTATACTTCAAATCACTCCTAAAGCTCTACTTAGATTAGATGCAAGCTAGGAACTCAACTTTTTCTCGAAAATGGAGCTTGGGTCCGAAAATGGTGAAAGGAGGATGGATGATTCTTTGGTGGTGAAATCAGTATCAGTTTGGAGAGGAAGGGATAAGGATCACAATTGTGTAAATAGAATAGACATGCATGAAGGATTGGTGGAGGTCTCCTCCCTTCATCCCCTTCCCTCTCCCATGGTTTTCTCTACCTCTCAACCCTCTCCATTTTCTGTTTTCAGCTTATCCTTTTTCTTAGTAAGAGAAGTGTGTTTTGGAACTTATGTGCTTTTGGTCAACTGAGAGAAATTGGCTAGGGAATTGACCAATATGCCCTTAATGATCAATACTCCTTGTTCTGGAGTGGCCCAATAGGCCCAACGAGACAGTCCAGCGCAACCTGCAGCAAGGGGGGTGCTGCGCGCAGCAACCAGGTGCAACTTGGGCCAGCGGCCCATTCGACCAAGGCCAGCCCAACGCGGCCCATCATCTACCGTGCTCCGCAAGATGTGGCCGGTCCCGTAAAATCCGCAACGGCTAGCACGCCAACGTTATATATACCACACCAGCATATGGCTTCAGGTATGTTTTACTCACCTTGTGACCCTGCCCGTTGAAACACCTCTGACTTGAGCGTTGGAGTGTCTTTGCAGGTACCACCCGCGTGCGGCTTACAACTCGGTCCCTCATCACAGCGACCGATCAACGTCATCAACAACAACCCATCGTATTGATCAAGTACGATCAATTGGCGACCACAGTGGGAGGCCCGAGCGCTATTCCACATCAAATCATGCCGCCGCGTCAGAAACGCACTTCTTCCAGGCTCAACACCTCTGGGCAGAACCGACCTCAACGGACCCCAGAGGGCATGCCTGTGGCCGTTCATGAATCACAAGATGAGCCTCGCCAAGAACCCTCAGTACAGGGCGGCCGAGGGCCAGTTACCCAACCAGCCCCGCAGCTACCGGCCGAGCTGGCCGAAGCGGGAATTCCAGAAGCGTTGCCAGAGCACGTGACTCAAGCGCTCATACAAATTCTGGAGCAAAAGAATCAAGTGATTGCTGATCGAGACGAACTGATCGAACGCTATGAGAGAGGTTCGATCTCAATCCGCCCGCGTGCGGACAGCGGTCATCGAGGCCAACCTTCTCGGCCCCATCGTTCACCACCACGAAGAGAAGCTCCTCCTCGTCGAGGCGTATCCCGACGCAATCCTCCAAGAAGGGCGATCGTTCACAGGTCGCCTCCTCGTCGAAGTCGTCACCGTCGCTCCCCCGAAGAAGATTACGACTACGCTGACTCAAGCTACCGACCAGAGTCAGAAGGGTCGCCAACAAGATACTCGTCCAACGAGTCCTCAGGATCCCGCCGATCAAGAAGCAGGTCGTGGGACTCGTATGAGGAGTTTGACGACTACAGTAACGGGGAGATTAGAGATGTCTCCCATGCCATCAGCCGACCGAGAAGGAATAATTCAGAGCGGCCTAGAAGACGGTCGTCGCCGCACGCTCCACAATACCATGGACGCCCTCCAATTGCCGACAGACTCCTTGGTCAGCCGGTCGGCCTTTACGGTTTGCCTGTCGACCAAGCTTATGCCGCCATGCATTCTTACGGGCAGAATCCCATCCCGACCGGACAGGGGCCTTTCACCAGCGAAATTAGGCGTTATCGCATCCCAAGGGACCTGAGGAAGCCCCCAAACCTGAACAAGTTCAACGGTCGCGGAGATCCAGATAAACACCTGATGTACTTCAACAACTACTGTAGCTACAGGGAGCTGGGACGAACGATGAAGTGCAGACTTTTCCCTCAGTCGCTCGAAGGTCGGGCGTTAGAATGGTGGGAATCTCTGCGTCCCAACTCAGTCTCTTCTTGGGAAGGTCTTGTGGCAATGTTCTTGGCCAATTACACAGCCAACCGTTGTCAGTATCCTTACGAGGAGCACTTGGATTCGGTCGTCCAAGGAGAAAATGAATCATTGAGGGAGTTTATCGACCGGTTCATGACAGAGGCCGACACAGTCCGCAACCTATCAGACACGGACAAGCTGAAGTACCTCAAGCGAAAGAACCACAGATTCGCTGAAGAGTTCTCTCTGAACCGTTACTACGACCTCGGCCTGTTCCTCAGAAGGGCCAACGACCATATGGGCTATGAGGAGCAACTGGCGGCCGACAAGGGCGCCCGCGCGCGTCCCAAGGAAGAAACCGGAAGGTCGGTCAAGGGGCAAGACCGTGACAGTAAGCCCGAGTACCGGCCCAAGAGGTACGAGCAGCGTACAAAATTGAACACTCCGATCGCGCAGATCTTCACGGAGTGCCAGAACAATGAATTTACTGGTGTGAGGCGACCTGATCCTTTAGTATTGAAGAAAGGAGGTCGGCCTACCAAGAAATACTGCAGATATCATAAGAGTAAGGGGCATGACACCAACGACTGCATGGCCCTAAAAGATGACATAGAAGACCTCATACAGAAGGGCAAGTTGAGGCAATATGTCAAAGATGAAGGAAACGATCGCCCTGATCAAAGAGCCGTTGGCCAACCCGCCAATGACAAAGGTAAGGCGATCGTTAACTCAGCGATCGAGCAAGCGCGTAACAGTTCAGAGGAAGAACGCGACCCCAGACAATCGAAGGGCCGCAACGTAGCCATGGTCATCCATGGAGGTAATCCGTTGGACATCAGAGAGTCCAACAAGGCGATGAAGAGGAAGTGGAACGAACTCATGATGGTCGGTTCAACTTCAACCCCACGGCCGGCCTCGAACAGGCCGCCCATTTCCTTTGGGGATGAAGACTTGCTTGATGGAAAAGTTAATAATTATGTTCCTTTGGTAGTATCGGCCGTAATGGCCAACACCGAGGTCAGAAGAATACTGGTCGACCAAGGGAGCTCGGCCGACATCATGTTCGAAGAATTGATCGACAAGTTAAATGTGGATAGGAGCGAGATTATTCCCCAAGCAGTACCAACCCCATTGACCGGGTTCAACGGGGCGACCACCTACCCGCTGGGGACGATAGAATTACTTGTCACCTTTGGAGATGACACGAGCGGCAGCACGTCATACAGGACGGTCAGGACGACGTTCTTAGTTCTGCCAATCAAATCGTGTTACCACTGTATCATTGGCCGCCCAACTCTGGGAAAATTGGAAGCCGTAGCCTCAACTGTACATCTGAAGATGAAGTTTTACAGTAAAAACGACCAAGTTGTGACATTGATGGCCGACATGGAGGCGGCCATGAGGAGCCATTTCCTCTATCAAGAAATTTGTGACATGGAGGTGACGAATGCTAAACCTCAGAATCTTGGAGAGGGGCATCAGGTCAATGTGGCCGACCTGGATGCTCCATACGACCCTGATAGCGACCCTGAGGACGACGACGATGATTTAGCCCGCGAGCTAAAGAATAGACTCAAGAGGCCTGAGCCCCACGGGGAATTGATCGATGTTCAGTTACTGGACGACCCAACTAAGACAGTTAAGTTGGGGAGCGACCTACCTGAAGAAGTCAAGCAAGAGCTCATCACCTGCCTCAGGGATTACGCAGACCTTTTTGCATGGCAGGCATCAGATATGCCCGGGATCCCAATTGAAATTGCCTGCCACCAACTGTCCGTTGATGAGACAGTAAGGCCGGTCGCACAAAAGAGGCGAACTCAGAACGAAGAGAAAGCAATGGCGGCCGCCCAGGCAGTTGACGACCTCATCAAGGCCAATTTCATTGAGGAAATTAAGTATACAACATGGCTTTCCAATGTCGTGTTGGTAAAGAAGAAAAATGGTAAGTGGCGCATGTGCGTCGATTATACCGACCTGAATAAGGCATGCCCGAAGGACGCCTTTCCACTGCCAAGCATTGACAAACTGGTCGACGGGGCTGCGGGCTATAAACTTCTGTCTTTTCTAGACGCCTATTCAGGATACAATCAGATCACCATGTACCCACCCGATCGGCATAAGACCGCGTTCATGACCGATCGGGGAAATTTCCAGTACAAGGTAATGCCCTTTGGTCTGAAGAACGCCGGAGCG
Organism: Astragalus membranaceus; assembly: GCA_039519185.1. Classification (NCBI taxonomy): domain Eukaryota; kingdom Viridiplantae; phylum Streptophyta; class Magnoliopsida; order Fabales; family Fabaceae; genus Astragalus; species Astragalus membranaceus. The sequence goes on from CM076849.1 coordinate 119,180,433, forward strand.
ACCTACCAGAGGATGATGAACAAAGTTTTCAGGCGGCAGATCGGTCGAATATCAGAGGTCTACTTGGATGATATGATCATCAAGAGCAAAACCGACCAAGACCACAGTAACGACCTAAGGGAAATCTTTGAGGAAGCAAGGAAGAATTCTTTAAGGTTGAATCCAGAGAAGTGCACCTTCGGAGTAAGGGCGGGCAAGTTCCTGGGCTTCCACTTAACAGAGCGAGGGATTGAAGCGAACCCTGATAAGTGTAGGGCGGTCGCCGACATGAGGCCGCCCACTTCGAAAAAAGAGATCCAGCAATTGAATGGCATGGTCGCTGCCCTGTCACGATTTATACCTAAATCAGCGTGCAAATCTCTTCCACTGTTCAAGCTTTTGAAGAAAGAGGTCGAATTTCAATGGACCGATCAATGCCAGCGAGCATTGGACGAGCTGAAGGCGGCACTAACCAACCCGCCCATCATGACCAAGCCGCAACCGGGGGAGACACTTTACTTGTACTTGGCCATAACGGATGAAGCCATGAGCGCCGTTCTAGTCAGGGAATGCGACCTAAAGCAAAACCCGATCTATTTCATCAGCAAGGTGTTTCAAGGCCCAGAAATCAGGTACCAAAAGATCGAGAAACTAGCCTTGGCGTTACTTGTGGCCGCTCGTAGATTACGTCCTTATTTCGTGGCCCATCAGGTTGTGGTAAGGACCGACCAGCCTATTAGGCAAATCCTTCACCGACCTGACCTTGCAGGGCGTATGATCAAGTGGGCTGTGGAACTCAGTGAGTTTGGAATCAAGTTTGAGGCCAGATCGGCCGCTAAGGCACAAGTGTTGGCCGACTTCATCGCTGAGATGACTCCAAAACCAGATGATCAGGCCGTCATTACCTGGACTTTGCACGTAGACGGGTCCTCCAACAGCAAAGGAAGTGGGGCCGGCTTGATACTAGAGAACACAGAAGGACTTACTGTTGAAGTGTCATTAACTTTTGCATTTCACACTTCAAACAATCAGGCCGAGTATGAAGCGTGCATTGCCGGGCTGCAGCTGGCCAAAGAGTTCAATGTCGACCGCGTCGAACTTCACTCCGACTCTCTACTGGTAGTATCCCAAATTCAGGACCTATACGACGCAAAGGACGACGTCCTGAAGAATTATTTGGCCAAGGTAAGGGAGCTGCTCAGGCAATTCGACCGAGCAGAAGTTAAGCACGTCCCCAGGACAGAGAACGTGAGGGCTGACAGCCTATCAAAGTTAGCCAGTACAAAGGCTCCTGGGAATCACAGAAGTCTAATTCAGGAAACATTAATGCGGCCGAGCGTGTCTACTAAGCCCGCTCAACCATTAGCCATCCTAGCGGTCGACTCAGATAAAGACTGGATCACTCCGATCCTACAATATATTCTTGATGGGGTAGAACCTTGCGACCAGAAGGCAGCAAAACTCCTGAGGTTACGAGCGACCAAGTACTCGGTGATCGAGGGAAGACTGTATAGAAGGGGCTTTTCATCCCCATTGCTGAGGTGCCTCACGTCGGTCGAGGCCGACCATGTACTAAGAGACATACATGAGGGAGATTGTGGTAGCCACCAAGGTGGTCGGTCGATTGCTAAGAAGGCACTCAGGGCCGGATATTATTGGCCGACCATGGATGAAGACGCTAAGTTACTGGTTCAGAAGTGCAAGAAATGCCAAATCCATGCCGACGTGCACATAGCGCCCTCATCAGAACTACACAGCTTGACCCCACCCTGGCCGTTCGCTTGGTGGGGCATGGACCTGCTCGGCCCTTTTCCACCTGCACCAGGTCAGCTGAAATTCCTCATCGTCGCGATTGACTACTTCACCAAGTGGATAGAAGCAGAGCCACTCGCCACCATTACCTCAGCGAAGGTATCCAGGTTTTTTGGTCGAAATGTGCTCGCCCGCTTTGGAGTGCCCCAACAACTGGTGACCGACAATGGAACTCAGTTCGCTGACAGAAAATTCAGAGAAATGCTGGCCGGCCTTGGCGTGAAACAGCGTTTCACCTCGGTCGAGCACCCACAAACCAATGGCCAGGCAGAAGCGGCCAACAGGGTAGTACTACGCGGGCTGAAAAGGAGGTTAGATGAAGCTAAAGGCAATTGGGCGGAAGAGCTACAGTCGGTCCTTTGGGCCTACAGAACGACCCCCCACTCTTCGACCGGGGAGTCACCATTTAGACTGGTCTATGGTACTGACGCTGTCATCCCGATTGAGATGGGAGAGCTAAGTTGGAGGACGACCAACCCACCAACCCCGGCCGCAAATGAGCAAGCAACAAGAGAAGAACTCGACCTGGTTGATGAGCTGCGAACCAAGGCGTCACTTAGGGAGCAACTCATCAAACAGAAGGTCGCTGCAAGATACAACGCCCGCGTCCAGAAGAGGGAATTCTCCGTTGGGCAGCTAGTCCTCAGAAGGGCCGACGTAGGAAATAAGAACGCTCGCCAGGGAAAGCTAGCCCCCAATTGGGAAGGACCATACCGTGTCATCAGCAAGACCGGAAAGGGAGCGTACGAGCTGGAAACCATGGAAGGGGCGACCATCCCCAGAACATGGAACGCTGACAAATTGAGAAAATATTATGTCTAAGTTGTAAACATCAATTCATCAATAAAGAACAGGCGGTCGCTCTTTTTCCCCACAGGGGTTTTTTACTGAGGACCGACCTTAAAATTCGACTTGTGTATTTATTTTCATGCAAATTGTATGCACGGTCGCTCACCATGCGAGTAGCAGTCGAGCGACCGTTAGAGTGCCACCGAATGGCCCAAACGAGAGCCGCCGAGCGGCCTAAAAAGAGTGCCATCGAATGGCCCAAACGAGAGCCACCGAGCGGCCTAAAGAGAGTGCCATCGAATGGCCCAAACGAGAGCCGCCGAGCGGCCTAAAAAATAGTGCCATCGAATGGCCCAAGCGAGAGCCGCCGAGCGGCCTAAAAGAGTGCCATTGAATGGCCCAAGTGAGAGCCGCCGAGCGGCCTAAAAGAGTACCCTCGAACGGCCCACACGAGCGACCTGCTCAGACCATCGATTGGCCGAGCCGAATTGCAAAAAATAAATTAAGAGCAAAAATGAATGAAAATCAATTATAGAGCAGTTAAACGGGCTGCAATTCATAGAGAAATTGTCATTGATTACAAATAAAGACGCCTTGGTCGAAACCAGGGCGTCCCATTCAAACACCGCTCGCAGGCGGGCCAAGACTACAATTCAAAAAAGAAATTACAAGTTAAGAGTCGCCGGGGGCTTGGTAGATAACTGCCTCTTCTTGAAGGACCTTCCCTTTCGACATCTTCTTGGGGCGGACGATCTTCTGATCGGTCGCTCGATGGCTGCTTTGCACAATCTCACGATCGACATTCAGATCAGGGTAGAGGATCTTGATCTGACCGACCGCATTTTCAAACTGACCCTCCGCAGCTCCCTTCGCCTTGTCAAGAACGTCCTTGTAGCGGCCTCTAAAATTATTCTTTTCCGCCTCCTCTGCCTCCAACTCAGTTTTCAGCCCAGCGACCTGGCTCGACAGCTCTTTATTCTTGGAAGAGAGGCGTTCGACCTCTTTCTCAGCTGTTTCCTTGTCAGCGACCGCCTTGTCCAGAGAAGACTCGGCCAGTGTTTGAGCAGAGACAGCAGCCACAAGCTGGCGTTCTGCTTCGATAAGCTTCCTCTCATTGTCAGCGGCCGCTTCGACTTTTGGTTCGAGCTCCTTCATTTTCTTGAGCAGGTCGTCGCGCTCGCCCCTCATTTCTGCGAGCAATGACAAGGCAGAATTCAATTTAAAGTTTTTATCGACTAGGTCGTCTTCAAGCAATGAATATCTATGGGCAAGGCGCCTACCTTCCAGGCGACCTGATTCTTCATCTTGGTATTTCTTGAACAGAACACCAGCGGCCTTCATTGCATCGGCCATCACCTCGAAAGGTTCCTCCTTGAAACGAGCACAGTCTTCATCACCCAACCCAAGCAGGTCGATGTTAGGCGACCGGTTGTGCCCGTGGCTTTTTCCACTCTTATGCTTCTTTTTCTCGCCCCCATCATCGACCGACCTGTTCCTCTTAGATTTTCCTTGATTTTTAGGTGGGCTGCTCAGATCAATGGCTTGTGCTGGTGTGCCCGCCCGAGGAGCCTGACGGTCAGGCTGAGATCCGGTCACATCAGTTTGAGGCGTACCCCCAGACTGAGCCACAGGTATGACGCGGGCGGGTGAAGTATCGCCGTCCTCGGCCGCCTATTGCTCCAACAGGTCAAAGTCATTCATGTTGGTCATCTTAACTGCAAAGGCAAAAGCAGATGGTTAGTTAACAAAACAAAGTGACGGAAAATAAAAGATGTGAGCAACCACCGACCAAGAGCGGCCTTGACATTCTTCTTGGTACGAGCATCCACAACGTTCTTAACTTTGATGCGACCCTCAGGGACTAGGGACGCAATCCTTCTCAATCTATGGATCGTCCCCCTGTCCGGGTCGTCAAGATCAGCGTCCTTGAAAGCATACTGGCCCGGCTTTCTGGAGAAGTGGTTAAAACTCCACACCGTAGGAAACAGGGGGGTTCCTTCTTGATCGTTGGTCATTTGGGCGATCGCATTTTGGGCCTCGGCCGATTCAGGAACGACCCAAAAGAATTCCTTTTTCCACCCGGTCGTCAACGATTCCAGATATGGCTTGAAGAAGTTGTATGTCGACCGGTTTTTGAATGAGACCGCTTCCTTGCGGGCGCCCTTGGAGCCTTTTTCATAAATATAGCTCATCTCAAACAAATGGAAGAACAGTCGTATGGAGACCGGTCGTTTCAGAACCACAAGGACATCTTCATACGCCTGCAGGAACGCCCAAGCGTTCGGGTTCAGCTGAGAATGGGCGACCTGAAGATACCGTAGAACCTGGCGTTGGAACCTAGTGAATGGTGGAATTATACCCATGCGTTCGAAAACGATGCGGTACATTGTGAATTTTAACATATCAGTCCAGGCCGCAATGTCTTCCCCCTTCGCCATACCTTCTACCGTCCAACCTTCATTCAGCTCGGTCGCAAGAAACTCCAGGTCTTGGCTTCCCCGTTGAATCTTGCTGCGCTGACCCCTCAGGTTGAGAGAAACCCAGGACATATCAATTGCAGCAGCAACCTCAGGACCTTTTCCATGGTCGCCCTGTTGATCTCTTTCGGCCGTCTCGGTTACGTCGGTCGCAGCATGGTCAACACCTTCCCCACAGTCAACCCGTGCGTTGCTCTCTGCATTATCAGCAACCACAACCTCGGAGTACGGGACCCCACTTCTGTCCGGCCGCGTTCTTCTGCTAGATGAAGTCGAGTTCTGGGTCGAATACCCAGAGGAAGAAGATTCATCACTAGAAGAAGACGACCCATCGTGCGCAAGACTCTGTTCCACTGGTCGTGTCATATTTTGCGCAAGAGAGACGGCCGGGACTCCAAATATACGGCGGGTTTGTTTAGTCCGCGCCAGAATGAACCTGTGGAGGGGAATAGCAGTCAGGGTCTTACTCGCGCGTGGGAAGGGGCGACGTGGTCGTCCCCAGACATGACACCCCCTCCATCAGGTGGAACATAAAAACTCAAACAAAGTAAGAGCGGTCGCAGTTACCTGGAATTAGAGCAAGAGGATCACGAGCGAGCTTTAGCGAGAACGAGCGAGCTTCGACGGTAGCGAACGAGGGTTTGGCAGAAGCAAGCGAGCTTGATGCGAGCGATCAGCGAGAGAGCAGAGGAATTCGGAGGAAAGTGCAAATGATGTGCCCCGTGAACCCTATATATAATGGGCCAACCATCACCATGGGCCGGAAGTGAAGAGGCGCGACTCTTCATATACCATCATTGCTTAAACTCCTCGAGTCTCTAAACGTCACTTCATTAAAAGTAACTGTCGCCTCAGCACTCAACACGATTTATTGTCAGGCATCACCCCCGAGATGGCACCTGGCCCCGTGTGGCCAGGCCGCGTGGCAGCGACCACGCAATCAAATTATCAGCGATCGACCGTCAGTCCCCTTCCACAACTCGAATGCAGGGGGGCAACGATTCAAGCCTCAGCCCGCTCTTAAGCGACCTAGGCTTGGGGGGCAACTGTTCTGGAGTGGCCCAATAGGCCCAACGAGACAGTCCAGCGCAACCTGCAGCAAGGGGGGTGCTGCGCGCAGCAACCAGGTGCAACATGGGCCAGCGGCCCATTCGACCAAGGCCAGCCCAACGCGGCCCATCATCTACCGTGCTCCGCAAGATGCGGCCGGTCCCGTAAAATCCGCAACGGCTAGCACGCCAGCGTTATATATACCACACCAGCATGTGGCTTCAGGTATGTTTTACTCACCTTGTGACCCTGCCCGTTGAAACACCTCTGACTTGAGCGTTGGAGTGTCTTTGCAGGTACCACCCGCGTGCGGCTTACAACTCGGTCCCTCATCACAGCGACCGATCAACGTCATCAACAACAACCCATCGTATTGATCAAGTACGATCACTCCTCAATCTCACTTAATTTATCTTAATCCATTCTTTTCTCACATAATTTAATAATTCCTATACAATAATTAATTTGTGTATATGAGGATGAATCGTGGAAGGCGGGTAGCTGAAACTCACTTATGGGTAGAAAAGACGAAAATACCCTTTTCCTAGTTTTCTCGCGTAAGATCCCAAATTAGCTCACCCTTTAATTGACGATTCAAGTACTAATATAATTTAGCACCCAAGCATAACATAACTCACTTAATCAACTAAGCTAATTAATCATCTTGACCTCTTAACATAACTCACCCAAGCATAACATAACTCACTTACACCAACTATTAAAATCTAGTGAGAATTGTTTGACCACTCTATTAGCAAACGACCCCAAGACAAAAGTTTAATTTGATATACCATTTGAGATACATGTTAATGCCTAATAACTCTATTTTATATAGAGCTATTTACGCTTCTAAACCAAAATAAATTGCAAATTTATCGGTAATAATGCTTAGTAAATATGAAAATACAAAAGAATCTCAACATCAAAGGCTAAGAAAGGTTTTACAAACAACTTTGACAAATTCATATGTTTTGTGGTATTGTCACGTGTTTGTTCAAATGCTATAGTATTAGATGCCCCAACACTGCATGCTCCTGCATCCGATGCCCCAGCATTTACAACAGACTGCAATGCCCCAGCAACTGATGCCCGAGCAATTGATGCCCCAGCATTCCTGGCAAACTAAGTGCTGCAGCATTCTCTTGATGACGTCATGCTGCGTCAAAAGCAAGGCAAGTGGCCTATGTGGAAGATTTCGGCGCCTCGTTTGAAGACATCATAGCTTGCAAGTTGAATCTTTTTAGGGACACATGTCGATTTACTATAGGACCTCCTCTCTTTAGTGGGTAATGTAACACCCCTTTTCTGCCCGGTAATTTATTTACTAAAAATCAGAGTTTCTTTTTTTTTTCTTTAAAAGTCATATTTCACCACATGGGATGTCACACATAAATCCACACAAAATCATGCATCGATATAAAATAGTTCTCATCGTCAATAGTAATGAGATACATAGCACATCACAACTGGGGTGAGCTCAAAACGCTCAATTCAACCAACATAATAAAAACTCAGCAACTACGTAGCGGAAAGTCATAAAACAGCAATACAGCAATCAAATGATTATAAAAACTAAGATTCATTCCCTCCCCACTAAGTGCTATGTATCAGAGCAGACGACCAGACTCAGCTAGCAAAGGTACCTAAGCCTTCACTCGAGATCACCTGCACGTTACCGCATAGGGGTGACATTCAAACAGAAGGGGTGAGTTCATCTAACAATATAATAGTTCATATGATAAGTATTATGCTAGAGCTACAACGCTATATAAACCACATCGCAACATCAAATCAGTCATCACTGCAAGTCATCACAATGTCATGAACATGCAACGGGCGTATGCATGTGGTACCTGTCATCATCGTCACTAAATAGCCTTTAAGGCATCATCGTCACTAAATAGCCTTTATGGCATCATCGTCACTTGTTTATGCACATGAGATATATGAGACACCATGACATGCACCAGAGACAGTCCCATACAAGCACAGTCAACTTAACGACCCATCACTTACCAATTTGCCAATGGAAGGCACATCACCTGTCAAGTTATCGTCACACATACATTTGCCACTAACATTCATCGTCATTAACTTCATCGTCGCTAATAGCCTTTATGGCATCATCGTCACTTATAAAACCACAGCTTTTATTCATCATCATAACCATCGTCAATCAAAGTAATAACCACTAGGGGCATTATCGTCAAAAACATCAACACATATTTATTGACACCGGGACACTAATATTACCGACTACACCAAAAGGTTTTACTCCAGCTCACGACACCAAAAAGGACACCAAAAAGGGGTTTAGACACCGAAATAATTTTACAACGCCAACAACAACGACTACCGGGGACAGCCACTTGAGGCGCCCAGAAACTATCAGAAAAATAATAATTTTTACCTTAAAATAGAATATACCAGTAGGAAACTGAATAAGCTTCACAACGCACTTTGAAACACTTAAAACGGACACTCGAGTCAAAAGATATGTCAAAAACAAAATCGGGGAAAAATTGAGGAACATCCTGAAAATGGCGCCCAAGCACTGCGCGCCTAAGACAACAGCAGCAACATCAGTCCTGGCGCCCAGCAACAGGGCACCTCGACAGTTTCTGTCTCAGCACTTCGACAGCTTCTGTCTCAGCAACTTCGACAGCTTCTGTCTCAGTAACTTCGACAGCTTCTGTCTCAGTAACTTCGACAGCTTCTGTCTCAAACTTCGACAGCTTCTGTCTCAGCACTTCGACAGCTTCTGTCTCAGCAACTTCGACAGCTTCTGTCTCAGCAACTTCGACCGCTTCTGTCTCAGTGACAACAGACTTGGCAGGAACAACACTGGCACACGGACACACACACCAGACACGGCGCCCATGCACTGGGCGCCAGAAACAGCAACACAGACAACACCCAGCATGGCGCCCAGCGCCAGGGACACCAAATCAGCAACACACCAAACTCACCAAAACACCACATATGCACAACATATCACCAATTTAGCTCATCAATTCATAATCACCAATGCCAATCATCATAATTTGCTAATCACAACACCAAACAAACATTTTATCGAACATCTAACATGCAATTTGTTATAACAACAATGAATCTCAATTTCTTATGATCACCTCAATCACCAACAATCCAAATTTCAATCCAACCTACATACAAATCAACTAACACCAAACTACACATCAAAATCAAGTAAGATCATGGCAACATAGGTCTAAGCCCCCACCCTAATACCCATCATACCCACCATTATAGTGAAAGAGAGGTCTCATCCTTACCTTAGTTATTAGGATTAGAAGACTCTCGAGGAAAGTCACCAACCGAACACAGCAACACAGCTTCTCTTCTCCTTCCTTGGATTCGCAAATTCCTCTTCTCCCTCCTCCCCCTTGAGCGCCGAAACCCTTTCTCTCCTCTCCTCTCTCTATTTCGCAAGTCTTTCTTTCTTTTGCACAAATGAGCCAAAATCCTAATTTTTGGGCTTAAGTATGCGCCTAGGTAGTGGGCTTGGATCTCGGGCTTCCTCAAGCCCGATCACTAACGCCATCACCTAAAACCCAAATACACACCTCTCAATCCAACATTAATATAATTACACCAATTAAATAAATAAATAAATAAATAATTGAATACCTAAATATTTAATTAAATAATTTAATTAAATATTTGGGCGTTACAATTCTCCCCCACTTAGAATGTTTTCGTCCTCGAAAACTCACCTGAATCAAACAGCTCTGGATAGGACTCCCGCATCTTACTCTCCAACTCCCAAGTCATGCTCTCACCGGCAGCTCCTAACCAGACCACCTTCACCAATGCAATTTCCTTGCCTCTTAACATCTTCACCTCATGATCTTCAATCCGCACAGGCATAGTCTCCACCGTGAGATTATCCCGCACCTCCACGTCATCCATGTGAATCACATGAGACGGATCCGAAATGTACTTCCGAAGTTGCGACACATGAAACACGTCATGCAAATTCAAATGATTTGGCGGTAAAGCCACTCTATACGCCACATTCCCAACTCTCCCGGAAATCTGATAAGGACCAATGAAGCGAGGAGTGAGCTTCTTTGACTTCAAAGCACGGCCAACACCGGTCACTGGAGTGACCCTCAAAAACACATGCTCACCCTCCTGAAACTCTAGATCTTTTCTCCTCTTGTCATGGTAACTTTTCTGACGACTCTGCGAAGCCTTCATCTTTTCACGAATCATCTTTATCTTTTCGGTCGTCTCCCGAACAATTTCAGGTCCAAGCACCACACTCTCTCCAGACTCATACCAACACAGTGGGGTTCTACACTTCCGACCATACAATGCCTCAAAAGGTGCCATCCCGATACTAGAATGGTAACTATTGTTGTACGTGAACTCTATCAGTGGAAGGTAGGAATCCCACGAACCCCCTTCTTCCAGAACACAAGCCCTCAACAGATCTTCTAATGACTGAATTGTCCTCTCTGACTGACCATCTGTCTGAGGATGATATGCCGAACTCAACCTCAACTTAGACCCTAACTTCTCTTGCAAACTCTTCCAGAAATCTGAAGTGAACCTCGGATCTCTATCCGAAACAATACTCTTCGGAACACCATGCAACTTCACAATTTCTTTGACATAAACTTCTGCTAACCTCGACACCGGATAAGTGATATTAATAGGAACAAAGTGAGCAGACTTCGTTAATCTATCAACGATCACCCAAATGGCATCGTGACCTCTAACCGTATTCGGCAATCTCGTCACAAAATCCATCGAAATGCTATTCCACTTCCACTCTGGAATTTCCAACGGTTGCATCAATCCAGCAGGCTTCTGATGCTTCACCTTCGACTTCTGACAAGTCAAACAGGCATACACAAATTGTGCTACATCCCTCTTCATACCATGCCACCAAAACATCTTCTTCAGGTCTTGATACATCTTTGTCGCTCCAGGATGAATACTCAACTTACTTCGGTGACCCTCTTCCAAAACTGTTTTCCTCATTTCTACATCATCCGGAATGCAGATCCTACCACAGAACCTCAATACACCTTGGGAATCCAATTTGAAATCTTCGTTCTCAGATTGACCAATCCCATTCATCAAATCCACCAACTTAGCATCTGATTTCTGAGCCTCTCTAATGCTGCCCAGAAAATCTTTATCGATCCTTAGCATTCCCAGCTTGACACTATGAGGTGTCGTCCTACAAACCAGACTTAGATCTCTGAATTCCTCGATCAACTCTAACTCTTTGACCATCATCACCGACATATGCAAGGATTTCCGGCTCAAAGCATCAGCCACGACATTAGCTTTTCCCGGATGATAGTTCAAACTGAAATCATAGTCTTTCAACAATTCCAACCACCTGCGCTGTCTCATATTCAGCTCCTTCAGGTCAAACAAATATTTCAAACTCTTATGATCACTGAACACCTCAAACCTGGAACCATACAAATAGTGCCTCCAAACCTTCAACACAAAGACTACTGCAGCCAACTCCAAATCATGCGTTGGATAATTCTTCTCATGAACCCTTAATTGCCTCGACGCATAAGCAATCACCTTCCCATCTTGCATAATCACGCCACCTAGACCCATCTTCGAAGCATCACAATATACCACGAACGGTTCTTCCGGCTTTGGCAACGTCAAAACAGGAGACGTCGTCAACCTCTTCTTCAACTCAAGGAAACTTTCCTCACAACGAGCATCCCACACAAAAGCCTTACCCTTACAAGTCAACTGCGTCAACGGAAGGGCCAACTTAGAAAAACCTTCGATGAACCTTTTGTAGTAACCAGCCAACCCTAAGAAGCTTCTAATCTCCGTAACCGACTTCGGACTCTCCCATTGCATCACAGCATTAACCTTAGAAGGATCCACAGCAATACCATTACCAGAAATGATGTGACCCAGAAAACTCACTTCCGACAACCAGAATTCACACTTAGACAATTTGGCATACAGCCTCTTCTCTCTCAGGACCTCCAATACTAATTTCAAATGCTCCGCATGCTCTTCCTCCGACTTCGAATAAGTCAGGATATCGTCAATGAACACAACCACGAACCGATCCAAGTAAGTATGGAATATACGATTCATGTATTCCATAAATACACCCGGCGCGTTAGTGACACCGAACGGCATCACCAAATACTCATAATGCCCATACCTCGTTCTGAAAGCAGTCTTTTGAACATCTTCATCCTTCACCTTGATCTGATGATAACCTGACCTCAAATCAATCTTGTTGAACACTCGAGCACCCACCAACTGATCCATCAAGTCGTCTATTCTCGGCAGTGGATACTTGTTCTTAATGGTCACCTTATTCAGCTGCCTATAATCAACACACAACCTCATGCTTCCATCCTTCTTCTTCACCAACAACACAGGAGCTCCCCACGGCGATACACTTGGCCTAACAAACTTCTTCTCAAGCAGATCTTCAAGTTGCTTCTTTAGCTCAGACAATTCTGACACCGACATCCTGTACGGTGCCATAGACACAGGCCTCGTACCAGGTACAAGATCAATAGAAAACTCCACTTCCCTCTCAGGTGGAACACTAGCGATCTCATCAGGAAAAACATCTGGAAATTCGCGCACCACCTGCAACTCTTCAATGACAGCCCGACTCTCAGCAGACAACGATGCCATCAACGAAAATAGCTGAACTCCTTCCTTCATCAACTTCTTCAACTGACTAGCGAATAACAAAACAGAATCTTCCTCTCCGAAACTAACTGATTTGCTACGACAGTTGATATGGACATGGTTATGCTCTAACCAGTCCATGCCCAAGATCACATCCAATCCTCTCAACGGCAAGCAAACAAAATCCACGACAAAGTCCCTGCCGAAGATCGACAAGGGACACAGAGAACACACCAAAGAAGTGGTCACCGACCCCTTAGCAGGAGTGTCGACAACCATGTCTCCACATATAGCAGACAAAACAAGACCCAATCTTTTACAACAATCAACAGAGATAAAACAATGGGTAGCACCAGTATCAATAAGAGATTTCAGAGGAGTACCCTGAATGTAGCACGTACCTCTAATGAGACCATCATTCTCAGCAGGCTCCTCTCCTGCCAAAGCGAACACTTTCCCACTGGACCTTTCTTTCTTCGGCTTTGAACACTTCGCGCTGATATGCCCAGACTCACCACAGTTGAAGCACACCATGTCCTTGCGCCCACACTCAGCCGCTAAATGAACCGCCTTACCACAACGGTAACACACCCTCTCATCAGACTTGCACATGAAACTCTTGTGACTAGCCTTGCCACACTTGAAACATACAATACCAGCAGGAGCATCTCCCCCACTAGCCTTTTTGCCTCCAGCAGCTCTATGATGACTCTTACCCGCAGGAACCTCATACGGCTTGCTTCGACTCAGAAATTTTCCCTTTTTCTCAGTCACAACTTTGTAGTGCGCAGTACTGTCCTCCTCAAAAATTCTGCAGCTATCTATCATGTCAGCGAACACACGGATCTTCTGGTAGCCAATTGCCTTTTTAATTTCATGCCTTAAACCATTCTCAAACTTAATACATTTTGAAAATTCAGCTGTAGCCTCACTATAGTGCGGATAGAACTTCACCAATTCCACGAACTTCGCCGCATACTCAGTCACAGACATGCCACCCTGCTTCAGCTCTAAAAACTCTATCTCCTTTTTCCCTCGGACATCTTCCGGAAAATATTTCCTCAAACTCTCTGCTAAACACCTCCCAAGTAACCTCTTCCTGCACAGACTCTAACCTCTGCCTAGTAGCCAACCACCAATCGTCGGCCTCCTCTGCCAACATGTGAGTAACAAAACGGACTTTCTGCTCCACAGTGCAGTCCATCACCCTAAAAATTCGCTCGATCTCCTTTAACCAGGCCATGGCACCGTCTGGATCGTACTTGCCCTTGAAAGTGGGCGGATTCTCTCTCTGGAATGTAGTCAGACTCCGAAACCCAGCGTTCTCTCCAGCATTCTGCTGATTCTGCACGGCCTGAGCCATGGCAGCCAAAGTAGCAGCAATCGCAGTGTCGTTCCTCCCAGCCATATCAACTTAAGCTGAAACCAAAAACAACAGTTAGAATAAGTCGACAATACTAGATTGTCAATGACTGGACAACATGGCCGGACATACCGAACTTTTGCTTTGATACCACTAATGTAACACCCCTTTTCTACTCGGTAATTTATTTACTAAAAATCAGAGTTTCTTTTTTTTTTCTTTAAAAGTCATATTTCACCACATGGGATGTCACACATAAATCCACACAAAATCATGCATCGATATAAAATAGTTCTCATCGTCAATAGTAATGAGATACATAGCACATCACAACTGGGGTGAGCTCAAAACGCTCAATTCAACCAACATAATAAAAACTCAGCAACTACGCAGCGGAAAGTCATAAAACAGCAATACAGCAATCAAATGATTATAAAAACTAAGATTCATTCCCTCCCCACTAAGTGCTACGTATCAGAGCAGACGACCAGACTCAGCTAGCAAAGGTACCTAAGCCTTCACTCGAGATCACCTGCACGTTACCGCATAGGGGTAACATTCAAACAGAAGGGGTGAGTTCATCTAACAATATAATAGTGCATATGATAAGTATTATGCTAGAGCTACAACGCTATATAAACCACATTGCAACACCAAATCAGTCATCACTGCAATTCATCACAATGTCATGAACATGTATGAAATGCAACCCATCGCAACGGGCGTATGCATGTGGTACCTGTCATCATCGTCACTAAATAGCCTTTATGGCATCATCGTCACTAAATAGCCTTTATGGAATCATCGTCACTTGTTTATGCACATGAGATGTATGAGACACCATGACATGCACCAGAGACAGTCCCATACAAGCACAGTCAACTTAACGACCCATCACTTACCAATTTGCCAATGGAAGGCACATCACCTGTCAAGTTATCGTCACACATACATTTTCCACTAACATTCATCGTCATTAACTTCATCGTCGCTAATAGCCTTTATGGCATCATCGTCACTTATAAAACCACAGCTTTTATTCATCATCAAAACCATCGTCAATCAAAGTAATAGCCACTAGGGGCATTATCATCAAAAACATCAACACATATTTATTGACACCGGGACACTAATATTACCGACTACACCAAAAGGTTTTACTCCAGCTCACGACACCAAAAAGGACACCAAAAAGGGTTTTAGACACCGAAATAATTTTACAACGCCAACAACAACGACTACCGGGGAAAGCCACTTGAGGCGCCCAGAAACCATCAGAAAAATAATAATTTTTACCTTAAAATAGAATATACCAGTAGGAAACTGAATAAGCTTCACAACGCACTTTGAAACACTTAAAACGGACACCCGAGTCAAAAGATATGTCAAAAACAAAATCGGGGAAAAACTGAGGAACATCCTGAAAATGGCGCCCAGGCACTGCGCGCCTAAGACAACAGCAGCAACATCAGGCCTGGCGCCCAGCAACAGGGCGCCTCGACAGCTTCTGTCTCAGCACTTCGACAACTTCTGTCTCAGCACTTCGACAGCTTCTGTCTCAGCAACTTCGACAGCTTCTGTTTCAGTAACTTCGACAGCTTCTGTCTCAAAAACTTCGACAGCTTCTGTCTCAGCACTTCGACAGCTTCTGTCTCAGCAACTTCGACAGCTTCTGTCTCAGTGACAAAAGACTTGGCAGGAACAACACTGACACACGGACACACACACACCAGACACGGCGCCCATGCACTGGGCGCCAGAAACAGCAACACAGACAACACCCAGCATGGCGCCCAGCGCCAGGGACCCCAAATCAGCAACACACCAAACTCACCAAAACACCACATATGCACATCATATCACCAATTTAGCTCATCAACTCATAATCACCAATGCCAATCATCATAATTTGCTAATCACAACACCAAACAAACATTTTATCGAACATCTAACATGCAATTTGTTATAACAACAATGAATCTCAATTTCTTATTGTTATACCCCAATTTTGTCCGTCTTCTAGTTTTAGTCGTTTATTTTACTTAAATCGTGTTTTGAAGTCGCGTGATTACGAGAATCATCAGTATGGCGTCTCAGTTACTAATCCTAGCCAATTTCAATTACCCTGTTCAGCTAAATCGAAGTACCGTTGTTTTAAATTAGGCATGCACGCGAATGATCGGTCGTTTCGTGCGTTCTTCAATTTAATCTTTGTATTCGGATTTAGTCGAACCTAATTGAGACTACCAAAGTCATTTTTCTCGCGATTGGGCTTGTCGTTTCAATTCGGGCTTAAGAATGCAATTCCAAGTTAATTTTTAGCGCTTTTAGTTAACAGGCCCATTTTTCTATTTTTGGGCCTCGTTTTAGCGTATTTGTTTAGTCTGGCCCGTTCTCGTCTTTGTATTTGGCCCAACTCCTTTTTCTTGTTATTAATCTTATTTTGTTTATATAATTTATTTAAGCAATATAGTATCAAAAATGTCAAAAAATTCTATTTATTGTTTATTTACAATTTAATAGTGTCCAAGATGTCCAAAAGTCCAAAAATACAAAAAAATGATAATACTAAAAATGCCAAAAATACAAATCCGAAAATACAAATAATAACAGGCAGCAGCAGCAGATTCAGGGTTTTCAGCAGCTGCTGGGCCTAGGTCGATCCGCTCCAAAACCTAAAAAATATCCAAAGCCCAGTCAAAAAGCAATCAATGCCCAAACCTAAAAATGCAGTATAAATTAGCAGTCAAACAGCAGTAGCAGGACGGAATTCAAGGCAGAAATAATACTGCGAAAATCACAAAAAAAAGGGGTTAGAGTTTCACATTGAAACCCTAAGTCCACCAAACACAGTTCTGAGTTCCTAAATATACAAGAGGGAAGAAGCAGCAGTCAGGAGGACAATTTCAGGAAGAAATTCGCATAGCATAAAAAATATAATAACAAGGAAAAGAAAAGAGCGGTAGCAGTGGTTCTGTTTTCAGTGAGCAAAGGGAGTTTTCTTTTCAGAAGCTGGAGACTCAGGTTGGTCTCGTATATACGTATACATGTAGATATTTCTGTATGTTTAGATGAATGTTTAGTAAAAAAGAAAATCAGAAATCGGACTAGAGAAATTAGGTTCAGATTTAGTTTTTTTTATTAAAAAAGAAACGAAAAACATAACAGATTAGTGTCTCAGATAAAATATTGGGATCTAAAAAAATATGTAAATATATATTAGGGTTTTCGGTTTCAAAAAGGGGGGGAGGAACGAAACCTAGTTTTAGGTTTAAACAATTTTCAGTAATGAAAAAATTCAAAAAAAAAAATGAAAACAAGTGAATAAACAAAAACACAGCAACAAAACCGTAAGCAGGGGTTTCATAGAAATAAAAAAAATAATAATAAAAAATAATAATAATAATAAAAATACCTGCTAGCTCCGGCCACCGTAGACGGTGGCCGTCCGCTCCTAGCCTCCTCCGGTCGTCTTCTCCGGCGACGTCCTATTAGTCCGCTGCGAAACCGAGCCAAACCGAAGCCAGCTGCCACCCTCTCCATCAGCTCCGTCACCTTCGCCGGAGACAAGCCCACCACCGTAGTCCTCCCTTCTCTCTCGTCGCTCTCCTTTCGTAATCCTCCTCTCTCCGTCGCGATTCTCTCTCTCTCACCGTAGCCAACACCGTTGAAGCCCGTTCGTTTTGGTCGAGAACACAACAACACCACAACTCCGCCGTCGCTGGCCGTGAGATGGCCGTCCAGCACAGTCCCACTGTCGCGAACCTCTTCCTCTTTCAATCCCTCTCGTTTATTCCCCCTCTCTCACTTTCCCTCTTCGTTTCTGCCTCTCTCTCTCCGAAATTTCCTTTCTCTCTCTCTTGGCCGCGAATTTCGCGAGACTCTCTCTCCATTCTTTTTTTGATGCGGCGCTGTGAGCAGGGGAAAGAATAAGAAGATTAGGGTTTGCTGAATCCCTTTAATTTCCATTTATATACTATCCATATTTTCTTTTTATTTCAAATTAAAAATCCAATATTCAGATTCATTCGCACACCCCCTTCAATTAACGCACACACACCCCCTCACTTAAGCCCAGTTTCGCATATTGGGCCCTCCAATGCGAACTGGGCTTCCTCTTTACACCCCCGATTAATTATACAGCCTCACACAGTTAATTACACTCCCACTTTACCATTTCACCCCCTTTCTCGTTTTTATTTAATCTAATTACCTTCAAGACAAAATAGCTTCTCATAAATCAAAAACTTTATTAATAGCCGTGTGAAGCCTTTGCTTGCATGATTATTAACAATGAGGTACTAGTGGTGATCACTTGGAGCCTTTGCTCAATTGATCATTATGAATGCCTAAATTTCCCTAAAAAAGTTCACTAAGTTAAAAACTTTGTTAATAGTCTTGTGAAGCCTTTGCTTGCATGATTATTAACAATGGAGTGCTAATGGTGGTCACTTGGAGCCTTTGCTCAATTGATCATCATGAAAGCTCAATTTTCACAAATTAAACAAGATAAAAAAACAAAAACATTTTTCTACACAGAAGAACTACGTAGCTTTGAATTCTCCATCGCACCAGGAGATACGTAGGAGCAGGGCCACGCCCCTGTCAAGCGCAAAAATAAATAATTTCTAAATAAAAAATACAAACACATCTCTTTCAAAAATCAAAAATCTTATTTTCAAAGTAGGGGATTAAGTCGGTCGTACGGCCGGGTTAATCATCGTTTTAGGATAAGTGAACTGTGGTCCTTCAGAGCCCCAGCGCTCCTTCAGCCCCCAGCGGCCCTTCAGACCCCCAGTGGTCCTTCAACACAGATCACAAAATCCTAAAACCCCTATATTAAAAAATACCAAACACACAAACATTTTCTAACAAGAACTACGTAGCTTTGAATTCTCCATCGCACCGGGAGATACGTAGGAACGGGCCACGTCCCGTCAAGCACTTTTTTCCTAAAAACCTTTTTTCCCCCTTTCTCTCCAAAAATAAAAAATTTATTATTTTCTTTAATTCATTTTCAATAAGAAATAAAGAGGCAAATTAGATATTTTTCAGGTCAACATATTAAAACCACACACTTAATTAAAGGTTCCCTCTCAGTAGAGAGGACGTGTGAGGTGCTAATACCTTCCCCGCGCGTAACCGACCCCCGAACCCTAATCTCTAGTTTTGCAAGACCAATCGCTTTCCAAAAAAGGTTTTCCTAATATTTTCCTTAATAAATATTGGTGGCGGCTTCATTGTCTTAAGAAAAGTTGTGAACGAGGAAGGTTCTCCCTCGGGGACTTTTTCGGGCGCAACAGCTGGCGACTTCACTGGGGACACTAAAAAACATTTTTTTCAAAGTGGGTCAAGCCTAATTAATTAAATGTGTGGTTTATATGATTGATTTCAATATCTTGCTTCTTCTTCCTTTTTCATAAGCATGTTACATCCATGTGCATTCTTCTTCTATGTTTGTTTTTGCAATAGATAGTTACTTTTTTGCTTAGTTCCCTCATGCATTTCCCCTTTCTTATCATGTCCCCTTCTTCTTTGCTCCCTTTCTTGAGGTAAGTAGTGCATTGTTATTGGCACCCTAGATTAGTTTATATTGGATCGATATTGAACCCTAGGATAAACAACATGCTATTTGTCTGGACTGCTCTGGATTTTCATTTGCAGGTGGGGAAGGTTAGTTATTCCTAGGTGTTGTGCCCTCGACACACAATTCACATCCTATACTTGTGAGCATTGAGTGGGGCCTAAAACCCAAGGTCTGAACAAAAACCTAGGAGAGTGGGAACGATTAGTGACTGCCGTTCGTAGACCTTTGTCTGTATGGCTCTCATGAAAGTTCCGCCCAAGAGTGCGCTTTGTCATGATGCCTCACACTCGGTAGCTTTCTACGATTGTGGGTGCCATCATGAGAGAGACTTTAGCTCTTGGTTGCCATTGTAAGGAAGTGATTAGAACCTACATGGGAGGATTACCCCTTTCGTCGACTTTAGACCCTAGGATTCCCACCCTTTGTAGGACACGGGGGCACGCCTTTGTTTGTTGCATTAGTTTAGGCATTCCTTTTTCTTAAACTCTATTTCAAAAATCGTAGAAAATAATATCCTTATTTTCTTACTCTATTTTTATGTAAATGACACATCATTTCGCATCCACATCATTTCGCATCCACATCATTTCGCACCATTGCATTTGCATCTAACAAAAGTTTGAAAAAAAAAACATTCATCTTGCATTCCCTTTCATTACATAAAGATAAAACAAAAAATAATTATCATCTGCATAGCATAAGCATTTCATTTATAATCATGCAAAAAAAATCCTCGTCAAGTTCATCCAAGATGAGATATTCATGCATAAGCATTATTTCAAAAAAGAGACACAGAAGAACTACGTAGCTTTGAATTCTCCATCGCACCAGGAGATACGTAGGAGCAGGGCCACGCCCCTGTCAAGCGCAAAAATAAATAATTTCTAAATAAAAAATACAAACACATCTCTTTCAAAAATCAAAAATCCTATTTTCAAAGTAGGGGATTAAGTCGGTCGTACGGCCGGGTTAATCATCGTTTTAGGATAAGTGAACTGTGGTCCTTCAGAGCCCCAGCGCTCCTTCAGCCCCCAGCGGCCCTTCAGACCCCCAGTGGTCCTTCAACACAGATCACAAAATCCTAAAACCCCTATATTAAAAAATACCAAACACACAAACATTTTCTAACAAGAACTACGTAGCTTTGAATTCTCCATCGCACCGGGAGATACGTAGGAGCGGGCCACGTCCCGTCAAGCACTTTTTTTCCTAAAAACCTTTTTTCCCCCTTTCTCTCCAAAAATAAAAAATTTATTATTTTCTTTAATTCATTTTCAATAAGAAATAAAGAGGCAAATTAGATATTTTTCAGGTCAACATATTAAAACCACACACTTAATTAAAGGTTCCCTCTCAGTAGAGAGGACGTGTGAGGTGCTAATACCTTCCCCGCGCGTAACCGACCCCCGAACCCTAATCTCTAGTTTTGCAAGACCAATCGCTTTCCAAAAAAGGTTTTCCTAATATTTTCCTTAATAAATATTGGTGGCGGCTTCATTGTCTTAAGAAAAGTTGTGAACGAGGAAGGTTCTCCCTCGGGGACTTTTTCGGGCGCAACACTTATGATCACCTCAATCACCAACAATCCAAATTTCAATCCAACCTACATACAAATCAACTAACACCAAACTACACATCAAAATCAAGTAAGATCATGGCAACATAGGTCTAAGCCCCCACCCTAATACCCATCATACCCACCATTATAGTGAAAGAGAGGTCTCACCCTTACCTTAGTTATTAGGATTAGAAGACTCTGGAGGAAAGTCACCAACCGAACACAGCAACACAGCTTCTCTTCTCCTTCCTTGGATTCGTAAATTCCTCTTCTCCCACCTCTCCCTTGAGCGCCGAAACCCTTTCTCTCCTCTCCTCTCTCTATTTCGCAAGTCTTTCTTTCTTTTGCACAAATGAGCCAAAATCCTAATTTTTGGGCTTAAGTATGCGCCTAGGTAGTGGGCTTGGATCACAGGCTTCCTCAAGCCCGATCACTAACGCCATCACCTAAAACCCAAATACACACCTCTCAATCCAACATTAATATAATTACACCAATTAAATAAATAAATAAATAATTGAATACCTAAATATTTAATTAAATAATTTAATTAAATATTTGGGCATTACAGGTAATATTGTTTATTTGAAATTAGTGATTAATCTTTCGTTGACAATTGTTAGTGGTTGACAGTTTTTATTTATAATTTCAGTAGATTATAGTAAATAATAAATTCTAGATAATTTAATATTAATTAATATAATTTTAATATAATTATGAATCTGTTCTGGAGTGGGCTCGAAGGCCAATTTCGTACAACAGGCCCATCGTGGCCCAATATCTAACTTGCTCCGCAAGATGCGGCCGGCCCCGCAAAAACTGCAACGGCTAGAACGCCAACATTATATATACCACACCAGCATGTGGCTTCAGGTATGTTTTACTCACCTTGTGACCACCTGCCCGTTGAAACACCTCTGACTTGAGCGTTGGAGTGCCTTTGCAGGTACCACCCGCGTGCGGCTCAGAACTCGGTCCTTCATCCCAACGACCGAGCAACATCATCAGGCAGCAACAACTCATCGTATTGATCAGGTACGATCAATTGGCGACCACAGTGGGAGCCCGAGCGCTATTCCACATCAAACCATGCCGCCACGTCAGAAATGCACTTCTTCCAGGCTCAACACCTCTGGACAGAACCGACCTCAATGGACCCCAGAGGGCATGCCTGTGACAGTTCATGAATCACAAGGCGAGCCTCGCCAAGAACCCTCAGTGCAGGGTGGCCGCGGGCCAGTCATCCAACCGGTCCAGCAACTACCGGCCGAGCTGGCGGAAGCTGGAATCCCAGAAGCACTGCCAGAGCATGTGACTCAAGCACTCATACAAATTCTGGAGCAAAAGAATCAAGTGATTACTGATCGAGACGAGCTGATCGAACGCTATGAGAGAGGGTCGATCTCGATCCGCCCGCGTGCGGATAGCGGACACCGAGGGCAACCATCTCGGCCCCATCGTTCACCACCACGAAGAGAAGGTCCTCCTCGTCGAGGCGTATCCCGACGCAATCCTTCAAGAAGGGCGATCGTCCACAGGTCGCCCCCTCATCGAGGAAGTCGCCACCGTCGTTCCCCCGTGGAAGATTATGACTATACTGACTCGAGCTACAGTCCAGAGTCAGAAAGGTCACCAACAAGATACTCGTCCAACGAGTCCTCAGGATCCCGCCGATCAAGAAGCAGGTCGTGGGACTCGTATGAGGAGTTTAACGACTACCGCAACGGGGAGATTAGAGATGTCTCCCGGGCCATCAGCCGACCAAGAAGGAACTATTCAGAGCGGCCTCGAAGATGGTCGCCGTCGGATGCTACACAATATCATGGACCTCCTCCAATTGCTGACAGATTCCTTGGTCAGCCGGTCGGCCTTTACGGTTTGCCCGTCGACCAAACTTATGCCGCCATGCAGCCCTACGGGCAGAATCTCGCCCCGACCGGAGAAGGCCCTTTCACCAGCGAAATCAGGCGTTATCGCATCCCAAGAGACCTGAGGAAGCCCCCAAACCTGAACAAGTTTAACGGTCGCGGGGATCCAGATAAACACCTCATGTACTTCAACAACTACTGTAGCTATAGGGAGCTGGGACGGACGATGAAGTGCAGACTTTTTCCTCAGTCGCTCGAAGGTCGGGCATTAGAATGGTGGGAATCCCTGCGTCCCAACTCTGTCTCTTCTTGGGAAGGTCTTGTGGCAATGTTCTTGGCCAATTACACAGCCAACCGTTGTCAGTACCGTTATGAAGAACACTTGGACTCGGTCGTCCAAGGAGAGAATGAACCATTGAGGGAGTTTATCGATCGGTTCATGACAGAGGCTGATACAGTTCGCAACCTATCAGACACGGACAAACTGAAGTATCTCAAACGTGGTATAAGAAAGAACCACAGATTTGCTGAAGAGTTCTCATTGAACCGCTACTACGACCTCGGCCTGTTCCTTAGAAGGGCCAACGACCATATGGGCTATGAAGAGCAATTGGCCGCAGACAAGAGCGCCCGCGCGCGTCCCAAGGAAGAGAATGGCAGGCCGGTCAAGGGGCAAGAAAACTACCGTGACAGTAAGCCCGAGCACCGGCCCAAGAAGTACGAGCATCGTACAAAGTTGAACACTCCGATCGCGCAGATCTTCACGGAGTGCCAGAACAACGATTTCACTGGTGTAAGGCGACCTGATCCTCTAGTGTTGAAGAAAGGAGGTCGGCCTACCAAGAAATACTGCAGATACCACAAGAGTAAGGGGCATGATACCAATGACTGTATGGCCCTAAAAGATGACATAGAAGATCTCATACAGAAGGGCAAGTTGAGGCAATATGTCAAAGATGAAGGTAACGATCGCCCTGAACAAAGAGCTGTTGGCCAACCCGCCAATGACAGAGGTAAAGCGATCGTCAACTCAACGGTCGAGCAAGCGCGTAACAATTCTGAGGAAGAGGGCGACCCCAGACGGTCGAAGGGCCGCAATGTAGCCATGGTCATCCATGGAGGTAATCCGTTGGATATCAGAGAGTCCAACAAGGCAATGAAGAGGAAGTGGAATGAACTTATGATGGTCGGCTCAACTTCAACCCCACGGCCGGCCTCGAATAGGCCGCCCATTTCCTTTGGGGACGAAGACTTGCTCGATGGCAAAGTCAATAATTACGTTCCTTTGGTAGTATCAGCCGTAATGGCCAACACTGAGGTCAGAAGGATACTGGTCGACCAAGGGAGCTCGGCCGACATCATGTTTGAGGAACTGATTGACAAGTTAAACGTGGACAGGAGCGAAATTATTCCACAAGCAGTACCAACCCCATTGACCGGGTTCAATGGGGCGACCACATACCCCCTGGGGACGATAGAATTACTTGTTACCTTTGGAGATGATACGAACGGCAGCACGTCGTACAGGACGGTCAGAACAACGTTCTTAGTTCTGCCCATCAAATCGTGTTACCACTGCATCATTGGCCGCCCAACACTGGGAAAATTGGAGGCCGTAGCCTCAACTGTACATTTGAAGATGAAGTTCTACAGTAAAAGCGACCAAGTTGTGACAGTAATGGCCGACTTGGAAGCGGCCATGAGGAGCCACTTCCTCTATCAAGAGATTTGTGATATGGAGGCGGTAAATGCTAAACCTCAGAATCTCGGAGAGGGGCATCGGGTCAATGTGGCCGACCTGGATGCCCGATACGACCCAGATAGCGACCCTGAGGACGACGACGACGGGTTAGCCCGCGAGCTAAAGAATAAACTGAAGAGGCCCGAGCCCCACGGGGAATTGATCGATGTTCAGTTATCAGACGACCCAACCAAGACAGTTAAGTTGGGGAGCGACCTACCTGAACAAGACAAGCAAGATCTCATCACCTGCCTCAAGGATTACGCAGACCTTTTCGCATGGCGGGCATCAGACATGCCCGGGATCCCAATAGAGATTGCTTGCCACCAACTGTCAGTCGATGAGACAGCCAGACCGGTCGCACAAAAGAGACGCACTCAGAGCGAAGAGAAAGCATTGGCGGCCGAACAGGCAGTTGACGACCTCATCAAGGCCAATTTCATTGAGGAGATTAAGTATACAACTTGTCTTTCCAACGTCGTGTTAGTGAAGAAGAAAAATGGTAAGTGGCGCATGTGTGTCGACTATACCGACCTAAATAAGGCATGCCCGAAGGACGCCTTCCCCCTGCCAAACATTGACAAACTGGTCGACGGGGCTGCGGGCTATAAACTCCTATCTTTTTTATACGCCTATTCAGGTTACAACCAAATCACTATGTACCCACCCGATCGGCACAAGACCGCGTTCATGACCGATCGTGGAAACTTTCAGTACAAGGTAATGCCCTTTGGTCTGAAGAACGCCGGAGCGACCTATCAAAGAATGATGAATAAGGTCTTCAGGCGGCAGATCGGTCGGATATCAGAGGTCTACTTGGATGATATGATCATTAAAAGCAAGACCGACCGAGACCATATTGACGACCTAAAGGAAATCTTTGAGGAAGCAAGGAAGAACTCCTTGAGGTTGAATCCAGAGAAGTGCACCTTCGGAGTAAGGGCGGGCAAGTTCCTGGGCTTCCACTTAACAGAACGAGGGATAGAAGCAAACCCTGACAAATGCAAGGCGGTCGCTGACATGAGGCCGCCCACTACGAAAAAAGAAATTCAGCAGCTGAATGGCATGGTCGCTGCCCTGTCACGATTTATACCTAAATCAGCGTGCAAATCTCTTCCACTGTTCAAGCTCTTGAAGAAGGAGGTCGAGTTTGAATGGACCGACCAATGCCAGCGAGCATTGGACGAGCTGAAGGCGGCACTCACCAACCCGCCCATCATGACCAAGCCACAACCAGGGGAGACGCTTTACTTATACTTGGCCATAACAGACGAGGCCATGAGCGCTGTTCTCATAAGAGAAAGCGACCTGAAACAGAACCCGGTCTACTTCATCAGTAAGGTATTTCAAGGCCCAGAGATCAGATACCAGAAGATTGAGAAGCTAGCCTTAGCGTTACTTGTGGCCACCCGCAGACTGCGCCCTTATTTCGTGGCCCATCAGGTCGTGGTGAGGACCGACCAGCCTATCAGGCAAATTCTTCACCGACCTGACCTAGCAGGGCGTATGATCAAGTGGGCTGTAGAACTCAGTGACTTTGGGATCAAGTTCGAATCTAGATCGGCCGCTAAGGCCCAAGTGTTGGCCGATTTCATTGCTGAGATGACTCCAATACCGGACGATCAGGCCATCACGACCTGGACTTTGCACGTAGACGGATCCTCCAACAGCAAAGGAAGTGGGGCCGGTCTGATACTTGAGAACTCAGAAGGACTTACAGTTGAAGTGTCATTAACTTTCGCATTTCACACTTCAAACAACCAGGCCGAGTATGAAGCGTGCATTGCCGGGCTACAACTTGCCAAAGAATTCAACGTCGACCGTGTTGAACTCCACTCGGACTCTCTACTGGTAGTCTCCCAAATTCAAGACCTTTACGACGCAAAGGACGATGTCTTGAAAAATTATTTGGCCAAGGTAAGGGATCTGCTCAAGCAATTCGACCGAGCAGAAGTCAAGCACGTCCCCAGGACAGAGAACGTTCGGACTGATATCCTATCAAAGCTAGCTAGTACAAAGACTCCTGGGAACCATAGAAGTCTAATCCAAGAAACGTTGACGCGGCCGAGCGTATCAACCAAGCCCGCCCAACCATTATCCATTTTAGCGGTCGACTTTGATAAAGACTGGATCACTCCTATCTTGCAATATATTCTCAATGGAGTAGAACCTTGCGACCAAAAGGCAGCGAAACTCCTGAGGTTGCGGGCGACCAAGTATTCAGTGATCGAAGGAAGACTGTACAGAAGGGGCTTTTCATCCCCATTGCTGAGATGCCTTACGTCGGTCGAGGCCGACCATGTACTGAGAGATATACATGAAGGAGATTGTGGTAGCCACCAAGGTGGTCGGTCGATTGCTAAGAAGGCGCTCAGGGCCGGATACTATTGGCCGACCATGGATGAGGACGCAAAGATACTTGTTCAAAAGTGCAAGAAATGCCAAATCCATGCCGACGTACATATAGCGCCCTCATCAGAACTACACAGCTTAACCCCACCATGGCCGTTCGCTTGGTGGAGCATGGACCTGCTCGGCCCTTTTCCACCTGCACCAGGTCAGTTGAAGTTCCTCATAGTTGCGATCGACTATTTCACTAAGTGGATAGAAGCAGAGCCACTTGCAACCATTACCTCAGCGAAGGTATCTAAGTTTTTTGGTCGAAATGTGCTCGCCCGCTTTGGAGTGCCTCAACAACTCGTGACAGATAATGGAACTCAGTTCGCAGATAGAAAGTTCAGAGAAATGCTGGCCGACCTAGGCGTGAAACAGCGTTTCACCTCGGTCGAGCACCCACAAACCAATGGCCAGGCAGAAGCGGCCAATAGGGTAGTACTACGCGGACTGAAAAGGAGGTTAGACGAAGCTAAGGGCAACTGGGCAGAAGAACTACAGTCGGTCCTTTGGGCCTAAAGAACGACCCCCCACTCATCGACCGGGGAGTCACCTTTCAGACTTGTCTACGGAACTGACGCTGTCATTCCGATTGAGATGGGAGAGCTAAGTTGGAGGACGACCAACCCACCACCCTCGGCCGCAAACGAACGAGCAACAAGAGAAGAGCTCGACCTGGTTGAAGAGCTACGAAACAAGGCGTCACTTAGGGAGCAAGTCATCAAACAGAAGGTCGCTGCCAGGTACAATGCCCGCGTCCAGAAGAGGGAATTCTCTATTGGACAGCTAGTCCTTAGGAGGGCCGACGTAGGGAATAAGAACGCTCGCCAGGGAAAGCTCGCCCCCAATTGGGAAGGACCATACCGTGTCATCAGCAAGACTGGAAAGGGAGCTTACGAGCTGGAAACCATGGAAGGGGCGACCATCCCCAGAACATGGAATGCTGATAAGTTGAGAAAATATTATGTTTAAGTTGTAAACATCAACTGATCAATAAAGAACAGGCGGTCGCTCTTTTTCCCCACAGGGGTTTTTTACTGAGGACCGACCTTAAAATTCTACTTGTGTACTTTATTTTCATGCAAATTGTATGCACGGTCGCTCACCATGCGAGTAGCAGTCGAGCGACCAGTAGAGTGCCATCGAATGGCCCAAACGAGAGCCGCCGAGCGGCCTAAAAGAGCGCCATCGAATGGCCCAAACGAAAGCCGCCGAGCGGCCTAAAAAGAGTGCCATCGAATGGCCCAAACGATAGCCGCCGAGCGGCCTAAAAAGAGTGCCATCGAATGGCCCAAACGAGAGCCGCCGAGCGGCCTAAAAGAGTGCCATCGAATGGCCCAAACGATAGCCGCCGAGCGGCCTGAAAAAGTGTTACCGAATAAAGTGACCCATGAAAAATTCAAGGTCGCGACCGACCGTAGTAAAAAGAATCAAATCGAATTACAAAGCAATTAAACAGGCCAAATTCATAGATGACCGAAAAATTAAACGCCTTGGTCGAAAAATTACAATTCAAACACCGCTCGCAGGCGGGCCAAGATTACAATTCAGAAAAAAAATTACAAGTTAAGAGTCGCTGGGGGCCGGATAGATGACCGCCTCTTCTTGAAGAACCTTCCCCTTCGACATCTTCTTGGGGCAGACGATCTGTTGATCGGTCGCACGATGTGTGCTTTGCACAATCTCGCGATCGACCCCCAGATCAGGGTAGAGGATCTTGATCTGGCTGACAGCATTTTCAAATTGACCCTCCGCAGCTCCCTTCGCCCGGTCAAGAACGTCTTTATAGCGACCTCTAAACTTGTTCTTTTCCACTTCCACTGCATCCAGCTCAGTTTTCAGCCCAACGACCTGGCTCGACAGCTCTTTATTCTTGGAAGAGAGGCGTTCGACCTCTTTCTCAGCTGTTTCCTTGTCAGCGACCGCCTTGTCCAGAGCAGACTCGGCCAGTGTTTGAGCAGAGACAGCAGCCACAAGCTGGCGTTTTGCTTCGACAAGCTTCCTCTCATTGTCAGCGGCCGCTTCGATTCTCGGTTTGAGCTCCTTCATTTTCTTGAGCAGGTCGTCTCGCTCGCCCCTCATTTCTGCGAGCAATGACAAGGCAGAATTCAATTTAAAATTTTTATCGACTAGGTCGTCTTCAAGCAATGAATATCTATGGGCAAGGCGCCTACCTTCCAGGCGATCTGATTCTTCATCTTGGTATTTCTTGAACAGAATACCAGCGGCCTTCATTGCATCGGCCATCACCTCGAAAGGTTCCTCCTTGAAACGAGCATAGTCTTCATCACCCAACCCAAGCAGGTCGATTTTGGGCGACCGGTTGTGCCCGTGGCTTTTTCCACTCTTGTGCTTCTTTTTCTCGCCCCCATCATCGACCGACCTATTCCTTTTGGACTTTCCTTGATTTTTGGGTCGGCTGCTCAGGTCAATGGCTTGTGCTGGTGTGCCCGCCCGAGGAGTATGACGACCGGGCTGAGACCCAGTTCCGGCAGGTAGGGGCGTGCCTTCGGGATGAGCTTCAGGAATTCCGCGGACGGGCGAGGCATCGCCATCCTCGGCCGCCCATTGCTCCAAGAGGTCAAAGTCATTCATGTTCGCCATGTCAGCTACAAAGGACAAAGTAGATGGTTAGAAACAGTTAAACAAAACTAAGTGACAAAATAAAGTAGGCGAGCGGCCACCGACCAAGAGCGGCCTTGACTCTTTTCTTGCCCCGAGCATCCACAACGTTCTTGACCTTGATGCGACCCTCAGGGACCAGGGACGCAATCTTTCTCTGCCTTTGGATCGCCCCCTGTCCAGGTCGTCAAGTTCAGTGTCCTTGAAAGCATACTGGCCTGGTTTCTTCGAGAAATGGTTGAAACTCCACACTGTGGGAAACAGGGGCGTTCCTTCCTGATCATTGGACATTTGGGCGATCCCTCGATGGGCTTCGGCCGAGTTGGGGACGACCCAAAAGAATTCCCTTTTCCACCCGGTCGTCAATGATTCCATGTAGGGCTTGAAAAAGTTGTATGTTGACCGGTTTTTGAATGAGACCGCTTCCTTGCGAGCGCCCTTGGAGCCTTTTTCATAAATATAGCTCATTTTCGAACAAAGTGAAAAACAGTCTTACGGAGACCGGCCGTCTCAGAACCACGAGAACATCTTAGTAGGCCTGCAGGAATGCCCAAGCGTTCGGGTTCAGTTGAGAAGGGGCGACCTGAAGATAGCGTAGAACCTGGCGTTGGAACCTGGTGAACGGCGGAATGATACCCATGCGTTCGAAAACGATGCGGTGCATTGTAAATTTCAGAACATCAGTCCAGGCCGCAACATCTTCCCCTTTAGCCATACCTTCTACTCTCCAACCTTCATTTAGCCCGGTCGCCAGATACTCTAGGTCCTGGCTCCCATGTTGAATTTTGCTGCGTTGACTTCTCAGGTTAAGAGAAACCCAAGACATGTCCTTTGCAGCCGTGACCTCAGGATCTTCTCGATTAGGGGTGTTCAGTGGTTCGGGCAAATCCAAACCAACCCACAATCCAATCCAAACCGATATGTTTGGTTCGGATATTTCTCGTTTTCGGGTCAAAATCGAACAAATCCAAACCAACCCGTAGTTATTTGGATCGGGCAACGGATTTTAAAAATCAAATCCGCGAACCCGAACCAACCCATATTACGTCATAACAATTTTGTAATTTTAGATGTACACGATTTTATTTGCTTAGAATTTTTACCTAAATGATTTATGATTAAGTTGTAAAATTTTAATACTATGAATGAGGAGATTATTAGTGGATTTGAGTTTGATTTCGTGTGATTTTCAATCTTTTTAGCTATCTAAAGTGTTGGAATATCATAAAAAAATGTTGTTATTTATATTTTAGAAAATTAATATTTTAGTGAATGACCCGTGAGCCCAATCCAAACCAACCCGTCCAATATCGGTTTGGTTTGGTTCGGATTTTGGAGGAAAAAATGTAAAATCCGAACCAACCCAAACCGAATAATTATCATTGGTTCGGGCAACGGATTTAGTCAAATCCGATCCAAACCGACCCACGAACACCCCTATTCTCGATGGTCGCCCTGCTGGCCTCTGTCGGCCGTTGCAGTGTCGTCGGCCGCAGCCTGGCCAACACCTTCATCGCTGGCAACCCGCGCGTTGCTTTCTGCGGTGTCATTGACCACAGCCTCGGTGAACAGCGCCCCGCTTCTGTCCGGCCGCGTCCCGGATTTGCTAGAGGAAGTCCAGTTCTGGGTCGAAGACTCAGAGGAAGACTCGTCGTTAGAAGTAGACGACCGGGCGTGCGCAGGACTTTGCTCCACTGGTCGGGTCATATTGTGCGCAAGAGAAACGGCCGGGATTCCCAAGATACGGTGGGTTTGTTTGGTCCGCGCCAGAGTGAACCTGTGGAGGGGAATAACAGTCAAGGTCTTGCTCGCGCGTGGGAAGGGGTCGACGTGGTCGTCCCCAGACCTGACACCCCCTCCACCAGGTGAAACAGAAATGGAAATAAAGACAGGGCGGTCGTAGTTACCTGGAATTAGAGCGAGTTGAAAACGGGCGAGCTTTGGCAAGAGCGAGCGAGCTTCGGCGGGAGTGAGCGAGCTTTGGCAGGAGCGAGCGAGCTTTGGTAAAAGCGAGCGATCAGCGAGAGCGGAGAAATCGGAGAAACGTGCAAATGAGGCACCCCTTGAACCCTATATATAATGGGTCAACCATCATCATGGGCCGGAGGCGAAGAGGCGCCACTCTTCGCATGCCATCATTGCCTAAGCTCCTCGAGTCTTTAAACGTCACCTCATTAAAGTAACTGTGGCCTCAGCATTCATGACGATTGATTGTCAGGCGTCACCCCCGAGACGGCACCTGGCCCAGTGTGACCAGGTCGCGTGGCAGCGACCACGCAATCAACTAATTAGCGATCGACCAGGTTACGTTCGACCAGTCCAGAACGGTCGTTTGAGACCACGCTGGGGGGCAAGGAATCAAGCCTTAGCCCGCCCCCAGGCGACCTAGGCTTGGGGGGCAACTGTTCTGGAGTGGGCTCGAAGGCCAATTTCGTACAACAGGCCCATCGCGGCCCAATATCTAACTTGCTCCGCAAGATGCGGCCGGCCCCGCAAAAACCGCAACGGCTAGAACGCCAACATTATATATACCACACCAGCATGTGGCTTCAGGTATGTTTTACTCACCTTGTGACCACCTGCCCGTTGAAACACCTCTGACTTGAGCGTTGGAGTGCCTTTGCAGGTACCACCCGCGTGCGGCTCAGAACTCGGTCCTTCATCCCAACGACCGAGCAACATCATCAGGCAGCAACAACTCATCGTATTGATCAGGTACGATCAGAATCTATTGAATTTATAGATTGCAAAGGTAACTTTCGCAAAAGGATGGGAGAATTTATAGAAACTCGCATGGAGAAATTTGTTGAATTTGTTTTTTTCATTTAAGCAGTAACAACATGATTTAATGCATCATCATATTTTTCGTTTCGAATCATTGCTGACTACCTACGGAGTGTCCCAACATTTCTAATGAAAGACTGATTTTTGCTCGAGTTTAGAATCAAATTTTGCACTGACCAACACCGAGTTTGTCCACTGTGAGAACCGAACCCGAGAGTACTACCAAATCGAACCTGTATCCTAAGGTAGATCATCATGGTATGACATTATTGTTGTGTGTAAGAATTATGTTGGTTAGTAGGTACTACAAATGTCTAAGCAACATTTTCTTGTAATTATGAATTTTTGTAAGGCTTAAAGGTACATTTGGTCCCTGCAAATATACAAAAAACCTGTTTCGTCCATGCAAATATACAAAAAACCTGTTTCGTCCCTGCAATTTCAAAAATTTTAAAAAAGTCCCTGCAAATACAAGTTTGATCCAGTTTACTCCTTGTAAAAACAAAACTTTGTTTTGTCCCTGCAAATGTATGTTTTATCCAGTTTGGTCCCTACAAATGTATGTTTTATCCAGTTTGGTCCCTACAAATATATTTCTGCTCATATTAGAGGGACTACAATAAAATATTTTACATCTTACAGAGACTAAACTAGATAAAAAGTATATTTGGGAGGACGAAAAATTTTTACAGGGATGAGATTACACGCGTTTGGTAATTGCAATAACTTTTTTAAATTTATTGAAATTGCAGGGAAACATGATTTTTTGTATATTTGCAAGGACCATAAATTTACCTTTAAGCTTTTTTGTAATGGCCGAAAGTAAGAACAAATGAAGTTACAAATCAAGATGGTAATGCATTTGTGAAGATAGCTAAGTAAATGGATTGTCATAGAACCAATGTTTTTAAAACCGGACCGGAGATTGAACCAATGTTCGGTCCGGTTTTTA
This sequence comes from Astragalus membranaceus, assembly GCA_039519185.1. Taxonomy (NCBI): domain Eukaryota; kingdom Viridiplantae; phylum Streptophyta; class Magnoliopsida; order Fabales; family Fabaceae; genus Astragalus; species Astragalus membranaceus. Next base: position 119,214,081 of record CM076849.1, read on the forward strand.
AAACATTGCATAGAACCAACTTATGTCATTTTAAAATTTAAGAGCAATACAATATCAGTCCAAAAGAATATCAATATCACGTGTTTTAAAACGTTCAGACATTGATTGAAATTTTCACAAAAATAAAGATGGTAATTGAAATCGACATCTAAGAAGTGTGGAAAATTTGAATTGAAATGAAAAGACCTGCATTAGATAGTTTCTGGGTTCACGTTTACATTTATGTTCACCTAAGTACCTAGCTATATATGGGACAATGGCATCATTGCCCAAGAGAAAGTCAAGGTACATGCAAATCATCAGCAAGAGAATAAAAATAAAAAGTATAAGATGAAGGGAGGGAACATCAAAAAGAGAGGGATTGAAGAGTGAAAAAGAACAAAAAAAATTATACCCACAAGCGAGAGAAAGAGAACATGTTTTCAAACATATCAACGTGTTTTCTGAATAAGGATAAAGAAACGTTATTCATTGAAGCCTCTTCTTGTGTTGGTAACCCTTAGGCCATAAATAATTTTCTTTTATAAGCAAAATATATATTATATAAAATGGACTACAAGGAGTACCTCAACTCTTACATATCCAGGGGCCTCATTAAAACCTTCTTGACCCAATACCCAGGGCCGGCTATTGGGTTGTGCAGGCCCGTGCAATAGCATAGGGCCTCAGCCCAATCCAACTTTTTTAGAGCCCAATATTTTTTGTAAATAAGTTAGGCTAACACTTTTCCCACACCCCTCCCTACTCAACCCACAGCCCCAAACCCCCTAAATCCCCAAAATACCCTTAAATCAAAACACCCTTTCTCCCTCCCTAAACCCTCACACCCCCCTCTCACACTCACACAAACACCCACAACCAAAACCTAACCCTCTCTACTCACCCTCTTCGAATCTCCCTCTCCCAAACTCACTCAATTTTCGATTTCAACCTTGTTCTGTACCTAGCAGTATTTTGGTCAGCTGCTGTTGGTAAGTCTCTTGCTGCCCTGGCAGAGGTCAGTGAGCGCCCGGGGGTACCTGCAAAGCCACTCCGACGCTCAAGTCAGTATGCAAATAAGCTAGTGAATTTGCAAGGGAAGAGTGTGTACCGTATAAATGGCTATGCGAGCCGGTATTTATAGGAAATCTTCTATTTAATTGCAAAAATGCCACTGGTTCAACATTTAGCATCGGCTGTTCAAACAACCACTGCTAACTGATGCTTATAATAATGTCTTTTTTCCACTAGTGAAATTTGCTCTCCTCCTCTAGTGCATAAATTTTGATTTTTATTAAGTATCGGTGAGTTAACCCAAGTTTTTATTTGGCTACTGGTACTATATATGCCTTTGAAACTGTTCACAATCACAATGAATTTGGAATTTCCAGGCTTTATAAATCTATATTAGTATAGAAGGTATATTGAAATTTTACTTTTACAGAATGACATAAATGAACTTCTTTTGCACCGTTTTTTTATTCACAGGGTGCAGAGCCACAATAACTTGATCAAAGGAAAGGTCTTCTTTCTTTTCTGAATTTGATAACTCTTTTATAAGAGACCTAACAGATATATGTATTTCTTTATCCTAAACTTGTAAGTATATAAACACTTGATGATTTACAGGTTTGTTTTAAGACCACCTGTTGGTAGGAAAGGAAACAATTTCACTGCATTGTTCAAAAAAACGATTTTAAGTGGAACTCCAATGAAGACAAGAGAAAGAAAATGAAGATAAAGTCGATTAATTAGTCCAACTTTGGAATGCCATAGCCGTGCACAACACAAGCAAAATCTTCCGAGAACCATTATTCATTGCCTAAAGCTAAGGCATGTGGACCAAAAAAATGAAGATATAATGAGGAATTAAAAAGATGAAGAATTAATGTGATGAAATTTAATTTGAAGATTATACAGTTGAAAAACTAAGAGGGGGTATATATATTTATTAGTTCCTCCCTTGAGTATTTGAACTTTCCGAAGTTATAACTACTCCGGTTGCTGCTGCTGTCTCTGATGAAGAGGTACGTTGCTGAGTTTGTGAATCTGATCACATCAATAATTATAAACAATAATCACATTATGTTAGTAAACATTATTTGTGATTATCTATAAAGAATATACATAAATAAATTATTATGAAACTATTATGAACCATTTGACATGTAATGTGAGTAGTACATTGTATAATGAGAAAGGCAAAAAGCAATTATATCATTAACAAAAGACACAGACACAAGGTGGGTCTTGTCCACGCATTGCAACATTTTTGTGTCCAAATGTTAGGACAAAACTTAATTAGGTAGAGTACCATTGATCTGGATTGCCACTATTCTTCATTTTTTTTTTATAAATAAAACACAGTTTTTTTGACAAAGTAATAAAACACAAAGTACATCTCTATTTAAACCCGTAAATAACTCAAAGTTCATGACTACCCACATATTATGTTTTTTCTCGTATAGAACAACAGCCACCACAATTATGGTAATGTAGGTTTTGTTCATGGTAAATAGAGTGGGATACTATTTTGAGTTTTCAACTGTTTACCTTTTGATAAAACACAAATTTACTATTAAGTCACCATCATGTGATAAAAGTTAACAAATTGAAACTATATATAGGGTGAAGTAGAAGTACAGCACAGTGAACTGTTGGTGTTTTTGGGCATCATTGTCCAAAAACTGAGACTGGATGCCATCCAAAGGTCTTGGGTGTGACAAAAATTTTATTGGGAGTGAAGAACCACACGAACCGGCAAAATCGGATGTACACGTGGCCAATCAAGTTTCTCCGACGTAGAATGACATGTTAGTGTTTGGCCTTTTCATCATGGACACCATTTTTTTCACTCTTGGTACATTTCTAACACATTTGATATCTAGATACCAGGGACATGCAAAGAGTGAGGAAAAGGCCTAATGTTTTAAGGCATGAGAATGTATGGTCCAAAAAGCATGACCAATATGACTAGCTTATTTAGTCTCCAACAAGTACAAGTGAGTTGTAATTCATTTTCAAAAAAGAAAAAAATTGATGGAAATTTTCTACTCAAGTTAACATAGAAAACATATAGAGTTATGTAGCAGAAATTGTAGTCAGTGAAAGGAAACAAAACATTAAAATTTTATATTGTTGAAGGGGGAACTCACTCACTCACTAAAAAAAGTGAAATTTATTCTGGTGGATGTATTATTTAATTTATTTTTTTTTAAAAAAACTCAAAAATGCAAAGTGGGCCAGGCCAATGCATGAATGCAATGCAAGACCATTTGACTGGATCTTTATATAAAGAATTAACCACCACATTTTTATTTTTTGCTACTAATACTGAAACCACATGCAACCACTGTTACTTTACATGATGACCCTCCTCACTCTGTCATGACTTTCCTTCCACATTGACCCATACATACATAATACGGTTAAATGGCACAACCGAGACAGCTCATTCACATGGCTCTTACTTTGCCCATGTGGACCCATATCATAATATATTTTTGTGTGTGTGTGTCAGTAAGTGCATCATAATTCATAAATCTCTGTGCACCTTCTCTTTCTTTTTACCCCCCCCCCCCTCCTCACACATGTAATAGGACTAAGAATTTTGAAATTCTCAATGGTGGAACTAATTTAATGACAAGAGTTCCCAATGCGTAGCATATGAAAGAGAAAAATACAGATTGAGGTTTGTTGAATAATTCATGTATGTGAGATAACATATATTACTTATTCAATGAACTTAAAACTGCATTTTTATTTTATATATATGGCACAGCTCATTAATTGAGCTTTGGCATTTGCATGAGTTAAAGAGCAAAGTCTAGGGTTTAAATTCTTGTTAATAATATATATTAACGACTAATATTTGTCTATAAAGAAAGTTGAAAATGAGGAGAGGAAATTACCGGTAGGGGAAGGAGGGAGTTGCCTTATTACGGGTTGTTGAAGTGGACGATAAGGTGAGAAGGAAGCATCGATGGGTGTAGGGTAGTATAGATAGGACGGTCCAGCTGGTAAACGATGTGGTTGAGGTGTAGAAAATGTACCCCTTGGTGCTGCTTGAACAGAATAGCCATAGTAATATGGGGAGCCCATTGTTGAAGATGATGATGGTCCATAAACTTGTTGATAGTATTGTGCTTGTTGCATCTGTGGGTTATACATTGTCCCCTGTTCTCATAATTCAAATCATTATATAAGCTATATTAACATTATCCAATAAATACTATTCGTACTAGAAAAATTTGAATTAGTGATAAATCAGATACATAATAAAATGAAATGTCTCCGATTTCATCCCTACGTCAAAATTGAAGACCGGTTTCATTTTATCGGTATCTAATTTTGTTAGACTTTTTCTAGTAGTTTATAACACGTTTCTAATTTGCGGTCCGCTTTCACAGTTGGAGTCTCGATTTTTGAGATCTTTGCGGCTGCAATGACCACATTTGTTGACAATGTAATATTTTTTGAGTTCTCTGCAACTGCGATCGCAACTGTAATTTAAAACCTTGGTTTATAAATAAATTACTCTAAATATGTGAAAATTGTGGTTTTATAATTTGATTATGGGAGAGAAAGAGAGAGATGCTTACTTGATGATGGTACCCATATTCAGGAGTGTAGGTAGGGTAGCTGAAAACAAAGTTAAAAGGAATTTAATTACAGAGCAAATATAGAAGGAGATACGTTGAATGCAGTAATGTATTTGTTTTTTAGAGAAGCAATAGCTCAAAATAGAAGGCTTCTATTGTTGTGTACTAGTACTGAAGTTAATATGTAAGGTTTTCTGGTAACTCCCTCCGGTGAGGAGAAAAAAATACATTAATATCAGTAGCTTTGGTTGTCGTGTGGGTCCCCTAATTTATCAATGTGTTATCAGAGATACCTTTGTGTGCTACTTTGTTGTATCATATATTCATTTTCCCTAAGATTGAATTAATTATTATGAGTACTCATTTCATTTCACTCTCCCAAGGGTATATGCAACATTTTGCATATAAGTTGTGAAAGCTAATTTTGTAAAATTGTGTCTTTTTACGGTTCCAAGAAATGAGACTATAAGAAAAATATTAAAACAAAGGGGAAAGTGAAAGTCCCAAGGTATTTTGTTTATATGTTCATCATTTTATTTACTTGTAAATTTACCAAGCAATTTATACAGTTTCCTCATATAAGAGACAACAATAACATTGCTGGTGAGAAAATGACTTGATGGTACAAGACATGTAAAAGTACCGAGAGATGGGGGATTTCTTATCATCTAAATCTATAAGATTATAGTCAAATTAATTGAAACAGGACCACTGTCACAAACAATAATATGTACATGCATTACATTTATATATTTCATCGGTTCCTATTATCTATCACTAGTATCTCTACTATTACCATAGTTGTATATGTATATCAATAAGTAGGTAGTCCGGAAACACAAGTATTCAAATTTGGGTTCTCTAGAATTTCATCTCATAGCGAGTTGCTTCCACTCGACAAAACATCTCATTTCTAATGTATATTAAGGTTAATTGTGGGGATTAAGAATAAGCAAAGAGTGAGGGAAAGCAGATGATTGTTGGGGATTGTACTTTTTTATTTTATATTATGAAATGATATATTGTAAGGATTTTGACGCTGACAACGATACCTACTGTAATTGGAGGGGAGCAGTCAAGAGACATAAGAAGACAGCAATATGTGCATCTATATGCAGTTCTCTAATTAATACTATGGACCAGTTCCTTTGACTGTGAGTGACATGGGTATTAAATAACCACCGTAAATGAGCATAGCTAACAATTAACAAACTCACCCATATGGTGGTGGGTACACTAGTGGCGCCCCCGCTGCTAGTGGTGGTGGCCCTCCCGCCGGAACACCACCGTATGATGCTCCCCCTCCTGGTGCTGGTGCTCCTCCTGTCCCCACCCCACCTTGATATGTTCCCCTCCCTGCACAACATTACAACACACCAAAATTTATCTCTTTCATTGCCTACTTTTTTAAGAATATATATCAAAAATTACATATTATAAATTGTATAATGATATTTTAATAAGAGTAACCAATAATTTTAATGAGTGAGACATTATCACTTTGAAATTACAAAAATATCCTTGAGTGTAATTTTTAGGATTAAACCGACTAACAAAAGACATATTTGATGGACAAATTAATTGACAAAAAACACATTTGAGGATCAAATTGACTAACAAAAGAGCATTTGAGGATATTTTTGTAATTTTGATACATAAGGACTATAGTGTTAGTGTCTCATATTTAAGAACTAAAATGACTAATTAGAAATTTTAATAATTAAAAGATGGAAATTGACCTCTTGGTGGTGATGGTCTAGGCCTTCCTAGAGAAGCAATGTTACAATTTGCTCTTCTTCCATCTATAACTGGATTTGGATCAGCACAAGCTCTTCTAGCTGATTCTGGATCACCAAATGTTACCTGCTCATTCATTGTATACATTATATTATATGCTTACATCGTCATAACAATAATGATAATAATGATCAAACTAATCAAACACACTTTAGAGTAAAATAGAGAGAGAGAGCGAGAGAGAGAGAGAGAGAGAGGGAGACATACAAATCCATAGCCTTTAGATTTTGCTGTGTTCTTATCAGTGATAATGACAGCTTCAAGAATATCACCAAACTGTTCAAAATATTTTCGCATTTCATCAGTTGGTGTTTCCCAAGCTAATCCTCCAACAAACACCTTAGTGAATGTTGTATCTCCAAACTGTGATCGATAATGTGGATAAGCCATTGCATCAAAAAAGACAAAAAGGGTAGTACTGGTATTCTCCTTATTCTTCTTCTTCTTCTTCTTCTTCTTCTTCTTCTTTATTATGCATCAAATTACTGATCATTCATCTCTATTTTCTCCATCAAGCTCTCTTCTTTTTCCTTCTCTGTTTCCTCTGTTTTCTTCTCTGTTTCCTCTGTTTTTTGCTCTGTTGGTGATATTACCTTTTGAAGTGTTTGGAGAGAAAAAGAGAGAGAGATGGGTATGGTTTATGATGATGTGTGTGGTATTGTTAATATTTGATGGTTGTTTGGAACAGAGAGGTTGGTTAATTAAAAAAACAAAATATGAAAAAGGGAAGAAAAAAGGTTGTTTTTTTTAAAAAATTAAAATAAAGAAAAAAAAAAGAAGAGAGAAAGGGGGTAGTGGAGGAGAGAGAAAGAGAAATGACAGTGCAAAAACTCTAATTTGCTGGCCAAAGAGAGAAGTTAGAGGAGAAAGGTGTATGAGGTTTGTAGTAGTATCACAACAAGTGACAGCTTAGTTTACTATCTCACTTCAAGTGCGTCCTCTCTGTCTTTTCATTAATATACTCTCCCACCATCCAATCAATTTTTCCATTTTGACTTAAACTAATCTTATTTCCTTTGTCTTTCTTTTCTTCTCCACCTGATTTCTCATTCTTGGTTGTAAGCTTTGCCCTTTTCTTTGTAACAACTTATATATTGAATTTCCAGCACACCCACAAGGTTTTAGGACTTAGCTTAGGTAAGGTCATGATTGTATACACTCATGCGCAAAGTTCATCTAAACCGTCTGATCAAACCTTGACTTAGGTAAGGTGATGATTGTATACACTCATGGGGAGAGTTCATCTAGACCGTCTGATTGAGATCAGATGATCTGTATTTTAACTATACAACTTGTCTAATCTGAGATTAGATGATCAGAATTCGTATGCAGTCAAGTCTGTGTGTAATTCGAATCTAAGGTTTTGAATAGCAATCACAATTACCATTGCAATTTTATAGCAATTTTTTATGCCGTAGAAAATTATGGTTGACTTCGGCTGAAGTTAGTGGTCATAGTGCTACGACATCAAAAAATTTGTTTGTTGCAGAACTTTTTTTAAAACCTTGCACATACATGTCAAATAGTGTTGATTTTTAGAATATGGGTTTTCACCTTTTTGTTTATTGTTTTTTTTTCTGTGGAAAGAATGGCAAATGCCACCTAAAATTCACACACATAACTGCGAGGTCCTTTGTTCGCATCCGAGTGAGGATATTTAGCCTAATGATTTTGGCATTTGTCAGTTAACTTAGGCCTTAGAGATACCCTTTTGTTTAGTGTTAATCCTAGGTAGTTTACTATTAGCAAAACTAAAAATATATTTGTAAAAATATTGTGTTTTCTAACAACAAAAAAGATATGGACCCTATGATCATAATCAGATGGCTCTTTTTACATAAAAAGAAGACATTTGTATAATTGGTAACAAGGGATGCGTGCTTTGGCTGGCAGCTTTGATTCACACATAGAGAGAATTAGCTGAAACTTTTATTCAACTCTTCCTTTTTCCAAGATGTTTGTTTGTTGCAGTGAAAGCTATGCATGTATGTGTTGTACAGAGTGAAATTATTAATTTAATTTCTAATTTGACCTTACCCCTTTTTTCTGCCGTGCATTTTGTTGTTTTAATTATATTTTCTTTAATTAAGGTATCTTTTACACACAACTGCATAGGCTAATTATTCAAAATACCGAGATCGTGTTGACCATTCCCACAAGATGATTAAAGAATCCTTGACTAGATAGATGGTTAAATAATTCAAGTATCTACCACTTGTACTACACCATATTAATTGATTTAATTATATTTGATTACAGACACATGTGCTTGGGTAATTAACCGGATCAATCATATTAATCTTTTTTATCTTTATGATGGGACCAAGTATATCCCAAATGACCCGAAATCAACTAATCATAACCTATTACAGAACAAATCAACAAAAATAAACGGGAACAGTTACAGTTAGGTTTGAAAGAAAAGGACACACTTTATTCGTTTATTATATTATAGAAAATGAGTTGTTAACTATAGAAAGATATGAAATCATGTGCAGTTATGCGGTTAAGATGAAAAAACAATCTGAGAACTCTTATGGGCTTATGTTGATCCATCGCCATCGTATCATCCCCTTATCAATTATGTATTTTTTGTTATTAAAAAAAAATCTAATGTCAAGTTAATAACCCTATTATTTTATTACTAATGGTAGACCATTATCTTGTCCACAGGCCAGCCAGAATGAGAATCACGAAGTCTCATATCTCCTGGCACCCAATTATCAAGACTTTTTCCAAGAATGATTTTTCCCGTTGGTCTTAGTTGGACAATACATGTTTGGCACTCCTGCTTTGTTGTACTACAAACCATTACCATACCAAATTTTTAGACAATATGTTGTTCATATTTTTTTCCAAATAGGAAAAATATATTATCAATGTTGGGGAGTAAAGGGCGCAAAACCTTTACGCCAAAACTATTACATAAAGTCTACTAATCAACATAGTTGGCATAGTGACATAAGCTATCCAGGGACATAAGATGTTGACCTGGTGCTCCCAAGTTCGATTCTGGCAATAAAAACTCGGTTTTGGTCAGTGCAAAATTTTCTTATCCCGAGTGGAGGTTAGTCTTTCGTTGAAAGCATTGAGACACTTCGTGGGTAACTAACAATGGTCCAAACCAAAAAATAACATTAAAGTCCATCCTACAAATGAGCCTCTCACAATAGAGAAGAAAAATTACACTAAGGAGGTCAAAAGACCGCCCGACAACCTGCAATTATGTAAAAACCATGTTTCATGAAACTCCTAGTTTTTGGAGATATGTTGTAAGAGGTCGATCCTCCATTCATAGAAAAGACATTGGATTTACTTATCCTTAGCCAACAACCATTTCCATGAATGAAGCATAATTACAAAGTACGCTGAGAGATCTATAACTTTATTTGAGAGATTCCCGCATTCCTAGTTTTCTAGATCACTAGTGCAAAATCAGGAAAAGAATTAGACATTTAAAGTCAGGCGCTCAGATGCCTGACTTTATATGTTGACGCGGTGGCAAACTTGTAATTAAAAGGCAAAATTCGCGAGTTTCAAAGTCAAGCGAATACACGCCTGACTTCTAAAGTGAAAAAATAGCAAAAAAAATAGACTTTAGAAGTCAGGCGTGTATTCGCCTGACTACATAAGTAGACACGGTGGCAAACTTGTAATTAAGGGTGAAATTCTTTTTTTGTAGTTTAGTACTTTAGAAGTCAGGCGATACACGCTCGACTTCTAAAATAGAAAAAAAGAATTTAACTTACTCTCACAAAACGAAGCCTTCTCTCTCACTCTCAGTACCCCTTCTCACTCACTCTCACAACACGAAGCCTTCTCTCTCACTCTCAGAACTCAGAACGCGAACCCTATCTCCACTCTCAGGCACCTCACGTTTCTTCCCTCCGTTTCCTCTCCCTCAGAACGCGAATCCCACTCACTCTCAGAACACTGAGTTGCTCCTTCCTCATAACCCTATCTCTTCTTTGAACACAACCCTGAGAACCCTATCGCGAGAGGAGTGATGCGCGCTCCTTCTTCTTCATCATCTCAGCAATTTCACCAAGGCGCCCTCCTTCTTCTTCTCCATGTCTCTCTCTGTGAGTTGCTCTCTCTCTCTCGGTCGCTCTCTCTCAGTCGGTCTCTCTCTCTGTTGCTCATCTTGGTCGCTCTCTCTGTCGTGTTCTCTCCCTGTATCATTCTCTCTCGTTAGTGCTCTTTGGCTCTCTCTCTCTATTGCTCTCTCTCTCTCTCTGTCGCTCCCTCTCTGTCTCTTTCTAGGTTTACTATTGTGTTTATCTGTATTTAGGGTTTTAGGGTTTATGAGTTTTTATAACTTAATTTGGGATTATGATTTAGTAGATTATCTGTATTTAGGGTTCTTGATTTCGGATCTGGAGTTGGAAGATTTCGGATCTGTGAGTTTCTTGAAAGATTTCGGATCTGTGGCGAGGTTCTGTGTGTTTATGTGGTGTTTTCACTTTTGTGAGTATAACTTGTTATTAACATGTATCTTACTTTGTTTGTTTGTGTTCAACACTGATTAACCACATGTGTAGGTGTGTGTGAATTGTATTAACTAGCAAAATTGTTGTTGATTTTGGTGTATTGATTTGATGCTGATATAAAATTTCTCTTTTTTAACTATCCGTTTTAATGGCAGAATGATTTGGGGTTGAAGAAAGAATTGAGAGAGATGCTGCCTATTATTGTGTACAAGGAAAGCTTCTTTGTCAAGGATACACAGTGAGTTCATTTCAGTTGTGTTGGCAATTTCGCATTGGTCTTTTTTTGTGATTTTACTTGCATACCTATTCTCATTCTTATTCTTCCCTGGTATTGAATTAGCAGGATGATAAGTGCTAACAATATCACTTAGTGGGGGCAGGATTTTACACAATAATGAAAAGTTTTGAAAATAGAGTATCTAAGAGTTAGGTGATAGATTCTTCTGTGGACTTCAACACAAATAGGAATAGGACTTTGAGTTAATGCAGATAAACTTCTCAATAAAACTTATGAAAAACCAGATATTAAAGCAATCTTGCAACAACTATGCAAATTCTTAGCCAACAGCTTTTCCTATAAACTGAAATTAGCTATTGCATGTCAATTTTTCCCAAATCTACCTCATTTAACTTCTTCGTAAATATCTATCAGCTTATATATAATGAATTTTTGCGTAGCCTCATAATAATTCTGAATTTGTATTTGACTTATATTGTATTTGACTCATTGTATTTGACTCATTCTGAATTTTTGCGTAGCCTCATAATAATTCTGAATTTTTGCGTAACCTACAATTTCTGAATTTGTATTTGACTTATATTGTATATAGGATTCCAGTTACATGGGCATAAGTTCTCCATTCATTCGTGTTTTGCAGAACCTCCTCCACGGAGGGCCCCTCAAGCTTGTGGATGGTGGAGAATCCCAAAGGACTTTTGTTTATATTAAGGATGCTATTGAAGTTGTCTTGTTGATGATTGTAGGTTCACATATCTAATCTTTTATGACACTATTTTTTAAATACTGGTTTTCTGATTGTGGAAGTTCATCTTTAAAATATCATTCTTATTGGCTGCTCCACTAAATGTGAATGTTAACCTTTTTACAGGAAAATCCAGCCAGGGCCAATGGAAAAAATCAGATGAGGGAAAAGAAAGGAATAAAAGAGATGGAAGAAATTAGAGGGAAAGGAATATTTGTTTAAGAGCTATTGCAGTTGGGAGCTGATGAAATTTCTTCAATAAAGCCAAAGCTAGTTCCCTTTCTTGCCATATAAATATGCGGAAATTCAAGACTGTGAATTGCAGCTTCAATTCATCTTCAAATGGTATTGGTAGTATGGCTGAGAACTAGTGAAAATGATGAAGATTATGTTAACTATAGTATTGTTGATGCTGGTATGTTTTAGTTTAGCTACTTTAATTAATGATTATGTTGACTGACTTAGTAATTGGTGTGATCAATTTAACTAAGTAGTGGATTGTTTATTGATATAAGGACAAACTTGGGTGACATTCATTGGGTTATGGATATGTTGGCAGCAACATGGAAGATTATGAACCACAATCGTTGCTCTATGCTGATAGAAACACACCCAAAGAAAGAAAGCAATGGAGATATCTTGAATCGAAAAAGGTGGAGTGGCGATGAGTTCAGTGGCGCCATATTCAGTTGGCACTTCCCTAACCTCCCTAAAAACTAACTATTCCGCGGCATCATCCCAATCACCTCCTCTTCATAGTCGCATAACATGTGCTGCCCAAATCCAAGTCGAAGTCGAAGCCCAACCACTAGTGCTTGTACAGAAGGAGAGTCAGCTTAAGAGACGAGAAGCAATAGGCCTCGCCTTCAGTTTTGGCCTTCATACTTTCTTCCAACCACAAGTACAACCCGCAACCGTAGCCGAAGCAGTTCCGTGTGAATTTACGGAGGCTCCTTCAGGCCTTGCATTTTGCGACAGCAAATTGGGCACCGGTCCTCAGCCTCTTAAAGGACACCTTATTAAGGTAACCGTTCTTTTTTTTTATTTTTTAATAACCTGCATTTCATGTGATGATATTACTAATACACCACCCCTTTATTGGCAATGGCAGGCACATTATGTAGGGAGATTGGAGAATGGGAAAGTTTTTGATAGCAGCTACGATCGTGGCAAGCCTCTTACCTTTCGCGTTGGTGTTGGAGAGGTATAATATAATTAATTCAATAATGTCTTTTACTACCAATTTTTGAGAAGCAATTGCTCAGGACTAAAAATTAGTGATGAATCTTTATCTTTCATATAGGTTATTAAAGGATGGGATGAAGGAATTTTAGGAGGTGATGAATCCTGAGAATGGTCTCTACAAAAAGTCCTTGGAAGTTGCTGTTAGGTAACTTGCTATCCCCATTCATCAGCATAAAAGTTCAATTTCAGCACATGTGAAAATGAGTGATTAATAGAAAATGGTTAACAATTACTAGTGAGTGTGTGAAGATATTAGTCATTCTTCAGTTAGTATAGTTAATGTAATCTAGTTTAGTTCAACACAGTGTAATAGTAAGCTGCTAGCCTTTTGTGTTTGAATAATTGTGAAACATCATGGTCGTTCTAACTGTGGCTTTCTTGCTGCCTGTTTACTGATGTATCTATTTTATCTATCATGACTTGATTGCTTCTCCTTTTGACTTTGGTTCTCCAACTGATTATGCTATTAAGGTAGGATTTTTTCTGAAATGGACATATAAGCATTGTGTGCTTCATGATGACGCTTAGAATTATGCGGTGACATAGGCATTTGAGCTTAGTATTTACTCTTGAAAAATTCCTATGTATATTTTTTGGAGATGTTGCATCGATGCTTGTAATGCTTAAATCATTTGTTCCTATTTTCCATTAAACTAATATTGCTTTGGGAGCTGTTGACCCACATACAACTGCCAAACAAATTGCTGCAGACAGAAAAATAATTGATACAGCAGCACCATTTGAATCTGTTAAGGAAGCTGTTTCCAAGTTTGGAGAAATTGTGAATTGGAAACCGCCTAGATTGCAGACCGCTGAGGTATATCACTTAGCATTAAACTCTTTATATCACTTAGCACTGACATTTATTCTAGTATTAAATTCCTAGTTGTTTGTCTCTCTATTTTGTTTACCAAAACTGTTTTTCTTTATAAGGATCATGAAAATTGCTTTTTTGATTGTACAGTTTTTCCTTCTAACAAAACTAGGAAAGTTTATGAAATAGCATATGCATAGGCAGTAGATTAAGGACAACTTAAGAGAGATTTGATTACAAAATGCTGCATGTCTATTATGCTTTTGTGACCCTGTGCACTATGTTATTAACAAACGTCCCTGACTTGGGATGTACAAGTGTGTTGAAAGAATCAAAAGATACCAATATCAATATCGAAATCTTAAATTTTCTCTAGAAATATCAATATCAATGCTTTATATTCAGTTTGTGTCCTCTGAAAATAATTATATCAATATCAATATCGAAATCTTAAATTTTCTGCTAGGGTGCTAGATTTTGGAGCTGGGACTGGTTCAGCTTTTTGGTAAGCGACTCTAGAACTTTGTTCTAGTGAATGGTTAACTTTGATATTATAAGTTTATTGATGTTCTTAAATTTATTCATTGCCTTCCGAATCTGATGACGAAGCTTTCAGGATCGGCGTTGATAGTTGGTTCCCGGATCATTGATTCAGAAGATAATTGTCCAAAAGTTGATATGATATTCCCTTATAACATTGAGATCAAACTTGAATAAAAGAAGGTTAACTCCACTCCTTCATTTTTAGGGAATGGATGGTCAGGAGCTCCAACTTAGTGATGGAAGGCATTTGGCCTACCGCGAATTTGGTGTTCCAAAGGAAAAAGCTAAGCACAAGATCATTGTCATTCATGGATATGGTGACTCCAAAGATATACATTTGCCTGCTTCTCAGGTACAAACTTGCTCCTCTTAATTTTGTGCAATGTGAGACTAATTCTCAAAAAGTCACAAAAACATCAAAAACCTTAATAGCGCGACACTAATTGCAATTGCAGACCCTTTTTTAAGGCCTTGAAGTGTTGAAGTTTACTGAATAATTTCAGAAATTTTGTTTGTTGTTTGATATATTATAGTGATTATGTTCTTTCTTGATCTCTGTTTTGTTCTGCGTTGGCATATGCATTATTACCATTTACTTTGTTGCCATTTTGTATAACAATTTACAAAGTCCATTTAACATTCTCTGCTGTTTTCAGAAGGAGGATCTGAGGGCTGTGGTTAACTATTTGCGGGCGGATGAAAATGTCTCTTTGATTGGCTTATGGGGACGCTCAATGGGCGCCGTGACTTGGTTCGTTTTCATTCAACCTTACCAATTGAATGAGTTTAAATCAAAGTTTTCCAATTCCAATTAGTATTCATACATTGGGTTGTAGCAATTCAATATTACAGTGCATATGGATTTTGTTCTTGCCACTGATGATGTCATTGCCTGCAGCCTTATGTATGGAACTTGTAGATACTTACAGATTCCGTCTGCCAAAATTCACCGTGAGTGAATTCTATTTTTGAATGTAAATTAGAATGCCTTCTATGAAGCACAGTTGCAAGGTTCTATTTAATAATAATAATCTTCCCTTAATAATAATCTACTAGTATTAATAAATTTGGTGCAAGGTTCTATTTAATTCAGTTTTGAATTTGGTAGGTGGTAGTGGAGTTAGTTTATGTGGAGTTTCTTTGAAGGGATTATATTGAAGTATGTTTGTTAGATGTTTAGTGAATGCGGATCCAAGGTACTCATCTACTGGAAACTGCAACAAAATTGCCTCTTCTCAAGTTATAAATCATATTCTTCATTGTCTTAATTTCTTTTGCAGATTGAGATTGCAGCAAGTGTGGGTCTGGTGCTTTAAAGGACAAGTTATTTAGTTTGCTTTTTTTATCACCTACATATTAAAGTATGCAGACACCAAAAGCAAGGTAAGGTTGTCTTATTTGTCACTTTTGCTTGCATCTTTCTATTTTTTGTTCTGTCTTGTGACCAATTCTGGGGTCTAAATGAGGGACCAGTAGCTTTTATTATAATAGCTCTGTCTGGTTGTATAATTTAAAGCTTGTTCCTTTGCTAAAATCTGAAAATTTAATTAGGGCCTATTTATTCCAATGGAGTTGGTAATTGAACTCCTAATAAATTGCTCTGGAGAGGGATAGATGCTACCTTTGGTCCATTAGATTGAATTTATAATTTATAGCTTGTTGCTATTCAAAGAAATCTGAACGCAAGTCAACCCAAAGTCCAATATCTGAGGTACATTTTAAGTTACTTCATGGCTAGAATTAGAAATCTAAACTATTAGATTATTTGTAATTTTTCTTAAACTTATTGTTTAATGTATCTCCTTGCCCTTTATCATCTTGCTGTAGAAGAACCGAACAAGCAGGGTCATCAGTCATCAGATTACAATGCCTCAGTCATCAGATTACAATGAAGTTTTAGCCACTGAAGCTGGAGGAGTTGGTCAATTTCCACCAGCTAAGATGTCTTATGGTGGTGGTTCTACATCTGGGAATATGTCACAGTGGACAATTGATGAATTTTTTGGAATTAATGATTTCGGTCAGAATTATAATTTCATGGATGGATCATCAAGGGTATGTTCATAGTTGCTGTTGTTCACTGGTTTTGTAGATTACTTATCTTTTATGTTTTTATTGCTTGACATTGTCAGATGACTAAATCACTGGCATGTTCATAGAGAATTGATGGATTTATAGGGATAGAGAATTGTTGTATATGATGAATTTAAGTACAATGTGATGAATTTAAGTGTAGAATTCTATTTGGATGTACTTAGCTTTAATGTAATTTAGCTTTGGATGTATTTTGTACTTAAAGTGTAGAATTCTACTTAAGTGATGAATTTTAGCTTTGGATGTACTTAAAGTAGAATGTGATGAATTTAAGTGTAGAATTTTATTTACTGGTTTTGCTGGGAGAATGACCAAAATCGTATAACCAGGGTGTATGTAGGAGATTAAACCAAAATTTGAAAAAAAAAAAACTTTTAAAGTCAGGCGCAATAATGCTTGACTTTAAAACCACTTACGAAGTCAGGCAACAATAAATGCTTGACTTTAAATCATACTTACGAAGTCAGGCAACAATAAATGCTTGACTTTAAATCATACTTACGAAGTCAGGCAACAATAAATGCTTGACTTTAAATCATACTTACGAAGTCAGGCAATAATAAATGCTTGACTTTAAAACAGACTTACGAAGTCAGGCGAAATAAATGCTTGACTTTAAAACTGACTTACGAAGTCAGGCGAAATAAATGCTTGACTTTAAATCAGACTTACGAAGTCAGGCTATCGCTTGACTTTAAAACTCCTGACATACAAAGTCGACTTAATAAAAGTCAAGCGGGCGCCTGACTTTAAATCCCCTTTTCGCCTGACTTTAAATCCCTTTTTTGCACTAGTGGATGCCCAAAGGAAAACATACCAAATCATAATCAATCTCTTATATTTTGGATTGTGAACACCCTTTTATAAAAGATAGAGACAAAGGTAGGGAGGTCAAATGGAAGCACTGCTACCACCCAAGCCACCTAAACACAAAATACTAGAGTCGAGTAGAATACTCAGACTTAAGAAATAAATGTCCCTCCAACTCCTGAAGGTCCCCATGGAGGATACAAAGGATAACGTCGAGCTAAGTTATAACCGTCCTTCGAAATAGGTTAGCCTGAGATGAGAGTCTATTAAGAAAGAGGCGCCATGCAAACGCTGCCACCTTAGGCATAACACTACTCTTCCACTATTTATTTAGGACATATGCTACGAAGGATGACCTCACAACCCTTTGAGCAGAGTTAAAGGATAGTAAGACATTCCTCAATTGAACAGAGTACAGGGACTAAATCAAAGAGCAAGACTCTTAAGTCAATGGGCAGGATTCTTAAAGTGCAATGGCTTGCAGAAGAAGCAACACTGAAGTCCAAGACCTAATTGTTATTTGCTTTTGTTAGGACACAGTGTAAGATCCTATACCTTCAGTTATATGACATTTAGTAGAAGAGAGATGATGTTTTTAAAAATGTTTTTAAAAATAAAATTGTTGTGTTGAAAGCCTTGAAAAATATTTTATTCAAATGCATGCTTGCATGAGAAAGGCACACAACATGGGAAAGTATTTTAAAAGTAAAGAATCGATTTCCAAGTTGTTTTTAAAAAGAAAAGAATCGATTGCTTGCCTTCCTTATTTAGATTTCAGAGCAAGGAATCGATTATGAGCCTATGTTTATTCAGACAAGGAATCGATTATGTGCCTGAATGTTTCAGAGCACATAATCGATTACACACTCCTTTCATTTAGCAAAGAATCGATTATGAAATGTTTCATTTTTTAAGAGAAGAATCGTTTATGCCATCTAGTGCATCAAAGCACATAATCGATTACAACATCAAGCATTTTAATTCAACGGTCAATTTTTTACATTCCCTATAAATAGGGATCTTGGATTCACAAATCCAACACACGACTCCACTTCTCTTCTACGCAATTTCAAATCAAAAGAAAAGAGAAAAAAGTGCTTTCATTTTCATATCTATATTTCAAAGTTCTTCATTTTCAAAACCAATCATCTCTCACTCTACTATATTGTTATGCTACTAAAGTGATTGGTTCGTAGATCTCATTTGTATTCATTTTCTACATGGTTATTGTGAAATCCTGGGAAGCGTTCTTGGGTCGTTCAATCGGGGAGATTGAAGCGGTTGTGAAATCCTTAGCGGGGAGCTCGGGTTCTCAATTTGGGTAAAATGAGATTAGCTATTTGAAGTTGCCTGTTTGTAAAACATTCTTCATATAGTGGTTGTCTGCAAGTCCAAAGGTTGTAAAGCCTGAGGCCGAGGACGTAGGGCTTTTATCCCGAACCTCGTTAAAATCCTGGTGTATCTCTATCCCTCTCTCCTTCCTTTCTTTGTTGTTTATATCTGTTTATAGTAATATTCAATATCACTGCGCTGCATATAAATCTGATTACTGAACCATTAGAGTAATATTGCACTGTGCCTGATCTTCCTGCTTAGTTAATGCATATAGTTTAAATCTTAGTTTCCGCATCTGGTTGAAACAAGCACTGTTAATATTTTGGAAAATTGAAAAGAATTCAAGTTTTGCACATAACCTTATTCACCCCCCTATAAGGTTATCATATAGTCCAACAATTGGTATCAGAGCTAGAAATTGCATATAGAACTTAACATCTCGCAATTTTATTTTATTTATATTTGATCATGGGTTCTTTTATGAAAGGGGGGATGTCCTTCAATAGGCCACCGCTGTTTGATGGGACTAACTATGACTATTGGAGTAGTCGAATGAAATGTCATGTGCAGGCTATAGACTTCACCCTATAGAGGATCATTGTTGATGGACCACTGATTCCTATGAAAATCAAAATTACAAAACCCGGTGGTGCTGTTGACGGAGATACTACTAAAATTCAAGCTACTGGCAAAGCAGAGGAAGTTCCTGTTGAAGATATCTATACCATTGACCTGAGTGAGCTGAGAAAGTTCGAGTTAGACAAAATCTCTCAAAATGCCAAAGCAATGAACATTCTTCACTTATCTCTATGTGAAGAAGAATATGGAAGGGTAAAAGGTTGTCAGACAGCAAAAGAAATCTGGGATTGTTTGGAAGCAACACATGTCGGTACAAGCCAAGTGAATGATACAAAAATCAGAATCCTCACTTCTGAGTATGAAGCCTTCAAAATGAAGGAAGGTGAATCTGTTGCAGCTATGCACCAGAGACTGAATTTGATAGTGAACAACTTGAGGGCACTGGGGAAGAAGTATTCAACAAAATATCTAAATAGGAAGATTCTTGCATCCTTGACTAGTGAGTTCTTTCCTAAAACTTGTGCAATCACTGAAGCCAAAGATATTGGCACTTTGCCTCAAGACAAAGATATTGGGTCACTTCTTGCATTTGAGGTGGTGTTGACCGCTAAGAAGGTTCAAGACAAATTAAAGAAGTGGTCTAAGAAAAGAAGTCTCTTGCTCTTGCTGCTAAAACTCCTAAGGTAGCAAGGAAAGAGATTGAGTCTGATGAAGAAACCGATGATGAAGACATGGCTATGTTTGCCAAAAATTTCAAAAAATTCATGAGATTCAACAAGCTTGGAAAGGGTGACTTCTCAAAGAAATCTGGGTACAACAAAGAAGGCAGGTATGAGAAAAGAGATGATCAACTAAAGTGTTTCACCATTTGTAGTTGGATGACCCCAAAGTAGAGAACATTCATCATTTATGTCAAATGGTTACATAAAAGACAAACTGGATCCAAATACCTGTGTTACATGCAAATAATATTAGATGATTGATGAAGTTTTTTTTTTGTGAAATTATCACATATTTGTTTTGTAAAAGATCAATGAAAGTTGTTGAACACTTGATAGTAAAGGAATAATCATACCAGTTTATATATTCCAAGTAAAGGAATAATCATACCAGTTTATATATTCCATTTGGTAATGTTCATTCAAATCATCGAATATATTGTGGTTATATTAATAGTTTATTTGATTAGTTATTGAAACAAAATATAGTATTTTCTTGGGCGTTCTCCTTACATAAATTGAAATATGGGTACGGATTTTTGTTGCAAACCTGGCTAAACTAAAATTGGAGACCTGATTCATATGCGTACTTTTAGAGTCAATATTCAACAAGAAAAGTTTGGTATATGTAGCAGATAACAAACATTAAACATATGTAAGTTTGTGATACCTTGGCTTATAATCTTCGAGAATATTTGAAGTTTTGATGTCCCTATGTATTATCATCCTAGATTTACCTGAATAATTTTTTATATAAAGAATATATGAGAAAATTACAGAAAGAAAAACATTTAAAAGAACGATCGCGAAATATATCAAGTCTTACAAGCCTCGTATAGGTAGGCTATTCCTCTACTGAACTTATCTGAATCTTCATTCGTGTGGGCCAGTCTATTGTATTGAGATTGGTAATCAATTTCACCTATATTAATTAAAAAAAACCTATACAGTTTTTATTACAAAAATAAACTGTTAACAATCTGTTACAGTTTGTTTAAACTGTTAAGTTGGTTATTGAAATAACTAACTAAAACAGTTTGTTAAATATAACAAACTAAAGTTGGTTGTTTAAAAAAACAACCAAGTGCCTAACAGCTATTTCAGTCCCTGTATATATAAATACAAACCTATAGGCTATCAATGTACAGTGATATACATACACAAATAAAAATAGATACAGTTTTTATCCTTCATCTTTCACTCTCTTTACTTTCTGTCAGTAAGCTCCATTGTTCTCTCTTGAGTTTTGAGTTTCCAGGTTAACAATCAAGTGGATTTGTACCTTGCAAACAAGAAAGAATCAAAGGGTGAGAATCTGTTTTGTGACTAAACAGATTAAAGGAACAGAGAAAAGAAACAGTGAGGTGAAGGTTTACCTTGTGTAAGTTCCAGGCTGGTGATATTCTGAGAGAGGAGTCTCAAGAATCGCATCAGATCACAGTCAGTGTTGACAAACAAGAAGATCAAAGGATTAGGGTTTGTCACACATAAAAGAAGAAGGATTCACAGAAGAATAATTAGAGGAAGTCATTACCTCTATTATTGGCTCTGTGAAGCGTGATTTCAAGGGTGAAAGCACAAGTATTTGTATCGATCACAAGCTCAGTGGTTCATACAATAAAAGAAATACAGTTTCAGATTAGGTTTTTCAAATACCAAGAGATCTAAGAGGAAAATCACATAAGGTGTTGTGATTTACCTTGATTGAGGCATTTGAACCAAAACCTTTGAAGATCTGTACCTGAAAACAGAAAAGAAAAGTTAGGTCAGAAACCCTAACCTGATTAACTTGTGTTCTCAGCGAAAAACCATACAAGAAAGAAAGCCAAGTTAAGATTTACCTTCATTTGAGCTTTGATTGTGAAAATCAAAGCACAAGAAAGAAGATCTCACTGAGCGAAGAGTCGCGAAGTGAGAAGTGTGGTTCTGTAGTCTCAGAAGCCACAACTCAGGTTCAAAGCAAGAGAGCTTTGGTTCATCATCATTAGCTTTCATCATTGACTGAGAAACAATAGCCAACGCAGCTTCAATCACCGGAGATCAGTGAGAGCTACGGTGGCTAGGGTTTCGAGAGAAGAGAAGAGTAGAAGAAGAAAGAAAGAGCTACAGTAACAGAGAGAGCTTCAGCTGAAGGAAGCTAGGGTTAAGCCTCTGTGTTTTATCAAAAGAACCGGGTCAGAACCCGATCCAAGGAAAGGATCCGCGTGTCGCTACAGTGACGACCCAGTGGGTGCCGCAGGTTTCATCAAACAATTGTGTTTGCAGCAATCTGTAAACATCACTGGGCTGGGCCAGGTGAAACTGGGCTTCACTAATTGCCCCTCCCTCAGTTGCTGTTACTATCCTGCAAGGCAAAAAAGGAGAAAAAATTGTAAAATTCAACATATTGTTGTCCCAATATTTCCTTTATATTAAATGCAAAACTTGTTAGTTTGAATATTTGGTTTACAAATATGAAGTATTGGCACAAACACGGATATAGAGACACCGATTTTAATTTGAGAAATATAAGTAATTGAAATGTCGATGTCCGACACGATACCCGTTGAACACCGGGCATGTCGTTAACCGGAAGTCTGAGTGCTACAAAAGTCACAAGAATAAGTCAAAAAAACAAAACTATATACGTACAATGTAGATGGTATTCTGGTACGTGTTCGATTGTGAACAAGTTCATTCACAAGAATTTTATCCTCCTCAGAAACACAATAACCCAATAATCATAAAATATTACGGTGATGAGCTTGACTGATTGTATGGATTTTCGCTTTAAATTAAGAATCCCTTGCCCCCTACCAATTTTTGGATTCATAACGGTGACTCGTGTCCAATGAGTAATGTTCCTTTATTAACATAAGCAAACCATCCTTCAGCTATTATGTTGGCATTTGAAAATCTTCCAATGGCCGAAACCACCTCTTATTTGAATATCACAATGTTCTGTGTAGGAGAGAGATGTAGAGAGTAGGGGTGCTCGCGGTGCGGTTTGGTTCGGTTTTGGGCAAAAAAGTGGACCGAACCGCAAGGCCTAAATAGAAGCGGTTTGGTTTGGTTCGGTTGACTTTAAAAAAAAACCAAACCAAACCAAACCAAACCAATGCGGTTTGGATTGGTGCGGTTTGTGCGGTTTTTAGCGAGACGAAACAATACATTAAAACCTGCCAATTAAAACATTATTCAGAATCGCAGTCTGGTAAAGTTGATGATTTAAAAACAAACCATTCACATTATTCAAAACCTGCCAATTAAAATCCAAATAAAATCCAAATAAAAACAAGTCTCAAATTAAATCCAAATAAAAACATTCTCCAAACAAAATCCAAATAAAAACATTCTCCAAACACATCATTCAGCAAGTCCAAATAAAATCCAAATAAATTCAAACACATCATTACAAATCATTAATACAAGTCTCAAATTAAAAGTCAAATAAAAACATTCTCCAGCAAGTCCAAATAAAATCATTCTCCAAAAGCATTCTCCAAAAGCATTCTCAACAAGTCCATAAGTCTCAACAAGTCCTACAAATAAAAAATAGACAAATAGATGTACAAAATTAGTAACTATTAAGCAATTCAATAACTAATAGAGTAATAAAATATAACAAGATTCAATCAAATTAAAGTACATACCATCTAGTCTTCATCAGTTTCAATATCAGAAAGCCCCTCATTAAGTTGTGGGATTGGAGCAAGTTCTAAGAATGTATCAAATAAATAAACAAAAGTTAGACAAAACATATAATTGTAATTTCACAAAACAGAATTTACAACACATATATACCTTCTTCCAGCTTTTCCAAGTCTTCCAAGAGCTCTTCAATATCCACTAACAAAGGGGAAGATCTCAACCAATTTTGTGCACAAATTAAAGCTTCAACAGTTTGTGGTGTAAGGGAGCTCCTATAAGAACAAAGAACTCTACCTCCAGTGCTGAAAGCAGACTCTGAAGCAACCGTGGATATGGGCATGGCCAATATATCTCTGGCCATTAGACCAAGAGTAGGGTATTTGGTAGAATTTACCTTCCAAGATTTAGGCCTACAAGGTTTTCGTTTACCTGTATCTCCATCATTTGCAGTTGTAGGTGCTTCATTGACTTTCCTCTTCTTTTGAGCATTGGAACCTTCCACAGTTTCCAAATCAATAGTTTGCGGTGGTTCTGTTGTTGGCATGGGTGATTGGCTATTTTCAGCCTGCAAATTAGATAAAAAAAGCACATTAGACAAAGTAAGAATGACAACTTGTTCTAAAACTGTATTCAAATTTATGAAACTATAATAGGGGAAAATCAATTACCTGATTTTCAATCGGAGAAACATCAGGGACAGCAACAGAGTAAGAGTTTACTTCATTGTCAATCGTCATTATCAACCGTCAATACAACAACAGATTCAGATTCAGTTTATACAACAGTTTCAGTTTCAGATGCAGTACAGATTCAGATTCAGATTCAGTACAGATTCAGATTCCCATCGCGTATTTAATACAACAACAAATTCAGATTTAGATTCAGATTCAGTACAGATTTAGTTTTCAGATACAACAACAGTGTGAGTGAACTAGTGATACAACAACAGATTTAGATTCAGATTCAGTACAGCAACAACAACAACAATCATCAACAACAACAACAATCAGTACAACAGTGTGAGTGACAGTAAACACACTAGATGGAAATGCCAGCAAGAACAGGAGGAAATACAACAATGACTAAGATTGTTATAATCTGTTCACAAATGAACTAAACAAATAAACCTGCCAAACCCATAGATCATTCAGAGACACCCCAGAAACTAACTTAAAAATAAAAAATCATAAACCATCAGGTTTCCCAAATCAAATTATCATTACATAAAAAAAGGACAAGCTGATACTACAATTTCTGCAATTTCTGAAATTGTTTTTTGAACAACAACCAGTACAACAAATGATAGAGTCTTCCATAATGTGTCTTAGATTATGGAACTTTTTCCCTTGTCTGCTATTTGTGTCTTTAATCAGTACAAAAATTAGTGAAATCGAAAACGAACAGTTTGCAGATTTAGTGAAATCGAAAACGACAGTTTGCAGATTTAGTGAAATCATCAACAACAACAACAATCATCAACAACAGTTTGCAGATTTAGTGAAATCGAAAACGAACCTGTGAAATCGTCGGTGCTTTTGGGTGAGTGAGAGATGGGTGCTTCAGTGAGAGAGACGCGTTGAGAGATGAGATGGGTGATTCAGTTGCGTCGGTCACGGTGCTTCAGTGAGAGAGATGGGTGGTTCGGTGAGAGAGACAGTCAAGATGCTTCAGTCCAGTGAGAGAGATGGTAGAGAGACGCGTTGAGAGATGAGAGATGAGAGACGGTGGAGTCGTGGTGAGACGCGTTGAGAGATGAGAGATGAGAGACGGTGGAGTCGTGGAGAGACGCGTTGAGAGATGAGAGATGAGAGACGGTGGACGGGTGGAGTCGTGGAGAGATGAGAGACGGTAGAGACACTGTCTAAAACTAGGGTTTCTAATTTTGCAAAGGAAAGAGAGAATGAGATAGGGTGGGTCGCGTACTCGCTTAACCCTGAGGCCCAAAAAATATTAATTATACAATATTGCGGTTCAGTTCGGTTCCTGAAAGCAGAACCACAAACCGAACCGAACCGCGCGGTTCAGTAGAAAATAAAACCAAACTAAACCAATAGAAAGCGGTTTCTTGCGGTTTTCGGTTTGGTTTGGTTCGGTTTGCGGTTTTCTATTGGTTTGGTTCGGTTTTGAACACCCCTAGTAGAGAGGAATGAGACAGAAGTGATCTAGTTTGGACTTTGGAGAGCCCGTTTCTGAAATATGTGTTCCAACATCATGTTAAATATCTGTACATTTATTTCAAAGCCTCATAAGATATTTTTTCTTTGTTGTATCAAAGATAATTTGAAAAGAAAAAAAAAAGAAAAAGAACCCAAAATTCTTTTATTGAAAATTCTTTTCGCATAAAAGAATGTTTGCTCCAACACAACGTTGTTGCTAAGGGCACTAGAGCTATCCTGGGAATTTTTCACACACTCTCTCTCCCTCTCCCCCATTCCATGCGCTCCCCTAACACACTCAGTATATAGATATCGAGTGACTAGAGCTCACAAAACCTCCCTCTCCCTTGTCTCGTTCTCTCTCTCTCTCAAATCTTTTCCATCTGTCCTTCTCTGTCATCCTTCCCTTCATTGCCCTCTCTCCCTTTATTTTTTCTCTTTCTTTCAAACACCTTCTCTCCCTGCCTCAATATCTCTCACTAACTCTCTGTCTCTCAATAAACACGTTTTTCTCCCTCAAGAAGAGGAAGACTCGCGTTGAACATGCAAGAAAGAAAGAAGGCACGAACAAAGAAGACATGTGCATTTCCACAAAAACAATAAAAGGAAACATGCGCCAAATTCAATTTGCAGACTCATCGGTAAAAAAATAAAAACAAAATTATAAAGAAAGAAACAAGATTTTTAAAACATTGTTTACCGTTGTTTCAATTTTAGGTATGGCAAAGATTATGGTAGGGGTGGTGGTTCTTATCAAGCACGGGAGTGTGAGGAGCAGGCTATTGCTTTCGTCCACCTGTGGGACGCGGCTTGTGGCTTTCTCTAGCAGT
Source organism: Astragalus membranaceus (assembly GCA_039519185.1). Classification (NCBI taxonomy): domain Eukaryota; kingdom Viridiplantae; phylum Streptophyta; class Magnoliopsida; order Fabales; family Fabaceae; genus Astragalus; species Astragalus membranaceus. The sequence continues at coordinate 119,240,686 of CM076849.1, forward strand.
TTAAAGAGATTTTCAGGTCGTTCATCCGTTTTAGAGGGTGCGTGTATCAGCGGAGAGGTGGGTGAGGCACACGAGAGACCCAGTAGTTGCTTTAGGACTTGTATTTTCTAGGTTGTTTGTTTTTATAATTTGTAAGGATGTACACTAATTTATTACATTTTTATGTATCTGTTTACGATTATTTTAATTTATATATCCGTCTACGATTATTCATGAGAAGCGCAGCATACATCATAAAACAGACACAACAAAACTGAAATGACAAAAACCCAAATCGAAGTCGTTGAAACATAAAAAAATATCTGTCAAAATTCTCCAGAATTTTTAACAGCTATGGTACCAAGGTACAAAACTGATTCAGTACCAAAGTACCGTGTCCATGTTGTTTCAGAAATAGCATTAACGATACCCTAATACCGAACTAGTTCAATACCTTGATACCGTAATTGTAGTGTGTGTGGGACACTAGATGCCGCAACCCGCAGGACTCAGTAAGGAATTAGTAAAGAAGTGCTATAATGTGTGTTTTAAATTAAAAGGGCTTGAAAAATGAATTAGAATCATTTGGGTTAATTACATGCTGAGGCCCGTGTTGTTTACTGGCTGAAACCCCCTTTCTCCATGGACCTTGCTTCCTGCACCCCAGACACGCAGCCCACGACCCACTGGATTTGGATCCACACGACCTGACCCGCATCCTGGTCTTCTTCTTCAGCGAACAAGCTGTGCATGGAACCTTAGGCATCCATTCTTCCTCCACTGCATTTTCCCTTTCCCGTCCACGACCACGGCGGAGATATCCTTGATTTCAGTAACGTAGACGGCTCCTCGTTTTCGATCTCCTCTCTATCTCAGTCTCTCTCCCGATCTAAATACCTCCCGGTTTGTGATATTTTTCTATCCATTTTTCCTTTAATGTGTTCTGGTTTTCTCTATTTTGAGTTCAAAGTTGATTCGTTTATTTATTTTTTTCAAATTCTCAGGAACAGTTTGAAGCTTTGGATTCAGGTTTCAAGTTTGAAGTTGCTCAAATCGTGTTTTGTTCTATTTAGGTAATGACTCCGTTCTAGCTTTTTTGTTTTTAAAGAGAATTCAACTTGTTGTGTTATATATTAGATTGAGAATTTTTATTTCATAGGAATAGATGTTTTCATGGATTGATGCTTCCAAAGTTTTTCGTGGTTTTTTGAACTTTTGGATAATTTGTGTATTAGATTATTAATTTTTAGTGCATCCAACTTAATAGAAGGAACGTGATTGATGCTGCAACAGTGCTTGCTGGAATAGACCCTTGATAGCTTCCATTGCAATGCAACTATATATTTTTCTTATACTCTCTTTTTTAAGAATTTTTCTTTGCATCTGTGAATGAAAGCTATCCTGTTTAACTTTTAGTTCAAATTCAATGACTAATTGTCTGCATCTTTTACTAAGAGTTTGATTTTGGGTGGTATTGGTTATTCGTTTATCGTTTGGAGAATGCTCTGGGGAATGTTTTTAGCATATGTTGTAATGATCAAATATGAGCTTGGATAGTGATTTATAATTCATTTCATGTTGCCTGTTTGAACACCTTTGGCTTCATCTGATTTTGGTCTTTTGTGTCGATAGTGAATATGGTTGAGCATCAAAAAACTTTGTTGCAAGACTGTTGAAAAAGGGAGCTGCGTCTGTGTGGCATGTAGCTCGGAATCAAATTTCAACATTGGATAATTTGTTGAAAAAGGGCATAGTTCAACAAGATCCTATCTTGAAGTAACCTTTTCTTGCATAAATTTATTTAGAACCCTTTGTTTTAATAGTAATACAAGTAAATATGTGCAGATTCCGGGTGATTGTGTCTTGAAGACATTGTCAGTAGATCTATGATGGATTAAAACAAAAATCTTTTCAATGCCACTTAGGATTGATTGATACAAGTGACTGTGTGTACTAGTTTCTATGTGTGTTCACACATTGAAGTTCTTTAGGATTGATTGATACACTAGGGGTAATTGAGTTTCAGTTTCATGAATAATTTTCATGGGTCTAGTTGTAAATTTTTCATTTATTTTGAAACACTGGAGAGGAGGAAGCTATTTGTTTCTGATTCTCTATTGAAAAAATGAAAATGATGGCTGATTTTGTTGTTGAAGGTACATTTACTATTGAATGAGACATAAGAATAAGAAGCCAAACCCTTATATACTGTTGAATGAGATTCAACAGACTTGTATCTTTTGCTTAAAAATTTCAGGAGAACAACTCAATTGTTGTACATATCACTGTTAGTAGAAACTAGAAAGGTTGCCTACAATCGAAATTTTGTCTGGTTTCATAAATTAGTTCACCTGAATGAATAAATGCATGAACTCTTAACTTTGATTGAACATGAAGTTGGTGTAAATAAGAAAATGAATGCTAGTGAGTGAATACCTATCAGCATATAGTAAAGTAATAAGTAGTATCAAGCATCCTGCTAGTGTATTTCAGCCATTGTACCTTACTTTCCAATCATAAATTAGAACTAATTTATGATTGTTCTTGATATAGGTACCATCAAGAACAAGCCAGCAGGATGCTTTCATAAACTTCCCGAACAAGCCGTTGCTAGTGCAGGATGGTACCTATATATTGTTCTAATTTATGAAATCAGTAGGATGCTTTCATAAACTTCCACCTACATATGATTGTTCTTGATACCTATAAATTAGTATCAAGAATACCTTACTTTTAGAACAATATATAGGTAACATCCTGCTAGTCTATATGTTTAATCAATTAATTTGAGAAAAAGATGATAAAAAAAAATAGATCTTGTTGTTAGTTTGTTTCATGCCTTTGGGAAGTTGATATAGGCAAGTGCTGAACACAATATATGTTTTCAGAAGGAGAGCGCGCATACCGAGTTGAGTAAAATCTTTGATAATGTAAAATCTCTGAAGTAGTTTACAGTATTTGGGCTGAACCTGATTTCTATCCTCTTTCTATTGTATCAAAGAGAACATCTCCGGGTTAATTATGAATATGACTCCCAAATAACTCGGATAAGAACAAGTCTAAACAAACAAACAGATTTAAATCATTCAGCCAATTTGGTAGATAGTAAACATCAGGACAGAAAAGTAATGTATGTGATGTATCAGTGACTTTATTGCTTGCATATGTTGATTTTGAGTTGGGTGCGGTTCCTATTTTTATAGTCTCCTCTCCACTCCAAACTAAAAGCTTTATATTTCATTATATGTTCAATCAAATGAAACGCAGGTTTATTGCAAGAATTGATGAAAGATGATTCTTCTCAAAGACATTGTGCCTGCAGCTCAAAACAACATAGACACTAAATTTATACTCTTGGACAAAAGGAAGACAACACTAGAAGGGCAAAATAAGGTATGTTTGGCACTTGTAGCTGACGAGACTGCAGCCGTTCATTTTCAGCTTTGGGGAGATGAGTGTGATGCTTTTAATTCAGGGGACATAATTTATTTAAGTAATGGAATATTTTCCTACACCCGAGGTAACCTTATACTAAGGGCAGGCAAAAAAGGCAAGCTAGAGAAGATAGGAGAGTTTGTTATGTCATATGTTGAGACACCAAATATGAGTGAGATTCATTGGATTCCTGACCCAGGTAATTCTAACAAGTATATTCAAAAGTATGTAATATCACCCCAGTCACGCATCTTCCCTCCAATTCTGTAAGTGATTTGCAATTTTACTTACTGCAATCTTTACATTAACAGGACTGGAGATTACAACCTACCTTGGTTCAAGCACTTTTTTTACTATGCTAAAAATAATGCAATCTATTTTCTTTTATTTTATTTTTCATTTTGTGGTTGGTTTGGTGTGATGGAATACAATAGTTAGCTGAAAACTTTTTAACAATTGTGGTTTTTGCTGCTTCTTGGTTTACAATTACGGTAGGAGAGAGTTTGGGATCAAAAGCTTTAATGGTTAGAATTTTGTAACTATGTAAGCCACCTTATGCTTATTACTGGGCTTGGTTTGACAACTTCACCTTCTAATTTGGGTTATATATTGATATGAATATGATTGTCATCAAATTTTGTAAGCAAGTTTGTTTTCACCTATGTGAAATGCTCACTATAAATTCAACCGCTATTGAGCCTTCCAATCTGATTTCTAAAGGTTCTGATATGCATATACACTTGATAAACAAGGCCATATAGGAATTTCAGACATCTCAACAAAATTAGGTAGAACAACTCCATATTGATTGAGTTCCTAAACCAAGCCCTCTTTTCTTCCTTGTATTTTATTAAACTATATAATTGAATCTTTTACAACAAATGAATCAGTAACCCTTTTCTGACTTCATTGCCTGGTAGTAGTTGCAAAAACCAGAGTTAAAGTTCCATAGTTTACCAACAAACTTCCTCAGTAAAACTTTTTAATTTCCTCAATAACTCATATCTATGGGTTTGGGTACCACTACTTTAAACTGATCATTCCACCATATCCCTCTTTTAATTTAAGAACCATATCATTAGGTGATATGGGATTGGCTATCCCTCACTGATTGACCAGTTCTAGGTCACAGAGTAACCTCAGCATACACACAAACTGGACAACTGGTCAATCAGTGAGAAACTCTTTTTCATAGGGTCATTTACACTTAGGACTGGAAAATTGGGTTGCGGATTTGGTCTTGTATCAATCACATGACCTCGACCAACCAAACTGTGGCATGATAGCCAATCCATATAAGTCACACCTTCTAAACTTAAAAGATTTAAAAAAACACTTTTCATACAATACTACGGTCGCAAGATTCGGTCATGTGTGCCTGCACATGGCCCATACTAACCAATATGGCATCATCATTTCTCTGATTCACTTTTGGATTCTAGGAGGTTAAACTATCTTTTAGGAACATTAATTCATTATAACATTTAGCACTCTATTAGGTAAAAGAATAGTATAGAAATCATCAAGCACTCTACACATCACATTGCTAAGCATTATGGTTTAGATATCATTCCTAATCTTCTACAACTCATACATAATTGCATAGCACCAAAGGACATAGAAGTCTTTACATGAACATAACTATTACTTTCAATAGAACTCGAGGATTCAATTACCACATCAACATTGTCGTTTATCTATAACAATATATAAAGAGAGTGCAAATGGTAACCGTCATTTTTAATGTATCACTTTCAATATACCACTTTTGCCCCTCACTAATAATATGGTTTACAATTATTTCTTTTAACTGCTCCCCCCAGTTGGTTCATACACTACATACATGTATGGGGGTCCGGATCCTCAGCGGCACTATTCTCAGCAGCACTTCCTACAGTAAAAACTTAACCGTTGGATTAGATTAATAGATGACATGTAACATGGAAATAAAATAAAATGAAATAAAATAAAATAAAATAAAATAAAAATTGTGCAACTCTCCAGATTCCAATTGATTCGCACCACTTTCGTCTCCAAGCTTCCGTCTTCGACTTAACTCGCGCGCACCTTTCTTTTAAGGAATTTTGTATAGGGGCCAAAATGTAAAGACTTAATTGAGCATATAGAGTGAATCCACCATCAATCTAATTGAAAAAACATAGTGAATCCACCATCGATATAATTGAAAAATAGGCATGTTTAGTAGGGATTGAAGAGACAAAGAGTTGGTTAGTAACTCTGTCGCAGCAGAAGCAACAACGCAAACAACTCAGCGGCAGCGGCAACACAAACAACTCAGCAGTAGCACAAACAACGCAGCGGCAACGGCACTGACAACACGAACAACTCAGCAGCAACACTAACAACTCACGGCAGTGGCAGTGTGAATTGTTAATAAAGAAGAATGGAAGTTACAGGAATGAAATGAGGAATGAGAAGAGTGGAGGATGCTTAAATGGTCTAACCTTGGAAAGATAAACGCATTCATTGCACACATGAGAAGTAAATGAAAATGAAGGTTACAGGAAAGAGACAACCACATGAATTGGGAATTTGGGACTGATTGCACAGTTTTTTATTATTTTATTTCCATGTAACATCTTATCCATTGATCTAATCCAACGGTTTTAGTTTTTGCGGTAGGAATTGCTGCTGAGGATCCAGACGCCATGGGCGATTTCTCATTTTTGTAACTGTTACCGGTTGTCTCCTCCCTTTTCCTTCAACTACTTTTCCATCAGCACAAACAAAAATCAGTTGCATTCCGTTGTATTTCTCCATCGGTTCAACCCAATACTGCCCAATGTTATTTTCGCAGTCCTTCATCTGTGAGTAAGCGCAAAAGAAGAGACCAAATCATGCCATTCCATTCTGCAAAATATTGCACCGTCTGTAAGTGCAATATGTCCTTCTTTGACAGTTGCTTTATTAACCAACCTGCATGCACTCACAAAGAAATAAAAGTCTATTGTGATTAATACTTTTAATTCAGAGGTGTTACAATTTTGGTTCACACAGTTGCTATTCTTCACTCTCTTGTTCTCCATGAAAAGACACACTTGCTGTTCTTCACTCTCTTTTCCTCCATGAAAAAAGAAATAAGGAAAAGAGTGAGAAAGGACACCGAATTCAACCAACCCTCGGGATATGTAATTTAAAGTATGCATTGCGCGCAGTGATGATTGTATAGCCAAACTAATCCACTTTATTGGAGCTTCTGCTGGATAGAGCTCCAACTCGTTCAAACTTGTCTAGTAGAGGGGATATTACTGATATTGGAGCTACGGTGTGTATTTTCTGCCGGGGCGCATATGAGTTCTCTGTTCATCTCTTCAGTTCCTCTGTTTTTGCTTCGGCGATCTGGTACACCATTGTCAGCTAGCTGGGTTTTGATATTGTGATGCCGCATGATATTCCATTTTGTTTCTCCAGTTTATCCATGTGGGAGGTTCCGCGAGATGTAGGCGGGGTTTGAGTCTCATTTGGCGTACTGTTCTTTGGGTTATTTGAGATTTAAAGAACAGTTGTATTTTCTCTGGAGGTGTACCTGATTTTAGGAGATGTATTGATCAGATATTGTCCCTTTCCTGGCGATGGTTCCAGATTCGGGGTTCTTCTCATTCCTATTTATACTATGAGTGGTTTGTCGCTCCCATTGATTGTATTTCTAGGAGGTAGTTTGTGTTTTTTGTTGCGATCCTCGTCTGTGGAGTTCCCTTTTTGATATGTATTTGGTTTGAGTACCCCTTGTACTCGTATATTAATATATCTAATTATGTTTGCCTTCAAAACAAAATCCACTTTAGTTTGGCGTCAATTGACAATGGCACTATAGTTAACGTCAACGGCCATATGACTATATAAGTATCTATCACATGTTTGTCGATTCAAATGCTTTTTTACATGTTTCTTCTTGAATACATGTATGAAAATTCTCTTCTAAGGGTGAAGGTATTATTTGATTTGTTAATCATGGTTCTATCGACTATTCTTGATGTTTTGGAGTTTCTTCTTAATTTGATCCCTGCCATGAATTGGAATAGGCAAATAATTGGACTTTGTTTTGTGAACCAAATTGTTGGAATCAATGATTTGTTGCCAATGAAGGAGAAGGATGCTCTGAAGCTTAGCCACGTGGCATTGCTGGTTGCTGCACACATTAATTTGACACAAAAAGCAACTAAATATTTCACTCTCTTGCATATTCAGTTTGGCTTATCTGTTGTTAGTCCGTGAATCTATTTTGGAGATATTGAGTTCTTTCTTTTAGTTTTTCTACACTTTCTTCATATTAATTCAGATGCTCCCCATAATTTTAATCAGATATCACTTACCAGATTGATTGAGGTTTCTACTTCATAATGAATTCCTTCAGATAAAATAGATAAATTAATTTTGTATTATTATTAATTGCTGGATGTTTTGTTCTGCCTAATTATTTGAGTAGCACTGAACACACTCATTAATTACTAAATGTTCGTGCTTGGTAAGATGCAGCAATAAGGTCCTTATGCTAAGGGGCAAGGAGTTGCAGAAAGTGGAAGCATCCAGAGGGTCTGACATAGAGCAAAACAAATTTGTTATTGGTGTTGTATCGATCACATGACCACGACCAACCAAACTGTGGCACGATAGCCAATCCATATAAGTCACACCTTCTAAACTTAAAAGATTTATATGGACTTCGACTGCCCAGATTCTGATTAATTCGCACCACTTTCGTCTCCACGCTCGCGTCTTCGACTTAACTCGCACGCACCTTTCTTATAAGGAATTTTGTGCAGAGGCCAAAATGTAAAGATTTAATTGAGCATATAGAGTGAATCCACCATTAATCTAATTGAAAAAACATAGTGAATCCACCATCAATTTAATTGAAAAATAGGTATGTTTAGTAAGGACTGAAGAGACAGAGAGGTGGTTAGTATCCATGCCAGCAAAGGAGAAGACAACGCGGTGAGAGAAAGGGTGATACGGCAACGGATACCTAGTGTGCTGGCGGCGACCGTCAGCAACTCCGTCGCAGCAGAAGCAACAACGCAAACAACTCAGTTGCATTCCGCTGTATTTCTCCATCGGTTTAACCCAAAACTACCCAATGCACTTTATTTTCGCACACTACAAAAAAATTGCCCATTAGCAACGGAAATTAGCGAGGGACTAATGTTCCCTCGCAAAAACTGGAATTAGCGACGGAATTTGCGAGGGAATAGGGGCTGTCGTATTTTTGAGAATTAGCGACGGAATTTCAGACATTAGCGGCGGAGATATTGAAAATTAGCGACGGAATTTCAGTCCCTCGCTAATCCCCTTGCTAATTTCTGACAGTTTTCAGATGATAGGACTCAGTGCAGGTATTTAGCGCCGGAATTTCAGTCCCTCGCTAATTCCCTTGCTAATTTCTGACAGTTTTTAGATGATAGGACTCCGTGCAGGTGTTTAGCGACGGAATTTGCAGTCCCTCGCTAATTCCGTCGCTAATTTTTTTGACTTTTTAGCTTATTTATCCTCTCACACACACTCTTCTCTCCTACTCTCCTTACACTCTTCTCTTTTCTTCTCTCCTCACACTCTTCTTCTCTCTTCACTCTTCCACCACCACACCACCACCTCCTCTCACACTCTTCTTCTCTCCTCACTCTTCCACCACCACACCACCACCACACCACCACAACCACCACTCATTTCTCTATCTCTCTTTGTCTCCTTCTCCCTTACTATTCTCCTTCTCTCTACCATAATTCCCTTCACCACCACGACCACCACCACTCGTTTCTCTTTCTCTTTCTCTCCTTCTCCCTTACTATTCTCCTTCTCTCTCTACCATAATACCCTTAACCACCACCACCACCACCACCACTCATTTATCTCTCTCTTTCTCTCCTTCTCCCTTAGTCTTCTCTTTCTCTCTCTACCCTAATACCCTAATAACATCTTTACCGCACATATCCAAATCATGCATGAATGTCCACATGGTCCACTTGACTGCTAAGCTTGCCAAAAGAAGTAGAACTATACCAAAACGATGAACTACCATCACCAATAAAAAAAAATGATACCCTTCCCGCAATACAGACGTGGCCTTAGAGATAGAGTTCCAAACAGCCGAGCCATTCTTTTTAGGTGCAGTGAGAATGTTATAGTTACCAACATACTTAGCTTTCAAGATATCCACCCAAAGTTTTGGAGTCTTAGTGTGATTCTCCCAAACGAGTTTCCCCAGCAAAGTTGTATTAGTCGCTCTCGCAGTGCGAACATCAAGGACCCTACAACTTCTCGGGGTAACCACAGTCTGCCAACCCACCAAATTAATTCCCTTAGTATCCTTATCCTTCAAAATAAAGTCCCTTGTCATTCTATCTAATAAGGAGCAAGTAGATTGAGGAAGCCAAGAAATTTGCATGTAGTACGTTGGAATAGAGGATAGAACTGACTTTGCAAGAGTAAGTTTACCACCTTATTCATAAGCTTTCTCTTCCAAGAGGACAAATGAGCATGATTTGGTCAAGAGGCTTCTTTGTAAAGGCCCAATAATTTGGTTAAGAAGAGACCGAAGTCTATTGACTGTTACCTTAGTGATAAGCTTGTAGATAGTGTTCCATAAATTGATAGCTCTGAATTCCTTAAAATTATTTGGACAATCAACTTTAGGAATCAAACAAATTAGAGTTTCTACCAGAGCAAGATTGAAGCTACCTATTTGGAAGGCATTAGTTATAAGAGAGAAGATATCATCACTTATAAGATGCCAATATTCCCTAAAATGCCAATATAAGGGTGCATCTGATTCAAAGCATTAGTAACTTCCTCATGACTAACTCTTCTAGATAGAGTCTTTATAGCCTCCACATTAAGGCGAGGATGATTTAAATCCCTAGCCAAAACACTAGTCAGGGTGCCCCTAGTGTTTTGTGGAATGCCCCAGTAGTGCCCCACTAAGGACCCCCCCACTAGGCCTACCCACAAGACCGGGCCATGGCCGTCTCTATTACTACTCCAATAATCGTTTGCTTGCCACCCAACTTGTCATCATCACCATCCTTTGAGCTATGGCTCGCCCATAATGCCACGTGTAACACCCATTTCTACCCGGTAATTTATTAGCGTAAAATCAGAGTTTTCAACAATGAAACGTATGTCACACGTTTCGACTTAAAAAAAAAAAACTTAAACGGATACATAACACTCATCACTCGGATGAACCGGCAAACAACATTTTTAGTCTTTAGAACAAATCAAGCGGGAAGTACCACATGCTTTTCAACGGTATCAATTTCAGTTTACTCCGTCTGGTAACATGTCTATATCGCTGCTCTCCACAATGTTTACAGTTTTGAAGCACCTCATCTTCTTTATAATACAACATACATCCATTCGGGCAACATTCAATTTGCATACTTGCTAACCCTAGTTCAGCAAATGACTTTTTTGCCTGGTAAAAATTTTTAGGCATTTTATTATCATCAGGCATTGTGTCTCCCATTAACATCACCCAACCATTAAAGCATCCCTCAGATAATCCATAGTCAGCTTTCAAACTTAATGCCGCTAAAGAAGTCGACAACACGGAATGTCTGTCACAACCATCCCATAAAGGAGATTGCACAGCCTTTAACAATTCAAAGAATTGTCGTGCTTCTAAATTAGGATCTTCTATCATTGTGTCTTCTTCATGATGACCTTCATGCTCAAGATAGTTGCCAATTTCCGGTCCCGCGGCATCCATTACCAATTGCTCATAATTATCAAACATATCCCTACGGCCACTACTACCATAATATGAAGGATCGACAACCACTGGGGGAATTAGGGGAATCGGTTCACCATGATTTGTCCAGTGATAATAATTACTCATGAAACCCTTCCTACGTACATAGATGCACCATCACCATGTCAGGTGGGTGATGATGCAAACAGTTGCAAATCTTACATGGACATCTAATCTCCCGGCTTTCGATGTTCTCCTCGCTTTCAATGTTCTCTTTGTCTTTTTCTTTCTCCTTTCCAAGACAAAGTTGACAAATCCCAAACATCGTTCTTTAAATTCTTCTGTAATATTCTTGTCCTGATCTAGTCTTCTATCCATCCACTTTCTATTTTCGGGTACTTCCATTGCTAATGTATTATTTACACGAGCAACTATTAGTCTTTAAAACTATATGAAGAAACAATGAAAAAAAAGGAAAGTCATCATTGAGTACTTCAAATTAGTAAAGGCATCTACCAAAGTATCATGCTAGACACCAGATAAGGCACCCAAACAAAAACAAATAGATGTACCTATTAACTACTAGTAACTGTATCTATTAGAAATAGATTTTGCATATTAGGAACTGCAAATTAATCAAAGAGCCTTCTTTTGTGGTATCTAAAAACAAAATTAATGCAAAAGTAGCTAAAAAAGCAAAGTAGTTAGCATGTACTATAGATTAGTTATTACATTCTGGACCTGGACACACACCAATAACCTAATCATTTAGCATGTTTTGGTTCTGATACATTCTGTCTTCTCATTAAATTAAGACAGAAAATAGATGAATCGTTGGATTATGGTATTAACAGAATCAGACAGTTACAAAATAGTTGTAACCGTTGCAACTTGCTCTAGCCTATCAATAACCAATCATCTAACTATTATTCAGTTTTTCAGAATACATAATATACATCTTTCAGATTCTCAAATTCTAACATGAATGAATGCCACTTTTGCACTTACATGGTCCTCCTTCTGTGTTTGCACAGTTGCACTTTAATATAGACAAAACTTGTTGTGGATTTGTTTGTGACAAAGAAAAGAATCAATGCTAGACACCAGATCATGCTAGACACCAGATAAGGCACCCAAACAAAAACAAATAAATGTACCTATTAACTACTAGCAACTGTATCTAAAAACATATATTTAGTCTAACAGAATCAGACAGTTACAAAACAGTTGTAGCCTTCTTTTGTGGTATCTAAAAACAAAATTAATGCAAAAGTAGCTAAAAAAGCAAAGTAGTTATCACATATATTTAGTCTAAAATAAAACTTAAATATCCTTCAATTTTGTCTAACAGAATTCAGAGAATTCTAGTAAGATTCTCTGTATATAATATCAAGGATAGCAACCAAATTCATCCATTAATCCAAATTATTTCCAATATTGTTTTTGCCTCAGCAAGCATCTGCAGAACATTGCTTAGCAGAATCTCAAAAAAAAAAATTGCTTAGCAGATGTTTGATCTGAGATTTGGAATAGGATTGAGATTATGGACTGGCAAAAGAAATTGATCTAACGTAAAGTTTGATTTTGTTTTTAAACTCTTGTACAGTACTCTGATAAATTTAACCACAGCTGATGTTAATATTAGGAACTCTTGCAATGTAAGTATCTAATTTGATATTTTACGATTATGGAAGCTTTAACATATATAGACTTCATTCTTTTCAATTTCAATTTGCCACAATACAACAGTAAATAGAAAGCCAAAAGCAGCACTTAGAACACAATTCTGGCTTTATATTACATTCAGGTTTTCTGCTGCCACGATTCGCCGTTTCATCAAAAAGACATAGCAAAAAAGAACCTTTGAACAAAAGAAAATATGTGGCATGGCAGTTCAGTTATGATGAGCAGACTATCTTAACCTCCCTTCCCTATCTATTTTTTTTATCTTCATAGTACAATACTACTTTTACTCTCTCACACATACAACCATATCCATCTAAAAAACATTGAAACATTATCTCAAAAAATAAAAAATACAAACAAATAACATTTGTAAACTAGAAATCCAAATTTATCCATTAATCACAACATCAAAGAAAGAGGAAAAGTAAATAATGTTTCAGGTCTCTAAAAATACAAAGTTTTCTTCATTTTTTCGGTTTGAGTTTGAAGCTGTTAATGTTAAATTTTATGATTGAAATAAAATATGGCAAATCTCCTATCTATTTGAGGTAAACAACCAACTGTGGATATTCAAAACGTAAATGAATGTTTCAGTTTTAAGGAGAAGAAATGAAGAAAGGAAACCAGAACCCCCAAATCAGTAAATAGAGAGGTTTCAAATTTGTCATAGTTTCAAGATGATACCTTTTTTCTCCCCCTCTGTGTTGATATTGTTGTTGTTGCAGCTAAAAAAATTCCCCCTCTCCGTTTGTTCCTCTTCTTCTCGGATGTGGTTAGCGTTTTTGTTTGTTCTTTTTCTCTTCCGTTCTTTTTCCCTCCGCAGTGGCCTTGCCAGAGAGCAACTCCCTCACGGAGGTTTCTGACCGGCTGTGAGAAGGTGCTCCGGTGGTTGGGGTTCACGCGAAAGAGAGAGAGAGAGAGAGAGAGAGAGAGAGAGAGAGAGAGAGAGAGAGAGAGAGAAGGCGATGGCTGTGAAACAATCGAAGGTTAGGGTTTTGATCGAGTGGTGAGTGAAGACGATTACGCGAGACTGCGAGAGGGAAGCCGTCAAATTGTTTCTGACTTGCGAGAGGGAAGCTGTGACTTGTGAGATGGTTAGGGTTTTGAGTGGTGAGGGAAGGTGAAAAGAATCGAAGGCAATGTTAGGGTGAGGGAAGCCGTCAATTTTTTTTAATGTTTGAGAGATGTTTTTTATTGCATTTAAACAAGTGAGGGAAGGCTTATTAATTTTTTTTTAATATTAATGGTGTTAAGCGACGAAATAATGATTCCTCGCTAATGGGAGGGAAGCGACGAAATAATGATTCCTTGCTAATGGAGCGAGCTCTTTATGGTCAGTGACGGATTATATAATCCTCGCTATTAGTGAGGGATTTCTTTCCTCACAAAATCCCTCTCTAAACGTCTTTTCAATATTTTGTGACGAATTTAGCTACGGAATTATTAAAGAGGGATATTTTTTGTCTCTATTTTCGTCACAAACGTAAGTCAGGGTCACCTCTCTTTTTCCGTAGCTAAATTTCTCACTAATAGCGAGGGATACTAATCCCTCTCAAAAATTCCTCTCTAAAACCCACTTTTCTAGTAGTGTCAATCGTCCTTTATGTCTTGTAAAGTTGGTGTATTGCCGTTTAAATTTTTGGGCGTTCCGGTTGGGGGTAATCCGAGAAGGGAGTGTATGTGGAAGGAGGTGGTAGACTCCGTGAAGGCTAGGTTGTCTCAATGGAGAAGTTTAAAATTATCAATGGGGGGGGAGAATTACTTTGATAAACTCCGTTCTTGCATCTCTACTAGGGGTGTCAAAATAGTCCATTTGTCCACCGGATATCCGGTCCATCCATAGCAAAATCCATCCAATCCATCCACTACAAAAAAAAAATATTAATGGATTGGATTGAATCCATCCGTTTGATTTTGTGGATGGTTGTGATCCATCCATTATATTTTCTAAATCCATTGGATTACAATAACTACAAAATTAAAATCCATTGGATAATTAATTTTTTTAAATAAATCTATTGCATAATTATAAAAATACTTTTTTTACCAAAAAACATTTTTTAAAATATATTTTTTTTCCAGAAACTTTTTTTAAAAAAATTCATTCTATAAATAATTTTTTTTGACCAAAACTCATTCAAAAATTAATATAATATATAATATATATATATATATAATATAATATAATATAACCACCGGAGGGCCACCGCGAACCACCTCCGGCCACCGTCCACCGCCGCCGGACCACCGCCGGCCGCCGGAGCGCCGCCACCGGAACCACCGCCGGCCACCGGAGCTCCGCCGTTGGCCGCCGGAGCTCCGCCGCCGGCCACCCCCACCACCACCACATATATAAATACATATTTATATATTATATATATATATATATATATATATATATATATATATATATATATATATATATATATATTAACAATATTATATACATATAGTTATATATATATATATGTTTATATATATATATATATATATATATATATATATTTATAAATCTAAAAAATTCAATTTTGTCAAAAAATAATAATAAATTCAATTTCTACAAAAAAAAAATATTAAACTTTTTTTTGACTTAAAAGATTTTTTTATTAAAAGATTTGTTTATATTATAAACATATTAGTGGATGGATTGGATATCCATCCATAAAAATATTGCAAATGGATGGATTGGATGAATTTTTTTGTAAACGGATGGATTGGATTGGATTTTTTTGGCACAATTTTAGTGGATATAAATGGATAAATGGATTGTCTTCAATCCATCCACTATAATCCAAATCCAAATCCATCCAATCCATCCATTTTGACACCCCTAATCTCTACCATTATATTTATTCTCTATGTTCAAAGCACCGAAGAAAGTACTAAGAGAAATAGAGAAACTACAAAGATTGTTCTTGTGGGGGGGAAATGAGGAGCAAAAGAAAATGTCATGGGTGAAGTGGAGCCAAGTTTGCAAACCGAAACATAAGGGAGGGCTGGGAATAAAAAATCTCTATTTGTTCAATTTAGCTCTTCTTGCGAAATGGAGATGGAGATTGTTGAATGGGAATAATTCGGATACATGGATGCGGGTACTAGTGGAAAGGTACGGTTGTGTGAAGCCGTGGTTTGGCAATCCGTTAACATCAAGTGCAGCAAGAAAATCATCGATTTGGTGGAGAGATTTGGCTCTTTTGGGGGATGATTCTACTCTCGGTTTGGGCTGGTTCGGTGAAGTTGCAAAGAAGAAAATTGGAAACGGTTCAACGGTAAAATTCTGGACTGACATATGGCTCGGCTTGGAGCCTATAGCTGCAGTGTTTCCATCAATTATGGCGATGCATAGTGAGAAAGACGCCTCGGTAGCTGACATGGGGATGTGGACTGAATCGGGATGGAAGTGGAAGTGGAGTACACTCGGTCCTGCCACTGTTTTCGGTGCTGAAATGCCCAGCAGCAATGCTGCTGTCCTAGCTGATTTTGTTGCTCTTTTTCAGGATATCCAGCTGAATGCAAATGAGGAAGATACGTGGATTTGGTCGATTGACAGGGTTAGAGGATTCACAGTAAAATCATGATATAATTGGATGTGCAACCGGGTAACAAATGACGATAATTCGAGTGATGACCCGGTAATAAAAGCTTGGAAATCTTTGTGGCGATGCGACATTCCCTCAAAGGTGCTGGTGTTTTGTTGGAGGCTACTGTTGAGGAAATTACCGACCAGGGAGAACCTCTTTAACCGAAGAATTATCATCTCCATTCAAGATGCAAAGTGTGCTTTTTGTCGAAGTGAAACGGAATCTATTGATCATCTTTTTTGTAGTTGTGAAGTGATAAAAGAAGTATGGAATGGTGTTCTCTCCTGGCTGAATGTACAAACAGATTTACATGACGACTTGCTACTCATGTACGAAGGTGTTGGCGACTTGGTTAAAGGGAAAGGTGCACGTAGGGTCAAGATCATTTTTTGGGCAGCGACGGTGTATCAAATATGGTTGGCAAGAAATAGCATTGTTTTCAACAACAACCCCACAAGCGCTAGTTCCATTGTAACTTCCATTAAATATGTCTCATGGGGATGGTTCATAGCTAGGAGGGGAAGGAGTAGTGGCTTATGCTTTTCGGATTGGTTTTGTAGCCCCATGGGGTGTATTTCAACTCTGTAATATCGTACTTGTTCCTTTTTCTTCCCTGGGGTACTCTTTCCTCCTCGGGTCTTTTTTCCCCAAGGGGGGTTTTGGCCCTTGGAGGTTTTAACGAGGCCCCGTCATTGTAAGGGATTGGCGCACCCCTTGTGCCCTCTTTTATAATGACAGTTGCTTATCTAAAACAAAAAAAAAGTATCTATCACATGTTTGTCGATTCAAATGCTTTTTTACATGTTTCTTCTTGAATACATGTATGGAAATTCTCTTCTAAGGGTGAAGGTATTATTTGATTTGTTAATCATGGTTCTATTGACTATTCTTGATGTTTTGGAGTTTCTTCTTTGTTCCCTATCATAGTAGTTTCGCGGCGAATAGTGACATGCAAGGTGGTGCTGAACAGTGAAATTTGTTGGTGATGTACTTCTTGTTTTTGTTGGTAGCCGGTAAGATGAAGCATAATCAAAGTGAGAGGTACATGGGTTTCTAGATATTATTTTAAAAATTTGAATTAACTGCCATGAATTGGAATAGGCAAATAATTGGACTTTGGTTTGTGAACCAAATTGTTGGAATCAATGATTTGTTGCCAATGAAGGAGAAGGATGCTCTGAAGCTTAGCCACGTGGCATTGCTGGTTGCTCGATGGTGCTTGGCAACACCAATCTATGAGTAGAGTACACATTAATTTGGCACAAAAAGCAACTAAATATTTCACTCTCTTGCATATTCGGTTTGGCTTATCTGTTGTTAGTTCGTGAATTTATTTTGGAGATATTGAGTTCTTTCTTTTAGTTTTTCTACACTTTCTTCATATTAATTCAGATGCTTCCCATAATTTTAATCAGATATCACTTTACAGATTGATTGAGGTTTCTACTTCATAATGAATTCCTTCAGATAAAATAGATAAATTAATTTTGTATTATTATTAATTGCTGGATGTTTTGTTCTGCCTAATTATTTGAGTAGCACTGAACACACTCATTAATTACTAAATGTTCGTGCTTGGTAATATGCAGCAATAAGGTCCTTATGCTAAGGGGCAAGGAGTTGCAGAAAGTGGAAGCATCCAGAGGGTCTGACATAGAGCAAAATAAATTTGTTATTGGTGTTGTATCGATCACATGACCTCGACCAACCACACTGTGGCACGATAGCCAATCCATATAAGTCACACCTTCTAAACTAGGGTCACAAGTTTCGGTCATGTGCATGTGTGCCTGCACATGCCCCAGACTAACCAATATGGCATCACCATTTCTCTGATTCACTTTTGGATTCTAGGAGGTTAAACTATCTTTTAGGAACATTAATTCATTAAAACATTTAGCACTCTATTAGGTAGAAGAATAGTATAGAAATCGTCAAGCACTCTACACATCACACTACTAAGCATTATGGTTTAGATATCATTCCTAATCTTCTACAACTCATACATAATTGCATAGCACCAAAGGACATAGACGACTTTACATGAACATAACTATTACTTTCAATAGAACTCGAGGATTCATCTACCACATCAACATTGTCGTTTATCTATAACAATCTATAAGAATATATATCTATAACAATATATAAAGAGAGTTCAAATGGTAACGTCATTTTTCATGTATCATGATAGAGGGTTCTACAGCTACCAAGAAATTAGAGTAAAGACCAGAAGATAAAAATGCAGGAATTTAAAACTGAGAAAAATAAAGAGGCAATTAGGTTTTTCATCCCTTCAAAGGAGGCAGCAATACAATTTAAATACTTAGGGTTTTCTATGACTAATGGACCAGACAACATTTGGGCCACAGGCCACTTAGGGACACATAACTAAAATTAAAAGAAAGACAAGATCCATTACTAATTCCACCAAAAATTACTAAATAAAACCCTTCAGCCATCCAGGCTTTTGGGCCATACGCTTGGGCCTGCTGGATACACCCCCTGATTCGCTAACATTACTCCCGGTTCCAATGAGAACCTTGTCCTCAAGGTGCGAGATGCCACGTGGCCAGCCGGTAGTGGCTGGAGAAGACTCAAAGGCGCTGGAAGTGGAAGAACAATCTGCATTTAAATTGGCATTGAAATCCGGATTTTGAATTAACGGTTGTGATTTACGCTGCAGAGGATAGGTGGGATCTGATGGCTGGTGATGAAGGGCGCTGTCCCGAGGCAGTGTAGCAGGTGCGCGTGGGTCAGATAGCGCAGGCGCTGGCAGCGCTTTTCCAGGCGCGTGGGTAAGCATTGATTCCTCCTTGGAACCGTGCGCTAGATCTGATGGTGAGGAGGGATGCTGCGGAGCAGGTACAGAATCCAATGGTGCAGCGTTTTTAGCGTGTATCGGTTGCTGTGCTGCGCCAGTTAAAGCACTTTGGGGAATTCCAATGTCAATCAATGGACCAGATTGCGGATTGAAATTCGATGGCTCAGATTGATGCACCGTTGGGAAATCTAAAGACCCACTTCTTACTATATATTCCGTGTTTTCTCTCTCTGTACTCGCATGTATCTTCTTTTTCTCTGTACTTCCCTTTATCTCTCTGGCCTGTTCTTTCTTACTGTCTGCAACCAAATCTATCGCTTTCCCTTTAGATTTTTCCAAATCCTCAGAGATAGATTTTTCTTCCTGTGTACTAGCGAGTTCGTGAACACCCATATCTTTTGGAATGGGAACAAAGTGAGAACCTGGGTCATTTCCATAGTAAGCCCTCAACTGGGAAACATGGATCACTGGATGGATCCGTGAACCAGCAGGAAGATCCAACTTGTAAGCCACTTTTCCAACACGACTGACCACCTTAAAGGGACCAAAATACCTCTTTGCAAGCTTCTCTGAGGTGCGACGGTGAACTGTCTGTTGGCGGTATGGCTGCAAACGTAGGAGAACCATGTCGCCTGGTTCAAAGGTGCAATCTATTCTCTTCTTATTTGCTTGTTGTTCCATCTGTTTTCTTGTTTTTGCTAAGTTTGCTTTCAAAATACTCAGTATCTCTTGCCTTTCCTGCAGTGTGGTCTCTAGAGATTGGATGGAGGATTCACCTTGGATATAATCAGGAATGGTCGGGGGTGAACGACCGTATAGTGCTTCGAAAGGCGACATCTGTATAGCCGAATGAAATGATGAGTTGTACCAATATTCTGCAAGATGGAGGAACTTGTACCATTTGCGGGGATGATCGCTGGTGAAACACCTCAAGTAAGCCTCTAAACTTCTATTCACAACTTCTGTCTGCCCATCTGTTTCTGGGTGGTATGCTGTGCTGTACCTCAGAGTGGTTCCTTGCACACGGAAGAGTTCCTTCCAAAAATGACTTAGGAACAGAGGGTCTCTGTCAGAAACGATCGATTTTGGGGTGCCATGCAGACGGCAGATCTCAACAGCAAATCGGGAGGCCAGATCTGGAGCAGAGAACTTAGTTGGGAGAGCGAGAAAGTGCACATACTTCGTCAAGCGGTCACAAACTACCCAGATGACAGTATGACCGAACGAGTTAGGAAGGTGAGTAATGAAATCCATAGATAAATCTTCCCATACCTTTGCTGGAACTTGTAAAGACTGTAGTAACCCTTGTTTTTTCTTTGGCATGTATTTATTATGTTGACACACTGAGCAACTGCGGACAAAAAGTTTGACATCTTTGTAGATGCCTGGCCATAAGAAAGAAGCGGCGATCCTTGCTAAAGTAGGTTGGAGACTTGAGTGACCAGCAATAGGTGTCTCATGATACTCCTTCAGCAGTGCATTGCGAAGTTCTGCTACCTCAGGTACATAGATCTTCTCTTTGTAGTATAAAAGGCCATCAGTTACTCGAAAGAGCTATTGCATGTTTGGATCTGTTTGCACCTTTGTGATAAGTTCTTTTCCCTCTTTGACTTGTGTGTAGTATTGCTGAAGTCGTGAGATGATGGTGGGCACAGCAGATGAAATGGTCAACAACAGACAAGCTGCTTCTGTGTATTTACGACTGAGAGCATCAGCAACTTGATTGTTTTTGCCAGGTTTGTAAAAAATCTCGAAACTAAATCCTTGTAACTTAGAAGCCCACTTTTGTTGTTCTGGTGTCTGGATTGTCTGAGTCAGCAAATTTCGCAAACTCTTTTGATCTGTGAAAATGTGAAAGTGTCGCCCAATGAGGTACTGACGCCATTTTTTTACAGCCTCAGTTACTGCATACATTTCTCGGACATAGACTGAAGATCCTTGCATTCTACCACACATCTTTTTGCTGAAGAAGGCAAGAGGATGCCCCTCTTGGGAAAGCACAGCACCAATGGCTACTGCAGAAGCATCAGTTTCAACAACAAACACTTTGGAGAAGTCAGGGAGAGCCAACACAGGAGTTTCTGTCATTTTTTTCTTTAATGTTGTAAAAGCTGTATCTGCTTCTGTACTCCATGTAAATTTAGTGGAACGTAACAAATCGGTGAGAGGAGCAGCGAGTGTGGCGTAGTGGCGAACAAATCGTCGATAAAACCCGGTGAGGCCTAAGAATCCTCTGAGAATCGTGAGAGAACGAGGCACCGGCCACTCTAGAATAGCTTTAATTTTCTCCGGATCGGGGGTAACACCATTAACAGAAATAACATGACCTAAGTAATCAACTGTAGAGACTGCAAAAATACATTTAGATAACTTGGCAACAAAGCGATTTGTAGCAAGCAAATCTAAAATAAGTTTTAAATGAAGTAGATGATCAGTGTAACAACGGCTATAAATGAGGATATCATCAAAGAAAACTAAAACAAACCGTCGTAAATAGGGACGTAGAAGATCATTCATTGCTGATTGAAAAGTACTAGGAGCATTAGTTAAGCCGAAGGGCATTACCAAAAACTCATAGTACCCATCAAAAGTTTTGAATGCTGTTTTGTGAGTATCTTCTAGTACAACCCTAATTTGGTGGTAGCCCGACCGAAGGTCAATCTTTGTAAAAATAGACGCAGAACCCAGTTCATCTAAGAGCTCATCAATTGTTGGGATTGGAAAACGATCCCGAACTGTAACGGCGTTAAGAGCCCGATAGTCAACACAAAAACGCCATGAACCATCTTTTTTTCTTACTAACAGCACTGGGGAGGAATAGGGGCTGTTACTAGGCACAATGATGCCCTCCTTCAACATATCTTGTATAATGGTTGTCATTGCCTCCTTTTGAGAATGTTGGTATCTATAAGGTTTGACATTGACTGGTGTGGTGTTTGGGGTTATGGGTATTTGATGGTCATGAGGTCTTGATGGTGGTAGGCCATGTGGGTCTTGGAAAACAGTGGGAAAGGATTTTAGGATAGTATGTATTTCTTTGGGTAGGGTGTTAGAAAGTGAGTCAAGGGTAAGTTTCTGGGGAGTGGGGGATGTAGGGGTAGGTGTTGGTTGGAAGGTCAATAGGTGCATGGAGGCAATGGAATCTGTGTGTAGGAAATGGCATATTTGGTTATAGGTGGATGGGGTGGGTGATGTTTTGGGTTCCCCTGTAATTGTGATGTCAGTGGTATTGTATGTAAAACTGATAGAAGGAACTGAAAAATCAGCCAATATAGGGCCAAGTGTACGTAACCACTCCATTCCTAAGACCACATCAGCCCCTTCAATAGGTAATAGGTAAAATGGAATGTGAAAAAGATGACTTTGGAGGGTAATTGGGACGTCAGGGCATAGTCCCGAACATTGCAAGTGTGAGCCATTTCCAACCATAACTGAAAAATTGGGAATTATTTGGGTAGGAATTTTTAAGTGTGTGGCAATTCGAGGTTGTAGAATGTTGTGTGTGCTGCCTGTGTCAACTAGGACAGTGACCTCGATACCATCAAGCAAGCCTTTAAACTTTAAAGTTTTTGGGGAATGTAAGCCTGTAAGGGCTTGTGTGGATAGTTGAAAGTAGGTCTGGTCAGGCTCAATGACAATGTCAGCTGCATCTTGTAGGTCAATTAGGTCAACTTCCTCATCCTCCTCAAGCATGAGTAAGAGGTAGCGACCAGCAGCACATTTATGCCCAGGGACAAATTTTTCATCACAATTATATCAAAGTCCTTTGGCCCTGCGCTCTTCCCTCTGAGCTGGGCTGATGCGCCGAACAGAAAATTTTTGAGGAGTAGGTTGTAGGTTGGAGGGATTTTGGTTGGTAGAAGGGGTAGTTTGGGTTGTTGGTTTGGGAGAAGTTGTTGTGGAAGTGGGTTGTTGTGTTGGTTTTGTGGGATTTAGGTTGGGATTGGTTGAAGAACTATGTGTTTGGGAAAAAGGTCGTGAAAACTTAGGTTTGGCATCTTTGATTTTGGCTTCAATTAGTTTTGCTAGGCCAGTTGCTTGTGAAATAGAGTATGGACGCTGGATGGCTATCTCATTTCGAATTTCAGGATTTAGGCCAGATATGAAACAATTCAAAATGGCATCAGGTGGTAGGCCCAAAACTCTGTTCCCCAGCTTTTCAAAGTTAGCTTGATATTCAGCAACAGTGCCATTTTGGCGCAGTTTAAACAATTGGGCTTGGTGATTTTCATAGGTTGAAGGGCCGAATCGTAACTCTAGCGCTCGTGAAAATGAGTTCCAATCAGTTAATTGGTGGTTTTGGTACATCCACTTATACCAACTGAGGGCATCCCCTTTCATATAAAATGCAGCCATAGATAGACGATTTTCAAAAGGAATATGATAAAATGTAAAAAACTGTTCAGCTTGAAACAACCATTCCAAAGGATCAGATCCATCAAAAATCCCCATTTCTATTTTTGGTGTTCTGTAAAGTGTTTGAGGGGCAGTTTGGGAATATGGTGCTGAGTGTAGGTTTTGTAGGAATTGGGGAAATGGAGGTTGGGATGATGAGGGTGTGTGCTGAGTAAACAAGGGTGGTGAGGGGAAGGTTGAGATGTTAGGTGGTGGTGTTGGTGGTGGGTAGCCAGATATGGTGATAGGGGGTTGACTGAGTGGGGTGTGTGTGAGGGCTGTTGAAATAGACATAGGAATAGGGGTTGTGACAACAGATTCAAAACCAGGAGGGTTTGTAGAAGAGGGAATACCTGATAGAGGTGGTTGTTGTGCAGGGGATCCCATACTAGCAAATTTCTCAGAAATCAAGGCTGTGAGGGTGGCGAATCTGCTGTCCATGAGCGCTTGCTGGTTTTCCAACCTCGTAGTAAACAAACCCAGCTTCTCCCCTAGCTGATTCTCAAGGTTTTGATTGTTGGTTTGGAGGAGTGCATCCACATGCTGATAGGTGGCTTGGATAGCATCCTCTAGATCCTTGGATGAAGGATTTGCTGGTTTTGGAGGCATTGAGAGTCAATGATGAAAGCACCAAATGATAGAGGGTTCTACAGCTACCAAGAAATTAGAGTAAAGACCAGAAGATAAAAATGCAGGAATTTAAAACTGAGAAAAATAAAGAGGCAATTAGGTTTTTCATCCCTTCAAAGGAGGCAGCAATACAATTTAAATACTTAGGGTTTTCTATGACTAATGGACCAGACAACATTTGGGCCACAGGCCACTTAGGGACACATAACTAAAATTAAAAGAAAGACAAGATCCATTACTAATTCCACCAAAAATTACTAAATAAAACCCTCCAGCCATCCAGGCTTTTGGGCCATACGCTTGGGCCTGCTGGATACACCCCCTGATTCGCTAACATATCACTTTCAATATATCACTTTTGCCCCTAACTAATAATATGGTTTACAATTATTTCTTTTAATTGCTCCCACTTGTTGGTTCAACACACTACATACATGGTTGGGGGTCCGGATCCTCAGCAACACTATTCTGAGCAACACTTCTTACAGCAAAAACTAAACCGTTGGATTAGATTAATAGATGAGATGTAACATGGAAATAAAATAAACTGGAGCAAAATAAAAAAAATAAAAATTGTGCAACTGTCCAGATTCCAATTAATTCGCACCACTTTCGTCTCCACACTCGCGTCTTTGACTTAACTCGCACGCACCTTTCTTATAAGGAATTTTGTACAGAGGCCAAAATGTAAAGATTTAATTGAGCATATAGAGTGAATCCACCATCAATCTAATTGAAAAAACATAGTGAATCCACCATCAATTTAATTGAAAAATAGGTATGTTTAGTAAGGACAGAAGAGACAGAGAGGTGGTTAGTATCCATGCCAGCAAAGGAGACGACAACGCGGTGAGAGAAAGGGTGATACAGCAACGGATACCTAGTGTGCTGGCGGAGACCGTCAGCAACTCTGTCGCAGCAGAAGCAACAACACGAACAACTTAGTTGCTTTATTAACCAACCTGTGTAACGCCCAAATATTTAATTAAATTATTTAATTAAATATTTAGGTATTCAATTATTTATTTATTTATTTATTTTAGTGGTGCAATTATATTAGCATTTGACTAAGAGGTGTATAGTTGGATATTAGGGGATGGTGTTAGTGATCGGGCTTAAGCTGGAGGAAGGCCCGTGATCCATGAGCCCACTAGCTAGGCGCATAGGTGAAGCACCTAGGCTAGGGTTTGGTCTCATTTGCGAATTGTTTTGTGAAAAAGAAAGAAGAGTTGTGAAATAGAGGAGAGAAAGAGAGAAGAGGGTTTCGCGCATCCAAGGGAGAAGAGAAGGAGGGGATTTCGCAAATTCAAGGGAGCAGAGAGGAGCTGTGTTGCTGAGGTTTTGTTGGTGACTCGATCAAGAGAATTGGTGCTCTCCTACTATAAGGTAAGGGTGGGGTTCTTCCTTATAATGGGGTTTCATGATGGGGTTATGTGGGGATAGGTTCTATAGTACCCTTTGATTGATTTTGATGTTTGATTTGGTGTTAGTTGAACTATAACTAGGTTGGATTGAAATTTGGCATTGTTGGTGATTGTTGTGACTCTAGAACTTGGTGTTCATTGTTATATTATTAAACGCATGCTAGGTGTTCGATTAAATTGTTGTTTGGTGTTGTGATTTACAATTTATGATAATTGGCATTGGGGTTTAAGGATTGGAGAACTAGATTGGTGACTAAATCGAATTGGTGATTTAATATGGTGAAATTCTGAAATTTTGGGTTCCTAGGGCGCCATGGGCGCCAAATGTTGTTGCTGTCCTTGTTGTAGAAAATGGCGCCCTGTGCCTGGGCGCCATGTTTGGTCGTGTTGCGTTCGGTGCTTGTGTTGCAGGAAACGGCGCCCTGTGCCTGGGCGCCACATCCTGGGTGGGTTGCGTTTTCTGCTGTGTTGCTGTTTTAGGCGCCTTGTGCCTGGGCGCCGTGTCTGGGCGTGTTCCCTCTGCCATGTTGCGTTTTTGTTTGTGCTGTAGGCTGTCTGGGCGCCAAGGGCGCCAATTCCCGTGTTTTGGTGCGGTTCTGTGTGTTTCCAGGTGGACTGGGCGCCAAGGGCGCCATCTCCTGCAGTGTTGCTAGGCGCCCTGCTCCTGGGCGCCAGATTCAGTGTGTTGCCTGTTGCTGGGCCCCCTGCTCCTGGGCGCCAGTTTTTCTGTGTGGTTGTTTCCTGCTAGGCGCCCTGTGCCTGGGCGCCATGTCTGGGGTGTGTTCCATATTGTGTTGCGTTGCTGTGTCATTGTCCTGAGTTGCCTGGGCGCCAAGGGCGCCAGTTTCGGTGTGTTGGCCAGATTTCAGCATATGTCTCAGTTTTGTTCCTATTTTGTTTTTGCAATATCTTTTGACTCGGGAGTCCGATTGAGACGTTTCAAAATGTTTTGGAAAGCTTATTCAGAGGCCTAGCTGAATATTCGAATTTAAGGCAAAGTGGTCCATTTTTCTGGAAAATTGTTAGCCGTGGTCTTAGCGTTAAATGTTGCCGTGTCTAGGAAAGGAAAATTTTTCGCTTCTCAAATATTTTGGAAATTTGTCGTCGTCTCGTTATTTTGGAAAACTTGTTGTTATCTGGGTGTCTTTGTGCTGTTTGAGCTAGGTGTGAAGGCTCAAACCTTGGTGTTGTGGATGCTAGGTGTGAAGGCTCCAAAATCTTAGTGTTCCGTTGTTTCAGGTAGTTGGTGTTTCGGTGTCGTTGGGCTAGGTGTGGAAGCTCAACTTTGGTGATATTGGTGATTAATTTTGGTGTGTCACATTGTGACTATTTTGGATGATTGTCTGTGTGCATTCATGGTGTCGCATACAGCATGTGCATTTGTTTTGGTGAAGGCCTTTGGTCTTGGAGCTAGGTGTGAAAGGTCAAATTTTCTAAAACTAGTGAGCCTGGTGTGAAAGCTCAAATTTTTGTAAATTGGTGAGCCGGGTGTGAAAGCTCTCAATATTGGTGACGCATCTATTTACAGGCAAAGACTTTTGGTGATTTGGTACCACATGCATATGCCCGTTGGTGTGGGTTGCATTCATGCATTGTCATGACATTTGGTGATGGATTGCGGTGTTTACTATTTGATGTGTGTTTATGATTAGATGTATGTATTGGAGTGGTAGATATAGTTGTCATATTCTAGCATATTTCCTATCATTTTACGCTATTATATTGAAGATATCTCACCCCTTCTGTTTGAATGTTACCCCTATGCGGTAACGTGCAGGTGATTGCGAGTGAAGGCCTAGTTACCTTCGCTATTTTGAGTCGGTGTCTTGCTTTGATATGTAACACTCAAGGGGGAAACGAACCTAGACTTTGGCTGTTGCATTTTATTGTTTGGAGTCCATTCAGGACGTTATTATTTTATGTTTTAGAACTTATTTCTTTTCCGCTGCGTGGTGATGTATTTTGACGATGTGGTTAATTAAATTGGTGTTATGGGTTTGACCCTTTTTGACAAGTGCTATATATCGTGTGTGATGTTTTGGACTATCAATGAATGTGTGACATCTCTTTTCGAAGTATGAAAAATTTTTACAACTCTGATTTAATTAAATAATTATCGGGTAGAAAATGGGTGTTACAACTGGATGCACTCACAAAGAAATAAAAGTCTATTGTGATTAATACTTTTACTTCAGAGTTGTTACATTTTTGGTTCACACAGTTGCTATCCTTCACTCTCTTTTTCACCATGAAAATACACACATAATTGCATAGCACCAAAGGACATAGACGTCTTTACATGAACATAACTATTACTTTCAATAGAACTCGAGGATTCAATTACCACATCAATATTGTTGTTTATCTATAACAATCTATAACAATATATAAAGAGAGTTTAAATGGTAACGTCATTTTTCATGTATCAGTTTCAATATACCACTTTTGCCCCTCACTAATAATATGGTTTACAATTATTTCTATTAATTGCTCCCACTTGTTGGTTCGACACACATACATGGTTGGGGGTCCGGATCCTCAGCAACACTATTCTGAGCAGCACTTCTTACAGCAAAAACTAAACCGTTGGATTAGATTAATAGATGAGATGTAACATGGAAATAAAATAAACTAAAGAAAATAAAATAAAATAAAAATTGTGCAACTGTCCAGATTCCAATTAATTCGCACCACTTTCGTCTCCACGCTCGCGTCTTCGACTTAACTCGTACGCACCTTTCTTTTAAGGAATTTTGTACAGATGCCAAAATGTAAAGATTTAATTGAGCATATAGAGTGAATCCACCATCAATCTAATTGAAAAAACATAGTGAATCCACCATCAATTTAATTGAAAAATAGGTATGTTTAGTAAGGACTGAAGAGACAAAGAGGTGGTTAGTATCCATGCCAGCAATGGAGAAGACAACGTGGTGAGAGAAAGAGTGATACGGCAACGGATACCTAGTGTGCTGGCGGCGACCGTCAGCAACTCCTTCGCAGCAGAAGCAACAACGCAAACAACTCAGTTGCATTCCGCTGTATTTCTCCATCGGTTCAACCCAAAACTGCCCAATGCACTTTATTTTCGCACACTACAAAAAAATTTCCCATTAGCTACGGAAATTGTAACACCCCTTTTCTACCTGGAAAATTTTTCGACAAAAATCAGAGTTTCAAAACATTAATCATTACACCCACAAGGGATGCTACATTTTCACCGTTAAACATGACACGCCAAATAATAAAGTTTCATCATTAGAATAGTGCAACACCTAGCACGTCATAACATCACCAAGCAGCGGAATAAAAATCAAAGTTCAATTAAATAATTATAACATCACCAAAAAGCTTCAGAATTTAAATATCAAAGACATCTAATAAAACTAGCGTTCATCCCCCCGAGTGCTACGTATCAGAGCGACGACACCAGACTCAACTAGCGAAGGTAGACATGACTTCACTCGCAATCACCTGCACGTTACCAACATGGGGGTAACATTCAAAAAGAATGGGTGAGATATCTAACATTATAATAGCATATATGATAGGCAATATGCTAGAGTTACAACACTATATCAACTGCTTCACAACAAACATCAAATTACAAATCACCAAAATTAACACCAACATCATGAATAAGTATATGAGATGCAACCCACACCAACGGGTATATGCATGTGGTACCAATCATCACCAATAAATTTGCCAATACAGGCAACATCACCTATATGAGCATCACCATCATCACCTATAGCTCCAAGGCCGAAGCCTTCATCACCAAAAATATAATGCATATGATATGTATGCGACACCATGCACAACCACTAGTGCAAAAACAAGAAAAGAATTGGTGATTTTAAGTCGGACTCCCAAATATCCGACTTAAAATGTGGAGGCAGTGGCAATTTTGTAATAAACACGCGAAAAACTCTGACGCTCACCCTTTTAAGTCGGGCGATTCTTACGTCCGACTTTAAATGTGTAATCTATTTTTTGCAAACAGCACACAAACTCTCGCGCGAGAATTATTTCTAATTACTGAACCCTAAAAACAAAACACGCCCAAAAACACGCTATTGGATCCATGCCGTCTTTCTCCTCTTTGCCGTTGTCTCGCTCCTCTTTGCCGTCGTCTTCCTCCATCGCTCTCTCCTCTTTGCCGTCGTCTTCCTCCATCGCTCCCTCCTCTTTGCCGTCGTCTTCCTCCACGCTCTCTTCCTCTCACCGTCAACTTCATTGGTTGGCTTTCTTCGGATTTTTCTGAAAGGTAAACAACAACTCCTTTCTGACTTTGAGTTTTGTGAAATTTGTTTTCTGAAATCAGAAGTACCCACCTTGCAATCGTTCTTCGCCGTCGTACTTCTCTCTCCCTACGACCATCGTGCCTGTACTACCCGCTGGTTAGTGACATTCTCTTCGCTATTTCCAGTTTCCCCTAATTCCTTACATATGCTCTAATAATAATACTCACTAATTGTGGAACAACATGGCTACAATTGATGAGATAGTTTCAACAGTGACTTTTGATGTTATGGTATTTGTTAATTTTGATATACAAGCAATTGTTGTCTTTGCTGCAAGATCCCTTAATTAGTTTTTTGACTGATCGTATCCCTAAATTAGTTGCTTCTCTCTTTATCTGAAAAATAAAAATTTATATTGTGCTTGTATCCAGATGCTGAACAACGTATGAAGAGTAAGACTTGAAAAGTTATAACATTTTAAATTTGCCATTTCATTCTATTTGTATCACTTGCACTTATGATTTCTTTGCCAAGGTTGAGAAGGTAAGTTATTGTTAATGTGTTTGGCTTTCATGTTTGCCTAACTGTAGTATATTGCTATTTCTTTGGTATCTCAAAGATTCCTATCTATCAACTTTTGGTACCTTAAGCTATTTGCTGTATAAAGCTTTGAATTGAATAGCTCGTTATGAACTTTAATAAATTTAAAAGTGTGCTTAGGCTATATAGGCAACAAGATACTTAGCATTATTTCTTTTCTCTTTGTGCAGGCTATATTGGCTTCATCATCATGGGACAAGACTGTTCGGTTGTGGGATGTCTTTGATGGAAAAGGAGCAGTTGAAACATGGCCCCACACACATGATGTTCTCACAGTAGTTTATCGTCCAGATGGAAGGCAGATAGCTTGCAGCACATTAGATGGGCAAATTCATTTTTGGGATCCAATAGATGGTGTGCTGATGTACACCATAGAAGGTTCTAGAGATATTGCTGGAGGTCGTCTTATGACTGACCGTAGAACAGCTGCTAAATCAAGTTCAGGGAAGTTCTTCACAACCTTGTGTTACTCGGCCGACGGAAGCTACATATTTGCTGGGGGCACTAGCAAATATATCTGCATGTATGATGTTGCAGATCAGGTTGGCTTGGATGCATTTTATATTTTATTCTTATCATGTTGAATTTGCATATATTGAAATCTCAGTGTATCAAATGTCAGTTGAATCCCCAAGAAAATTTCTAGAAAACTCATTCTTTGTTGATTGACAACGCATTTGCTATTATGTTGACTTGTTGAGACCAACATATGGTACAGGTTAAGGAGGTGTTTGGGTAAACAGCTTATTTATTTGTTTATTCAATTAGCTCTTGTCATATAAGAGCTTATGTATAAGTTATTTCCTTCTAAGGGAACATGAGGGCGTACTCTGCATAAACTGTCAATAAGCTGTTTTCTATAAGTCGACCTTATGAATATAAGTGGAAAACAACTTACAGACATATACTAAACTATTTTTATAAGCTCTTTCAAACACATTGACATACACGAGTGCTTATATAATAAAATAAGCTCCTTCCCTAACAAGCACTGTAACACCCCTTTTCTACCCCATAATTTAGACGTCATTTATCAGAGTAATTTCTTTTTCGCAACTATTAATTTAACTGGTAGAAAAGAAATGCCACATCGTCATTAACAAAACTCGTCAATTTGCACTCATCAAGGTTTGTGCAACAAAAACACCCGTCATGAAAATTAAACTCCAAAAATTACGTCACAGCGGAATAAAACAATAACTCGCTAATACCACTCAAACACGTCTCACATCATCAATATAATCATTAAACAATTAATTAATTAAATAACAACTTCAACCACGCCCCCTAGGTGTCACAGTATCAGAGAGCGACTCGACAGACATCCCAATAGCTATAAAGGAAGGCAACAGGACCTTCACTCGCGGTTACCTGCAGCGTTGCCATAATAGAGCAACATTCCAAGCAGAAGGGGTGAGAATTTCAACAAAACATAATTAAGCATATAATAGAGTAATATGAGCAAACAGTCATACAACATCATTATCATCAATCTCATCGTCACTAACGCTAACCCAAGTCATAATTTTTACCACAAGTCATAAACAAGTATGTGCATGAAAATGCAACCCACGCCTGGG
The DNA here is from genome assembly GCA_039519185.1 of Astragalus membranaceus. Lineage (NCBI taxonomy): Eukaryota > Viridiplantae > Streptophyta > Magnoliopsida > Fabales > Fabaceae > Astragalus > Astragalus membranaceus. Next base: position 119,272,775 of record CM076849.1, read on the forward strand.
TATATGCATGATGGTACCATACTCGTCATAAATAAGCCACTAGGGGGCACATCGTCACTGCTTTACGTCAATAAGAGGCCGAAGCCTATTCGTCATAATATGCACATGCTATGAGACACTATGGACACATGTGCAATCACCAAATCACTCACCTGGAGTACTCGTCAACGTCGTCATAAAACACTCGTAGAGTGTACTTATCATTGTAACAGCCCAAAATAATTAGTTAATTTATTTAATTAATTATCTAGGGTTGGTGTTTGAGAAAAATAAAATAAAATGATAGGAATAATTATTTAGGGATTTTATGTGATAGAATATTAGAAATAATTAGTTGTTAGTATATGTGGATAGGTGGTGGCGAATTAGAGGTGTTAGTGGAGGCCCATGATTAAGTCATAAACTAAGAAAGCCCATGATTGGTTAAGTGAGCCTATAAATAAGGAGTTTTTAAGTTAGGGTTTCATTAGTTGAGAAAATTAGATTTTGTGAGAGAGTGAGAGCTAAGGAGTGGCGGCCAAGGCAAGGAAAGAGAGAGGAATTTCGTGGCTTCCTAGATAATTAATTAAATAAATTAACTAAATATAAATACGTTCAAACCCAACTCCTTATGACGATGTCGTTGCCTCACCAATCACCAAGATATATTCACCATTAATATGCATCATAAACATCACAATCACCTCACGACATCGTCATAAACGTATTTATATTGCTCACCAATAATTTATATACTCACCAATCACCAAGATATATTCACCATTAATATGCATCATAAACATCACAATCACATCACGACATCGTCATAAACATCACCTTTACATTATTAGCCAGTTAGTACAGTTTTTAGAAACAACCCGAATGGTTCCCAGACTGGACAGATTCTGTCCTTCCACTTCAAATCACTCTAAACTGACTTACACTTGACCAAATGGAACAAAACCTTAGCCTTAACAAAAGCAATTTGAGTATAGTTTCTAATGGAAAAAGAATCGTTCAAATCAGAGTTCAATTGAAGACACAAGACCTGAAACACTGAACCTATACCTAGTTTAAGTCCAGAAATTTGACCTGACTTGGGACGCTCATAACTCAAGCTACACTACTCCAAATTTAACCAAACCAGTGCCAAAGTGACCAAAATTAAGTCTGTTTTCTAACCAAAAAAGTCCCATAATTGTTTGACGAACAGAAAGTTCACAGTTTTAAAAATACCGAACCTATGTCCAGAATGCTTGCAGAATATTACCCTAACTTGTGGAATTCATATCTCGAGCTACACAACTCTAAACGCAACCAAACCAGCGTCAAATTAACAAGCATTCAATCAAGTTTTCGAAATGACAAACCACATAATTTTTCAATTAGTAAAACGTTCTCAGTCACTGAAATACTAAACCTATGTCAGAACATCTCAAAACAGTGAATTCAACAACACAAACAACCATCACACTTCAGCCACATATAGATATTATAAACATCAACAGCAATTTAAACAACTACTCCTAACACCTAGTACCCATGATTTCGTGGTTTATAAATTATTAACTATGAACGAGAGCCCCCTTACCTTATTGAAGAACTCGAATCCTTAGGCTTAGAAACCTTGAAAAACTTAGCTTTTCTTCTCTCTCCTCTTTTCTTTCTTGGTCACGAACTCCTCTCTTTCTTTTTCTCTATGGAAGCCACGAAATTCCTCTCTTTTTCCTTGCCTTGGCCGCCACTCCTTAGCTCTCACTCTCTCACAAAATCTAATTTTCTCAACTAATGAAACCCTAACTTAAAAACTCCTTATTTATAGGCTCACTTAACCAATCATGGGCTTTCTTAGTTTATGACTTAATCATGGGCCTCCACTAACACCTCTAATTCGCCACCACCTATCCACATATACTAACAACTAATTATTTCTAATATTCTATCACATAAAATCCCTAAATAATTATTCCTATCATTTTATTTTATTTTTCTCAAACACCAACCCTAGATAATTAATTAAATAAATTAACTAATTATTTTGGGCTGTTACAATCATAACCATCACAATGATATCACAACATCATCATAAACGTCACATTCAAAAGTGGAAGACATCTCATTTTAAATTGCAAGAACAGTAATAAAACAGGGCAGCGCGCGGCGCGCGACTTACGCGCGAATGTCGTTCGGAACGGCAGAAAATTCTGAGGCTTCGTGCATGGCGCGCGGCTTAGGCGTCTATTTTTAGTGTCTTTTTAATAGTTATTTTATTAAGTCTTTTTAGTATTTTAATTATATTTTTGTTCTATTTTACTGCAAATGTTTACTTTTTATCTTCAGGTCTTATTTTGAAGCAATTTGGGCTGCTTAAAGTCTCAGCAGGTCAGAATTCGACTGGATCTCTCAGAATTCGACCAAGATCTCTCAGAATTCGACCAAGATCTCTCAGAATTCGACAACATCTGTCTCAGCAGGCCAGATTTCGACTGGATCTCCCAGAATTCGACTGCATCTTCCAGATTTCGACTTCGACTGCTTCTGCTTCATAGATTTCGACTGTGCCTACTTCTGCTGGCAAGATTTCGACTGTGCCTACTTCTGCTGGCAAGATTTCGACTGTGCCTCAACTCTGCTATCCAGAATTCGACTGAACAGTCAGAATTCGAATTGCCCACTTGCTGATGGATATTTTGCCCACTTGTTGCCCACTTGTTGATGGATATTTTTGATGGCTACCTTGGCCAACTTGATTTGCCACTTTTTCCTCTTTAGGACCATTTTGCCCCTCATATTTTCCTATAAATAGAGGCTTGATCCTCACTTGTACCTAATTGTTTGACGAACAGAAAGTTCCCAGTTTTAAAAATACCGAACCTATGTCCAGAATGCTTCCAGAATATTACCCTAACTTGTGGAATTCATATCTCGAGCTACACAACTCTAAACGCAACCAAACCAGCGTCAAATTAACAAGCATTCAATCAAGTTTTCGAAATGACAAACCACATAATTTTTCAATTAGTAAAACGTTCTCAGTCACTGAAATACTAAACCTATGTCAGAACATCTCAAAACAGTGAATTCAACAACACAAACAACCATCACACTTCAGCCACATATAGATATTATAAACATCAACAGCAATTTAAACAACTACTCCTAACACCTAGTACCCATGATTTCGTGGTTTATAAATTATTAACTATGAACGAGAGCCCCCTTACCTTATTGAAGAACTCGAATCCTTAGGCTTAGAAACCTTGAAAAACTTAGCTATTCTTCTCTCTCCTCTTTTCTTTCTTGGTCACGAACTCCTCTCTTTCTTTTTCTCTATGGAAGCCACGAAATTCCTCTCTTTTTCCTTGCCTTGGCCGCCACTCCTTAGCTCTCACTCTCTCACAAAATCTAATTTTCTCAACTAATGAAACCCTAACTTAAAAACTCCTTATTTATAGGCTCACTTAACCAATCATGGGCTTTCTTAGTTTATGACTTAATCATGGGCCTCCACTAACACCTCTAATTCGCCACCACCTATCCACATATACTAACAACTAATTATTTCTAATATTCTATCACATAAAATCCCTAAATAATTATTCCTATCATTTTATTTTATTTTTCTCAAACACCAACCCTAGATAATTAATTAAATAAATTAACTAATTATTTTGGGCTGTTACAATCATAACCATCACAATGATATCACAACATCATCATAAACGTCACATTCAAAAGTGGAAGACATCTCATTTTAAATTGCAAGAACTGTAATAAAACAGGGCAGCGCGCGGCGCGCGACTTACGCGCGAATGTCGTTCGGAACGGCAGAAAATTCTGAGGCTTCGTGCATGGCGCGCGGCTTAGGCGTCTATTTTTAGAGTCTTTTTAATAGTTATTTTATTAAGTCTTTTTAGTATTTTAATTATATTTTTGTTCTATTTTACTGCAAATGTTTACTTTTTATCTTCAGGTCTTATTTTGAAGCAATTTGGGCTGCTTAAAGTCTCAGCAGGTCAGAATTCGACTGGATCTCTCAGAATTCGACCAAGATCTCTCAGAATTCGACCAAGATCTCTCAGAATTCGACAGCATCGGTCTCAGCAGGCCAGATTTCGACTGGATCTCCCAGAATTCGACTGCATCTTCCAGATTTCGACTTCGACTGCTTCTGCTTCCCAGATTTCGACTGTGCCTACTTCTGCTGGCAAGATTTCGACTGTGCCTACTTCTGCTGGCAAGATTTCGACTGTGCCTCAACTCTGCTATCCAGAATTCGACTGAACAGTCAGAATTCGAATTGCCCACTTGCTGATGGATATTTTGCCCACTTGTTGCCCACTTGTTGATGGATATTTTTGATGGCTACCTTGGCCAACTTGATTTGCCACTTTTTCCTCTTTAGGACCATTTTGCCCCTCATATTTTCCTATAAATAGAGGCTTGATCCTCACTTGTACCTAATTGTTTGACGAACAGAAAGTTCCCAGTTTTAAAAATACCGAACCTATGTCCAGAATGCTTCCAGAATATTACCCTAACTTGTGGAATTCATATCTCGAGCTACACAACTCTAAACGCAACCAAACCAGCGTCAAATTAACAAGCATTCAATCAAGTTTTCGAAATGACAAACCACATAATTTTTCAATTAGTAAAACGTTCTCAGTCACTGAAATACTAAACCTATGTCAGAACATCTCAAAACAGTGAATTCAACAACACAAACAACCATCACACTTCAGCCACTTATAGATATTATAAACATCAACAGCAATTTAAACAACTACTCCTAACACCTAGTACCCATGATTTCGTGGTTTATAAATTATTAACTATGAACGAGAGCCCCCTTACCTTATTGAAGAACTCGAATCCTTAGGCTTAGAAACCTTGAAAAACTTAGCTTTTCTTCTCTCTCCTCTTTTCTTTCTTGGTCACGAACTCCTCTCTTTCTTTTTCTCTATGGAAGCCACGAAATTCCTCTCTTTTTCCTTGCCTTGGCCGCCACTCCTTAGCTCTCACTCTCTCACAAAATCTAATTTTCTCAACTAATGAAACCCTAACTTAAAAACTCCTTATTTATAGGCTCACTTAACCAATCATGGGCTTTCTTAGTGTATGACTTAATCATGGGCCTCCACTAACACCTCTAATTCGCCACCACCTATCCACATATACTAACAACTAATTATTTCTAATATTCTATCACATAAAATCCCTAAATAATTATTCCTATCATTTTATTTTATTTTTCTCAAACACCAACCCTAGATAATTAATTAAATAAATTAACTAATTATTTTGGGCTGTTACAATCATAACCATCACAATGATATCACAACATCATCATAAACGTCACATTCAAAAGTGGAAGACATCTCATTTTAAATTGCAAGAACAGTAATAAAACAGGGCAGCGCGCGGCGCGCGACTTACGCGCGAATGTCGTTCGGAACGGCAGAAAATTCTGAGGCTTCGTGCATGGCGCGCGGCTTAGGCGTCTATTTTTAGAGTCTTTTTAATAGTTATTTTATTAAGTCTTTTTAGTATTTTAATTATATTTTTGTTCTATTTTACTGCAAATGTTTACTTTTTATCTTCAGGTCTTATTTTGAAGCAATTTGGGCTGCTTAAAGTCTCAGCAGGTCAGAATTCGACTGGATCTCTCAGAATTCGACCAAGATCTCTCAGAATTCGACCAAGATCTCTCAGAATTCGATAGCATCTGTCTCAGCAGGCCAGATTTCGACTGGATCTCCCAGAATTCGACTGCATCTTCCAGATTTCGACTTCGACTGCTTCTGCTTCCCAGATTTCGACTGTGCCTACTTCTGCTGGCAAGATTTCGACTGTGCCTACTTCTGCTGGCAAGATTTCGACTGTGCCTCAACTCTGCTATCCAGAATTCGACTGAACAGTCAGAATTCGAATTGCCCACTTGCTGATGGATATTTTGCCCACTTGTTGCCCACTTGTTGATGGATATTTTTGATGGCTACCTTGGCCAACTTGATTTGCCACTTTTTCCTCTTTAGGACCATTTTGCCCCTCATATTTTCCTATAAATAGAGGCTTGATCCTCACTTGTACCTAAGCTTGAATTTTGTTAGAAAATCAATGACAAAGGCTCTCTAATTATTCATGACTTCAATTTACTCTTCATGCTTTTTATGATTCTTGTTTATTTACTTTCTTGCCCTTTAAATTCTTGCTATTTATTTTCCAAGTCATTTACTTTCATTGCCCTTTAATTTCTCGCTCTTTACTTTCTCGCTCTTTATTTTTCGCTCTTTACTTTTCCGCTCTTTTATTTTCCTTGTTATTTACTTTTTCGCCCTTTTACTTTCCAAGTCATTTACTTTCTTTGCTATTTAAATTCTCGCTCTTTACTTTCTCGCTCTTTACTTTTCCGCTCTTTTATTTTCCTTGTTATTTACTTTTTTGCCCTTTAAATTTCCAAGTCAAGTAAACTACTGGCAAGTCAAGTAAATTACTGGCAAGTCAAGTAAATTACTGGCAATTTACTTTTCAAGCAATTTACTTTCCTGTCATTTACAATTCCGCTATTTATGATTTCTGCACTTTACCGCTTTCTTTTATTTCTCGCTATTTAACTTTATGTCTTCTTCTTTTATTTTCTTTTCTCTTCTTTTGTCTACAATGATCATGAGTGAGTAGACTTTGCTAAAATATTCCTTCTTTCCAAAAACACTTTCTTTTCAGTTAATCAACTTTGAAAAATTAAATTGGTATTCACTTAGGCTCTCCCTGTGGACCGATACTCTTTTATTACGCGATACGACCCGTGCACTTGCGGGGCTATCAAGTTTTTGGCGCCGTTGCCGGGGAGGCAGTGATATTGATTAAGTTTTTCGAAACCGGTTAGACTGAAATTTTATTTTCTTTATTTTTACTTTTTTTTCTCTTGTCCCTCGAATGCGAAGAACCAGAAGTTTCGGAGAAACTGTTCAACAAATTCCCGAAATCGAAAGGTTCTTACATAGAAGGAGGAGAGAAATTCCCGATAACCAAATGGCGGCTAATGAAAATCGTGCTCTCAAAGAGTACGCAACACCTTCAGCAGAGCCATCGGCTGCCATTGTACATCCAAATGTAGAAGCAAATAATTTTGAACTCAAAACATCTCTACTTTCGATGGTACAACAAAACCAATTTTCTGGTTCTCCCACGGAGGACCCAAATCTTCATATTTCAATTTTTCTTGAATACTGTGGAACTCTCAAATTAAACGGGGTACCTCCGGATGCCATAAGACTAAAACTCTTCCCTTTTTCATTAAGGGATAGAGCTAGAGCATGGCTACATTCTTTGCCTTCGGAATCCATTACCAACTGGAACCAGCTGAAACAAGCTTTTCTTACTAAATTCTTTCCCCCGAGTAAGACAGCTCAAATGAGAAATCAAATTACTCGATTTTCTCAAAACGACGGGGAATCTCTTTATGATGCTTGGGAACGTTTCAAAGAAATGTTAAGGCTATGCCCCCATCATGGACTAGAGAAATGGCTTGTTGTTCACACTTTTTATAATGGATTACAATATGCAACAAGAATGACTGTTGATGCAGCTGCAGGTGGAGCTTTAATGAACAAAAATTTTACCGAAGCCTATGCACTCGTTGAAGATATGGCTCAAAACCATTGTCAGTGGACAAGTGAGCGAGCCATAACGAATAAGCCAGCCACATCAAAAGAGCCGGGTAAGTATGAAATATCTGTTGTTGATCATCTTACCTCAAAAGTGGACGCACTTTTTCAAAAATTTGAAAAATTAAATGTAAGTGCCGTCTCACAAACTTCTTCTCCTATTACTCCACCATGTGAATTATGTGGGGTTGTTGGCCATATTGGAGCTAAATGCCAGCTTGAGGCATCTAGTACTGGAAATGAGCATATTAACTATGCTCAAAAAGAAGATCCGTTTTCAAATACTTATAATTCTGGGTGGAGAAATCATCCAAATTTTTCTTATCAAAATCCTCCACCCAATCCAGCACCTAGACCACCTCCTGTTTTTCAAAATCAAAGGGTTTTTAACAACCCACCAAACAGCCCGCAAAAGTCGAACTTAGAATTTTTGATGGAAAAATTTGTGTCATCTCAAACAAAACAAAATGAAGAATTCAAAAATCATACTTGTTATTTGAATGACACACTTATCAAATTAGAATCAAAAATCGACTCTATTGCCACTCACAGTAAGATGCTTGAAAATCAAATAACTCAAGTGGCAACACAGGTGGCTTCATCCTCTAAATCTTCGGGGGTATTTCCTGAACAGCCTGAACAAAATCTAAATGGCCAAATATATGCTGTCACCCTTAGAAGCGAAAAACAATTAGAGGAACCAAGAGCAAACCAAGAAAAAATTGTGAGTGACAAACATAATTTACCGTGTGAGCAAGAAGAGAAAGAAAAAGAGAAGGAACCAGAAAAAGAAAAAGAAAAGGAACCAGAAAAAGAAAGAGAAGAACCATACATCCCCCCACCACCATACAAACCATCTCCTTTATCTTATTTTTCACCTTCCTTTGTGAAAAAAATAACATTTGATCAGGGGGGAATTGTAAAAAAGATCTTATTGCTTACACAACTTCCATTTTACAAGCCATGGGATCTAAGAAAATGCTTTCATTCTTCATATGTCACTTGGTCTCTATGCTTCAAACAATGGGACCCAGGAATAACTTTCTAAAGGGAAAAGGTCAAGCTAATGACCATAAACGAGCGCTGCGTGGGAGGCAACCCACGGCTTAATGTATTTTTTTTCGATTTGTTGAAAAATAAAATACCCCAGGGCCGAGTATCCTGAACCAGACAGCCAGGTGAGCTCTCCTAACCCCTTTTGTTTTATTTGAAAATCATTGAGGACAATGCCTAGTCCAAGCATGGGGGGGGGGGGGTATTTTATTGCTTTTATTAGGAATGTCTTTACTACTTTGCCAAGTTTTTATCTTTTTTTTTTGTACTTTGAGTTGTATCTGCTCCCTCCATCGCGAAACTTTGTGAACCCTAAGCATGTTTTAGATAAGCCATTTCTGGACAAAAATAATTCGACTAATTTTTCATTAGCAATCATCTAGGTGGACTGGTTGGGAACAACAAAAATTGTATCATGGTTCGATTTCTACTTACAAGGCTTTTTCACACACACACTACTGAGACTGTTTTCAGTTGTTAATACAATTAGAAGGACTGAAAAGAAACTAGTGACCTGGTTCTCTTGGTGACATTTACTAGATGCGCGGTTACTGGAGAAAAACGTCTGAGTTGAGGTATTCAAAAAAAAAAAAAAAAAAAAATTTACATATGTACATATGCAAAACCAATTCAAAAATGCAAAAGTTAGTGCATTTTTATCAAAATAAATGGTTAGCATATAAAATCAAAAAAAAAGAGAAAAGAAAAACGCTTGAATACCCAGCGTATAAAGACCCTCCTTTGAGACCCGGTCTTAGTAAATGGAAGACCCAAACTTAAGAATGTTGGGGAACCGGTTCTATGATGACATGGATATCCTCTCTAATGTATTGATACTTTAAATTTGTCTCCCAATTCCACAAGAAGCCCAAAATAGTAGCTCTCAAAACCAAAGTGTTAGAATTGCCCCACAGTTCACTCAAGGTTTCAATATGAAAATAATTTTCCTTCAGAATTGGCCTAAAGATTTACACTGTTTTTGCTTGAGGACAAGCAAAGGTTCAAGCGTGGGGGAGTTTGATAAGTCTATTTTTAGAGTCTTTTTAATAGTTATTTTATTAAGTCTTTTTAGTATTTTAATTATATTTTTGTTCTATTTTACTGCAAATGTTTACTTTTTATCTTCAGGTCTTATTTTGAAGCAATTTGGGCTGCTTAAAGTCTCAGCAGGTCAGAATTCGACTGGATCTCTCAGAATTCGACCAAGATCTCTCAGAATTCGACCAAGATCTCTCAGAATTCGATAGCATCTGTCTCAGCAGGCCAGATTTCGACTGGATCTCCCAGAATTCGACTGCATCTTCCAGATTTCGACTTCGACTGCTTCTGCTTCCCAGATTTCGACTGTGCCTACTTCTGCTGGCAAGATTTCGACTGTGCCTACTTCTGCTGGCAAGATTTCGACTGTGCCTCAACTCTGCTATCCAGAATTCGACTGAACAGTCAGAATTCGAATTGCCCACTTGCTGATGGATATTTTGCCCACTTGTTGCCCACTTGTTGATGGATATTTTTGATGGCTACCTTGGCCAACTTGATTTGCCACTTTTTCCTCTTTAGGACCATTTTGCCCCTCATATTTTCCTATAAATAGAGGCTTGATCCTCACTTGTACCTAAGCTTGAATTTTGTTAGAAAATCAATGACAAAGGCTCTCTAATTATTCATGACTTCAATTTACTCTTCATGCTTTTTATGATTCTTGTTTATTTACTTTCTTGCCCTTTAAATTCTTGCTATTTATTTTCCAAGTCATTTACTTTCATTGCCCTTTAATTTCTCGCTCTTTACTTTCTCGCTCTTTATTTTTCGCTCTTTACTTTTCCGCTCTTTTATTTTCCTTGTTATTTACTTTTTCGCCCTTTTACTTTCCAAGTCATTTACTTTCTTTGCTATTTAAATTCTCGCTCTTTACTTTCTCGCTCTTTACTTTTCCGCTCTTTTATTTTCCTTGTTATTTACTTTTTTGCCCTTTAAATTTCCAAGTCAAGTAAACTACTGGCAAGTCAAGTAAATTACTGGCAAGTCAAGTAAATTACTGGCAATTTACTTTTCAAGCAATTTACTTTCCTGTCATTTACAATTCCGCTATTTATGATTTCTGCACTTTACCGCTTTCTTTTATTTCTCGCTATTTAACTTTATGTCTTCTTCTTTTATTTTCTTTTCTCTTCTTTTGTCTACAATGATCATGAGTGAGTAGACTTTGCTAAAATATTCCTTCTTTCCAAAAACACTTTCTTTTCAGTTAATCAACTTTGAAAAATTAAATTGGTATTCACTTAGGCTCTCCCTGTGGACCGATACTCTTTTATTACGCGATACGACCCGTGCACTTGCGGGGCTATCAGCGGCTGGCGCGCGGAATGGCAGAAATTGCCCAGTGTGACTTGCGCGTGACGCACGACTGGCGCGCCAATGAGGCGCAAATTGGCAGAATGTTCTGTGACTAAGGTGCATCCTTTTCAAAGTGGAGCCACCGGGACAACTCCAAAATGACACGTGCAAAAATAAAACCGCTCGAGCCAAAATGTTTAAAATTGAATTTGGGCACGCGAATACAAAAGATGGCACGGTAAAATATGCCTAGAATTCGAAGTTTTACCCAAAACACCCCACATGCGCACACAATGGCCATTTCATCGAATAGTTTACATGCAGCAGAATTTCATTTTACACAAAAATCAGCATGATCCCATCATAATTCCTTCCCAACCATCATCAAACATCAAAAACACGAAATTACACAAGACAACATCAACCATTCATCAAACAACATCATAAATTATTCAATTCCTCATCATATTTACGCATACTCACATCAAATTCACAACAACACCAAAAACCCCACAAAACCCATTACATACTCAATTATATTAAATCGAAACGCTCACCCTTACCTCTTAAACGTAGGCTCCGAAGAAGACGATTGAAGGCACCGACGAGTAACTACAGCAACGCAACGAGCAAGGCCTTGAGACTTGCGCAATTCCTCTTCTCCTTCCCTCTTCTCTTCGCGCGCCTCTTCCTTCTTCTCACTCTCTCAATTCGCAAGTCTCTCTCTATTCTCTTCTCTCAATTCTCAAAATGACAACACAAAATCCTAACCCCCTTGACCTAGCCACTTCGCATAGCTTGTGGATCCTGGGCTTGGGCTTTTCACTTAAGCCCAATTTCATTCAAGTGGCGCCTCCTTTTCCTAATACCACCAACATAAAATTAATATAATTTTAATTAATTAAATTATATCCAATAAATTAAAATAAACTCCTAAATACTTAATTAAATAAATTAATTAAATATTTAGGGTGTTACAACTCTCCCCCACTTAGAATTTTTCGCCCTCGAAAACATACCTGATTCAAACAACTCCGGATACGACTCTCGCATCTTATCCTCCAGCTCCCATGTCAGGCTTTCACCAACTGCTCCAAACCAAACAACCTTCACCAGATTGATCTCCTTATTTATAGGCTCACTTAACCAATCATGGGCTTTCTTAGTTTATGACTTAATCATGGGCCTCCACTAACACCTCTAATTCGCCACCACCTATCCACATATACTAACAACTAATTATTTCTAATATTCTATCACATAAAATCCCTAAATAATTATTCCTATCATTTTATTTTATTTTTCTCAAACACCAACCCTAGATAATTAATTAAATAAATTAACTAATTATTTTGGGCTGTTACAATCATAACCATCACAATGATATCACAACATCATCATAAACGTCACATTCAAAAGTGGAAGACATCTCATTTTAAATTGCAAGAACAGTAATAAAACAGGGCAGCGCGCGGCGCGCGACTTACGCGCGAATGTCGCTCGGAACGGCAGAAAATTCCGAGGCTTCGTGCATGGCGCGCGGCTTAGGCGCGGCTGGCGCCTGGAATGGCAGAAATTGCCCAGTGTGACTTGCGCGTGACGCACGACTGGCGCGCCAATGAGGCGCAAATTGGCAGAATGTTCTGTGACTAAGGTGCATCCTTTTCAAAGTGGAGCCACCGGGACAACTCCAAAATGACACGTGCAAAAATAAAACCGCTCGAGCCAAAATGTTTAAAATTGAATTTGGGCACGCGAATACAAAAGATGGCACGGTAAAATATGCCCAGAATTCGAAGTTTTACCCAAAACACCCCACATGCGCACACAATGGCCATTTCATCGAATAGTTTACATGCAGCAGAATTTCTTTTTACACAAAAATCAGCATGATCCCATCATAATTCCTTCCCAACCATCATCAAACATCAAAAGCACGAAATTACACATGACAACATCAACCATTCATCAAACAACATCATAAATTATTCAATTCCTCATCATATTTACGCATACTCACATCAAATTCACAACAACACCAAAAACCCCACAAAACCCATTACATACTCAATTATATTAAGTCGAAACGCTCACCCTTACCTCTTAAACGTAGGCTCCGAAGAAGACGATTGAAGGCACCGACGAGTAACTACAGCAACGCAACGAGCAAGGCCTTGAGACTTGCGCAATTCCTCTTCTCCTTCCCTCTTCTCTTCGCGCGCCTCTTCCTTCTTCTCACTCTCTCAATTCGCAACTCTCTCTCTATTCTCTTCTCTCAATTCTCAAAATGACAACACAAAATCCTAACCCCCTTGACCTAGCCACTTCGCATAGCTGGTGGATCCTGGGCTTGGGCTTTTCACTTAAGCCCAATTTCATTCAAGTGGCGCCTCCTTTTCCTAATACCACCAACATAAAATTAATATAATTTTAATTAATTAAATTATATCCAATAAATTAAAATAAACTCCTAAATACTTAATTAAATAAATTAATTAAATATTTAGGGTGTTACAACTCTCCCCCACTTAGAATTTTTCGCCCTCGAAAACATACCTGATTCAAACAACTCCGGATACGACTCTCGCATCTTATCCTCCAGCTCCCATGTCAGGCTTTCACCAACTGCTCCAAACCAAACAACCTTCACCAGATTGATCTCCTTACCTCGTAAGGTCTTCACCTCACGATCCTCAATTCGTACAGGCATAGTCTCCACTGTGAGATTATCCCGCACCTCCACATCATCCGGTTGAATCACATGAGACGGATCCGCAATATACTTTCGAAGCTGCGACACGTGAAACACGTCGTGCAAGTTCGAAAGATTAGGTGGCAATGCCACCCGATATGCAACACTTCCAACTCTTTCCGTAATCTGATACGGCCCAATGAAATGAGGAGTTAACTTCTTCGATTTCAGCGCACGCCCAACACCAGTCATAGGTGTGACCCTTAGGAACACGTGGTCACCCGCTTCAAATTCTAAATCTTTCCTTCTCTTATCATGGTAGCTCTTCTGTCTACTCTGCGACGCTTTCATTTTCTCCCGGATCACCTTCACATTCTCAGTAGTTTCTCTGACTAGCTCAGGTCCAACTACTAAACTTTCTCCAGTCTCATACCAACACACCGGAGTTCTACACCTCCAACCATACAACGCCTCAAACGGCGCCATCCCTATACTGGAATGATAACTGTTGCTGTAGGTAAACTCAATCAATGGAAGATGAGTATCCCACGCACCTCGCTGCTCTAGAACACATGACCTCAATAGATCTTCCAACGATTGAATCGTCCTCTCTGTCTGCCCATCAGTTTGAGGATGATAAGCTGAACTCAACATCAATTTCAAACCCAACTCCTTCTGCAAACTACTCCAAAAGTACGAAGTGAACCTTGGGTCTCTATCCGACACAATGCACAAAGGAACGCCATGCAGCTTCACAATCACCTGAATATAGATTTCTGCCAATCTCGACACCGGATACTTAATGCCGATAGGAATGAAATGAGCAGACTTCGTCAATCTATCCACAACCACCCAAATCAAATCATGCCCTCTCACCGTATTGGGTAACCCAGTCACGAAATCCATGGAAATACTATCCCACTTCCAATCTGGAACATTCAACGGCTGCATCATCGATCCCCGCAGGCTTCTGATGCTCGACCTTCGATTTCTGACAGGTCAAACATGAATACACAAACTGCGCCACGTCGCGCTTCAACCCAGGCCACCAGAACATCTTTTTCAGATCTTGATACATCTTTGTCGCTCCAGGATGGATACTCAACTTACTTCTGTGGCCTTCCTCGAGAATTGCCTTTCTCATTTCCTCATCTTCGGGAACACAAATTCTTCCACGATATTTCAATACATTTTGCGCATCTATTTCGAAATCCTTATTCTCAGACTGATCAATCCCACCCATCAGATCAACCAATTTCACGTCTAACTTCTGCGCTTCCCGAATACTATCTATAAAATCGTTGCTAATTTTCAACATACCCAACCTGATACTCTGAGGTGTGACTTCACAAACTAAACTCATGTCTCGACGCATAAGCGACCACTTTCCCATTCTGCATAAGCACACCACCCAAACCCATTTTGGAAGCATCACAATAGACCACAAACGGCTCAACCGGATTAGGCAGGGTCAACACTGGAGACGTAGTCAACCTTTTCTTCAACTCATTGAAACTCTCTTCACATCGGTCATCCCAAACAAAAGCCTTACCCTTGCAAGTCAATTGGGTCAACGGCGGAGCCAACTTCGAAAACCCCTCAATGAATCTTCTATAATAACCCGCTAATCCCAGAAAACTCCTTATCTCAGTAACTGACTTCGGGGACTCCCACTGCAACACTGCATCAACCTTAGAAGGATCCACCGCAATCCCATCACTAGAAATCACATGACCGAGAAAACAGACTTCTTTCAACCAAAACTCACACTTGGACAGCTTCGCATATAACTTGCGATCCCTCAGAATTTCCAGCACCAACCTCAGATGTTCCGCATGCTCTTCTTCCGACTTAGAATAAATTAGAATATCATCAATGAAAACCACCACAAACTTGTCCAGATACTCGCGAAAGATTTGGTTCATGTACCCCATGAATACCCCCGGCGCATTCTTCACACCGAAAGGCATTTCGGAATACTCATAATGCCCATATCTTGTCCTAAACGCCGTCTTCTGAATGTCTTCATCTTTCACCTTGATCTGATGATAACCAGACCTTAAATCAATCTTGCTGAATACCTTAGCACCCACTAACTGATCCATCAAGTCATCAATCCTCGGTAACGGATACTTGTTCTTGATTGTAACTTTATTCAACTGACGATAGTCTACACACAACCTCATACTACCATCTTTCTTTTTCACTAGCAACACTGGAGCTCCCCACAATTAAAGCATACCACCTCTTTCTTATCACAACTGGAAGATATGTGCCCCTCTTTCCCACACCGATAACATCTCTTCTTATCCCCGCTTGGGCAATCTGGACTCTTATGACCTGCTCTCCCACACGTGTAACAAGTAATACTGGCTGCAGCATCTCCCCCACTTCGCTTAGACCCACCAACAAACTTCCCTTTGCCCTTACCAGCAGGCACCTCGTATGGCTTACCACGACTCGAGAAGCTCTTTTGCTTTTCTTTCATAACTCTGGAGAAGGCATTACTGTCCTCCTCAAAAATCCGGCAGCTATCAACCAACAGAGAGAACACACGAATTTGTTGATACCCTATGGCTTTCTTAATATCGGCACGCAACCCGTTTTCAAACTTGATGCATTTGGAGAACTCAGCACCCTCTCCATCATAGTGTGGATAAAACTTGGACAGCTCAGTAAATTTTGCAGCATATTCAGTTACAGACATGTTACCTTGTTCTAGCCTCAGAAACTCAACCTCTTTCTTTCCGCGGACATCTTCCGGATAGTATTTCCTCCTGAACTCTCTCTGGAACACAGCCCAAGTAATCTCCTCATTGGCGACCATCAACCTCTGACTAGCCGTCATCCACCAGTCATCAGCCTCTCTCTTCAACATGTGCGTACCATAACGAACCTTCTGAGCGTCGGTACAATCCATAACGCGGAAGATCCGCTCCATCTCTCTCAGCCACTCAAGGGCACCATCAGGGTTATACCCGCCTTCAAAAGTAGGAGGGTTCTCTCGCTGGAACGTAGCCAAACTGCGCGTCCCAGCATCACCAGCACCTGGCATGTTGCCCACAACCCCAGCTATAGCCAGCAAAGCAACAGCAAGTGCAGCATCGTTCCGTCCTACCATTCTATCACTGTAACAGAAAACAGAATTCAGAAACGAGTAAGAAAACTCAAATGCTACTCAACTTGACGACTCGACCACTGGCCGGACAGACCGAACTGCTCTGATACCACTATTGTAACACCCCTTTTCTACCCCATAATTTAGACGTCATTTATCAGAGTAATTTCTTTTTCGCAACTATTAATTTAACTGGTAGAAAAGAAATGCCACATCGTCATTAACAAAACTCGTCAATTTGCACTCATCAAGGTTTGTGCAACAAAAACACCCGTCATGAAAATTAAATTCCAAAAATTACGTCACAGCGGAATAAAACAATAACTCGCTAATACCACTCAAACACGTCTCACATCATCAATATAATCATTAAACAATTAATTAATTAAATAACAACTTCAACCACGCCCCCTAGGTGTCACAGTATCAGAGAGCGACTCGACAGACATCCCAATAGCTATAAAGGAAGGCAACAGGACCTTCACTCGCGGTTACCTGCAGCGTTGCCACAATAGAGCAACATTCCAAGCAGAAGGGGTGAGAATTTCAACAAAACATAATTAAGCATATAATAGAGTAATATGAGCAAACTGTCATACAACATCATCATTATCTTCAATCTCATCGTCACT
Organism: Astragalus membranaceus; assembly: GCA_039519185.1. Classification (NCBI taxonomy): domain Eukaryota; kingdom Viridiplantae; phylum Streptophyta; class Magnoliopsida; order Fabales; family Fabaceae; genus Astragalus; species Astragalus membranaceus. The sequence continues at coordinate 119,290,256 of CM076849.1, forward strand.
AACGCTAACCCAAGTCATAATTTTTACCACAAGTCATAAACATGTATGTGCATGAAAATGCAACCCACGCCTGGGTATATGCATGATGGTACCATACTCGTCATAAATAAGCCACTAGGGGCACATCGTGACTGCTTTACATCAATAAGAGGCCGAAGCCTATTCGTCATAATATGCACATGCTATGAGACACTACGGACACATGTGCAATCACCAAATCACTCACCTGGAGTACTCGTCAACGTCGTCATAAAACACTCGTAGAGTGTACTCATCATAACCATCACAATGATATCACAACATCATCATAAACGTCACATTCAAAATTGGAGTAACAACACCTTTAAATTTTAAGTAACAACACATTAAAAATTTAGAAAAACATCACATTTTTATGCTTAGAAACATCATATTTAAATAAAAAAAAAAAACAACACTTTTTCAAAGTGGAAGACATCTCATTTTAAATTGCAAGAACAGTAGTAAAACAGGGCAGCGCGCGACTTACGCGTTAATGGCGCGCGGAACGGCAGAAAATTCAGAGGCTTCGCGCGTGGCGCGCGGCTTAGGCGCGACTGGCGCGCGGAATGGCAGAAATTGCCCAGTGTGACTTGCGCGTGACGCGCGACTGGCGCGCCAATGAGGCGCAAATTGGCAGAATGTTCTGTGACTAAGGTGCATCCTTTTCAAAGTGGAGCCACCGGGACAACTCCAAAATGACACGTGCAAAAATAAAACTGCTCGAGCCAAAATGTTCAAAATTGAATTTGGGCACGCGAATACAAAAGATGGCACAGTAAAATATGCCCAGAATTCGAAGTTTCACCCAAAACACCCCACATGCGCACAACAACAACACCCACCGAGACAACTCCAAAATGACAGGTGTAAAAATAAAACCACTCGAGCCAAAATGTTTAAAATTGAATTTGGGCACGCGAATGCAAAAGATGGCACGGTAAAATATGCCCAGAATTCAAAGTTTCACCCAAAACACCCCACATGCGCACACAATGGCCATTTCATCGAATAGTTTACATGCAACAGAATTTCTTTTTACACAAAAATCAGCATGATCCCATCATAATTCCTTCCCAACCATCATCAAACATCAAAAGCACGAAATTACACATGACAACATCAACCATTCATCAAACAACATCATAAATTATTCAATTCCTCATCATATTTACGCATACTCACATCAAATTCACAACAACACCAAAAACCCCACAAAACCCATTACATATTCAATTATATTAAATCGAAACGCTCACCCTTACCTCTTAAACGTAGGCTCCGAAGAAGACGATTGAAGGCACCGACGAGTAACTACAGCAACGCAACGAGCAAGGCCTTGAGACTTGCGCAATTCCTCTTCTCCTTCCCTCTTCTCTTCGCGCGCCTCTTCCTTCTTCTCACTCTCTCAATTCGCAACTCTCTCTCTATTCTCTTCTCTCAATTCGCAAAATGACAACACAAAATCCTAACCCCCTTGACCTAGCCACTTCGCATAGCTTGTGGATCCTGGGCTTGGGCTTTTCGCTTAAGCCCAATTTCATTCAAGTGGCGCCTCCTTTTCCTAATACCACCAACATAAAATTAATATAATTTTAATTAATTAAATTATATCCAATATATTAAAATAAACTCCTAAATACTTAATTAAATAAATTAAATATTTAGGGTGTTACAAGCACACCTTTGTGTTGTGCTGTAGCCTAGTTGCTGAAGAGTGGGGACTTTCAAAGCCTCGCCCACCCACTCCTTAAGTTAGAAATGAAAGGATGATAGCCCTATATGTTGATCCATCTTGTGATCTTGTGATATTTCCTAAAATGAATTGATGATTGAAGAAAATATTTGTTTTTTTACTGTGCTTCTTTCCCTTCAGCTTGAGCTGCAGGCAGATATAACACTATCCCAATTTTGGGGTCAACTACTCTGCACTGTCATACTCGATAGACTGCATAGGATCTGACTTTGCAAGAGTATATAACAAAATTGCAGGTAAACTAATATTGCAGAATATGTTTTGATGATGAAAAAGGCAAAGGTAAAGTTGATGGCCAAAGTTGATAAAAGTGACTAAACATCAAAGTCACAATCCAAGACAAACAAGCTCAAGAATTGAAGATTCAAGGTTAAGGGTAGTCCTTAAATATAAGGGTAGTCCTTAGGGTTTGGGTGTGTCTTAGGAAAAAGTGTAAGCTCTTTCAAAGGTCAGCTCGTATGTCAAAATCTCACACACTCACAAGTTTTTCAAAAGTTGCATGCATACTTACGTAAACATACCTATCATCTTTAAAACACAAAAATCGATTTTACCTTGCATATACATCCATTAACATCGATTTTCAGGCCAATCAGAAAAAGAAAGAATCGATTTTCACTTCATGTATTTTCAGTACATAAATCGATTTCTGAGCCAAATCCTTTTAAAGAAAGAATCGATTCCCACTCTTTTGCACTTAACTGAGAATCGATTCCTACATGTCTCAGGAAAGCTGAGAATCGATTCATACATGTTTTCACTAAGTATAGAATCGATTCCTAGCCCTCCATAGTTCTTAAGAATCGATTGTCTCTATTTCTCAAACAAATCAAAATCGATTCCTCACTTAAATGAATCGATTTCTAGATCAAATGCTTTCAACAAAGAATCGATTCCTACACTATTTTTAACGTAAACTTGATTTTTTCATAGCCTATAAATAGGCAGTGCTTCACGTTCATTTTTACACAACAACCCATTTCACGAATCAGAAAACTTTTGAGAAAACTCTTTACGCTTTTACTTTTGCTCGTCACGCACCGCTGGTCCGTCTGAGCTGATCTGTTGTTAAGAGGTAGTTGGGGTTGCATTCTTCAAGTTGTAATATCTGCCTTCATTAGAGGTATTTCTGTCTTTACAATTGTTTATTATTTAATTGTTGTGTTTTGTTCTAGGGAGTGGGGTATCTTTCTAGGATAGCTGTTTGTACTAGGAAGTGGGGTATCTTTCTGGGGCAGCTGATTGTAACAGGGGTGGGGTATCTCTTGTTATTGTTATATTAGATTTGAGGGCTCTCCATAGGTGGGGTATCCTAGGAGGAGAGTGCCTGAGTCTGTAAAGGTTTTCCAAGGCACCTGTAAGCCTTGTTGTTTTGGTTAGTGGAAAATCTCACAAGGGTGTGAGGACTGGACGTTGGTCACTAGGAGGTGACCGAACCAGGATAAATCTCTGCGTGCTTTACTGCTTTCCTGCTTTACTATTATACCGCTTTACTGCTTTATTTTCTAATTCCTTCGCTTCCACTTAACCTGCACGAAATTGATCTAAGTCATTGAAATAGGGGAAAAACGTTTTCGAAAGATCTGAAAAGTTTTAAATCTCAATTCACCCCCCCTCTTGAGACTGAAGCCACTTGGTAAGAAGTGGTATCAAAGCTAGATTCTTGCATAAAGGGCCTAGCAGCTTCAAGAGAAATGGCTTCAGGTTGGTCTACGCAAGAGGGTGCTTCTCTTACCCGTCCTCCGGGATTCAACGGGAAAGATTATGCATATTGGAAAGAAAGAATGAGAATCTTTATTGAAGGGGTAGACTTAGATGTTTGGGATGCTGTGGAAAAAGGACCCTATGTCCCCACGCACATAGTAGATGGTATTCTTACAATTAAAAGTAGAAATGAATGGTCTGATGATGAGAAAAGAAAAGTGCAACATAATTTACGTGCCAAAAATATTATTACTTCTGCTTTAAGTCCTGATGAATTTTTTCGAGTTTCAAACTGTAAATCTGCCCAAGAAATGTGGGATAATCTCCAAGTTACTCATGAGGGTACAAGTGAAGTGAAAAGGGCAAGAACAAATACTCTTATCAGAGAGTACGAACTATTTAGAATGAATACAGGTGAAACAATACCAGAAATGCAGAAAAGGTTCACTCACATAGTGAATCAGTTAAGCTTGTTGGGAAAGTCATTTCCTGCAGAGGATCTAATCAACAAAGTTCTGAGATGTCTGAATAGAGAATGGCAACCCAAGGTTACTGCTATAGCTGAATCAAGAAATTTAGCTACTATGACTCTGGCTACTCTGTTCGGTAAACTTCAAGAGCATGAGCTAGAACTCACCCGTCTAGCTGAGTACGAAAATACAGATAAGAAAAAGAAAAGCTTGGCTCTAAAAGCATCTAGTTCTAGTCGGTTTGATGATAGTGACAACTCAGATGATGAAATTGATGAAAGTGAAGAGAATATGGCTCTTATGGTTCGGAAGTTCAAAAGGTTCATGAAAGGCAACAACTATCCAAGGAAGAACTTCAAATCAAAAAGGTTCTCTAGCAAAGAAAGTTCATCCGGTCCTCCTATTTGCTATGAATGCGGGAAACCCGGGCACATGAAAGTCGAATGTCCTAATCTACAGAAAAAGGACTCCAAATTTGAAAAGAAGGCATTCAGGGATAACAAAGGTAGAAAAGCCTACATCGCATGGGAAGACAACTGCATGGACTCATCAGATGAATCAGAGGATGAAGAAGCTCAAGTTGCATTAATGGCTGATCATGAAAGCGAGAATGAAAACGAGGTAATATCTAACCCTGACTCTTTACAAAATGCATATGATGATTTATATGAAGCTTTCACTGAATTGCATGATGATTCTATGAAATTAGCTAAGGCATTAAGTAAATCATAGAAAACCATTCCTAATCTTCAAGATGAAGTTAATGCTTTAACTAAAGAAAAATTAGAGCTTAGGAAAGAAAATGATGATCTTGTCTATTTCAAAGAAAATTATGCATGTGATAAATGTGTAGAACATGAAAAGAAAATCAATGAGCTTGAATGTACAATAGGCAAAATGTCCAAATTACAACATGTGCATCCTAGGATTCAGAGAAATAATTTTGGGAAAAGCAATATGCATCATAGACCTAAGTTTTCCACTAAACCTTATATTAGATGTTACTATTGTGATAAACCTGGACATACAGCTTCTGTTTGCAGGGCAAGAGGTAAACAAATTATGAAAAAGGTATGGGTTCCCAAAAGGACCATACCAAACACTAACCCATAAGGACCCAAAGAGATTTGGGTACCTAAAACCTTGTTCTGAATCAATGCAGGTATGCTTCAAGGTACGGGGGTCAGATTGGTACCTTGACAGCGGATGCTCAAAGCACATGACTGGAGATATCACAAAGTTCCTAACTCTTACCCCCAGATCAAGCGGTCATGTGACTTATGGTGACAATAACAGAGGAAGAATCCTTGGTGAAGGTAAAGTTGGTAAAGATTTATCTACTGCTATTGATAATGTGCTCTATGTTGAAGGTCTTAAACATAATTTATTAAGCATTAGCCAACTTTGTGATAAAGGAAATAGGGTAATATTTGACTCAGGTTCATGCATCATTGAGGATAAACAAAGTAAACAAGTTAGAATGATAGGAAATAGAGTAGAAAACATATACATGATGAGTTTAGATAGTGTTTCATATAATGCATGTTGTCTCATTAGTAAGGAAGAAAATTCTTGGTTATGGCATCGTAGGACAGCTCATATTCATATGGATCATCTTAACAAGTTAGTTTCTAAAGATCTAGTTAATGGTCTGCCTAATATCAAGTTTGAAAAGGATAAACTGTGTAATGCATGCCAAAAGGGTAAACAGGTAAAAGTGTCCTTTAAATCAAAGAATATTGTGTCTACTAACAAACCTTTGCAGCTGTTACACATGGATCTATTTGGTCCCTCAAGGACAAAAAGTTATGGTGGAAATTACTATGCTCTAGTTATAGTAGATGATTATTCAAGGTATACCTGGACCCTCTTTCTGGCAAATAAGAGCGAAGCTTTTGGAGCATTCAAAAAGCTTGCTCGCAGCATTCAAAATGAGAAAGAATTGAAGATCATCTCAATTCGATCTGATTACGGTGGAGAATTTGAAAATGAAAAATTTGAGATTCTATGTGAAGAACTTGGTATAAATCACAACTTCTCAGCACCTAGAACTCCTCAACAAAATGGAGTTGTTGAAAGGAAAAATCGATCATTGGAAGAACTTGCCAGAACAATGCTAAATGATCACGACATCCCAAAATACTTTTGGGCGGATGCTGTAAGTACTGCTTGTTATGTTATGAATAGAGTTTTGATTAGGCCTATTCTAAAGAAAACCCCCTATGAACTTTACAAGGGGAGAAAACCAAATATTTCACACCTTTGGTTGCAAATGTTTTGTATTGAATAATGGAAAGGATAACCTAGGTAAATTCGATGCTTAAGCTGATGAAGGAATTTTTCTTGGTTACTCTTTATCTAGCAAGGCCTTTAGAGTTTTCAATAAAAGAAATAAGGTAATTGAGGAATCTGTACATGTTACATTTGATGAAACTAACCCCAAAAAGCTGGGAAAGGTTATTGATGATATTGCAGATGAACCTGAAGAGTTACAAATAGGTGAGAAGAAGAAAGATAAAGAAGAAGAAACAAAAACCACCTCTCAAGAGAAAACAGAAGAAGGATCAAGCAGTGAACTTCCCAAGGAATGGAGAATCCCAAGGGACCACTCGCTTGAAAATGTCATAGGTGATGTAACTAAAGGGGTAACTACTCGTAACTCTCTTAGAAATGCATGTAATCATATGGCTTTCGTATCTCAAATTGAACCTAGAAATATAGATGAAGCCGTAGTTGATGAACATTGGACTATTGCTATGCAAGAAGAGTTAAATCAGTTTGAAAGAAACGAAGTGTGGGATCTAGTTCCTAGACCTGATAAACATCAGATAATAGGCACAAAAATGGGTGTTTAAAAACAAGCTAGACGAATCAGGTATAATAATTAGGAACAAAGCTAGACTAGTTGCTAAAGGTTATAATCAAGAAGGAATAGACTATGATGAAACATATGCTCCTGTAGCTAGATTAGAAGCTATTCGCATGCTACTTGCTTTTGCATCAATCATGGATTTTAAATTGTATCAAATGGATGTTAAGAGCGCTTTCTTAAATGGTTTTATCCAAGAAGAAGTATATGTTGAACAACCACCTGGCTTTGAAAATTTTGAAAAACCAGACCATGTTTTTAAACTCAAAAAGGCTCTATATGGTCTGAAGCAAGCTCCCAGAGCTTGGTACGAAAGATTGAGCAAATTCCTACTCAATCATGATTTTCAGGTAAACTAATATTGCAGAATATGTTTTGATGATGAAAAAGGCAAAGGTAAAGTTGATGGCCAAAGTTGATAAAAGTGACTAAACATCAAAGTCACAATCCAAGACAAACAAGCTCAAGAATTGAAGATTCAAGGTTAAGGGTAGTCCTTAAATATAAGGGTAGTCCTTAGGGTTTGGGTGTGTCTTAGGAAAAAGTGTAAGCTCTTTCAAAGGTCAGCTCGTATGTCAAAATCTCACACACTCACAAGTTTTTCAAAAGTTGCATGCATACTTACGTAAACATACCTATCATCTTTAAAACACAAAAATTGATTTTACCTTGCATATACATCCATTAAAATCGATTTTCAGGCCAATCAGAAAAAGAAAGAATCGATTTTCACTTCATGTATTTTCAGTACATAAATCGATTTCTGAGCCAAATCCTTTTAAAGAAAGAGTCGATTCCCACTCTTTTGCACTTAACTGAGAATCGATTCCTACATGTCTCAGGCAAGCTGAGAATCGATTCATACATGTTTTCACTAAGTATAGAATCGATTCCTAGCCCTCCATAGTTCTTAAGAATCGATTGTCTTTATTTCTCAAACAAATCAAAATCGATTCCTCACTTAAATGAATCGATTTCTAGATCAAATGCTTTCAACAAAGAATCGATTCCTACACTATTTTTAACGTAAACTTGATTTTTTCATAGCCTATAAATAGGCAGTGCTTCACGTTCATTTTTACACAACAACCCATTTCACGAATCTGAAAACTTTTGAGAAAACTCTTTACGCTTTTACTTTTGCTCGTCACGCACCGCTGGTCCGTCTGAGCTGATCTGTTGCTAAGAGTTAGTTGGGATTGCATTCTTCAAGTTGTAATGTCTGCCTTCATTAGAGGTATTTCTGTCTTTACAATTGTTTTTTATTTAATTGTTGTGTTTTGTTCTAGGGAGTGGGGTATCTCTCTAGGATAGCTGTTTGTACTAGGAAGTGGGGTATCTTTCTGGGGCAGCTGATTGTAACAGGGGTGGGGTATCTCTTGTTATTGTTATATTATATTTGAGGGCTCTCCATAGGTGGGGTATCCTAGGAGGAGAGTGCCTGAGTCTGTAAAGGTTTTCCAAGGCACCTGTAAGCCTTGTTGTTTTGGTTAGTGGAAAATCTCACAAGGGTGTGAGGACTGGACGTAGGTCACTAGGAGGTGACCGAACCAGGATAAATCTCTGCGTGCTTTACTGCTTTCCTGCTTTACTATTATACCGCTTTGCTGCTTTATATTCTAATTCCTTCGCTTCCACTTAACCTGCGCGAAATTGATCTAAGTCATTGAAATAGGGGAAAAACGTTTTCGAAAGATCTGAAAAGTTTTAAATCTCAATTCACCCCCCCTCTTGAGACTGAAGCCACTTGGTAACACAAAGGAATCTGGATGGCTAAATGTGCTGGCATAGAGCCTTGTACACTTGAGAACTTTGGTTATGTTTGATCCACTAATTGACCCCACCTAATGGTACATTAATTTGTTTATGATAAAAGTTTGTGTAGTATCTAATGTCCTATTATTCAAGATTTAAGTTATACATCCATTTAAGTTTTGGTATGATTATCTGTACCAGAAATATCTACAACTGACAAAAATTTGAACAAAGAATTAGGAATGGATAGTTCTTTGGTTGTTTCCTTGTATACTGAAATTGACGTTGTACAATTCAGGGGAAGCCCCAAATAAAGTTTTTTGTTTTTTAAAAAAAGGAACATTTAAAGTCGGGCGCAACTAACGTCCAACTTTAAAAGGTTTTCCACTAGTGAACACATCAAAGTCAATCAACAACAATCGACATCTAATTAACACAACTTCACCAATATCACCAAGTGGTCTTAGACCCATCACCTTAGCCCATGAAATAGGCACATCACCTGTTACATCATCACCGATAACACCAACAATCACCGACACCAAAACACCAATAGATTTACAACAAACAGCAACGCTTATTTTATAGTGACAGCAACACCATTTTTACAGCAACAGCACTTTTATTTTACAGTGACAGCAACACCTTTTTTACAGCAACGGCACATTTATTTTACAGTGACAACAACACCATTTTTTTGACAGCAACAACACACTTAATTTACAGTGACAGCAACCCAATTTTAAGAAAAACAGCAAACATTGTTCACTGTGACAACAACACCAATTTTAAGAAAACCAGCAAACATTGTTCACTGTGACAGCAATACCAATTTTAAGAAAAACAGCAAACATTGTTCACTGTGACAGCAACACCAATTTTAAGAAAAACAGCAAACATTGTTCACTGTGACAGCAACACCAATTTTAAGAAAAACAGCAACAATTGTTCATTGTGGCAGCAACACCAATTTTCAGAAAAACAGCAACAATTGTACATTGTGGCAGCAACACCAAATTTCAGAAAAACAGCAACAATAGACTTGTGGCAGCAACACCAAATTTCAGAAAAACAGCAACAATTGTTCATTGTGGCAGCAACACCAATTTTCAGAAAAATAGCAACAATAGACTTGTGGCAGCAACACCAATTTTCAGGAAAACTGCAACAATAGACTTGTGGCAGCAACACCAATTTTCAGAAAAATAGCAACAATAGACTTGTGGCAGCAACACCAGTTTTCAAAAAAACAGCAACAATAGACTTGGCGCCCAGCAACAGGGCGCTTGAGACAGCAACAACAACATCAGGCTTGGCGCCCAGCAACAGGGCGCCTGAGATAGCAACAACAATGGGCGCCTAGGGCGCCAGTTTTAGCAATAGGAACAACACTGAGACACTACTAGGCGCCTAGGGCGCCAACTCCAGCAACCAAGACAACATCACTGGGCGCCTAGGGCGCAACTTCCAGCAACATCAACAACCAGACAACATGACTGGGCGCCCCGTAATACCCTAATTTTGTCCTATCCAAAAATAAGAAATTTTATTTATTTTTAATAAAAATAATATTCATTCTTATGTTCATGTCATGTATTATTTTATTTTAGTTTGCTACAAGTTTTAATTTTTGAAAAAAATAATAATAATTAGAAGTATCAAAACAAAATAAGCAAAAGAGGAAATGGGGGGGTCTGTTAAAAAATATATAAAGTGCAATCAGGATTGGGCCATCAAAAACCCAACCCAACAAAAAGGGCCAGCCCAATTCGCATAACCCATATCCTAACCCTAATCCAACCCATGACCCATAACCCAACTCACCAAAACCCTAATTTCCCTCCTCTCCTAACCCTAATTCGACCCCACCCCCTTTTACCCCAAAAAATGTCCACATTCACTCTCCCCCTAGCCCTAAAAAATGTCCACATTCATCCCCAAACCCTAGCCTAGAAATCCGCCCCCATTCCCTCTTTTCCCTCCTTGGAACTCACAATCCCACTTCCACACACTTCCCACTTCCCCACATCTCCTTTCCCCATACACTCCACCCTTCCCTTTCTCCTCCCCAACGGCTCTCTCCCTTTCCCACGCCTCTCTTTCTCTCTCCCTCACACATCACTCAACTCACTCTCTCTCACACACTTCCCCTTCCAAACCCTAAAAAATTCGGCACTCAACCCTCTCTCTCCTCTCCCTCACGCATCCCTCACACTCTCCTATCATACTCACTCTCATCTTTTCACTTCACACACTCAATTCTCTTTCTCTCTCTCTCATACGCTCCCACACTCCATCAAAGAAAAGAAAAAAAGCAAACATCACCTCCACCTCTCTTCCCTAGCTGTCCACCCTCCTTTCTCTTCCTTTCATGCTTCCTTTCACCACCACTCACGAAATCACCATTTTTGGTGCCCCCCTTTCTCTCCTCTCTCACGAAATCGCCATCTTTGGGCATCACCACACAAGAGGCCGTTGGTCCCTCCAAAGCTCACGGATTCATCCAAGGAAACGTGTTTTCCATTTCGTTTTTCTCAAGGATAGCACGCAAACGGATCTATACACAAGGCTTGGTGGAAAAAACCGAAAAACAAAGCACACAACTACGAGATCGAGTTTTGGTATAAATAGGAGTTACGGTTTTGAGGCAAGGGGGACGATTTTTGAGAGAGGAGAGTGTAAAGGGTCGAAGTCTTGAAGGATTCAGGAGCAAGAAGAAGCAAAAGCGGATCTGGAGAAGTTTCAGTGGGAGAGAGTTTTTCGTTCTTCTTTTTTTCCTTAAAATTTTCATAGTTTTTTTTATTATCCTGTTGTTGTTGGGAGATCTGGAAAACTAGGTTCACTGTAAAAGAACATTTGGTAACGTTTTTATCTCATCTCTATTCTTCTGCAAATATTTATTTGATGTTGCCCAAAACCTTGCTACTGTCCATGTTTCAGATTGTTCATACATTTTGTTAAAACATGTAGGTTGCTATTACTCATGTAATGTTTTTTCTTCCATATGCACATGATGTTTTTGTTCTTCTTTTTTTTGTTTGTTAAAAACTCATAGTTACAGTAGAGATTAAAATGATCCTAATATGTTATGTTTGTTACTTTTTGAAATCACCCATTTAAATCTTCACTATTATCCTTTCCTTTTGAATGCATCGATGGGTTGAAAATGTAGCAAAAATATCTTTCCAATAATGTAGCTATTATGTAGGTTTGGGTCAAAAATTAATACTAGCCATCTGAGCAATAGGTTTTTTTAAAACAAAGATTAATTCATTTTTTAGTAATCAAGTAATTCCTTTTCTTTTTAAACAGTGATGACAATGATCTATTTATTTATTTATTCTATTAAAAAAAAGGATACAAAGTGCTAATCATGCTAATGATATTTTGTCCATGAAAAATGTTAATAATATAGTCATTAACCATGAAGCTCATGTTCTTTTTCTTAATAATACAATCTTCTTTTTTTTTAAAAAAAAAAAAACATCAGACTGCTACTTGCACCCCTGTGTTTCTAATGACACCACCTCTGTTTCTTTTAAATTTTCAGACTGCTATTTACACCCCCCAGATTCAGGCATAGGCCCCTTTTGTCACTTAAGCCCAGTTTCGATAACTGGGCCCTCCCATGCGAACTGGGCTTCTTTATTTTCCCACACCCCTAATTTTGATAACTTAACCCCTTTGAAAGAGCCCAGCATTTACACAGCCCATTGGAACAATTTCCTGATCTCTGCACCCCCCCTTTTTTTAAATGCAACCATGCTCGCTGTTTACACCCCATTTTTAATACAACCCTCCTTTTATTTGCACCCCCATTTTACTATTGCATCCACTGTTTCTCCTTAAAAAAAATATATTTCCTTTCCCTAAATAAATATTTTCTGACATCGAAAACAAATATTTTCAAACGTCGAAATCAACGAAAACACTTTTCAAAAACAAATCTTTTCAAAACGTCGAAATCAAAATTAATCATCACTAATGGTCACTCGCGCCGTTGCCGTTTGATTGTGGGTGATGATTTCATTCCTGTGGGAGCTAGTAGTGTGGCCACTCTAAACCGTTGTTGTTTGGTCCTCACAAACGCTCTCCTTCAATTGTGAAAACCTTTTCAATGCTCAAAATAAAAACCAATTATCATTAATCATCACTCGCGCCGTTGCCGTTTGGACGTTAATGATAATTCATTTTCATAAGAGTTAGTAGTGCGACCACTCTAAACCATTGTTGTTTGGTCACTGCGAACGCTCAACCCCTTTGCGAAAAACTCCAAAAAGATTAAAAAAACAAAACCTTTTCAAAAAAAACCAGAACTACGTAGCTTTGAATTCTCCATCGCACCGGGAGATACGTAGGAGCGGATATTCTCCGTCAAGCACAATAAACTAAAAACATTTTTTTTTCTTTTAAAAAAAAAACAAACACTTTTGCCAAAAATAAAAATTTTCATTAAGTCTTTTCATTCTCTTTTCGAAAAAGGGGCAAATTTAAGTATTTTCCAAATTAGCATTTAAAACCACACATTTAATTAAAGGTTCCCTTTCGGTAGAAAGGAGGCGTGGGGTGCTAAAACCTTCCCCATGCCTAACCGACCCCCGAACCCAAATCTTTCGGTTTTCCAAAAGGCCATCCGCTTTCCAAAAGGTTTTTCTTCAATATTTTCCTTATAAAAAAAATATTGGTGGCGACTTCATTGATTTTCAAAAAGTTGTAAACGAAGAAAGGTTCCCTCAGGGACTTCTTCGGGCGCAACAGCTGGCGACTTCACTGGGGACTTTTCTTTTTTTAAGAGGGTCAAGCCTAACTAATTAAGATGTGTGGTTGAATGTATTGTTGATTTGACTGATACCTTGTTTGCCATCATTCTTTTTCCTTTCTTTCTTATCATTAATTGTAGGCATACGCATTTGTCTTCTTCTGTGTTTGTTCCCTATCTCCTTTTCTTTTATTGCTTATGCTCATGCATTTCTCCCCAATTCTATCCGGATCCCCTCTTTTTTTTGGCTCCCTTTCTTGAGGTAAGCAAAGCACTTGATTATTGTTGAAACCCTAGGCTAGCTTATTTGATATTGAACCCTAGTGTAGGCAACATGTTATCGCTTGCTATTGTCTGGACTGTTCTGAGTTTTCCTTCGCAGGTGGGGATATATGTGGGTAGTTTTAAGTGGTACGCCCTTACCACACACACTCACCCCATTATGATTATGTGCTTGGAGAGAGGCCTAAAACCCAAGGTCTGAAAAAACACCTAGGAGAGTGGAAACGAGTAGTGACTGCCAATTGGACCGATGTCCTTCTGCTCTCACGAAAGTTTCAGCCAGAGTATGCTCTTTTATGGTACCTCACACCAGATGGCATTCCATCGTTGTGGGTGTTATCATGAGAGAGATTTAGCTCCGGTAGCCTTTGCGAGGGAGTGAATAGAGCCACATGGGAGGATTACCCTTTAAATTGCCCTCGATCGTAGGTCTCACCTCTTTTTAGGTCACAAGGGCTTTCCAAATTGTGTACTGCATTGTAAACTAGGCACGTTTTCAAAAAGAAAAGGATATTTTTCGAAAAAAGAGAAAGTAGAGAAAGAGTTGCCGTTGTAACCTTTCTTTCGCCGGTCTGTACGAAGTGACTTATGAACCACTTTATTTTAAAAAAAAAAAGAGGGGGCGAAAGAGTTACCGTTGTAGCCTTTCTCATACCGGTCCATATGAAATAACGTACGACCCGCATTTTCAAAAAGAAAAAAACTTGAATCACTGCCAATAAGGACTGGTCTCTGAGTTACATAGACATAGAACATCATCATCATTTACACACATCCTTTGCATAAAACATACATTTTCAATAGTTTTCGCATGCATCTTTGCACTTCATCATGGTTTGCTTGCCGAGAACCCCATGTAATGAGAAATTTTTGTCATAGATACGGCATGGAATCTAGAAGGGAAACGGTGTATACTCCAAGGTACCCCGTTGTAAACAAGGTAGATGTGACTAGTCTGAAAAAATGTGTTGACCTAATGGGACCTATCGAAAGGGGATCGTTTGACAATGCTTATGGGAACCTCCGGAAGTTGTTGTTGCTAGAGGTGCAGACTGAGGCTATCGTGGCTTTGAGTAGATTTTATGACCCAGAAATCAGGTGCTTTCTTTTCAAAAATTTTCAAATGGCCCCCACATTGGAGGAATATCAGCAGATTTTAGGTTTCACTCAGACAGAAGCTGTCCCCTACCGGTATCAAGAGCAGTACTACACAGATGAGGGGTTCGCTACATTATTGCAAGTGAGTGTAGAGGATCTGAAACTCCAAAAGCAGAAGAGAAACAATGTGATAGGTTTCCCGCAGAGCTACCTTGAAGGTTTAATGGGAGCCTATGCTAGAAGTAAAAATTGTGGATGTGACCGTTATTGGTATTTTCCTAGCTTTTTAGAATAGGAAGAGTCCCATTAATCCAATTCCCGCCATCCTTGCTGACACTTATTCTGCTTTCACTCATCATTGTGACTTGAGAAGGAAGAAAATCTCTTGCTCTTCTCACCTGTTATATGCGTGGCTTCTCATTCATGCCTTCACCAACCCAACACGAGTGGAAAAGTTGATTGGCTACGCTGTAACTTGTGAGGTGAAAGCTATGAGTATTCAAGAGTGGATCCAGTTTCTAGGGGGTCTAGATGAGCACTCGATCCGTTGGTATCTCTCATCTTGCTGGGAAGATAGGCCTAAGGTAGTCTTCCGTTGTGGTGGTTTTCAAAATGTCCCGCTGATGGGCACAAAGGGATGCATCAACTACAACCCGTCCCTGACTCTGAGGCAATTGGGGTATCCGATGAGGAATTCGCCTACTGAAGAGATGATATTCCCGCTTTACATCTTTGAAGGAGGACCAAAAGATGACAGTTTGCTTAGAAAGGTCTTGCAAGCCTGGAATACGGTGGTTCGCATGGGAAAAGTAGAGCTTGCTCAGAGGACTAGTGGTATCACCTTCGCTCAGTGGCTCGGAAAAAGAATCCAGAATGTTCAACTGCCCTACCAAAAAGAGTTGCAAGTCGAGAGGGAAGTAGTAGACGCTAGTGTCCCTGTTGTCGAAGAATTAGGCGAGGTTAAGTTGGCTCTGATGAAGGCAGAGGAAGAGAAGAAATCTTTGCAAGCCGAGATAGAGAAGATGGCTCTGAAGAACAAAAGGTTGAAAGAAGAAAATGCCCTGAAGTCTGCTACCATTGAGAAGTTCAGTCAGAAACTAAAAGGGGAAGAGGAGAGCAAGTTAGAATTTCAAAGGTATCTGCAAGGAGCCAGGGAGGAAATCAAGAGGCGAAGCTTGAAAGAGAAGAAGGCCCTGGAAGAAGCCAATCAGTGGAAAGAATTGTGGGATGAAGCAAAAATGGAAGAGAGAGCTGCGAAAAGCTTGCTTGCCAAGTCAAAAAGGGAATCCCGCATGTTACAAGCTGAATGGGAGAGTAAGTTAGACAGTGTTGTGCAAGAGAGAGACTCATTTGAGGACATCCTCAGAGAATATCAGCGGGCCCTAAAAGCAGAGCAAGAGGATTCTGATGAGTTGAAGGAGCGCCTTTGTCACATCAGCGATGCGTACCGGCAAGTGAGGGATGAAAGTCAATATTGGGAACATCGCTATGTTGAGCTGCTCGGTAGGATTGAAGAGCAGGCAGTCATCATTGAGCTGAGGGACGAAGTTCAACACTGGAAGGATAGGTTCTCCAAGCTATCAGAATTGATCAACCAGGCTCTTGCGGATATGCCCAGGAAATTAAGAAAAGCCGAAACTGAGATGTATCCCCTCAACACCCCGCTTGAGGTGTACAAATTTGTGGAGTATTGCAGAGCCCTAGTTGAGGAAGCCAAAGGAAAAGCCGGAAGTACCTCTGCCAACAACAAAAGGAAAAGGAGTGGAAATGTCAAAGCTCTTTGTATTTGAGCTCCTTTATTGTAATTTTCCATTTTGTTTTATTGTACCTTTCCTTTTTCAATCATTGTATCGGAATGTCGTACTCAGATTTTGAAGTATTTTGTTTAAATACACCCGTTTCGCTTCCAGATTCCAATTTCAGTATGATCCAAAGAAAGTGATATAACAAAAATAATCAAAGATTTACCTGCGTATCTATGACAAGACATAATACGCTGCGATTCTCGGCAAGAAAAACTAAACACGCATTCATTCGCATTGCATTCATTTATTCGTTCTTGTGTTCATAAGCGTGTTCCGTCAACAGAAAATTAGGCACGCTGGTTAATCATCGCTATTGGACGCGTTTGCAAGCAAGAAGCATGGAAAACAATCAAGCCAACCATGATCAGAACGATCCGCAGTCACATCAGGATGACGGAATTCCAGGACGTTCGGATCCTAATGATCAGGGTCAGCATGGTCAGAATCAGGGGAATCAAGTCATTCAAGCTGAGATAGAAGTCCTAAAGGCTCAAATGGCGGAGGTCATAAGAGTGCTAAGTGCCTTAAGAGATGTTGGCACAACTGAAGCTGCTGTCGCTGGGACGAACAATCCTCCTCCCCTTCCTGGGTCTGGGATCTCTCAAACCCTTAAAGCTGCGCAATGGCCTCCCTATGGTCTCCCACTGGGCTATACGCCTCCTGCTGCTGATGCAAACCCTGGAAGAGATCCTTCGAGAACCACGGGGCACGCTCAGCCTAATGCAATTGTGAATGAAGTTGGAACAGGGACGCATCAAGCCCAGATTCAGATCCCAATTCCTGTCATTGCTCCAGGAACTCCGGCGGGTTTCAATTCACCAATAATGGTTCATCCACACGTACAGGGCCCAGTCCCTCAGAATATTGCTCACCGACACATGACCCCGGTCGTGGCATCGAGGAATAACCCTCACTATGGTGCCGGCGGTTTCCCACAGAATTACCCTGCCGAAGCTAGAAGTCAGTATCAGATGCTGGAAGAAAGGTTAAGAGCTGTTGAAGGGGCAGGTTCCCGAGCCAGGAGTGCCCATGAGTTGTGCTTGGTTCCTGATCTAGTCCTGCCGCCCAAGTTCAAAGCGCCAACTTTTGACAAATACAGAGGGACAACTTGCCCAGTCAGCCATGTGACAATGTACTGCCGAAAGATGACTGCCTACGCCCGTGATGATAACTTAATGATGCATTGCTTCCAAGAAAGTTTAGCCGGAGCTCCCCTTGACTGGTACATGCAGTTAGAGCCAACTAATATCCGTTGCTGGAAAGACATGGCGGATGCCTTCATGCGTCAATACCAGTATAACAATGATTTGGCTCCAGACAGAACTCAGCTACAATGCATGTCTAAGAGGGATAACGAGTCGTTCAAAGAGTATGCTCAGAGATGGCGGAACCTTGCGGCTCAAGTAAAACCCCCTCTGCTGGACAAAGAAATGGTCCACATGTTTATGGAAACCCTTCCTGCGGTGTATTATGATAGGTTGGTTGGCAGCGTAGCCTCAAACTTCTCTGAGATGGTGGTCACAGGGGAAAGAGTAGAGAATGGTATGCGGAGCGGAAGAATAGCTCAGGGCCCGACACCTCCTGCCGGTCAAAAATGGCCATTTTTTGGGTCTCATAAGAAGAAAGAAGGTGAAACTAATGCAGTCATCGGAGCCAGTGGTCCGTCGCACAGCAATCCACCGCAAGCTATTTCGGTTCCTCCTCAGGCACCACTGGCACAGCCTTTTCAATCAAATTATCAGCACCGGAACTATAATGAAAGGAATCCTGTTGTCTTTGATCCCATTCCCATGTCCTACACGGACTTGTTTAATTATCTCATCACCAACAAAATAATCAGTACTCGTCAAATGAAGCCATATCAGCCTCCCTATCCCAGAGGGTACAACGCGAATGCCACCTGCGCCTTTCATTCTGGGGCAGTAGGTCATGTGGTGGAGGATTGTAAAGCATTCAAATATGTGGTGCAAGAATTACTTGATAAGAAAAGCATATCATTTCAACAACCCAATGTAGCCACCAATCCGTTGCCAGGGCATGGAGGATCTGCTATTAATGCCGTTGACCATCAGGGGGGTCAGTGTTTGGTTAGAAAAGTTGATTGCATTCAGATGCCTTTGAATTTTATCCATGCTGAATTATGCCGTTTTGGTGTCATCAAGGAAGGTTGTGCTAGGAAAGACGCCTGTGATAATCCTCGCTGCATCGGGGCATGTGAAGGCTTTAAACCAATTCTCCAAGATCTCTTAGACAGACACCTGGTCCAAGTGGGAATCCAGGAGAAAGAAGAAAGTATATTTACCTTGGAATCAGGCAATGGAGGCTTCAGGAGACCGATTGAGATTCCTTGCAATCTGAATTCCAGCCTAGCTGTGACGAGACCCTCGACTGTTGTTATTCCAGTACCTGCTGCTACCCCCAGTGGGGAGACTAGGATGACTCCATGGAGCTGCAACGTGCAAATGCAAGCGGAGGTCCCTAAAGGCACTTTGGATATAACAAACATTGCTGGAGGTAGTTGTATCACAAGGAGTGGAAGGTTGTATACTCCTGAAAACCTTAGAAGAGAGCAATCCAAGGGAAATGAAGAAAGGGCCCGTAAGGGAAAAGACAAGGAAGCTGTAGAAGTCAGGTATGTGTCGGACAAAGAAGCTCAAGAATTCCTGAGAGTAATGAGACAGAGTGAATATCGGGTGGTAGACCAGCTGAATCAAACTCCATCCAAGATCTCAATGCTCTCTTTGCTGCTCAGTTCAGAGGCACATCGTGCTGCACTGCTAAAGGTCCTGAATGAAGCTCACGTCTCCCATGACATTACAGTAAACCAGCTTGATGGTATTGTTGGCAGCATTGTAGCCTCTAATTACTTGACCTTCTCAGACACTGAGCTGCCTCCGGCAGGAAAAAGTCATAATCAAGCTCTTCACATCTCAGTCAAATGTGGGGACTGTTGCGCCCGAAAAAGTCCCTGAGGGAATCTTTCTTCGTTTACAACTTTTTGAAAATGAAGTCGCCACCAATATTTTTTTATAAGGAAAATATTGAAGAAAAACCTTTTGGAAAGCGGATGGCCTTTTGGAAAACCGGAAGATTTGGGTTCGGCGGTCGGTTAGGCACGGGGAAGGTTTTAGCACCCCACGCCTCCTTTCTACCGAAAGGGAACCTTTAATTAAATGTGTGGTTTTAAATGCTAATTTGGAAAATGCTTAAATTTGCCCCTTTTTCGAAAAGAGAATGAAAAGACTTAATGAAAATTTTTATTTTTGGCAAAAGTGTTTGTTTTTTTTAAGGGAAAAAAAAAATGTTTTTAGTTTATTGTGCTTGACGGAGAATATCCGCTCCTACGTATCTCCCGGTGCGATGGAGAATTCAAAGCTACGTAGTTCTGGTTTTTTTGAAAAGGTTTTGTTTTTTAATCTTTTTGGAGTTTTTCGCAAAGGGGTTGAGCGTTCGCAGTGACCAAACAACAATGGTTTAGAGTGGTCGCACTACTAACTCTTATGAAAATGAATTATCATTAATGTCCAAACGGCAACGGCGCGAGTGATGATTAATGATAATCGGTTTTTATTTTCAGCATTGAAAAGGTTTTCACAATTGAAGGAGAGCGTTTGTGAGAACCAAACAACAACGGTTTAGAGTGGCCACACTACTAGCTCCCACAGGAATGAAATCATCACCCGCAATCAAACTACAACGGCGCGAGTGATCATTAGTGATGATTAATTTCGATTTCGACGTTTGAAAAGATTTGTTTTTGAAGAGTGTTTTCGTTGATTTCGACGTTTGAAAATATTTGTTTTCTACGTCAGAAAATATTTATTTAGGGAAAGGAAATATATTTTTTAAAAGGAGAAACAGTGGATGCAATAGTAAAATGGGGGGTGCAAATAAAAGGAGGGCTGTATTATTAAAAATGGGGTGTAAACAAAGAGAAGGGTTGCGTTTTAAAATAGGGGGTGCAGAAATTAGGAAATTATTCAAATGGGCTGTGTAAATGCTGGGCTCTTTCAAAAGGGGTTAAATTATCAAAATTAGGGGTGTGGGAAAAAAGGAAAGCCCAGTTCGCATGGGAAGGCCCAGTTAGCGAAACTGGGCTTAAGTGACAAAAAGGGCCTTATGCTTGAGCCTGGGGGGGTGTAAATAGCAGTTTACTTGTTTTTTTGAAAAGTTTTATTTACCACTCCTTTTTTACTAAGGAAAAGTTTTTCTGTTTTTTTTTCTTTTGAGATTCTTTTGTTATTATTTTTGGTTGAGATAATTTTGGTTAAATAAAAAAAAGGATAAATAGATAAATAAAAGAAAAAAACATAAAAATCAGTTTACTTATTTATTTAATAGAAAAAAATCTTTTCTGCCCCCCCTTTTTTACTAAGGGAAAGTTTTTGTTCTCTTTTTTTCTTTTGTTAATTTTTGATTAAAATAAAAACGGATAAATAAATAAATAAAAGAAAAACATAAAAATCAATTTATTTGTTTACTTAATAATAGTAAAAGAAATGTGTTGACCACCCCCTTTTTATTAATTACTAGGAAATGCTTTTCTTTTGTTTTTGGGGTTCTTTTATCATCATTATTTTTTTAAAAAAAGAGAAAACATGATAAAAAAAACTTATAACTGAATTATTTGGACAATCGACCGAATCATGATAAACGAATTATTTGGACCAACATGACAAGCCTATCTTTTGGATATCATATAAACACTACATGAAGATATAAGCAAGAACGGATTAATCTTTTTGAGATTAGCCACTAATAACTCATAACAACATAAAAGAAGACAAGATTTACAGTAAAATGGAGATGAAATGGAAATAAAAATGATTACCAAATACTATGTTTGAAGCACGTTTCCGGATTTCCTCAACCACAACAGAGTACAAAAAAAAAACTATGAAAATTTTATGGAGAAGAAGAAAAAGGAACAAAAAAAAAAATCTCTCTCTTACTGAAACTTCTCCAGATCCGGTTTTGCTCCTTCTTGCTCCTGGACCTTTCAAAGTTTCGACCTCTCACCCTCTTCTCTCAAAAAAAAATCCGTCCTCTTCCACAAAACTATAACCCATATTTATACTAAAAAAAATGAACTTCCAATGGTGTGCTTTGTCCTTCGTTTTCTTCACTGACTTTTGCGTATAAATCTGTTCTTGTGCTAGCCTTGAAGAAAACGGGATGGAAAACGTGATCCTCTGGATGGACCTTCGAACCGTGGAGAGACCATCAGTAACTTGCGTCTTGATGTCAAAAATGGTGATTTCGTGTGAGAGAGGAGATGAAGGAGGCACCGAAACTGGAGGTTTCGTGAGAGGATGGTGAAAGGAAGCATGAAATGAAAAGAAAGGAAGGTGGACGGCTAGGGAAGGGAGGTGGAGGTGATGTTTGCTTTTTTTTTCTTTTCTTTGATTGAGTGTGTGAAG
Organism: Astragalus membranaceus; assembly: GCA_039519185.1. Lineage (NCBI taxonomy): Eukaryota > Viridiplantae > Streptophyta > Magnoliopsida > Fabales > Fabaceae > Astragalus > Astragalus membranaceus. The sequence continues at coordinate 119,312,192 of CM076849.1, forward strand.
TGAAAAGATGAGAGTGAGTATGATAGGAGAGTGTGAGGGATGCGTGAGGGAGAGGAGAGAGAGGGTTGAGTGCCGAATTTTTTTAGGGTTTGGAAGGGGAAGTGTGTGAGAGAGAGTGAGTTGAGTGATGTGTGAGGGAGAGAGAAAGAGAGGCGTGGAAAAGGGAGAGAGAGCCGTTGGGGAGGAGAGAGGGAAGGGTGGAGTGTATGGGGAAAGGAGATGTGGGGAAGTGGGAAGTGTGTGGAAGTGGGATTGTGAGTTCCAAGGAGGGAAAAGAGGAAAAGTGGCCGAATTTTAGGCTAGGGTTTGGGGATGAATGTGGACATCTTTTAGGGCTAGGGGGAGAGTGAATGTGGCCATTTTTTAGGGTAAAGGGGGGTGGCCGAATTTTTTAGGGTTTGGAAGGGGTGGAATTCGAATTAGGGTTTAGTTGGAGTGGGTTGGATGGAGTTGGGTGTTGGGTTAGGAAGGAGTTGGGTGTTGGGTTAGGAAGGAGTTGGGTGTTGGGTTAGGAAAGAGTTGGATTGGGTTTGGTGGAGGAATGTGCTTTAAATGGCCCAATCTTGATTGCACCTCTATATTTTTTACAAACCCCCCTAATTCCTCCTTTGCTTATTTTTGTTTCTTTACTTCTAATTATTATTTTTTTAAAGATTAAAACTTGTAGCAAACTAAAATAAAATAATACATGACATGAACCTAAAAATGAATATTATTTTTATTAAAAATAAATAAAATCTTTCATTTTTGATCGGACAAAATTAGTGTATTACAGCTGCCCCTCTTTATTTCACATTTCGCCAAGAAATATGACTTGGCCTTTTCATATTTGTTGGTGAAATGGAAATAAAGATATAGAAATAACACTAATTTTGTCCGCTCCAGGAAAGCTCAAATTTTCTTTTTGTTATTTTCCTTTTGAGAAAAGGGGGGCTAACACTTGTCGCATTAACGGGAAAGCAGTAAATTGGGAAAAACGGTGAATTGAAAAAAGCGGTAAATTGGGGATTCGGAGGTTGCCTAAAAACCTTCTAACGAACTCTGGTCGAGTCCGAGCTTTGGGGGGGTGGCCTTTTCGAGCGGCCGATCAACATCAGGTCCGAAACTGATTTGATCAATGGATTTACGCTATGTCTTAGGCTGACACAACTAATCCGAAGGACTTAACGAAGTCTGATGGATCCATCGCGTGCTCGTACACGATGTTGTGATCTGTGGAAGGAGTTCACTAACTCTGTGTTAATGGAGTTTACTAACTCTGGGTTGGTGGAGTTTACTAACTCGGTGTCATGGCGATTTTCTAAAGATGGGATTTTTGGGACTTTCTGGTCCGAAGTAACTTCCTGGATGGTGTATGAAATGCATGCATTTGGGTATTTGGCTGCACATGAATGCAATGATTGATTTTGGTGGGATGCTTTTTTCTGTTTGATTCCTCATTCACTTCTTTTTCTTTTGTTATTCTTCGCTCTTCTGAGGTGCGAATTTGAAAGTGTAACGCACCACTGTTTGATGTCATGGAGTGAATGGTATGGATGATATGATGAATGATGCGAAGATGTTGTGTTCTTTTATGTTCCGTCTTCTGTGATTTTCTCTTTTGTTTTTTGTTTATTCTGTTTGTTTTCTTTAAGCAGCTTTCTTTTTTCTGCTTATTTGTTTTTTCTTCGGCACTATTTTTTGCTGGTTAAATCGATCTGCCGGGCGAAAGCTGTTCCAGGACGGTGATCCCGCGAGGATTGCACACTGGTCCGTCACGACTGTCTTTTCGCAATTTCATTCACTTGGGGAATCACTTCTTTCTGTATTTTTCAAAGATTTCGCAATGATCCTGTAATGCTCTGAATGTGCACATGTTTTGCAATTCGATTTCATCAATCATAAAAGTTATTATTCTGAAAGAAACTGAATAGATGAAAGCAGAGACACGAAAAGCACACATATGAAAGAAAAGTTGGACTTTTATTGATAAAGAAATTGGACGTGCAGAAAGTCACGCCAATCGAAAGTGCATTGCAATCTTTCTTTTAAACTACAAAAAAATACAAGCAAAAAGGAACAAATCTCGTGATTTCGTCTCTGTAGTAACGGTGCCCACCGTCCATACTCATAATACTGATCACCCTCTTATCCGAAACTTTGGAGCGCTGATTGCCTTTTTCTTTTCTCAAGCCCAAGTTTTCTGACCCTAATTTTTGCCTGGATCGCCCTTCGCGGGTTTTCAATCCACCGGGCCACTCTGATTTTGCCTAGGTCGCCCTTTGCGGGTTTTCAACCTAGCGAGCTGATTTTTCCTTGGCTTATCTTTCTCTTTTTCGTCTATTTTTCTAAGCATAATACTTCTTGACCACATCTGAGTTCACTGGATTTGGGATCTCATCTCCGTCCATGTTTGCCAGAATTAATGCTCCTCCTGAGAATGCCTTCTTCACCACATAAGGTCCTTCATATTTGGGAGCCCACTTGCCCCTAGAGTCTGTCTGGATCGGTAAGATCTGCTTGAGCACAAGATCTCCTTCTTGGAATTCACGAGGACGGACTTTCTTGTCAAAAGCCCTCCTCATCCTCTGTTGGTACAACTGTCCATGACACATTGCGGCCACCAGTTTTTCATCAATGAGATTCAACTGGTCAAGACGAGACCGAACCCATTCTGCTTCATCAAGTTTTGTCTCCATCAACACCCGCAGGGATGGTATTTCAACCTCAATGGGGAGGACTGCCTCTGACCCATAAACCAGGGAGTAAGGGGTTGCCCCTGTTGAGGTGCGTACTGAGGTTCTGTAACCATGCAGGGCAAAGGGGAGCATCTCGTGCCAGTCATTATAGGTCACGACCATCTTCTGTATTATCCGCTTGATATTCTTGTTAGCTGCCTCAACTGCCCCATTCATCTTTGGGCGGTAGGGAGAAGAGTTGTGATGTTGTATTTTGAAGTCTTTACACAAATCCTTCATCACCCTGCTGTTCAAATTACTACCGTTGTCTGTAATAATCTTGTTTGGAAGGCCGTAGCGGCAAATCAAGTCTTTCTTGATGAACTTAGCGATCACTGAGCTCGCTACATTGGGATAAGAAGCAGCCTCCACCCACTTAGTGAAGTAGTCAATAGCAACCAGAATGAAACGGTGACCATTGGAAGCTTTGGGTTCAATGGGACCAATGATGTCCATGCCCCACATTGAGAATGGCCATGGTGCGCTCAAAACATTCAGAGACGTTGGAGGTACATGGGTGTGATCTGCATAGATTTGGCATTTATGGCATCTTCTCACGAAACTGTAACAGTCTGATTCCATCTGCAACCAGTAGTATCCAGCTCTCAGGATTTTCCTAGCCATTGCGTGCCCGTTGGAATGAACCCCAAATGAGCCTTCATGAACATCTCGCATAATCTTTACTGATTCTTCTCCTGTTACACACCTGAGGAGTACCAAGTCATGGTTTCTCTTGTAAAGGACGTCTCCACTCAAGAAGAAACCTGTTGACAGCCTCCTGAGGGTTCTCTTGTCATTCTCTGTAGCTCCGGGAGGATACTCTCTGTTTGTGATATACTGCTTGATGTCATGGTACCAAGGCTTACTATCTGATCCCTCTTCGACTGTCATACAGTAGTGATAAGCAGGCTGTTCTCTGTGCTGGATTCTGACGATCGTCAGACTTTTGTCACAGCTGACGTTGAACATAGAAGACAAAGTCGCCAAGGCATCTGCCAACTGATTCTCGCTGCGGGGTATGTGCTGGAAAGTGATTTCCTCAAAGGGCTTGATTAATTCTTGAATGTAGTCACGGTAAGGAATCAAATCAGAATTTCTTGTTTCCCAGTCTCCTTTCACCTGATGGACAACTAGAGCTGAATCTCCGTATACGTCGAGTCTCTTGACTTTCCGATCGAGAGCCGCCTGGATACCCAAGATACACGCTTCATACTCTGCAATATTGTTTGTGACATAGAAGCTTAGTCTGGCGGTGACTGGTATGAAGCGGTTGTCTGGGGAAATCAGCACTGCTCCGATTCCGTGCCCCCACATGTTAGAGGCACCGTCAAACAACACTCTCCACCTTTCATCATCTTGAGATTTCCCTGCGTCAAATAATGCCATAATGTCCTCATCTGGGAACTCACATTGCATTGATTGGTAATCCTCAACCGGTTGATGTGCCAGGTAGTCTGCCAGTGTGCTACCTTTGATCGCCTTCTGGGTTACGTACACGAGGTCATACTCTGACAGAAGCATTTGCCAACGAGCAATTCTACCTGTGAGCACAGGTTTTTCAAATATGTACTTGATTGGGTCCATTTTGGACACCAACCAGGTAGTGTGACTCAGCATATACTGTCTCAGTCGATGCGCAGCCCAGGCTAGAGCACAACAAGTCTTCTCCAATGATGAATACCTTGCCTCACAGTCTGTGAACTTCTTGCTTATGTAGTAGATCGCATGTTCTTTCTTTCCCGACTCATCGTGTTGCCCTAGCACGCAGCCCATAGAGTTGTCTAGCACCGTGAGGTATAGGATGAGGGGCCTGCCAGACACAGGTGGCATTAGGACGGGTGGATTTTGAAGATACGCCTTGATTTTCTCAAATGCTTCTTGACATTTATCATTCCACTTCATCTCTAGGTTTTTGCACAGCAGTTTGAAAATTGGTTCGCAAGTCGCAGTCAACTGGAAGATGAATCGAGAGATGTAATTTAGTCTTCCCAGGAAACCACGAACTTCTTTCTCTGTTTTAGGTGCTGGCATCTCCAAGATTGCTCGTACTTTGTCCGGGTCTACCTCAATTCCCTTCTGGCTAACAATGAAACCTAACAGCTTCCCTGACCTAACCCCAAAGGTGCACTTAGCGGGGTTCAACCTGAGTTTGTACTTTCTGAGACGCTCGAACAATTTCTGCAGGTTAACCACGTGCTCTTCATCAGTCTTTGATTTGGCAATCATGTCATCCACATAAACTTCGATCTCCTTATGCATCATGTCATGGAATAGGGTTACCATCGCTCTTTGGTAGGTTGCCCCGGCATTCCTCAACCCGAAAGGCATGACCTTGTAACAGAAAGTTCCCCAAAGGGTTATGAAGGTGGTTTTCTCCATATCCTCTGGAGCCATTTTGATCTGGTTATAGCCTGAATACCCATCCATGAAGGAGAACATCGAATGCTGAGCAGTACTGTCCACCAAAACGTCAATATGGGGTAGAGGGAAATCATCTTTAGGGCTTGCTCTGTTCAAGTCACGGTAGTCGACACACATTCAGACCTTTCCATCTTTCTTAGGGACTGGAACAATGTTTGCTACCCACTCAGGATATTTTGCCACAGCTAAGAACCCTGCATCAAACTGTTTCTTGACCTCATCCCTGATCTTCAAAGACATTTCAGGCTTCATCCGCCTTAACTTCTGTTTCACAGGGGGACACTCTGATTTCACTGGCAATTTATGTTCAACAATATCCGTGCTCAACCCTGGCATGTCCCGATATGTCCATGCGAATACGTCAGCGTAATCGAACAGGAGCTGAATCAACTTTTGGCGCTCTTTATCCTCCATTGCGGTACCAACCTTGATCTCTTTTCTGTCTTCCTTAGTACCCAAATTGACCATTTCTGTAGACTCCTCATGGGGTTCGATGACCTTTTCTTCTTGTTCTACCATTCTCATGATTTCTGGAGGAGTATCCCAATCATTCTCAACATCTTCCTCGGCTTGATTAACCGGGTAATCAAAATCACAGTATGAGTTATGGGCATTATTATTTTCAGAGTTTATTTTTGATCTGCATTAGAATGGAGCGGCGAATAAAAAACAAAGAAAAAGCAACACAGATAAAAGATGAAGACCGAAATTTTATTGAAAATTCAAAATAACACTTTATTGATTGATGATTTTTGACGAAAACATGTGTGCCCGAATGAAATATCCCAAGGCCTTGGGCAGAGCCGAGGGATTTGCATTACAACGATAATTACTTTAAATTGAAAAATACGGGGAAATCCATGATCTCCCAGTTTTGCAGCTTCTCTCCAGCCGCACAGCAGCGCACCAGACCTTGGGCAGAGCTCAGTTTTAGATATGAACAGTCTACATCCAGCTTATCCATTGTAGACTTAGGCAGCACATTCAAGGATGAACCGTTATCAGTAAGCACCCTGGCAAGTATATGGTCCCCACACTTGACTGAGATATGAAGAGCTTGATTATGACTCTTTCCTGCCAGCGGCAGCTCAGTGTCTGAGAAGGTCAAGTAATTAGAGGCTACAATGCTGCCAACAATACCATCAAGCTGGTTTACTGTAATGTCATGGGAGACGTGAGCTTCATTCAGAACCTTTAGCAGTGCAGCACGATGTGCCTCTGAACTAAGCAGCAAAGAGAGCATTGAGATCTTGGATGGGGTTTGATTCAGCTGGTCTACCACCCGATATTCACTCTGTCTCATTACTCTCAGGAATTCTTGAGCTTCTTTGTCCGACACATCCCTGACTTCTACAGCTTCCTTGTCTTTTCCCTTACGGGCCCTTTCTTCATTTCCCTTGGATTGCTCTCTTCTAAGGTTTTCAGGAGTATACAACCTTCCACTCCTTGTGATACAACTACCTCCAACAATGTTTGTTATATCCAGAGTGCCTTCAGGGACCTCCGCTTGCATTTGCACATTGCAGCTCCATGGAGTCATCCTAGTCTCCCCACTAGAGGTAGCAGCAGGCGTTGGAATAACAACAGTCGAGGGTCTCGTCACAGCTAGGCTGCAATTTAGATTGCAGGGAATTTCAATCGGTCTCCTGAAGCCTCCATTGCCTGATTGCAAGGTAAATACACTTTCTTCTTTCTCCTGGATTCCCACTTGGACCAGGAGATCTTGGAGAATTGGTTTAAAGCCTTCACATGCCCCGATGCAGCGAGGATTATCACAGACGTCTTTCCTAGCACAACCTTCCTTGATGACACCAAAGCGGCATAATTCAGCATGGATAAAATTCAAAGGCATCTGAATGCAATCAACTTTTCTAACCAAACACTGACCCCCCTGATGGTCAACGGCATTAATAGCAGATCCTCCGTGCCCTGGCAACGGATTGGTGGCTACATTGGGTTGTTGAAATGATATGCTTTTCTTATCAAGTAATTCTTGCACTACATATTTGAATGCTTTACAATCCTCCACCACATGACCTACTGCCCCTGAATGAAAGGCGCAGGTGACATTTGCGTTGTACCCTCTGGGATAGGGAGGCTGATATGGCTTCATTTGACGAGTATTGATTATTTTGTTGGTGATGAGATAATTAAACAAGTCTGTGTAAGACATGCGAATGGGATCAAAGACAACAGGCTTCTTTTCATTATAGTTCCGGTACTGATAATTTGATTGAAAGGGCTGTGCCAGTGGTGCCTGAGGAGGAACCGAAATAGCTTGCGGTGGATTGCTGTGCGACGGACCACTGGCTCCGATGACTGCATTAGTTTCACCTTCTTTCTTCTTATGAGACCCAAAAAATGGCTTTTTTTGACCGGCAGGAGGTGTCGGGCCCTGAGCTATTCTTCCGCTCCGCATACCGTTCTCTACTCTTTCCCCTGTAACCACCATCTCAGAGAAGTTTGAGGCTACACTGCCAACCAGCCTATCATAATACACCGCAGGAAGGGTTTCCATAAACATGTGGACCATTTCTTTGTCCAGCAGAGGGGGTTTTACTTGAGCCGCAAGGTTCCGCCATCTCTGAGCATACTCTTTGAACGACTCGTTATCCCTCTTAGACATACATTGTAGCTGAGTTCTATCTGGAGCCAAATCATTGTTATACTGGTATTGACGCATGAAAGCATCCGCCATGTCTTTCCAGCAACGGATATTAGTTGGCTCTAACTGCATGTACCAGTCAAGGGGAGCTCCGGCTAAACTTTCTTGGAAGCAATGCATCATTAAGTTATCATCGCGGGCGTAGGCAGTCATCTTTCGGCAGTACATTGTCACATGGCTGACTGGGCAAGTTGTCCCTCTGTATTTGTCAAAAGTTGGTGCTTTGAACTTGGGCGGCAGGACTAGATCAGGAACCAAGCACAACTCATGGGCATTCCTGGCTCGGGAACCTGCCCCTTCAACAGCTCTTAACCTTTCTTCCAGCATCTGATACTGACTTCTAGCTTCGGCAGGGTAATTCTGTGGGAAACCGCCGGTACCATAGTGAGGGTTGTTCATCGATGCCGCAACCGGGGTCATGTGTCGGTGAGCAATATTCTGAGGGACTGGGCCCTGTACGTGTGGATGAACCATTATTGGTGAATTGAAACCCGCCGGAGTTCCTGGAGTAATAACAGGAATTGGGATCTGAATCTGGGCTTGATGCGCCCCTGTTCCAACTTCATTCACAATTGTATTAGGCTGAGCGTGCCCCGTGGTTCCCGAAGGATCTCTTCAAGGGTTTGCATCAGCAGCAGGAGGCGTATAGCCCAGTGGGAGACCATAGGGAGGCCATTGCGCAGCTTAAAGGGTTTGAGAGATCCCATACCCAGGAAGGGGAGGAGGATTGTTCGTCCCAGCGACAGCAGCTTCAGTTGTGCCAACATCTCTTAAGGCACTTAGCACTCTTATGACCTCCGCCATTTGAGCCTTTAGGACTTCCATCTCAGCTTGAATGACTTGATTCCCCTGATTCTGACCATGCTGACCCTGACCATTAGGATCCGGACCTCCTAGAAGTCTGACATCCTGATGTGGCTGCGGATCATTCTGATCAAGATTGGGTTGATTGTTTTCCATGTTTCTTGCTTGCAGACGCGTCCAATAGCGATGATTAACCAGCTTGCCTAATTTTCTGTTGACGGAACACGCTTATGAACACAAGAACGAATAAATGAATGCAATGCGAATGAATGCGTGTTTAGTTCTTCTTGCCGAGAATCGCAGTGTATTATGTCTTGTCATAGATACGCAGGTAAATCTTTGATTATTTTTGTTATATCACTTTCTTTGGATCATACTGAAATTGGAATCTGGAAGCGAAACGGGTGCATTTAAACAAATACTTCAAAATCTGAGTACGACATTCTGATACAATGATTGAAAAAGGAAAGGTACAACAAAACAAAATGGAAAATTACAATGAAGAAACTCAAATACAAAGAGCTTTGACATTTCCACTCCTTTTCCTTTTGTTGTTGGCAGAGGTACTTCCGGCTTTTCCTTTGGCTTCCTCAACTAGGGCTCTGCAGTACTCCACAAATTTGTACACCTCAAGCGGGGTGTTGAGGGGATACATCTCAGTTTCGGCTTTCCTTAATTTCCTGGGCATATCCGCAAGAGCCTGGTTGACCAATTCCGATAGCTTGGAGAACCTATCCTTCCAGTGTTGAACTTCGTCCCTCAGCTCAATGATGACTGCCTGCTCTTCAATCCTACCGAGCAGCTCAACATAGCGATGTTCCCAATACTGACTTTCATCTCTCACTTGCCGGTACGCATCGCTGATGTGACAAAGGCGCTCCTTTAACTCATCAGAATCCTCTTGCTCTGCTTTTAGGGCCCGCTGATATTCTCTGAGGATGTTCTCGAACGAGTCTCTTTCTTGCACAACACTGTCTAACTTGCTCTCCCATTCAGCTTGTAACATGCGGGATTCTCTTTTTGACTTGGCAAGCAAGCTTTTCGCAGCTCTCTCTTCCATTTTTGCTTCATCCCACAATTCTTTCCACTGATTGGCTTCTTCCAGGGCCTTCTTCTCTTTCAAGCTTCGCCTCTTGATTTCCTCCCTGGCTCCTTGCAGATACCTTTGAACTTCTAACTTGCTCTCCTCTTCCCCTTTTAGTTTCTGACTGAACTTCTCATGGTAGCAGACTTCAGGGCATTTTCTTCTTTCAACCTTTTGTTCTTCAGAGCCATCTTCTCTATCTCAGCTTGCAAAGATTTCTTCTCTTCCTCTGCCTTCATCAGAGCCAACTTAACCGCGCCTAATTCTTCGACAACAGGGACACTGGCGTCTACTACTTCCCTCTCGACTTGCAACTCTTTTTGGTAGGGCAGTTGAACATTCTGGATTCTTTTTCCGAGCCACTGAGCGAAGGTGATACCACTAGTCCTCTAAGCAAGCTCTACTTTTCCCATGCGAACCACCGTACTCCAGGCTTGCAAGACCTTTCTAAGCAAACTGTCATCTTTTGGTCCTCCTTCAAAGATGTAAAGCGGGAATATCATCTCTTCAGTAGGCGAATTCCTCATCGGATACCCCAATTGCCTCAGAGTCAGGGACGGGTTGTAGTTGATGCATCCCTTAGTGCCCATTAGCGGAACATTTTGAAAACTACCACAGCGGAAGACTACCTTAGGCCTATCTTCCCAGCAAGATGAGAGATACCAGCGGATCGAGTGCTCATCTAGACCCCCTAGAAACTGGATCCACTCTTGAATACTCATAGCTTTTACCTCACAAGTTACAGCGTAGCTAATCAACTTTTCCACTCGTGTTGGGTTGGTGAAGGCATGAATGAGAAACCACGCGTACAACAGGTGAGAAGAGCAAGAGATTTTCTTCCTTCTCAAGTCACAATGATGAGTAAAAGCAGAATAAGTGTCAGCAAGGATGGCGGGAATTGGATTAATGGGACTCTTCCTATTCTGGAAAGCTAGGAAAATACCAATGACGGTCACATCCACATACCTCTCAATCTGTGGAAAGAGAACAACCCCAAAAATGGCTAAGGCCAAAACTCGCTTGAAGACAACCCAATTTTTACTTCTAGCATAGGCTTCCATTAAACCTTCAAGGTAGCTCTGCGGGAAACCTATCACATTGTTTCTCTTCTGCTTTTGGAGCTTCAGATCCTCTACACTCACTTGCAGTAATGCAGCGAACCCCTCATCTGTGTAGTACTGTTCTTGATACCGGTAGGGAACAACTTCTGTCTGAGTGAAACCCAAAATCTGCTGATATTCCTCCAGTGTGGGTGCCATTTGAAAATTTTTGAAAAGAAAGCACCTGATTTCTGGGTCATAGAATCTACTCAAAGCCACAATAGCCTCAGTCTGCACCTCTAGCAACAACAACTTCCGGAGATTCCCATAAGCATTGTCAAACGATCCCCTTTCGATAGGTCCCATCAGGTCAACACATTTTTTCAGACTAGTCACATCTTCCTTGTTTATAACGGGGTACCTTGGAGTATACACCGTTTCCCTTCTAGATTCCATGCCGTATCTATGACAAAAATTTCTCATTACTTGGGGTTCTCGGCAAGCAAACCATGATGAAATGCAAAGATGCATGCGAAAACTATTGAAAATGTATGTTTTATGCAAAGGATGTGTGTAAATGATGATGATGTTCTATGTCTATGTAACTCAGAGACCAGTCCTTATTGGCAGTGATTCAAGTTTTTTTTTTGGAAAATGCGGGTCGTACGTTATTTCATATGGACCGGTATGAGAAAGGCTACAACGGTAACTCTTTCATCCCCTCCCCTCTTTTTTTTTAAAAATAAAGTGGTTCATATGTCACTTCGTACAGACCGGCGAAAGAAAGGTTACAACGGCAACTCTTTCTCTATTTTCTTTTTTTTCGAAAAATATCCTTTTCTTTTGAAAACGTGCCTAGTTTACAATGCAGCACACAATTTGGAAAGCCCTTGTGACCTAAAAAGAGGTGAGACCTACGATCTAGGGAAATTTAAAGGGTAATCCTCCCATGTGGCTCTATTCACTCCCTCGCAAAGGCTACCAGAGCTAAATCTCTCTCATGATAACACCCACAACGATGGAATGCCATCTGGTGTGAGGTACCATAAAAGAGCATACTCTGGCTGAAACTTTCGTGAGAGCAGAAGGACATCGGTCCAATTGGCAGTCACTACTCGTTTCCACTCTCCTAGGTGTTTTTTCAGACCTTGGGTTTTAGGCCTCTCTCAAAGCACATAATCATAAGGGGGTGAGTGTGTGTGGTAAGGGCGTACCACTTAAAACTACCCACATATATCCCTGCCTGCGAAGGAAAACCCAGAACAGTCCAGACAATAGCAAGCGATAACATGTTGTCTGCACTAGGGTTCAATATCAAACAAGCTAGCCTAGGGTTTCAACAATAATCAAGTGCTTTGCTTACCTCAAGAAAGGGAGCCAAAAAAAAGAGGGGAACATAACAAGATGGGGGGAAAAGCATGAGGGTACTAAGCACATAAGCAAAGACGAGAAAAATAAACATGGAAGGAGAGAAAACAAATGCACATGCATACAACATGATAAGAAGAGCAAACCGAAAAGGGATAAAAGCAAACAAAGTATCCAAATCACATCGATAGCACACTAAACCACACATTTAATTAGTTAGGCTTGACCCACTTAAAAAAAGAAAAGTCCCCAGTGAAGTCGCCAGCTGTTGCGCCCGAAAAAGTCCCTGAGGGAATCTTTCTTCGTTTACAACTTTTTGAAAATGAAGTCGCCACCAATATTTTTTTATAAGGAAAATATTGAAGAAAAACCTTTTGGAAAGCGGATGGCCTTTTGGAAAACCGGAAGATTTGGGTTCGGGGGTCGGTTAGGCACGGGGAAGGTTTTAGCACCCCACGCCTCCTTTCTACCGAAAGGGAACCTTTAATTAAATGTGTGGTTTTAAATGCTAATTTGGAAAATGCTTAGATTTGCCACTTTTTCGAAAAGAGAATGAAAAGACTTAATGAAAATTTTTATTTTTGGCAAAAGTGTTTGTTTTTTTTTTAAGGGAAAAAAAATGTTTTTAGTTTATTGTGCTTGACGGAGAATATCCGCTCCTACGTATCTCCCGGTGCGATGGAGAATTCAAAGCTACGTAGTTCTGGTTTTTTTGAAAAGGTTTTGTTTTTTAATCTTTTTGGAGTTTTTCGCAAAGGGGTTGAGCGTTCGCAGTGACCAAACAACAATGGTTTAGAGTGGTCGCACTACTAACTCTTATGAAAATGAATTATCATTAACGTCCAAACGGCAACGGCGCGAGTGATGATTAATGATAATCGGTTTTTATTTTGAGCATTGAAAAGGTTTTCACAATTGAAGGAGAGCGTTTGTGAGGACCAAACAACAACGGTTTAGAGTGGCCACACTACTAGCTCCCACAGGAATGAAATCATCACCCGCAATCAAACGACAACGGCGCGAGTGATCATTAGTGATGATTAATTTCGATTTCGACGTTTGAAAAGATTTGTTTTTGAAGAGTGTTTTCGTTGATTTCGACGTTTGAAAATATTTGTTTTCGACGTCAGAAAATATTTATTTAGGGAAAGGAAATATATTTTTTAAAAGGACAAACAGTGGATGCAATTGTAAAATGGGGGGTGCAAATAAAAGGAGGGCTGTATTATTAAAAATGGGGTGTAAACAAAGAGAAGGGTTGCGTTTTAAAATAGGGGGTGCAGAAATTAGGAAATTATTCCAATGGGCTGTGTAAATGCTGGGCTCTTTCAAAGGGGGTTAAATTATCAAAATTAGGGGTGTGGGAAAAAAGGAAAGCCCAGTTCGCATGGGAAGGCACAGTTAGCGAAACTGGGCTTAAGTGACAAAAAGGGCCTTATGCTTGAGCCTGGGGGGTGTAAATAGCAGTTTACTTGTTTTTTTGAAAAGTTTTATTTACCACTCCTTTTTTACTAAGGAAAAGTTTTTCTGTTTTTTTTTCTTTTGAGATTCTTTTGTTATTATTTTTGGTTGAGATAATTTTGGTTAAATAAAAAAAAGGATAAATAGATAAATAAAAGAAAAAAACATAAAAATCAGTTTACTTATTTATTTAATAGAAAAAAATCTTTTCTGCCCCCCCTTTTTTACTAAGGGAAAGTTTTTGTTCTCTTTTTTTCTTTTGTTAATTTTTGATTAAAATAAAAACGGATAAATAAATAAATAAAAGAAAAACATAAAAATCAATTTATTTGTTTACTTAATAATAGTAAAAGAAATGTGTTGACCACCCCCTTTTTATTAATTACTAGGAAATGCTTTTCTTTTGTTTTTGGGGTTCTTTTATCATCATTATTTTTTTAAAAAAAGAGAAAACATGATAAAAAAAACTTATATCCGAATTATTTGGACAATCGACCGAATCATGATAAACGAATTATTTGGACCAACATGACAAGCCTATCTTTTGGATATCATATAAACACTACATGAAGATATAAGCAAGAACGGATTAATCTTTTTGAGATTAGCCACTAATAACTCATAACAACATAAAAGAAGACAAGATTTAGAGTAAAATGGAGATGAAATGGAAATAAAAATGATTACCAAATACTATGTTTGAAGCACGTTTCCGGATTTCCTCAACCACAACAGAGTACAAAAAAAAAAAAACTATGAAAATTTTATGGAGAAGAAAAAAAAGGAACAAAAAAAAAAATCTCTCTCTCACTGAAACTTCTCCAGATCCGCTTTTGCTCCTTCTTGCTCCTGGACCTTTCAAAGTTTCGACCTCTCACCCTCTTCTCTCAAAAAAAAATCCGTCCTCTTCCACAAAACTATAACCCATATTTATACTAAAAAAAATGAACTTCCAATGGTGTGCTTTGTCCTTCGTTTTCTTCACTGACTTTTGTGTATAAATCTGTTCTTGTGCTAGCCTTGAAGAAAACGGGATGGAAAACGTGATCCTCTGGATGGACCTTCGAACCGTGGAGAGACCATCAGTAACTTGCGTGTTGATGTCAAAAATGGTGATTTCGTGTGAGAGAGGAGATGAAGGAGGCACCGAAAATGGAGGTTTCGTGAGAGGATGGTGAAAGGAAGCATGAAATGAAAAGAAAGGAAGGTGGACGGCTAGGGAAGGGAGGTGGAGGTGATGTTTGCTTTTTTTTTTTTCTTTTCTTTGATTGAGTGTGTGAAGTGAAAAGATGAGAGTGAGTATGATAGGAGAGTGTGAGGGATGCGTGAGGGAGAGGAGAGAGAGGGTTGAGTGCCGAATTTTTTTAGGGTTTGGAAGGGGAAGTGTGTGAGAGAGAGTGAGTTGAGTGATGTGTGAGGGAGAGAGAAAGAGAGGCGCGGAAAAGGGAGAGAGAGCCGTTGGGGAGGAGAGAGGGAAGGGTGGAGTGTATGGGGAAAGGAGATGTGGGGAAGTGGGAAGTGTGTGGAAGTGGGATTGTGAGTTCCAAGGAGGGAAAAGAGGAAAAGTGGCCGAATTTTAGGCTAGGGTTTGGGGATGAATGTGGACATCTTTTAGGGCTAGGGGGAGAGTGAATGTGGCCATTTTTTAGGGTAAAGGGGGGTGGCCGAATTTTTTAGGGTTTGGAAGGGGTGGAATTCGAATTAGGGTTTAGTTGGAGTGGGTTGGATGGAGTTGGG
This sequence comes from Astragalus membranaceus, assembly GCA_039519185.1. NCBI lineage: Eukaryota > Viridiplantae > Streptophyta > Magnoliopsida > Fabales > Fabaceae > Astragalus > Astragalus membranaceus. Next base: position 119,327,489 of record CM076849.1, read on the forward strand.
TGTTGGGTTAGGAAGGAGTTGGATGTTGGGTTAGGAAGGAGTTGGGTGTTGGGTTAGGAAAGAGTTGGATTGGGTTTGGTGGAGGAATGGGCTTTAAATGGCCCAATCTTGATTGCACCTCTATATTTTTTACAAACCCCCCTAATTCCTCCTTTGCTTATTTTTGTTTCTTTACTTCTAATTATTATTTTTTCAAAGATTAAAACTTGTAGCAAACTAAAATAAAATAATACATGACATGAACCTAAAAATGAATATTATTTTTATTAAAAATAAATAAAATCTTTCATTTTTGATCGGACAAAATTAGGGTATTACAGGGACCATATACTTGCCAGGGTCCTTATTGATAACGGTTCATCCTTGAATGTGCTGCCTAAGTCTACAATGGATAAGCTGGATGTAGACTGTTCATATCTAAAACCGAGCTCCACCTTGGTCAGAGCATTTGATGGGTCAGTGAAGGAAGTTTTTGGAGAAGTAGAAATGCCGCTGCAGGTAGGCCCCGAAGTATTTTATGTCGTCTTTCAAGTGATGGACATCAATTCATCCTACAGTTGCCTGCTAGGACGTCCTTGGATACATGCGGCTGGGGCAGTGCCATCCTCGCTTCATCAGAAACTCGAGTTTGTGGCTAGGGGAAAGCTGATAGTGATCTCCGGAGAGGAAGAAACGTTGATAAATCGATCACCACCTGAATATTATGTGGAAGCAGCAGAAGAGTCCTTTGAGACTGCTTTCCAAGGTTTGAGATTTCAAACGCTGTCTTCGTCGAAGGGGAGCCTCGGTGGAAGCCTAAGTGGTCCAGGGCTGACATGATGGCTGCAAGGGTGATGCTGAGACATGGGTATCAGATTGGTAAAGGCTTAGGAAAAGCTGCTCAAGGAATTGTAATGCCTATCCAGTTGAGGGGTAATATTGAGAGGTTCGGTGTTGGGTACATCCCAAGTCTTGCTGATCGGGAGAGGCTGGCATCTGACAGGAGGGAGAAATGGCTGGCCAAACTCAGAGGAAAGGCACCCAATCAGGGGAGAATGGTCATCGCTAATCTTAAGAGCAACTTCCGGAGTGCTAGTATGCTGAACCCTGACCAGGTTAATGTGGTCGAAGAAGGATCAAGCTCAAGTGGCCGTGCTGTAGGTCTGGTGCGCTGCTGTGCGGTTGGAGAGAAGCTGCAAAACTGGGAGATCATGGATTTCCCCGTATTTTCCAATTTAAAGTAATTATCATTGTAATGCAGATCCCTCGGCTCTGCCCAAGGCCTTGGGATATTTCATTCAGGCACACATGTTTTCGTCGAAAATCATCAATCAATAAAGTGTTATTTTGAATTTTCAATAAAATTTCTGTCTTCATCTTTTATCTGTGTTGCTTTTTCTTTGTTTTTATTCGCCGCTCCATTCTAATGCAGATCAAAAATAAACTCTGAAAATAATAATGCCCATAACTCATACTGTGATTTTGATTACCCGGTTAATCAAGCCGAGGAAGATGTTGAGAATGATTGGGATACTCCTCCAGAAATCATGAGAATGGTAGAACAAGAAGAAAAGGTCATCGAACCCCATGAGGAGTCTACAGAAATGGTCAATTTGGGTACTGAGGAAGACAGAAAAGAGATCAAGGTTGGTACCGCACTGGAGGATAAAGAGCGCAAAAAGTTGATTCAGCTCCTGTTCGACTACGCTGACGTATTCGCATGGACATATCGGGACATGCCAGGGTTGAGCACAGATATTGTTGAACATAGATTGCCGGTGAAATCAGAATGTCCCCCGGTGAAACAGAAGTTAAGGCGGATGAAGCCTGAAATGTCTTTGAAGATCAGGGATGAGGTCAAGAAACAGTTTGATGCAGGGTTCTTAGCTGTGGCAAAATATCCTGAGTGGGTAGCAAACATTGTTCCAGTCCCTAAGAAAGATGGAAAGGTACGAATGTGTGTCGACTACCGTGACTTGAACAGAGCAAGCCCTAAAGATGATTTCCCAATAACCCATATTGACGTTTTGGTGGACAGTACTGCTCAGCACTCGATGTTCTCCTTCATGGATGGGTATTCAGGCTATAACCAGATCAAAATGGCTCCAGAGGATATGGAGAAAACCACCTTCATAACCCTTTGGGGAACTTTCTGTTACAAGGTCATGCCTTTCGGGTTGAGGAATGCCGGGGCAACCTACCAAAGAGCGATGGTAACCCTATTCCATGACATGATGCATAAGGAGATCGAAGTCTATGTGGATGACATGATTGCCAAATCAAAGACTGATGAAGAGCACGTGGTTAACCTGCAGAAGCTGTTCGAGCGTCTCAGAAAGTACAAACTCAGGCTGAACCCCGCTAAGTGCACCTTTGGGGTTAGGTCAGGGAAGTTGTTGGGTTTCATTGTTAGCCAGAAGGGAATTGAGGTAGACCCGGACAAAGTACGAGCAATCCTGGAGATGCCAGCACCTAAAACAGAGAAAGAAGTTCGTGGTTTCCTGGGAAGACTAAATTACATCTCTCGATTCATCTTCCAGTTGACTACAACTTGCGAACCAATTTTCAAACTGCTGTGCAAAAACCAAGAGATGAAGTGGAATGATAAATGTCAAGAAGCATTTGAGAAAATCAAGGTGTATCTTCAAAATCCACCCGTCCTAATGCCACCTGTGTCTGGCAGGCCCCTCATCCTATACCTCACGGTGCTAGACAACTCTATGGGCTGCGTGCTGGGGCAACACGATGAGTCAGGAAAGAAAGAACATGCGATCTACTACATAAGCAAGAAGTTCACAGACTGTGAGGCAAGGTATTCATCATTAGAGAAGACTTGTTGTGCTCTAGCCTGGGCTGCGCATCGACTGAGACAGTATATGCTGAGTCACACTACCTGGTTGGTGTCCAAAATGGACCCAATCAAGTACATATTTGAAAAACCTGCGCTCACAGGTAGAATTGCTCGTTGGCAAATGCTTCTGTCAGAGTATGACCTCGTGTACGTAACCCAGAAGGCGATCAAAGGTAGCACACTGGCAGACTACCTGGCACATCAACCGGTTGAGGATTACCAATGAATGCAATGTGAATTCCCAGATGAGGACATTATGGCATTATTTGACGCAGGGAAATCTCAAGATGATGAAAGGTGGAGAGTGTTGTTCGACGGTGCCTCTATGTCACAAACAATATTGCAGAGTATGAAGCGTGTATCTTGGGCATCCAGGCAGCTCTCGATCGGAAAGTCAAGAGGCTCGACGTGTACGGAGACTCAGCTTTAGTTGTCCATCAAGTAAAAGGAGACTGGGAAACAAGAAATTCTGATTTGATTCCTTACCGTGACTACATTCAAGAATTAATCAAGCCCTTTGAGGAAATCACTTTCCAGCACATACCCCGCAGCGAGAATCAGTTGGCAGATGCCTTGGCAACTTTGTCTTCCATGTTCAACGTCAGCTGTGACAAAAGTCTGACGACTGTCAGAATCCAGCACAGAGAACAGCCTGCTTATAACTACTGTATGACAGTCGAAGAGGGATCAGATAGTAAGCCTTGGTACCATGACATCAAGCAGTATATCACAAACAGAGAGTATCCTCCCGGAGCTACAGAGAATGACAAGAGAACCCTCAGGAGGCTGTCAACAGGTTTCTTCTTGAGTGGAGACGTCCTTTACAAGAGAAACCATGACTTGGTACTCCTCAGGTGTGTAACAGGAGAAGAATCAGTAACGATTATGCAAGATGTTCATGAAGGCTCATTTGGGGTTCATTCCAACGGGCACGCAATGGCTAGGAAAATCCTGAGAGCTGGATACTACTGGTTGCAGATGGAATCAGACTGTTACAGTTTTGTGAGAAGATGCCATAAATGCCAAATCTATGCAGATCACACCCATGTACCTCCAACGTCTCTGAATGTTTTGAGCGCACCATGGCCATTCTCAATGTGGGGCATGGACATCATTGGTCCCATTGAACCCAAAGCTTCCAATGGTCACCGTTTCATTCTGGTTGCTATTGACTACTTCACTAAGTGGGTGGAGGCTGCTTCTTATCCCAATGTAGCGAGCTCAGTGATCGCTAAGTTCATCAAGAAAGACTTGATTTGCCGCTACGGCCTTCCAAGCAAGATTATCACAGACAACAGTAGTAATTTGAACAGCAGAGTGATGAAAGATTTGTGTAAAGACTTCAAAATACAACATCACAACTCTTCTCCCTACCGCCCAAAGATGAATGGGGCAGTTGAGGCAGCTAACAAGAATATCAAGCGGATAATACAGAAGATGGTCGTGACCTATAATGATTGGCACGAGATGCTCCCCTTTGCCCTGCATGGTTACAGAACCTCGGTACGCACCTCAACAGGGGCAACCCCTTACTCCCTGGTTTATGGGTCAGAGGCAGTTCTCCCCATTGAGGTTGAAATACCATCCCTGCGGGTGTTAATGGAGACAAAACTTGATGAAGCAGAATGGGTTCGGTCTCGTCTTGACCAGTTGAATCTCATTGATGAAAAACGGGTGGCTGCAATGTGTCATGGACAGTTGTACCAACAGAGGATGAGGAGGGCTTTTGACAAGAAAGTCCGTCCTCGTGAATTCCAAGAAGGAGATCTTGTGCTCAAGCAGATCTTGCCGATTCAGACAGACTCTAGGGGCAAATGGGCTCCCAAATATGAAGGACCTTATGTGGTGAAGAAGGCATTCTCAGGAGGAGCTTTAATTCTGGCAAACATGGACGGAGATGAGATCCCAAATCCAGTGAACTCAGATGTGGTCAAGAAGTATTATGCCTAGAAAAATGGACGAAAAAGGAGAAAGATAAGCCAAGGAAAAATCAGCTCGCTAGGTTGAAAACCCGCAAAGGGCGACCTAGGCAAAATCAGAGTGGCCCGGTGGATTGAAAACCCGCAAAGGGCAATCCAGGCAAAAATTAGGGCCAGAAAACTTGGGCTTGAGAAAAGAAAAAGGCAATCAGCGCTCCAAAGGTTCGGATAAGGGGGTGATCAGTATTATGAGTATGAACGGTGGGCACCGTTACTTCAGAGACGAAATCACGAGATTTGTTCCTTTTTGCTTGTATTTTTTGTAGTTTAAAAGAAAGATTGCAATGCACTTTCGATTGGCGTGACTTTCTGCACGTCCAATTTCTATATCAATAAAAATCCAGCTTTTCTTTCATATGTGTGCTTTACGTGTCTCTGCTTTCTTCTATTCAGTTTCTTTCAAAATAATAACTTTTATGATTGATGAAATCGAATTGCAAAACATGTGCACATTCAGAGCATTACAGGATCATTACGAAATCTTTGAAAAAATACAGAAAGAAGTGATTCCCCAAGTGAATAAAATTGCGAAAAAGACAGCCGTGACGAACCAGTGTGCAATCCTCGCGGGATCATCGTCCTGGAACAGCCTTCGCCCGGCAGATCGATTTAACCAGCAAAAAAAGAGTGCCAAAGAAAAAACAAATAAGTAGAAAAAAGAAAGCTGCTTAAAGAAAACAGACAGAATAAACAAAAAAACAAAAGAGAAAATCACAGAAGACGGAACATAAAAGAACACAACATCTTCACATCATTCATCATATCATCCATACCATTCGTCACTCCATGACATCAAACAGCGGTGCGTTACACTTTCAAATTCGCATCTCAGAAGAGCGAAGAGTAACAAAAAAAGGAAGTGAATGAGGAATCAAACAGAAAAAGCATCCCGCCAAAATCAATCATTGCATTCATGTGCATCCAAATACCCAAATGCATGCATTTCATGCACCATCCAAGAAGTTACTTCGGAGCAGAGAATCCCAAAATCTAATTTTTTTTAGAAAATCACCATCAGCACTGAGTTAGTAAACTCCATCAACCCAGAGTTAGTAAACTCCACCAACACAGAGTTAGTGAACTCCTTCCACAGATCACAACATCGTGTACGAGCACACGATGGATCCATCAGACTTCGTTAAGTCCTTCGGATTAGTTGTGTCAGCCTAAGGCATAGCGTAAATCCATTGATCAAATCAGTTCCGGACCTGATGTTGATCGGCCGCTCGAAAAGGCCACCCCCAAAGCTCGGACTCGACCAGAGTTCGTTAGAAGGTTTTTAGGAAACCTCCGAATCCCCAATTTACCGCTTTTTCCAATTCACCGTTTTTCCCAATTTACTGCTTTCCCGTTAATACGACAAGTGTTAACCCCCCCTTATCTCAAAAGGAAAATAACAAAAAGAAAATTTGAGCTTTTCTGAAGCGGACAAAATTAGTGTTATTTCTATATCTTTATTTCCATTTCACCAACAAATATGAAAAGGCCAAGTCATATTTCTTGGCGAAATGTGAAATAAAGAGGGGCAGCTGTAATACCCTAATTTTGTCCTATCCAAAAATAAGAAATTTTATTTATTTTTAATAAAAATAATATTCATTCTTATGTTCATGTCATGTATTATTTTATTTTAGTTTGCTACAAGTTTTAATTTTTGAAAAAAATAATAATAATTAGAAGTATCAAAACAAAATAAGCAAAAGAGGAAATGGGGGGGTCTGTTAAAAAATATATAAAGTGCAATCAGGATTGGGCCATCAAAAACCCAACCCAACAAAAAGGGCTAGCCCAATTCGCATAACCCATATCCTAACCCTAATCCAACCCATGACCCATAACCCAACTCACCAAAACCCTAATTTCCCTCCTCTCCTAACCCTAATTCGACCCCACCCCCTTTTACCCCAAAAAATGTCCACATTCACTCTCCCCCCTAGCCCTAAAAAATGTCCACATTCATCCCCAAACCCTAGCCTAGAAATCCGCCCCCATTCCCTCTTTTCCCTCCTTGGAACTCACAATCCCACTTCCACACACTTCCCACTTCCCCACATCTCCTTTCCCCATACACTCCACCCTTCCCTCTCTCCTCCTCAACGGCTCTCTCCCTTTCCCACGCCTCTCTTTCTCTCTCCCTCACACATCACTCAACTCACTCTCTCTCACACACTTCCCCTTCCAAACCCTAAAAAATTCGGCACTCAACCCTCTCTCTCCTCTCCCTCACGCATCCCTCACACTCTCCTATCATACGCACTCTCATCTTTTCACTTCACACACTCAATTCTCTTTCTCTCTCTCTCATACGCTCCCACACTCCATCAAAGAAAAGAAAAAAAGCAAACATCACCTCCACCTCTCTTCCCTAGCCGTCCACCCTCCTTTCTCTTCCTTTCATGCTTCCTTTCACCACCACTCACGAAATCACCATTTTTGGTGCCCCCCCTTTCTCTCCTCTCTCACGAAATCGCCATCTTTGGGCATCACCACACAAGAGGCCGTTGGTCCCTCCAAAGCTCACGGATTCATCCAAGGAAACGTGTTTTCCATTTCGTTTTTCTCAAGGATAGCACGCAAACGGATCTATGCACAAGGCTTGGTGGAAAAAACCGAAAAACAAAGCACACAACTACGAGATCGAGTTTTGGTATAAATAGGAGTTACGGTTTTGAGGCAAGGGGGACGATTTTTGAGAGAGGAGAGTGTAAAGGGTCGAAGTCTTGAAGGATTCAGGAGCAAGAAGAAGCAAAAGCGGATCTGGAGAAGTTTCAGTGGGAGAGAGTTTTTCGTTCTTCTTTTTTTCCTTAAAATTTTCATAGTTTTTTTTATTATCCTGTTGTTGTTGGGAGATCTGGAAAACTAGGTTCACTGTAAAAGAACATTTGGTAACGTTTTTATCTCATCTCTATTCTTCTGCAAATATTTATTTGATGTTGCCCAAAACCTTGCTACTGTCCATGTTTCAGATTGTTCATACATTTTGTTAAAACATGTAGGTTGCTATTACTCATGTAATGTTTTTTCTTCCATATGCACATGATGTTTTTGTTCTTCTTTTTTTTGTTTGTTAAAAACTCATAGTAACAGTAGAGATTAAAATGATCCTAATATGTTATGTTTGTTTCTTTTTGAAATCACCCATTTAAATCTTCACTATTATCCTTTCCTTTTGAATGCATCGATGGGTTGAAAATGTAGCAAAAATATCTTTCCAATAATGTAGCTATTATGTAGGTTTGGGTCAAAAATTAATACTAGCCATCTGAGCAATAGGTTTTTTTAAAACAAAGATTAATTCAATTTTTAGTAATCAAGTAATTCCTTTTCTTTTTAAACAGTGATGACAATGATCTATTTATTTATTTATTCTATTAAAAAAAAGGATACAAAGTGCTAATCATGCTAATGATATTTTGTCCATGAAAAATGTTAATAATATAGTCATTAACCATGAAGCTCATGTTCTTTTTCTTAATAATACAATCTTCTTTTTTTTAAAAAAAAAAAAACATCAGACTGCTACTTGCACCCCTGTGTTTCTAATGACACCACCTCTGTTTCTTTTAAATTTTCAGACTGCTATTTACACCCCCCAGATCCAGGCATAGGCCCCTTTTGTCACTTAAGCCCAGTTTCAATAACTGGGCCCTCCCATGCGAACTGGGCTTCTTTTTTTTCCCACACCCCTAGTTTTGATAACTTAACCCCTTTGAAAGAGCCCAGCATTTACACAGCCCATTGGAACAATTTCCTGATCTCTGCACCCCCCTTTTTTTTAAATGCAACCCTCCTCGCTGTTTACACCCCATTTTTAATACAACCCTCCTTTTATTTGCACCCCCATTTTACTATTGCATCCACTGTTTCTCCTTAAAAAAATATATTTCCTTTCCCTAAATAAATATTTTCTGACATCGAAAACAAATATTTTCAAACGTCGAAATCAACGAAAACACTTTTCAAAAACAAATCTTTTCAAAACGTCGAAATCAAAATTAATCATCACTAATGGTCACTCGCGCCGTTGCCGTTTGATTGTGGGTGATGATTTCATTCCTGTGGGAGCTAGTAATGTGGCCACTCTAAACCGTTGTTGTTTGGTCCTCACAAACGCTCTCCTTCAATTGTGAAAACCTTTTCAATGCTCAAAATAAAAACCGATTATCATTAATCATCACTCGCGCCGTTGCCGTTTGGACGTTAATGATAATTCATTTTCATACGAGTTAGTAGTGCGACCACTCTAAACCATTGTTGTTTGGTCACTGCGAACGCTCAACCCCTTTGCGAAAAACTCCAAAAAGATTAAAAAACAAAACCTTTTCAAAAAAAACCAGAACTACGTAGCTTTGAATTCTCCATCGCACCGGGAGATACGTAGGAGCGGATATTCTCCGTCAAGCACAATAAACTAAAAACATTTTTTTTTCTTTTAAAAAAAAAACAAACACTTTTGCCAAAAATAAAAATTTTCATTAAGTCTTTTCATTCTCTTTTCGAAAAAGGGGCAAATTTAAGTATTTTCCAAATTAGCATTTAAAACCACACATTTAATTAAAGGTTCCCTTTCGGTAGAAAGGAGGCGTGGGGTGCTAAAACCTTCCCCATGCCTAACCGACCCCCGAACCCAAATCTTCCGGTTTTCCAAAAGGCCATCCGCTTTCCAAAAGGTTTTTCTTCAATATTTTCCTTATAAAAAAAATATTGGTGGCGACTTCATTGATTTTCAAAAAGTTGTAAACGAAGAAAGGTTCCCTCAGGGACTTCTTCGGGCGCAACACGCCCAGGGCGCCAAAATCAGCAACATAAACAACACTGGCTTGGCGCCCAGCAACAGGGCGCCTCCAGCAGGAACAGGCCCAACACAGACACGGCGCCCAGCAGCAGGGCGCCAATTCCAGCAACTAAACACAACACCAATTCGCACCGAAACGCCAAACACCAATTTTCACCATGATCAACCAATTACAACCATCATGCATACATGGTAACATCAATAAATCAACACCTACAAGATCAAAAGAACAACATAGGTCCTATCTCCTACATAACCCCGTCATATACCCCATTATAAGGATAGAACCCACCCTTACCTTTGGTTTGCCGAACGCGAGATCTCCTTGTACGTAAGCTCCAAAGAACCACCGCAACAAGACTTCTCTCCTCTTGCTCTCTTGGTTTCGCCGCCGCCTTCCTTTCTCTCTTCTCCTCTCTTCGCAAATTCTTTCTTTCTTTCTCTCCAAAAAATGCGAATTCCTAAACCCTAGCCAACACCCTCCTTCATGCGCCTAGGCCTTGGGCTCGTGGATCACGGGCCCCCGTCCACTAATCAGCTAATTACTGTCATACCCCAATTTTGTCCGGCTTAGGTCAAAACCCTAATTTTCCACAAAAAATAATAAATAAATAAATTGAAGAATGAAGAGCATCATTGCTTTGCATTTTGGGTCCTAGAAGTCATTCCAAGGTCTTTAAAATGATTTTTAGGATTGGAATGCACTTTTTAGGCAAATTAGGGTTTTAGGGTCAAAAAGGGCATTTTGGTCATTTTTCGCAAAAAGATGATTTTCTCGCCAAAAATGTATATCCTCAAAAAGTACATTTTTATTCTATCAAGGATAATTTTTGAACAATTTTTTAGAAAGAAAACCCTAGTCAAAATAATTAAAAATGTATTTTTCCAGTTTTAGTGCATAGAAAAATAAAAAAGGGACCATTAAATATTTCTCAATTCTTAAGTGACAATTTTTATTGTCATGGGTGACTAGAGAGAATATTTTATGGTGCCCAAAAAAAAACATGTAAGACATTTTCAATAGTTGCATTCCCATTATTTTCCCATGCCCAAAAATTTCAATTTCAAAAAAAACTCAAAAAAAGGGAAGTGTCATCAATAAGACAAAAGACCAAAAAAACAAGTTTTTTTTCTCTCTTCCTCCCCCCACCTACGAATTCTTTCTCTCTCTCTCTCTCTCTCCAATTTCTTCCACACTCTTCCATTATACCCTCTTTTGTAAATTACTCCACTCACTTACACTAACCTATTCATAAGAAAACCCAAATTTCCCTCTTTGGTAACAATTCTTCTCTAAAATGCCCTTAACCCTACCTCACATAAAATATCTCTTCCAAAATAAGAAATTCATTTTTTCTTTTCTTTTTTTTCCCCCTAACTTTCACCCCCCACTCTCTCACTCTCACATTTTGTGTTTTCTCTCCATCCTCAATCCATGTGATGATTAATCCTAGCCCTCCATTCAAAATCAAAGCTCAATCCTAGAGCACATCAAAATCACAATGATGAAACTACCCTTAGACCTAGTTTCATCCTATAAATACTCCCTCATTCCCACACCTAAGGATCCTCTCTTTTTGCTTCTCATTTGCCTCTCATTCCCCTACACAAAACCCTAGCACACCAAAAGCACCTCCTCCCCCTCTCCTTCCTCACCAATACCATAGCTCTTCCTCCCCTCTTCCATATATTTTCTTCAAAAATCAACCACCAAATCCTCCATTTCTTGTTAGATCACCATCTTTCCTTCCATTCTCTTCAAGGTTGCATCATCAAATTTCTAAGAGCTAGTAATTTTTGAGCTTATCATCTCCTTCTTCACCTCCTTGTTAGTTTTGACGTAATCCTTGAAGCTTTGCACCTCACATTTAATTTTCTTGCATAATCTCTCCTCTACTCCAAACTCCTTCTTGATTGTTGTTTGCTTTGAGGATCCATTTCAAACATTTTGACAAAGACTTAGGGAGCTTTGGGTGTTTGAGATGGGTCATTGGCCTTGAAGGAGTCATTCTTCTACTTGAATAATTTCCCTTGCATCTTTACATATTTTGCACTAGATTTCATAAATAAAGTTGTTGTTTATAGGCTTTAGTATTTCGCATATCATAAAAAAATTAGGGTTGATATGATTTTGTTGTGCTTCCTTGCTTAATCATATAAATCCTTGCAAAAAAATAGATCTATGTTCCTTAGTGTTAATTTTGGTGTTTTCTTTATTAAATAAAATGTGGATCTATGTTTCCTTTGGTTCACATGCTTATAGATCTAAAAATATTTCCAAGTTGATTTTGTTGTTGTTCTTTGTTTAGTGATGTTTAATCTTGTTATTAGTATTTCATGATTCCCACTAGTGTTAAATGTTACTTTTGTTGTTTGATGATTTAGCAATATGATTCCCACTAGTGCCTAGTGCACCTTGACCTAAGTGGTGAAGATTGCTAGAAATGACTCAATTTAGTTTATGTGTCCATTCATTTTTGTGTCTTAGTTTGCTTGTTGTAAATTGTTGATGATAGGCAAGTTGATTCCCACTAGTGCCTAGTGCACTTTGCTCAAGGTGGGAGGATTGCTCTAGGAGATTCAACTTATTTGTGTGTTTAGTTAATCTTTGCATTTTAATTTGCTTGTTGTAAATTGTTGATGATAGGCAAGTTGATTCCCACTAGTGCTTAGTGCACTTTGCTCAAAGTGGGAGGATTGCTCTAGGTGATTCAACTTATTTGTGTGTTTAGTTAATCTTTGCATTTTAATTTGCTTGTTGTAAATTGTTGATGATAGGAAAGTTGATTCCCACTATTGCCTAGTGCACTTTGCTCAAAGTTGGAGGATTGCTCTAGGTGATTCAACTTATTTGTGTGTTTAGTTAATCTTTGCATTTTAATTTGCTTATTGTTCATTGTTGATGATAGGCAAGTTGATTCCCACTAGTGCCTAGTGCACATAAGTCTATTTTTAGAGTCTTTTTAATAGTTATTTTATTAAGTCTTTTTAGTATTTTAATTATATTTTTGTTCTATTTTACTGCAAATGTTTACTTTTTATCTTCAGGTCTTATTTTGAAGCAATTTGGGCTGCTTAAAGTCTCAGCAGGTCAGAATTCGATTGGATCTCTCAGAATTCGACCAAGATCTCTCAGAATTCGACCAAGATCTCTCAGAATTCGACCAAGATCTCTCAGAATTCGACAGCATCTGTCTCAGCAGGCCAGATTTCGACTGGATCTCCCAGAATTCGACTGCATCTTCCAGATTTCGACTTCGACTGCTTCTGCTTCCCAGATTTCGACTGTGCCTACTTCTGCTGGCAAGATTTCGACTGTACCTGCTTCTGCCACCAAATTTCGACTGTTCCTCAACTCTGCTATCCAGAATTCGACTGAACAGTCAGAATTCAAGTTGCCCACTTGCTGATGGATATTTTGCCCACTTGTTGATGGATATTTTTGAAGACTACCTTGGCCAACTTGATTTGCCACTTTTTCCTCTTTGGGACCATTTTGCCCCTCATATTTTCCTATAAATAGAGGCTTGATCCTCACTTGTACCGAAGCTTGAATTTTGTTAGAAAATCAATGACAAAGGCTCTCTAATGATTCATGACTTCAATTTACTCTTCATGCTTTTTATGATTCTTGTTTATTTACTTTCTTGCTCCTTTAAATTCTTGCACCTTTATTTTCCAAGTCATTTACTTTTCTTGCTATTTAATTTCTTGCACCTTTATTTTCCAAGTCATTTACTTTCTTGCCCTTTAAATTCTTGCTATTTATTTTCTTGCCCTTTTACTTTCCAAGTCATTTACTTTCTTTCTCCTTTAAATTCTTGCACCTTTATTTTCCAAGTCCTTTAATTTTCTTGCTATTTAATTTCTTGCACCTTTATTTTCCTTGTTATTTACTTTTTTGCCCTTTAAATTTCCAAGTCAAGTAAACTACTGGCAAGTCAAGTAAATTACTGGCAAGTCAAGTAAATTACTGGCAATTTACTTTTCAAGCAATTTACTTTCTTGTCATTTACAATTCCGCTATTTATAATTTTGCACTTTACCGCTTTCTTTTATTTTCTCGCTATTTAAACTTTATGTTTTCTTTTCTTATTTTCTTTTCTCCTCTTTTGTCTACAATGATCATGAGTGAGTAGACTTTACTAAAATATTCCTTTTTTCAAAAACACTTTCTTTTCAGTTAATCAAACTTTGAAAAATTAAATTGGTATTCACTTAGGCTCTCCCTGTGGACCGATACCCTTTTATTACGCGATACGACCCGTGCACTTGCGGGGCTATCAGTGCACTTTGCTCAAAGTGGGAGGATTGCTCTAGGTGATTCAACTTATTTGTGTGTTTAGTTAATCTTTGCATTTTAGTTTGCTTATTGCTCATTGTTGATGATAGGCAAGTTGATTCTCACTAGTGCCTAGTGCACTTTTTCTCAAAGTGAGAGGATTGCTCTATGTGATTCAACTTGGTTTTAGTGTTTATTTATTTTTTACCTTTTTACTTTACCATTCATTAACTTTTTACCAAAACATAAAAATATTTTACTACTTTGGTTTTTACTACTTCATTAATTTTTTACCAAAACATAAAAATATTTTACTACTTTGGTTTTTACCACTTCATTAATTTTTTTACTAAAACAAAAAGATTTTACCACTTCCCATTTACCTCATGCATTTTTACTTTACCATCTCATTAAATAATTACCATTTACTTCATGCATTTTTACTTTACTTTTCACTAACTTCTTACTTAAAGTTTTACAACTTATCAACTTGCAAAAATACCCAAAACATTTTCACATTCATGCATCTTCATTCATACTTAGTTTATGTGACACTCTCATGCATCCTCATAGGCTTATATCTCTTGCATCCTCTTATGCATCCTTGTATGCCATCCATTCATAAATAAAGTGCTATGCATCCATTCCTTGTACACTCATGCACTTACACGCTTACCTAATCATGCATCCTTGCTTACATATTCAATCATTTAACTTAGGATACTAGATGTTTACAATCAATTGTATTCACTTGTTCTTGATGCCATGTAAATGTCTTGACTTGATTGTGTGCCCTCCTCTCAACTTGTATGACCTCCTAATGGAGACGTAAGTCTACATGCATGTTGTAGCATAGAGCCATTAGGGTAAATACAATCCTTCCCACACACACACACAATTACTTTGAGAACTTTGTTTTGCATCTTTAATAATTGAATCCTTTGATTGTATGGGCATGTTTAATCTTGGTTAATGAATGATAGGTTCTTATTTGCTTGAGTATTATTCATTCATTTGCATTTGGTTATGGATATAGAATTGACTTGAAATGTTCTACTCCTTTTCTAAAACCCATTTCCTAAAATCATTTCAAAACAAAAAGAAACTTTTTCAAAACAAAAATAAATCAATCGCCATTAAACACCAATCACGCCGTTGCCGATTAGGTCGTTAATGATGATGTTGTTTTCAAAAAGAGTTAGTAGCGAGGCCATTCAAACCGTTGTTGTTCGGTCTTCGCAAAAGCTCTATCCCATTTTTGAAAACTTATTCATTTCTCAAAAATAAACCAATTGTCATTAAACACCAATCGCGCCGTTGCCGATTAGGTCGTTAATGATGATGTTGTTTTCAAAAGGAGTTAGTAGCGAGACCATTCTAACCGTTGTTGTTCGGTTTTCGTGAAAGCTCAATCCTTTTTCAAAACCAAAAACCGAGAACTACGTAGCTTTGATCCCTCATCCAGCGAGGGTACGTAGGAGCGGGGTCCTGTCCCGTCAAGCACACTTTAAAAAAAAACTTTGTTTTGTTCCCCGAGAACTACGTAGCTTTGATCCCTCTCCCAGTGAGGGTACGTAGGAACGGGGTCCTGTCCCGTCAAGCACACTCTTAAAAAATCTTTGTTTTGTCCTGATTTTCAAAGATAACCAAAAATATCCCTCTTCCCCTCGTTTTCAATAAAACAAACTCCTAAAGAAAAGAAAAGAAGTAGAATAAACCGCTTTCAAACTCAAACTTTTGTCCAAACCACACATCAAGTTAATGGTTCCCTTTCGGTAGAAAGGAGGTGCGGGGTGCTAATTGTAACACCCGTTTCTACCCCTTTCATCTATAACAATTATCAGAGTGCACAAATTCTTTCTTTTTTTTTTGAAACGGAATGCTACAATTACTTCAAAAACACGTCAATTGTTTAATTTAAATTAAAAACATTACGCGGCATCATGGGCGGCCATTACTCAAAAATATGGTTACAACTTTAAATTAAAATCCAACAAGTCATACAAGACAAATCACTATCTAATAAGACGCCCCCCAGGTGCTACGTATCAGAGCGACTCGAACTCAAGGGAATGAAGGTCAAAGCCTTCAAGTACGGTTACCTGTAAAGTAAAATCAACAAAAGGGGTGAGTCTCAAACCCCATAATAAAGTACATAAGGAGTAGTATATACAGATACAGGACTACATCGAGACACAGCAATATTCACTTTAATCACCAGTTCAGCACCAACTAAATATTCACCAAATAAATAATCACCAAGTAATCACCAAAATAATTAATCACCAAAACATTCACCAAACGTATGTTTAATGTATGAGATGCAACCCAAAACTCCACTGGGCATATGCATGTGGATCCATTCACCAAAAATGAGCCTTGAGGGCATTCACCAAAATTTATAATAAGGCCGAAGCCCGAGGCCGAAGCCTATTCACCAAGATCATGCATATGATTATGCGACACCATGACAATACATCACACACCAGAACAACCAAATAAATAATGGCATAGCATATTCACCAACAGTCGTTTATTCACCAACACCCCAAAGGGGATTACAGACCCCATTCACCAATAACAATATACACCATATATATATATATTTGCATACCACAATATTACACAGCACATTAATTTCACCGTGACAACACCATTAAAAATTACAAGGAACAGCACCTTAGTCTCATGAAGAACACCAACATTTTATTTAAGAGGAACAGTAACGATTTTCCAATCCAAACAACAACTAGTGCGCAGTCACTTGGGACTTTCAGAAACGGCCGGGGAAAAATATTAAATTTTGGTTTGGCTTGGACAAACAGATAGACAATAAAATAAGCGTCGTAACGCACTTTGAACCACCAAAAACGGACACCCGAGTCAAAAGTTACGTTAAAAACAAATTTAGGAAAAATTAGGCAACACTGCTGGAAACTGGCGCCTTAGGCGCCCAGCGCCCAGGCAACACACGCACACGCCCAGCGCGCAACACAGGCGCCCAGCGCCAGGCGCGCGCCACACACACACGCACGCGAACAGGCGCCCAGCGCCCAGCGTGCAACACACACACGCACAGCAGGCGCCAGCGCCCAGGCGCGCGCCACACTTGCCCAGCACACACACACACAGCGCCTTGGCGCCCAGCACAGGCACCTGGCGCCCAGCACAGGCACCTGGCGCCCAGCACACTATCAAAACCAGATTTTCATATAAATTCAGCCCAAACATCATTTCTTCTCAATTTTAAAACATCACTTCTTCTCAAATAAAAACATCATTTCTCCTCAAATAAAACATCATTTCTTCTCAATTAAAAACATCATTTCTTCTCAATTAAAAACATCATTTCTTCTCAAATAAAAACATCATTTCTTCTCAAATAAAAACATCATTTCTTCTCAAATAAAAACATCAAAATATCAAAGCACACAACATAACATAAAATG
The DNA here is from genome assembly GCA_039519185.1 of Astragalus membranaceus. Lineage (NCBI taxonomy): Eukaryota > Viridiplantae > Streptophyta > Magnoliopsida > Fabales > Fabaceae > Astragalus > Astragalus membranaceus. The sequence continues at coordinate 119,344,824 of CM076849.1, forward strand.
CACTTAGCACATGGCACACCAACACAACACAACATACACTTAGCCAAAACACAACAATTTGGCACGGGGCGCCTAACACAAGGGCGCCTACTTCCATGACCAAAATTCCGACAACATCAATACTTAGCGCGGGGCACCCCACTCAAGGGCGCCTAATTCCGCACCTAGACAACAATTTCCAGCAACAATAAAAAATACCACAATGGCGCCTTATGCGCCTATAACACCCAAAACATCAATTCATCAACAACAACACATGAGTACCAAGTGCTCAATCATCATCAACTACTTCAAACACCACAAAATTACTCCAAACTCAATTAATTAAGCCCAACATTATCATTTATACATTTATTCGAGCACTTAGTACGCAATTCGAAATTCATCTTACAAAGCAACAATTCGCATATCATCACAATGAGCAACAACAATAACAACAACATATTCATATATCATAAACAACATAGAAATCAATATAAACAGGACATAGGACCTAACCCCTACATACATCCCATTATGTTCCCTATTATAAGGCAAGACCCACCCTTACCTTAGTTTCACCGAAGACGGAGACTCCTCCACGTGCACACCGAGTAACCACCGCAACTGAGCTCCTCTTTCCTCCCTTGGAATTCGCGCCCCTCTTCTTCCTCTCTCCTTCTCCTTGCGCCGATTTCCCTCTCTCTTTCTTCTCTCCTTCGCGTTTTCTCTTTTCTTCTCTCAACTCACGATTTGCTTCTAATTTCCACAAGTGAGGCGCCACTCACTAAACCCCTAGTCACATGCGCCTAGGTTGGATCATGGGCCTGGATCACGGGCCTCCATCCACTTAAGCCCATTTAAATAACTAAATATCACCACCCTCTAAATAATTAAAAACCACCCAATATTATCATTATTATTATTATTATTATTTCTATCGCCAGCTCCTATTTAATTTAATTAACTAAATACTAAATAACTATTTAATTAATTTCAGGGTGTTACAACTCTCCCCCACTTAGATTATTTTCGTCCTCGAAAATTCGCATCAACATCTCCCTAACTCACCGGCTGGCTACGACAATTGACATCCTCACGGTTATACCCTAACTAGTCCGTACCCACGTTTACAATTAATTCACCCAACGACAAACAACAAAACTCGCAACAAGGTCTCTGTCGAAGATCGACAAGGGACACAAAGAACACACCAGGCAACATAAGACCAATCAGAGATGACAACACAAGACTTAAGCATTCACAACATTCAGCAGTATTAAAACAATAAGCAGCATCGGTATCGACAATAGGTTTAGCGGAAACTTTAACGAAACACATACCTCCGAAACGATCATCATTCTTCAGAAGACTCAGTGCCCACCAAGGCAAACACCCTCCCACTAGACTTCTCTTTCTTCGGCTTGGAACACTTAGTACTAATATGTCCCATCTCCCCACAGTTGTAGCAAACGACGTCTCTCTTCTCGCACTTAGCAGCTACGTGGCCTTCCTTGCCACACTTGAAACACTTGAAGGCCATGCAATCGGGACTCTTATGTCCCGGCTTTCCACACTTGTGACACACAATGCCCGCAGTAGCGTCTCCCCCACTTGGCTTCCTGCCCGAACTCTCCTCTCCCTTTCCTTTACCACCTGAAACCTCATAGGGCTTCCCCCTAAACTGAGAATTTCTCTTCTCCTTCACAGCCTTGTAAGCAGCCGAACTGTCTTCCTCATAGATCCTACACTTATCAACCAATCTAGCGAAGACCCGAACCTCTTGATATCCAATTGCTTTCTTTATATCAGGACGTAGACCACTCTCGAACTTGACACATTTTGAAAATTCAGAATTGGCATCATTAGCATAATAAGGACAGAATTGGGCCAGCTCCTCAAACTTGGCGGCATAATCAGCCACAGTCTTGTCTCCCTGCTTCAGCTCTAAAAACTCCACTTCCTTCTTGGCTCGCACATCCTCAGGGTAGTACTTTCTCTTAAACTCTCTTGTGAAAACCTCCCAAGTCACTTCCTCACCAGCATTTTCCAATCTTCGCAGCATTCCCAACCACCAGTCGTCAGCTTCCTCTGCTAGCATATGAGTCCCAAACTTCACTTTCTGAGCTGGAGTACACTCCATGACACGAAAGACCCGCTCTATCTCCTTCAGCCATGACAACGCTCCATCCGGGTTGTACCGACCCTTAAAGGTGGGTGGGTTCTCTCTCTGGAATGTAGCCAAATTGCGCGTCCCGTCATTAACAGCACCGGGTATATTACCCATCACCCCGGCTATAGCCTGCAAGGCAGCAGCAATTGCAGCATCGTCCCGTCTGGCCATTCTAGCACTGCAACAGAAAACAGAATTCAGAAACGAGTAACAAACTCAATGTTACTCAACACGACGACTCGACTACCGGCCGGACGGACCGAACTGCTCTGATACCACTTGTAACACCCGTTTCTACCCCTTTCATCTATAACAATTATCAGAGTGCACAAATTCTTTATTTTTTTTTTGAAACGGAATGCTACAATTACTTCAAAAACACGTCAATTGTTTAATTTAAATTAAAAACATTACGCGGCATCATGGGCGGCCATTACTCAAAAATATGGTTACAACTTTAAATTAAAATCCAACAAGTCATACAAGACAAATCACTATCTAATAAGACGCCCCCCAGGTGCTACGTATCAGAGCGACTCGAACTCAAGGGAATGAAGGTCAAAGCCTTCAAGTACGGTTACCTGTAAAGTAAAATCAACAAAAGGGGTGAGTCTCAAACCCCATAATAAAGTACATAAGGAGTAGTATATACAGATACAGGACTACATCGAGACACAGCAATATTCACTTTAATCACCAGTTCAGCACCAACTAAATATTCACCAAATAAATAATCACCAAGTAATCACCAAAATAATTAATCACCAAAACATTCACCAAACGTATGTTTAATGTATGAGATGCAACCCAAAACTCCACTGGGCATATGCATGTGGATCCATTCACCAAAAATGAGCCTTGAGGGCATTCACCAAAATTTATAATAAGGCCGAAGCCCGAGGCCGAAGCCTATTCACCAAGATCATGCATATGATTATGCGACACCATGACAATACATCACACACCAGAACAACCAAATAAATAATGGCATAGCATATTCACCAACAGTCGTTTATTCACCAACACCCCAAAGGGGATTACAGACCCCATTCACCAATAACAATATACACCATATATATATATATTTGCATACCACAATATTACACAGCACATTAATTTCACCGTGACAACACCATTAAAAATTACAAGGAACAGCACCTTAGTCTCATGAAGAACACCAACATTTTATTTAAGAGGAACAGTAACGATTTTCCAATCCAAACAACAACTAGTGCGCAGTCACTTGGGACTTTCAGAAACGGCCGGGGAAAAATATTAAATTTTGGTTTGGCTTGGACAAACAGATAGACAATAAAATAAGCGTCGTAACGCACTTTGAACCACCAAAAACGGACACCCGAGTCAAAAGTTACGTTAAAAACAAATTTAGGAAAAATTAGGCAACACTGCTGGAAACTGGCGCCTTAGGCGCCCAGCGCCCAGGCAACACACGCACACGCCCAGCGCGCAACACAGGCGCCCAGCGCCAGGCGCGCGCCACACACACACGCACGCGAACAGGCGCCCAGCGCCCAGCGTGCAACACACACACGCACAGCAGGCGCCAGCGCCCAGGCGCGCGCCACACTTGCCCAGCACACACACACACAGCGCCTTGGCGCCCAGCACAGGCACCTGGCGCCCAGCACAGGCACCTGGCGCCCAGCACACTATCAAAACCAGATTTTCATATAAATTCAGCCCAAACATCATTTCTTCTCAATTTTAAAACATCACTTCTTCTCAAATAAAAACATCATTTCTCCTCAAATAAAACATCATTTCTTCTCAATTAAAAACATCATTTCTTCTCAATTAAAAACATCATTTCTTCTCAAATAAAAACATCATTTCTTCTCAAATAAAAACATCATTTCTTCTCAAATAAAAACATCAAAATATCAAAGCACACAACATAACATAAAATGCACTTAGCACATGGCACACCAACACAACACAACATACACTTAGCCAAAACACAACAATTTGGCACGGGGCGCCTAACACAAGGGCGCCTACTTCCATGACCAAAATTCCGACAACATCAATACTTAGCGCGGGGCACCCCACTCAAGGGCGCCTAATTCCGCACCTAGACAACAATTTCCAGCAACAATAAAAAATACCACAATGGCGCCTTATGCGCCTATAACACCCAAAACATCAATTCATCAACAACAACACATGAGTACCAAGTGCTCAATCATCATCAACTACTTCAAACACCACAAAATTACTCCAAACTCAATTAATTAAGCCCAACATTATCATTTATACATTTATTCGAGCACTTAGTACGCAATTCGAAATTCATCTTACAAAGCAACAATTCGCATATCATCACAATGAGCAACAACAATAACAACAACATATTCATATATCATAAACAACATAGAAATCAATATAAACAGGACATAGGACCTAACCCCTACATACATCCCATTATGTTCCCTATTATAAGGCAAGACCCACCCTTACCTTAGTTTCACCGAAGACGGAGACTCCTCCACGTGCACACCGAGTAACCACCGCAACTGAGCTCCTCTTTCCTCCCTTGGAATTCGCGCCCCTCTTCTTCCTCTCTCCTTCTCCTTGCGCCGATTTCCCTCTCTCTTTCTTCTCTCCTTCGCGTTTTCTCTTTTCTTCTCTCAACTCACGATTTGCTTCTAATTTCCACAAGTGAGGCGCCACTCACTAAACCCCTAGTCACATGCGCCTAGGTTGGATCATGGGCCTGGATCACGGGCCTCCATCCACTTAAGCCCATTTAAATAACTAAATATCACCACCCTCTAAATAATTAAAAACCACCCAATATTATCATTATTATTATTATTATTATTTCTATCGCCAGCTCCTATTTAATTTAATTAACTAAATACTAAATAACTATTTAATTAATTTCAGGGTGTTACACTAATACCTTCCCCGTACCTAACCGACCCCCGAACCTACATCTCTAGTTTTCAAAAGACCATCCGCCTTGTTTAAAAGACCTTTTTTCAATGTTTTGGTCTTAAAATTAAAATATTGGTGGCGGCTCCAAACTTTTTCCACGTTGTCAAATGAAAAGTCCCAAACCGGATTTTTCGGGCGCAACAGCTGGCGACTCCACTGGGGAACTTTTTTTTAAAAAAAGACGAGGGTCAAGCCTAGTTAACTTTGATGTGTGGTTTTAAAATTAATTGAGTTGAAAGCTTTGTTTTACTTCATTTTCTATTTGTTCACAATGCCGTGTTCATGCATTCCTCAATTCCCATGTCCCCTATTCTCTGCTCCCTTTCTTAAGGTAAAAACATGCTGTCATACCCCAATTTTGCCCGGCTTAGGTCCAAACCCTAATTTTCCACACAAAAAATATATAATAAATTATGCATTGCATTTTAGGTCCTAGAAACCATTCCAAAGTTTTTGAAATCATTTTTAGGGTTAGAATGCACTTTTTGGGAAATTAGGGTTTTTAGGGTCAAAAAGGGCATTTTGGTCATTTCTCACAAAAGGGTCTATAAAAAAATTTTTGCATGAAAATATTTTTCAGTAAGCCTCATGCATGAAAATATTTTTTAGAAAGTATAAAATTGATTTTATCATGCATATAATGTATTCTTGATGAATAAGGAAGTTATCCATGTTTTTAGGAAGCACTCAATCGATTACATCATATCCTTCCTTCAAGCAAATAATGGATTATCTACTTGAAAATCAAGGGGATAATCGATTATCCACTCTGAAAATCAAGGGGATAATAGATTATCCACTCTGAAAATCAAAGGGGATAATCGATTATCTACTCTGAAACAATTCAGGAGCATAATCGATTATCCCATGCTTTCAACTAAGCAGCATAATCGATTACAAGTATTTTTGGAAAGTTTCTATGATTTTGGAAAGCCACTAATCGATTACACACTTCATTTCTTCAAGCCTATAATCGATTATCCTCCTGAAAAGTGTTTAGGAGCATAATCGATTATCCTCTTTTATAACTACACACCATAATCGATTATCACCTATTTTGGAAAGTTTCTATGATTTTGGAAAGGGCCTAATCGATTACTCAAGGCTAATAATCGATTACCATTGTCAAAACATCCTGAGCCCTTAATCGATTAACATACACCAAGTGTTTTCCAACTAATCGATTACTCCGTTTCCTAAAATAGATCAAATCTAATTTCCTATAAATAGGTGCACCAAATTTCATTTCCAACACACAGATTTTCACGAGATCAGAGAAAAACACATATTTTCACGAGATCAGAGAAAAACACAGATGTTCACGAGATCAGAGAAAGACACACATTTTTCACAAGATCAGAGAAACCAATTTTCGCAGATCTCATCTTTTCAGAAAAACTCTTCTATATCTTATTTGTGCTCTCTTCGTTCCGTTGGTCCGTCAGAGCTGATCTTTCGCTAAGAGTTAGTCGGGGTTGCATTCTTCAAGTTGTAAGATCCGCCTTCATTAGAGGTATTTCTGTCTTTACGTTTGTCATTATTTAATTATTGTGATCCGTGCCAAAACTGCTCTATATGATTCAACCCTTTTAGTTTATATGTTGTTTAAGTTGATGATTGGCAATGTGATTCACACTTGTGCACTTGTGCACTTAATCTTAAGTGTGAGGGTTGACCAAAGTGATTCAACATTCTTTGATACTTTGGTCGCTAAATAATTTGCTTGCTTATGCTGGCCAATGATCATGAGTGAGGCAACTCTTTTGCTTGAGCTTACAGTGTCATCGTCTACTCTCATATAGAATATCATCAATACTTAGATAGGTCCATTCCTTACATTGCATCTTCCATTAGATGTGCATTTAGATTCCCTTGCGTTTTGTAGAAATATTTGAGTATGGTTCTCGCCTAGCATCTTCCACTAGATGTGCATTTAGGTTCAATCTCGCCTACTCTTGTATTTTGCTTAATGCCCAATCCAAGTTCCTTCCTTGCCTATCTATGTGTTGTGATCTAATATGTGTAGTTTAGGTTTGATTTTTGTTTGCGAAGTCAAATATTGTTGCTTAATGATTTGATTCCACTGATTGTGTTATGCTTGAATCCACCAATTCTTTCTTGCATTCATTGTTTTCATTTCTAAACGACCTGGCACAAAAACGGTTACTAGTGACAATTCATCACAACCTTTGTTGGTTTGATTGTCATGAAAGCCTCAATTTCAAAAGGATTTTCGTAAGCATAAAGCAAGCTACTAGTGATAATCCATCACAACCTTTGTTGGTTTGATTATCATGAACGCGTCCAATTTCAAAAAGCATTTTTCTAAGTATCAAAGAATCAAAAACAAGTTATTAGCGGTGGTCCATCATAACCATTGTTAGTTTAATCATCAAAGCAAAAAGACTTTCATTCTTAAGGCTCGTTAGAACTACGTCGCTTTGATTCCCATTTGGGATACGTAGGAGCGAGTCACATTCTCGTCAAGCGCAACCATAAAAGTTTAGCATTTGCATAACGAAAAGAAAAGAGTTATTTTCGTAACAAAAAAGAATCACTTTCGCAAACCAAGATCATTTTCAAGACAAAAATCTTTTCCTTTCTAAAATCATTTTCAACCCATCGTCGCTAGTGGTTAATCAGAACCTTTGTTCGTCTAGCCATTGGTGACGATGTCTTTTTCCCCAAAGAACAACAAGCGATGATCACTCATAACCTTTGTTATCTTGATCATTCGTGCCAATCAATCTCTTTCGAAAACCACTTTCAAAAAGACAAATAAAAAACGGGTTGCTACTAATAGTGAATCAGAACCTTTGTTCGTCTGACTGGCGGTAGTGACTCTCATTTTCAAGAGTACTTAGCGGTGATTACCCATAACCTTGGTTAGTTTAATCATCCACTAAATGCTCGTCCTATTTCGAAAACTCACTAAAAAGATAAAAAACAAAAACTTTTCAAAACCAAAAACCAAGAACTACGTAGCTTTGAATTCTCCATCGCACCGGGAGATATGTAGGAGCGGGTCATGTCTCGTCAAGCACGTTTTTTTCTAAAAAACCATTTTTCCCCCTCTTTCATAATAAATGAAGATTTTCATTAAGATTTTTTTTTCTCAATAAGAAGTAGAGAGGCAAAATTACGTATTTTCAAGTCAACACACTAAAACCACACATTTAATTAAAGGTTCCCTCTCAGTAGAGAGGACGTGTGGGGTGCTAACACCTTCCCTGTGCGTAACCGACCCCCGAACCCTAATCTCTAGTTTCGCAAGACCAATCGCTTTCCAAAAAAGGTTTTTCCTAATATTTTCCTTAATAAATATTGGTGGCGGCTTCATTGTCTTAGAAAAGTTGTGAACGAGGAAGGTTCTCCCTCGGGGACTTTTTCGGGCGCAACACATGCATTTCCTCCCATTCTATTATGATCCCTTCTTCTCCGCTCCCTTTCTTGAGGTAAGCAGTGCATATGACTGTTGCTGAAACCTAGGTTGGATTATTGGTATTGTGATATTGAACCCTAGGGTAGACGACATGTTATTTCTTGCTTCTGTCTGGATTGTTCTGGGTTTTCCTTTGCAGGTGGGGTATATGTGGGTAGTTTTAGGCGGTATGCCCTTGCTACACACACTCACACCTTATGCTTACTATGCTTTGAGAGGGGCCTAAAACCCAAGGTCTGACAAAACTTAGGAGAGTGGAAACCAGTAGTGACTGGCAATTGGACCGTTGTTCTTCCGACTCTCACGAAAGTTTCAGCCAGAGTATGCTCTTTCATGATGCCTCACACCAAATGGTGTTCCATCGTTGTGGGTGCTATTGTGAAAGAGAATTAGCTCTGGTAACCTGGTGAGGAAGTGACTAGAACCCACATGGGAGGAACATTTGAGTTGTCCTAGAACTTAGGTCCCCACCTTCGTAGGACAGAAGGGGCATACCAAATTGTGTGTTGCATGGTAATATAGACATGTTTTCAAAAAAGAGTAGGAGGTTTTTCAAATAAAAAGTAGAGAAAGAGCTGCCGTTGTAGCCTTTCTTCTGCCGGTCCGTACGAAGTGACATATGGCCCACTCTTTTCAAAAAAAGAGAGAACGAGCTGCCGTTGTAGCCTTTCTCTTACTTGGTCCATATGAAACCACGTACGGCCCGCTTTTTTCAAAAAGAAAAAAGAAAAAAAAACTTGAACTAATGCCAATAAAGGTTTTGCCCTAATCTGCATATGCATAAAACATCATCATCATTTTGCATGCATCCTCGCATTGCATCCAACATAAGCTTTTACAGTTCATGCATGCATCCTTGCATTTCATCAAAGTTTGTTTGCCGAGAATCCCAAAGTGACAAAGAATCTTGCCATAGGTACAGTATGGAATCGAGAAGTGAGACAGTGCACCCCCCGAGGTATTCGGTCGCAAATGGGGCATGTTTGTTTCATTTGTTGATTCCACCCTTGTTATGTTCTAAACAAATCAAAATTCACTGTTAAATCTATGGCAAGATATGACACGTTGGGGTTCACGGCATAAGACAAACTAAAACTAACACTCATCTGCATTGCACGCATTGCATTCTTTAATTTGCTCCTTCACTTAATAAAAATGTTCTACCAACAGAAGCGAGAGGCAAGCTGGTTCTCCGCCACCGATACTTCACCCGATTACAAGCAAAGTTGATGGCTGATCCTCAAGGGCATCCAGAGACTGAAACTGAAAATAATCCAGAACATGAAGATTTGGGCGTACAAATTCTGAATCCTGAGCAGCTGGCTCAGGAGAACCAAGTGCTTAAGGATAAGGTTGGGGCAATGGAGGCCCAGGTGCATGAGATGATGGTCATGCTGCAAAGTTTAAAGAGTGGGACAACTGCTGAAGGTGTCGCCGTCGTGCGTCCAGATGGTGTCACTTCTTTCGTTCCTCCTCCAATATCAGCCACAGTTCCTCCGGGATCCGGGGCCAGTCATCCCGTCTTTGCTTCAGGAATGAATGGGCCGAATCAATACACTTCACAAAGATATCCTTGGGGTATGCCTGCTGGGTACATGCCGCGAACTGTTGGACCTATCCCCGTCAGTATGGTTGCGCCTAATCAGGTCACTACCGCCGTGTCCGGCGGAGCTGCCGGAGGACCGCAGATCCAAACTCCTAGTCCTCATGCTGTGCTCAGTCCTACTCCGGGGCTTGCAGCACACCCTCACAATGTTCCTCAGCCTGGAGGGTATTATTACAGTATGGGGAGTCACCCTAAAGGACATATGTTTGGGGGATCACAACCAAATGACCCGATTCGTGCACTTGAAGAAAGAGTAAAGGCAATGGAGGGTGTTTAGTCCCAGATTTGGTTTTGCCACCAAAGTTCAAAGCTCCCGAAGTGGACAAATACAGAGGAACAGGCTGTCCGGAGAGCCATGTTACGATGTTTGTCCGAAAAATGGGTCCTTACGCCAATGAAGACAAACTGCTGATTTACTGCTTTCAAAACAGTTTGGCTGGAGCTCCTCTAGATTGGTACATGAAACTGCAATCCTTTGAAATTCGTTGTTGGAAAGATTTGTGCGAAGCATTCATGAGACAATATAAGTATAACATGGACATGGCTCCGGACAGGTCGCAATTGCAACACATGAGTAAGGGCGAAAGGGAGACTTTCAAAGAATATGCCCAGAAATGGCGAAGCCTAGCCGCCCAGGTCCAACCTCCTTTGACTGAAAAAGAAATGGTGTACACGTTCTTGGAAACTCTGCCAGCAATTTACTATGACTGGCTGATTACAAGTGTTTCAACTAGCTTCTCCGATGTGATAGTCTTCGGGGAAAGACTTGAGCATGGTCTCCGAAGTGGGAAGATTTCGAATCACCTCAGTAATGCAGGAAGCTCTGGTGGTTCAAGCAATCAGAAGAAGCCTCACTCCCATTTCCTGAAGAAGAAGGAAGGGGAAACAAATGTAATCTCGGGAGGAAGTTCATCCTTTGGTACCCCTCCGCCACAAACTGTTCCATTTTCTGCTCCTGTGCCATCCCAGCAAGGCAGTGACAGTCACAGGGCTCAGGCTTATCAGTACAAGAAACGGACTAGTTTTGATCCAATACCAATGACATAAACTGAATTGTTTGATCACTTGACTTCCAAGAACTTGATCAACACTCGGCCAATGAAGGCCCTGCAGCCGCCATTTCCCAGAAGTTACAATGCTAATGCTACCTGCAGTTTCCACGAAAACGGGGTCGGTCATACTGTGGAGGAATGTAAAGCCTTCAAGCATGTGGTGCAAGACCTAGTAGATGCTGGGTGGATCTCGTTCAAGCAGAGCAGCCCGAATACAACAACTAATCCATTGCCAGGTCATCAGAGGCCAGCTACCAATGCTATAGAAAGTTCTGTTGGGCAATTGGTAAAGAATGTGCAGAAGATCAAGACCCCGTTGGGTGTTATCTACTCAGAGTTATGCCATGTTGGGGTGGTTAAGAAGGGGTGTTGCCATGAAGAGGGGTGTGCTGACACCACGTGCGTGGGGAATTGTGAAAGCTTTGAGATGATCCTGCAGGACCTGGTGGATCGGTGTGTGGTCCAGATAGGAACCCATGATGTTGAAGAAGAAGTGTTGACCCTACATTCTGATAAAAGTAGAGGACCCATGATGTTAGCCCAAGGATATAAGGTTGGTTCTGGCTTGGGAAAGTTTGGTCAGGGAATTCTAGCTCCCATTCAACTGAAGGAAAACAAGGACCGTTGCGGGCTGGGATACACCCCAAGTGAGGAAGAAAGAAGAAAAATGGCAGATGAACGAAGGGGCGGATGGTTGGCCAAGTCCAAAGGCCAGGATCCATGGCCCCAGAGGATTCCAATTTGTGACATCAGTCAAAGTTTTGTGAGTGCTGGTTTGTTGGATCCTAATCAGGTTGCTGTCATCAAGGATGGTTCTGAGTCTGAAGAGGGTGGTGCAAGTTTGGTTCGACGCTGCGGTGCCAGTGAAAAATTAAAGAATTGGAAGGCTGTTGATCTTCCTGTGACTTTTAATTTAAAGTAATCATTTGTAATGCAACCCTGTGGCTCTGCTCAAGGCCATAGGACAAGTTGTTAGGGGCGAACATGTTTTTATTTTCAGAATCATCATCATTAATAAAAACGTTGTTTTTGAATTTCAATCAATAAAAATCAATCCTTTTCATTTCATGTGTCTTTTCCTCGCTTTATTATTGTTTGCTTGCTTGTCTCGCCTTTCATTCTGCTTTTTCGCTTCGGCAAAATGCAGATCCACAGCAATTGTCTCCCAAAATAACAGTGCCAACAGTCCATATTTTGACTTTGATCACCCTATTAATCAAGCTGAGGGGGATGTTGAGGAAGACTGGGAAGCTCCTCCAGAACTCATGAGGTTAATGAAACAGGAAGAAAGGGTAATTCAGCCACACGGAGAATCTACTGAAGTGATCAACTTGGGTACAACTGAGAGCAAGAAAGAGGTCAAAGTGGGTACCGCCATGAAGGACGAGGATCGCATGAAGTTGGTTCAGTTGTTGCACGATTATATGGATGTGTTTGCATGGTCCTACCAAGATATGCCTGGGTTGGATACTGACATTGTGATGCATAAGTTGCCAGTCAAACCTGAATGCCCACCTGCGAAGCAGAAACTTAGAAGGATGAAGCCTGAGATGTCCCTAAAGATTAGGGATGAGGTAAAAAAGCAGTTTGACGCCGGATTCCTAGCGGTGGCCAAATACCCAAAGTGGGTTGCCAATATTGTCCCGGTTCCGAAGAAAGACGGGAAGGTCAGAATGTGCGTTGACTACCGAGATCTGAATCCTGCTAGTCCTAAAGACGATTTTCCTTTGCCCCACATTGATGTCTTAGTGGATAGTACAGCTCAACACTCGTTATTCTCCTTCATGGATGGATATTCGGGATATAATCAGATCAAGATGGACCCCGAAGATATGGAAAAGACAACTTTCATAACGCTTTGGGGAACGTTCTGTTACAAGGTCATGCCATTCGGGTTAAAGAACGCTGGTGCAACCTACCAAAGGGCCATGGTCACGCTGTTTCACGACATGATGCATAAGGAGATTGAGGTTTATGTGGATGACATGATCGCAAACTCTAAAACCCACGAGGAGCATATTGTCAATCTGCAGAAGCTCTTTGAACGGTTGAGGAAATATAAACTCAACTTAAACCCGGCCAAGTGCACGTTTGGGGTGAGATCAGGGAAGTTGTTCGGCTTCATTGTCAGCCAGATAGGAATCGAGGTGGATCCAGACAAAGTAAAAGCCATCCTCGAGATGCCGGTGCCCAAAACAGAGAAAGAAGTCTGTGGTTTCCTCGGAAGGTTGAATTACATCTCCCGATTCATCTTCCAGTTGACGGCTACTTGTGAGCCGATCTTCAAACTGCTGTGCAAAAATCAAGAGTTGAAGTGGAATGACCAGTATCAAGCTGCCTTTGAGAAAATCAAGGTGTACTTGCAGAATCCACCAGTCTTAATGCCACCTGTGTCAGGCAGGCCTCTCATCTTATACCTTACAGTGCTAGATAATTCAATGGGCTGTGTGTTGGGGCAGCATGATGAATCCGGGAAAAAGGAGCATGCCATATACTATCTTAGCAAAAAGTTCACCGATTGTGAGACAAGATATTCTATGCTGGAAAAGACTTGTTGTGCTCTAGTTTGGGCTGCTCACCGTTTAAGGCAGTACATGCTGAGTCACACCACTTGGTTGGTGTCAAAAATGGATCCAGTCAAGTACATATTTGAGAAGCCAGCTCTCACAGGACGAATTGCCCGTTGGCAGATGCAATTATCAGAATACGATATCCTGTATGTCACACAAAAAGCAGTTAAAGGTAGTGCACTTGCTGAGTATTTGGCATGTCAGCCGTTTCCAGACTACCAACCAATGCAGCATGATTTTCCTGATGAAGATATCATGACACTGTTTGATGAGGGGAAGTCCCAAGAAAGTGAAAGGTGAAGAATGATCTTCGACGGTGCGTCAAATGTATGGGGGCATGGGGCAGGTGCTGTGTTAATATCTCCTGACAATCGCTTCGTTCCTGTCACTGCAAGGTTGAGCTTCTATGTCACAAACAACATAGCAGAGTATGAAGCATGCATCTTGGGTATTCAAGCAGCCCTAGAATGGAAAGTTAAAAGGCTAGATGTGTATGGAGATTCAGCCCTGGTTATTCATCAAGTAAGAGGCGATTGGGAGACCAGAGATCCCGAACTGATTCCTTATTGTGTTTATGTGCAAGAGTTGATGGAGTCATTTGACGAAATCACTTTCAAACACATCCCTCGAAGCGAAAACCAGCTGGCTGATGCATTGGCAACTTTATCATCCATGTTCAATATCAATTGTGATAAAAGCTTGACTCATGTCACAATCCAGCACCGGAGTCTACCTGCGCATCACTACTGCACAGCCATAGATGAAGAGCCGGATGACAAGCCTTGGTATCATGATATCAAACAGTACATCATCAGCAGAGAATACCCTCCTGGGCATCTGAAAATGACAAGAGAACTCTTCGGCGACTGTCAAGGAATTTCTTCCTCAGCGGTGAGGTTCTCTACAAAAGGAATTATGACATGGTCCTCTTAAGGTGTGTTGCTAAAGAAGAAGCTGGAAGAATCATGAAAGATGTACACGAGTGTAACACCCAGGTTTTTCTAACATGTAGAAATACCGAAAGTGCACAGATGCGGAAAAATTCAGAGGACACAGTTCCTGTTTAAGTTTTGGACATACAAACTTTTTCCGAAATAAAACATAATCGGAAATAACATTACTTCATAAAATAGAAGTTTATCGGTTCCATACCGAGTGGATTACAATATCCAAGTCCAAATACCAAACAGAAACATAAACGGTTCATATAACTCATAATCAATACAAGCTTATACAACCAATTAGGACAACAAAAGAACAAAGGAATCAAATGACTAAGTCTTCAGCACCTCCAAGAGTATATCAACTACTCGTGCACGATAGTCTTCCTTTTTCCCTGCTTCTCTGAAAAACAACAAATATGGATAGGGTGAGATAACATTATCTCAGTGAGTCCTACCGTGCCCCCTCACTGACACTCGGTTCAATTATTAAACCGTTAACAATGTTTAATTAGCTACCATTAGCTATAATCGAAATGCCAAGCAAATCGTGTACTCTTTTATATTTTTAATAGCTTAGCTCAACCGACTGCACAACTGCTAATCCCGGTAGCTATAGCTTAACATCTGCCGACTGCACAACTGCTAATCCCGGCAATGTTAACTTATAATCAATAACTTAGCACAAGCCGACTGCACAACTGCTAATCCCGGCAACCCGTGAGCTGACCACGACAAAACACATTCAGGGCCTAGGTAAGGGGTCATGACTACCCTCCCTAGTATGCTACTTGTCGGGTCGTCACCCAACGCGATTTATGTATGACAATACATAACGATTTCTCGAGAGTTAGATAATATATATCTTTCCGATCACCAAAGGATCAATCACAATATCTTTTTAGATAATTTATATCTTATTGATCTATAACCCGTTTTGATGAATTTATGGACATCCGGCATTATAATCATATTGTAATGTATTATTGACTTATAACCCGTTTTGAGGAATCTATAAACATCCGGCATTATAATCATATACAGTTGATATATATATAAATATATATTCATTCTATCCATCAGACTGTGTACCTAGGGTTTCGGTTTTTCGATCAAATAGGCTTTCAAAGCTCTTTTTCAAAACCATGAGTTGAACAAGTTCGAAATAAGGTTTTCAGTGAGGCAATTCCTTTTTGAATGGTTGAGAAAGAAATTAGAAAAGGTTCGGGATCAAACGGAGCAAAAAAACGAGAAAACGGAAGCCCGTAACAGAACTACACGCACGACCCGTGCCCAGGGGCGCACGACCCGTGCGTCCCGTTCTGTTTCCAATACTTCCAACCCGAAGTAGGCGCACGATCCGTGCCCAGGGACGCACGGTCCGTGCGACCTGTGTCTGTTACCAGAATTTCACATTTTTCTCATTTTCGCTCTCCGTTATCGTCCGATTCGATTTCTAATTTCAATCACCTGAAAATAGGAAAATTTCCAACTATTTCCAGAATACATATAAAGTGTTTCATTTCAATGATTCATTAAAATTCTCAATAAACCGTAAAACACCATTTTGTCTTAAAAACGCTTTTCGATTCTAAGACTCTTGAAAATAGAAAGTGTGACCAAGGGATTCCATATCGAAAACAAGTTCAGAATATCAAAATGCCCTATCGTGAGTAGAACTCACCGGTTTGAAGATCGTGTGAGGAGCCCCAACGAAACACGCGACGATCGGAATACGATAACCACGAACAATCCTCGCTAGGCACCAACACAAGTTGACACAACGGCTCTCTTCTCTTAACAACTGAAGTATCAACTGGACCAGCAACTCAAATCCTCATAAGTTTCCTCCAACTCGAAATGCAAGGCAAACACTCCCCTTTTAGTAGCTACAACAGAACATGCAACTCATCTTCACACCAATCCCACCCTTTTCACCATTTGAAGCTTCATGGTCATTAATGGAGATGAGAGAAAGAGTTGGAATCAGGCCTTGAAACTTATACCATTTGAAAGCAAATCGAAAATGGAGTGGGAAAGTGGAAGGAGTACTTACATGCAACCAAGATTTTTGATGTTCCTCCCTCCCTTCTCTTCTCTTCCCTTCGCGTCCCTCCTCTTCTCTCCCCCCTTCTATTTTCAGCTTTTAATTTCTGAAATTGGATGGAATGGCCAAGTGTGGCTGGAGGTTCAGATTAGGGAGCTTATATACTGAGGGGGTGAATTGACCAATTTGCCCCTTCAGCTTAAAATGTTGTAATTAACCATGACTAAGCCACAATAAATTTTGGGATAGAATTTAATTATTCCCACAAATAATAATCGGTCCTAGGCATCATAATACTAGTCTTTAAATTTTAGGGATGTTACAATCTCCCCAACTTTTAAAAATTTTGTCCTCAAAATTGACGAAGCATACCTTACTGAAAGAGATAGGGATATCGAGCATTCATGTCCTCTTCCAATTCCCAGGTAGCCTCTTCGACTGAAAAGCCATCCCAGACCACTTTGACAATCGGAATCGTCCTAGAGCGCAGAGTCTTCACACCACGCTCCAAGATATACCTTGGATAAGGTTGAAATGACAAATCTGGTCGCAGGTCAATAGTATCAACACTCAACGGCTGATGCAAGTCGGGAACATACTTCCTCAACTGAGACACGTGGAACACATCGTGGAGATTTGATAGGGCCGGAGACAATGCGAGGCGATAGGCAACTGGCCCAATCCGCTCGATGATTTGGAAAGGTCCAACATATCGAGGACTGAGCTTCTTCGCTCGCAAGGCTCTCCCATGCCTATGGTTGGAGAAACTTTCAAGAACACATGATCACCAACCTCAAACTCCAACGGTCTCCTTCGGTTGTCAGCATAGCTCTTCTGCCGACTCTGAGCAACCTTCATCCTTTCTCGAATTAACTTGATCTTCTCAGTAGTTTCGCGAACCATATCGGGTCCCAAAAACTTATCTTCGCCAATCTCCCACCAACACAACGGAGTCCTACACTTTCTACCATAAAGTGCTTCAAACGGTGCCATTCCAATGCTGGAGTGGTAACTGTTGTTGTAGGTGAATTCAACTAATGGAAGATGGTCCTCCCATTTTCTGCCGCTATCGAGCACACAAGCCCGAAGCATGTCCTCAAGAGTCTGGATAGTCCTCTCCGTCTGACCATCAGTCTGAGGATGATAAGCAGTGCTAACCAGCACTCTAGTTCCCAAAGGTTCATTTAATGCTCTCCAGAACCTGGAAGTAAACTTGGGATCTCGGTCTGTACGATACTCGTTGGAACCCCATGCAGTCTGATAATGTTCTTCACATATTCATCTGCTAACTTGGAAACCTTATAAGTCGAGCGAACGGGAATAAAGTGAGCGGATTTATTCAATCGGTCTACTACTACCCAAATAGAATCGTTGCCTGCCTGTGACCTCGGCAAACCCATAACGAAGTCCATTGAGATATCTTCCCACTTCCAAACTGGTACATCTAGCGGTTGTAACTGACCGCCCGGTCTTCGGTGTTCCGCCTTAACCTTCTGACAAGTTAAGCACCGAGAAACAAATTCTGCAACCTCGGCCTTCATCCTAGGCCACCAATACATTAGCTTCAAGTCTCGATACATCTTAGTGGATCCCGGATGTACAGAGTACTGACTCCTATGAGCTTCTTCCAATACTTGCCTTTTGATATCATCATCGTCGGGAACACAAATCTTCCCATTAAAGCAAATCATGCCATCACTATCCTCAGTGAAATCTGGCGATCCCTTCTGAGACTGCAACTTTATATCAGCTCCTTGAGCTGCGCGGATTTGTTCCCTTAGCACACTGGCTATCCGTATATGCCGCAGCACTACGCGATCCCTCTTTCTTACCACCTTGAGTTTCAAGTCTCTTAACGACTCCAACAAAGCCATCTCGTGAACCATTAACCTTGCCATGTGGATAGACTTCCTGCTCAGAGCATCTGCTACCACATTGGCTTTCCCAGGGTGATATTTCAATTCGAAGTCATAGTCCTTCAAAAATTCAGTCCACCTTCTCTGTCTGTTATTCAACTCCTTTTGGTCAAATAGATATTTCAAGCTCTTGTGATCACTAAAAACCTCGAAACGAGAACCGTAAAGGTAATGTCTCCAAATTTTCAGTGCAAACACAATAGCCGCCAACTCTAAGTCATGAGTTGGGTAATTCCGTTCATGCGTCTTCAATTGCCTCGATGCATAGGCCACAACATGTTGATTCTGCATGACTAAGCCACAATTAATTTTGGGATAGAATTTTCTTTGGACTTTTCCTCGAATAATAATCCCCGAGACACGACTAATTATTCCCACAAATAATAATCGGTCCTAGGCATCATAATACTTGTCTTTAAAATTTAGGGATGTTACAACGAGGGCTCATTCGGAACTCATTCCAGTGCGCATACTATGGCTAGACAGATTTTAAGGGCGGGCTATTACTGGTTGCAGATGGAAGGTGACTGCTACAGCTTTGTTCGAAAGTGCCACAAGTGCCAAATCTACGCTGACCACATTCATGTGCCGCCTGCCAAATTAAATGTTCTGACTGCATCCTGGTCGTTTTCAATGTGGGGAATGGATGTCATCGGTCCCATTGAACCCAAAGCATCAAATGCGCATCGCTTCATCTTGGTCGCCATTGACTATTTCACGAAGTGGGTTGAAGCTGCCTCATACTCCAGTGTAACCAGTTCAGTGGTTGCCAAACTTGTGAAGAAGGATCTGATTTGCCGTTATGGTCTTCCTAACAAGATCATCACTGATAACGGCAGCAATCTGAACAGCAAAATGATGAAGGACCTGTGCGCAGAGTTCAAAATTCAGCATCATAATTCTTCCCCTTATCGGCAGGGAGATTTGGTGCTTAAGAAGATCTTGCCCATCCAGACTGATCCCCGAGGGAAATGGACACCCACTGATGACGGCCCGTATGTGGTCAAGAAAGCCTTTTCTAGAGGATCACTGATACTCACGAGCATGGACGGAGAGGATTTAAGGAATCCAGTCAATTCCGATCAAGTGAAGAAGTATTATGCCTGAAAGAAATAGACGAAAAAAGAGAAAGACAAGCCAAGTAAGAGTTAGCTCGCTAGGTTGAAAACCCGAAAGGGCGGCCTAGGCAAAATCAGAGCGACCCAGTGGATTGAAAACCCGCAAAGGGCGATCCAGGCAAAAATTAGGGTCAGAAAACTTGGGCATGAAAAGTAAAGAAAGGCATACAACTCCCCTGAAGACTTGGATGAGGGAGTGATCAAGGTCAAGGACATAAATGTTTAGCACTGTTCCACAGAGACGGACAGTCAGAATTTAACTTCTCTCTTTTTTCGTGTGTTTTTATAGTTTAAACTTTCAAGTGTAATAAACAATCGGCGTAACTTCTTGTGCGACCGGTTTCCACATTAATAAAGTTCAACTTTCTCATATCTGTTCACTCTTTTATTTTCTGCTTTTTTTGCTCAAAATAAACGTTTTAAAATGATGGTGATGATGACCTGTAAAATATGTGCGTAAATCATGGAGCATTACAATTATTGCAAAGTCCCTAAAGGTCGCGGAAAAAAGCAATTCCCCAAAACCAGTTAATCATGCAAGAGAAAGCGATTGCACTCACGATTGCTTCAAACGGCGAAGACAAAGCCAACATGCACCCGGCCCATGAGCCCCGCAATTCCAATGGGTTCCTCAGTCTCGTGCCATGAGTGTCGCGGGTTGGCTGAACCAGCAAAAATAAGCCAAAAGAGCAAAAGAGCAAAAGAAAAAAAACAAACGATCAGACAAAAGAAAGCTGATCAAAGAATGAAAAGCCAAGAAAAAAAAAAGCAAACGATCAGAAAAAAGAAAGCTGATCAAAGAATGAAGAGCAAAAGAAAAAACAAATAGTCAGAAAAAAGAAAGCTGACAAAAGAAACAAAGAATCAAGAATAGCATCCAATTGCATTCATCATTCCGCTAAATCATCACATCGCATGCACTCACATGACATGCATTCGCATAACGAACTTTGCATAGCATGCATTCATATTCCATGCACCATGTCTTGCATCTGCTAGCATGTGCAGGTGTCCTGGATCAGTGCAATGGCATTGATCATCAATCAGAGCAAGCTGAAGAAAGGCATCCTGGATCGGTGTGGAAGCATTGACCGACTAAAGGAAACCAACTGGATTTTGGAATCCCCTCTGGACCCACGTGTCCCCAGCAAGATTGACTTCACCTTGTATTCGAGCTGCAGGTAAGTCCCCCTGACCTCAATGGGTCCAGTCGAAAAGGATAGATGTGTTGGCCTAAAACATGGCGCAGTCCTAGGGAAATATCGAGATCTAGACTTGATATAGTACCCTCCCTTGGTCGCTCGCAAGACCACCCCTTTGGAGACCACGTGCTCCCAGGCCCAAGTGCAAGCTCGGATTGTTCACGATTCGTTAAAAGGCTTTAGGCAGCCTCCGTCGCCGGCTTAACGAGGGTCGGCACCCTTTTTGCTTCCCTTTTTATTGCTTTATTTATTGCTTTCCGCTAGCTTATTGAGGGTTGGCACCATTTAGTTTCCTGCTTACTGAGAGTTGACGATTCATCCATTGCATTCACCTCGGGCTAACACCCAATAAAAATAGAAAAAGAAAAAAGAGGAAAATTCGGGTTTCCCTAAGTAGACAAAATCGGTATAATTTCTGAATTCTTTATCTTCATTTTGCCTTGGAATATGTTTCGGCCAATTCATATTCCTCGTTAAAATTCAGATAAAGAGGGGCAGCTGTTATACCCCAATTTTGTCCGGCTAAGGTCAAAACCCTAATTTTCCACAAAAAATAATAAATAAATAAATTGAAGAATGAAGAGCATCATGCATTGCATTTTGGGTCCTAGAAGTCATTCCAAGGTCTTTAAAATGATTTTTAGGATTGGAATGCACTTTTTAGGCAAATTAGGGTTTTAGGGTCAAAAAGGGCATTTTGGTCATTTTTCGCAAAAAGATGATTTTCTCGCCAAAAATGCACATCTTCAAAAAGTACATTTTTATTCTATCAAGGATAATTTTTGTATAATTTTTTAGAAAGAAAACCCTAGTCAAAATAATTAAAAATGTATTTTTCCATTTTTAGTGCATAGAAAAATAAAAAAGGGACCATTAAATATTCCTCAATTCTTAAGTGACAATTTTTATTGTCATGGGTGACTAGAGAGAATATTTTATGGTGCCTAAAAAAAAACATGTAAAACATTTTCAATAGTTGCATTCCCATTATTTTCCCATGCCCAAAAATTTCAATTTCAAAAAAAACTCAAAAAAGGGAAGTGTCCTTAATAAGACAAAAGACCAAAAAAACAAGTTTTTTTTCTCTCTTCCTCCCCCCACCTACGAATTCTCTCTCTCTCTCTCTCTCTCCAATTTCTTCCACACTCTTCCATTATACCCTCTTTGGTAAATTACTCCACTCACTTACACTAACCTATTCATAAGAAAACCCAAATTTCCCTCGTTGGTAACAATTCTTCTCTAAAATGCCCTTAACCCTATCTCACATAAAATATCTCTTCCAAAATAAGAAATTCATTTGTTCTTTTCTTTTTTTTCCCCCCTAACTTTCGCCCCCCACTCTCTCACTCTCACATTTTGTGTTTTCTCTCCATCCTCAATCCATGTGATGATTAATCCTAGCCCTCCATTCAAAATCAAAGGTCAATCCTAGAGCACATCAAAATCACAAAGACTAAACTACCCTTAGACCTAGTTTCATCCTAAAAATACTCCCTCATTCCCACACCTTAGGATCCTCTCTTTTTTCTTCGCATTTGCCTCTCATTCCCCTACACAAAACCCTAGCACACCAAAAGCACCTCCTCCCCCTCTCCTTCCTCACCAAAACCGTAGCTCTTCCTCCCCTCTTCCATATATTTTCTTCAAAAATCAACCACCAAATCCTCCATTTCTTGTTAGATCACCATCTTTCCTTCCATTCTCTTCAAGGTTGGATCATCAAATTGCTAAGAGCTAGTAATTTTTGAGCTTATCATCTCCTTCTTCACCTCCTTGTTAGTTTTGAGGTAATCCTTGAAGCTTTGCACCTCACATTTAATTTTCTTGCATAATCTCTCCTCTACTCCAAACTCCTTCTTGATTGTTGTTTGCTTTGAGGATCCATTTCAAACATTTTGACAAATACTTAGGGAGCTTTGGGTGTTTGACATGGGTCCTTGGCCTTGAAGGAGTCATTCATCTACTTGAATAATTTCCCTTGCATCTTTACATATTTTCTTCCCCGAGAACTACGTAGCTTTGATCCCTCATCCAGTGAGGGTACGTAGGAGCGGGGTCCTGTCCCGTCAAGCACACTTTTAAAAAAAACTTTGTTTTATTCCCCGAGAACTACGTAGCTTTGATCCCTCTCCCAGTGAGGGTAGTAGGAGCGGGGTCCTGTCCCGTCAAGCACACTCTTAAAAAATCTTTGTTTTGTCCTGATTTTCGAAGATAACCAAAAATATCCCATTCCCCCTCGTTTTCAATAAAACAAACTCCTAAAGAAAAGAAAAGAAGTAGAATAAACCGCTTTCAAACTCAAACTTTTGTCCAAACCACACATCAAGTTAATGGTTCCCTTTCGGTAGAAAAGAGGTGCGGGGTGCTAATACCTTCCCCGTACCTAACCGACCCCCGAACCTACTTCTCTAGTTTTCAAAAGACCATCCGCCTTGTTTAAAAGACATTTTTTCAATGTTTTGGTCTTAAAATTAAAATATTGGTGGCGGCTCCATACTTTTTCCACGTTGTCAAACGAAAAGTCCCAAACCGGATTTTTCGGGCGCAACAATTACTAAGCACCACCCCCTATTTTGAATAAAACATCATTTTATTAATTATTAAATATAACTATACTAATAAAATTCCTAAATAATTTAATTAAATAAATAATTAAATTATTTGGGCGTTACAACTCTCCCCCACTTAGAATATTTCGTCCTCCAAATTTACCTGATTCAAACAGCTCGGGATAGGATTCCCGCATCTTGCTCTCCAGCTCCCACGTCATGCTCTCTTCGGCAGCTCCTAGCCAGACTACTTTCACCAACGCAATCTCCTTGCCTCTTAAAACTTTCACTTCATGACCTTCGATCCGAACAGGCATCGTCTCCACCATGAGATTATCCCGTACCTCCACATCATCCATGTGGATTACATGAGATGAATCTGAAATATACTTCCGAAGTCGCGACACATGAAACACGTCATGCAAATTCGAAAGATTAGGCGGTAAAGCCACTCTATATGCAACATTCCCGACTCTCTCTGAAATCTGATAAGGACCAATAAAACGAGGAGTGAGCTTCTTCGACTTCAAGGCACGTCCAACACCGGTCACTGGAGTGACTCTCAAAAATACATGCTCACCTGCTTGAAACTCTAAATCTTTCCTCCGCTTGTCGTGATAACTCTTCTGTCGACTCTGCGAAGCCTTCATCTTCTCGCGAATCAACCTCACCTTTTCAGTTGTCTCTCGAACAATCTCCGGCCCAAGCACCACACTCTCTCCAGACTCATACCAACACAGCGGGGTTCTACACTTCCGACCATAGAATGCTTCAAAAGGTACCATCCCAATACTAGAATGGTAACTGTTGTTATATGTGAACTCTATCAGTGGAAGGTAGGAATCCCACGAACCTCCTTGTTCCAAAACACAAGCCCTTAACAAATCTTCTAATGACTGAATTGTCCTCTCTGACTGACCATCTGTCTGAGGATGATATGCCGAACTCAACCTCAACTTAGATCCCAACTTCTCTTGCAAACTCTTCCAGAAATCTAAAGTGAACCTCGGATCTCTATCCGAAACAATACTCTTAGGAACCCCATGAAGCTTCACAATCTCCCAGATATAAATCTCCGCCAACTTTGACACCGGATAGGTGATGCTAATAGGAACAAAATGAGATGATTTCGTTAACCTATCAACAATCACCCAAATTGCATCATACCCTTTCGCAGTATTAGGTGTTGCACCCAGAAAAATCCCCGGCTTGGGTTTCTCGATGTACAACGTGGAAAAATTTTGGAGCCGCCACGAATATTTTAATTTTAAGACCAAAACATTGAAAAAAGGTCTTTTGGACAAGGCGGATGGTCTTTTGAAAACTAGAGATATAGGTTCGGGGGTCGATTACGTGCGAGGAAGGTGTTAGCACCGCGCACGTCCTTTCTACCGAAAGGGAACCTCTAATTAAATGTGTGGTTTTAACGTTTGATTTGAAGAATATCTAGGTTTGCCTATTTATTTGAAGAATGAATGGGAAAACTTAACAAAAAATTTATTTTTGGCGAGAAAGGGAAAAAAAAAGGGTTTTTAGAAAAAGTGCTTGACGGGACATGGCCCGCTCCTACTTATCTCCCGGTGCGATGGAGAATTCAAAGCTACGTAGTTCTTGGTTGTCTTTTTGAAAAGTTTTTGTTTTTTATCTTTTTTGGTGAGTTTTTGAAATAGGACGAGCATTAGTGAATGATCAAACTAGCAGAGGCTATGATGAATCACTACTAAATACTCAAAAGAGAGAGTTGTACCGCTAGTCAAACGAACAAAGGTTCTGATGGACTATTGATGACAACTCGTTTTTATTATCTTTTTTGAAAGTGATTTTCGAAAGAGATTGATTTGCACGATGATCAAACTAACAAAGGTTATGATGGATCATCGTTTATTATTCTTATGAGAAAAGGACATTGCCACTAATAGCTAAACGAACAAAGGCTCTGATGAGCTACTAGCAATAATGGGTTTGAAAATGATTCTTTTTTATGAAAATGATTTGTTTATTGTTGCGAAAAGGATTTTTATTTGTTGCGCTTGACGAGAACGTGACTCGCTCCTACGTATCCCAAATGGGAATCAAAGCGACGTAGTTCTAATGAAAATATTTTTGAAGGGGTTTGAAAGGGGAAGAGTTTTCATAACGATCAAGCAAGCAAAGGCTTTGAGCGATCATTACTAATAACTCTTGATGGCGTTCATGACAATCAAACAAACCAAGGCTTTGAGTGATAGTCACTAATAACTCGTATTAATTGGAAAAGAGTTCGAAATATTTTTGGAAAAGAAGGGTGAAGGTACTATCAATGATTAATTGCAAAAGTTCAAGCACGTTCAATAATCACGAAATCATGCATATGTAGAATATTTAATCAAGACTAAACATGCCAACATGATCAAAAGACCCACTTATCAGGGATGCAAGGTAAAGTTCTCAAAGCAAGTGTGTGTGTGTAGGAAGGAGAGTACTTACCCTAATGACTCTATGCTACAACAGGCATGTAGACTTACGTCTTCATTAGGAGGTCATACACATGGATGGAATGGCATATTGAATCAAGACATTTAAAATGCATCAAAAACAAGCAAGCAATTGATCATAGGCATAGAATGATCTTAATTAAACTAAGGAACATATGAGCAACGATTTCTTAATAACATGAACAAAAGGGGAAATGGCATCAAGGCTAAGGTAAGCCTATCCTTTGCATTCATGAATAAGTGCCCAAAGGCTAGTAACACAATCAAAGAGGAGGGAGCATCAAGGTTTTGGGTAACCTATCCCTTGCAATACCCTATGGACCTTAAACCATCAACCTAACTATCTTTTATTCATTAAAAAAAAAGGGGAGGTTGAATCATCTGAAACCATCTTCACCACTTAGAACATTATGCACAAGGCATAAGTGGGAATCATATGATTCATCATCAACAATGGACAATAAACACTAAAGCTAAGTTAAATCACATAAGGGCAATTTTGACACGGATCACAATAATTGAATAATAACAAATGTAAAGACAGAAATACCTCAAATGAAGGCAGATATTACAGCTTTGAAGAATGCAACCCCAACTAACTTTTAGCGAAAGATCAACTCTGACGGACCAACGGAACGAATAGAGCAAAAATAAAGTGTAGAAGAGTTTTTTTTTCTAAAATGTGAGAGATTTCGAAAAATGTGTGTTTTTCTCTGATCTCGTGAAAAATGTCTGTACCGGAAATGAAATTTGGTGCGCCTATTTATAGGAAAACTAAGGTGATCTATTTTAGGAAATGGAGTAATCGATTAGTTGAAAAACACTTGGTATGCATAATCGATTAGGTGCTTTGGATTTCAGATCCAATAATCGATTAGGTGTCTTGGATAATCGATTAGGCACTTTCCAAAACCATAGGAAACTTTCCAAAATAGGTGATAATCGATTATGGTGTGTAGTTATAAAATTGGATAATCGATTATGCTCTTGACTATTTTCAGGAGGATAATCGATTATAGTCTTGGTATAATCGATTAGGTGCTTCAAAAATATGTTGACACTTTCCAAAAATACTTCATAATCGATTATAGGTTTAGTTTAAAAGATGGCATAATCGATTAGTTGCTTCCTTAATAGGTGATAATCGATTATTGGCCTGTATGGAAAGGAGTGAATAATCGATTATGCTTCTGACTGAAAGGAGTGGAATAATCGATTATTTGCTTGAAGGAAGGATATGATGTAATCGATTGAGTGCCTTCCTAAAAACATGGACAACTTCCTTATTCATCAAGAATATATTATATGCATAAAAATATTTTCATAACACATGTGCTTGTCCTATTTTATCTTGCATGCATGAGGTTTATTGAAAAATATTTTCATGCAAAATTATTTGTATAAGTCCTTTTGCGAAAAATGACCAAAATGCCCTTTTTGACCCTAAAACCCTAATTTCCCCAAAAAGTGCATTCTAACCCTAAAAATGATTTCAAAAACTTTGGAGCGGTTTCTAGGACCCAAAAGGCAATGCATAATTTATTTTGTGTGGAAAGTTAGTGTAACATCCCCAAATTAGCTAATTAGATTAATTAAATTAGCAAGAGGATTATCATGAATTGATTAATTAACATAAATTATAGTTGTGCATAATTAGAATATTATGTCAAAGTTAATAAGTTAGGGTATTATGATGGCAAGGGTATTTAAGGAATGATTTTAGAGTGGAGGGGGCATTTTGGTCCTTGCACCCCATTAAAAGAGATTTCAGCTGAAACCCCAACCAAACTCACTCCACTTCATTTGAACCAAGTTTCAGAAAATTTAAGAGCGAGAGTTTGAGAGGTAGAGAGAGGGAGCTACGAGAAAGAGGGAGAGAAGAGGAAGGAAGCTGAAGATTCCAAATTTCCCCCATTGCATGTAAGTTATACTCACACCATTCTCCTCCATTTTTCGTTCTCTTCACAATGGTACCACTCTTGACCACTCATTCACCTCCTTCCCCATTTCACCATTTTTGTCCACATGAAGCTCCAAGCTCCAAAAATGGAGTCCAATAGCTGAATACAGTTGCATGTCCATTTTGGGAGCCACAAAGTGAGTAGCAACCCTCATAGGGTAGATTGGGAGTGAAGTTCGAAGTGGTAGAGGCCAAGCTCTATCGGTTCAGTTTTTGGAGCGTTTAGAGTAGCGTGGAGTCGAGTCCGAAGTCGTTCGTGAAGTCATTTCATCGTTCCATCTCGCGGATTCGTTGATTTTGCGATTTTCATCGCAACCGGTGAGTTCTATAACTCGCTTAGGGAATATGTTGTGTTTACGAGTCTTCGCTTTTCGAAAATCGTTTTATTGAAAAGATTGTGATACAAATTATGAAAATTCTTGATTTATTGTTTGGATGTGCTGGATTGA
Source organism: Astragalus membranaceus (assembly GCA_039519185.1). Taxonomy (NCBI): domain Eukaryota; kingdom Viridiplantae; phylum Streptophyta; class Magnoliopsida; order Fabales; family Fabaceae; genus Astragalus; species Astragalus membranaceus. Next base: position 119,373,263 of record CM076849.1, read on the forward strand.
ACTGATATACATTGCTATAATAGACTGTTTCTATGTGTACTTGAGTTTGGGTCTCGATCGGAAGGGAAGTGGGAATCGGAATGGAATGGAATAACACATGAAAAACCTGTTTTCTGGAAAACTGATGGAGACACACGGATCGTGTGCCTCTGGGCACGGGTCGTGCGCCTCCATCTGATGCGATAAGAATTGGATTTTTAAAACACGCACGGATCGTGCGCCAAGTCGCACGGGTCGTGCGTATGTCTCTAGAACTTATAAAATTTTAATGGATAACGCACGGATCGTGCGCCTAGTCGCACGGGTCGTGCGTATCTTTCTGGAAAATTTCTACAAACTGTTAAAAAACGCACGGGTCGTGTGCCTACACGCACGGGTCGTGCGAGACCTTCTGACCTTCAATTTCAAAGTACCTTTCTATCCATCCCAAATGATTCCAATCCTCTTCTAATCCATTCCCCAAGGTCCCCCAACAATGTAAAGGTACCGATGTCATGATTTTGAACATGTTTACTAGAAAACTTGTGTATTATGAACAAAATGGAAGACCGTACTTAGAGAACGCGAGAGAACATATGTTAAGAAATAATAATATGATACACGGTACTTGACTGATATGATACACGGTACTTGACTAATATGATACACGGTACATTGACTGATATTATACACTGTAATTGACTGTTATGGTACATGGTACTTGACTGGAATGACTAACAGCCCATTGCGGGTACACAGACTGAAAATGTATAATAAATACAAGAGGACAAAGGGTGACGACCCTAAGAGGTTAGCATACTAGGGGAGGGGAAGTCATGAGCCCCAAAACCTAGACTCAAGAATGTTTCCCCTGCTAGAAATAGCGGGATGGGTTCACCAAAGTCAAGAGATGCCTATAAAATAGGTAAACTGAGGTGTTATGCTAAAAACATGGAACAAAGATTGCATGCTTCATGTGTCGCTTAGGAGGGCCATGAGTATGAAGGTTACAGGAACTGAATGTATTTCCACGTGGTTGCTTTTTAGGACCACGAGTTCAAAACAAGGCATAATGAACCGCTAGAGTAGTAAGGGGTCTCGATAGGACTCACTGAGATAATGTTTATCTCACCCTTCATATTTGTGGTTTTTACAGAGAAACAGGGGAAAGCAAAGGCGGTAAAGCATGGTTAGCTGGTGTGACTCTTGGAGTCATTGAAGACCTAGTTTAATGTTTTAGACCTTTGTTCCGTTTATTGTTTCTATGTTCCGATTGTATAACTTTCATTGTCAAGTTGTAAAATCGTTTCCGCTACTTTATGTTTTGAGTATTGAACACCAGGATATGTACAAGTCTTAAGTTTTGGAACTTAAGCATTTTCAGAAAGTTTATGAGGTTCAGAGGACCAGTTATTATGTATTATCTAAAGTTTTAGATGTGTTCAATATTTGAATAACAGGAAGTTACTCTGATGTATGCCATTTAGTGCATTTAGATGATTCTATATATTGGAATTTATCGGGGTGTTACATTATGGTATCAGAGCAGTTCGACCTAGTCGGGCTTATACAATTAGGGCGGTTTTATCCCTCGAGTAACTCTGTTATCTTGCTTCTTGTGATACTAAGAGACATTGAGACTGATCAACTTAATACTTGGTGTATCATTACAGAATTATGGCAGGAGGATCGAGGAATAACCCACCAGTTGATCCGCATTCTGCATGGATGCAGAACGTGATCGAGAGACAACAGAAGATGATGGAAGATATGTTGCAGATGCAACAGAATGCTCAAGCTCAGCCCCAGCAAGTCCCTGAGCCTCAAGTGGACCCAAGGAGGGTTTTCTCTGAATTTCTGAAAATGAAGCCGTCCAAGTTCAGAGGAGGACCGGATGTCATGGAAGCCCAGCATTGGCTAGATGATATCGAGAAGATTTTCGTAGCTATGCAAGTCACTGATGATGACAAGTTGAGATTGGCAACTCACATGCTGAAAGGTGAAGCTAACAACTGGTGGACTAATGCCAAAGCCATGATGGTAACTATGGATACTCCCCAGACTTGGGAACATTTCAAGCAGGTATTTTTGGAGCAGTTCTTTCCGACAGCCATGAGGTTCGACAAGGAGAACGAATTTCTGACTCTCACTCAAGGAAGTTCAACTGTGGGTCAGTACGCGGCTAAGTTTGAAGAGTTATATCAATTCTTCGGTTTGGCCGGGTATGCTCCCAATGACAAGTGGAAAACCGAAAGGTTCAAGTATGGGCTAAGGGAAGACATTGCTCAGAGTTTGAGTTCTTTTGCCTATACTAACTATGCTGCCATGGTTCAACAAGCACACATAGCTGAGAGTGACTTGAAGAGGTTATATGCAAGCAGAAAAGTGTTCCATCAGAATAAGAAGAATGTTGGATCATCTAACCATCAGACGGGTCCCAGGCACAACTCCAACAAAGGGAAACAGGTTCAGTCATCGAACTCCTCAAGATTCAGTACGTGTTCCAACTGTGGAAAGTACCATCAGGGTAAATGCCAGATGGGATCCAACCAGTGTTATTTCTGCAAGAAAGACGGTCATTTTGCACGGGACTGCCCAGAGAAAGAGAAGAGTCAAGGAAGTAACCCTGCTGCTACTACAACTCATGGGAGAGTTTACACCTTGGATGCCCAGAAGGTCACACCGTCAGATAATCTACTAAGGGGTATGGGATCTCTTTTTAATAACTCCGTTAGTATTTTATATGATTCAGGTGCGACCCATTGTTTTATATCTCAAGTTTGTGTCGATCGGTTGGGATTGGCTTTAACTCCTTTGCCTCAACCAATCTCCATTAAGACTGCTGCTGAAGGTAGTGTTCAGACCCAAGCAATATGTGAAAATTGTCTTCTATCCATTGGAGACAGGAATTTTGTAGTAGACTTCATTTGTTTATCAATGAAGGGCATGGACGTTGTCCTAGGAATGAGTTGGATGACGGCCAATCATGTAACAATAGATTGTTTCCATCGAACTATCGGTTTCGCCTCCGAGTCAGTAGAGCTACAACCGCCAAATTCTGAAGCTGTTATTTCTTTCACTTCGGCCAGTAATTATCTGTTCCAAGGCGCGGAAGCTTACGTCATGATGCTGTCTGCATCCACTGAGACAGGTCAGGATTTATCTTCTGTGCAAGTTGTTAATGAATTTCTTGATGTGTTTCCCGATGAAGTTCCTTTATTTCCTCCGGATCGTGAGGTGGAATTTTCTATAGAGTTGGTTCCAGGCACTGGACCTATTTCTATATCCCCGTATCGAATGTCGCCATTAGAGTTGAGGGAATTGAAAGTTCAACTGGAAGAGCTAATTTCCAAGCGGTTCATCCGGCCGAGTGCCTCACCATGGGGTGCTCCAGTGTTGCTTGTCAAGAAGAAGGACGGAAGTATGAGATTGTGTATCGATTATCGTCAGTTGAATAAGGTGACTGTCAAGAACAAGTACCCTCTACCGAGAATCGATGATTTGCTAGATCAGTTGAGGGGAGCTTCTGTGTTTTCAAAGATTGATTTAAGGTCCGGTTATCACCAAATTAGGGTTCGAGCTTTGGACGTCCCGAAGACCGCTTTCCGTACGAGGTATGGACACTATGAATTCGTAGTGATGCCCTTCGGTTTGACCAATGCTCCAGCTGTATTCATGGATTATATGAATCGGATTTTTAATCCTTATCTGGATCAGTTTGTGGTAGTGTTCATCGATGATATCTTGGTGTTCTCTAAGACGATTGAGGAGCATGTGCAACATCTCCGAATTGTTCTGAACGTACTCCGAGAGAAGAATTTGTATGCTAAGCCGTCCAAATGTGATTTTTGGATGCCAGAAGTTAAGTTTCTGGGCCACGTAATATCTAGGACAGGTGTTGCTGTGGATCCCAGTAAGATCGAAGCTGTGGTAGACTGGGAGCAGCCGTCTACGGTTACTGAGGTAAGAAGTTTCTTAGGATTAGCTGGGTATTATCGAAGATTCATTCAAGGATTTTCCCAGTTGGTTCTTCCACTCACTCGGTTAACTCGCAAGGGTCAGCCGTTTGTTTGGGACTCAGACTGTGAAAATTGTTTCACAGAATTGAAGGGTCGTTTGACTTCTGCACCTATCCTGATTCTTCCGGATCCGTCAGTAGGATTCCAAATCTATTGCGACGCTTCTGGTAAGGGTCTAGGATGTGTCCTAATGCAGAATCGACAAGTAGTTGCTTATGCCTCCAGGCAATTGAAGCCGCATGAAGAGAATTACCCAACACATGATTTAGAGTTGGCGGCGATTGTGTTTGCCCTAAAGATTTGGAGACATTACCTGTATGGTTCTCGTTTCGAAGTCTTTAGCGACCACAAGAGCCTTAAGTATTTGTTTGACCAAAAGGAGCTGAACAACAGACAGAGGAGATGGGTAGAATTCCTGAAGGATTATGATTTCGAATTGAAGTATCATCCTGGTAAGGCTAATGTTGTTGCCGATGCTTTAAGCAGAAAGTCTATCCATACTGCAGAGTTGATGATGCACGAGATGTCTTTGTTGGAATCATTCAGAGACCTCAATTTGAGAGTTAAGTCAAGAAGGAACAAGTTAGTGTTGAGTCACATTCGGATTTCAAGTCCCTTGAGAGATCTAATTCGCTCAGCCCAAGAAGTTGATGTAGAACTGCAAGCGCAGAAGAGATTGCCGAACTACACCGAAGACGGTGATGGTGTAATTTGTTTTGATGGCAGAATCTGTGTGCCGAATGATGAGGATGTGAAGATGCAATTTTTAGAGGAGGCTCATAAGAGTCAGTTCTCAATACATCCTGGGTCTACCAAGATGTATCGAGATTTGAAGCAATTATACTGGTGGCCGGGCATGAAAGTGGATATAGCAGAGTTTGTGTCTCGATGCTTGACTTGTCAAAAGGTTAAGATAGAGCACCGGAAGCCAGGTGGCCAGTTACAACCGTTGAATGTACCTGAATGGAAATGGGAAAGCATATCTATGGATTTTGTCATGGGATTACCACGGTCCCAAGCCGGAAATGATTCTATTTGGGTAGTGGTGGATCGCCTGACCAAGTCCGCTCATTTTATTCCAGTGCGTTCGACTCACAAGGTTGCTAGGTTAGCAGATGAGTATCTTAAGTATATTGTGAAGTTGCATGGAATCCCTACGAGTATCATCTGTGATCGAGATCCCAAGTTTACATCTCGATTTTGGAGAGCATTGAATATGGCGTTGGGAACAAAGGTGTGTGTTAGCACTGCGTACCATCCTCAGACAGACGGGCAGACTGAGAGGACAATCCAGACATTGGAGGATATGTTGAGAGCTTGTGTACTGGATAGTGGAGGCAGATGGGAGGATCACCTTCCATTGGTGGAATTCTCATACAACAACAGTTATCATTCTAGTATCGGAATGGCTCCATACGAAGCATTGTATGGGAGAAAGTGTAGAACACCATTGTGTTGGTGGGATGTAGGTGAGCAGAGATTGTTGGGACCGGATTTAGTCCGGGAGACTACGGAGAAGATCCGTCAGATAAGAGAAAGGATGAGAGCCGCGCAGAGTCGGCAAAATAGTTATGCGGATAAGAGAAGAAGGTCGTTAGAATTCGAAGAAGGAAATCATGTCTTTTTGAAACTTTCTCCAACCATCGGGACCGGTATTGCTTTGCGAGCGAAGAAGCTCAGTCCTCGGTATGTCGGACCCTTCCAGATTATCGAGCGAGTTGGGCCGGTAGCGTATCGCATTGCCTTACCTCCAGAATTGTCCAGACTACATGATGTGTTTCATGTATCGCAGCTAAGGAAATATATTCATGATCCGAATCAACCTTTGAGCCATGAAGCGATTGACATCAGACCGGATCTATCTTATCATCCTACCCCAATCGGAATCATCGAACGCGGCGAGAAAACGCTCCGGACGAGTTCAATTCCTATTGTCAAGGTGCTTTGGGAAGGTGCGTCACCTAACGAAGAGACATGGGAAGTAGAGGAGAGCATGCGGGAGAAATATCCGTATTTGTTCGAGTAAGGTATGTTTTGTCAATTTTGAGGACAAAATTTTAGAAGTTGGGGTGATTGTAACATCCCCTAATTAGCTAATTAGATTATTAAATTAGCAAGAGGATTATCATCAATTGATTAATTAACATAAATTATAGTTGTGCATAATTAGAATATTATGTCAAAGTTAATAAGTTAGGGTATTATGATGGCAAGGGTATTTAAGGAATGATTTTAGAGTGGAGGGGGCATTTTGGTCCTTGCACCCCATTAAAAGAGATTTCAGCTGAAACCCCAACCAAACTCACTCTACTTCATTTGAACCAAGTTTCAGAAAATTTAAGAGAGAGAGTTTGAGAGGTAGAGAGAGGGAGCTACGAGAAAGAGGGAGAGAAGAGGAAGGAAGCTGAAGATTCCAAATTTCCCCCATTGCATGTAAGTTATACTCACACCATTCTCCTCCATTTTTCGTTCTCTTCACAATGGTACCACTCTTGACCACTCATTCACCTCCTTCCCCATTTCACCATTTTTGTCCACATGAAGCTCCAAGCTCCAAAAATGGAGTCCAATAGCTGAATACAGTTGCATGTCCATTTTGGGAGCCACAAAGTGAGTAGCAACCCTCATAGGGTAGATTGGGAGTGAAGTTCGAAGTGGTAGAGGCCAAGCTCTATCGGTTCAGTTTTTGGAGCGTTTAGAGTAGCGTGGAGTCGAGTCCGAAGTCGTTCGTGAAGTCATTTCATCGTTCCATCTCGCGGATTCGTTGATTTTGCGATTTTCATCGCAACCGGTGAGTTCTATAACTCGCTTAGGGAATATGTTGTGTTTACGAGTCTTCGCTTTTCGAAAATCGTTTTATTGAAAAGATTGTGATACAAATTATGAAAATTCTTGATTTATTGTTTGGATGTGCTGGATTGAACTGATATACATTGCTATAATAGACTGTTTCTATGTGTACTTGAGTTTGGGTCTCGATCGGAAGGGAAGTGGGAATCGGAATGGAATGGAATAACACATGAAAAACCTGTTTTCTGGAAAACTGATGGAGACACACGGATCGTGTGCCTCTGGGCACGGGTCGTGCGCCTCCATCTGATGCGATAAGAATTGGATTTTTAAAACACGCACGGATCGTGCGCCAAGTCACACGGGTCGTGCGTATGTCTCTGGAACTTATAAAATTTTAATGGATAACGCACGAATCGTGCGCCTAGTCGCACGGGTCGTGCGTATCTTTCTGGAAAATTTCCACAAACTGTTCAAAAACGCACGGGTCGTGTGCCTACACGCACGGGTCGTGCGAGACCTTCTGACCTTCAATTTCAAAGTACCTTTCTATCCATCCCAAATGATTCCAATCCTCTTCTAATCCATTCCCCAAGGTCCCCCAACAATGTAAAGGTACCGATGTCATGAGATTGAACATGTTTACTAGAAAACTTGTGTATTATGAACAAAATGGAAGACCGTACTTAGAGAACGCGAGAGAACATATGTTAAGAAATAATAATATGATACACGGTACTTGACTGATATGATACACGGTACTTGACTAATATGATACACGGTACATTGACTGATATTATACACTGTAATTGACTGTTATGGTACATGGTGCTTGACTGGAATGACTAACAGCCCATTGCGGGTACACAGACTGAAAATATATAATAAATACAAGAGGAAAAAGGGTGACGACCCTAAGAGGTTAGCATACTAGGGGAGGGGAAGTCATGAGCCCCAAAACCTAGACTCAAGAATGTTTCCCCTGCTAGAAATAGCGGGATGGGTTCACCAAAGTCAAGAGATGCCTATAAAATAGGTAGACTGAGGTGTTATGCTAAAAACATGGAACAAATATTGCATGCTGCATGTGTCGCTTAGGAGGGCCATGAGCATGAAGGTTATAGGAACTGAATGTATTTCCACGTGGTTGCTTTTTAGGACCACGAGTTCAAAACAAGGCATAATGAACCGCTAGAGTAGTAAGGGGTCTCGATAGGACTCACTGAGATAATGTTTATCTCACCCTTCATATTTGTGGTTTTTACAGAGAAACAGGGGAAAGCAAAGGCGGTAAAGCATGGTTAGCTGGTGTGACTCTTGGAGTCATTGAAGACCTAGTTTTATGTTTTAGACCTTTGTTCCGTTTATTGTTTCTATGTTCCGATTGTATAACTTTCATTGTCAAGTTGTAAAATCGTTTCCGTTACTTTATGTTTTGAGTATTGAACACCAGGATATGTACAAGTCTTAAGTTTTGGAACTTAAGCATTTTCAGAAAGTTTATGAGGTTCAGAGGACCAGTTATTATGTATTATCTAAAGTTTTAGATGTGTTCAATATTTCAATAACAGGAAGTTACTCTGATGTATGCCATTTAGTGCATTTCGATGATTCTATATATTAGAATTTATCGGGGTGTTACAGTTAGGGTTTGGACCTAAGCCGGACAAAATTGGGGTATGACAGCTGCCCCTCTTTATCTGAATTTTAACGAGGAATATGAATTGGCCGAAACATATTCCAAGGCAAAATGAAGATAAAGAATTCAGAAATTATACCGATTTTGTCTACTTGGGGAAACCCGAATTTCCTCTTTTTCTTTTTCTATATTTTTTTGAATAGATGGGCTTGAGAATAAACGGGGAACGGTCAACACTTGGCGCATTAACCGAGAGAGAAAATGACGGACCACTCGGGATCTGAAGGAGCACTAAGGCTCTGAAGGACCACTCAGGGTCTGAAGGAGCACTAAGGCTCTGAAGGACCACTCAGGGTCTGAAGGAGCACTAAGGCTCTGAAGGTCTAATTCGCAATCGATGCTTGGCGCATTGATTGGAGTTAAACTGAGAGACCGACGAGATCTGAAGGGCATGCCTAAGCCTGATGGACCAATGGGTCTGATGGAGCGCAAACTAGCAACGGTACTAGTAAAACAGTCTGAGGGGGCCTTTGTATTCGAGCGGCCATGATGGGTCAAGATCAGATCCGGAACTGATATGTTGACCATGAAGGACGTCCACTGTGTCTTAGGCTGACACAACTAGTCTGAAGGACCACTCGGGGTCTGAAGGACTTACCCGCAGCTCGAATACGGGGTGAAGTCTGCTTTTGAAGGGACACTTGGGTCCTGAAGGGATTCACGAATCCTGTTGATTGATTGACTGAAATGACCAATGCTGCCGCACTGAATTGATGTACCTGCATACGTCAGTTGATGCAAGGAATAGTGCATGGAGTATGGGTGCATGTTATGCATGTGCATGCAATGCTATGATTTTGGTGTGATGATGAATGTGGTGAAATGCTATTCTTGATTCTTCATCTCTTTTGTCAGCTTTCTCCTTTCTGACTGTTTGTTTTGTTTTTTTTTTACCAGCTTTCTTTTTTCTGATCGTTTGTTTTTCTTCTGCTCTTTTGCTCTTTTGGCTTATTCCTTTTGCTGGTTCGACTAACCCGTGACAAGACTGAGGGACCGATTGGAATTGTGGTGGCGCATAAGCCCAGTGCCGATTGTCTTGTAATTTGCCATCTGAAATGGCCTATGAGTGCAATTATTTCCTTGTAAGCTTAATTTTCCCTGAGAAGTTGCTTCCTTCCCATAACTTTTTAAAAATTTCGCAATGATTGTGATGCTCTATGATTTATGCACATGTTTTACAGGTCAGTGTTACCTTCATCATAAAACGTTTATTTGAGCAGAAAAAGCATGGAAATAGAAGAACAAACAGACAAGAGAAAGATTGATCTTTATTGATGTAGAAATCGGTCGCACAAGAAGTTACGCCAACTGTTCAATACATTTGAAAGTTTAAACTACAAAAAGACATGAAAAAAGAGAGAAGCTAATTTCTGACTGTCCGTCTCTGTGGAACAGTGCTAAACATTTATGTCCTTGACCTTGATCACCTCCTCATCCAAGTCTTCAAGGGAGTTGTATGCCTTTCTTTACTTTTCATGCCCAAGCTTTCCGACCCTAATTTTTGCCTGGATCGCACTTTGCGGGTTTTCAATCCACCGGGTCGCTCTGATTTTGCCTAGGCCGCCCTTTGCGGGTTTTCAACCTAGCGAGCTAATTCTTACTTGGCTTGTCTTTCTCTTTTTTCGTCTATTTCTTTCAGGCATAATACTTCTTCACTTGATCGGAATTGACGAGGTTCCTTAAATCTTCTCCGTCCATGTTCGTGAGTATCAGCGCTCCTCCGGAGAATGCTTTCTTGACTATGTACGGGCCCTCATAGGTGGGAGTCCATTTTCCACGGGGATTACTTTGAATAGGCAGGATCTTCTTGAGCACTAGGTCTCCCTCATTGAATCCTCGGGGACGAACTTTCTTGTCGAAAGCGGTTTTCATCCTTTGCTGGTATAGCTGCCCATGACACAAGGCTGTGATTCTCTTCTCCTCAATGACATTTAGCTGATCTAGGCGAGCTTGTACCCACTCTGCTTCTTCCAGCTTAGTTTCCATTAGTACCCGCAGGGAGGGTATTTCGACCTCGATAGGGAGGACTGCCTCTGACCCGTATACCAGAGAGAAAGGGGTTGCCCCGGTCGATGTACGCACTGAAGTACGATAGCCGTGTAGAGCGAAAGGAAGCATCTCGTGCCAATCTTTGTACGTGACCACCATTTTTTGCACTATCTTCTTGATGTTTTTGTTAGCCGCTTCGACTGCCCCATTCATCTTGGGCCGATAGGGGGAAGAATTATGATGCTGGATTTTGAACTCTGCGCACAGGTCTTTCATCATTTTGCTGTTCAGGTTGCTGCCGTTATCAGTGATGATCTTGTTAGGAAGACCATAACGGCAAATCAAGTCTTTCTTTACAAACTTGGCGACCACTGAACTGGTTACACTGGAGTAGGAAGCAGCTTCGACCCACTTAGTGAAATAATCGATTGCAACCAGAATGAAACGATGTCCATTTGATGCTTTAGGCTCTATAGGGCCAATGACGTCCATGCCCCACATTGAGAACGGCCAAGATGCAGTCATGACATTTAGAGAGGCAGGTGGCACATGAATGTGATCAGCGTAGATTTGGCATTTGTGGCACTTTCGGACGAAGCTATAGAAGTCACTTTCCATCTGCAACCAGTAATAGCCGGCTCTCAAGATTTTTCTTGCCATGGTGTGCCCACTAGAATGAACCCCGAACGACCCTTCATGGACCTCTTTCATAATTTTTGCTTCCTCTTCCTCTGTCACACACCTCAGGAGGACCATATCATAATTTCTCTTGTAGAGAACTTCGCCATTCAAAAAGAAACTCCTAGACAATCTTCTAAGCGTTCTTTTGTCATTCTCTGATGCCCCGGGGGGATATTCTCTACTGATGACGTACTGTTTGATATCATAATACCATGGCTTGCAGGGAGACCCCGATGTTGGATTCTGATACGAGTTAGATTTTTGTCGCAATTGATGTTGAACATTGACGACAGAGTTGCCAAAGCATCGGCCAACTGATTTTCACCTCGAGGGATATGCTGGAAAGTAATTTCGTCGAAAGACTCCATCAATTCCTGGACATAATTACAATAAGGGATCAATTTAGGATCTCTGGTCTCCAAATCACCTCTCACCTGATGAATAACCAAAGCCGAATCACCATACACATCGAGTCTTTTAACCTTCCATTCAAGGGCTGCCTGAATCGCCAAGATGCATGCTTCATATTCTGCGATGTTGTTAGTGACATAAAAGCTCAATCTCGCAGTGACCGGAACGAAACGGTTATCTGGGGAGATTAGCACAGCCCCAGCTCCATGCCCCCACACATTGGATGCGCCATCGAATATCATCCTCCACCTCTCCTCTTCTTGAGACTTTCCTTCCTCAAACAGTGCCATGATGTCTTCATCGGGAAAATCATACTGCATTGATTGGTAGTCTTGAATTGGCTGACATTCTAAGTTCTCGGCGAGTGCACTGCCCTTGACCGCTTTTTGCGTGACATGCAGGATATCTTACTCTGACAATAACATCTGCCAACGAGCGATCCGTCCTGTGAGTGCTGGCTTTTCAAAAAAATACTTGATTGGATCCATTTTGAATACCAACCAAGTTGTGTGACTCAGCATGTACTGCCTTAGACGATGAGCAGCCCATGCTAAGGCACAACAAGTCTTTTCTAGCATTGAATATCTCGACTCACAGTCAGTGAATTTTTTACTCAAGTAGTATATGGCATGCTCTTTCTTTCCTGATTCATCATGCTGCCCCAGCACACACCCCATCGAATTGTCCAACACGGTTAGATACAGGATAAGCGGTCTTCCGGACATTGGCGGCATCAGAATTGGTGGGTTTTGAAGGTAATCCTTAATTCTTTCAACAGCTCTTTGGCAACCATCATTCCACTCTAATCTTTGGTTCTTGCACAACAGTTTAAAGAGAGGCTCGCAAGTGGCGGTCAATTGGGATATGAACCTTGAGATGTAGTTCAATCTCCCAAGGAAACCACAGACCTCTTTTTCAGTCTTTGGTGCTGGCATTTCAAGGATTGCCTTGACTTTATCTGGATCGACCTCTATCCCTTTCTGAATGACGATAAATCCCAGTAACTTTCCAGATCTCACACCAAAAGTGCATTTTGCTGGGTTTAACCTGAGCTTGAACTTCCGTAGACGTTCGAAGAGTTTTCGCAGATTAACAATGTGCCCCTCATCAGTCTTGGATTTTGCAATCATATCATCTACATATACCTCAATTTCTTTGTGCATCATGTCGTGGAATAATGTCACCATTGCTCTCTGATAAGTCGCATCGGCATTCTTGAGTCCAAAAGGCATCACTTTGTAGCAGAATGTTCCCCAGAGAATTATGAAGGTGGTTTTCTCCATATCTTCTGAAGCCATTTTTATCTGATTGTACCCTGAATACCCGTCCATAAAGGAGAATAAAGAATGTTGGGCTGTACTGTCTACCAGAACATCAATATGGGGCAGAGGGAAGTCATCTTTGGGGCTAGCTCTGTTCAGATCCCTGTAATCGACACACATCTTGACCTTGCCATCCTTTTTCGGAACAGGGATGATATTTGCTACCCATTGTGGATACTTGGCCACTGCTAGAAACCCCGCATCAAACTGCTTTTTTACCTCATCCCTGATCTTCAATGACATCTCAGGTTTCATTCTTCTCAATTTCTACTTGACCGGTGGACACTCTGGCTTCACGGGCAACCTGTGTTCAACAATATCAGTATCCAACCCTGGCATATCCTTGTACGACCACGCAAAGACATCAGCGTAATCACGCAAGAGTTGGATTAGCCTTTTGCGTTCACTTTCTTCCATGGCGGTACCGACCTTAACTTCCCTTTTATCCTCTTCTGTACCCAAGTTGATTATCTCAATCGACTCTCCATGAGGCTGAATGATCTTTTCTTCCTGCTCTATTAGTCTCGTCAACTCCGGGGGAGTTTCCCAGTTTTCCTCAACACCCCCTTCAGTTTGGTTGATTGGATGATCAAAGTCATAATAGGAATCATTGGCACTGTTATTTTCAGAGACAATTACTTTTGATCTGCATTCGTAGAAGCAGAAAGTAGAATGAAAAGCGAAACAAACAAAATAAAGCGAAAAGAAAGGAAAGATAAAAAAAGATTTTATTGATGGAATTCAAAAACAAACGTTTTTATTGATGATGGCGTCATTGAAAATAAAAACATGCGTGCCCTAACAACTATCCTGAGGCCTTGGGCAGAGCCAAAGGAATGCATTACAATCATTACTTTGAACTAAAAGTGATGGGCAAGTCTACAGCTTCCCAATTTTTGAGCTCTTCTTCAGCAAGGCAACGACGGACTAGGCTGGTACCGCCTTATTCATCCTCTGAACCATTCTCAATAGCCGTGATCTGATCTGGATCTAGCAACCCTGCACTCTTGAAGTTCTGACTAATGTCACCGATGGGGATCCTCTTTGACCATGGATCCTGGCCTCTCAACTTGGCCAACCATTCACCTCTTCTCTCTTCAGCCTCACTTGGGTAATATCCCAACCCACAACGATCTTTGTTTTCTTTCAGCTGGATAGGAGCAAGAATTCCTTGTCCCGTTTTTCCCAAACCACGCCCCAGCTGGTATCCTTGATCCATCATGATTCTTGCAACCATCTCTTCATCTTTTGACAACTTTATCACAGGCAACGGTAATTCACTTCCCCAAAACACAGCATTGGCAATCTCGAGAGATTGAAAGGAAGTTTCCAGGGACTCTTCGGCTGCTTCCACATAACGGAAAGGAGAAGGTTTGTTAACTAACATCTCTGCCTCTCCGAACACTACCACAATTTTATCATCGACCACAAACTTGACTCTCTGATGTAGAGAGGAAGGGATGGCTCCCGCCATATGAATCCATGGCCTTCCAAGTAGACAGCTGTAGGACGAGGAGATGTCCATGATTTGAAAGTTAACACAGAATGTCTCAGGACCTATCTGAATAGGGAACTCCATTTCCCCTATTACCTCTTTCCTCGATCCATCAAACGCCCTCACCAATGTCGAGCTAGGCTTCATGAAAGAACAATCCACATCCAACTTGTTTACAGTGGATCTTGGCCTCACATTTAGAGAAGAACCATTGTCGATCAGAACACGAGCTAGCACGAAATCCCCACATTTAACAGAGATGTGTAGGGCTTGGTTGTGTTTCTTTCCTTCTGGGGGAAGCTCGTCATCGGCAAAAGTCACATGATTCGCAGCCACAACATTCCCAACCATTTCATCAAATTGGTCCACGGAAATATTCTGAGCAACATGAGCCTCATTCAGTACTTTCATTAGGGTCGCTCGATGTGCTTCTAAACTTAGTAACAATGACAGCATTGAGATCTTTGCTGGGGTCTGATTCATCTGGTCAACCACCTTATAGTCACTTTGCCTTACAATCTTTAGGAACTCATCAGTTTCTTGTTCTGCCACCTTCTTTTTCTGAGCATTCTCCACTTCTTTATCCTTCCCTTTGCGAGCCCAATCTTCAGCTTCTTTGGATGATTCACCCTGAACGAAATTGGGGGTATACATACGGCCACTCCTTGTCATTCCACTTGCCCCAGTTATATTGGTAACAACAGAAGTGTTTGGAGAACTCTCTATTGGAGGCTGGGTGCTATATATCCATGGCACTGCACTGTCCTTCTCATATGGGAATGGAGCGGGAATCCCAATAACCACTGGCTGAGGCTTGACTTGGGCCGGTTTTGGATCGTACAATATCTCAATTGGCTTCCTAGCCTCTTTACCATCGTGGAACTGCAACATCAGCACACTTTCTTCCTTTTCAACTACTCCCACTCGAACCACATAACGATCCATCAAGTCTTGCAGAACTGACTTGAAAACTTCACAAGCACCTACACATAAATGATCAGCGCATACACAGCCCTTCTTGATAACACCACAACGGCACAGCTCAGCATGTATATTTTCCAGAGGAGTCTGGATACACTTAACATCTTTTATCATTGTCTGTCCCACAGAATCCTCTACTGCATTAGCGGATGGTGTCCCATGTCCCGGTAGAGGGATTGTAGTTGTGCTCGGACTGTTTGGCTTGAAAGAGATCCAGTTGGCGTCAATCAAATCCTGGACTACATATTTGAAAGCCTTGCAGTCTTCCACCGTGTTACCGACCCCTCCACACTGAAAGCTACAGGTAGCATCAACATTGTATCCCCTAGGAAAGGGAGGTTGCATAGGCTTCATCGGACGAGTATTGACCAATTTCTTTGAGACGAGGTGATTGAACAACTCAGTATAGGTCATTGGAATCGGATCAAAATTAGCACGCCTCTTCTCTTGATAGTTCTGGGCTCTGTAGCCTGAATTAGTTTGCTGCGGAGAGTTGAAAGATAATGGCACTGTCTGTTGTGGAGAGCTGAAAGATGGGCTTCCCCCTACGGTAATAACATTGGTTTCCCTTTCTTTCTTCTTGGGGAAATTGGAAAAGGGTTTCTTTTGTCCACTAGAATTGCCAAAACCTCCAGCAATCTTTCCGCTACGGAATCCGTGCTCTAATCGTTCCTCAATGACAACCATATCTGAGAAATTGGATGAAACGCTCCCCACCAACCTATCATAATACATCCCTGGAAGGGTCTCCATAAACATGTACACCATCTCTTTTTCAGTCAATGGCGGCTTCACCTGGGCAGCTATGCTCCTCCATTTTTGAGCATATTCTTTGGATGATTCTCTATCTCCTTTACTCATGTGCTGCAATTGAGACCGGTCGGGAGCAAGGTCCATGTTATACTGGTATTGTTTCAGAAATACTTCAGAGAGATCCTTCCAACTGTGAACTTCGGAGGATTGCAGCTGCATATACCAATCTAACGATGCCCCAGTCAGACTGTTCTGGAAATAGTGAATGAGCACCTTGTCATCATGAGCATAAGCAGCCATTTTTCTAACGTACATTGTCAAATGGCTAGATGGACACCCGGTGCCGCGATATTTATCAAAGTCAGGTGCTTTGAATTTAGGAGGTATGACAACATCTGGGACAAGGCACAAATCTCGGGCATCCCTGGTTCTAGTTCCCGACCCTTCCACAGCTCTTAAACGCTCTTCAAGCGAGTGATACCGATCCCCATGCTGAGTGTTCTCAAACAAATGACCTTGTGGATAGTTCCCCGGACTGTGATAATAACCCCCATACTGAGCAGGGTTTCCCATATGATGGACAGCGCTCTGAGGGTTTACAGCAACTCCCAGAGTAGGACTAGGTGAGCTTCTTGGCAGCACAATACCAGGACTAGGAGTATGAACTTGTGGTCCCATAGCAGCTCCACTAGGTATAGTCGTGACAGGTTGACTCGACCCCACAGGAATAGCTTCAGCAACAGACGGCATATAACCCATTGGCATCCCCCAAGGATATATCGGTGCATTCTGATGACTCTGTCCGCTCGCCCCTGGAGGATGGGCAAAGTGACTGACCCCCTGTCCATAAGAAGAGTGAGTAGTTGTAACTTCAGCGGACACCGGAGGAGAAACGAAGGTAACAACCCCTTCGGGATTTACAACAGCGGCGGCCCCAGCAGCGGCCCCACCCCTCAGATTCTGTAGCATACTCATTACTTCGACCATCTGTGCTTCCATAGCCTCAACTTTAGTCTTCAAAGCTTGATTCTCCTGAGCCAGCTGCTCAGGGTTAAGAATCTCCACAACCGACTCATCTTGACCCAGGGGGTCCTCATTCTCGAGATGTTGATTGCTAGCCATCAATCTTGCTTGTAGACGGGTGGAATATCGGTGTTGGCGAACCAGCTTGCCTTTCATTTCTGTTGGTAGAACATTTTTATGAGTACAAGTATGAATGCGTAAATGAATGCAATGCATATGCACATGGCCTTATGTTATTTTTGTGTTTAGCGCCAGGAATCGTGAGATAACTCGCTCTTGTCATAAGCAAATATCGAAACATTTTAAGAGCGTGACGAACATTGGGATCAACAAGCGATAGGGCATACTTCCTTCGAGTTTTAAGCCAATCATAAGAAAGAAAGAGAGTACAATACTATTAAGAGTGCAATACAATATCTCTCAAAGAAAAATACAATGCTCTTAGAAAATTACAACATTCTAAAGAAAAATTATAACTTCCTAGAGAACATTCTAAAAGGAAAATTACAATGCACTGAAATCTAGTGGCATATGGTCTTCAACTTCTTTTTCTTTTCTCTTTCTTTGCTTGCAGCAGCGGCTCCTTCAGCCTTTTCCATGAGCTCCTCAGTCAGGGCCTTGCAGAAATTCACAAACTCATACACATGGACTGGGGTATTGAAGGGAAGCATCTCAGCTTCATCCCTCCTTAGCCTTCTGGGGACATCCCTTACAGCTTGATTAGCTAGCCATGCCAACTTCGAAAATTTGCCCCTCCAAAGTCGGATCTCATCTCTTAGCTCTTTAACGATCTCTTGCTCTTCTATCTTGCCAATCAGTGCTAGGAAGCACTACTCCCAGTACTTGCTCTACGCTTGTACCTTCCTATAAGACTCCCCTAGGTACCGGAGATTCCTAGTCAACTCATCAGATCTTTCTTGCTCATACCTCAGCATTTCTTGATATTCTCTGAGAACATTCCCAATGGAATTTCTTTCTTGTTCAAGATTCTTCAGCTGCCTTTTCAACTCCACCACCAAGTAAGGTTCTTGTCTGGGCTCAGTCGCCACAATCTTCCATTCTTTGGCTTCTTCAAGGGCCTTTCTTGTTTTATGCTTGTACCTTTGGAGTTCATCCCTAGCCCCCTTTAGGTATTTCTGAGCTTCTAGTTTACTCTCCTTTTCCGCTTTGAATTGCTTGACATTTTCCTCAACAGCTATCATCTTGATCTTGTTCTCTTCCTCTAACTTCTCCTTTTGTAGGTTTGTTTTCTCCAACTCTGCTTGTAAGGCCTTTTTTTCTTCTTCCGCTTTCGCTAAGGCAGATTTAACCTCATTCAACTCCTCAGGGGTAGGAAGGCGAGGCTTTGGCATCTCTTTCTCGACTGGCAGTGCCTCTTGGGAAGGTGGACGAGCACTTTGGATTCTTTCATGCAACCATTGGTAAAAAGTGACATCGCCAACCTTTTTCATGAGCTCATCTCTATCTTTACGGACCACAGTTTCCCATGCCTTTGAGATTTTCCGAAGCAAACCCTTGTTCTTCGGATCTCTTTGTCAAGGAAGATAGGAGCCAACATGTCTTCAGTAGGCATATTCCTCATAGGGTACCCAAGCTGTCGGATAGTCAAGGAAGGATTATAGTTGTTGCAGCCTTGAGTCCCCATCAGTGGTACATTCTGAAAGTCTCCACACCGAAACACTACTGATGGTCTGTTCTTCCAACATGAATAAGTGAACCAGCGGATCTTGAGGGCATTGAGACTCTCTAAGGCATGCACCCACTCCTGAGCACTTTTGACCTCTACCTCACAATTCAAGGCATAAGCCAACAGATCTGTAGCTTGATTCTTGTGAGCGATGACGTGGTTAAGGAGCCAAGCATATAGTACATGAAGGGAGCAGGCAATCTTCCTTTTCCCCAGCACTCGATGATGCGTAAAGGAGTAGTAAGTGTCTGCGAGTACGGCTGGTACTGGGTTAATTGGATTATCCTTGCTTATGAAGGCTAAGAACACCCCAATGGCAACCTCATCAATGAACCTTTCAACTTGTGGGAAGAGGACCATCCCAAAGATGGTTAGTGCTAGCAACTGTTTAAAGGGACCCCATCTGTTGGCTTGAGCATGGGACTTCATCAGGTCTTCAAAATAACTCAGTGGAAACCCCATTATACGGTTCTTTTTCTCTTTTCGAAGTTTTAACTCCCCCACTCCATCTGAATATTGATGCCCCTGGCACTGATAAGGCGTCGCCTCTGACTTAAAGAAACCTAAAATTTGCTCATACTCTTCTAAAGTTGGTGAGAGTTGGAAATCCTTGAAGATGAAACAGCGGATATCCGGATCATAGAACTGACTGAGGGCTTTCACAACATTTTCTTGAAGATCCAACTGCAGCAACCGAAGAATATTCCATAAGCCTTTTCAAACAACCTACGCTCATCCGGTCCCATTAGAGAGGCACACTCTGTCAAACTGGCCACATCTGCTTTCTTTACTACTGGAAATATCGAATTTAGCATACCCTCGCTTCTTGATCTCATGTTGTCTTGTTTTTTCACGCCTATGACAAGATTCCAAATTACTCCAAGATTACCGGCAAACAAATTAGATGCATGAGGAATGCTGCATGAATTTTTTTCAGAATTTTGCTTATGTAATGCATGATGTTATGATGCAAAGTGCGGATGATGAGGATGCTTGTTATAAAGACAGATATCTACAGGTGGGGGTTTTGAAAATTTAGCGCAGTATACCTATATGCCACCTCATATAGGTATTTATGAAAGAGAAGGAAAAACATATTCTTTTTGATTTTGTTGTTTTTTCAAAAATCGTTGGCGGAACAGAATTAAACTAGATGTAATAATGCAACACACAATTTTGGAACAACCCTTGTGACCTAAAAAGAGGTGAGACCTATGATCTAGGGCAATTTAAAGGGTAATCCTCCCATGTAGCTCTATTCACTCCCTCACAAGGCCACGAGAGCTACAGTCCCTTTCACAAAACTCCCCACAAATGCAGCAAACTGCTAGATGTGAGGCATCATGAAAGAGCACAACTCTGGTTGAAACTTTCGCAAGTAGCCAAACGGACAAAGGTCCTGATGGGCTCTCACTACTCGAATCCACTCTCCTAAGTTTTTGCAGACCTGGGTTATGGTCCCACTCAAAACACATAGTCACAGGGTACAAGTGTAGTGTGTGTCAAGGGCATTTTCCCTAGCACTACCCTCACCTGAAATGAAAACCAGAGCTGTCCAGACAAAAGCAAGCAATAACAAGTTATCTACCCTAGGGTTTCATACCTGGAATATCTAGAAACAAGGATATCGCTTACCTTAGGAAGAGGAGACAAGAAGAGGGGATCATGGAGATTGGAATAAGCGATAAAAGAAAGGGAATAAAAGATGAGACAGGGAACAACATAGAAGAACACAAATGCATACGCCTACAATCAACGAGGTTTTAATCAAATCAACAATACATTAAACCACACATTTAAATTAGTTAGGTTTGACCCTCGTCTTTTAAAAAGTGTCCCCAGTGGAGTCGCCAGCTGTTGCACCCCGAAAAATCCCTGGCTTGGCTCGATGTACAACGTGGAAAACTTTTGGAGCCGCCACCAATATTTTAATTTTAAGACCAAAACATTGAAAAAAGGTCTTTTGGACAAGGCGGATGGTCTTTTGAAAACTAGAGATATAGGTTCGGGGGTCGATTACGTTCGAGGAAGGTGTTAGCACCGCGCACGTCCTTTCTACCGAAAGGGAACCTCTAATTAAATGTGTGGTTTTAACGTTTGATTTGAAGAATATCTAGGTTTGCCTATTTATTTGAAGAATGAATGGGAAAACTTAACAAAAAATTTATTTTTGGCGAGAAAGGGAAAAAAAAGGGTTTTTAGAAAAAGTGCTTGACGGGACATGGCCCGCTCCTACGTATCTCCCGGTGCGTTGGAGAATTCAAAGCTACGTAGTTCTTGGTTGTCTTTTTGAAAAGTTTTTGTTTTTTATCTTTTTTGGTGAGTTTTTGAAATAGGACGAGCATTAGTGAATGATCAAACTAGCAGAGGCTATGATGAATCACTACTAAATACTCAAAAGAGAGAGTTGTACCGCTAGTCAAACGAACAAAGGTTCTGATGGACTATTGATGACAACTCGTTTTTATTATCTTTTTTGAAAGTGATTTTCGAAAGAGATTGATTTGCACGATGATCAAACTAACAAAGGTTATGATGGATCATCGTTTATTATTCTTATGAGAAAAAGACATTGCCACTAATAGCTAAACGAACAAAGGCTCTGATGAGCTACTAGCAATAATGGGTTTGAAAATGATTCTTTTTTATGAAAATGATTTGTTTATTGTTGCGAAAAGGATTTTTATTTGTTGCGCTTGACGAGAACGTGACTCGCTCATACGTATCCCAAATGGGAATCAAAGCGACGTAGTTCTAATGAAAATGTTTTTGAAGGGGTTTGAAAGGGGAAGAGTTTTCATAACGATGAAGCAAGCAAAGGCTTTGAGCGATCATTACTAATAACTCTCGATGGCGTTCATGACAATCAAACAAGCCAAGGCTTTGAGTGATAGTCACTAATAACTCGTATTAATTGGAAAAGAGTTCGAAAGATTTTTGGAAAAGAAGGGTGAAGGTACTATCAATGATTGATTGCAAAAGTTCAAGCACGTTCAATAATCACGAAATCATGCATATGTAGAATATTTAATCAAGACTAAACATGCCAACATGATCAAAAGACCCACTTATCAGGGATGCAAGGTAAAGTTCTCAAAGCAAGTGTGTGTGTGTGTGTGTTGGAAGGAGTGTACTTACCCTAATGACTCTATGCTACAACAGGCATGTATACTTACGTCTTCATTAGGAGGTCATACACATGGATGGAATGGCATATTGAATCAAGACATTTAAAATGCATCAAAAACAAGCAAGCAATTGATCATAGGCATAGAATGATCTTAATTAAACTAAGGAACATATGAGCAACGATTTCTTAATAACATGAACAAAAGGGGAAGTGGCATCAAGGCTAAGGTAAGCCTATCCTTTGCATTCATGAATAAGTGCCCAAAGGCTAGTAACACAATCAAAGAGGAGGGAGCATCAAGGTTTTGGTTAACCTATCCCTTGCAATACCCCATGGACCTTAAACCATCAACCTAACTATCTTTTATTCATTAAAAAAAAAGGGGAGGTTGAATCATCTGAAACCATCTTCACCACTTAGAACATGATGCACTAGGCATAAGTGGGAATCATATGATTCATCATCAACAATGGACAATAAACACTAAAGCTAAGTTAAATCACATAAGGGCAATTTTGACACGGATCACAATAATTGAATAATAACAAATGTAAAGACAGAAATACCTCTAATGAAGGCAGATATTACAGCTTTGAAGAATGCAACCCCAACTAACTTTTAGCGAAAGATCAACTCTGACGGACCAACGAAACGAATAGAGCAAAAATAAACTGTAGAAGAGTTTTTTTTCTAAAATGTGAGAGATTTCGAATAATGTGTGTTTTTCTCTGATCTCGTGAAAAATGTCTGTACCGGAAATGAAATTTGGTGCGCCTATTTATAGGAAAACTAAGGTGATCTATTTTAGGAAATGGAGTAATCGATTAGTTGAAAAACACTTGGTATGCATAATCGATTAGGTGCTTTGGATTTCAGATCCAATAATCAATTAGGTGCCTTGGATAATCGATTAGGCACTTTCCAAAACCATGGGAAACTTTCCAAAATAGGTGATAATCGATTATGGTGTGTAGTTATAAAAGTGGATAATCGATTATGCTCTTGACTATTTTCAGGAGGATAATCGATTATAGTCTTGGTATAATCGATTAGGTGCTTCAAAAATATGTTGACACTTTCCAAAAATACTTCATAATCGATTATAGGTTTAGTTTAAAAGATGGCATAATCGATTAGTTGCTTCCTTAATAGGTGATAATCGATTATTGGCCTGTATGGAAAGGAGTGAATAATCGATTATGCTCCTGACTGAAAGGAGTGGAATAATCGATTATTTGCTTGAAGGAAGGATATGATGTAATCGATTGAGTGCCTTCCTAAAAACATGGACAACTTCCTTATTCATCAAGAATATATTATTTGCATAAAAATATTTTCATAACACATGTGCTTGTCCTATTTTATCTTGCATGCATGAGGTTTATTGAAAAATATTTTCATGCAAAATTATTTTTATAAGTCCTTTTGCGATAAATGACCAAAATGCCCTTTTTGACCCTAAAACCCTAATTTCCCCAAAAAGTGCATTCTAACTCTAAAAATGATTTCAAAAACTTTGGAGCGGTTTCTAGGACCCAAAATGCAATGCATAATTTATTTTGTGTGGAAAGTTAGGGTTTGGACCTAAGCCGGACAAAACTGGGGTATGACATTAGGCAATCCCGTCACAAAGTCCATCGAGATGCTATCCCATTTCCACTCTGGAATTTCTAACGGTTGCATCAATCCAGCAGGCTTCAGATGCTCAACCTTTGACTTCTGGCAAGTCAAACATGCATAAACGAACTGCGCCACATCTCGCTTCATACCAGGCCACCAAAACAACTTCTTCAGGTCTTGATACATCTTTGTAGCTCCCGGATGAATACTTAACTTACTTCTGTGACTCTCTTCAAGAATGGCTCTCTTCATGTCTGCATCATCAGGAATACAAATCCTACCACGGAACCTCAACACATCTTGGGAATCCAATCTGAAATCCTCATTCTTCGATTGATCACTCTCAACCATTAAGTCTACCAGTTTAACATCTGATTTCTGGGCTTCTCGGATGCTGTTCAGAAACTCATTATCAATCTTCAACATCCCTAACTTAACACTTTGAGGTGTCACTTCACAAACCAGACTCATATCTCTGAACTCCTCAATCATCTCCAACTCCTTAACCATCATTGCCGACATATGCAAAGTCTTCCGGCTCAAAGCATGCGCGATAACCTTCCCATCTTGCATAAGCACACCACCTAAACCAATTTTTGAAGCATCACAATACACCACAAACGACCCTTCCGGATTGGGCAATGTCAGGACAGGAGACGTCGTCAATCTCTTCTTCAATTCCATGAAACTTTCTTCACAACGGGCGTCCCAAACAAAAGCCTTTCCTTTGCAGGTTAACTGAGTTAAAGGACGTGCTAACTTAGAAAAACCTTCAATGAATCTCCTATAATAGCCGGCCAATCCCAAGAAGCTTCTAATTTCAGTAGCCGACTTCGGAGCCTCCCAATTCAACACTGCTTCTACTTTCGACGGATCCACCGCAATACCATTTCCAGAAATGACATGACCGAGAAAAATCACTTCCTTCAACCAGAATTCACACTTTGACAATTTCGCATACAGTTTCTTTTCTTTCAGTACCTCCAATACTAACCTCAGATGCTCTGCATGCTCTTCCTCCGATTTAGAGTAAATCAGAATGTCGTCAAGGAATACCACCACAAACCGATCTAAGTAAGTATGAAATATACGATTCATATATTCCATAAATACTCCAGGTGCGTTGGTAACACCGAACGGCATCACCGAATACTCATAATGACCATAACGGGTCCTGAAAGCCGTCTTCTGAATATCTTCGTCCTTCACCTTGATCTGATGATAACCCGACCTCAAATCAATCTTACTGAATACTTGAGCACCCACCAACTGATCCATCAAATCGTCTATCCTCGGAAGTGGATACTTGTTCTTAATTGTCACCTTATTCAACTGCCGATAATCCACACAGAGCCTCATACTACCATCCTTCTTCTTCACTGACAACACAGGAGCTCCCCACAGCGATACACTTGGCCTTACAAACTTCTTCTCGAGCAGATCCTCCAGTTGCTTCTTCAATTCAGACAATTCAGATGCGGACATCCTGTACGGTGCCATAGAAACAGGTTTGGTACCAGGTGCAAGATCAATGGAGAACTCAACTTCCCTCTCTGGCGGTACACTTGGAATCTCATCAGGGAAAACATCAGGAAATTCGCGCACCACCTGCAACTCTTCAATGATAGCTTGATTCTCAACAGACAACGACGCCATCAGCGAGAATAACTGAACTCCTTTCTTCATCAGCTTCCGCAACTGACTAGCGGATATCAAAACAGACTCCTCTCCTCCAAAACTCACCGACTTGCTACGACAATTAATATGGACATGGTAATGCTCTAACCAGTTCATACCCAAGATTACATCCAATCCGCTTAACGGCAACCAAACAAAATCCACAACAAAGTCTCTGTCGAAGATCGACAAGGGACACTGAGAACACACTAGAGAGGTAGTTACCGACCCCTTAGCTGGAGTGTCGACAACCATCTCCCCATTCATGGCAGACAATGCAAGATTCAACTTCTTACAATAATCAGCAGCAATAAAGCAATGCGTAGCACCGTATCAACAATAGATTTTAAAGGAGTGCCATTAATGAAGCACGTACCTCTAATAAGTCCATCATCTTCAGTAGGCTCTTCACCTGCCAAAGCGAACACTTTTCCACTGGACCTTTCTTTCGTTGACTTCGGACACTGAGTACTAATGTGCCCTCCTTCACCACAGTTGTAGCAAACCACCTCCTTACGCTCACACTCAGCCACCACATGACCCTCTTTGCCACAACGGTAACACTTCTTCACTTTAGCCTTGCACACATTACTCTTGTGACCAGCTTTGCCACATTTGTAACATACGATGCTAGCAGGAGCATCTCCCCCACTAGTCCTCTTGCCAGCAGTAGTTTTCTGTTTACCCTTACCAGCAGGAACATCATACGGCTTACTACGACTTTGAAATTTGCTCCTCTTCTCATTCATCATCTTGTAGTGAGCATTGTTGTATTCCTCATAAATTCTGCAGCTGTCAATCAAATCAGCAAAAACACAGATCTTCTGATAACCAATCGCCTTCTTAATCTCAGGACGCAGCCCATTCTCAAACTTAATGCACTTGGAAAACTCAGCAGTAGCCTCACTGTAGTGCGGGTAAAATTTTGCCAATTCCACGAACTTAGCAGCATACTCAGTCACGGACATATTCCCCTATTTCAGCTCTAGGAACTCAATCTCTTTCTTACCTCAGACATCCTCCGGATAATATTTTCTCATAAACTCTCTGCGGAACACAGCCCAAGTGATCTCTTCATTTGCAGTCTCCAACCTCTGCCTAGCTTCTAACCACCAGTCGTCGGCCTCCTCTTCCAGCATATGCGTACCATAACGGACCTTCTGTGCCGGAGTGCAGTCCATCACACGAAAGATCCTCTCCATCTCTTTCAACCAAGCTAAAGCCCCATCGGGATCATACTTGCCCTTGAGGGTAGGCGGATTCTCTCTCTAAAAGGTAGCCAAACTCCGAGACCCAGCATTCTCACCAGCATTCTGTTGACCCTCCACGGCCTGAGCCATAGCAGCCAACGCAGCAGCAATAGCAGCATCGTTCCTTCCAGCCATTTCAACTAATCACTACAATCATAACAACAATTAGAACCAATTGACAATACTTGATCGTCAATGACACAATGACTCGACAACTTGGCCGGACAGACCGAAACTGCTCTGATACCACAAATGTAACACCCCTTTTCTACCCGAAAAATTTTTCGACAAAAATCAGAGTTTCAAAACATTAATCATTACACCCACAAGGGATGCTACATTTTCACCGTTAAACATCACTCGCCAAATAATAAAGTTTCATCATTAGAACTGTGCAACACCTAGCACGTCATAACATCACCAAGCAGCGGAATAAAAATCAAAGTTCAATTAAATAATTATAACATCACCATAAAACTTCAGAATTTAAATATCGAAGACATCTAATAAAACTAGCGTTCATCGCCCCGAGTGCTACGTATCAGAGCGACGACACCAGACTCAACTAGCGATGGTAGACATGCCTTCACTCGCAATCACCTGCACGTTACCAACATGGGGGTAACGTTAAAACAGAAGGGGTGAGATATCTAACATTATAATAGCATATATGATAGGCAATATGCTAGAGTTACAACACTATATCAACCGCTTCACAACAAACATCAAATTACAAATCACCAAAATTAACACCAACATCATGAATAAGTATATGAGATGCAACCCACACCAACGGGTATATGCATGTGGTACCAATCATCACCAATAAATTTGCCAATACGGGCAACATCACCTATGTGAGCATCACCATCATCACCTATAGCTCCAAGGCCGAAGCCTTCATCACCAAAAATATAATGCATATGATATGTATGCGACACCATGCACAACACACCAAAGTCAATCAACAACGATCGACATTTAATTAACACAACATCACCAATATCACCAAGTGGTCATAGACCCATCACCTTAGCCCATGAAATAGGCACATCACCTATTACATCATCACCGATAACACCAACAATCACCGACACCAAAACACCAATAGATTTACAACAAACAGCAACGCTTATTTTATAGTGACAGCAACACCATTTTTACAGCAACAGCACTTTTATTTTACAGTGACAGCAACACCATTTTTACAGCAACGGCACACTTATTTTACAGTGACAGCAACACCATTTTTTACAGCAATAGCACACTTATTTTATAGTGACAGCAACCCAATTTTAAGAAAAACGGCGAACATTGTTCACTGTGACATCAACACCAATTTTAAGAAAAACAGTAAACATTGTTCACTGTGACAGCAATACCAATTTTAAGAAAAACAGCAAACATTGTTCACTGTGACAGCAACACCAATTTTAAGAAAAACAGCAAACATTGTTCACTGTGACAGCAACACCAATTTTAAGAAAAACAACAACAATTGTTCATTGTGGCAGCAACACCAATTTTCAGAAAAACAGCAACAATAGACTTGTGGCAGCAACACCAATTTTCAGAAACACAGCAACAATTGTTCATTGTGGCAGCAACACCAATTTTTAGAAAAACAGCAACAATAGACTTGTGGCAGCAACACCATTTTTCAGAAAAACAGCAACAATACACTTGTGGCAGCAACACCAATTTTCAGAAAAACAGCAACAATAAACTTGTGGCAGCAACACCAATTTTCAGAAACAACATCAGGCTTGGCGCCCAGCAACAGGGCGCCTGAGACAGCAACAACAATGGGCACCTAGGGCGCCAGTTTCAGCAACAGGAACAACGCTGAGACACTGTGACTGGGAGCCCAGGGCGCCAAAATCAGAAGAGAAGTCATGTTGCGGAGGTTCTTTGGAGCTTACGTAAAAGGAGATCTCGCGTTCGGCAAACCTAAGGTAAGGGTGGGTTCTATCCTTAATGGGGTATATGATGGGGTTATGTAGGAGATAGGACCTATGTTGTTCTTTTGATCTTATTGATGTTAGCATGTATGCATGATGGTTGTAATTGGTTGATCATGGTGAAAATTGGTGTTTGGCGTTTCGGTGCGAATTGGTGTTGTGTTTAGTTGCTGGAATTGGCGCCCAGCTGCTGGGAGCTGTGTCTGTGTTGTGCCTGTTCATGCTGGAGGTGCCCTGTTGCTGGGCGCCAAGCCAGTGTTGTTTATGTTGCTGATTTTGGCGCCCTGGGCTCCCAGTCATGTTGGCGCCCATGAAGAGAATATTTTATCAAACATAGGTAAAGGCTAATTATGAGTCTCAAACACTGTGAAGTAGTTGTTTTAAGCTTTATACATTTCATGCTGCTTAGTTTGAAAGTTAGTGATGGCAGCCAGAATATGGGAGAAAAATTATTTTAGGGAAACAGCGATTGTGAGTATGAATTCTGAAAATTAATGCCAGAGCTAGCAATTGATTGTGACAGGAGAAAATGGATTTCGGGAAAAGGTAGCATTTCTGCTGCTTTATAAAACGCTTTTTGAGCACGCAGAAATTCATAAGTCACAAATTCTCTTAAATTCATATTTTATAAAATCACTTGAAAAACATTTGAGTAAATGAAGAACCAGGTTTTCTTTTGCAATGGATTTCTGAAAATGTCAACTAGTTGTTTGTGACGACTCAACTAACTCAATCACACTATCGCCTTTTTAACCATAACCTCTAAGAAGGTGATATATAATTTCTATATGCTTAGTCCTAGAGGGATGACCAGAATACTTTCATGCCTTATAAATATTTGTTCTTTAAAGATACATGAAATGAGATTCAGGAATTGCTCTATTTTAGTAGTCACATATTTGACTTGATAAACTATTCTTAAGCACATTTTCAAAATAGAGGTGAATAAAATTTTAACCAATCTGACCTTTACCGGTGATTCTTCCTCTATCTATCACAAGTCACATGACGGCTTTTTTCGGGGGTGAGTGTTAAGAACTTTATTACGTCTCCGGTCATGCGCTTTGAGTCTTTGCTGTCAAGGTATCAATCTGCCCCCATACCATGAAGCATACCTGCAAAGATCTAAAACAAGGTTCTCGGTACCCAAATCTCTTTGGGTCCTTGTGGGTTAGTGTTTGGTATGGTCCTTTTGGGAACCCATACCTTTTTCACATTTTGTTTACCCCTTGCTCTGCAAACGCAAGCAGTATGTCCAGGTTTACCACAATAATAACATTTAATATAAGGTCTAGTGGAAAATTTTGGTTTGTAATGATCATGCTTTTCTATGGGTTTGTTTCTAGGAAATCTATGATGCATATTTTGTAAACTAGACAATCTCCCAACAGTCCATTCAAATTCATGAATTTTCCTTTCAAAATCAACACATTTATCACAAGTATAATTTGCTTTAAAGCATGCAAGGCTATCATTTTCTTTTCTAAGCTCGGACTTTTCTTTAGTTAAAGTAGTAATATCATTTTCAAGATGAGTGATAACTTTCTTGGATTTGCTAAGAGCTTTAGCTAATTTTGAAGATTTATCGTGTAATTCAGTAAAAGCTTCATATAATTCATCATAGGCATCTTGTAAAGATTCAGAGTTAGAATATACCTCAGTTTCACTTTCGCTGTCGTGGTCGGCCATGAGAGCAACTTGACCTTTTTCATTTTCTGAATTATCTGATGAGTTCATGTCATTGTCTTCCCAAGCTATGTAGGCTTTTCTACCATTGTTTCCTTTGGACCCCTTTTTCTTGAACTTTGATAATTTTCTTTCTAAGTTCGGGCACTTCATCGTCAGGTGTCCGGATTTACCACATTCGTAGCAAGTTGGAGGACTTGAGAAGTTTTCTTTGCTTGAGCCTCTTTTGGTTGGAGAATTCCTTTTGAGAGATCTTTCCCTTCTCATGAACTTTTTGAGTTTACTAACCATTAGTTCCATTTTCTCCTCGTCTTCATCTTCATCTTCCGAATCATCACTATCATCGGATGAGCTTGAACTGGAAGCTTTGAGAGCTAAGTTTTTGTTCTTCTTGTCTTTTCCTTCATGCTCTGCTAGGCGAGTGAGCTCTAACTCGTGCTCTAGTAGTTTCCCAAACAGGGTGGCGAGAGTCATGGTAGTCAAGTTTCTTGACTCAGTTATTGCAGTCACCTTTGGTTGCCATTCTCTGTTTAGGCATCTCAGCACTTTGTTGATCAAGTCTTCGGGAGGAAATGATTTTCCTAATGAACCCAATTTGTTCACTATGTGGGTGAACCTTTTCTGCATCTCTGATATTGTTTCACCTGTATTCATTCTAAACAATTCGTACTCTCTGGTAAGAGTATTTGTTCTTGCCCTTTTCACTTCACTTGTACCCTCATGAGTAACTTGAAGATTATCCCACATTTCTTGGGCAGTTTTACAGTTTGAAACTCGAAAAAATTCATCAGCACTCAAAGCAGAAGTAATAATATTTTTAGCACGTAAATTCAGTTGCACTTTTCTTTTCTCATCATCAGACCATTCATTTCTACTTTTTATTGTAAGAATACCATCTACTATGTGTGTGGGGACGAAAGGTCCTTTTTCCACAGCATCCCAAGCATCTAAGTCTACCCCTTCAATAAAAATTCTCATTCTTTCTTTCCAATATGCATAGTCTTCTCCGTTGAATCCCGGAGGACGGAAAAGAGATGCACCCTCTTGCGTAGACCAACCTGAAGCCATTTCTCTTGAAGCTGCTAGGCCCTTTATACAAGAGTCTACCTCTGATACCACTTGTTACCAAGTGGCTTCAGTCTCAAGAGGGGGGGTGAATTGAGATTTAAAACTTTTCAGATCTTTCGAAAACGTTTTCCCCCTTTTCAATGACTTAGATCAATTTTCGCGCAGGTTAAGTGGAAGCGAAGGAATTAGAATATAAAGCAGTAAAGCAGTATAACAGTAAAGCAGGAAAGCAGTAAAGCACGCAGAGATTTATCCTGGTTTGGTCACCTCCTAGTGACCTACGTCCAGTCCTCACACCCTTGTGAGATTTTCCACTAACCAAAACAACAAGGCTTACAGGTGCCTTGGAAAACCTTTACAGACTCAGGCACTCTCTTCCTAGGATACCCCACCTAAGGAGAGCCCTCAAATCTAATATAAGAATAACAAGAGATACCCCACCCCTGTTACAATCAGCTGCCCCAGAAAGATACCCCACTTCCTAGTACAAATAGCTACCCTACAGAGATACCCCACTCCCTAGTACAAATCACAAACGATTGAATAATAAACAATTGTAAAGACAGAAATACCTCTAATGAAGGCAGATATTACAACTTGAAGAATGCAACCCCAACTAACTCTTAGCAAAAGATCAGCTCTTGACGGACCAGCGGTGCGAGAAGAACACAAATAAAATATAAAGAGTTTTTCAGAAGTTATAGATCGTGAAATGGGTTTGTAATAAATGGAGGCTATGAGGCCTCTATTTATAGGCTATGAGAAAATCAAGTTTACGTTGAAAATAATGTAGGAATCGATTCTTTGTTGAAAACATTGGATCTAGGAATCGATTCTTATGTATGACTTCTTTTAAGTGAGAATCGATTTTGCTTTACTTGAGAAAGAGTAACAATCGATTCTTGAGATCCAGGAAGGCTAGGAATCGATTCTTATACTCAATGTAATTTGTATGAATCGATTCTTGGCTTGCCTGAGACATGTAGGAATCGATTCTTTTGCTAAGTGAAAAATAGTGTGAATCGATTCTTTCCTTTTTCAAAAATACTTGTGAATCGATTATGCACTTTGGTAAAAATAATATGAATCGATTCTTTCCTTTTAAAGACACTTGAGAATCGATTTTTATGCTTAGTATAAAATAGTATGAGTCGATTCTTCCTTTTTAGAAATACTTAGGAATCAATTTGCATACTTAGTGAAACTAGTATGAATCGATTCTTTAGCTTTTGTATTGACCTGAAAGTCGATTTTTATATATAGAATAAAATAGAGAAAATCGATTTTATGCTTTTCAAAAATGCTTCTTGTGTTTACGTGTGCATGCATGCATTTTGAAAAACGTGGGACTTTGAGAGATGAGCTGACCTTCGTAAGAGCTTACACTTTTTCCTAAGACACACCCAAACCCTAAGGACTACCCTTATTTATAAGGACTACCCTTATATACTGAAACTTCAATTCTTGAGTTTGATTGTCTTGGATTGTGACTTTGATACTTTGTCACTTTCATCACCTTTTGCCTTTGGTCACTCTCATCAACTTTGGCTATCAACTTTGGCTTTGTCTTTTTCCTATTATCAACTTTAGCTTTTGTCTTTTTCATCATCAAAACCTCTTAACCACTTCATCATCAAAACTTAGCCTGCAACACAAGATATCTACATTATCCTTCAAAATAAAGTCCATTGTCATTCTATCTAATAGGGAGCAAGTAGATTGAGGAAGCCAAGAAATTTGCATGTAGTACGTTGGAATAGAGGATAGAACTGACTTTGCAAGAGTAAGTTTACCACCTTTATTCATAAGCTTTCTCTTCCAAGAGGACAAATGAGCATGATTTGGTCAAGAAGCTTCTTTGTAAATTGATAGGTCTGAATTCCTTAAAATTATTTGGACAATCAACTTTAGGAATCAAACAAATTAGAGTTTCTACCAGAGCAAGATTGAAGTTACCTATTTGGAAGGCATTAGTTATAAGAGAGAAGATATCATCATTTATAAGATGCCAATATTCCCTAAGATGCCAATATAAGGGTGCATCTAATTCAAAGCATTAGTAACTTCCTCATGACTAACTCTTCTAGATAGAGTCTCGATAGCCTCCACATTAAGGTGAGGATGAATTAAATCCCTAGCCAAAACATTAGTTAGGGTACCCCTAGTGTTTTGTGGAATTCCCCAGTAATGCCCCACTAAGGACCCCCCCCCCACTAGGCCTACCCACAAGACGGGGCCATGGCCGTCTCTATTACTACTCCAATAATCGTTTG
This sequence comes from Astragalus membranaceus, assembly GCA_039519185.1. Classification (NCBI taxonomy): domain Eukaryota; kingdom Viridiplantae; phylum Streptophyta; class Magnoliopsida; order Fabales; family Fabaceae; genus Astragalus; species Astragalus membranaceus. The sequence continues at coordinate 119,406,757 of CM076849.1, forward strand.
CTTGCCACCCAACTTATCATCATCACCATCCTTTGAGGTATGGCTGCCCATAATGCGACGAGTCCTTGCCCATACTGCGACAATGTTCCTTCTACAAATTTCAATTACTAAGGTACGACTCGCCCAAGCTGCGACGAGTCCTTGCCCATACCGCGACAAGCTTCCTTAAACGGGTAAACCCGTTGATCAACATCATCGGCATTCCTAATAATTCCTAAGTACAAAGGTATCATCACATAGCTAGGGGGTCACTTGCCCTATAATCATCATCTCTGATATCGTCACACAACCGGGGTCACTCGTCCTATAATCATCACCTCTAGTCATAACAATCATATCTCCTCTTAAGAGGTTAGCCCTTTAGGCCCTAACAACGAGACTCAATCCCATCGAATTGGTCTCTTATCATCATCAACAACAATCATAACAACAACGACAAAAACAACATCGACAACAGCATATAGCCAAAAGATAATGAAAACCACACATATCATCTACATCAACACATTATAATAGAATCCTTGCTCCTACAAGAATGTAACAAAATTATAGAATAAAACATTTAAAATCCATTCCTCATACAGTGGTTCACACACAAATATATTATCGATGTAAGACATATCATTACAAGAATAAGCCCCGTTTCCTACGAAACTTTCCGACGAACTCTTATCCGTCGCAATTTCCGACGGATTTTCGACGAAAAGGTCGTCGCAAATGTTCAGCAAAAGAGGCGCTAAAATTCCCGCTTACATTTGCGACGAAGTTGTTTTTCTTCGCAAATGTCCGATGGATATTTTCGTCGGAAACCTCTAAAAGTCCGTCGCAAAGTAACAGATCCCAAATTAAAGGGAAGCTCTTCCCACGAACCCTCTCATTTCACGCATTCCACTCTCGCTTCTTCTCTCTCAGTCGCCCTCTCTCTCAGTCGCCCTCCCTCTCGTCTTTCACCCTCTCATTTCACCCTCCCTCTCGTCTTTCACCCTCTCATGGTTCATGGGTTTAAGGTTTCGATTTCTATTTAGGAACTGAGTCAAAGCCTTCCGCTTCTTTTCGCAGGAGCCTTTGCAATGAGAAGATGGCACTGTCTTTCACGCCTTCCGCTTCTTTTCGCAGGAGGTTCATGGGTTTAAGGTTTCGATTTCATCTGCTTTGATCCTTTTGCTGTTGATTTTTGCTTCTATTAATCTTTTTTGGTATATTGTTGTCATTTTGTACTTGCTATGCTTCTTTCAGGCAATCAGTTCTTCAATGCTACTTTGCAACGAGAAGATGACACTTTTTTTGTTGAGGAAATGAAAAACTATACGAGAAAAGGTAATGTTTGATTTTTTTTTAATTGTTTCTTTTCAGACACAGGGTTTATTTATTTTTTTGTTTTAGGGTTCTCCCCTTGGGTTTCCTCCCTCCATAGTCACTCTGTTTTAGCAATTATTTCTTTTCTGATTTCTATTTAGGAACTGAGTCAAAGCTAATTTCCATGGTTTTCCATTGTTGTGAAGGAAAGGGGTTTGATGGTTTACTTTACTGGATGGGGACCATGGCTCCATTATCAATACAGCCACTTGGTTTTTTATCACGCCTCAGCCGTGGGCATGTTTTGTTCTATTTAATTTAATTTCGTTGATAGTTTATAATTTATTGATTTGTGCTTATGTCTTATCTACAATGATATCATGTCTTTATCTGCTCATGCACTTTTTAATTAGACACTTGCTGCCCGTGGTTTTTCAGTTTTTGGATTGCAAGAAGTGAGAATATTGTTGCTGCTCAATTGTCTGTTTTTGATTTTTTAGTTTTGATGGCCTGTTTTTTCAAATTTCCGCCCTTCGCTCGGTCTTCATACCACCTATTTGTAACATGATTTGGTTTTCCAATGCTGATTGAATTTGCAGTAAAAAAATACTGGTGTAGTTTACCACTGAGTAAATTCAAAGTTATCCCAAATTTGGAAGAAACATATTTTGGTAGAACTTAGGATTTGAGTTTATAGGTAAATAAATACTATTTCATTGTACATCAAACTATTCATGGACATGTGGTTATACATTTAGTTTTCTTTTCACTATCGTAACTTATCCAACATGGTTATCTGAGTGAGGTCTGGCCATTTAGATTGATTCCAACATGGTTTTTTTCATCACCTAAGTAACAAATGGTATCTTCAGTAGCAAATGTGTTATATCTTCAGTAAATTCGTTGGTTGGTTATGTAATCTGATTACTCATGGTTGGACCGAAGTTTCTATCTCACAACAGATCTTTTTTCCCAGTATTTAATGCAACTCATTGTAATCTAAAGTTTGTTTTTTGTCAATGCATAGATTAAAGTTATTTCTAAACACTTATAAAGGTTGTCTAAAGTCTCAACTTGGCAATATATCATTTCACTTCATTTTGTCTCCATCAGTTTTGAAGAAAATCAATATTGAGAAGTTTAGGCTCCGGGTGTTATGCTTTTGCTACAGTTTGTACTACATGGCTTTTCCTTTTTAGTCAATGTCTTCCAATTGGTTGAACATGATGATGTATGGTACAGAGGCAACGGGAGGCCTTGCATCATCTTCAAATTTGCTGGTAAGTTTTGTAAATGTCTCTGTGTGATCATATAAATCATGTTGCGTGCACATTTGATTTTATTTAACTTGTATAACAACATATTTTGATTATTGACTTGTAAGTCATACTTTTCATATTTTGTACTTGTAGCTTTCTGATTTATATGTTCAATTCAGTTGCAATTAGTTGAAAAAGATATTGTATCCAAAGCATCATGCAATGTGATATATATATATATATATATATATATATATATATATATATATATATATTGATGTATGACTCCGACTAGTTTTGAAAAAGACACTCAGACGCTGAGACATACACAAATACACAGAGTGAGAGAGAATGGATTTCAGTGAGTTGAAAAACACAATTGAGGAGTTGGAACTTGTAGATGGTCATGCCCATAACTTAGTTGCAATTGATTTCCAGCTTTGTTTTTATCCATGCCTTTTCTCTAGCCCATGGTGATGCTCTTGCCTCAACACAACACTCTCAATCCTTCAAGGTAACTAACTGCTTTGTGAATTCAGTATAATAGTAGCATGTGTGTATAAGTTTGCAGTGCCTTTTTGTGAATTAAGTATAATAATCTTGACCCTTGATTTCTTGATGTCAGAGAAATCTAAGAGATGTAGATGCATTGTATGAATGCGAGTCATCTTTGAAAGCTGTTGAAGAATACCGAAGAGTCTCTGGATTAGAATCTATCAGCTCAACATGTTTCAAGCTGCAAGAATCTCTACTGTAGTTTTTGATGATGGTATAGAGTTAGACAAAAAGCTTGATACAGATTGGCACAAGACTTTTACACCTCGTATTGGTAGACTCGTAAGGGTTGAAAGTCTAGCCGAGAAAATCCTTAATGAAATGAGGTGGTTGGCTTGAAAAGTGTGGCGGCACACTACACTGGATTAGAATATTAATGTGACTAAAGAGGATGCTGAGGAGGGTCTGAAACAGGTGTTAGCCGGTGAGTAGAGATTACAAATTGGTTTTACTATGATCTGTGTTTCATTTCAGGATATTATATATGTATTCATACTCATCATTTATACTTCAGTTTGGAAGCCTGTCTTGTTAGCAAACAAAAATCTGGTTGACTATGTCTTCTTGAAAAGTTTCGAATTTGCTCAATCCCATGACTTGCCAATGCAGATACACACAGGGTAATGGAGGTTTGAATTTGAGACTGTCCAACCCCAATCCTCTTTATCTCCACAATGTTCTTGAGGACAAGAGATTTACAAAGTGTAGGGTTGTTCTTTTACATACATCATATCCATTCTCAAAGGAAGCATCATATATATATATATATATATATATATATATATATATATATATATATATATATATATATGGCATCAGTGTACTCCCAGGCAAACATTTCAAAACTCAGTGACTTGTATTGTTATATTTGAATTTGAATTATATATTGATTGGCAAGTAACTCAATCTTCTCCTACAGGTTTATCTTGATTTTGGGTTGGCAATTCCAAAGCTAAGTGTACATGGGATGATTTCTTCACTGAAAGAACTTCTAGAGCAGGCTCCCTTAAATAAGGTGACAAGATAAGCAGCAGTTTGAAAAATCGTTCACTGGGAATAGAAACTTTCAGATAGTTTACTAGTATACTAAAACAAATGAAGTTTTTGTTTTCTAAAGGTGTTATATCTTCTATATTAGAACTAGATTCTGAGTAACCAAAGGAAAGATATACATTGTGACCGTGGCATTTTAATGTCTACTAAGAGTAAACTTTGCATTGCAGGTGATGTTCAGTACTGATGCCTATGCGTTTCCTGAACTCTTCTACTTAGGTTGGTTAACAACGTTAATTCTGGCACCTAAATTTGAAGATTATATTGAAGTGCTTTTTTTGTTGTTGTTGTTGTCTCGTTTCTCATGCTCTTCCTTTCTTGAATTGAAAATATACGTTTAATGAGTGCAAATGATAGTGGTTAAAATTATGAGATTTGCTTTCACATGTGCAAAGAATGCTCGTGAAGTTGTTTTCTCAGTTCTACGCGATTCATGCATCGATGGTGATCTCTTGATTCCTGAGGCAGTCGAAGCCGCAAAAGACCTCTTTGCACGAAATTCACTCAATTTCTATACGTTTACCAACTAACAATGTTGTTAGTCACATTTTATAACTGTTAAAATTTCTATAAGTTTACCAACTAACAAGGCTGTATATCAGTCAATGTTGTTTTTCTATTATAAAAAGTTTCTATTTTTTGTTATTGCCTTGAGTTTCCCTCAAGCTTGTTTCTGCTGTTTCATTATTCATATATATATATATATATATATATATATATATATATATCTTTTGTAGCTTCAAATAGGATTTTTTTTCACTAGATGTACAATTTAGAATTTTTCATGACTTGTTGGAAGACTTAATATTGGTTTTATCATAATAAGATAGAAGATGATGACTCTCATACAATGTATTCAGATCAATATACTTTTCACATTGTATTTAGTAATGTACTTTTTTTAATTATGGTATTTTATTGTGAAGTTAATATGTATAAATATCACTATTAAATAGAATTTTAAATGTATGATTTTATTTTTTTTTATTTTTATTTTTAAATTTCCGACGGATTTCCGACGGAAATGGTTTTTGTGACGAATTTGCGACGAAAATTTGTGACAGATTTGCGACGAATTTGCGACGACAATTTGCGACGGATTTCCGACGACTTTGCGACGGAGAGATTTGCGACGAAAAAATTCGTCGGAATCGATTTGCGACGAGCGATTTTGCGACGAATTTTTGTTCGTCGGAAAGTTCGTCGCAAACGTCAATTTGCTACGAAAAATGCTACATTTGCGACGGGAATCGTCGATTTTCTTGTAGTGTATGGATCATGGGACATCTCAGTTATGTCAACTGCATCATAAACTACTATGATCACTAGTTATCATCCCCCTCTTCTTACCTTAAATCTGAGCGATCGTGAACGATAGTCCAAAGCAATAACAACAACTAATCTACTCCAAATAACATTATATCATGCTTATTTTGGTCCCTTGATGATCTAGATGTTACAGATAACAAAAGGCAAAGCTACGAAATTAGATCTTTGCGCAGCGACTAAAACGGCTAAAAACTAGAGCTTAAGAACTTCCCCCAAAATTCTGGTCCAAAAGAGTTAAAACTTGTTTTTATAGTGTAAAGGACATATCACAAGTTTATAGCTTCAAATGACACGTGAATCTGACATCGCTAGAAGAAGTTATGCCAAAAATACTGCTTTACTGTATAAAGAACTTAAACGAAGGATTAGAATGTGATAGATCTTGCTTGCCATGAAATGAGACCTGAAAACAGCAAGGGAGAGGATCCTTAATTGATTTGAGTGTATCTTGAGGTCCAAGGAATGAAAGAACCGAGAATCCCCTTGAGTAGTGCTCAACGATAACGAAGAACGGTGAAAAACGACAAAGAACGCGACTCATTTTTGAAAGACCTCGGTTTGTGAATCTAATAAGATAGAATGAAAGTACTCTTTACGTTGAGCCCAAAGAAAGTCTCGGTTCTTTAGGATGATCACTAGTGTGGCCATGAATGAAACTGGAAGTTGTTATCAGGAGCAAAACATGTCGTTTTTCAAATTCACCAAAATAAAAAAAAAGTAATATCTTTTCTCGAAGGTTTCAACGAGAGGAAACCAAATATAATGTCTGTTTTTCCACACGAAGACCATGGTGCCTGGAATCACAGATATACAATACGAAATACTATATAATTCTTGTCTCATATGACCTTGGTGATTTTGTATAGGAGTATGAAGTTTGGTAATTTTTGGTGACCAAATAAGAGATAACAAGAACCGAGAAGAAGATAATGAGTTTTCATTATTGTGTGGCGTTGGCTAAAAGATGCACATACAAGACCTAGAGAGATGCGGAGCGAGTGTGGGAATTTAAAAGGTGCAAAAGAGATTGGTGTATGAATATAGGGGGTGCTGCCGGTAGAACTCAAAAAACAAGAGAGTCATGGGCTGCATTACACGGTTAGCCCAAACTAATTCTAATTCCCTTTTGGGATTTTTTTTGTACCCCCATCATATCACCTTATACTCCCCCCACAGACTCTGCGAAAAGACGAAAATACCCTTAAATTTTTTATAAATTTACAAAACATTTACCATTTTTCACTTGCATCCGTACTTATCACTTATATAAGTGATAAGTCAAAATTTTAGCATTATTATTACTATTATAAATCATAAGTTATCATTTAAAATAGTAATAATAATGCTAACTTATGACTTATATTTAAAAATAAAATAATAAATGATAATGTACTGTTAAAATATGTTAATTTTTGAAATAAGCACACACAAAATTACTAATATATCCACACATATATTCACGCATTTTAATAAGAAAATCAGGATGTTACAATTCCACCCCCTAAAAAGAATTTCATCCTCGAAATTTGAATCAAGTCTAACGACAAAAAAAAGTAACTACTCAGAAGAGTTGGAAAGATAGACAGGTGATCAAACATTTTTGGAATTAACGAAAGAGGGAATATCAACAACGGTCGCAATGATAGGATTGGTCGATCAATGAGAGACAAGTCTAATATTTGGGTTAGGTACTTCTGAACTATATTTTTCCTCCTAAAGTGCACATCAAACTTCTCTAGAAAGACTTAGTATCTCAGACGCACATAAAGTGGGGCTGGATGTTTTTGCATCAGATTTTGCAAATGATGTTCCCTCTAGCTTTAACTACAGTTATGATCCTCTTGCTGAGTACCTCCAATTCATTGATAATGGTGACTTCTCTGTTGATGGTGTGCTAACTGATTTTCCCATAACTCAATCCGAAGCTGTGGGTAAGTTATCTATCCTTTTCCCTTCATTTAGTCGGAATGACTTGCCACAAAAAGAATGTGTTTGATTTTAAACAAAATCTTGTTCACTTTAAATGTTTTAAGTGGAAGGGAAAATATACATTTTATGCGAACAGTTTACTTATTTGATAGTTTTTTAAATAAGAAGACCAGAGGACTATAAACAGAATTTGGTATTCTTTAAATCATTGCTCATTTGCATTTATGAAAGTTGTCTACAACACAACATTTTTTGTAAAACTATATTGATTGTAATTTTGAAACTCTATTTGTGAACCTATGATTACCTAATGCTAATTGCCAACATAATGTTGCAGTGGTACGATCATTGTCTTATTTTCATTGTATGCCAAGTTTACTTGCTTTTGGCTGTGACAAAGAACATTATCTTCTTTCAGTTGAACACTTTTAAACTACTTGCTCTGCAGTATTGCTCTAGAAGAAATCACCATGGTATTGTCCCATGACTCCCAAATTGACAGATCAAACAAGCTCTTATTGGTATCAAAGTTGAAGTAATACATAGTGAAAATATCAGAAGAAAATTTTCGCGGTATCAAAGTTGAAGTAATACAAATTGGAAATATGAAAAAAAATATCGTATCCCTGGTCTGGCTTCGCAGGTTACCAAAGAACTGTTCCGAACTGGGCCGATGGCCCAATCCTCCTACTGGACCAAGACCGGCCCACGACCTGCGCTCCGCTCAAGCCACTGCACGAAATGCGCTAAGACTGATCTGCTCAGATTGACTCGTTTAATCCAACGACATGCCAGCGTCGCCTCCCTCTATAAATACGTGTCAACCCCCAGTGATAGGTACATTTTTTCCCCATCATTTTATACCTCACTTTGAATTCTACTCCCTGACTTGGGCGTCAGAGTGTCTTTACAGTTACAACCCTACCTGGGCTCTGCTCCCGCCTTCACCATCAAACGGACGACATGTTACCTGATCGATCTCCCCAAGGATCCTCCAAGTACGGTTCATTTCGTAAGTAGTAGATTGTTTTTGCTTACTCCCAAGTTGACTTTCTTTCTTTATTTCTTTTAACAAATCAAACAAGCTCTTAGTGGTATAAAAGTTGAATTAATACATAATAGAAATATAAGAAGAAAATATTTGTGGTATCAAGTTGAAGTAATAATAGTGGAAAAGTGAAAGGAAAATATTGTATCTCTGGTCTGACTTCGCAGGCTACCGGAGAGTTGACGTAAGTAGTAGATTGTTTCTGCTTACTTTCTTTTAATGCTCTAATTAATAATTTTAGATTCCCCGAGGATGAGAGGCCATAGAGTTTGTTGTTGAGTATTTCTATGAGACATATGATTTTGTCATTCAACATACTCTCTGGCCTTTAGGGCCGACCCTGAGATTTTAGATGCACCTAACGAACTAATAAAATAATGCAATAATTGTAAAACACAAGGAGTAAGTGTCTAAATTTTAAAAGAGGAAAACTAAAAGTTTAGATTTTTGAAAACAGTGATAACAAAATTATACTTTAGTCTAAAACTTATTTGCTATTGTTATTAAATGCCATAATACTATGTGAAATAATTTGTTAGTGAATATCTATCTGTCAACATTAATCAATTTTATTTTTCTATAAATATATCTTATAAAAAAATAAACATAAATTTGAACCTTTATTTACATATTTCAATATACAAAAATAAATATTTTTGAAATATTATCTTTCAAATTAATTATTTATCATTGTTATTCAAAAATAATTTGTTCTCAATAAAACAAAAAATAACATTACATATACATGCAATACACGAGTCACACTCTAATTTTAATATAAAATGGAAGATAGTGAGAATAGAAGGAAGAGAGAAACTAAGCAAATTAACAAGGGAGAAGAGGTGAATGAATAATATTTTATAAGGTAGAGTGTCTTTGTCATCATGTATGAGTATCACGTGACGATCATACATGAGGTCTTCATTTATCTGTTTAAAAATTGTTATTACTAGTGTGGTGATTCACGCGTGTCAACGGACCTGGAAAAACAAGAACACACAAATTGCGAAATAACTGCACAGTGCTGTCATCACTTGTTGCTACAGCACTGTCAAGACAGAATATATGAAAAGTAAGAAATCAATTAAAGAAAGAGATAAGGATAGAGAAAATGAACACCCAAGATGGTAACCCAGTTCAGAGTTAATTCTCCTACTATGGGTGACAAAATCCGACTTGAAGACTTCACTATATGATCACAAGTTACACCACAAGATACACCCACAACACTAGGCAATGTTCTCCATGAACCCAATCTCGCAGGTGTTTCCCCACTCACTGATCACTATAATTTTCACTCCAAGTGTTTCCCAATGTTTCTGAAATGTGATAATGATCTATATATCTCTTTTCAAACCCCATAAGGTGGAGCTTTATATAATGGCTCATGACTACCCCAAACCGATACAAGTTTGTTACATCTGTTATAACAAACTAATTATAACTAACCAAAACAGAAACGGTTACAGCAGCAATAACAGAAATAACTGTCATAACAGAAACAATAGATCCACGTAGTGATGCTGCAAGCGATGCTATAGTACCTGATAAGGTCTAGGCAGAATGTATATGATGTTGTAGCACCATAACCAAACAATTCTCCACCTTGGTGCGAAGCATCCCTTCATAACTATGTCTTCAAGTCAAAATTCCTTCATGTCCAAAATCATCAATCAACATCTATATTGAGCAAATCCAAGTCGTGCTTGAACTTGTTAACTGTGACAGGTTTAGTGAGCATGTCAGTAGGGTTTTCATCTGTGTGAACCTTCTGAATTTCCACTTCTCCACTGTCCACCATGTCTTTGATGAAGTGCAGTCGTATGTCAATATGTTTGGTCCTTTCATGGTACATTTGGTTCTTGCATAAGTGAATAGCACTTTGACTATCACTATGCACACAAACAGACTATTGTTTCAAGCCTAACTCATTCACCAAATTCCGTAACCATATTGCTTCCTTCACAGCATCAGTTAAGGCAATAAATTCAGCCTCTGTGGTTTAGAGAACCACAATGTGCTGCAATGATGCCTTCCAAATGATGGTGTTCCCAAACAATGTGAAAACATACCTTGAGATAGACCTCATTTTGTCTAAATCTCCTGCATAATTTGAGTCTGCATAGCCTTCCACTGGCTGATCAGTATCCTTGCCTCTGGTATACACTAACCCATGGGATTGAGTCCTTTTCAAGTACCTAAGAACCCATTTAACAGCTTACCAATGTTCTCTCCCAGGATTTCCCATGAATCTGGTAGTGATGCTGACAGCATGAGAAATATCAGGCCTAGAACATACCATAGCATACATTATGCTACCTATGACATTAGCATAAGGAACTTGAATCATTTCAGTCTTCTCCTCTTGAGTAACTGGACATTGAGTTGATGAAAGTCTAAAGTGTTGAGCTAATGGAACACTAGTAGACTTAGCATCACTCATGTTGAACCTCTTTACCACTTTCCCAAGATAATCCCTTTGAGACAGAACCAATTTGTTCTTCTCCCTGCTCCTTCTAATCTCCGTTCCCAGAATCTTCCTTGCAGCTCCCAAATCCTTCATCTCAAATTGCTCCTTTAGCAATTTCTTCAAAGAATCAATCTACAACATGCTTTTGCAGGCTAGAAGTATGTCATCAACATAGAGTAACAGATACACATAGAGATCATTTGATATCTTCTTATAATAAACACAACAATCAGATCTGCATTTCTGAAAATTGTGCTTTATCATAAAAGAATCAAACTTAAGATACCATTGCCTTGGCGATTGTTTAAGGCCATAAAGAAACTTCTTCAAGTGACACACATAATTCTCCTTTCCTTCATGAAGATCTCCATGTAGGTAAGCTGTCTTCACATCCATTTGCTCCAATTCCATATTGTAATGAGCAACCATGGATAATAAGACCCTAATAGATGAGTGCTTTACAACTGGAGAGAATATTTCATCATAATCTATTTCCTCCCTTTGATTGAACCCTTTAGCAACTAGTCTTGCTTTAAATCTAGCTGGTTCAACCCCAGGAATTCCTTCCTTCCTCTTAAAGATCCATTTACTTCCAATGATCTTTGTCTTCTCAGGTCTTGCAACCAAAGACCTAGTGCTATTCTTTTCCAGAGAACCTAGTTCCTCTGTCATGGCCAACATTCAGCGCTCCATTAATTAGTACACCAATTTGATATGGTTAGTACACAAGGGTCATGTAATGTGGTTATACTTGAGATAATAATAGGCTTAGACCTTTACATAACCAAGTACTACTCCAAGTGTGTATTATGGCGTCTGTCTTTACAGTTACTATATTTCCACACAAGGCTAATGTAATGTGGTAATGCTTGACATTATAATAGGCTAAACTTTTGCATAATCAATTATCTTTACTACTGCAATGTTTATTATAACACTTTTAGTAGTAATGATTTTATTGTTTGGATTATGTCTATTGAAAATTGGAGTATTTGATATTATAGGCATGAGATTAAATTTAATTTTGGAAAAGGAAGAAAAACAGATATTATAGGCATGTAGATCCATCTCTAAATAAAATCTTAAGATTTGTGACAGAATATTAATGTCATCTCTAATAGATTCAGTCTCTACAAAGACAGATTTTTGGTACACAAGACTTATACAGTTCAATATTTACGACGAACTATTTAACGTTAGTGACGGAAATATTCTGTCTCTGATTAGAGATGGACTTCAAAAATCCGTCTCTGAAGCTTTTGCGACCGCTCATTTAGCCACATATCATGTTCCATCTCTAAGACTGTTAGAGACGGTATTTCTCATTTTTAGAGACGGAATTTGTCTGTCTCTATCTGGATTTTTTTTATGGTAAACATTCAATTCATTTTGTATTTTTTTCATTTTGTCAAGTTGATTTACAATGTTTTGCATTTCCTAATTAAAAATATCATTTCATTTAGTTATTTTTTATTCTATTGTTACTATCTTAGTTTCTAATTATATTTTATTTAGAGAGTCAGTGACTGAATTTTAGACAGAATAAAAAGTCTTCAATAATTGATTTATTTTTACCCAACTTAAATTATCAATTTATTATTCTAATTATAGTAGTAATTATATTTCATTTAGGAGATTGGTGGCCAACTTAAATTATCAATTTATTTTTACTAAACTTAAATTATTCATTTAAGATATTCAAATAGTATTTTTAATAGAGATTAAATTTTTCGTTCTTTTGTTGCTATTACTTTGCCCCAAATTATTTTCATTAAAATCCAAAAGAAAATTAAAATTATATTGAATCAAATATTAATTTTTTTTTTGGTCAAAGATATTAAGAGTTGATATTATATTATCTTATAAACTTTATCTTAGAACTCAATTTAGGCCCACATGTTGGGCTGGCCCCGAGCTCATCTCGGCCAGTAGACAAGGATACGCCAACAGGTTTTTTTTGGTACCCCCATCATCTCCCTATCTACCCCCATCGACCCTGCGAAAAGACGTAATTGCCCTCCATAAAATTTAAAAATCCCGAACGTATCCTGATTTCAATTTTTTTTTTTGGAAATCGGATTTACCTATATCCGATTTCCACTAAAAATTTTAAATAATTTAAATCGGATTTAGGTAAATCCGATTTCCACTAAAAATTTTAAAAAATTTAAATCAGATTTATTTAAGATGGGGTAGATCCGCTTTTAAAAATAGCAAATCGGATTTACCTTAAGTGGGGGTAAATCCGATTTGTTATTTTTAAAAGCGGATCTACCCCATCATATAAGGTAAATCCGCTTTTAAAAATAACCAAAGCGGATTTACCTTATGTGGGGGTAAATCCGCTTTGTTAACCTAATTAATAAATAAATAAATCAGTTAAAATTTTAGATACAAATTTCGACCATCTTTGGGTTATGTTTAGTGTGTAGTTCGTTAACACGTGACGATATTGTACGTCGGGAGAATAATTTAGGCTAAAAAATCAGTTTTCTGGCAACCTACTCAAATTGTAATGAAACCACATTCTTTAAATCCGAAAAATATCAAGGATCCATACTCCTCAAGAAGTGGCTTTTTTTAGGACAGGGGACCTCAAAATCCCAAATTCCATCGTTTACTATTTTTTATTAATTTTTTTAATTTTTCATAATCTCCAAAAAATCTGAAATAATTTGGATAACCTTATTTTGGTTTAATTAGATTTTTAGTCGTGTTTTCATAATTTTTGGATTAGTTTTGGCTATTTAACGGAATTTTAGTAGCATTTTATAACCTTTTTTAAAAAATTAAATAAAAACAATTTATTTTAATAACAAAATCGGATTTACCTTAGGTGGGATAAATCCGATTTTCTTTTTTTATGGAAATCGGATTTACCTTAGGTGGGATAAATCCGATTTTCTCTTTTTATTAGGGAAATCGGATTTATGTACCCACTAGGTAAATCCGATTTCCAAAATAACAAAGCGGATTTACCTTCAGCTAAGGTAAATCCGCTTTGTTATTTTTGAAATCGGATTTACCTATTGGGCACCCCATCTGAGGTAAGTCCGACTTTAAAAATAACAAAGCAGATTTACCTCAGATGGAGGTAAATCCGAGCGAATTGAAAATTGGGCAGGGATATTTTCGGATTTCACTTTTATGTGGGGGTAAATAGGGAGATGATGAGAGTACAAAAAAAACCCTACGCCAACTGGGTATATATTGTACCTTCGGGCTTCGACGGAACATCATTTTTCAACATGAAGCCTTTGATAAACACGGGCCTCTGGCAACCAATTAAGTAGGTAGATCAAACAAAGAGTAACAAGACTTAACACTAAATCTCTCTTGTTTTATTCGTTGCCATAGCCATTTATTCTTTACACCCAATTCTGGTAAAACTGTTTGTACCAAACTACACACATCTCAGAATGGCGGAACTTCTTAGAAGTCTGCCGAAGCCACAACATCTCTCAATAAAAATATAATTTTGTTTATATATTAGGGTTAAATATGTTTTCTGTCTCTATAAAACATAAAGATATTGTGTTTAGTCCTATAAAATTTTTCATTCATGTTTTGTCATCACATTTTCCTCCATCAATGCTTTTAGTTCCCTCATGATTTTTAATATTGATTTTTCGGCCTTTTAATAGAACTCCTAAGCGTTATTTAAAGTTATGAAAGATTAAAACCATTGACAGACGAAAATGTAGTCACTAAAAGTGAGAGGAACTTTTTATAATGACTAAAAACAAAATTATCAAATTTTATAGAAACCAAAAACATATTTAAACTTATATACTACCTCAAAATCTAAGGGTATGTTTGGGAGGGGGGTTTGGGAGGGTTTTGGAGGGGAGGAGTTTGGAGGGCTTGGTCTATATTTTAATATCTATCGAGGAACATTTACTATAAAATTTCAATTATAATATTAAATTAATATTTTAGTTCGGTAAATAGTCATTTTGGTTCGTAATGTGTGAGACACGGTCATTAGAGTCTCTAAATGTATCAAAATTGTAAATATTTCTCTAAGTGTCTCTTCTGTTAGTAATTTTAATGACAAAAATGTCAAAAAAAACACGTTTGAAAATCCAAAAGACTAACAAAAGACTCCTTCGATTACCAAAATGACTCACAAATGAGACATTGTAAATTTAGAAACTATATTAACAACCCCTACCCCTCACACAATTAGGGATTTAGATGAATCTATACCCATTTTAATTAGTAGTTGTGGTTACCCCTAAAAGATTCTTTTGATTCAGTTCTAAAATCATCTACGCTAACAATCATAGTGGGAGGGGGACCATACCTGTGAGCTATAAGTTCGGACCAAATAGCGTATCATTCAAGCTAGAATGAGCAACTTCCATTTGTTGAGGGAAGCTACATTGAATTCAATATTTTTTTTATGCCCAAACTATCATTTTACATTAAAAAAAATAAAATATATGTCATCCAAGTTTATGGCATACATTTTACATTAAAAAAACTAAAATGCCAACCAGACACAAGTTCAATATTGTCTCTCAACTGTAAGTTCTCCAAGGATGTTTTTCCCGTAGAATAATGTCATCTGCAAATGGTAAAATATGGCATCTCAAATTATTGTCAACTTTGAAGCCCACAAGATCTCCTTTGTTGCACAACATTTCGACTAATCGAGCTAATTCTTCTACTACTATAAGAAAGAGAAATGGAGCAAGTGAATTATCTTATCTAAGGCCTCAACCAACCTTGAAATCATTAGTTGGGCTGTCAATAACAAAAACCAACAAAATGCTGGAGAAAATACAAGTTTTCATCCATAAGATTCATTTCAGCATTGGAGGAGGCGCAAATGAAGGTCATTTCGAAACTGTGGAAAGCTAAAGCGCCATCTGTTAAAGAAGTGATGCAATTTTCTAGATTTCTCTATTGAAGTCTAGATCAAAGATATTCTAGAAATTACTATTACATGTACTAAGTAAAAGAATCTAGAATATTCTATGTAAATATCAAAAGAGAAAAACCTAGAAGCTACAAGTACAAGATAAATCTAGAATATATTAGAGATGCTAATCATGTAGAATTATCTAGAACCATCCTCAAGCACCTATAAATAGGCAAGCTTGAGAGCATTTGTAATCAAGTCATTTGTGACCAATTTGAGAGCAATACAACTATTCATTTGCTCCAAACATCACACTACTAATTAACTACTATCATCTTCCAACTATCAACTAAAGCCTTCTCTACTATTCAACTATTTACTAAACTAGCATTACTACCTCAAATATTAACAGTGGTACTAGAGCTACGTTCGGTCATATACTGGGCGTAGATAAACTATCCAACTACCAATTAAAAATCAGTACCCTCACTCTACACTACTTCCATATTTTTTCTTAGCCAATGGCTAACAACACCCAATCATCATCTAATATCCAAGTCCCTCCTTTTTCCGGTGAAAACTATTATTTTTGGAGCATTAAAATTAAGACATTTTTTTGCTCCCAAGATCTATGGGAAGTTGTGGAAGAAGGATTTACTACTCCCGCAGATACTTCAACTCTTACTGCAGCTCAAAGGAAAGAGTTGAAGGAAAATAGGCAAAAAGATTCAAAGGCGCTATATTACTTGCAGCAAGCTGTAGGTGACTCTATTTTTCCGAGGATAATGGGAGCTTCTAGTGCCAAGGATGCATGGAGTACACTACAGGAGGAGTTTCAAGGAACCGCCAAGGTACGTGCCGTCAAACTCCAAAGTCTAAGGCGTAAGTTTGAATTATTAAATATGAAGGAATCTGAGACCGTACAAGACTAATATACTAAGATAAAAGAAATTGTTTCTAAAATGAGAGCCTACGGGCAAAATATTCTCGACAAAAGAATTGTTGAGAAAATTCTAGTTTCTATTCCCTGTAAGTATGATCCAATCGTGACGACGATTGAACAAATGAAGAATCTATCAAACTTATCTGTGACAGAACTAATGGGCTCTCTTGAAGCTTATGAGCAAAGATTGAGTAGGCGTGATGATGACTCTGTAGAAAATGCCTTTCAATCTAAGCTTAAATTACGGTCTCAAAATAAAGGATACGGAGGAAACAAGAGTAGTGGAGAAAGTTCTAGAAATAGAGAGAATTCTAGAAATTTCTCAAAGAAAAATCAAGATGAGTATCCTCCATGTGGCATCTGCAAGAGGACAAATCATGCCGAGAAAGACTGTCGCTGGCGAGGAAAGCCACAATGTCGGCACTGTAAGAAATTTGGGCACGTGGAGAAGAATTGCTATAGCAAAAATAAACATCAAGCAAATTTCGTCGAAGAACGTGAGAATGACCAGAATAAACATGACAGTGAAGAACATCTTTTCTATGCCACCCAAGATTCCAACGACGACAAGAAAGGAACCTGGTACTTGGATAGCGGTTGCAGCAATCACATGGCTAAAGATGAAAGCATCTTTAAGGAAATTGATGACTCTGTCAAATACAAGACTCGACTAGGGAATGGCACTACCGTGGAATCAAAAGGCAAAGGCACTATCATGGCGGAGACAAAGAAAGGTACGCGACTCATTAGAGATGTCTTACTAGTTCCCAATCTTAAAGAAAATCTCTTGAGCATCGGTCAAATGATGGAGAAAGGCTATGTCCTTCACTTTGAAGGAGATAAATGCACAATCTATGATAACAGTAGTAAAAGGGTTGAGATAGCCCAAGTAAAGATGGAGACGAGGAACAGAAGCTTCCCGATAAACTTTAAATATACCACTAACATTGCCATGAAGGTGCAAACTGATGATTCATGGCTATGGCATCGAAGATTTGGCCACCTCAACTCGACAGCCTTAAAGTTGTTATATCAAAAGAATATGGTAAGAGATTTACCAAGCCTAAAAGAAGATAGTGGAGCATGTGAAGGATGTCTTGGAAAACAACACAAACTACCATTTTCAACGAGCAATGCATGGAGAGCTAAAGATGTGCTAGAACTCATCCACACTGACGTTTGTGGACCGATGAGGACACCATCACTCACCAACAACAGGTATTTCATCCTCTTCATCGATGACTTTTCTAGAATGACTTGGGTCTATTTCATCAAGGAAAAATCAGAAGTCTTTGGAATATTCAAGAAGTTCAAGGCCCTTGTAGAAAAGCAAAGTGGCAAACACATAAAGAGGCTTAGGAGTGATCGCGGCAAAGAGTACAACTCCCATGAGTTTGATAAATTCTGTAAGGATGAAGGCATTGAAAAACAACTCACAGTCGCATATTCTCCTCAACAAAATGGAGTATCTGAAAGAAGAAACCGCACGGTCATGGAGATGGCTAGATCGATGCTAAAGGATAAAGGACTACCAAACACTTTTTGGGCTGAAGCGGTTTATACTGCAGTCTACATTATCAATAGATGTCCAACTCAAGCAGTCCAAGACAAGACTCCCGTTGAAGCTTGGAGTGGGCAAAAACCTTCTGCCAAACATTTAAGGGTCTTTGGATCAATCTGCTACATTCATGTCCCAGACCAAAAGAGGCATAAGTTAGAAGACAAAATGATTCGAGGCATCTTCTTGGGATACAGTACACAATCAGAAGGCTATCGAGTCTACAACTTACAAACAAAGAAGCTCATCATTAGTCGAGATGTCGAAGTTGATGAAGCTGCTGCTCGGAATTGGGATAAAGAAAAAATTGAGAGAAGCAACATTTCTCTTCCAGTACAGCAACCTCAAGAAGAAGTTGAAGAAGTAACAGAAGATCCAGGTATGCCTTCTTCGTCTTCTCTTCAACAAGATTCCTCACCAGAATCTACTCCGAGGCGAGTAAGATCTCTGGCGGAAATATATATGAAACTTGCAATTTGGCCATACTTGAGCCTGAAAACTATGAAATAGCATCAAAACGAGAAGTATGGGTCAAAGCAATGGAGGAGAAGATTAAATCAATTGAGAAAAACAAAACATGGGAGCTAGTAGACTATCCAAAAGATAAAGATATCATAGGAGTCAAATGGGTTTATAAGACAATGCTTAACCCTGATGGCTCAATACAAAAACAGAAGGCTAGGCTTGTAGCAAAGGGCTACTCTCAGCAACCTGGAGTTGACTACAATGAAACATTTGCTCCTGTTGCTCGTCTAGACACTATAAGAGCTTTAATAGCTCTTGCAGCACAAAAAGAGTGGAGCATCTATCAACTAGATGTCAAGTCTGCATTTCTAAATGGAGTGCTAGAAGAAGAGATTTATAGTCAGCAACCACAGGGCTTCGTCAGCAAAGGAAATGAAGATAAAGTACTGAGACTAAGAAAAGCTTTATATGGTCTCAAGCAAGCTCCTCGAGCATGGTACAGCCGAATTGATCAATACTTCATCAATCAAGGATTTAGGAGGAGCAAGAGTGAGCCAACACTATATGTCAAGACCCAAGGTCAGCAGGATACTCTCATTGTCGCCTTGTATGTAGATGATCTAATCTACACAGGAAACAACACGAAGATGATCGCTAAGTTCAAAGAAGACATGATGAAGACATTCGAGATGACAGATCTTGGCTTGATGAACTACTTCCTCGGCATAGAAGTAAAACAACAAAAAGAAGGAATATTCATCTATCAAAAGAAATATACCGAAGCACTATTAAAGAAATTCAACATGAACGAATGCAAGCCAGTAGCTACTCCGCTCGTGACAAATGAGAAGTTACAAAAAGAAGAAGGAGCACCAGAAGCTGATGCACCGCGCTATAGAAGTTTGATAGGAGCTTACTATATCTCACTGCTACACGCCCAGACATCATGTATGCCAGAAGTCTTCTATCAAGATTCATGCAGAAGCCGAGCCAAATTCACTATGGAGCAGGAAAAAGAATTTTAAGATACCTTCAAGGAACAAAGGAGTTTGGTATATGGTACAGAACCACGACCAACTCAAGATTGCTTGGCTACACCGATAGTGATTGGGCAGGTTCTATTGATGACATGAAAAGTACATCAGGCTATGCCTTCTCACTAGGATCAGGATTTTTCTCATGGGGATCTAAGAAGCAAGCAACAGTTGCGCAATCAACAGCAGAGGCTGAGTACGTGGCAGCAGCTCAAGCAACAAGTCAAGCTATATGGCTTCGGAAAATACTTGAAGACATGGGTGAACAACAAGATCTCCCTACTACAATCTACTGCGACAACAAGTCAGCTATAGCAATGGCAAAGAATCCGGTTCATCATCATCGAACAAAGCACATTTCTATAAAATATCACTTTATTAGAGAAGCAGAGACAACTAAGCAGATTCATCTCGAGTACTGCACAACAGAAAATCAAGTTGCAGATATATTTACGAAGGCATTACCAAGAGTCAAGTTTGAGGAACTAAGAACAAAGCTTGGAGTTTCCGAAGTTTGCATCAAGGAGGAGTGTTAAAGAAGTGATGCAAATTTGTAGATTTCTCTATTGAAGTCTAGATCAAAGATATTCTAGAAATTACCATTACATGTACTAAATAAAAGAATCTAGAATATTTTATGTAAATATCAAAAGAGAAAAACCTAGAAGCTACAAGTACAAGATAAATCTAGAATATATTAGAGATGCTAATCATGTAGAATTATCTAGAACCATCCACAAGCACCTATAAATAGGCAAGCTTGGGAGCATTTGTAATCAAGTCATTTGTGACCAATTTGAGAGCAATACAACTATTCATTTGCTCCAAACATCACACTACTAATTAACTACTATCATCTTCTACTATCAACTAAAGCCTTCTCTACTATCCAACTATTTACTAAACTAGCATTACTACCTCAAATATTAACACCATCAAAATTCATAGTTAACGCTTGGAGAGTTCTCACTGGTAATCTGCCAACACGTACAGCTTTTCAACAAAGAGGGATCATCAATTTCAGTCCTAGTCCATCGTATGTGCCATGCTTCAGAGAAGTCGAAGATACGGAGCACTTGTTTATTAATTGTCAAGTAGCAGGAAAGATTTGGCATAAGATTGAGAGGTGGTGTGGAATAAATGGGGGGAATGCAACCAACGTGTGGGATCATATGGCACATCACAGTTTGCAGCTGGAAGGGAAGAAATTAAAAAGAGCAAACTTTCTGGTATGGATAGCTTCGGTTTGGGTTATTTGGGGGTGCCGGAATAGAGTTATTTTTCAGGGGGATCATGTCAATATGTGTAGATCTAGCTGTTACTAGTATTAAAAGGCTAGTGTGGGGATGGTTTGCTTATAAGGTGGGGAGTATAGTTTCTATTTCTTTTGATGCTTGGTGTGATAGTTTGGCTCCATGTATACAACTGTTATTAGAAATGTGTGTATTTAGATACATCGCATATTTCATAATTTAAATTATGTATATATGTCAATTAATTAATATAGTTATATGTACAATGTTTCAGTTGTTTGACATTTGACAACTTATTGGGGATCGAATGAGGTCAGGGCTAGAGATGAGAATGTGAACAATAAAACAAAATGGATAATAATAAATGTAAGTTTATAATCAATATTCGTATCCATGTAATTGTTCGCATTTTAATAATTAATTGTTATTTTGATTTCTAGTGTCCCAGACAACCAAACAATGATGATTGTGGGTACTACGTTATGAAGTTTATGAAGGATATAATCACTCACAACCAAATGGAAATTCCAGTAAATCACTACAAGAAAAATCTGTTTTAGCTACCAACATTTGCGACAGAGCTTAATCCGTCAGTAATTTGCCACAGATTTGCGACGGCGTGTATAAAAAATAAGAAGCGGGAAATTTCCCGCTAGCGTTTGCGACGGATTAGAAAACGGTCGCAAATTTGCGACAGAGATCCCGTCACAAGCCCGTCGCAAATATCATCAGTTTCCTTCTTATCACGCGTTTCTGATCTTCACTTAAAATATCATCACTTTCCTTCTTCTCTCTTTCTTTCTTCCCTCACGCCGTCCCCCTCTCACGCTGTCCCCCTCCCTCCATCGCGCCTCCTCCCACACCGGCACTCTCCACCATCGCGCCTCCACCCACACCCTCCACCATTGCGCCTCCCTCACCCTCAATGTCGCAAACCCTAACCTAATTGCTAAACCCAAAATCCAAATAGCAATTGCAAAACCCTCAAAATCGTTTCTTTCTTCTCTCGTCGTTCTCAGTTTCTCTCATCTCCCTCAAAATCCAAATTGCAAAACCCTCAAAATCCAAATTGCAAAACCCCCAAAATCTCTCACAGTTTCTCACTTTCTTTCTCATCTCTGTTTCCCTTTCTCTCGTCTCTGCAAAACCCCCAAAATCTCAGTTCTCAAAAGGTATTTCGTCATTTCCTTCTACGCAAAAACCCCAAATCGCTAATCCTTCGTCACTAATTCTTCCTTTTTCGATTTCATTTTAAGTGTTAACTTCTGATTTTTTTATTTCGTTTTATGTTGCAGAGGCAGAGATACTATCCCGTTCGCTCCCTTCATCATCATCATCATCATTTCGTTTTCTATTTGTAGGTTCTCAGCGCCTCCTTCATCATCATTCATCAAGGTATTTCGATTTCGTTTTCTATTTGTAGCTTCTTTCAGTTACTCATTTTTTATTTTTAGGTATTTCAATTTCGTTTTATGATTTAACTTACTTCTGGTATTTTTCGGTTTTGTTTTATGTTGCAGAGTGCAGACATACACGCAAGGGATTGATTATTGAACAAGGGATTTGAAAAAAAAGACACAAAAGGTATTCTATTTCTATATATTTTAGGGTTTGCTAGTTGCCTATTTCTATTTCTGTTTTAGGGTTTCCAAATTATTAGTTTGTCTATTTGTGTGCTTAATGGCTTATATGTTGGCTGAGTTTTTTTGTTAGTTAAGTTATCAACAAGAAATTGCTATTCTGTTAGTTAAATTGCTATTCAAATCTTGGCGGCGTTTGAGTTTGTCTTTCAAAGATAATGATTAAGATTTATATTGCTTATTTACTTTTTATAAGAATCACGAGTAAGGTTGAGCATTATTTGGCTTTTCCTTGCTTCTTTTGTTGTGGATGACATGGCAGTGTCACTCTGATGTTATTGCGGAAGCTACAAAAGAAACTTTGATGGTGTGTGGTGTATGACTCAATTGAAGTTATTGCTGAAGCTACAAAAGAAACTGGGATAGTAATAATCAACAGTTTAGCGCTTGTGGAAACTTTGATGGACGAGGTATGGTTATGATAACTCAACTTCTTATGCTTCAGTGAAGTTTAAGTTTAACAGTTTTATTTGAAACTTTTATGCATGTTTGTTTCGTTTGTTGTTTTTTTGTTAATATGTTTAGTCTGTTGTTTTAAATTGATTGTTTTCTTGAATAGAATCGATGGGCGGAGATGTTTCCTTCTACGATTGCTAGAGCTGTAAACCTTGATGTTATATCTGGTGGCATGGGTGGAACTAGAAATGGTGCTATACAAGTGGTATGTTTCTTTGCTGACTGTTTGTTTAACTCTCTTAATTAGCTGGAGCTGATTAGGATTATACGTTTCAGATGCATGCCGAGGTCCAACTGCTTTCACCACTTGTGCCTGTTCGTCAAGTGAGATTCGTCCGGTTCTGTAAGCAGCATGCAGAAGGTGTATGGGCTGTGGTTGATGTTTCGGTTGATATTGATCATGATGTTGCTAATGCACAGCCATTTATGAGCTGTAGGAGGCTTCCTTCTGGTTGTATTATGCAGGATATGCCCAATGGTTACTCCAAGGTAAGTTCTTATCCAACTTCTTTGTTAAGATCTTTTTCCTTTGTATATTCCTGTTTCTTGCCTTCTATATGAGTTTCTTTTTAAATTGTGGGTGTTTTCTTACTTGTGGTAATGAATGGGGTACTTTCTATAGCTGATGTTATGGTCTTGCATGATGGCCCCTTTTCTATGCTATCAAAAGTTTACAGTGTTTTTTGTACTTTTCTTACTTGTTTTTTGTACTTTCTGTATTGTGACTGCTACGTCCAAATAGAATAATGTTGAATTTTGCTTCAGAAGTGAGTCTTCACAACTAGCTTCCAATTAATTACTTTACTAGTTAATCCTGCATACATTCAAATGGTTAATGCGTTATTCTTTACAAATAAATTCTTTGGCCTTCTGTAGATATTTTCAGGAACAAATAAGCATTTTCTTTCTTCTTGTATTTATTTGAACGTGATTATATGCCTATGCAGGAGTGGCAGCATATCAAGAGGATTTAGAGGTGAGTTCAGACTTCAGACAATGGCAAATCACTCCTGGTTTATGTGAAGCATCACCAGTCATGGCCAACCAGTTCTCTATAAGTCCCGTTTTCCACTTACTATCGACCTGCTATAGTCTTCTTTACTTGGAGGTTTTCATTCAAATATAATTGATATCAAATTATGGTTTTGATTAAAAAGTATTCTTCTTTCTTTTGTTAAGAATGGCTTTGATAGATAGCTCAAACTTTCTGGTGATGCCTGTTTATTGTCTTTGAATTTGAAGCATTCCATTGTTTATTGTCTTTTCTTTTCCTAGTTCTCACAGTTATAGAACACTGAAATGTGATTGGGAATTTTATAATTTCAATTTGAAACTAATTTGGGGTTTATGTTGTTGTAGATTCGTACTGTTTCTTAACAATATGTCAACTAAGACAAAAAAATTTATATGTTGTGTTTCTGTTTTTGTTTTTATAAAAGTCTATGATCCTTCTTTTTTTGTTCTTGCTACTATATTACATTCTAGTGTGGATTGTGGAAAGTTTCTTAGTTCTGCTAGTGTTCAAATTCAAAAGAAGTTTTGGTGTCAAACAGTGTTAAGCTTCCCCATCATTGGGTTCAAATTCAATAGAGGCGCTTATCAAAAAAAATAAATTCAATAGAGGCATTTTGGTGTCAATCAGTATTTCCATGTTTAAATGTCTTTTACCATGTTTCCAAAAACAATAAGGATAATGAAGATGATATTACACGTAGATCTGAAAGTTTGATCATATAATGAGGCTTTTGAGGTCTTCTGCAACAAAGTTGTTGATGGGAAGCTCAAGTGCAGAACTTCACCTTTGTATTTACTGTTATATTTTGTTAAGAGTTCATTACTGTGATTTTAAAAACTTAACTCTGTTTTTGCTGCTTATATTGGTTTAGTAGTTTGAACTAGCATTTGCCTTTAATTATATATATATATATATATATATATATATATATATATATATATTCTTATAATGTTAGGGTGCAGAGTGTAGAGAAATATTTTGGGGATGTTCTTTCATGCAAATCTTGTGAAACTACTTGGATACTGCTGGGAGGAAGATCAGTTCTCGCTCGTCGACAAACACTTGCAGCAGGGCAGCTCGGAAAGGCACCTCTTTAGAAGTGGGAATACATATATTTTTGTTAAGTTTATCTTGTTAAGTTTATCCCAGTTTCACCTTAAGTTTATATCTTGTAGTCATAACAGTTCTTTTATTAAAGAAAAAAAGAAATGCTAATATGAAGAAGTCCTTTATATGGATATCATAACTTATATGATATCGTTTTGAATTCACTACAAGAATTTCGGTGATTTTTGAGGGAAAAATCCCTCGGAAAAGCAGGAAAATCGGTCGGTAATTCACGTTTCCGACGGAATTTCTGACGGACAAAATTCAGTTGGAAAAACGGTCCTCGCAAACGATTTCCGAGGGAATTTTCCCTGGGAAACGCTTCCGTCGGAAATCCCTCGCAAATCCCTCACAAATATCCGTCGGAAATCCCTCGCAAATCCCTCACAAATATCCGTCGAAAATCCGTCGGTACGCATTGATAAATAATTTTGGAAAATCATTCAGTTACATACAAACCCCATTCTATTTGCAATTGCTGTCAATTTAATTCAGACCCAGCCAATTTAACTAGCCTGTAATTAATTCAATAGAAATTCAATCCAAGCAACATATATAAATACTAAAAAAAATAAAAACTACTTAAAATCCAAAAGGATATACTTAATAATAATATAAATTCAATTGTCACTTACAGTAAAACAAAAAATCAATAGCAATTCAATTGTCACTAACAGTTAAACAAAAAATCAATACCAATTCAATTGTCAATAAATTGATACTCTTAAATTCTAAGTAATCACTAACTAACTATTCACTATCTTCACTTCCAAGATCTTCCACTGATACGACACCATCTTGTTCAGCATCACCACCACTTTCATCATGTTCTTCCTCTTCCAATTGCGCTCACACCCTGATGAGCTGCAAGTTAGACTAAGCACCTTCACCGCAATGGTTTGAAGAGTTGGAACATGATTCCCATATGTGAGCCACCATTCAGCTGTAGTGCAATAGCTAATTAGTATGGGAATTAAAAATTAAACAATAGTCATTTGATTTGAATTAACAATACACTTTAACTTACTAGGAGACAAACTGGACCTCTGGACCTCTTGACTCTTGACTCTTGCTAGCTTTCCAATATCTTCTAACATCAAATCAAGACAGTGTGCAACACATGGAGTCAATAGCTGTAATTTGGGAGGAGATTGAAATTAGTGCCTTATGAGCATCACTGATTGCAGTCCAGAAAAAAAATAACCAAATAAACTTGCAATTGGAATTAAAAAGAGTTCAAAGTATTGATTGCAGTCCAGAGCAAACAAGTTACCTAAAGAAGTTCCAAATGCCACAGCAAATAAGAAATGAATGTATTGATTGCCGATTTATGAAGGTGGTACCGATTCAATTCATGCACCAACTGCATCTATGAAAGTCTAGGAAGTACATTCAGGACCTGAGATGAATTCCAAAGTGATTGAGTGAATACCCAAAAACAATAATACAGAAATTCACACACTACTTTATCTTTGGTCAAGTCATTCTTACCATGCCTTTGTAAAAGAATCCCGCCTTGTTCAGCATCAGGCCCCCACATTTTAGCTATATGCAAATTGATATTTATTCATCTACTACTTGGTGCAAGATGTATTGAAATGGGAAAATTGATAAATTAACTGATAGGAACAATGACAAAACCTTGATCAATAGAAAAGTAGACAAAATTGTACGTACTAGTAGAATAAAGGTTACCTTCCATTGAACAGTACATCAAACCAACATGCCAACCCATGTACTCTGGCACCCACTGTTGCTTTGAATCTGAGAGGAATGTCAATTTCATACAGTTCTTCTTCCTAAATAATAAAAAAACGATTTCATTATACATTCCAAAGCATCTTCATTTCAAGTAATAATAGGATATAACACCAAAATGAATACAGAGCTTAACAAATAAAGGTCTCAGAATTTTCATTCCAAAGGACAACTCAAGAAAAATGCAGAATACCAGATGACATATGACAGCCTTCAATTAGAAAGGTTTCAAAATGGAAACTCGGTGTTATAGAAAATGCATTAGAAATTCATCACTGAAAGGTGCCATGTGAATCCTACAGCAGTAATACGTCCAAGGTTAACACTGATGAAGGGTGACACAGACACGCAAAAAAAGTATGCTTTAAATTTTTCCATTAGAGGAAAGAAACCTATCTCGGGCAATAATGTAAGACTCCAGCATTCTTTCATTAACTAACAATGTTCCTGCACAATAGAAATTTTACCGAGTTATATTATATAAGTACTAAAAACATGGTAAAAAGATAATGCTAATACCCAAAATACACTTGCATTTCCAAATTTTCATGACACAACTTATCTTGACACCACAGGACAGCAATGGAACAATTAAGTGACATTACTAATGCATGGAATATCATCATTCATTTATTGGTTGACTGCAAGTAGAATAAGAACTTACCCATGGGCTCAGAGATCAAAATATCTGCTTTCTCTGGCAATTCAACATCCTCAACTCTACCTTTAATAACCTGTATATATAAAAAAAATTAGATGATATAATTCCCTGGATGTTCCGATAACTAATGAATAATGACTACAAAAAACTGAAAAAATATCTCACTGTATTTCGCTGACCCAGTAGTGGGTTCCCGGCTATAAGCTTCCTTGCATATTCTGCCATTTCAGATGCTTCTACAGCATATACATGTTTTGCACCTGCCTGCAAAAGAGTGAATACATTTTATTAAACACCTGATGTGCAAAAGCCAATTAACATGAATAGTGGAATCAAAATAGAAAACATATTCCACTATGAGATAACAAAATGGCAGCGAGGAAAGGGTTGCAAAAGGCTACTCTGCCATCACAAACCGAAAGGGCATGCATGTTGACAAGTATCAATCCAAGAATCATCAAATTTCCTATTTATTATACTAAATTTCAAAGATATCAAAATTTCCAGCAACTAAACACCAAATCAGATTTCAATTCAGAAAAATAAGTAACAAAAAAGAGTCAATTTAGAAAGAAAAAAGAACCCTACAAAAGATTCAATATGGAATTGATTTGATTTAGAAACTAGAAACCAATCCTAGATAATGGTACATACCATCTGACAGTAAAAACAAATTGAAAATACCAAACCCTAGAACTCAAAGTAGCAACAAATATCCACATAAACATTAACACAGAAGTAGCAACAAATATACAAATAAACCTTGAATACAAATAAAAATTAACACAGAACAAAGAACATAACAGAGAAATACAAAACTCAGAATCCAAATTGCAGGCAGAAAAATACAGAACCCTAATACTTAGAAAACAAAAATTACTCAAAATCCAAATAAACCGTGAAACAAAACAGAGAAATACAAAACTCAGAAACAGGAAAAACGCAGCACACAGAACCAGTCCAGAAATACAGAGTTAGAAGAAGCAAGTCTAGAAACAAGGAAGAACCCTGAAGGCACATAAACCTGACTTAATTTACTAGCTGATTCTCATATGTATGACATATATACTTATCAATAGTTATTGTTTAGAATTTCACCTTTAAAACTTTTGAGTTACCAAGGTAGACATTTGAACTGAATTCCCTATCAACCGTGGTAGCAGCAACAGTGAGGATCCAAGGAGCAACATTGCCAGCAGTGCGCGGAAAAGCCGAGTTACCAGTTGAAGCAGAAACAAGAATCCCCTTTTGGGGTTTAGGGTTCAGATTCAAGCGGTAATATTAGGAAGATGAGATTAGGGTTTTAAATAAATCAAAAATTAGGGTTCTGATTAGGAGAGAATAGAGAAGAAGTAGAATAGAATACTTACCATAGAAGAAGGAGAGGAGGAGAAGGAGCGGTGGGTCGTGCGATTGGATGTGCGACAGGAGGAGGAGGAGAAGCGTTGTTGTGCGACGGGAGGAGGAGGAGAAGCGTTGCTGTGGTTTTTGCGTTGCTGTGGCCGGTGATGCGAACGTAAGAGCGATGGTGGCCGGCGATGTGAAGGTGAGAGCGGTGGTGGCCGGTGGTGGTGGTAGCGAGTAGAGAGGAACAGGAAGCGAGTAGAGAGGAATAGGAAGTCAAATGCGAAACTGAAGCGGATGGATGCTGTTTTAGTTTTAAGTAAAAAACAGTTTCCGACGGATATTTATTCATTTCCGACCGAAATTTCCCTCGGAAACTAGTGAGGGATTTAAATTCCGTCAGAAATCTAAGCGGAAAAATGCACTTAACACGTAGCGAGGGATATTCTGTCGGAAACGAACATTTTAGTGACCAAAAAAAATCCCTCGGAAATATGTGGTACGTAAATCTGATCATTCTTGTAGTGATTATGGTTATTTAGCCATATTTTAGGTAAACTATTCCCATTCCTAAGTATGTTTGTGATTTTGAATTGAGGTGTGTTACTTGTCTCATGAGTTTATGCTGGGGACTGGAAGGAATTACCTGCTATGTTGTCAACTGTAAAAAATGATGGATACGAAGTAACACCTGGAATGATAGTATTTTGGATGTATAACTTATCTATCTCAAACTTTTCTTTATGGATATAACTATTAAATAGTATGTATTAGTATTGATTAGTATGTATAGATATAACTATTAAATAGTATGTTAGATGTATAATTTATTTATTTTTTTTAATTTCCGACGGATTTGCGACGAAAAGGTGTCAGAGTTTGCGACGACTTTGCCACGGATATTTGCGACGGACCTTCGACGAGTTTGCGACGGATTATTTGCGACGGGGTTTTTCGTCGCAAACGCTTTGCGACAAGCTGTTTTGCCACGACTCTTCGTCTGTCGCATCTTCCGTCGCAAATTCACATTTGCCACGGAAAAAGGTCCATTTGCGACGGAAATTGCTGTTGCAAATGAGCGATTTTCTTGTAGTGAATGTATGTATTATATATATTTTGTTTTTTGACAAGTAATTCCATATCTAGCATTAAACCACTTAATTCTAAGTGTATTTTATTTTATTTTATTTTTGCAGTATTTTCCTAGAAACGCGGTTGGGGCTTCATTTTCTGATGACCAGCTTACTAAGATCAATGGAGAATGGTGTCGTCATGTTGCCAGTTTGATTAATGAAAATCGAAATTCATGTAATTTTGGTTAGCTTGTTTTTTGTTCCTCACATTGGATGTATGTATGTATGTATGTATGTATGTATGTATGTATGTATGTATGTATGTATGTATGTATGTATGTATGTATGTATGTATGTATGTATGTATGTATGTATATTAGATGGATTTATATGTTTGTTAGTTGGAATTTGATTTGCAATTGGTTGTTGAGTTGATATTGGTTGTTGTTGGTTGATGAAAATGAGAGTAGGGAAATGCTCCAAAATATTGGATATACCAGATACAAAAAATTTTTTTTAAAAAAAACATAGAATAATGAGCGCTTGCAGCAATAAGCGCTCCTTTTGGTCTTAACGCACTTGACAATCAGGGGCGCTCGCAGTAACAAGTGCTCCTGTTGGTCAGATGCGCTATGACCAACAGGAGCGCTTGCAACTGCGAGCGCCCCTGATTGTCAAGTGCGCTAAGACCAACAAAAGCGCTTGCAACTGCGAGCGCCCCTGATTGTCAAGTGCGCTAAGACCAAAAGGAGCGGTTGTTACTACGTGCTCCCCTGATTGTCAAGTGCGCTAAGACCAAAATGAGCGCTTTTATTGCGAGCGCTCCTATTTTTTAATAATTAGTAGCACTTGTTATGGGTTTCTGTTGGGGGGGGGGGGTTGGCAACAGGAGCAGCAGTTTTAGGAGCGCCCGAAATTAAGCGCTTCCAATGGATAAAAAAAAGCGCCCCCAATGGCTTTTTCTGTTGTAGTTTAAGTCCACTGGTCTAGTTCCATGGAGGCTTAAAAATAAATGGCGTAATTGCATTACTATAACCAAGAGGATGAATTTCCTTATTTCTCATATCTACAAAGAAGGAAACTCTTGTGCAGATAAGCTAGCTAATTATGGCTTTATTAGTCAAAGTTTCAATTGGTGGGAGTTGCTACCTAATTTTATTTTGGAGGACTTTACCGTAATAGGTCAGGTCTTCCCTTTTACCGTTTTTGTTGACTTTATTTTCCTGCCAAGGGTTTTTGTAATACCCAAAGTAATTAAATAATTACTTTGACTATTACATTGATGATTGCTTAAAATCATTTATAAGTTTGACACGTGATTTAATTTATTTTTCTTAATTGATTGAAATTGTGTATTGATTGATATAGTAGATTGGGGTGAAATATTAGGTTGACATTGTAATTAGAAAGTGTGAGATAAAAACCTATTAGGAATGGGGATAGCTTTAGCAATCCATATCTACACCATAAACATATTGGGCCAGGTGTATGGTGTAACCCATTAGACCCAATGTATCCCTTATTCTCTTTTGAAAATAAAAGAGGATTTTTAGTGGGAAAGACTCATTTTTTTTAGAGAGTGAGGGTGCGAAAGGGGAGAAGGAAAATAGAGAGATGGCTGAGAGTGGGAGAGAAAGAAAGGAGGGATGAATTGAAACCTTGTTCACCTCTACACCTCCAAATTCTTCAAAAAGTGCTTCTAGTTCTACACCTTTCATCACTACAAAACCCCAGAAATTTCAAACCCCAAAATCAGTTCTAAAACAGATATATGGAATACAATCTCAGTGTGCAGATTACACACTTTCATTCATTCTTGCTCTAACAGAGCTTAGGTGAGCTGGTTGTGTTCATTGAAGGTTCAAGGCATGAAGATTCAACTTAGGGTTTTATAGGAGGGTGGAATTTCGTGGACAATGGAGGGTAAGTTGAAGTTACAAGTTCTCTAAAAATTCTGCTCAAAACAGTTTCAATCAATCCACATTTCATTCCGAACTTTCAATTTCTACTCATAGGATTGACGAGATAAGAGTTGATTTTATGCAAGAGGAAGTTGTGAATAGAAGTGTGAAGCTGGAATCATATTTTGGGGGATGAGTTTCAGGTAATAGAAGACTAGGTAAGAGGAGGATAGAATGTGGAAAACATAGTGTTGAAACTTCTCCCTCTCCTTGGTAAAAATTGAGTTGCATGGATATGTTGAAGCAAAAAGGAAAGATTAGGAGGGCTGTACATGGTGTAAAGAAGGCTTCAAGTGTTGAGGGAAAAGCTATCTTTGTTGTTCAAGAATGTTTAAAGTTCCTCTAACTCACTCTCCTTAGGAATGATAGGATTGTGCTATCTCTCTAGGTTATTATGATTTCAATTTCAAACTTGAATTTGATTGGTAATTGCATGTCTTTGAAACTGAGCAAATGACAACCTATGCTTATTTAATTGTTTTGATTAAATTTGTACTTCGTTGTTGAAGCTTAGTGTGTGTGTAACTTCTACTTTAGACTAGCATCTTTTATTTTTGCTTGGAATTGATGATGATTGAATATGTATTTTTGAAGAATTCGAGAGAGAACAACTACTTATGTATTATAAGAAACTAAGTATTGATTCAAGGATTATGTGGACGTACTTGGATTGAGGAGTCATGAACTCAAGTTCTTGACCCGTATAATACTTCAACTATATTGTTGAAGGGTGGTTCCTAAGGAATTTAAATTGATTTCCCTCGTAGGGTTACGTCAATGAGAAAACACTAAAACATACTGTATGAGTGTGAATGTGGGATTCTGATTTGTTGATGAACTCATTGAGAATTTTATAAAATCTCACCCTTTCATTATTTGTGGTTTTCAAATATACAAGTGTAATACTTTGGGGATAAGGTTTTAGAAGAAGACTTCATGGTTCTCTTAGTGTTTGGAACTTTGTATTAGGGCTTATCCTTCCCTTTTAAGAATTGATGTTGACGCTTTGTTTACATTTTGAGATTATGTAAACTATTAAGTTCTAATACTATGGATTTCATTAAGTATGTACGCATTGTGACCTTGGATTATGTTTGGTCTTGAATTATGTTTTGGGCCCATATTTTAATTAATTATGAGAATAGCTATGGTTATTTATATCATGCTTCTGTTGAGTTGTAAATGGGAACTTTATTCCTAGTCTTTGGGCCAAGTAATAATGCATACCTCTGATTTTAAGCTAAATGTTTATCATTCCGGTATTTAATGACGATTAAATTAAGGATGTTACAAATTTTGTAGAGTCCCCTCTAGGATTCTCTTGTTCTCATTCTTTATTTTCTTTTTTAATAATAATAGTGGGGAATGCTCTTTTTCCTTTCGATGTTTTTCCTTAAAGAGGGTTTGCATCAAAAGGTTTTATGAGACTCATTTCCTTCTTTGTTAAAAAAAATACTGCACGCCATCAAACGTTGGATATTTATGTAATTTCACTTTATTCAGTCTCTACGGGAAATATTACAATTTGGAAAATTTGAAACTTTAATACAATTTTTTTTTTCTAATCTCTACGGGAAATATTACATATTACTGGTAAATGTTAATGGGGTAATGTTCGGACTAACTCAATTACAATTTGAAACTTTTTGTTTATCTACTGTAAATTAGTCTTGATTTTCACGGAGTGATGTTCGAACTAATTAAATAATGTCTAAGTTTATTTATTAATAAAAATAACACGACAACACCCGTGCGTATGCACGTGTGTAGAGCTAGTTTTCTTTGAAACTGCTCTGAAAGTAATTTTTTACTTTTCTTTCCTTTTATTTTCTTTATTTTTTTGTTGCTACCCAACACATATGTTAAACTCAATAAAATAAGAGTCGGCTCAAAATTATTAAAATATTACATTAAATTTCAACTTATACCTAACATGTTTTCTTAGTGGAACACTTACCTAACACCACAAGTTTGTGCCAGTAGTTAGGGGTGGACAAAAAAACAAGACCGACCCGTATCCGAACAAACCGGCAACTAAATATAGTGTTCGGGTGGATTTAATCGGGTAGGCGGGTTTTCGGTTCTTAAAAGCAAGTTCCAGCGGACATAAATGGTCGATCTTGGATCTGATAAACAAAACACACTGACAACCGTATCCGACCGATAAAAATTGACATTCTTATTTCAAAGCAAATTCAGAGTAACTCTATGACGTGACCAAAGCTAAGTAGCTATAGCTGTACAGGTTTGTGCTGCAGGACTAGACTAGTCTTAGACTAGTCTGTTTTTTGGGCTACACACTACACTAGTAATAATCTAATACACTATTTTATATTTTATTTATTGAAATTTATCAAATTAAAATTAGACTGTTTGTTCATTTTGCAACGCGTTTTGTTTCTAAAATCATATACGTGGCTACATTCTGTCTCTGTCTACAACTCCATCCCCCTCAGAAGATCTTTCTTTCTTCTCAAATCTTTCTAATCTTGAATTTATCTTCTCCTTCTAAATTTCCTTCTCCAATAAATATTCTACTTCGTTCTCCCTCCTTCTAGATTTGCAGAATTTTTTTGATTTTGTCCTAGCTCCTTCTTGAGTTTATTTCTTTCTTGCTTCTTCAGAGATCACTCGTACACGCAATGGTTTCTTTTCTCGCTGCAACAAATGTCGTTTAAGAAAGTTACCTTTCTCGGCCTCATCTCTTTTACTCAGTCCTTCTTTTTCAGGCCCTCACTAAAAGAAAATCGGCGATTTCCGACGGCAAAATCCGTCGGAAACGCACTGATTTTCGTCGCAAATCAACGTTTCCGACGGACTTTCCGACGGACAAATTTTCGTCGCAAAATCGCTCGTCGCAAATAGTTTCCTACAGAGATGTTCGTCGCAAATGAGTCCGTCGCAAAGTCGTCAGAAACCCGTCGCCAATTTCCGTGGCAAAGTCGTCGCAAACACTGACACGTTTTTGTCGCAAATCCGTCGCAAATCCGTCGCAAATGGTGCTAATTAAGTAGCACAATTTCGTCGCAAATTCAATAATTATCCATGAAAATTTCGTCGCAAATTCCGTCGGTATGAAAAAAAATTATATTCATAAAAATTAGCCATTTACCAATTCAATTACAGACTCAAAAATTCCCTACTAATTCAATTCAGGCTCAATTTCAGCTTCAGCCAGTATTTGTATATAAACCATTCAAGGAGCTATTCCTAAACAAGAATCTCATTCCTTCACAGGACCTATCAACAACATCATGGAAGTAAATGAAACTCACTCCTAGATTACAAAACATGACTTTCAAACTAACATTTCATATAACAAAACACTCAAAATGAGCCACAGTAATGAAAAATAATAAAAACATCATCACTATAGGAAATCATTAAACACATTACCAGAAATATGAAGCACTAAAGTCATGTGTGAAACAAACTAAGTGGGTAGGTGAAACAAACATATTACCAGAAATCATTAAATATATTACCAAAAACATTCAAAAGTATGCACAACATGCTTACAGACAATTCTAACTCCACACTGTCCATAAAATAGCAATCCAAGGATTCAAAAACATTTAAATCCTAAGATTTATCTACACGCCTAGAGTTCTTGTAATAATATTAGATTGTCTGAGACTTCTACTTATGGGTAGGTGAACGTAAACCTCGTGAACATCTTGTTTACAAACCTCTCCTCTGTCCCTGTCTATAGCATAGCAGACATATATTGTGTCAATTACATTGTCCAGCACATGCACCAGGAAACCCAGCACTACTATCAGTACCACCCATGCCATTGCAGCCACAAAATAAGAATCAGTCCCAAGATTCGTCATAGCTTTCAAGATAACACAAGCCTGCATAAGTGCATATACATAAACAAACAGAACAAAAGTTAATATAGAAACAGAAAATAACGATAATAGAAAAATAAACCAGTCACAATTCATTACATAGATAGAACAACCAAGTCCACCAAAGAACTGGGATACTTATTTTCTCCCAAAAGACTTCCAAAAGGTTCAAATTAGCGATAGATTTCCTCATTAACCAAGGCTGATAAAGTACGATTTAGCATGGGAGGGATATACTGCATTTTGAAACATAAATATATAAAGGACTTTGCATTTTGGCATTAACTATTAATCTAATAACACCACCACAACTAAAAGGACTATACATATAATGTGCATTGAAGTGAAACACAGAGCAAGTAATATGGCATGTGAGAATGTGAAGAAAGTTGGTAGAGAATGTAGAAAGAAAAACGGAAAAAAGAAAATAAGATAATCATTACTATAGTGTATAATTCATAAAACTAAGATATTTTACACATTAATTAAAACATAAATTACCTATGTGCCATCAATAACCCTTCTCATAAGTGTAGTCTGTTACCAAGTGGCTTCAGTCTCAAGAGGGGGGGTGAATTGAGATTTAAAAACTTTTCAGATCTTTCGAAAACGTTTTTCCCCTTTTCAATGACTTAGATCAATTTTCGCGCAGGTTAAGTGGAAGCGAAGGAATTAGAATATAAAGCAGTAAAGTAGAATAACAGTAAAGTAGGAAAGCAGTAAAGCACGCAGAGATTTATCCTGGTTCGGTCACCTCCTAGTGACCTACGTCCAGTCCTCACACCCTTGTGAGATTTTCCACTAACCAAAACAACAAGGCTTACAGGTGCCTTGGAAAACCTTTACAGACTCAGGCACTCTCCTCCTAGGATACCCCACCTATAGAGAGCCCTTAGATCTAATATAACAATAACAAGAGATACCCCACTCCTGTTACAATCAACTGCCCTAGAAAGATACCCCACTTCCTAGTACATGCAGCTACCCTAGAGAGATACCCCACTCCCTAGAACAAAACACAACAATTAAATAATAAACAATTGTAAATGCAGAAATACCTCTAGTGTAGGCAGATATTACAACTTGAAGAATACAACCCCAACTAACTCTTAGCAACAGATCAGCTCAGACAGACCAACGGTGCGTGACGAGCAAAAGTATAAGCGTGAAGAGTTTTCTCAAAGGTTTTCTGTTTCATGCAAATGGGTTGAGTTGTGTGTTGTGTGTTGTGTAAAATGAATCGTGAAGCACTGCCTATTTATAGGCTATGAGGAATTCATTTTTACGTTGAAAATAGTGTAGGAATCGATTCTTAGTTAAAATGTATTTGATCTTGGAATCGATTTATTTAGGTGAGGAATCGATTTATCTTTGTTTGGAAAATATGGGAAATCGATTCTTGAGTGCCATGGAAAGCTAGGAATCGATTCTATACTTAGTGAAAATATGTAGGAATCGATTTTCAGCTTGCCTGAGACAAGTGGGAATCGATTCTCAGTTATGTGCAAAAGGTTGGGAATCGATTCTTCCCTTAAAAAATATTTGGCTCAGAAATCGATTTATGTACTGAAAGTACATGACCTGAAAATCGATTTATAGCTTTTCTATTTTACCTGAAAATCGATTTTGATATTTGTTCATGCATGAGGAAATCGATTTTGTTATTTTAAAGGTGATAGAAATGTTTACGTAAATATGCATGCAACTTTAAAAAACTTTGTGAGTGTGTGAGACTTGATATACGAGCTGACCTTTGAAAGAGCTTACACTTTTTCCTAAGACACACCCAAACCCTAATGACTACCCTTATATTTAAGGACTATCCTTAAACTTGAATCTTCAGTTCTTGGCTTGCTTGTCTTGGATTGTGACTTTGACGTTTAGTCACTTTTATTGACTTTGACCGTCAATCTTACCTTTGTCTTTTTCATCATCAAAACATATCCTGCAATATCAGGTTACCTGCAACACAAGGTATCCACATTCTCCCCCTTTTTGATGATGACAAAACATTAACTCATCTCAAGATGGGAGGTTAGTTTAAACAGATAATGTATATGATACTCCCCCTATCATGATGCTCCCCCTGTTTTATTGACTGCATGCAAGTAGATGCAAATGCATGCTGAATATTAAAACTTTATTCTAAATACTAAAGAACTCTATTCTTCTCCCCCTTTTTGTCATGATCAAAGAGGGCAACATGTAATAAAAATGCGAATCTAACAACATGAAGAGGAATCAATGATTCCAAGTTCTCTTCGAATGAAGAAGAAGTTTTCTTTTTGTAAAGGTTTTGTAAAAATATCAGCTAGCTGTTTTGCCGATTCCACAAATTCGATTACACAATCCCCTTTTTGGACATGATCTCTAAGAAAATGGTGTCTTATCTCTATATGCTTGGTCCTAGAGTGTTGGACGGGGTTCTTTGTAAGATTGATAGCGCTGGTATTGTCGCATTTTATAGGAATATGATCTAGATCTATACCATAGTCAAGAAGTTGTTGCTTCATCCAGAGGATTTGTGCACAACAACTCCCTGCTGCAACATATTCTGCTTCAGCAGTTGACAGTGCGACACTGACTTGTTTCTTACTGTGCCATGAGACTAATGCACTACCTAGTATGTGACATGTTCCACTAGTGCTTTTTCTGTCCAACTTACATCCTGCAAAGTCAGAATCTGAATATCCAATAAGACTACATGTGGCGCCTTTTGGGTACCATAAACCAACATTTTGAGTGCCTACCAGATATCTCATTATTCTTTTGACAGCTACTAAATGTGACTCTTTTGGATTTGCTTGATACCTAGCACACATGCAAACACTAAACATGATGTCCGGTCTACTAGCAGTTAAGTAGAGAAGAGAGCCAATCATACCTCGATATTTGCTTAGTTCTACCGGTTTACCTTCTTCATCTTTGTCTAAGTAACATGAGGTGCTCATTGGTGTGGACGTTTCTTTTGCTTTGTCCATCTCGAATCTTTTGAGTAGTTCTTTGCAGTACTTTGATTGAGATATGAAGATGCCGTTGGTTGTTTGTTTTATTTGAAGCCCAAGGAAGAAGTTGAGTTCTCCCATCATTGACATTTCAAATTCATTCTGCATAATACTTGAAAATTCTTTGCAAAGCAATTCATTAGTAGCACCGAAAATAATATCGTCCACATAAATTTGCACGAGTAAGATGTCATCTTTTGACCTTTTTATAAAAAGTGTAGTGTCAACTTTTCCTCTTTGAAAATCATGATTGAGTAGAAATTTGCTCAATCTTTCGTACCAAGCTCTGGGAGCTTGCTTCAGACCATATAGAGCCTTTTTGAGTTTAAAAACATGGTCTGGTTTTTCGAAATTTTCAAAACCAGGAGGTTGTTCGACATATACTTCTTCTTGGATAAAACCATTTAAGAAAGCGCTCTTAACATCCATTTGATACAATTTAAAATCCATGATTGATGCAAAAGCAAGTAACATGCGAATAGCTTCTAATCTAGCTACAGGAGCATACGTTTCATCATAGTCTATTCCTTCTTCTTGATTATAACCTTTAGCAACTAGTCTAGCTTTGTTCCTAATTATTATACCTGATTCGTCTAGCTTGTTTTTAAACACCCATTTTGTGCCTATTATCTGGTGCTTATCAGGTCTAGGAACTAGATCCCACACTTTGTTTCTTTCAAACTGGTTTAACTCTTCTTGCATAGCAATAGTCCAATGTTCATCAACTACGGCTTCATCTATATTTCTAGGTTCAATTTGAGATACGAAGGCCATATGATTACATGTATTTCGAAGAGAGTTACGAGTAGTTACCCCTTTTGTTACATCACCTATGACATTTTCAAGCGAGTGATCCCTTGGGATTCTCCATTCCTTGGGAAGTTCACTGCTTGATCCTTCTCCTGATTTCTCTTGAGGGGTGGTTTTTGTTTCTTCTTCTTTCTTCTTCTCACTTATCTCTAACTCTTCAGGTTCATCTGCAATATCAATAACCTTTCCCAGCCTTTTGGGGTTAGCTTCATCAAATGTAACATGTACAGATTCCTCAATTACCTTATTTCTTTTATTAAAAATTCTAAAGGCTTTGCTAGATAAAGAGTAACCAAGAAAAATTCCTTCATCAGCTTTAGCATCGAATTTACCTAGGTTGTCTTTTCCATTATTCAATACAAAACATTTGCAACCAAAGGTGTGAAGATGTGAAATATTTGGTTTTCTCCCCTTGTAAAGTTCATAGGGGGTTTTCTTTAAAATTGGCCTAATTAGAACTCTATTCATAACATAACAAGCAGTACTTACAGCATCCGCCCAAAAATATTTTGGGATGTCATGATCATTTAGCATTGTTCTGGCAAGTTCCTCCAATGATCGATTTTTCCTTTCAACAACTCCATTTTGTTGAGGAGTTCTAGGTGCTGAGAAGTTGTGATTTATACCAAGTTCTTCACATAGGAATTCGAATTTTTCATTTTCAAATTCTCCACCGTGATCAGATCGAATTGAGACAATCTTCAATTCTTTCTCATTTTGAATGCTGCGAGCAAGCTTTTTGAATGCTCCAAAAGCTTCGCTCTTATTTGCCAGAAAGAGAGTCCAGGTATACCTTGAATAATCATCTACTATAACTAGAGCATAGTAATTTCCACCATAACTTTTTGTCCTTGAGGGACCAAATAGATCCATGTGTAACGGCTGCAAAGGTTTGTTAGTAGACACAATATTCTTTGATTTAAAGGACACTTTTACCTGTTTACCCTTTTGGCATGCATCACACAATTTATCTTTTTCAAACTTGATATTGGGCAAACCACTAACTAGATCTTTAGACACTAGCTTGTTAAGATGATCCATATGAATATGAGCTGTTCTACGGTGCCATAACCAAGAGTTTTCTTCCTTACTGATGAGGCAACAAGCATTATGTGATGAAACACTATCTAAACTCATCATGTATATGTTTTCTACTCTATTTCCTATCATTCTAACTTGTTTACTTTGTTTATCCTCAATGATGCATGAACCTGAGTCAAATATTACCCTATTTCCTTTATCACAAAGTTGGCTAATGCTTAAAAGATTATGTTTAAGACCTTCAACATAGAGCACATTATCAATAGCAGTAGATAAGTCTTTACCAACTTTACCTTCACCAAGGATTCTTCCTCTGTTATTGTCACCATAAGTCACATGACCGCTTGATCTGGGGGTAAGAGTTAGGAACTTTGTAATATCTCCAGTCATGTGCTTTGAGCATCGGCTGTCAAGGTACCAATCTGACCCCCGTACCTTGAAGCATACCTCGTTTTCATTCTCGCTTTCATGATCAGCCATTAATGCAACTTGAGCTTCTTCATCTTCTGATTCATCTGATGAATCCATGCAGTTGTCTTCCCATGCGATGTAGGCTTTTCTTCCTTTGTTATTTTTGAATGCCTTCTTTTCAGATTTGGA
Source organism: Astragalus membranaceus (assembly GCA_039519185.1). Lineage (NCBI taxonomy): Eukaryota > Viridiplantae > Streptophyta > Magnoliopsida > Fabales > Fabaceae > Astragalus > Astragalus membranaceus. Next base: position 119,448,141 of record CM076849.1, read on the forward strand.
GTCCTTTTTCTGTAGATTAGGACATTCCATTTTCATGTGCCCGGGTTTCCCGCATTCATAACAAGTAGGAGGACCGGATGTACTTTCTTTGCTGGAGAACTTTTTTGATTTGAAGTTCTTTCTTGGATAGTTGTTGCTTTTCATGAACCTTTTGAACTTCCGAACCATAAGAGCCATATTCTCTTCACTTTCATCAATTTCATCATCTGAGTTGTCACTATCATCAAATTGACTAGAACAAGATGCTTTTAGAGCCAAGCTTTTCTTTTTCTTATCTGTATTTTCGTACTCAGCTAGACGAGTGAGTTCTAGTTCATGCTCTTGAAGTTTACCGAACAGAGTAGCCAGAGTCATGGTAGCTAAATTTCTTGATTCAGCTATAGCAGTAACCTTAGGTTTCCATTCTCTATTCAGACATCTCAGAACTTTGTTGATTAGATCCTCTGCAGGAAATGACTTACCCAACAAGCTTAACTGATTCACAATGTGAGTGAACCTTTTCTGCATTTCTGGTATTGTTTCACCTGTATTCATCCTAAACAATTCGTACTCTCTGATAAGAGTATTTGTTCTTGCCCTTTTCACTTCATTTGTACCCTCATGAGTAACTTGGAGATTATCCCACATTTCTTGGGCAGATTTACAGTTTGAAACTCGAAAAATTTCATCAGGACTTAAAGCAGAAGTAATAATATTTTTGGCACGTAAATTATGTTGCACTTTTCTTTTCTCATCATCAGACCATTCATTTCTACTTTTAATAGTAAGAATACCATCTACTAAGTGTGTGGGGACATAGGGTCCTTTTTCCACAGCATCCCAAACATCTAAGTCTACCCCTTCAATAAAGATTCTCATTCTTTCTTTCCAATATGCGTAATCTTTCCCGTTGAATCCCGGAGGACGGGTAAGAGAAGCACCCTCTTGCGTAGACCAACCTGAAGCCATTTCTCTTGAAGCTGCTAGGCCCTTTATACAAGAGTCTAGCTTTGATACCACTTGTTACCAAGTGGCTTCAGTCTCAAGGGGGGGGGGGGTGAATTGAGATTTAAAAACTTTTCAGATCTTTCGAAAACGTTTTTCCCCTTTTCAATGACTTAGATCAATTTTCGCGCAGGTTAAGAGGAAGCGAAGGAATTAGAATATAAAGCAGTAAAGTAGAATAACAGTAAAGTAGGAAAGCAGTAAAGCACGCAGAGATTTATCCTGGTTCGGTCACCTCCTAGTGACCTACGTCCAGTCCTCACACCCTTGTGAGATTTTCCACTAACCAAAACAACAAGGCTTACAGGTGCCTTGGAAAACCTTTACAGACTCAGGCACTCTCCTCCTAGGATACCCCACCTATAGAGAGCCCTTAGATCTAATATAACAATAACAAGAGATACCCCACCCCTGTTACAATCAACTGCCCTAGAAAGATACCCCACTTCCTAGTACATGCAGCTACCCTAGAGAGATACCCCACTCCCTAGAACAAAACACAACAATTAAATAATAAACAATTGTAAATGCAGAAATACCTCTAGTGTAGGCAGATATTACAACTTGAAGAATACAACCCCAACTAACTCTTAGCAACAGATCAGCTCAGACAGACCAACGGTGCGTGACGAGCAAAAGTATAAGCGTGAAGAGTTTTCTCAAAGGTTTTCTGTTTCATGCAAATGGGTTGAGTTGTGTGTTGTGTGTTGTGTAAAATGAATCGTGAAGCACTGCCTATTTATAGGCTATGAGGAATTCATTTTTACGTTGAAAATAGTGTAGGAATCGATTCTTAGTTAAAATGTATTTGATCTTGGAATCGATTTATTTAGGTGAGGAATCGATTTATCTTTGTTTGGAAAATATGGTAAATCGATTCTTGAGTGCCATGGAAAGCTAGGAATCGATTCTATACTTAGTGAAAATATGTAGGAATCGATTTTCAGCTTGCCTGAGACAAGTGGGAATCGATTCTCAGTTATGTGCAAAAGGTTGGGAATCGATTCTTCCCTTAAAAAATATTTGGCTCAGAAATCGATTTATGTACTGAAAGTACATGACCTGAAAATCGATTTATAGCTTTTCTATTTTACCTGAAAATCGATTTTGATATTTGTTCATGCATGAGGAAATCGATTTTGTTATTTTAAAGGTGATAGAAATGTTTACGTAAATATGCATGCAACTTTAAAAAACTTTGTGAGTGTGTGAGACTTGATATACGAGCTGACCTTTGAAAGTGCTTACACTTTTTCCTAAGACACACCCAAACCCTAATGACTACCCTTATATTTAAGGACTATCCTTAAACTTGAATCTTCAGTTCTTGGCTTGCTTGTCTTGGATTGTGACTTTGACGTTTAGTCACTTTTATTGACTTTGACCGTCAATCTTACCTTTGTCTTTTTCATCATCAAAATATATCCTGCAATATCAGGTTACCTGCAACACAAGGTATCCACATAGTCTATGTGATCTCCACCGTCTCCATCATCTTCAGCATCGTCCTGGTCATGCTGGGCAGGCTGGCCCTGCTCGGGCGGCTGCCAATCAGGTGGAGGTACTGGAATCCCAGAATGGCTAAATACATAGTCAAGAAGTTGTTGTTGTCGTGCAACCTTCTCCTCCTGCCGTGCTATCGCCTCCTGCTGTTGTGCAAATTGGTCTGTCAATGACTGGATGATCCTAAGGGCCTCAAGGGACAGGCTCTCACTCGTCGAAGCTCCAGCGTCTAACATATTGCCATATATGCCTCCTGTCCCATACAAACGGCTCTTATTGCGCCTTCCAACAGCTTCCTCCCACAACATCCGCTTCAACTTCTCCAACTCAGCGGGATCTAATGGTAGATTAGTCTGAGACAACCCCCGGTGAAACTCCTCCTATTAAATGCACACAAAAAAGACCAAAAGAATCTAAATTAAATACAACACCAGTAAAATCAAATGTAAACACAATAAATGATGATTTCTGTAACTAACTTGCAACAAGAACTAACTGAAGTTAACTTATTAGAACTAACTCTAATAAAATTTTCGTCCACCACTACCAGCTTCCAAGTAAAAGCTATCATACTGTCTCCCAAGAACAAAATTAAAGTGTTCCACATGTATATGCATATCAAGCAAAAGCTGTGGTGGAACAAAACTCTAATTCACGTAAGAATTTCACTGAAATCTATTTTTTAATAATACTCTTACAATTTGAGATTGATTCCAAAAATTGTCTTTTTATGAAATGGTTTATCATTAATGAACTATCTCACTTATACAAGAAATAGGCGCATTTTTAACATATATATATAAGTATCAATTTATATAAGAAAAAAAGGAAAATTAGTTATAATGCATTAGAAAATTGATATATGTTTCTAATAATAAGTACAGTTTTTTGTTCCTTATAAAATGGACCAGACCGATGGAGTTGAAAATATAGGTTTTATCAGAAATATACCTAAGTAACACGAGCATGCTCCTCTACATAGTCGTCTGTGCCACTCCTAATGTGGGTGCGGAGATGGAGCTCATCTACATGTGGCTTCCGCCCTAACTCCTTGGACTATAATTAAAAATATAAGTTAGAAAATGGTGAATTATAATGGCATAAGGAAAAGATAAGTTTAAGTATATACCATTCTCTCTGCATGCTGCAACATGGAGATACAACCTCTTTTTTTTTTTAAGCAAAGAATTAAAAAGAGAAAAAGAAATACAAAAAACCAAGGGGGGACCAGACCAAAACCCAAGGCCAGAAAAAACTAGAAAAAGTAGAGAAAGGGAGACCTAGGCTAAGGCTCCCAAAAACCAACCAACCAAAAGCAGGAAAAAACAGACCAAATAAACGGCTTATAAAAAACTACATCAGATCAAAATGAGACAGAGACTGAGCTAGCTTTGGACCAAGTGTTGTATCCAACAGCAAGACCATTTTTCTACCTCAGTTTCTTCTTTTGTTGCTTGGTCAAAACCGGTTCAGTGTACCTCTCAGCTGAATCCGGAATCACCGGATCGCCAACATCATCTGTCGACTCCCCCCGAAACCTTCTTAAAATTTTCATGTCAGCTTCAACTGCCGGATTCAAGGCTGAATCGACAATCGACACTTTGGCCTTCGGAAAGAGGTTCATTGTTGCTTGAGAATTAGAGACAACCTCATCATCTGAGATATCTGCTTAATTTTTACATAAAACAGTTGCCTCCACCGCGTAGGAAGCATCAGAATCAAGCCTAGTCGTGGGAGACTTGGTGGAGTGTGCTTCACCAATAGCATGACCCCCAGCCATCTCTTCAGGCGTGATAACAATGCTGTCAAAACCCAAGAAACGATCGGGGGAATTTTCTTCCATCACCAAAACCACACTATGGTCTTGCAGATTGGATGGACCAGCGTCCAAAGTAGTGACTTTCTTCCCATTATCCTTCTTTTGCACAAACGGAAGAGATGGTTTACTAGGGACGTGATTCACCTTTCGAGGCTGAATCTTGCCACCTTGAGTCATCTCCGCGTTTTTAGGTAACTTACAATTCTGGATAGAATGACCAATACATTGACAAGAGTTGCAAAACAATGGTACACTCTCATATTCCACCGTGATGAGAAAGGCGTATCCCTCTCTTTCTACTAACAACTGATCATGCAGCTTCTCAGAGAAATCAACATCAATAAGAACTCTAGCAAAATGACCAAAAGTCCTCTTCATAGTGGCTTCATCCAAGGCAATAGGGGCTCCTAGGCTACCACTAATCTCAAACAAAATTTTTGACCTCCAATATTCCCGGGAAAGACCATGGAGTCTAACCCAACACTGAGCGTTGGTTTGTTTTGCAGAAAGAGGGTCAAAATCAGGCCTCCAGGCAAACAAACTCAGCACACCAGGATGGAGATTACGAGATCCAAGCGACCAAACACGCCTAAAATCATCATTGGATACAAAAGAGAATTCAAAGAATCCCTTACCAAGCGAAACCAGAGACCAATCAGAAGAAATATTCCACATATTAGACAATTTTTCCTTTAATTCTTTAATCTGATAAGGTTTATCTCCTTTGGAAAAAATAATTCTACCATGTAATAGATTGACGCATTCAGCAATACTAGCCTGATATTCATCTTCAGAAATTTTAACAGCAAGAACATCCCCTTTTAAACAGGGTTTCGGCTGTTTACTGTAATCGAGATCTACAAAAGATTTAGGGGTTTGAGTGATACCTTTCAGCGCTTCAGAAAAAGATTTCCTCTTAACACCACTCACAGTTCGAATAGCATCAGATGACTTAGGTACGCCTGATACATCCAAATGAACCTTGCTCACTGAATGAGAACCGTTGTTTGAAGCTCCAAGAGTAGGACCGCTGGATCCCACAGTCGCTCCAGGAGAGCTACGAGAGGCATCCATCGCCGCCTCTGGAAAAAGAAGGCCATGGAGGCCGCGGCGGCGCCTAGGATGAAGCCCTATTGGGGCGGCGCTCTTACCTTGCAAAGAACCCTTGGAGCGGCGCTCTTCTCCGTCAGATCCCTCATGTCCTATTCTGATGCCCTATTCTTCTTATTCCGCTCACACCTAGCCAAGAATTTTGGATCATTATTCCAATGCTGAAGTAGACGATCATAGACTAGATCTCCTATCCAATCTGGTCGACCCCCCAGCATACGGACACCTCTGAGCATATCAGCGAGTTGAAAGGCAGCTTTCTTATGAAAAAGATCCCAAACGGCGGCCTCCTGCGACGTACGCCATGCAACTTTCTTCTGGATTGTGAAAACATTTAAAGGACAATGGAGATACAACCTCCAGTGTGCAAGTTTCCTCCTTTTTCTGATGCCCTATTCTTCTTATTCCGCTCACACCTAGCCAAGAATTTTGGATCATTATTCCAATGCTGAAGTAGACGATCATAGACTAGATCTCGTATCCAATCTGGTTAATCCCCCAGCACACGGACACCTCTGAGCATATCAGCGAGTCGAAGGGCAGCTTTCTTATGAAAAAGATCCCAAACGGCGGCCTCCTGCGACTTACGCCATGCAACTTTCTTCTGCATTGTGAAAACATTTAAAGGACAATGTGGTTATCCAATAACTTAACAAGTTTTAAAAAATACGACAAACATTGTGATGATTTAAAATGTACACTTACTCTAAAAGCGTTAAAAAAATGATGTTGCTCAACCTCATTAAGCTCCTTCCAAGTAGTCCACGGATAGTGGTATAACTCGCGAATAGTCTTCCTGATAGCCTCTGCGGCTGGCTTACAAGGAAGAAACCTGCAAAGTTAGAACAATCGAAACGGTTAAAACACATTATATATATATGACAACAATAATCAAAAAAAGTTATAAATTTTTTTACATACCCTCCACTCTCAACACGGATGACACATCGCCCGTCGCGTAACCGTATCTCAACCCCCTCAACATCATGAACCTGATCATCATCAGGTATCGCATCATCTCCAGGTGATGGTGAAGGGGTAGGAGTAGGCACTGGAGAAGGGGTAGGAGTAGGAGTAGACATTGGACGAAGGCTAGGTACCGGAATCATTCGATATGGAGGAGTCTGTGACGGTGGAGGAGTCACCCGTGTAGATGAAGTATGACAATGTAAATCTCGGGGAGATGGAGTAGGTGACAGTGAAGGAGTCACTCGTGCAGATGAAGTATGACCAAGCACATCCTGGGGAGATGGAGTAGGTGACGGTGAAGGAGTCACTTGTGCAGATGAAGGAAAAAAAATAAGATTCATAAAGGAGAACTTAAAACACAATATTTCTTATTATTATTTTTCTCTTATTTGCACTTTCATGGTGAAATGCAAATATTGGATCAAAATGTTGGATTTGAGTGGTCAGAACTTCATACAAATAAATAAATCAAAAATGTAGCGGATGTGGAATAAGGATCACACAATAAAATTAACACTTTGTTTGGATTTAAGTACTAAAGTGGATGTTTTATAGACATGATTAGATTGTTTGTATTGAATGAAAGAAAGTTAATTGTAGTTTGGAGAAATAAGTACCTTTGTTTTGAGGTAAGATAATAAAGGTCGATAACAAGAAAGGTAGAAAGAACTATTTCTTAGATGTCGAAGAAATAACACGATTAGATTCTTTACTCAGTTTATGGCTTTTTTTTATCTGAAGTAAAATATGTTTAATCCAAATTATTAGCTAACAAATAGGTAGTTCCCTCCAATTAGTAAAGCTCATACCAACCAAAACATAGTCATCATAAAGATCATATATATATATATATATATATATATATATATATATATATATATATATATATATATATATATATATATAGAATTGAGATGCAATATGTTATGAAGTTGTTTGGCTTACACGGTAAAGGTAATCAATCAATTTTGATGTTAACCAATTCTGCAAATTTTGAGTACAAAGTTTACACAAGTAGATTATTTCATTTAAAAGTCGTTTTGAGTTAGACTAGCAAAGCTTTTGTTGCAAATTAGGGTATTGAAACACAGCAGTAGCTTCAAACTGATAAAAGAATCAGAAATATCAAAGAAGACACAGAATCAGAAATACAGAAGAAGCTCAGTTCCAACACAACACAGTTACACACAGTACACAGAGACACAGAATCAGAAATATCAAAGAAGAAGAAAAAGCTCAGTTTCAAATTTCAAACTGATAAAAAAGACAGCAGTAACTTCAAACTGATAAAAGACAGAGCAGTAACAGTGGAGGCGATGGTGGACGCGCAAGGAGGGTGGAGGAGAGTGAGGGAGAGAACGTCTGTCTTCACGACCACGGTTTTTGCTGGATTGAGCTTTTTGAGCCCGAATCCGACTAACCAGCCCGTTTGTCCAGCCCTACCTGTAGTTTATAAAAAAAACCAGTTTGTGCCTGTTATATATTGATTAGACATTAAGTCACGAACGAGAACATATATTTATTACTTTACGTTAAGAAATTTAAGGTACTATGATATGATACAATCATATGACAAGTTGGGATCAGTAGTAAAACAAAATGACCAAGTTGCGTATAAATTAAGGTATATATTATCGCACTACAACATTTTTGGCTTTAGGCCACGCCAAGCATTGCCACGGCTAAAAAAGCGTGGCTTAAAACTGGAAGAGGCCATAGTTATAAAAGTGTGGCAATAAGATAGACAATAAGCGACATTTGCCTTGAGTTGACATCAGGCCACACTTTGAAAGTACATAGGCCACGGTTAGAAAACCGTAGATATATAATACCACAATTTTTCAAACGTGGCCTTTGAAAATTTAATAGAAACGTCGCCTAAACTTTGGTCAATTTTTTTTAACTACGTTGCCTTACCTCTTTGCCTTCCGTACGTGATCTTTTGTCAACAAAAAATTAAGAAAATAAAGAAGTACTGTAACAGCGCGCTAGGGTAAAGGGTAACAATATTCGTCGATCAGATCCCTACCCCTTCGTCATCGTCTGTCTTCCATCTTCGCGCGCGCTCCATCTCCGCCAAATTTTCCTTGAAAATTTCACAACAAAATTTAGATCGATCCCTACCCCTCTCACTTCTCTCAACAAGAAATCCCTAATTTCAAGCATCGCCAACGCTGCCGTGGTAAGCATCTCCTGCCGTCGTGGAGCGTCGTACAACGATCATCTGTCGTGGTAAGTACACCAGCCACCGTCGCCGGTGGTTTCTCTCCTTTTCCTCTTATTGATTCGTTGTTCTATTCTTCCCCCTTTCCCCCTTTCTTCTCATTTTCTGTTCTCCCCTTTCTTCTCATTGTTCTGTTCTACTTGCTTTTTATCATCATTCGATTCATCTTTAATCTTGTTTTATCCTCACGCGAATGATTACACTTCTTAAAACCCTAGATTCTGCTTTCTATTACAATATAGGCTAGTTCTCACGCTATGTTTGGTAACTGAGAATCTAGTGGAATCTGAAATATGGATGGTTTAGGATCTTTGGTTGATTTTTGTTGTTGTAATTTGTGATGTTTGGAATGGAGTTTGAAGTCTCTGGGAATAATTTGATACTTAGAAGCAGTTTCTCTCCTTTGTAATTTGTGTCGCCGGTGGTTTCTCTCGTTTTCCTCTTATTGATTCGTTGTTCTGTTCTTCCCCCTTTCCCCCTTTCTTCTCATTTTCTGTTCTTCCCTTTCTTCTCATTGTTTTGTTCTTCTCACTGTTTTAGGGTTCATTTATTGCTGTTGCTGTGTTCATTTAACTGATACTCACGCCAACTCCAACCAAGCATCGCCAACGCTCACTCTCGCGGAAGGTTTGATACTCACTCCCTTTTTTTTTCTTTCAATTTGGTGTTCATTTATTGCTGTTGCTGTGTTCAGTAATGATTTAATTGATTTGAGTAAAGAAATTGATTTGAAAAAATTTCAGTTGCGAATCCTTTCATTTTAGGGTTTATACATTCATTTTTATTTGATTTGATTGAAAATGCTTCTTGCTGTGTTCTGTTTTTCCCTTTCATTTTAGGGTTCATACATTCATTTTTATTTGATTTGATTGAAAATGCTTCTTGCTGTGTTCTGTTCTTCCCTTTCATTTTAGGGTTCATACATTCATTTTAGGGTTCATACATTCATTTTTAGTAGAAATTAGTAAATGCTTCTTGCTGTGTTAGTTAGTAAATGCTTCTTGGATCAATAGTGCATTTTTACATGTTGTTATAGTATCTATATATCATCATTTCTATTGTGAATAATTTAATTATTATTTTTCATATATTAGATTTAAGGTCATGGACAAAGGCTGGACTAATCTCCCAAGATATAGTAGAGAGTATAAGAAGGGCGTTAAGTCATTTTTAAATTTTGCATATACTGAAGGAAAGCCTCAAGGACGTGAGATTTTATGTCCTTGTGCTGAGTGTAGAAATGATTCTTGGTTTAGAAGAAAAGTGGTATACGATCATTTAATTGGTAATGGTTTTCTAAAAGGCTACACCGTTTGGGTAAACCATGGGGAGAATATACCATCGCCTGTGAGAACCGACAATGTGACAGATGATCAAGAGGGCTCACATGATGACATTGATGGCTTATTGCACGACACATTCAGAAATGTCGCAGAAGCAGTAACGGGTAGTGAGGGTCTCAATGAGGATGCTAGAAAGTTCTACAACTTGATTAACGAGGCTAAACAAGAACTATACCCAGGATGCAAAGACTTCTCTACTCTATCATTCATTATTCGACTTTACTTGTTGAAGTGTCTACATGGATGGAGCAATGCATCGTTCACCGCCCTTTTAGAATTATTGAAGGAAGCGATGCCGAATTTAAACATACCGGGATCTTTTAACAAATCAAAGGCCATGATTAGTGATTTGGGCCTTGATTATAAAAAAATTCATGCATGTCCAAGTGATTGCATGCTATATTGGAAAGAGCATGAGAATGACACCTCTTGTAGTGTTTGTAAATTGTCACGATGGAAGGAATTCCCTCAGGTAGAAGGTGAGTTGGAGCAAGCAAAAGACGAACATAAAGTGCCCGCAAAGATTTTGAGACACTTTCCCTTGATTCCTCGACTTCAACGGCTATTTATGTGTTCAAATACAGCGGAGTCAATGAGATGGCATGAAGAAGAACGCTCAAAGGATGGGAAATTGAGGCATCCTGTTGATGGCCAAGCATGGAAGGATTTTGATAAACTTCATCCAGAGTTTGCTTTAGAGCCTCGTAATGTAAGACTTGGCTTAGCGAGTGATGGCTTCAATCCATTCCGGACTATGAGCATATCACATAGTACGTGGCCTGTCGTGATGGTAGTATACAACTATCCACCTTGGTTGTCCATGAAGTCTGAAAGTACATTGTTGTCATTGTTGATTCCTGGACCAACATCACCGGGGAACAATATTGATGTGTATCTTCAACCGTTAATTGAGGAGTTGAAGGAGTTATGGGAATTAGGAGTAGAGACATATGATGCCTCAAGAAATCAAACCTTTAAAATTCGTGCAGCTCTCCTATGGACTATAAGTGACTACCCTGGGTATGCTATGTTGTCAGGTTGGAGCACCAAAGGAAAGTTGGCATGTGCATGCTGTAATTATAACACTAATTCATCCTACTTGAAACACAGTCACAAGATGTGTTACATGGATCACCGTGTCTTTTTACCAACGAGTCATGCTTGGAGAGCTAACAAAAGGTCCTTTAATGGAAAAAAAGAGCTTAGGTCAGCACCACCTTTGTTAAAAGGGGCAGAAATTCTAGAATCCTTCAGATCTTTCAAGAATGAATTTGGAAAGAAGAAAAAGAGGAAAGTTGATGGTCCCTGGAAGAAGAGATCGATTTTTTTTGAGTTGACTTATTGGGCTGGAAATACATTGCGTCATAATCTTGATGTAATGCACATTGAGAAAAACATATATGATAATATTATAGTGACTCTCTTGGATATGGCTGGGAAGTCAAAAGATCATCTTAATGCTCGTTATGATTTGCAAGATATGGGAATTAGAAAGAAACTTCATCCAAGGGAGATTGGTGGTGGCCGCACAGAGTTTGCAAAAGCTTGTTTCTCAATGAATTCCGATGAAAAGTCTATTTTCTGTAGTGTTTTTAAGGGTGCTAAATTACCAGACGGGACTGCATCAAATATATCTAGGTGTGTGCAAGTTGGTGATAAGAAAATATCAGGCTACAAGAGCCATGATGCACATTTCATGCTACATTACTTATTACAAGTAGCAGTAAGAAGCACCATGCCTGATGCGGTGGCTGAGCCTCTGATTCACCTTGGGTCCTTTTTTCGCTCTCTATGTATGAAAGCTATTCAAGTGCAGGATTTGGATGTCTTAGAAGCGGATATTGCAAAAACACTTTGTCAATTGGAGATGATTTTTCCTCCTAGTTTCTTTGACATAATGGTTCACTTGCCTATTCATTTGTCCAATGAAGTGAGATTAGGTGGTCCTGTTCAATTTCGATGGATGTATCCCATCGAAAGATACTTGTGTAAACTTAAAAGTTATGTCCGTAACAAAGCACATCCAGAAGGTTCTATTGCTGAGGGGTATTTGGCTGAAGAGGCTTTGACTCTTTGCTCAAGATATCTGCATAAAAATGTGGACACGAGGCTAAATAGAAAAAGTCGGAATCATGACAACAATGACTTATGTGAAGTAGATCTAGCCGATTACTTTTCATATATTGGTCGTCCTTTAGGGGGGAAGAAAAATGGTGACCCATTTTCTCTAGATTCAACAACAAAAGCTGTAGCTCATTGATACATCTTATTCAATTGTGATGATGTTCAAATATACATCAGGTCAGCTATACCGTTAATTGTTCTTACTCATATAAAACCTATTTTAGATTTAATCTAACAAATAACAATGTTGTCTTTGTAGAGAGCATGATGATATTGTTAATAGCCACACTAAGAAAATAAAGTGGATCAAGGCCAAAACCCAATGCCAAGATTTTAGTGAATGGTTTAAAACTCGAGCCTTGGAAGATGATGTATCAGGTCAGCTAAAGGAATTATCTAGAGGTCCAAGTGATGTTGCAAAAAGGTTTTCGGGTTATCTTATCAATGGATATAGATTCCATACTAAGAAACGAGATGCAAGACGAAAAAGCCAAAGTTCCGGTGTCACTTTGGTTTCATTGACTCCAAGTTTTGCAAGCTCTAAGGATGGAAATCCTACGACAGCAGCCATCACATATTATGGAGCAATCTGTGATATAATTGAGCTAGATTATTATGGTCACTTCAAATTTGTGTTGTTTAAGTGTGATTGGTTTGAGGTTGAACAAGACAAGTTTGGGCTTACTTGTGTAAAGTTCAATAAAAAGTGTTCCCAAAATGATCCATTCGTTTTGCCTTCTCAAGTCCATCAATGTTTCTATGTGCAAGATCCTCTTGATCCAAATAGGCATTATGCTATGAAAACAGTTCCTAGAGATTTATTTAGCATGGGTGACCAATCAAATCTAACAGCCCAAGAAGCTTATCAAAATGACGATGAAATCAATTGGGCTAGGGAAGATATGCCTGCAACAATAATTGAGAATCCTTTAGATGTTATGCAAGAAGCTGAAAATGAAGATTACTCCGATGAGAACTAACATTAAGTAGACTGTTTTTGTTGTCTTTATTATTTTTGAGTTGAATTTGTAAGCTTAGATTTGTAAGCCTCATTTGAATATATTGTTTATGCTACTGGAAGTTCAGTAGACTTTTTTGGTTGTCTTTATGCTACTGGAAATTCAGTAGCAATTCAGTTTAATGCAATTCAGTAGCATTTTGAATGCAATTCAGTAGCATTCAGTAGCATTCAGTAGCATTCAGTAGCCTCATTTGAATGCAATTCAGTAGCATTCAGTAGCATTTTGAATGCAATTCAGTAGCATTTAGTAGCATTCAGTAGCATTCAGTAGCAATTCAGTTTAATTCAGTAGCATTTTGATTAATTAATTCATTCATTCAGTAGTATTTGCTGTGCACATTGAGAGACTGAATTTTTATCTGGAAAAAGGTTGGTCAAGTCAATTTGTCGTTTCTAGTTTCCTTTGTTTTATTAGTAATAGTCGGTTTGTTTTTCTGAAAATATATTAGTATTAGTATTAGAAAACAAATTAGTTTTTTTTTATTATTATTATCATTCTCAGAATCAGTTCTTCCTCATGTATATCTGCATAAAAAAAAGGGGGGGGGGGGACGAAAGTTTCTGTTGTGAGAGCACAAGTTATGAGAGCACAAGTTTCTGCATAAATATTTAGTTTTATGAGAGCAAAAATTGAAAGCAAGTTTCTGTTGTGAGAGAAATTAAATTTGAAACATGTTGTTTAGTTAGGTTCAGTGATGAAAAAAAAATCAATTAATTTGTTTTAGAAGACAAGCAAGACAGTATCATTGTATACTGTCTTTACTGTTTTACTGAAAATCTCATTGAACAAAACCCCCCACCCTACTGCTTCATTGTATACTGTTTTACTGTTTTACTGAAAATCTCATTGAACAAAACCCCCCACCCTACTGCTTCATTGTATACTGTTTTACTGTTTTACTGAAAATCTCATTTAGTAGACTTTATGCTACTGAAAATCTCATTTTGATTAACCAAAACTGTGTGCTTGAACTTTTCAGAACAAATGCAAAACGAAGCAACCTTCAAGAGAAATATGAACTCTCAAGAGAGGGGTCAAAGAAGTACTTCCAATATTGATCTAGGTCACTATAGATCCAGCCATGAACTGCTGAGAGTATTCAAAATCAAGCGTGAACAAGTATTAAAAAATATTGGAGGATCTAATGCACCTATGAATGAAGTTGAATCAGCTTGTAACAAACAAAAGAAGCCACCAACCACTAAAGAAGTGAGTTCCCAAGCTATCAAAGTGACTAAACAATTCAATTCTCAAGCCAAAGAAGTTGCACAATTCAAGTTGTCTGACTTTGCAGCAACTGGGCAAAGAATTTTGGATTCAACTAGGGAGCTTGTACCTACAAAAAAAATTTCAGATAGTGCAAGTAACACTCAACCTAAGATTCCAAGTCAAAGGAGAACAACAATTGAAGCATCCATGGCTAGAGACAAAGGATCCAAACTAATCCAAGATCCAAAAAGTAAAATATTGGCTCAAGTTGAAGGACTTATACAAAGTCAAGATTCAAAAAGGCAAGTAATGAGGAAGAAAGTGGTTGAAGATGATGGATCAAGGGATAGACAACAACTTATAGAAAAAGAGAAGCCTAAGAAAAGGGTGATATCTGAAAATCATACTTCAAGGGAAAAGGAGCAGCCTAAGAAAAGGGTGGTTGAAAATGATGGAAGTGTTGGAAATGTCCTTTCAAAACAAAAGCATCAACAACAAAAAAGGGCAATATCTGAAAATCATACTTCAAGGGAAAAGGAGCAGCCTAAGAAAAGGGTGGTTGAAAATGATGGAAGTGTTGGAAATGTCCTTTCAAAACAAAAGCATCAACAACAAAAAAGGGCAATATCTGAAAATCATACTTCAAGGGAAAAGGAGCAGCCTAAGAAAAGGGTGGTTGAAGATGAGTCAAGGGCAAGGCAGGAAAATGCAGGCAAGAAGCCAAAAAGGATCCCATTGTGTCCGTCAATGACAATCGATGAGTTTCTTAAAGAAAATAGAGAAGTAAATGAAGAGTTCGAAAATGAAAGTGATGATGAAGAATATGATGTTATGGAAGAAGAAGAAGAAGAAGAAGAAGAAGAAGAAGAAGAAGAAGAAGAAGAAGAAGAAGAAGAAGAAGAAGAAGAAGAAGAAGAAGAAGAAGAAGAAGAAGAAGAAGAAGAAGAAGAAGAAGAAGAAGAAGTGTAACACCCGCAAAATAATTAGTAGAATTATTTGGGTGTTAACCCAATTAAACCAATTTAGTACTCGACTGGTAAATTTATCGGGTGCTAAAATTATTTAATTGTTGTCATCGGATCGTTAACCGGATAATACGGACCAAGGAAGTTTTGGAATCGAAATAGGAGATTTCGATCGATATGGTAATTTGACCGCGTTGCAACTAAAATATTAAATAAATATATATTTATGTATATGTGTGTGCGTGTGAAAGGAGAAGAAAGAATTAAAAAGAGAAAAGAAAGGATAGGAAGCTGAGAAGAGAAACAGAGAGGAAAAGAGAAAGAAGAAAAGAGAAGAGAGAAAGAAAGGAGGAAGAAGAAGAGGAAAAAGGGGGCAATTCCGCTCATCAAAACGACTTCCGTCCAACACGAAAAATGCTCAGCGTTACTTCCTCTTCGATTTGGTGCCAAGATCTTCATCATCAACCCTCTCTCTCTCACTTTGCCATTTTCGATTTGAGAGGAAAAAAATAGAGGTTTTGTGGTTCAAGCTCAAGGGAAAGCTAAGGACGATGTTTAGGAGCGAGCACGAGGTGGATTATTCGAGTATTGAAGATCGATTGGGTGAGTTAGGTTGAAAAATCAAGATTTGAGGTTTATGTGAATAGTGACTTGAGGTGAAGAAGATGATGAATAGTGCCCGTGGAGAATTTCGGGAAATCGGCATTTCGGTCAAAAGCGGTTTCGTGATCGAGTGGGAAGCTTTGGAAGCGGATTGGGTGTCGCCGGAGCGGGGAATGTTCGTGTGGTTACTCGGTGGATTCGGCCGCTCGTGGTTCACGCTTCAAGGGTGAGTTCTACTCACGCTTAGGATTTTATGTTTCGAATTAATTAATTAACTGTTTTACCGCTTTCGCTGGACTGGAATATTATTTGGTAATCGAGTTTGAGAGATTTTGAGTTGAAAACCGATAATTGGAAAATATGTCGCGTTTTGATAAAATCCGTTTTGAATGAGTTTTTGATTGGAACTGTTTTTATGGTTGTCAAATCTGTTTTTAATCGGAACAAGAATCGGAATTGAGCGGAATAGCGAATTTCGCAAGAAAACGGAAAACCTGCACTTTTCTGCAGAGGGTCGCGTCGCGACCCGTTCTCATCGCGTCGCGACCTGGCCCAATTTTGTCACGCAAAAAGTTTCTGTCGTTTTTCGCGTCGCGACGGTAGCAGTTCGCATCGCGACGCTTTGCAGATTTTCAACAGTTTTTCACTGCTTTTGTTTTCGCGATATCTTTTGATCCGGGAACCCGATTGAGGTGTTCTAAGATGCGTTGAAAAGCTTATTCAGAGGCCTAACTGAATATTCTAGTTTTAAGGCAAAATAAACTGTTTTCGAAGTTGAAAATTGTGTCGAAAAGCGGTCAACTAGAGTGCGAGTGTGAACTTGGATTTTATAAAATGGGGATTAAAGTGTTCAACAGGTTATTTGAGGTGATGGACCCTGAGTTCATATGATTACAGATATGTGTGTGTATATGTATCGAGTTGGGTGACGACCCATGTGTAACATACTAGGCAGGGCAGTCATGATCCCTTACCCTAGGCTCCATGCCAATAGGAGAATGTACTATTGGTAGGGGGGTTCACCGGGAGTAGCGGTTACGCAGTCGGTGTTATGTTAATTATAGTACGGTTCACCGGGAGTAGCGGTTACGCAGTCGGTGTCGTACTGAGTTATAGCAGATTCCCCGGGAGTAGCGGTTACGCAGTCGGTGGAATGCTATGTGTAAAATAATGCGGTTCATCGGGAGTAGCGGTTACGCAGTCGATGCCGTGTTGAGATTAAAAAATGTTTTAAACTAATACCGAGAGAGCTAGTAGGGGTTACGGTAGAACTCACTGAGATTGTATCTCACTGTTTAAATGTTGTTGTTTTACAGAGACACAGGGACAGCGGAAATCCAAGAGGCACGAGTAGGTTGAGCTCGGACTGGTTGCTGATAGCCTAGCTTTATGTTTAAGCTTATTTCCCTTTTGTTGTCTGTATACTAAAACATTATGTATTTAATGTATATCTTTCTTCCGCTTTCTTGTATGATACTGAATACTATAGATGCTGATGGTATATGGTCTGAGAACCATATTGTCTTGTTGTAAATAAGACTGTTTGGGTTATATTCAGCGAAAAATTTATAGTGATATTCAGTGTCTAAGCAGGAAATATATCTCTGATGTGTTACTAATGTGCACCTGGGTATTTTTGGTCAATAGAAATACCGGGGTGTTACAAGAAGAAGAAGAAGAAGAAGAAGAAGAAGAAGAAGAAGAAGAAGAAGAAGAAGAAGAAGAAGAAGAAGAAGAAGAAGAAGAAGAAGAAGAAGAAGAAGAAGAAGAAGAAGAAGAAGAAGAAGAAGAAGAAGAAGAAGAAGAAGAAGAAGAAGAAGAAGAAGAAGAAGAAGAAGAAGAAGAAGAAGAAGAAGAAGAAGAAGAAGAAGAAGAAGAAGAAGAAGAAGAAGAAGAAGAAGAAGAAGAAGAAGAAGAAGAAGAAGAAGAAGAAGAAGAAGAAGAAGAAGAAGAAGAAGAAGAAGAAGAAGAAGAAGAAGAAGAAGAAGAAGAAGAAGAAGAAGAAGAAGAAGAAGAAGAAGAAGAAGAAGAAGAAGAAGAAGAAGAAGAAGAAGAAGGAGAGGAAGAAGAAGGCAATGCTCACAAAGGTAGCAATTGTGAAACTAATGGCAATGAAATTGAAGGTAAAGATTCCAGTTCATATAAAATGTGTAATGATTAATTAATTTTTTTTCATTTGATACATGTATGTCATAGTGAGAGTGATTATTATTATTATTATGTCACTTCACAACTTTAATGTCAAAATAGGGACAAAAAAGAAAAGAACGAGGGGACCAACAAGGTGTTTAAAAATACATGCAAGAACTAGCGAAGATCGTCAAGAAGTTACTTTAGATGAGGATGGAGAACCAATTGGACCCAATGACAAAACTGTATCAGACTTGAGCTATTTCCTTGGATCCATAGCAAGGAATGCAGAGTTTTGTCCCTTGATCTACACAAACTTCAAAGCTTTGCTCAAAGATCACGGGGATCGTTTATGGAAATATGTCAATGTATGAGAATTAAAGTTTCATATTTGTTTGAAATGATCAAATACTTGTCAAAGGTTGATGACACTATTGTTTTTTTGTAGGATAAGTACATTATTTCTGATAGGGGATGGAAAGCAGTGTTTTCCCGCATAAATGATGCTTGGAGACGCTACAAAAGCAAGATAAAGAGAAAGCATTTTTTGAAGTACAATAGTATGAAGGAAAGGTTAAAACACCGTCCCAAGAACATATCTGAGTCTCATTTCAAAAAACTAGTGGCATATTGGACAAATGACACCATTGAAGTAAGATAGTAGCATTGCTTATTAATTTAAATTTATATTTCATTTTCAGATTTTAATTTCTTTCTCCATGCAGAAAATTAGCCAAAGAAATGCAGAAAACAGGGCTAAGCAAAAGTACATGCATCGTGTGGGACCAGTAAATTTTGCAAGAGTTCGTGCAAAATTGGTATGGTAATCATGTGCTTTTATGTATCATTTTCTTTATGTAAATAAAGTAGTTTTTTAATTGTTTGTTTTTTTCAATTTTTATTAAATATAGCTTGGTGAGAAAGAGGATGGAGAAGAAGTTACCCAGGCTGAAATGTTTATCTATACGCGCAAAAGCCATAAAGGAAAAGCAGTGGATGATCAAACACGAAATGCAATTGTAAGTACCAGGGGCAAACCTGTTCCAGCAAACCAGTTTTGTATTCTGAATTTTGGTCTTAAGATGAAACACGAAATGCAATTGAGATTCTAACTTGATTTTGGTCTTAAGATGTTTTGTATTCTGAATCTCTGAATGCATATATTATACTAGAATTCAGATTAAATTGCTTAGGATTGTTGTGACCATGACTCTGTTTGTGTATTTTGTGACCATGACTCCAGCTTTGTATTTTGTGTAGTTTGTGACTGCTATTCATATGAACCTATCCTTTGCCTGCCCTCAAATTACAAAATGGAAAAAACCTGAAATACAAGTACTAGGATATCAAACAATTTATTGCATAATTTGAGTATTATAGTTAGGATCAGCCACATTAGTCACATGTCTAATTACACTAGCTGTATGTTACTCATCAACTAGTCACTTATTAGGAGCGGATCTGGTGTCACTACAACTGTTTTCTTCAGGGCAAGCTAATGATTGCGAGCATGTAGTCTCAGTACCTGAATGGCTCAGTACTCAGCTGAATTACATGCGGTTCAACTGTATTACCTGTAATAATTAGGAAACGATAATTGATAACATGAATAGGTGTTTCAGTATCTGTTTCAGTATAGTGAACCTGTAGTGTTTCAGTATCTGTTTTGCTGGAAGCATGAATAGGTGTTTCAGTATCTGTTTCAGTATAGCGAACCTGTAGTGTTTCAGTATCTGTTTTGCTGGAAGCATGAATAGGTGTTTCAGTATCTGTTTCAGTATAGTGAACCTGTAGTGTTTTAGTATCTGTTTTGCTGGAAGCCTTGTTTGTTGTTTTCCTGGAAGTCTGTTTGCTGTTTTGCTGTTTGTTTTAGTATCAGTATCAGTATAGTGAACCTGCTGTTTGGTGTTTCAGTATCAGTTTGGTGTTTCAGTATCAGTATAGTGAACCTGCTGTTTTGCTGGAACCAATAAATGTTTTAATTCTTTTGTATTAGGATACTCTTCAAGAATCAGTTGAAAATTCAAGTGAAGATGCAAAAAAAGCATTCCAATTATTGCTTGGCAAAGAAAGGCATGGTAGAACGCGTTGTTATGGAAGAACTATGATGCCATCGATAATGAAGAAATTGCTTCTGTAAAAAAGCAATATTCTAGTAAAATTACAGTCTTGGAAAAGAAGATGCAAACATATGATGCTCTTTTAAAATGTGTGTTGATGCAACAAAATCCAAATTTAAGTGAAGAGGATGTAAACAACTTAATGCAGCGTACTTTTGAAAATGACAGTAGTGAAGCAACACACAATTTGGCACCACGTTCTTCTACATCAGCTAATGCTCCTCCTATTGAAAAGGTATATGATCTTGTGAAGGTGTTTTACAATGTTTGTAATGTCCTTGAATGTCATGGATATATAGATAATTTTTGTAATGTTTTATGGTTATAGGTTGGAAATGATTTTGAAGAAGATCTTGAAGATGATCTTGAAGGTTTTGAAGAGTGATGTGATACAAGTGGAAAAGCAATGTGCTACAAATTAATATGGTTGTAGATTATTTTGTGGATTTTATTTTAATTAATGAACATGTAGATGTGCTACAAACATGGTTGTAGACTATTTTGTTTATATTTTTTGGATTTAGTTTATGTGTCTATATTTTGAGTATTAGTGACAATTGACATGTAGATGATGAATGTTGTTTAATGCATATTACTATAAATTTAAAAAATTGATGTCTATTTTTTGTTAGTGTTACTATCTTTTCATCCGGTGCTTTAAATAATTAGGTTTAGTTTTAATTCTTCTTAGTTTCTAATCACGAGTAACCCTATCAAATAATTGATAACAATTAAATAAAAGTAGTAAAAAAGTTATTTAACTAATAGCAACAAGGCAATAGTTTGCTTATAAAAAAAATAAAAAACAAAAAGGCAACAGTTTTTAAACCGTGGTTTAAACGTTTAGGCCACACTTATTTATGCGTGGCAAATAGAAAACCATGGCCGGAAACCAGACTGATAAACCGTCGCCTATTTTATAGCTCTGGCCACGGTTTCGATAATTCGTGGCCTAATGTTAAAAAACCGTCGCCTAAACGAATAGGCAACGGCCACCTACCCCACGCCTCCAAAACCGTGGCCTCAGGTTTAGGCCACGTTTTTTTCACTTATGGCCACGGTTTTTGGCCGTTGCGTAAACCTCTTTTTGTTGTAGTGTCGTATGACAAGATGGGATCAGTAAAAATAATGACCAAGTTGGATATATATTTATGTCTATATATATATATATGTATATACATATATGCTGGTCTCTTAATAATGAAATAATGAACTATGGGTTCTGTTGTTTCAGAAACAATGAACCAACAGAAACCAGCAACCAATTCCAGAGAAAAGTAAATTGCAAACAGAACTGTAAAACAGTTTGTCGAACAAAACGGATAAACAAATTAAAGAACGAAACCGAAAAAATTAAAAGAGAAAGGGAGAAGAGGAAGAACACCAAGAAATGATAACCCAGTTCGGATTTCTCCTACATCTGGGGGTCTGAATCTGAGCAAAAATGATCCACTATGAGGAATATTGATTTTCAACAAGAATCGATTTCTTCTTCTTCAAACCGTTGCTGTTCTTCGCGAATGAGAACAAAACGCAGAAGAAAGAAAGAACAGTGATTTACAAGATGGAAACTTCACTCACGATTCTCAGCCACTCCTCTCTATGAAATGCGACTCGCTTCAAATGCGACTCTCTTTTGTTAACCTCTGTTCTGGGACGCGCGTATTTGAACAAAAGGACGCAAAACAGAAATGATAAACACAGCTTCTCTCTGGTGAGAAAATTTGACCCGGCCCACAGAAGAAAAAACACAGTGAGGCCCAACATAATTGTGAACAGCCCAAACAACTTTTATTTCTTATTAGCACCTCCAAACATTATTATTTTGCACCACACCACAAATCTCCATCATAGTAGAATAACTTCATTAGCTCGAATTCAAAGACCATGACAACACTTACTGATGTCAACACCGAGAAAGTCTAGACAATGCCTAAACTTGCTCACAGGAACCGGTTTGGTGAGCATATCTGCAGGGTTCTCACTTGTGTGAACCTTGACAATTTCGACTTCCTCTTTCTCCACAATGTCCCTAACGAAATGGAACCTAAAATCTATGCGTTTGGTTCTCTCATGGTACATTTGGTTTTTGCTCAAGTGAATAGCACTTTGGCTATCACAAGATATACATACAAGATCATCACTTATGCCAAGCTCACTAACCAAACCTTGAATCCACAATCCCTCATTGATTGCTTCTGTGAGAGCAACATACTCCGCTTCGGTAGTTGATAATGCCACAAAGTGTTGTAGGCTCGCTTTCCAACTAATAGTATTTCCATGCAAGGTAAACACATATCCGGACAAAGATCTTCTTTTGTCAAGATCGTTAGCATAGTTGGAGTCTACAAAACCATGAACCACTTTTGCATCTTCTTCACCCTTGCCATACACCAAACCAACCTTGGTTGTCCCTTTCAAGTACCTTAGAACCCATTTAACTGCTTGCTAGTGATCTTTGCCAGGATTTCCCATGAACCTGCTTGTCACACTCATTGCTTGAGCTACATCCGGTCTACAACAAATCATAGAATACATTATGCTACCAATTGCATTGGCGTATGGAATTGCCTTCATGTATTCTTTGTCCTCCTTATTAATAGGAGCTTAAGTGCTAGACAACTTGAATTGTGGTGCTAAGGGCAAAGAGGTAGCCTTAGCATCACACATGTTGAACCTATTGACCACTTTATTCAAGTAACTCTCTTGAGATATGACTAGCTTCCTTTTGTCTCGGTGCCTTGTTATCTCCATACATAGAATCCTCTTAGCCGGACCAAGATCCTTCATATCAAACTCACTTTTAAGTTGATTCTTCAATTCTACAATAGAAGTCATACCCTTGCTTGCAAGCAACATATCATCAACGTACAATAACAAGTAGATACCATTATCATCAACGTACAATAACAAGTAACTCTCTTGAGATATGACTAGCTTCCTTTCATCCTCTCAGAAAGGCTATTTTGCTGAGGTGTGTGCCTAACATTTCTATGCCTAGTGATTCTATGTTCTTTACAATAATTTGTAAACACATCATTACAATACTCTAAGCCATTATCTGTTCTTGGCACCTTAATTACCTTTCTATTGGTTTTATTTTCAACTAAGCTTTTCCATTCCTTAAATGTTTTAAAGGCTTCATTCTTTGTTTTTTAAAGATAAATCCATACCTTCCTACTACAATCATCAAGAAAAGTAATGAAATACCTGTTTCCCCCAAGAGTGGGAATCCTTGCCGGTCCCCAATTGTCACTATGCACATAGTCCAGCAAGCCTTCCGTATTGTGTTGTCCATTGTTGAACCTCACCTTGTGCATCTTGCCAAATACGCAATGTTCACAGAAAGGTAACCCTCCAAGCTTGTCCTTTCCGAACACACCAAGCTTTTCCAATATCTGCATACCCTTAGAACTGACATGCCCGAGTCTTTGATGCCTCAACCTTTCCCTTTCGGAACTCACCGATTCCGTGCTTGAGGTAGCCACATCTACACTACCGGTAATTGTTGTACCTTTGAGAATGTATATGCCATGATCCCTATATCCTCTCATAACCACTAGAGAGCCTTTGATCACCTTCATAACACCATCTTCCCCCTTAAAAAAACAACCCGCCGCTTCAAGCATACCAAGAGAGATTAAATTTCTCTTTACACCAGGGACATACTTCACCTCCGGAAGTATCTTTATAGTGCCATCATCCATTCTAAGTCTTACAGAACCTATCCCTTCAATCTTGCACACTGTGTTGTTTCCCATTACTACTTGTCCGCCATTCACTTGCCTATAGCCAATCAGCCACTCCTTATTGGAGGTCATATGAAACGAACAACATGTATCCAACACCCAGTGATCCTTGTTGATGGATGAAGAGGCCATCAACACATCACCATCACAATACTCTATAACTCCACTTCTTGAAGTTATATGATGACCAAAGCCAGAGTCCAAAATCCATATTTCCTCATTTGTGGAATTTGACCCAATGACTTCTTCCGCAATCAAAACGTCTCCCTCATAGTACTCGAAAGCAATTGAGACGCTTCCTTCATCATCAGTGGAATCACCCTTTTTCTTGGATTTCCATTTTGGACAATCCTTCTTCCAATGACCCTCTTTCTTACAAATGTAACACTTGTTATCCTTCTTACCTTTTTCTTTATCCCATTTCTTGTTCTTCTTATTCTTGCCTTTCTTTTCAAAAATCCCTTTCACAAATAGACCTTCATTGTAACATCCGCAAAATAATTAACCGAATTATTTGGATGTTAACCCAATTAAATTAATTTAGTACTTGACTGGTAAATTTATTGAGTGCTAAAATTATTTATTTGTTGTCATCGGATCGTTAACCGGATAATACGGGTCAAGGAAGTTTCGGAATCGAAATAGGAGATTCAGATCAATATGGTAATTGGACCACGTTACCAACTATATATTAAATAAATATATATATGTATACGTGTGTGTGTGTTAAAAGAAAGGAAAGGAATGAATTGAAAGAAAAGAAAGAAAGGGAAGCAGCGAGAGAAGAGAAACAGAGAAGGAAAGGAGAGAAAAGAGAAAGAAAGGGTGAGGAAGAAGAAGAGGAAAAAGGGAAGGTTTCGGTTCGTCAAAACGACTTCCTTCCAACACGAAAAACGTTCAGCGTTACTCCCTCTTCGATTTGGTACCAACATCTTCATCATCAACTCACTCTCCTCAAATCCACCATTTTCGAATTTAAGAGAAAATAGAGGTTTTTATTGTTCAAGCTCAAAGGAAAGCTTTGGATGGTGTTTGGGAGCGAGCTCAAGGTGGATTTCGCAAGTATCGAAGTCCGATTTGGGGTTTGTGAAGAATCAAGAGGTTAGGGTTCAAATTGGGGTTTTTGGTGAATAGTAGCTTTTGGAGGTTAGGGATGATGAATAGTGTTCGTGGAAGATTTCGTGGAATTCGGTATTTCGGTCAAAAAGCGGTTTCGTGATCGAGTGGGAAGCTTTGGAAGCGGATTGGGTGTCGCCGGAGCGGGGAATGTTCGTGTGGTTACTCGGTGAATTCGGCTCGATCGTGGTTCACGCTTCAAGGGTGAGTTCTACTCACGTTTAGGATTTTATGTTTCGAATTAATAAATTAACTGTTTTATCGCTTTCGCTGGACTGGAATATTGTTGGAAATTGAGTTTGACAGACTTTGGGTTGAAAACCGCTATTTGGAAAAATACGTCGTTTTTGATACAATTCGTTTCGATTGAGTTTTTGATTGAATTGATTGATTGTGTGGTATTGGTTGGGTTTGTTTTGCTGGTTGTTAAATCTGTTTTCAGTCGGAACAAGAATCGGAATTGAGCGGAATAGCGAATTTCGCAAGAAAACGGAAAACCTGCACTTTTCTGCAGAGGGTCGCGTCGCGACCCGTCCCCTTCGCGTCGCGACCTGGCCCAATTTTGTCACGCAAAAAGTTTCTGTCGTTTTTCGCGTCGCGACGGTAGCAGTTCGCGTCGCGACGCTTTGCAGATTTTCAACAGTTTTTCACTGTTTTTGTTTTCGCGATATCTTTTGATCCGGGAACCCGACTGAGGTGTTCTAAGATGCGTTGGAAAGCTTATTCAGAGGCCTAACTGAATATTCTATTTTTAAGGAAAAATGAACTGTTTTTGATATTGAAATTGTTTCGAAAAGCCGAACAATAGTACATGTGTGCGGATATGTTTATTAATAATAAAGCGGACTATGAGTCCTACGTGGTACGGTATAACTGACGCGAGATGATTATTATTTATTGTCTAAACCGGTCTACGATTCACGATATATAAATTATATCGACTATGGAAAACGGCCCAATGCGGGTATTGTGTTCAGTTATCGGTCAAATGTAAATGAACTAAATGTTCATGTGTCTGTAGATATATTTATTATATCGAGTTGGGTGACGACCCATGTTGACATACTAGGCGGGGAAGTCATGATCCCTTACCCTAGGCTCCGTGCCATTAGGAAACACTATTGGTATTGGGGTTCACCGGGATTTAGCACTGGATTGCAGTCGGTGTTATGTTGAAAGTTTTGTCGTGCGATACACCGGGATTTAGCACTGGATTGCAGTCGGTGTCGTACTGTACGGTTCACCGGGATTTAGCACAGGATTGCAGTCGTTGCCGTACTGAGTCACAACACGTTCACCGGGATTTAGCACTGGATTGCAGTCGGTGTCGTGTTGAATTAAAATGCACGCGGTTATAAATTAATCCACAAGAAAGTCCTATAATACGGTTCACCGGGATTTAGCACTGGATTGCAGTCGGTGTCGTGTTAAGTTAAATAGGATTCATAATTGAACGATTCATAATTGAACCGAGAGTGTAGATAGGGGTCTCGGTAGAACTCACTGAGATTGTATCTCATTGTTTATATGTTGTTGTTTTACAGATAAACAGGGAAAGTGGAGATCCAAGAGGCACGAGTAGGCGGTACTCGGGTGGTTGCTGAAGACTTAGCTTTTAAGCTTAAGTTTATATCTTTCCTTGTCATCTGTGTATCAAGACATTTGGTCTTTAGCATTATGTATTTATTTCCGCTTTCTTGTATGATACTGAATACTATAGATGCTGATGGTATAGGGTCTGAGAACCATATTGTCTTGTTGTAAATAAGACTGTTTGAGTTATATTCAGCGAAAAATTTATAGTGATATTCAGTGTCTAAGCAGGAAATATATCTCTGATGTGTTACTAATGTGCACTTGGGTATTTTTAGTCAATAGAAATACCGGGGTGTTACAGTTGGTATCAGAGCAGTTCGACCTAGTCGGACTTAGTTTAGGGTTGAGTCGATTCCTTGTTAGTCCTTCTTGTAATTACACTTGTGATGCTAAGAGACATTGAGCCTGATCAACTTAATACTTAGTGCATCATAAGCGGAATTATGACTGGATGATCAAGATGCAATCCTCGACCACAATCGGAATCTTCAACCGGTGCATCCTCAGGAAAGGTGACATGACGGTGGGAGAATACACCGCTAAGTTTGAGAAGTTGTCTCAGTTTTACCAAGTGGTAAAGTAAGCTTCGGATGACGAACGGAGAATACAGAAGTATAAGACGGGCATAAGTGCTTTTATGATTTATGGTCTCAGTTCTTATACTGCTACCAAATTATGTTGCCTTGGTGCAATCATCCTATGTCGCCGAGGATGATCTCATAGGAAATATGGGAAAAGAAAGAAGGTAGTTGAATTATCAACTCTGAATGCAAAGTCCTAAGATAATTTCATCGAAGGAAAAGCAGATGCAATTCTTTGATTCTTCAAAGGTCAGAAGATGTTCTAACTGTGGAAAGCCTCACAGTGGTGATTGCAAGCGAAGATCTAATCGGTGCTATTATAGTAATGAAGAGGGTCACTATGGTAAAGAGTGCCCTGCGGGGAAGAGTTCCAAGGAGTTACAAGCAGCTCCAAGGCAAGGATGCGTCAACACTTTGGATGCTCAGACAGTTACAACTGCGGACAATCTACTGAGGAATATGAGATCAGTTTTCAATAACTCGATCAGTATATTATATGATTCGGGTGCAACCTACTGCTGTATATCTCGATCGCATGTGAATCGGTTGGGATCAGCCTTATCATCGCTATCCGAGCCGATAACTATTTTAACTGCTGCTAAGGGTCGTGTCCAGACCTAATCCTTGTATAGAATTGTCTACTTGTCATAGGGGGCAGAAATTTCGTTGTAAAAATTTATTGTTTGCCTATGAGAAGTGTGGACGCCATTTTGGGTATGAATTGGATGACTGCGAATCATGTTACAAACGTCCGTGTTAATTAGCTATCAGCTTCGCTTCAGAATCAGTTGAATTGTCTAGAACAAATTCTGAAGCGGTTACCTAGTTCACCTTAGACGGTCAATCTTCATTCCAAGGTGCGGGAGCACATGTTAGTATGTTGTCTGCATCCACGGAAACTAGTTTAGATTTTGCGAACATTCAGGTTGTGAATGACTTTCTGGATGCTTTCACGATGAAGTTTCTTCTGAACCTCCAGGACGAGAGGTAGAGTTTGCTGTAGAATTGGTTCCTGGCACGGGATCAATATCTATTGTTTCTTATTGAACCTTCCTTTAGAATTAAAGGAAATGGAGTCTCAACTTGAAGAGTCGATGTTAAAGAAATTCATTCGACCGAGAACTTCTCTAAGGAGTGCTCTGGTGTGGTTAGTCAAAAGGAAAAATGGTAGCATGAGATTGTGCATTGATTATGGACAACTCAACAAAGTGACGATCAAGAATAAATATCCCTTACCAAGGATAGACGATTTGCTTGAGCAATTTGAGGTGCTGCAGTGTTTCTAAAATTGATCTGAAGTCAGGATATCATCAAATAAAAGTTAGAGCCTTAGATATTCCGAAGACAGCTTTCTGTACTAGGTATGGACATTACGAGTTCGTAGTGATGCCCTTCCGTTTGACTAATGCTCCAGCGGTATTCGTGGATACATGAACCGAGTTTTCCACGCGTACCTGGATCAAATTGTAGTTGTTTTCATTGATGATGTCGTGGTGTACTCGAAGACCATTGAGGAGCATGTTCAACATCTCCGCATTGTTTTGAGTGTACTCCGAGAAAAGAAGTTGTACGCAAAGCTGTCGAAGTGTGACTTCTGGATGCCGGAAGTGAAGTTTTTGAAACGCGCGATTTCCCAATCGGGAGTTGCGGTGGATCCCAGTAACGTGGGAGCTGTGTTGAACTGGGAACGACCAACGTCATTCACTGAAATCAAAATGTTTTCAAGAATTGAAGGTTTGGTTGACTTCTGCTCCATTCCTGATTCTTGCGGATCCGTCTTTGAAATTCCAAATTTACGACGATGTTTCTGGGAAGGGTTTAGGAGGTGTTCTTGTGCAGAATCAACAAGAGGTAGCTTATGCGTCCAGGCAATTGAAGACTCATGAGGAGAATTATCCGACTCATGATTTGTAATTGGCAGCTATTGTGTATGCACTGAAGATTTGGAGACGTTACCTGTATGGGTCTCGTTTCGAGGTCTTTAGTGGTCACAAGAGTTTAAGGTATCTGTATGATCAGAAAGAACTGAATAGCAGGCAGAGAAGTGTGTTGAGTTTCTGGAGGATTATAAATTAGTGTTGAGCCATATGAGGATCTCTAGTTCCTCAAGGGATTCTATACGCTTAACACAGGAAGTAGATGTGAAGCTACAATCACAAAGGTATTTCCAGATTTTACCATGGATAGTGATGGAGTCAGTTGTTTCAACGGTAGAATCTGTGCGACCGATGATGAGAACAATAAAAGGCAAGTGTTAGAGGAAGCACACCGAAGTTTATATTCTGTTCCAGGGTGTTCAGAATATAAAGAAGATGTATGAGTGCTGAGGTATTAGTTTGTTAACCTCTCCTTTGTGAAGGTTAACAATGAGATGGTATAATATGATTCCGTTTGACAAGTCGAACGCGAACGCGAATATGTAGGTGAGGTAACTGTTGACTGTTTTTCACATTGCGAATAAGCACCAGAGGATTGATTGATGGATCTGCTGCAAGGGACTGGAATTTCCGAAGTGAAGCTTGGTGTGCGGCGTGATAGTTTTGAAAAATCATTTTTGTGAAAACCCGCATGCTAAAGTTAATTTTGGGAACGAATCAAGAGACTAATAGGATGTGATTAGGAGGAAAATCCTAGGGGGATTACTTAGGTTGAGGGGAAGCTCTCAACGCTATTGACTAATTCGGAAAGGAGCTCTAAGTTCTGTTTGATAGTTGTTTGGACAACAACTGAGGTGATTTTCATTACGTTCAATTTATTTGATGTCCCCACGGTTTATTTCTACGTTTAAGATAAACGTTTCTAGTAAATCCTCATTCCATCTTTTTGAAAAGTTCTATCTCGAAATCCCAAGGGCGAGTCAAGGAGTTTCATAAATGACTTTTCCGTCACATTTGTCAATGTGTACGAAAACTGTTATGGATTTTAGAAGATTTGTGGAAATCGTGTTCGTTTTTACCTCTACCGAGGAGTACCGGTTGTGTATCTCATTTTCAACCTGTAATTCTATCAAGTGTCTTGTGTTAAACCCTTTGATTTAGATTAATCAAAGTTGGGGAGTAAGCGAGGATAATTGGAATGAAGCTTCGGAAGTGTTTTCAAACGCGGTGCCGAGCCTATGTAGGCGAATGATGAGTTTCTCGTGTTGATTCGTAACAAGAGAGTCGGACTATAACCTTAGAAGCGTTCTAGGGTAGTAGCGGATCATACATGGAGATTGATGTGCCAACTTGGGAAGATTTTCTACACTTATTTCGTTAACTAAGGATTATGTTCCAGCAACTTAAGACCTTTCTGAGAATGTCGATTCTCGATTAGTCAAATGAAAGACATGACGAAATTTTGAGGACAAAATTCTTTCAAGTTGGGGAGAATGTAACATCCGCAAAATAATTAACCAAATTATTTGGATGTTAACCCAATTAAATTAATTTAGTACTTGACTGGTAAATTTATTGAGTGCTAAAATTATTTATTTGTTGTCATCGGATCGTTAACCGGATAATACGGGTCAAGGAAGTTTCGGAATCGAAATAGGAGATTCAGATCAATATGGTAATTGGACCACGTTACCAACTATATATTAAATAAATATATATATGTATACGTGTGTGTGTGTTAAAAGAAAGGAAAGGAATGAATTGAAAGAAAAGAAAGAAAAGGAAGCAGCGTGTAACACCCAGGTATTTCTAACATGTAGAGACACCAAAAGTGCACAAAGTGCGGAAAATTCAGAGGACACAGTTCCTGTTTAAATATTGGACATACAAACTTTTTCCGAAATAAAAACATACTCGGAATAACATCACTTCATCAAATAGAAGTTTATCGGTTCCAAACCGAGTGGATTACAATATCCAAGTCCAAATACCAAACAGAAACATAAACGGTTCATATAACTCATAATCAATACAAGTTTATACAACCAATTAGGATAACAAAAGAACAAGGGATCAAATGACTAAGTCTCCGGCACCTCCAAGAGTATTCCAGCTACTCGTGCACAATAGTCTTCCTTTTTCCCTGCTTCTCTGAAAAACAACAAATATGGATTGGGTGAGATAACATTATCTCAGTGAGTCCTACCGTGCCCCCTCACTGACACTCGGTTCAATTCATTAAACCGTTACATCCAAAGTTGACATAACAATGTCTTATATATATATCGAAATGCCAAGCAAATCGTGTTCTCTTTTATGTAGTATAAACCGATTGTGAACCCAACGTCACGAATATCGGAAATACCATAGCTTTATTTTATCATAAACCGATTGTGAACCCAACGTCACGAATATCGGTAACACCATAGCCTTAGTTTAGCATAAACCGATTGTGAACCCAACGTCACGAATATCGGTAACCCGTGAGTTGACCACGCCAAAACACATTCAGGGCCATAGGTAAGGGGTCATGACTACCCTCCCTAGTATGCTACTTGTCGGGTCGTCACCCAACGCAATACGTATGACAATACGCATCAAGTTCTCGAGAGTTAGATAATTTATATCATCTTCATTTTGATCACCAAAGGATCAGCCATATAAGCTCATTAGATAATTTATATCTTTTCGATCACCAAAGGATCAATCATATAAGCTCCTTAGATAATTTATATCTTTTCGATCACCAAAGGATCAATCATATACTAATTGGATAAACACTATCCATATCGATCTATAACCCGTTTTGAGGAACTCATAATTTAGACCTCCGGCATTATAATCATTTTCATTTGACATATATAAACATATATATATATTCAGTCAGTGTACCCACACGTATCCTAGGGTTTCGGTTTTTCACTTAAATGTGTTTTCAAAACTCTTTTCAAAAACATAAGTGGAACGGACTCGAAATACGGTTTTTAATAAGGCAATCCCTTTTTGAATGGTTGAGAACGAAATTAGAAAAGGTTCGGGATCGAACGGAGCGACAAAACGAGAAAACGGAAGTCAGTAACAGGTCCTCACGCACGACCCGTGCCCAGGGGTGCACGACCCGTGCGTGGTGCACTACTCAGAACCCATCTACCAGAAAGAAACGCACGACCCGTGCCCAGGGGCGCACGACCCGTGTGTCCCGTTCTGTTTCCAGTACTTCCAACCCGAAGCAGGCGCACGATCCGTGCCCAGGGGCGCACGACCCGTGCGACCTGTGTCTGTTACCAGAATTTCACACTTTTCCCATTTTTGGTCTCCGTTCTCATCCAATTCGATTCCTAATTCCGATCACCTGAAATCCAGAAAATTTCCAACTATTCCAGAATATATATATAGAGTTTCGTTTCAATGATTCATTAAAATTCTCAATAAACCGTAAATGCCGTTTTGACTAAAAAATCGCTTTTCGGTTCTAAGTCTTTTGAAAACGGGATTGTTGCCTTGTCATTCGAAACCACAAGTTTTCAGAATACATAAAATGTCCCTAATCCGTGAGTAGAACTCACCCGTTGACGAAATCCGAGAGTTGAACCGAGAGACGAGATCGTCGAACCGAACACAACGAACTATCCTCGCTAGAAACCGAATTCGAACCCGAACAGTGGCTTCCTTTTCTCTCTAACTGAAACAGCAACCCAATTCTTTCACAACTTCCTCCAAATCGAAATGCAAGCTTGAGTCTCCCCTCCCCTCTTAACAGCAAAACTGAACATGCAAGCCATCAACACATAGTTCCACCATTTTCACCACTTGGAGCTTCATGGGCATCAATGGAGATGAGAGAAAGAGTGAGAATCAAGCTTTGAAAGTGGTACCATTGGATTCAGAATCAAAAATGGAGTGGAGTGGAGGTTAAAACACTTACATGCAAGAAGGATTTGAGATGAGCTCCTCCTTCCTCCTCTTCTCCTCTTCCACGCCCTCTCTCCCCCTTATTCTTCAGCTTTTCTATTTCTGAAATTTGGTGGAATGGCCAAGTGTGGCTGGAGTTTATGAATTAGGGAGTATATATATTGGGGGTGTGAATTGACCAATTTGCCCTTCAGCTTAAAGTGCCTAATTAAATTATGACTAAGCACAATTAATTAGAGAAGGGGGTTATTTTGAGGATTTCCTCGACTATAAATGCCCGGGACACGAATAATTATTCCCATAAATAATTACTCGGTCCTAGATACTATAATACGAGTTTTTTTAAAATTAGGGATGTTACAATCTCCCCAACTTTTAAAAATTTTGTCCTCAAAATTGACGAAACATACCTTACTGAAAGAGATATGGATATCGATTGCGCATGTCTTCTTCCAGTTCCCAGGTAGCCTCCTCGATTGAGAACCCATCCCAGACCACTTTGATAATAGGGATAGTCCTTGACCGTAGCGTCTTCTCGCCACGCTCCAAGATGTAGCTAGGATAAGGTTGAAATGACAAATCCGGTTGCAGGTCAATGGTATCAACACTCAATGGTTGATGCAGATCGGAAACATACTTCCTCAACTGAGACACATGGAACACATCATGGAGGTTCGATAGGGCCGGAGACAATGCGAGGCGATAAGCAACTGGCCCAACTCGCT
Organism: Astragalus membranaceus; assembly: GCA_039519185.1. Taxonomy (NCBI): domain Eukaryota; kingdom Viridiplantae; phylum Streptophyta; class Magnoliopsida; order Fabales; family Fabaceae; genus Astragalus; species Astragalus membranaceus. The sequence goes on from CM076849.1 coordinate 119,481,822, forward strand.
CGATAATCTGAAAAGGTCCAATGTATCGAGGACTGAGCTTCTTCGCTCGTAAAGCTCTCCCGGTGCCTATGGTTGGGGAAACTTTCAAGAATACATGATCACCAACCTCAAAATCCAACGGTCTCCTTCGGTTGTCAGCGTAGCTCTTTTGCCGACTCTGTGCAACCTTCATCCTTTCTCGAATTAACTTGACCTTCTCTGTAGTCTCGCGAACCATATCGGGTCCCAAAAACTTGTCTTCACCAATCTCCCACCAACACAATGGAGTTCTACACTTCCTACCATAAAGTGCTTCAAACGGTGCCATTCCAATGCTAGAGTGGTAACTGTTGTTGTAGGAGAATTCTACTAACGGAAGGTGATCCTCCCATTTTCTCCCACTGTCGAGCACACACGCCCGTAGCATGTCCTCAAGAGTCTGGATAGTCCTCTCCGTCTGACCATCAATCTGAGGATGATAAGCAGTGCTGACCAGCACCCTTGTTCCCAAAGCTTCATTCAATGCTCTCCAGAACCTGGAAGTAAACTTGGGATCTCGGTCTGACACGATACTTGTTGGGACTCCATGCAGTCTGATAATGTTCCTCACATATTCATCTGCTAACTTGGAAACCTTATAAGTCGAGCGAACGGGAATAAAGTGAGCGGATTTAGTCAATCGGTCCACTACTACCCAAATAGAATCGTTGCCTGCCTGTGACCTCGGCAAACCCATAACGAAGTCCATTGAGATATCATCCCACTTCCAAACTGGTACATCTAGCGGTTGTAACTGACCGCCCGGTCTCCGGTGTTCCGCCTTAACCTTCTGACAAGTTAAGCACCGAGAAACAAATTCTGCAACCTCGGCCTTCATCCCAGGCCACCAATACATTAGCTTCAAGTCTCGGTACATCTTAGTGGATCCCGGATGTACAGAGTACTGACTCCTATGAGCTTCTTCCAATACTTGCCTTTTGATATCATCATCATCGGGAACACAAATCCTCCCATTAGAGCAAATCACGCCATCACTATCCTCAGTGAAATCTGGCGATCCCCTCTGAGACTGCAACTTCGTATCAGCTTCTTGAGCTACACGGATTTGTTCCCTTAGCACACTGGCTATCCGTATGTGCCGCAGCACTACGCGATCCCTCTTTCTTACCACCTTGAGTTTCAAGTCTCTGAACGACTCCAACAAAGCCATCTCGTGAACCATTAACCTTGCCGTGTGGATAGACTTCCTGCTCAGAGCATCCGCTACCACATTGGCTTTCCCAGGGTGATATTTCAATTCGAAGTCATAGTCCTTCAAAAATTCAGTCCACCTTCTCTGTCTGTTATTCAACTCCTTTTGGTCAAATAGATATTTCAAGCTCTTGTGATCACTAAAAACCTCGAAACGAGAACCGTAAAGGTAATGTCTCCAAATTTTCAGTGCAAACACAATAGACGCCAACTCTAAGTCATGAGTTGGGTAATTCCGTTCATGCGTCTTCAATTGCCTCGATGCATAGGCCACAACATGTTGATTCTGCATGAGAACGCATCCTAAACCCTTCCCAGATGCATCACTGTAAATCTGAAATCCCAATGACGGATCCGGAAGAATTAGGATCGGAGCAGAAGTCAACTTTTCCTTCAATCCAAGGAAGCACTCTTCACAATCGGTATCCCACGTAAACGGTTGACCCTTGCGAGTCAATCGAGTAAGCGGAAGTACCGTTTGCGAAAAACCTTCAATGAATCTTCTATAGTAACCAGCTAAACCCAGAAAGCTTCTGATCTCAGTCACTGACGTTGGCCGTTCCCAATTCAACACAGCTTCCACCTTGCTAGGATCCACTGCAACCCCTTCTTGGGAAATCACATGACCCAAGAACTTTACTTCAGACATCCAGAAGTCACACTTCGACGGTTTAGCATAGAGTTTCTTCTCTCGGAGTACTCCTAGGACAAATCGGAGATGCTGAGCATGCTCCTCAACTGACTTGGAGTAAACCAAGATATCATCAATAAAGACGACCACAAACTGATCTAGGTAAGAATGAAATACCCTATTCATATAATCCATGAATACGGCTGGAGCGTTAGTTAATCCGAAAGGCATCACTACAAACTCGTAGTGTCCGTACCTCGTACGAAAGGCAGTCTTCGGAATGTCTAAGGTTCTTACCCTAATTTGATGGTACCCTGACCTCAGATCAATTTTGGAGAAAACTTTAGCACCTCGAAGTTGGTCAAGTAGATCATCTATCCTTGGCAATGGATACTTGTTCTTGATAGTGATTTTATTCAGCTGACGGTAGTCTATGCATAACCTCATGCTCCCGTCCTTCTTCTTGACTAGCAATACCGGAGCACCCCATGGAGAAGCACTCGGTCGAATAAACTTCTTGGAAATTAATTCCTCAAGTTGGGACTTCAATTCCTTCAGTTCAAGAGGAGACATCCTATAAGGTGCTATGGATATTGGCCCTGTGCCAGGCGCCAAATCTATAGAGAATTCTACCTCTCGTTCCGGAGGCAAAGAGGAGACTTCCTCGGGAAAAACATCTAAGAATTCATTAACGATTTGAATGGACGATACATCCAAATCAGCCTCAGTTGATGCAGACAAAATAACAACAAAAGCTTCCGCACCTTGGAATAGAGACTGGCTTGCTGAAGCGAACGAAATAACACCATCATCTGCAGGTAGTGAATGTCCCGCTCCTTCAGAAGGAAAATTAATTGCCCGATTGAAACAGTCAATAGTAATGTGATTTGAAGTCATCCAATTCATTCCCAAAACGATTTCCATTCCTATCATAGGCAAACAGATAAAATCTACGACAAAATCCCTGTCTCTAATTGTAAGCAGACAGTTAAGGCACAAAGATTGGGTTCGCACCCGACCCTTGGCTGCAGTAAGAATAGTTATTGGCTCGGATATAGGAGATACTGTCAATCCTAACCGTTCAGCACATGTTTCTGAGATAAAGCAATGAGTAGCACCAGAGTCATACAAAATATTAACAGTTTGATTAAAGAGAGAACCTGTACCCCTTATAAGATTATCTGCTGGTTTGATGGTCTTAGCATCCAAAGTGTTGACTCGAGCCTGTCTAGGAGCATCAGGGGACTCTAAGAAAGCCTTTCTCGCTGGGCAGTTGTTAGCATAGTGCCCCTCTTCATTACAATAATAACACTGGTTTGATTTTGACTCCAATTGACATCTCCCACGATGATTCTTCTTACACACCTTACAGTTCCGATACCCAGAAGAGTTATCCGACTGAATCTGTTTTCCTTTGTCTAAATTCCCTTTATACCTCGGGTTTGAAGAAGTTGACCCGTTGCCCTTTTTCTTATCCTTCCAAAAATCTTTCCTCTCAGCATACATTCTTTTAAGATCACTCTCCGCTGAATGAGCTTGTTGAACCAAAGCAGGATAAGTGGTCAGGGAATACGAACTGAGACCTTGATTCACATCGCCTCTAAGACCTTGTCTGAACATCACCATCTTCCACCTATCATCAGGAGCGGTGGTCCCCAATTCATAGAATTGTGACAATCTCTCAAATCTGGCAGCATATTCCCCAACTGTCATCTCTCCCTGTTTCAAACTCAGAAATTCCATCTGCTTGTCAAGTCTTTGGGAGTCGGGAAAATAATGACCCAAAAACAACTCCTTGAAGTTATCCCACTCAAGAGGAGTTCCTTGATTTTGAAGCATTCTACGAGCGTTAACCCACCAAGTGTGAGCATCCTCGTCCAGAGCGTTAGCAGCACAAATTACCTTTTCTCCTTCATTGCATTGCAAAGTTTCAAAGATCCGTTCCATGGCATCTACCCAGAAATGGGCTTTCATTGCCTCGGATCCTCCTTTGAAGGTTGGGGGTTTCATCTTCAGAAACCGGAAATACATCCTGTTGGGATCCTCAGGTGTTGGCACATTGACTGGCTCAGCTGGTTGTGGATGAGGCATCTGCTGCATTTGAGCCATTTGAGCCATCTGCTGTTGTTGCATTAGCATCATGTCATTCATCATCTTCTGTTGAGTCTCGATGACATTCTGCATCCATTCTTGATGAGGATCAACAGGTGGATTTCTTCTACCTCTTCCAGCCATGATTCTGCGAAGTATGCACAAAGTATTAAGTTGATCAGGCTCAATGTCTAATAGCATACTAAGAAAAATCAGACTTAGAAGACGTAAAAGACTCTTAACATCTAAGTCCGACGAGGTCGAACTGCTCTGATACCAAATGTAACACCCAGGTATTTCTAACATGTAGAGACACCAAAAGTGCACAAAGTGCGGAAAATTCAGAGGACACAGTTCCTGTTTAAATATTGGACATACAAACTTTTTCCGAAATAAAAACATACTCGGAATAACATCACTTCATCAAATAGAAGTTTATCGGTTCCAAACCGAGTGGATTACAATATCCAAGTCCAAATACCAAACAGAAACATAAACGGTTCATATAACTCATAATCAATACAAGTTTATACAACCAATTAGGATAACAAAAGAACAAGGGATCAAATGACTAAGTCTCCGGCACCTCCAAGAGTATTCCAGCTACTCGTGCACAATAGTCTTCCTTTTTCCCTGCTTCTCTGAAAAACAACAAATATGGATTGGGTGAGATAACATTATCTCAGTGAGTCCTACCGTGCCCCCTCACTGACACTCGGTTCAATTCATTAAACCGTTACATCCAAAGTTGACATAACAATGTCTTATATATATATATCGAAATGCCAAGCAAATCGTGTTCTCTTTTATGTAGTATAAACCGATTGTGAACCCAACGTCACGAATATCGGAAATACCATAGCTTTATTTTATCATAAACCGATTGTGAACCCAACGTCACGAATATCGGTAACACCATAGCCTTAGTTTAGCATAAACCGATTGTGAACCCAACGTCACGAATATCGGTAACCCGTGAGTTGACCACGCCAAAACACATTCAGGGCCATAGGTAAGGGGTCATGACTACCCTCCCTAGTATGCTACTTGTCGGGTCGTCACCCAACGCAATACGTATGACAATACGCATCAAGTTCTCGAGAGTTAGATAATTTATATCATCTTCATTTTGATCACCAAAGGATCAGCCATATAAGCTCATTAGATAATTTATATCTTTTCGATCACCAAAGGATCAATCATATAAGCTCCTTAGATAATTTATATCTTTTCGATCACCAAAGGATCAATCATATACTAATTGGATAAACACTATCCATATCGATCTATAACCCGTTTTGAGGAACTCATAATTTAGACCTCCGGCATTATAATCATTTTCATTTGACATATATAAACATATATATATTCAGTCAGTGTACCCACACGTATCCTAGGGTTTCGGTTTTTCACTTAAATGTGTTTTCAAAACTCTTTTCAAAAACATAAGTGGAACGGACTCGAAATACGGTTTTTAATAAGGCAATCCCTTTTTGAATGGTTGAGAACGAAATTAGAAAAGGTTTGGGATCGAACGGAGCGACAAAACGAGAAAATGGAAGTCAGTAACAGGTCCTCACGCACGACCCGTGCCCAAGGGCGCACGACCCGTGCGTGGTGCACTACTCAGAACCCATCTACCAGAAAGAAACGCACGACCCGTGCCCAGGGGCGCACGACCCGTGTGTCCCGTTCTGTTTCCAGTACTTCCAACCCGAAGCAGGCGCACGATCCGTGCCCAGGGGCGCACGACCCGTGCGACCTGTGTCTGTTACCAGAATTTCACACTTTTCCCATTTTTGGTCTCCGTTCTCATCCAATTCGATTCCTAATTCCGATCACCTGAAATCCAGAAAATTTCCAACTATTCAAGAATATATATATAGAGTTTCGTTTCAATGATTCATTAAAATTCTCAATAAACCGTAAATGCCGTTTTGACTAAAAAATCGCTTTTCGGTTCTAAGTCTTTTGAAAACGGGATTGTTGCCTTGTCATTCGAAACCACAAGTTTTCAGAATACATAAAATGTCCCTAATCCGTGAGTAGAACTCACCCGTTGACGAAATCCGAGAGTTGAACCGAGAGACGAGATCGTCGAACCGAACACAACGAACTATCCTCGCTAGAAACCGAATTCGAACCCGAACAGTGGCTTCCTTTTCTCTCTAACTGAAACAGCAACCAAATTCTTTCACAACTTCCTCCAAATCGAAATGCAAGCTTGAGTCTCCCCCCCCACCTCTTAACAGCAAAACTGAACATGCAAGCCATCAACACATAGTTCCACCATTTTCACCACTTGGAGCTTCATGGGCATCAATGGAGATGAGAGAAAGAGTTAGAATCAAGCTTTGAAAGTGGTACCATTGGATTCAGAATCAAAAATGGAGTGGAGTGGAGGTTAAAACACTTACATGCAAGAAGGATTTGAGATGAGCTCCTCCTTCCTCCTCTTCTCCTCTTCCACGCCCTCTCTCCCCCTTATTCTTCAGCTTTTCTATTTCTGAAATTTGGTGGAATGGCCAAGTGTGGCTGGAGTTTATGAATTAGGGAGTATATATATTGGGGGTGTGAATTGACCAATTTGCCCTTCAGCTTAAAGTGCCTAATTAAATTATGACTAAGCACAATTAATTAAAGAAGGGGGTTATTTTGAGGATTTCCTCGACTATAAATGCCCGGGACACGAATAATTATTCCCATAAATAATTACTCGGTCCTAGATACTATAATACGAGTTTTTTTAAAAATAGGGATGTTACACAGCGAGAGAAGAGAAACAGAGAAGGAAAGGAGAGAAAAGAGAAAGAAAGGGTGAGGAAGAAGAAGAGGAAAAAGGGAAGGTTTCGGTTCGTCAAAACGACTTCCTTCCAACACGAAAAACGTTCAGCGTTACTCCCTCTTCGATTTGGTACCAACATCTTCATCATCAACTCACTCTCCTCAAATCCACCATTTTCGAATTTAAGAGAAAATAGAGGTTTTTATTGTTCAAGCTCAAAGGAAAGCTTTGGATGGTGTTTGGGAGCGAGCTCAAGGTGGATTTCGCAAGTATCGAAGTCCGATTTGGGGTTTGTGAAGAATCAAGAGGTTAGGGTTCAAATTGGGGTTTTTGGTGAATAGTAGCTTTTGGAGGTTAGGGATGATGAATAGTGTTCGTGGAAGATTTCGTGGAATTCGGTATTTCGGTCAAAAAGCGGTTTCGTGATCGAGTGGGAAGCTTTGGAAGCGGATTGGGTGTCGCCGGAGCGTGGAATGTTCGTGTGGTTACTCGGTGAATTCGGCTCGATCGTGGTTCACGCTTCAAGGGTGAGTTCTACTCACGTTTAGGATTTTATGTTTCGAATTAATAAATTAACTGTTTTATCGCTTTCGCTGGACTGGAATATTGTTGGAAATTGAGTTTGACAGACTTTGGGTTGAAAACCGCTATTTGGAAAAATACGTCGTTTTTGATACAATTCGTTTCGATTGAGTTTTTGATTGAATTGATTGATTGTGTGGTATTGGTTGGGTTTGTTTTGCTGGTTGTTAAATCTGTTTTCAGTCGGAACAAGAATCGGAATTGAGCGGAATAGCGAATTTCGCAAGAAAACGGAAAACCTGCACTTTTCTGTAGAGGGTCGCGTCGCGACCCGTCCCCTTCGCGTCGCGACCTGGCCCAATTTTGTCACGCAAAAAGTTTCTGTCGTTTTTCGCGTCGCGACTGTAGCAGTTCGCGTCGCGACGCTTTGCAGATTTTCAACAATTTTTCACTGTTTTTGTTTTCGCGATATCTTTTGATCCGGGAACCCAACTGAGGTGTTCTAAGATGCGTTGGAAAGCTTATTCAGAGGCCTAACTGAATATTCTATTTTTAAGGAAAAATGAACTGTTTTTGATATTGAAATTGTTTCGAAAAGCCGAACAATAGTACACGTGTGCGGATATGTTTATTAATAATAAAGCGGACTATGAGTCCTACGTGGTACGGTATAACTGACGCGAGATGATTATTATTTATTGTCTAAACCGGTCTACGATTCACGATATATAAATTATATCGACTATGGAAAACGGCCCAATGCGGGTATTGTGATCAGTTATCGGTCAAATGTAAATGAACTAAATGTTCATGTGTCTGTAGATATATTTATTATATCGAGTTGGGTGACGACCCATGTTGACATACTAGGCGGGGAAGTCATGATCCCTTACCCTAGGCTCCGTGCCATTAGGAAACACTATTGGTATTGGGGTTCACCGGGATTTAGCACTGGATTGCAGTCGGTGTTATGTTGAAAGTTTTGTCGTGCGATACACCGGGATTTAGCACTGGATTGCAGTCGGTGTCGTACTGTACGGTTCACCGGGATTTAGCACAGGATTGCAGTCGGTGCCGTACTGAGTCACAACACGTTCACCGGGATTTAGCACTGGATTGCAGTCGGTGTCGTGTTGAATTAAAATGCACGCGGTTATAAATTAATCCACGAATGAAAGAAAGTCCTATAATACGGTTCACCGGGATTTAGCACTGGATTGCAGTCGGTGTCGTGTTAAGTTAAATAGGATTCATAATTGAACGATTCATAATTGAACCGAGAGTGTAGATAGGGGTCTCGGTAGAACTCACTGAGATTGTTTCTCATTGTTTATATGTTGTTGTTTTACAGATAAACAGGGAAAGTGGAGATCCAAGAGGCACGAGTAGGCGGTACTCGGGTGGTTGCTGAAGACTTAGCTTTTAAGCTTAAGTTTATATCTTTCCTTGTCATCTGTGTATCAAGACATTTGGTCTTTAGCATTATGTATTTATTTCCGCTTTCTTGTATGATACTGAATACTATAGATGCTGATGGTATAGGGTCTGAGAACCATATTGTCTTGTTGTAAATAAGACTGTTTGAGTTATATTCAGCGAAAAATTTATAGTGATATTCAGTGTCTAAGCAGGAAATATATCTCTGATGTGTTACTAATGTGCACTTGGATATTTTTAGTCAATAGAAATACCGGGGTGTTACATTCATTCTGTTCTTCCTTAGTCTCGGATCTCCTCTTAAGTTCCTTTGAGATTAGTGCGGATTGCACATCATCAAGGGTTAATGTTTCCTTACCATAAAGTAGAGCATCGGTGAGATTTTCATACGTTTTAGGTAAAGAATTTACAAGTAGGATAGCCTTATCCTCATCATCAATCTTGACATCGATATTTTCGAGGTCAAGAATGACTTTGTGGAATTCGTCAATGTGCTCTTCCACAGACTTTCCCGGTTGCATCTTGAAGGTGTACATCCTTCGCTTCAAATACAAACGGTTGGCAATTGATTTTACCATGTACAAGTCTTCCAATTTCTTCCAAATAGCTGCTGCAGTGGTTTCTTTTACCACTTCCCGGAGAGGCTTGTCACCAAGACTCAAAATTAGCGCACCATGCGCCCTTCCTAAAGCCTCCGCCATTTCTTCCGCGGACATTTTTGCCGGCAAGCCCTTTTCTCCAAGGAGCGTGTTGTGCGAAAAGGTGATGTGCAAGTATACACAATCGCAACAAGTAATACAATGATAAATAAAATTCGTTCCCACAGGGATTGGAATTAATCTAAGAAGTTTAAGTGATTAGAATCTTAGTGAAAAGAATTAAGTAACAAGTAAAGGTAAGGAGTTGTAAACACCATAAGTTGTGATAAAACAGTATTAAGTTTGAAGTAATTAAAGGTGAGTTGGATAGCTCAATAGTTATGTAAATTCCCAAGAGTAATGTTCAGATAATATTAGACGCTGTAGCGTTAGGCGCTGTAGCGCTTCAGAATCCGTAGACGCTGTAGCGCCTTGGTGGCGTGCCTTTCAGTCACTATCGTCAGGGTTATGTTACAATACTCCTATGTCTAGGCTCTAAACAAGTTTTACCCCTGTATATTAAGCTCTTACAACATTTGCCTTATGAACTCTTACTCCCCTATGTCTAGAGTTAAGTAGTGCTTCCTTTAAATGTCTTTAAAGGGTTTTCATTCATATCATTCCTTGAGTTCTCTTTGTGAACCATGTCTGTACCCACAAAGTTACCTTGTTTTAGTTGATCATTCCCAAACCAAGATTGAAAGTATTATGACACAAGGAATAAAACACAAACATCATAATATTATACAAAAGTTACTCAAGGTTCATTACATACTAAGAACAATCCAACTACAACAAAGTTAGCTCATCACAAGTTCCATCAACATAATACAACTAAAGAGTATGTATTACCGTATGAAGACAAGAGAAGAGTGGTTGAAAAAGATACACTCCAATGATCCCAAGTAGCATACAAGAGATGAAGTTGAGGCGTGAGCAAAACCTTGGATGATGACTAGAAAAACTATGCTAAGAAAAATAAAAGCTTAAAGGTAGTGTATCAATGGAGAGTAGCTACTGTGTATTGTGTAGTTCTCCTTCCAAGTTACAACTACTTGGCTACGTATGTTACCTCCTAGAGAAGCAATCTTAATTAAACTAACTATTAACTAAGTCTTAATAGAATAATAATATTACATGATGATCATAAGACTTAGATATTATCCTTAAAGTACTTTACAAAAAGTGCTAATGATGGAATACAACAACTATCACATGGGTTCCATTTAGGAGGCGCCAAGTGTAATTTAGCATCCACTTGAAAGTCAAAATATCCAGCTGAGAGGAAGAGATAAGGGTGGTGACTCATCATGTCCTCAAGTGGCCACACAAATATCTCAATGGTCAGCCGTCATATAACGCTGTAGCGTCTCCTAGATAGCATACCGCTGCAGCGCTAAAGCAAAACATCAAACATATTCACAAAGGCATTTGATTATGCCCACGGTTTAAGGAGTTGACTCATAACCTATATTTATTCTAATATTCATATATTCACATATTTAAGTACTAAAATTACTTGAGAAGTAAGTTTGGCTTAAGTATTAGGAGCATAAATAACCTATATAAAGGGAGAGGCCTTAGAAGAACAACAAAACAAAGTTCAAAGTACATAACCGGCATAAGAAGCCAACAAATCTTGCCTTATTAGGCCTTCTTGAGCCTCTTACTGGCTCTTGAAGGTGCTGGGGCTCCTTTTGCTGCATTCTTCTTCTTTGGCTGAGGTGGAGTAGTCTTTTCATCCGCTACAGCGGTTGGTGGCACTGTAGCGCTTGCTTTCTGCACTGCTGCCGCTGCAGCGTCTGATTCTTGCACTTCTTCTTCCTCTTCTGTTTGCTCTTGTTCTTGCTCTTGCTCTTGCTCTGTTTCATCCTGCAAATTCACTAGCTCCTCAGCAGCCTCCTTGTCAGTTTCTTCGTTTGTCAGAATTACCTCAGGCATTGTGTCACTAGGTATTGCAGACATAGTTGCACCAGCACCTACTGGGTGAACACCTTCTTCTGGGTGCTCAGCCAGTTTGTCACCTGGGTTTCTTCTAGCCTTTGTGTATGACTGATAAATTTTCTTGAGCTGCTCAGTTGGGTTTTCTTTTGTGATTGGGTGTTTTGGTTCAGGCTTCTTAGGTGTGGCTTGCTTGGCAGGTGTTTTCTTGGGTGTTAATTTGGTTGATTCAGGGATGGAGGTGGGGGTTGATGGTGGATTGGCTGCTTTGGCAGGGGGGGTTTTTTGTTTCTTTGGGCTTGGGGTTGGATCACATTGTATTTCTTCTGTTTGTTCCTCTTCTTCACTCTCAGATTCTTCTTCAGTATCACTCTCCTCTCCTGGTGATTCTTCATCATCCTGCTTTTCTATCTCTTTCATAACTGCAATTGTTTCTTCTTCATCTTCCTCACTTATGTTTTCAATGTCATCAGAGTCCAAACTTTCCTCCTCTACTACAACTTTTTGTACTTTCTTGGTTGGACTAGCTTTGTTTTCTTTGCTGGGCTAGCCACAGCCTTTTTCTTTTCTGCCCTAACTCCCTTTTTCTCTGGTTTTTCAACTGGCTCTAGCTTCAGTAGCCAATCAGGGAATTGAGGAGGGGGAATGGATGTTTTTCCTTTGGATATCTGGGCACACATTGCTTTTTCCCAGTCAAATTTTTCTTTCACAAATTTGCAGAGGACCTGCTGCTTTATCTCTAAGCGCTGTAGCGCTTGAGAGTCAGAAGACGCTGCAGCAAGAGGGGATCTTCTTTCTTCTTTCTTCTTTCTTCTTTCATTTCAACCTCTACATCAGCTTCCAAACACAACTCAGTAATTTAACAAGGAAAATATAAATTACCTCCCTTTTTAACTCTGCATTTCTCTATCTCCCTTGCTATCAATCTTCCCACGTCTATCTTTTCTCCAGCCATTATAGCATCAATGACAATGAGTCTTTCTTTTTCCACAAATGTTGTGTGAGATGTAGGCAGCAGGGAGTGTTTTATGAAACTACACCACAGATTTTCTTCTTCACACAGATATGCTTTTTTAATTTTGTATTCAGGTCCAAATTTATCCCAAGTTGCTCCTTCCACACAAATCCTTCTTCTAACAGCCTCCATCTCTTCATCTCCCCAGTTCAGAACCTTTGTTTCCAGCGCTTTTCCATGATAGCCCAGATGGAAAATATCATTGATTGTTCTGGAGTTGAAATTTACAGTTTCTCCTCTTACCAGTGAATGGGTTTGAGGTTTTCCCTCCTTAGGCTCTTCAATGCCAGAGTAGAACTCCCGTACCAAAGACGTCATGTAGTCCTTTTGATGCTTAATGAAGCTCTCCCACCCCAGTGCTGTGACAGCGGTTGAGAAAGCTTCAGGAGCACTTTCTGTCTTGAATCCCCTTTCAGCTATGAAATCCATCTTCCAAAACCTCTGAGGATCTGGAGTTGCCTTAGCCATGGCGGTTTTGATAGGATTTGAGGGTTCTGGTTTTCTAGTAGCTCCCTTACCAGATCGTTTGAGGGCAGCTTGCTTTTTGGTCATGGTTGGTTAAGAGCTTGTGTATTTGTTTCTGGGTGTTTTGGGAAATGTTGGTGTGTGTTAGGACGAAGGAAGAAGAAAGAATGAAGGTTATGAGTGGTGGGTTGGTGACGGTTGAGAGGAGTTTCAGAGAGCAAGGAAAGAGAAAGAGAGAGGAAATGGTAGCGTGGGGAGTTGTGGATATTAAAGTTACGGTTTGTGAGTGAAGTGGGAGAGAGAAAAAGAAACTGTTGATTTGACAATTGCAGGTGAATAGGTGCACGTGCTGGTCAGGCTAAGGATGAGGGCACAGTGCCAGCTCACCCTGAGGAAGATCTTTTTATTTTTATTTTTTTGTTTGACCACACCCAGCCTTGATTTAACACAACCGCTACAGCGCTCTTGTGATAAGCAACCGCTACAGCGTTTATCCTAATTTCCTGCATAGAAAATAAACATAAAAATTTTGTTAGAATCCTTGGGGTGCCTCCCAAGAGCGCTTGCTTTAAAGTCTGCAGCCAGACCTTCTCTTTCAAATTAGAGATTTTTAAGCTCAATTGTGGTTTTGTCTCTCACCACATTTTCACCAAAATATTGTTTAACCCTTTGGCCATTCACTTTGAAGGTGGTATTGGTTGTTATATCATAGAGGTCCACAGCCCCATGGCTGTATATTTTTATCAATTGAAAAGGGCCTGACCACCTAGATTTTAACTTTCCAGGAAACAATCTTAACCTGGAGTTGTAAAGCAGTACCTGTTCTCCTTCAATGAGATCTCTTTTTATCAATTTTTGATCATGCCAAATTTTGGTTTTTTCTTTATAAATTGCTGCATTCTCATAGGCAAAATGCCTAAGTTCTTCCAATTCATTTAATTGCAGCAATCTAGCATCTCCTGCTTTCTTGTAGTCAAAATTGAGTTTTTTTAAAGCCCAATGGGCCTTGTGCTGAAGTTCAATTGGTAGGTGACAGGACTTCCCATAAACCAACCTATAGGGAGACATCCCCAAAGGTGTTTTATAAGCTGTTCTGTAGGCCCATAAAGCATCATCTAGATGTATTGACCATTCTTTCCTTGAAGGCCCTACCATCTTTTCCAACATTCTTTTTATTTCTCTGTTTGACAATTCAGTTTGACCACTAGTTTGTGGATGATAAGCAGTTGCTATTTTATGTTTGACTCCATATTTAGCCAATAGGGTCTCAATCAATTTATTACAAAAATGAGATCCCTTATCACTTATGATGGCTCTAGGAGTTCCAAAACGAGTGAAAATGTTTTTCAATAAAAATTTGCTCACAGACCTTGCATCATTGTTGGGTAGAGCAACTGCTTCTACCCATTTTGAAACATAGTCTACAGCTACCAAAATGTATAGGTTTCCATGAGAAGGAGGAAAAGGTCCCATGAAATCCATTCCCCAAACATCAAAGAGTTCAACCTCTAGAATGTTTGTTAAAGGCATTTCATGTTTGTTTGAAATATTCCCTGTTCTTTGGCACCTATCACATTTTTTTACAATGTTTTGAGCATCTTTAAAAAGTGAAGGCCAAAAGTAGCCAGATTGCAATACCTTTGTTGCAGTTCTAACACCACCAAAATGCCCACCACATGGTGCAGAATGGCAGTGCTGTAGCACTTGAATTTGTTCTTCCTCTGCTAGGCATCTCCTCATTAACTGGTCTTGACACTTTTTGTATAGAAAAGGTTCATCCCAATAATATTGTTTCATTGTATGGAAGAACCTTCTCCTTTGCTGATAAGTCATCTCAGTAGGTACCACCTTGCTAACCAGAAAGTTCACTATGTCAGCATACCAAGGTGTTGCAGGTTTAACCGCTACAGCGTCAAGTGTTGTTACATTGGCCGCTACAGCGGTTGATGATTCAGCAGTCATTGCCAACAGCTGCTCATCTGGAAAGTATTCATTGATCTCCCCACCTGCTGTACCTGCAATGTCTCTCTCCAATCTAGAAAGATGATCAGCAACTTGGTTCTCCACTCCCTTTTTATCCCTTATTTCTAAATCAAATTCTTGGAGTAGGAGAACCCACCTAATTAGCCTAGGCTTTGCATCTTTTTTTGTTATCAAATATTTAATGGCTGAATGGTCTGTGAAGACAATTACCTTGGTGCCAACCAAATATGATCTAAATTTATCAAATGCAAAGACTACAGCTAATAGTTCTTTTTCAGTGACTGTGTAATTCAATTGAGCTTCTACAAGTGTTTTGCTAGCATAATATATAGAGTGAAAAATTTTATCATACCTTTGCCCAAGAACAGCTCCAATGGCAAAGTCACTAGCATCACACATAAGCTCAAAAGGCTTACTCCAGTCAGGAGCTATAATAACTGGTGCTGTTACTAAAGCTTTCTTTAATTTATCAAAGGCTAATATGCTTGGTTCATCAAATATAAAAGGGTTATCATGCTGTAACAGTTGGCACAAAGGTTTGGAGATTTCTGAAAAATCTTTTATGAATCTCCTATAGAATCCAGCATGCCCCAAAAAGCTTCTAATACCTTTGATGTTGGTTGGAGGAGATAGCTTCTCAATGACCTCTATTTGAGCCTTGTCCACTTTCAATCCTTTTTTGGATATCTTATGCCCCAAAACTATACCTTCTTGCACCATAAAATGGCATTTCTCCCAATTCAGCACAAGGTTAGTTTCTTCACATCTAATCAGGATTTCTTCCAAGTTGGATAGGCATAGATGGAATGTTTCTCCAAACACAGAGAAATCATCCATGAAGACTTCCATGGATCTTTCAATGTAATCAGAGAAAATTGCCATCATACATCTTTGAAAAGTGGCAGGTGCATTACACAGGCCAAATGGCATCCTTCTAAAAGCAAAGGTGCCATATGGACAAGTGAATGTAGTCTTTTGCTGATCTTCAGGCAATATTGCAATCTGGTTATAACCTGAATAACCATCAAGAAAGCAATAAAATTCTTTACCTGCTAGCCTGTCCAGCATCTGGTCAATGAAAGGCAATGGAAAATGATCCTTTCTTGTTGCCTTATTCAACCTCCTGTAATCCATGCATATTCTCCAGCCTGTTATTTTTCTGGTTGGAAGCAGCTCATTCATCTCATTTGTTATTACTGTTACCCCTCCCTTCTTTGGCACACACTGCACAGGACTAACCCATGCACTGTCAGAAATGGGGTATACAATACCTGCATCCAACCACTTGATGATTTCCTTCTTCACCACCTCTTTCATAAGTGGGTTCAACCTCCTCTGCCCTTCAATGCAATTTTTAGAATCTTCTTCTAACACTATTCTGTGCATACAAATGGTTGGACTGATACCTTTTATATCTGACATTTGCCAACCAATTGCCTTTTTATGCCGCTGTAGCGTCTGAATCAGATCTTGTTCCTGCTTTTCAGAAAGGTCAGAAGCAATTATAACAGGCAAAGTACTATTGTTACTTAGATAAGCATATTTGAGGTGTGAAGGCAACTCTTTAAGTTCCAGAGTTGGTGGTTGTTCAGTGGAGGGGAGATCCTTTCTCATGTCTGAATTCTCCTGCTCCAAAGATTCATATTTCTTAGCCCAAATTTCTTTGACTGTGTGCTCCTCCTCTCCAGTAGTTTCTGTATCAGACCCTGTATCTTCATTGCTGTCCAGTAATTGCCTCAGATGATCTGTGCTTTTCTGGAAGTGATCCTGAACTACCTTGTCAATAGCAGACACAAAGGAGCACTCTTCAATATTGGGACCTGGAAATTTCATAGCATTGAGGATGTTGAACTTGACTTCTTGGTCATTGACCCTCATGATCAATTCTCCTCTCTGCACATCTATCAAAGTTCTTCCAGTGGCCAAGAATGGTCTTCCCAGTATGATGGGTACTTCTTTATCTGCATCAAAGTCCAAGAATACAAAATCAACAGGAAATACAAATTTGTCTACCTTTATTAGAACATCTTCTAAGATTCCTTCTGGATATGCAAGAGTTCTATCAGCTAGCTGCAGTGTAAGTGAGGTAGGTCTGGCAGTTCCCACTCCTAGCTGTGTGTATATGGACTTAGGCATAAGATTTATGCTGGCTCCCAAATCACATAGAGCACGACCAGAATAAAAATTTCCAATTGAGCATGGTATAGTAAAACTGCCAGGATCCTTTGATTTGGGTGGGAGCTTGTTTTGCATGAACATGCTGCACTCCCCAGTCATTGCTACTGTTTCAAACTCCCCTAGTCTCCTCCTCTTAGTAAGCACATCCTTCATAAACTTTGCATAGTTAGGCATTTGTTGGAGAGCCTCCACCAAATGGACATTAATGTGCAACTGTTTAAGGACTTCTAGGAATTTGTTAAATTGCTTGTCTTCATGAGCCTTTTGAAGTCTTTGAGGATATGGAGGATCTGGGTATGTTGGGATAATTTTAGGTGGTGGTGGTGTTTTTTCAACAACAGGCGCTGCAACGGTAGGTTCGGGCGCTGTAGCGCCTGTTGTAGGTTCTTTTTGTTTTTCAGATTTTTTGTTTTTCTCATCATCTGTAACAGTTGATGATCCTATCAAATCTCTCCCACTCCTTAAAGTTATAGCTTTTACATGCTCCTTCCCTGTAGTACTTGAAGTTGAAGCTTCTGTAGTGGATGGTAATGATCCACTAATTCTTTGGGAAAGGACATTAGCCATTTGCCCCATCTGTACTTCTAGATTTTTAATGGAAGCTTCATGAGTTTTCAGGGCTGTCTTGCAATCACTCATAAAACCTTTCATCAATCCTTCTAATGAATTATCTATGACAGGGGCATTTTGTCTTTGGTAGTTCTGAGCAGGGAATCCTGGTGGATTTGCTGGAGCACTATAATTAGGTGCGGTTGCATTGTTGGCTCCCCATCTGAAATTGGGGTGGTTCTTCCAACCAGGATTATATGTATTTGAATAGGGATTATTGTTTTTATTGAAACCCACAAAGTTCACAGAGACAGGATTACCAGGACATTCTTCATACAAATGCTCTCCTCCACAGTATACACAGCTTACTGAGCTTGCTCAATGACAACTACTGTAGGTTCATGTACCGCTGCAGCAGTAACCGCTACAGCGTTAGATGTACTCATAGATTTTATCATGTTAGTAAGAGAGGCAACCTGTGCAGATAGAGCAGAAACTTCACGTATTTCATGCACACCAGCTACCTTCTTCTGCTGAGCTAACCTTTCTGTAGACCATTGATAGATATTTGTGGCAATGTCATCAATCAGCTCACATGCCTCATTATAGGAGGTTTTCAATAACACACCCCCTGAAGAGGCATCTAACATTTGTCTGGTTGTTGGATCTAGTCCATTGTAGAAGGTTTCCATTTGGATAATCACAGGTATACCATGATGAGGGCACTTTCTCAACAGCTCCTTCCATCTCTCCCATGCCTCAAACAGTGTTTCAGCATCTCTTTGTCTGAATGCAGTAACCTCATTCCTCATTCTTGCATTCTTACTTGGAGGAAAATATTTTGCTAAGAATTTCTCAGACATTTCATTCCAAGTATGGATAGAGTTAGGCTCTAGAGAAGTTAACCAGGCCTTTGCTCTATCCTTCAAGGAATAAGGAAAAAGTTTTAATCTGAATGCATCATCACTTACCCCTGGAATGATGAAGTTACTGCAGACTTCCAAAAATTGCTTTAAGTGTAAATATGGGTCCTCTTGAGGAGCACCACCAAACTGTCCCATTGTTTGCAACATTTGGAACATCATAGGTTTGAATTCAAACTGAGTTGTGTTGAGAGTAGGTCTTGCTATGCTTGTCTCCATGGTTTGTGGATCCAACACAACATAGTCCCTCATTGGTCTATCTCTGTCATTTACCATTTGAGCAGGTCCTTCATTTATGAATTGATGTCTGTACCAGTCCTCTTGGTCATGTAAGGTTGGAGTGGGTGGCTACTGATGTCTACCTCTACCCCTTCCACCTGGTTCAGTCCCTCCTCTACCAGAGCTAGTTCTGCCATGTAGAGTGGTAGCTCTACCAGAATTGGTACTATGACTGTGTTCTGACATGGTAGGTCTGAGCCTGTGAAGATGTCTTAGTTTCCTGAACCTTCTCTCTGGTTCTGAGTATGGTTCAAATTCTGGTGGTTGAGACCTGGGCATACGCTGTAGTGCTTACTGCTGCAGCAACAAGAAACAACACACCAGTATAAAATAGGCACTAAGTTTACTAAAAACTTAAACAATGAAAATTAAATGCAATCCCCGGCAACGGCGCCAAAAACTTGTTGTGCGAAAAGGTGATGTGCAAGTATACACAATCGCAACAAGTAATACAATGATAAAAAAAGTTCGTTCCCACAGGGATTGGAATTAATCTTAGAAGTTTAAGTGATTAGAATCTTAGTGAAAAGAATTAAGTAACAAGTAAAGGTAAGGAGTTGTAAACACCATAAGTTGTGATAAAACAGTATTAAGTTTGAAGTAATTAAAGGTGAGTTGGATAGCTCAATAGTTATGTAAATTCCCAAGAGTAATGTTCAGATAATATTAGATGCTGTAGCGTTAAGCGCTGTAGCGCTTCAGAATCCGTAGACGCTGTAGCGCCTTGGTGGCGTGCCTTTCAGTCACTATCGTCAGGGTTATGTTACAAGACTCCTATGTCTAGGCTCTAAATAAGTTTTACCCCTGTATATTAAGCTCTTACAACATTTGCCTTATGAACTATTACTCCCCTATGTCTAGAGTTAAGTAGTGCTTCCTTTAAATGTCTTTAAAGGGTTTTCATTCATATCATTCCTTGAGTTCTCTTTGTGAACCATGTCTGTACCCACAAAGTTACCTTGTTTTAGTTGATCATTCCCAAACCAAGATTGAAAGTATTATGACACAAGAAATAAAACACAAACATCATAATATTATACAAAAGTTACTCAAGGTTCATTACATACCAAGAACAATCCAACTACAACAAAGTTAGCTCATCACAAGTTCCATCAACATAATATAACTAAAGAGTATGTATTACCGTATGAAGACAAGAGAAGAGTGGTTGCAAAAGATACACTCCAATGATCCCAAGTAGCATACAAGAGATGAAGTTGAGGCGTGAGCAAAACCTTGGATGATGACTAGAAAAACTATGCTAAGAAAAATAAAAGCTTAAAGGTAGTTTATCAATGGAGAGTAGCTACTGTGTATTGTGTAGTTCTCCTTCCAAGTTACAACTACTTGGCTACGTATGTTACCTCCTAGAGAAGCAATCTTAATTAAACTAACTATTAACTAAGTCTTAATAGAATAATAATATTACATGATGATCATAAGACTTAGATATTATCCTTAAAGTACTTTACAAAAAGTGCTAATGATGGAATACAACAACTATCACATGGGTTCCATTTAGGAGGCGCCAAGTGTAATTTAGCATCCACTTGAAAGTCAAAATATCCAGCTGAGAGGAAGAGATAAGGGTGGTGACTCATCATGTCCTCAAGTGGCCACACAAATATCTCAATGGTCAGCCGTCATATAACGCTGTAGCGTCTCCTAGATAGCATACCGCTGCAGCGCTAAAGCAAAACATCAAACATATTCACAAAGGCATTTGATTATGCCCACGGTTTAAGGAATTGAATCATAACCTATATTTATTCTAATATTCATATATTCACATATTTAAGTACTAAAATTACTTGAGAAGTAAGTTTGGCTTAAGTATTAGGAGCATAAATAACCTATATGAAATAAGGTTATCAGAGCGCACCCGCGAAACCTTGTTGGCCTAGCATCACTTTCATATTGATACGCCATAACCCGAAGTCGTTCTTCCCATTGAACTTCTCGACTTCGTACTTTGTCGAAACCATCGTTTCTTGATCGCAAACCAAAGCTCTTGATACCAATTGTTGTTCCTGAAACAAATAACCAACAGAAACCAGCAATCAATTCCAGAGAAAAGTAAATTGCAAACAGAACCGTAAAACAAATTGTAGAACAAAACGGATAAACAGAAATTAAAGAATGAAACCGAAAAAATTAAAAGAGAAAGGGAGAAGAGGAAGAACACCAAGAAATGATAACCCAGTTCGGATTTCTCCTACATCTGGGGGTCTGAATCCGAGCAAAAATGATCCACTATGATGAATATTGATTT
Source organism: Astragalus membranaceus (assembly GCA_039519185.1). Lineage (NCBI taxonomy): Eukaryota > Viridiplantae > Streptophyta > Magnoliopsida > Fabales > Fabaceae > Astragalus > Astragalus membranaceus. The sequence goes on from CM076849.1 coordinate 119,502,761, forward strand.
ACAACAAGAATCGATTTCTTCTTCTTCAAACCGTTGCTGTTCTTCGCGAATGAGAACAAAACGCAGAAGAAAGAAAGAACAGTGATTTACAAGATGGAAACTTCACTCACGATTCTCAGCCACTCCTCTCTATGAAATGCGACTCGCTTCAAATGCGACTCTCTTTTGTTAACCTCTGTTTTGGGACGCGAGTATTTGAACAAAAGGACGCAAAACAGAGATGACTAACACAGCTTCTCTCTGGTGAGAAAATTTGACCCGGCCCACAAAAGAAAAAACACAGCGAGGCCCAATATAATTGTGAACAGCCCAAACAACTTTCGCTAGTGCAAAAAAGGGATTTAAAGTCAGGCGAAAAGGGGATTTAAAGTCAGGCGCCGGCTTGACTTCTATTAAGTCGACTTCGTATTTCAGGAGTTTTAAAGTCAACCGATAGCCTGACTTCGTAAGTCTGATTTAAAGTCACGTCTTTATTTTGCCTGACTTCGTAAGTCTGTTTTAAAGTCAAGCATTTATTTCGCCTGACTTCGTAAGTCTGTTTTGAAGTCAGACTTAAGTTCCCCTGACTTTAAAAGTTCATTTTTTTTAAAAAATAAATTCTTTTGTTAGCCTTAATATCCTCGTGCTGCCATAAATCAGAAACAACAGAATTCAAAAATATTGTTGATGAAAAATCTTGTACAGTCAAAAATCTATTATTGTTTCAGTCAACGAATGCTTCAAATAATTGTATAAAAAAAAAGTGCTTCTGCCTGTAGACTCTGTACATATGCCACTGGAAGACAATGGTTGTGGATATGCTATGTATAGTCTATACTCTCCGGAAACAAGTCCCTCAACTCGAATTGGATGCAACCCCTTGAACTTCATCGTAGGTGCCAGTTTCCTGATTAAATGAGTACCTGTTTATTTAAACGAAAAGAAACATTCCCGGTAAAATAGAAACAAGATTATCAACAAGACCAAGAATGAACCAGTCCAGAATGTAGAAAGTAAAGTATGCATCTACTTCAACAAGCCGTATCCAACACGGCATTCAACAAAGTTGAGAAACCCAAGTTATAGATCTCTCGTTCCTTGTTGAATAAAATAATAAAAACTGACCCATTACCAACAAACATGCAGCTGCAGCAACAACAACTAAACAAACAAACAAGCCTTGTCCCATAAGGTGGAGTTGGTTAAATACACCTAACGACGTCATGATATTATGTCCTGGTCATGGACCAGGTTTACAAATATACCATATATAAACCTAGATCACAACAATGGTTTTCGGCTTGTGGTTTTTGATCCCCCTCTAATTATTGGACTATCCTCCTCTTGGTCTAGCACAGGCATACGTGTCTTTTTTATTGCATTAAATCAAAGGTGAGTAATGTAGCACTTCACAGATTATTTCCAAAAAAGTAGAGGGGGAAAAGAGTGATACCCAGAAGATTCATCGTATACATAATCGGTTTGCAAAGCTCCACCTAGAAAGACACAAAGAACGAGTTAAAAACTTAACAGATTAAAAATCAGCATCAAATTTTCCATTTAAGATGCCAGATTCATAGAGGCAGTGTTTTTACCCTCTCCACCAGAAACGGCATCTGATGATGGTTCACTAACGGCATTATTTTCATTTGTAGATGGCTTAGAAGCAGCATGCTCATCATCATCAGCAAACATGTCAAAATCATCTGTACCACTGCGAGAGACTTCTGCACCAGCCAAAGGTGGATTTGAAGCACCCATGGATGTTGTCGGGAATATGAAAGAGGCCACACCCGAATCCCGGACATCAGAAAGCAAGGTATCCTCCCCATTCAGATAAGAATTCCCTTCACCTGAGTGCAGAGATGTGCCTTTTTCTTTTGCCTTGGCTAACTTCTCATATCCTTCTAAAAAAAGGGACATTATAAAAGGCATAAGCATTAAGCAATTAGTGCACCTATGCAAACAGGTACCATTCTTTTCTTCTCATAAATCTATACATCAACATCATCATCAATGGAAGGAGAGACAAGAAAAATGTTGGGATAAATTACTGCCAAGGTCCAACTTCCCCAAAATCTAAAGCCTAATTGTGGAGGTCTGTTGAAAGAGTTCAGAGAGGTAATTACACATACAGAGAGAGATCAAAAATATCTGAGTTATTGATTAATCTTGTAGGTTACTGAATGTGCTAATATACAGTGCACATAGAAGATACAAGGTTACCTCTTGTAACAGGTAACCAAACAGATAGTGACCTGCTGTAGCAGGTGAAAACTGAAACTGTTACAGTTAATATCAGATACAAAAATACAGATACAGTTTCAGGTACAGATACAAAATTACAGATACAGATAACAATATGCAGACTAATTCCTACTTCTCTTACACCCCCCCCCCCACCACAAGCTCAAGGAGGGTGTGAAGCTATTGCTGGAGCAGCTCCATTGATCAGTTCCAGGTACGTGGAAGACTTGCAGTTGCTTGGAGAGAACCTTGTCACGAACAAAAAAGAGATCCAGTTCCATGTGTTTGGTTCGGGCATGTAATACTGGGTTGTGTGCAAGTGCTACTGCACTTTGGTTGTCACAGAATATCTGTGGTACAGAGTGCTGAATGCCAAGTTCAGTGAGCAGGGAATGAATCCAGGAGATCTCAGCAGTGGTGAGAGCAAGACTTCTATACTCAGCTTCAGCACTAGACCTGGCAACAACTGTCTGCTTGTTGGACCACCAGGAAATTAAGTTAGGGCCAAGAAATACTGCTGAGCCAGACGTGGACTTTCTGTCATCAATATCAGCAGCCCAATCTGCATCACACCAAGCCTGCAACTGTAATGGTTTTGTGATATCTGCTGGCTGAAGTAGAAGACCATGGTTGACAGTGCCTTTCAAATAACGAAGGATCCTTTTAACAACAGCCCAATGTGACTCAAGAGGTGTGGACATAAACTGGCAAACCTTATTTACTGCATAGCTGATTTCAGGTCTTGTGATAGTGGTGTATTGGAGGGCCCCAACTGTAGACCTGTACAGTGCTGGATCAACTAGATAATCAGTACCCTGTTTGGAGAGTTTGCAGCTAGACACCATGGGAGATGAAATGGCATTGGCTTCAGCCATGTTGGTTTTGGTGAGAAGGTCCCTTATGTACTTGCTTTGAGAGAGCAGCAAGTTCCCATTGGGTAGAGTTGTGACTTCAATGCCAAGAAAGTAATCTAGGGGACCCAGTTGCTTGAGGGAGAAGGCTGAGTCTAGTTTCTGGATGAGTTGTTTAATCAAACCATTGGAGCTGCCTGTGAGGATTATGTCATCTACATAAACCAGTAGATAAACAGTGGCATTTTTCTGCTTGTAAGTGAAGAGGGATGGATCACACCTGCTGCCAACAAATCCAAGATCAAGTAAAGTGGATTTTAGTTTGTCAAACCAGGCACGTGGTGCTTGTTTTAGGCCATAGATTGCACGGTTGAGCTTGCACACCAGGGTTCTGTCAGTGGCTTCAAAGCCTTGGGGTTGTGTCATGTAGACTTCCTCAGATAGTTGTCCATTTAAGAATGCATTGTTAAAATCTATTTGGTGAAGATCCCAGTTGGAACTTAGGGCTAGGGTAAGTATAGTGCGTATGGTGACTGGCTTTATGACAGGGGAGAATGTCTCATTAAAATCTTGTCCTTGTTGTTGATGGAATCCCTTAGCAACTAATCGTACCTTGTACTTGTTGAGAGAGCCATCAGCATTCTCTTTGACCCTAAAGACCCACTTACAGCCAATGATGTTTTTGCCATGGGGTGGTGGGACAAGTGTCCATGTGTTATTCTTCATAAGAGCTGCATACTCATCAGCCATTGCAGATTGCCAGGCAGGTTGTTGAAGGGCACTTTTGACAGTTTTAGGTTCAATATGTGTGAGAAGTAATTTGGGATGTATCTTGGGTTTGACAATGCCAGATTTTGCTCTAGTTTGCATAAGATGCTCATTGATTGGGAGAGCTGGTTGGGAAGGGGAGGGAGGTGCAGTGGGGTTGATAGGGTGCACTGTTTGGTGGTGAGTGGCAGAGTTTGTGGGTGAAGGATCCAAGGTGGTAGGTGAGGGTGGTGTTGCTGTTGGTGAGTTTGTGGGTGAGACAGTTTGTGAGCGTGGTGTTGGTGTTGGTGTTGGTGAATTTTCTGACGTGGCAGTTTGTGAGGTGGTACTAGGTTGAAGTTGGGTGTTGATTATAGGAATTGAGGCATTTAGAGAGGTGTTTGGAGGTGGGGGAGTGGAGATGATGTTAGACTCAAAGAGTTCTTTGTAGGGGAATTTGTGTTCATTAAACAACACATCCTTGGAGATAAAGATGCGACCACTTGGGGACAAGCATTTGTACCCTTTGTGAGAGGAGGAGTATCCCAAGAACACACATTCATGAGATTTGAAGTCAAGTTTATGGGCATTGTAAGGCCTTAGACACGGGAAGCAACTACAACCAAAGACTCTTAAGAGAGAATAGTCTGGGAGATGACCATGGAGGACCTTGTAGGGAATGGCACCACTTAAGGAGGTGGTGGGAAGCCTATTGATTAGGTGTACAGAGGTGGCAAAAGCATGATCCCAAAAGTGAAGAGGGAGTTTAGATTGAAAGAGGAGAGTTAGGCCAAGTTCTACAATATGTCTATGCTTCCTCTCAACCACACCATTTTGGTGATGGGTGTGAGGGCAAATTACACGGTGTAGGATGCCAAGTTCAGATAGAAACTTGGAGAAAGGCCTGTACTCACCTCCCCAATCAGTTTGAAGAGCTTTGAGCTTGCAATTGAGTTGCAATTCAGCCATGGCTTTGAATTCTTTGAAAACATGAATGGTTTCAGATTTGGATTTGAGTAAATAAAGCCATGTAAACCTAGAGTAAGCATCAACAAAGGTGAGGTAATAGTAAAAACCATTAGATGAGGGCATTGGGGAGGGTCCCCAGAGGTCACTATAGACTAATTCAAGAGGAGAATTATAGACAGTTACGGAAGGTGAAGAGGGGAGTCTATGGGATTTACCAACAGCACAAGCATTGCAAAAAGTGTTTGCTTGTTTATTAGGTAATGAAAGATTACACAATTGTGCTACAATTTTCAATGCATTATGATTAGGGTGCCCTAATCTTGAATGCCAAAGTTGTAAAGCATGCTGGGAGGGGGAAGCAGTGTCATTGGCACTGTGAACAGGGGGAATATTATTTGTAGAGATAGAAATATTATTTGCAGGCAGAGAGACATTTAGTATAGCAGGACTTGAGCTGTTCTTGACTGAGGAGAAACTGGCTGGTGAAGGATGCTGCAGCATGTTCTTGAACTCGTAGAGTCCATCAGGGCCAGCACGACCATGTAGCAGCACCTCACGAGTAGCCTGGGATTTCACATAGCAGTCATTTAGATGAAATTCTACAAAGACAGGATTGTCATGTAAAAATCTGTGTATACTGACTAAATTTTTGGTAATGCCAGGAACATATAGAAGATTTTTAAGATGTAATTGAACATTTGGATTAAAAGGAGAGGGAAAGGAGGTGTGACCGGAAGAGAGAACTTGCAAACCTTGGCCATTGCCCACAAAAACTTGACTGGGAGTGTCATGTGTAATTTGTGGGGCTTGAATGTTGTTGGAGTTGTTGGTGACATGTAGAGAAGCTGCTGTGTCACCTGTGAAGTTGGCTTGTCCAAACTGAGGTGTGGTCATTACAAAGGCAGAGGCTGGGGCTTGATTGGCTTGAGGTGTGGTGGCTGGTTGTGGTGGCCAGGCCATACCTTGCTGTTGGGGTCTTATGTAGGTGTAGGGATTGAATGCTTGTTGTTGTGCTTGTTGAGGTATGTTGGGGTTAAAATATTGGTTAAACCTGTGATAACAATATGCAGCACTATGACCAAATTCGTTACAGACTTGGCACTGGCCTTGGAAACCCCGGCCCCGGCCACGGCCACGGCCACGACCACGGCCACGGCCATAGCCATCACCTTGAGGTGCAGAGGCATCCTGAGGTGTAGCAGTTGCAGAAGGATCAGTAGAGGAAGGAACAGAAGCGTTACCAGAATGTTGTTGCTGAGTGGCAGTGTGAGTGAGGAGAACTGAAGCAGCATCAGCCTTGTTCTGCTTACGATATCGTTGTAGACGAACTTCTTGAGCTAGGAGCAGCGATTCCACTTCCTCGACGGTGATATCCTCGTCAAATTTGCTTTCCACGATGGAGATGATTTGATCGTACTCTTGCGGCAGACCATCAATAATAGCATCAAGATGATCTTTGGATGAGACTGCACTTCCCACGGCAGCGAGAGAGTCGACGATGGACTTGATTTTGGCGAGGTACTCCTTTACTGTGCCATTTTCGAGCGTAGTTGTTCGCAGATCGTTCTTCAACTGACGAATTTTGGTTCGCCCTAACTTCTGAAAGTAGGTGTGGATTTTCTCCCAAAGTTCAAAGGAGTGTGAGCATCCAACAACACGAGCTTGAATCGCTGTGGAGAGCGACGTTTGCAGCCAGGAGAGCAACATCTGATCTTGCGCCTCCCACAGTTGAAATTCCGGATTCTCTGAGTTATTCGTGACATCATCTGGAGTGAGAAATCTGGGAGGAACACGCGGTGCGACCAAGAAATGATGTAGCCGATGAGCCTTGATGACTGGCTCAACTTGTTGGCGCCAAAGAACGAAGTTCTCGTCATGGAGTTTCTCAGTGATCTTGTGGCGAAATTCCTTGATCTCCGACGATGCGGAGTTTCCTGTGCTCGCGGAGTTGCGCGGCGAGTTTCTTGAACCAGCGACAGTGCCTATCGGTGGTGGCACCGGCGGATCTGTGTCATTGTCCGACGCCATGGAGGGACGCGACGGTTACGGAGCAAAAAAAAGGGAAAGAAAGGAAAGACGAAGGTTGTTACGAGGCGGTTAGGTGGTTAGGATTGGTGGGCTCTTTGATACCATGTTCAGAGAGGTAATTACACATACAGAGAGAGATCAAAAATATCTGAGTTATTGATTAATCTTGTAGGTTACAGAATGTGCTAATATACAGTGCACATAGAAGATACAAGGTTACCTCTTGTAACAGGTAACCAAACAGATAGTGACCTGCTGTAGCAGGTGAAAACTGAAACTGTTACAGTTAATATCAGATACAAAAATACAGATACAGTTTCAGGTACAGATACAAAATTACAGATACAGATAACAATATGCAGACTAATTCCTACTTCTCTTACAAGGTCCAAAAATGGTTTTCCTGATATTGAAACACTATAATGATAGGGCAACTGGTTCCATCTCACATCGCGGGCATAATAAAAACACGAGTGGAACAGAATTATGTCAGTAAAAGATATAGCTGAATAAATTAGTTAAATTAGTTAGATTAGTCAATTAAACAGCCTATTCCATCCTGTTCATGAAGTAACTCATGTTACAAAAAACATAAAAGTAAAGATGTGAACAATAGAAGAAAGCAGAAATAGAATAAAGGCAATATGAATTATGTATAGTATAACACTGACCTGCTTCACGCTCAAAAACCTCCTTGTTTTCATGATAAACATTTGCAAGAAAAACGAAAAGACAAACATAAAGAAGCTGATATTAAGCATCATGTAGAAAAACACAACTCTTGAAGCACACCAAGCGCCACAATATAAGGATCTCATGAGGCTATCATAATGAATACATGTCTTAACCATGGCTAATATCTACAAGCCCAACGAGGATAACTTAACTGAGTTCACCATTCTCCATAAGCTTCATAGCATCCTCAGTTAGCTGGTCAAATACAATCTTAGTCTCACCAGACATTTTTGACTTTCTGCCACCACTACCTTTTAACCTTCTCAAACATTGTAAGACCTGTTCACTACAAAAAATGGATCAAATAGCGGGGGTTTTTAAGTCAGTTAGCGGGGGTTTTTGAACCCCGCAAATTAATCTGCGGGGGTTCTTAAAACAGCCGGAGTTTCAAGTCCCGCAATCATTCTGCGGGGGTTTTTAGAAAATGCTGGTATCATGTCTATTTGCGGGGGTTTTACTGCGGGGGTTTTTAACCCCCACAATTAGTGGAGGTTTTTTTGAGGGGGTTATAAACCCCTTAATATCTGGAGTGATTTTATAGGAGTTTTTTTGTGGAGGTTTTTTATTGCCATAGTTGGCAGGACTTTTTTCTAGGAGTTTCAAACAGTTATGTAAATACAAACTATTTCTTTTACAATTTGAGAAAATTTTTTCCTTCTCTCATTATCACATTTTATTACTAGCAACTATACATACATCTTATAGGATACTTAATAAACTTAATCAAAAACCGAAAATTTCATTAAAAATATAAATGTGATAAGATAAATGTAATGTCAAATATCTAAAATATTTAATATCATATAACTCAAAATCATAATAAAAAGAAACATTTGTAGCTCAAATATCTGATGTCATATGCTCAAAATCATAATAGCTTCTAAGAAATCCTATACTAAAGGATCCTAAAAACGTTAAATGTTGCTAGCACTGAAAGATCCACTTGCATCCATTGAGGAAAGAGGCTCACTTGCACGCGATCACTTGCCTGAAATAACAAAAGAAAATTTGACTCATTTCAAATACCAAAAATCAAAACCATAAAGAACTAAAAATGAGTTTGTACTAGTTTCATTGTGTAACTAATTCACAACCAGAATTCCGAATTCTAACTTGGATAATCTTTGACTATCATTATAGCAAATAAATAGACTATGAAAGACAAGTAACCTTCATTGTTTGTAACTACTAACATATTGTGAATGCTTTAACAGATGCACAAATTTTTAAAATCATAAAACTTAATAGTTCACACCTTTAGAGTCATGTAACCACGACTAAGTATGTATCTTCTATCCTTCCCAAATTTTATGTCTGAAAAATGATCTGGATCTTGGGCCTTTTGTTCCTCAAATCTGCATATAGTGCCTATTAGAATAATGCATATACATATAAATAGGTCTCAAAATTTGTTTTCTACCTAAGAAAAATTTTAGTTGTCAAAGGCCAAAGTTATCTTTTCCAGTACCATATCAACATTTGCTAAAAACTGTCAGCGTTATGGGAGTGAGATAATTGTTTGTTAGGAAAAATAAGGTTAACAAGGAAAGAACATTAAACACATGGGATTTCCAGCCATCTGATTCATGACAACAGTATACAGTAAACAATCTAATACTTAAAAGATGATGAATATAGTAATCAAGATGAGGTCATACTCATATACTCACTTATATGTTGATAAAAAAAGAATTCTGGTCCACCTTTAGCTGCATATTACTGAATCAATCCAAAGCACATATGAGAAGATAATTTTAGCAGTAATAATTTGACAAAAAACTGACCCTCTTCAACTCATGTAGAAAATAAAGGAAAAAGAGTATACTTGAACTATGGAACCTGGACGACTACTCAAATCATTTTCTCTTCTATCACAACTTAGCCATTCTGCACCAACCATTTGCATCAAGGTACCTTTAGCCTTGACCTGAAATAGAATTTTGAAGTGGTATGTGCAAGCATGTTCTAAAACTACTTTTTCTGATACCATATCATAGGTGCGAAGTGTCCAATGCCACTAATTAGTTAGTCTTTATCTTCCTCAAAAAGAAACCATAAAAGTAAAACCACATACCTGAGAAAATGAATCAATTAATTAATGAGTACATCTGGGGCTAGCATTACAACTCCTATCAGCAAACGCGTTACGCTTTATGAAGGCAAAAACATGGAAGAAATGCTTATTTTTAGCTATTTAATCACTCGGCACATATTTGCACGCCAGGAAAATGAAGGAAAAAGCAAAGCACTAAGAACAATTGTTCAACTAGGACATCAAACTGATCAAAGATTTCCTAAAGTTCCCAGTCAATAGATGGACAATTCTGTCAGCGACGTCGCCCCAAACTGATCAAACATTTAACTAAACACAAGACCTGATCAAATTTCCATGTCCTACTAATACGAGCTGGCACTGAATATAGAAGAAAAATAGTGTTTGTCGAAATAAATTCTATTACATTTCAGGTATTCATAAGCATGTTTTCACCAATGGCCCCAAAATACTAGTCTATCTAGATCAGCCCCCAGTTAGTCTCATTTCAATCAAATATTGGAATAATTTTCAAGAATGACCTCCGCAGCTCTAATACCAAGTGATAGAACTAATGCTGATTTTTTTGGCTAAGCAAAATAATTTTTTGAAACTGAGAAAACGGAATTTTAGCTCAAGGAGGGCCAGAATTTTTCCAAAACCAAAGATAACCCCTCTAATTTATATAGACTAAAATAACAGAGAAGCCATCTATTACTAATGGAAACCAAGCTGAAAACTGATAGAGAATCCATAAAACACATTACCATAATCATACAATTCTGATTGGCTATCCATTTGAGAGAACCACTAAGAGGCACCTTGTTGGATTCTTATTCCACCAGAGAAAGTTGAGCAACTAATCTTGTTAAGCTCTTTGCTGTTTACATTCTTTGCCCCTCAGATACTGTCCAAGCCCTTAGGTATAATGCACGAGGTTCATGACTCTGCCATTAACAATGATGAATCAGTAACTCTAAAAGTGCAAGACAATCTATGATGGCTTACTTCAATATATCCAGCTTGCCAGGACATAGTACACTTGACTATTTTTCACCAGTTGGACGTGAAACAAAAACCCGAGACAAAAGCCCTTTTCATGTCAAAAAAGGTAATATTATGAAGTAAAGAAAATATAACTAATTTGTGAATGTATTTTTTCCTTTAACAACTGCTATGGACCAAAACTGAATTTTAAGAGATACTGGGGATTGAAAAAACACTAATCCTAAAACTTGAGTCTAACTCAAGCAGTAGCATAAACATTTTCCAACAAGAAGCACATATGTATCACAATAAACATAAATCTAGTACTCAAACCACATAGTATTAGGTTTTATATGAACATATTGAAACAACAGCGACGGCAATGAGACAGATTTATATCACAGTGAATAATCAAACACCACAAATCTCAGAATGATAGAAAAACAGAATCAAACACCAGAAATCACAGAATCAGAACAAAAAAGGAAAGCTCGGACCCTTGCCTTAAGATAGCAGAAGATGAACGCTGGGAAGAAAAGCAGAGACGCACACGAAGAGTTGAAGACGCACTCGAAGGATCGATGAGCAGATACGTATCTGAAGCACCTTTTCCTTCGTCTAGAGTGGGACAAGTCTGTAGAGGGTTGCACGCATAGAGGGTTTTGAGAGAGAAAGAGGGAAAGACCCGGAGAGGGGTTCGCGAGAGAGAAGGGGGGCTTCATCTTGTGTTTCACGAGAGAGAGGAAAGGGTTTCGCGAAAGAGGGAGAGAGGAAAGGGTTACACGAGGGTGTGAGAAGGAATCAGATTTCGCGAGGGAGGTTTACGCGAGGGTAGGGAGGTTTACGCGAGAGCTGGGTTTCGAGAGGAGGTTTACGTTGAAACAGAGGAGAGAAGCTGAGGGAAGCTGATTTGAGGGTAGAAGGTGAGAAGAGGGATAGTGAAAGTGAGAAGAGGGAAGCTGAAAAAGAGGAGAGGGAAGCTGAAATTAGGTTTTTTTTTTTGAGAAGAGGGAAGCTGAAATTACGCAGGGAGAGTGAAAGTGAGAAGAGGGAAGCTGAAATTAGAAGGTTTTTTTTTTGTTTTTTTATTTTACATTTAGCGGGGGTTTTTCGTGACACTCAGCGGGGGTTTTTTAAACCTCCGTAAAATGAAACAACATTTTCAACTTGTTGGCCGAGGAGTTCCTTTTTTATTGTTAAACTGGGGGGGTTTTTAAAACCTCCGCAATAAAACCCCCGCTATTTGATCCGTTTTTTGTAGTGGTTGGAAGGAATATATATCAATTAATCCAACCCGGGAAAATGAGCCTCGACATCCCTCAACTATAAACTCTATCATCAGGTATAATGATCTACAATTGCAAGACTTGAAGAGAACACAAATAAACATGATGAAAAACTAACAATGGCAGTTAGTTACAAGCTAGATGTAAGCTGTAATACTTTGCTTAGTAACCCCTTTTTTGTGGTAAACTGGGAATTTTTTGGTTTGTCTTTACTAAACATGAGATAGGCAATAACAAGTCGAGTTAAAAGTCAAGTTGCATAACCTACTATGGAATTAGAATCAAAATCCATTTTTCTTATTTTTGGCAGTCCCTGGTTCCAACTTCAAAATTGCACATTCTTTACATGTTTGGGGGATAACCTTTTAAACTACTATATGTTTGAAGGGTATACACGCCCTCAATAAGAAATTTTACAACTTCAGGGCGATAAAGAACATTGTTATTTACCTAAACATAAAGATGATATACTCTGGAGAGAGTTGACAGATAAATATGTTAAATTTTATAACGATGCTTTAATAGGACAGAGATCAAAAAATTAAAATGTCTATTGGTTTGAGAAAACAATTTCTGTTTTCAATAATAATAATTACAAAAGCGTTATCTTTTTTTCTCAAACAAACAAGCCCTAAGAACGATAGAACATAGATCTTACTGTTTCCCTGGTTCAAGAGTATTTGCAATGCGCCTCTTCATGATTCCAATATCTTTAGAAGAGAGGTCTTCGATCTCCTCTTCATCATTTGTTGTTGCTGCAGAGCTTAACGCAGCATATCTTGGATCAAATTCAACATTATCGAGCCATGCATCCTGTAAGAGTCTTTGACAATTTAGTAACAGAATCAAAATGAAATAGTCATAAATCAAAAATGAAAAACAAAAGAAATGCCTCACCTTGATCTCATTATCTCTTACATATTCAACAAAATTTCTTGCTGCATCAAAATAACCTTCTTCCCTTTCTTTATCTAGGTTAAAAGGTTCAATTTGAATCCCATCGTCAACAAAATTGTCATTTTTCTGCCAACACACATCAACTATCACTTCCTGCCTATCGTTTACATGGACCCAAGAACAGATGAATATGGAAACAAAATGACTGTTAAAATTATTGTGACTTCAGGAAGGATTCACACTAAGAAAACACCTTCGAACAACAGCCAACAAGCCACAAACTTCACAAGCATACATTTATAATAACACGTTTTGTCAAAAAAAAAAAGATAAGAACAGGATTCCTAACCGAACAACACGATCTAACCTTCGGAAAGCTCCAATTTTCAGATCCAGTTGTAGATCTACTGTTCCCCACACCTCTCATCTCATGCATTCAAGATCTGCTCAACCCTTAGAACATCGATCACCCACAAGTGAAAATAGTGTCGATGCAAAAGGGATTTTGGCTCACCACCACCGTTAAGCCTTTCTTCGATCTCATCTCTCATCAACTTCGAATTTGTTCTTCAAATAATGGGCGACGGTGACGGAGAGGAAATGGAGGGAGAGAACGGCGACGGTAACGGAGAGGAAACGGAGAGAAGAAACGGCGACGGTGAGGAGAGGAAAGGGCGACGGTGAGGAAGAGGAACGGAGTGAGCGTGAGAGGACGGTGCGAAGAGAGCATGAAGGGTGCGAATGAAGACTGAGAAGAGATAGGGTTCGCGCTTTTGCGAATGAAAGGGTCAAATAATTTGTTCTATTTTAGTACTTTAGAAGTCAGGCGTGTATGCGCTTGACTTTAAAACTTTACCTCTTAATTACAAGTTTGCCACTGTGTCTACTTATGTAGTCACGCGTCTGATAGCATGACTTTAAAAGCCTAATTTTTTTCCTATTTTCACTTTAGAAGTGAGGCGTGTATTCGCTTCACTTTAAAACTCGCGAGTTTTGTCTCTTATTTACAAGTTTGCCACCGCCTCAACATATAAAGTCAGACATCTGAGCGTCTGACTTTAAATGTCTAATTCTTTTCCTGATTTTGCACTAGTGTTTTATTTCTTATTAGCACCTCCAAACATTATTATTTTGCACCAGACCACAGGTTCTTTACACTTTGGGCTATATCTAGGTATAATATATTGCACATGTTCATGCATATTATCCACATATATCTGTTACAGACAACGGACAAAGCTTTCTCTTGCTTGCTTTATAATGGTTCCAGTTTATTCCAACGCTTCTTCTCAGATATTAGTAGATGACCATCATACTGATCCTTATCTAGCCTCTGATGAAGAAATACCCACTGTTGATTACTCTCAACTATTATCTAATGACTCTGATTGCAGATCTCTGGCCATTGATCACCTTCGCTATGCATGTCAAGAATATGGCTTCTTCTACGTAAATCTCTCTTGACCTTATCTTTACAGTAATAACATTTCTTTCAAAAGAAAAATAAGGATTTAAGCTCTTAAGATATAAATAGTTTAATTCTTACTAGATGGGCTGGATATTTTAATACGTTTATTCATATTTTTTGAATTATCATGTTTGTTTATCTTTTTTTTTCTCTTTCTTTTTTATTTCAATTTATTTGAAATTTAATATCAAGTCCAGTATTTAATTTCGGAAATTTAAAAATGTTAAAATAATCGTTTTTATAATATATGAAAATACTTTCTCCTTATTTAATTAACATTTTATCTTTGCTCTATCACATTTATTCACTACTATGACGATTGAAGAAAAATTCGTATCATATTTTTTCAGTTTTTTCCAACTTTTTTTTGTAGTATGTCAATTGATATAAGATATTTGAATCCTTCTGTGTTAACTCATTTTCTTGTAAGAGGCTTGGATACAAAACAATTCTTAAACAATTCTTAAATCCTAATTCAAACAGGCTAATAGCTTCTCAAGTGTCACCCAGATACAGAAGTTATCACACGATTCCCAAACAAATGGCAGTAATTAGAATTGTTTTTATTTTAAGAAAAAAAATATTTGTGGTAGAACAAATTATATTTCAAGAGGTTGGAATATCCCTGTACTCCCTTTAATAATAGTTTCGACTTATAGAAAAAAAAAATTCAACCCATTAGAATACTTTAGTGTACTTCTACCTTCCACCCTTGTTATAATGAATCATTCCCAAGGCAAAAAAACTACACTACTAGAAAAGTCTCAAATACCGACGGAATTTTGAGACGGAACTTTTTCCGTCTCTAATAGAGACGCCTTTAGAGACGGATTGTTTTGATTAGAGACGAAATTAGAATTTTACAAATTTGAGACAAACATTAGAGACGGAATATATCCGTCGCTAACTATTCTGTCTCTAAATCCGTCTCCACTGACTCGTTATAAATTATTATAACTTAAACCTTCATTTAGAGACGGAATATAGAGATAGAATTATCCGTAGCAAACATAATCCGTCTCTAATTCCGTCTCTAAATGGTTAGTCAAAGTCAAAATATCGTTAGAGACGGAAGACAAATCCGTCTCTAGTGTATTCGGTCTCTAATTCCGTCTCTAACTGATTACTCAAAGTCAAACTCAAAAGTTTCATTTTCCCTCTCATAAATTCTTTTTCCCGCTCCCTTCCGGTTCTCTATTCAGGGTTAGCTGGATAAACAAAAAAAAAAAGAATAAACAAAAAAAGAGAGTAAAGAAAGAAAAAATAAAAACAGTTTCTCTTCAAGCATTTTCGGTTCTCGTTCTCTCCCTTCTCGTTCTCTCCTCTCCCTAAACAAAAGAGGGTTACCCTAACATTTCCGTTCTCTCCGCTCCCTTTCGGTTCTCTCCGCTCCCTTCTCGTTCTCTCCGCTCACGACGCCGTTCTCTCCGCTCACGACATTGCTGCTTCTCTCCGCTCGAGAGAAGAATATTGAACAAGAAAACATAAAGAGAAAAGTAGACCGATATGAGCAGATGTTTGAGAGGCTTATGCGTAGTAAAAATTTAAAAGCTTTACCTGATGCACCTAAAGAAGAGGATGGCTATTACAATGAGGAGATAGCTAAAGCTAGAATGGATGAATTTTGATTAGATTTAGCAACATATATGCTTTTGCTAAATTTAATGTTAGTTTTCTTTTTATCTTTTGGACAAGGTTTTAGTTTGATTAAGTGTAACTTTTGGACAATGTTTTAGTTAGTATTGGGTGTAACTTTTTGCAATATAGTTATTTAAACACTTTTAGTACTATTAATAAATTTACTGTTTGAAATGTCTATTGAAATCTGAATTATTTTGATATTTTAGGCAGGAAAATATATTTAGTTTTGGAAAAAGGCAGAAAATCCAGAAAACAACAGTCATTAGAGACGGAATAATAATTTCGTCTCTACTAGAGACGGATATCTTCTGTCTCTACAGAGACGGATTTTTGGTCAGCATAAATTATATGAGCTGAAAGTTGGCGACGAATTATTTAATGTTAGAGACGGAAATAGGCCCACTACAACAAAAAGAGGTTTACGCAACGGCCAAAAACCGTGGCCAGAAGTGAAAAAACGTGGCCTAAACTTGAGGCCACAGTTTTGGAGGCGTGGGGTAGGTGGCCGTTGCCTATTCCTTCAGGCCACGGTTTTTCAACATTTGGCCACGAATTTTCGAAACCGTGGCCAGCTATAAAATAGGCCACGGTTTATTACTCTGGCTTCCGGCCACGGTTTTCAATTTGCCACACATAAATAAGTGTGGCCTAAAATGTTAAACCATGATTTAAAAACTGTTGCCTTGTTTTTTTTTTTGATAAGCAAACTGTTGCCTTGTTGCTTTTAGTTAAATAACTTTTTTACTACTTTTATTTAATTGTTATCAATTATTTGATAGAGTTATTTGTGATTAGAAACTAAGAAGAATTAAAACTAAAGCCAATTATTTAAAGCACCATACATAAAAGGGATAAGATAGGATAGTAACACTAACAAAAAATAGACATCAATTTTTTAAATTTATAGTAATATGCATTAAACAACATTCATCATCTACATGTCAATTGTCACTAATACTCAAAATATAGAAACATAAACTAAATCCAAAAAATATAAACAAAATAGTCTACAACCATGTTTGTAGCACATCTACATGTTTCATTAATTAAAATAAAATCCACAAAATAATCTACAACCATGTTTGTAGCACATTGCTCTTCAAAATACAAAAAGTAGCAGTATTTTCCACTTGTATCACATCATTCTTCAAAACCTTCAAGATCATCTTCAAGTTCTTCTTCAAAATCATTTCCAACCTATAACCAGAAAACATTACAAAAATTATCTATCCATGACATTCAAGGACATTACAAACATTGTAAAACACCTTCTACAAGATCATATACCTTTTCAATAGGCAAAACAAAACCAAACAAACTGTCCGCTTTAATTCGTATCTAAAAACTGGACAGCAAAACAAAACAGCAAAACTGAAAGCAAAACTGAAAGCAAAACAGGCAAAACATAACAGCAAAACTGAAAGAAAAACTGCACAGCAAAACAGCAAAACAAAACAGCAAAACTGAACTGGACAGCAAAACTGAACGTGCACAGCAAAACAGCAAAACAGGCTTCCAGCAAACAGGCAAAACAAGCTTCCAATCTGTCCTAGAGCAAAATAAACTAAAAACTGGACAGAAAAACAAAACAAACTAAAAACTGGACAGCAAAACAAACTATTGCAATCTGGAAACATGCTTCCAATCTGTCCTAGAGCAAAACAAACTAAAAACTGGATAGCAAAACAAAACTATTGCAATATGTCCTAGAGCAATGTCCATAGGGACAATCTAATTTTCTGCCTACATCAGCAACAAACAAACCTTAGAGACAGCTTGTCCATGTACACCAAGCAATTAATTATAAAGCTAATATATTTCATTGCTGCATTATTGAACAATATATAGACTGCACAAAGCTCGGTTAGGAAACAGCCCTTAGAGACTTACAATCTAGATGTTCCCGAAGAGTTCCATTATTAACATATTCAGTAACGATAATCTTTTCATCTCCATGTTCCAAAAAACCAAGGCACCTCACAAGATTCAAATGCTCAATTTTTGACAAGGTGTTTATTTCATTCCTAAACTCAGCCAAGTGCTTTGTTATGTACATCCTGTAAAGAGAATTTGCTTTATCAGAGGCTCATTAATAACAACCAGAGTTTTAGAAAACTTCCCGCGACCGCAATCTAAGTCGTGATATAAAGGTTTTGATTTAAGTGACCCCAAAGCGACTGCGATTGAGATTTGAGATTGCATCAGACAAATTTGACTGTAATTCACAGCAATACTAAGGTTTGCCACGCTACCACAACCACAACAGCATATTAAAACCTTGATAACAAATAATAGTACTATGAATCAAATATGATGATTTTGATCTTTCCAAACCCACCTTCCCCAATCTTATTATCTGGAGAGAATTTTGCTGTTGCCTTATAAATTTCCTCAAAGGTAAAGTCTCCAATTCCAATTTGACTACTTGATGTGCTAGATGATGCTGAGGATTGAGAAGATTTCCATTTTGATGAACTCTTTGAACTATCAGATGATACATCTGTTGAAGGTCAAAATTCCAAAAAAATTCAATAAAAAGGTTTTGGTTGACCATAAATAAGCACAATTAAATAAGTTCACATCATCAAATGGAAAAAGAAAACATATATATTATTAATTAATCATACACTTACATGATACCCCTCTGACTTTATTTTTTGTGTTATAATTTTCAATGGCTTATGAGGCTGCTTTTGTTTTCCCAAGGAGAAACAATGTAAAAAGGCTTGCACATATCTTGACAGCAGATTTGAAATATGTCAAGGTACTATGATTCTTTGGATTATGCCTCTGTCAAAATCATAGAAAACGTTTCAATGATCTGTTGGATTCTGTAACTCGTTTGTACAACAACCATTAGAATATAGGCTACATGGAATTCAACAATGGTGCTTAAATATGATAGAATAAAATGAAGATCTGATAGCTACAAACAACTCACATTTCATCAACATTAACATTGGGATGGGAAATGTTATTGAGTATTGACAAAACCAACATCAGACTTTCAAGGATAAGCATAGCTCCACTCTTACCCTCCATACACTACCTTGATAAGGATCTGCGATGAGTCCCAAAAAAAAGTGAGTGAAAAAAAAAAGAGAACCCCACATCTGTTTGACCTTTAAAAATAACCAGTCATAGATCCTAATGCAATTCATCCTCATTGAGGAAAATGATCAAACAATTAAGCTGCAACCGAGATAAGCACCCGGCAGCAACTATTTCATACGATCCAACACCCCACAGTGAATTCGAATATATATACAATCCAAACTAAAGGGAGACATATCAATTGAGACATAGAAAAGGTTGCACCGAAGAGAACAACACCGCATCAATCATCAATAGAGGGAGAATAAATATTTAAAAGTAAAAAGCAATGAAAGGGAAGAAAATAATGAAACACAGTTCTCAAAGAAAAGTTTCATTAAAAACTCACTGATTGAGATTCATCCAATACTATATTTCCCACTCTAATCAGCACGCCCTTTCCACTTCCCCTCCCCTTCACTAAAGTGTGTTAGGAACATATGCCTTCTTCCCAAACAATGCTGACTTTGAAAGCACCATTAGCCATTTTAATGTCAATCACAGTAAATGAAAGAAAAACAAACCATAAAAATTCTAAAACGCAAATAAACCAAAATCGAACTTGCTAACAGAAATTAGGGTTTATATGCGGATCTGATTAAACAAAAATAGGAAAAAAAATGAAATAATCAAAGCTGAGAAAAATCCAAATAAAAATAGAATCAAAATAGAAGCTAATAGAATCAAAAAATGGGAAGATTTCACTGGAGAAAGGCAACGAACCTGTCAATCAATTATCAAAGGCGGTTGTGCTTGGCGGCGTACTTCAGTGTTTCGGTTTCTGGCTGCGATGAAGAAGGTGTAGGTGAAAGGAGGCTTCTGCGTTCAGTACTCTTAAGAGAACGGAGATGGAGGTGAAGGGAACAGAGATGGAGATGGAGATAGTGTGGTGATGCGCTTCGTGGAGGTGAGGGAAACGGAGATGGAGACGCTGAGGAAATGAACGAAATCGGAATTGGAGTTTTTGGAAATATAGATACGAAAGGGATTGTGTTTTATCCTTTTTGGAATTGAGATTTTTTTCAGGAGGTGCGAGTTAAATTTTGGACGAGCGCCTTTATTTTTGCAAAAGTTTTCTAGGCTTAGCGCTTAATTTTTTGGAAATAGCCACGGTTGTTTTACCAGAAGGGTTTATTTATATTTTAGTTTTAGTCCACAGTTTTTTAAGAGTGGTCTATAAACAAAGGCAACAGACTCATCTTTTCAGCCTACGTTTTTAGGCGTTGCCTAATAAATTTTTAAAGGCAATAGTTAGACAAATGCGGTCTTAGGTATCTACACTTTTTTAACCGTTGCCTATATAGTTTAAAACGGTGGCCTAAAAACAGCTTAACGAAACCGTGGCCTGATATCTATCTCATTTTCAACACTTGTAAACGCGTGGCTTATTCCGTGTTCAGGCCACGCTTTTTTAGCCGTTGCAATGAGTGGCGTGGCCTAAAGTCGAAAATGTTGTAGTGGCCGTTGGTGTGTGGAAAACATGTGCAAGTATACACAGTCCATAACAAGTAATACAGTGTTTAGAACAGGTCGAACCCACAGGGATTGATGAACTCTTTCAAAAGTCAATATTATGTAATTTAGATGAAAGTAACCAATTTAACAAGATAGTTGATGATGGTGAGTATCACAAGTAAGTTAGAATAAAGCAATGTGTAAGTAGTTGAAATGCAATAGAGAAAAGCTAGTTGGAATGTCTTCCCCAAGTAATTTACTTATAAGTGTTTAATGCAGTTATGATGCATTTGCACTGAATACTGTTGCATTAGTTGTGTGCTTTTCAGTTACTTTTCTTCAGAGTTTCATTACAAGCTTCCTATGTCTAGGCTTGCTAAATAAGTTCACTCCTGTCTTTTAAAGTACCCACAGTATCACCCTATGGACTATACTATCCTATGCCTAGGACTTAGTATGGTTTTCACAAAGTTTCCTTTATGTAAAACACTCACCCATATTAGTTCTTGAGTTCTTAATTGTAAACCATGTCTGCTTTTACAAACTACTTATTCTAAGTGATCAACCTCAAAATAAGTGTTGAAAGTATTATCAAGCAAGAACTAAAGTGCACACATCATATACTTGTATTAAACTTACTTAAAAGCTCATTAAATGGTTAGAACATTCCAACTAAGAGAGGTTTAGCTCAACATAGACATTGCAAGGCAAATATAAACATAATAGAACATGTTTATATAATTGAAATCACAAAAGAGAAACAACAAGATAGAAGTTACACAAGTTGAAGCTCTTAGCATGAATCCTTCCTAGCAATGTAGTTGCATTAGCTCCTTAGCACTTTGATAAAACTATGAAACCGAAGTAAGGAGGATTTGTCACTTCATTCCTTTCCTTCTTACAAAATAGAAACTAACTATGTATATTGAAATTTAATTCTAACTTATGGATTGTGATCTATCTTCAAGTGAAGGAGTGAGGTCCTTTTATAGTCTTCAAGAGAGGTGCTTCCTTCCTTCATGTTGAAGTAACCTTGATGGCTGTATTCATGGTTGTTTTACAGCAGTTGATTCCCATGTGAAGTCTTCAATCAATTGTATAGGGAGGTCAAATAAGATAACAACATGTGTCCCTACGTTGATGACTCTTCAAAGCTATGTGGGAATTGTAGGCAACGAAATCTGAAGTGTTCTTGCTTTAGGGGACCAAGTATGAGGTCATCAAATGCAAGTGGATGGCAAGTGGATGTGCAAGTGGATGTGCAAGTGGATGGCAATTTACTAAGTTTAAACATATGAATAACTCTATATAAAATAGAGTTATCAGCCGTCTCTGGTTAGCGGCCGCATGCAATATTATTCCGTCTCTGACGCATTTGCGACCGCAATTTCAGCTACGGATCTCGTTCCGTCTCTAATTCCGTCTCTAAAATGCTTGGAGACGGAATTTCCCACTTTTAGAGACGGAATCCGTCCGTCTCTATTTCCGATTTTTCTAGTAGTGATCTACATTTGCAACAACCTAATTAAAAAATGTGAAATCTTATTTCCTGTATGTAGCATGGATAAATGCTTTTTGATCATTCAAAAATATTATTAATAAATCACTATTAGAGAAACTTGAAACAAATTATTAATAAGTTACCACTAAAAAAGTTGGAATAACAACAAAAATTTTAGATGAAAAATTAATTTAGTCTCCAAATTTGACACAACCAGTGGCAGAGCTTGACAATAATTTTTGGGGGTACCAAATTGTTAAATAATATATGTAATATTTCTGTAGCTAATAGTGAACGAGGAATACATGATGTACTTTGTTTTTACGTATATGATCGTTATTTTGTGCTTGCAGCTTGTAAACCACACCATACCACTCAACAACCTCTTCAAAGGGGTTTATGAGTTTTTTGATCCAAAAATGATTGATAAGAGAAAGATCTACAGTGAAGAGGGTCCATCAGATAAAATTCGATGGGAGACATTTGCCCATGATGAGGAAAACAGGGAATACATCAAGGCTTTTACACATCCCGAGTACCATTATCCTTCAAACTTATCAGGTCTCATATATATATTTTTTAAAAGCAAAGAGAATATGTATATATTAAACAAAATCAAGACACAAGGCCGTGCCCGAACCCCTATACAAGGACGCGACAACACAAAACTATTTACGGCTAATACAAAAAAGAGGAGCAACATGCCATTCATAATACAAAGTAAAGGCCCCTTGACTTAGCCAAAAACCACTGCCAGGAGATGGACATAACACGCTGAACTATAAACTCAAAATCTGGTTGTTTAGCTAGGTACACATGTTACGCATGTCCCACAGAACTCATAAAACTGAATGCTAAATAAGATTCAAACCCCGGTCCGCTTTTCTCTAGCCCCTCGCCCAAAAGCACAGAAGGCTGACAAAAGGAAAAATAAATCGGGGGACAATGGCAGTTACCACCCAAGCCAAGTAAAAACTACATACCATACCCTGTGAGCAAAGTGGCACCGCTTGAACAAATGTAGCGAAGATTGCATCGGCACCCCACAGATCACGCAGGAGGCCAGAGAAGGATCTAGAATAACTCACTGCCGATGCAGATTCGCGCGAGTCGGTATACGATCTAAGACTACCGGCCATGAGAAAGCAATAACCTTTGGGGGTGCAAGACTAAGCCAAAGTCACCCCAGAGAAGCCACCTGGTCATCCGATAAGTCCACCCCAAATGGCGCAACCTCTGTAAGCCTCACATAAGCAGCTCGAATTGAGTATAACCCAGACGTGTCACCCAGCCACTGCTAGAGATCCGCCTCACACTTCAGGGTGACCGTACCAAGAAGCTGCATGAGATCCCTCAGCAGAGCTTCCTCCCACACAAACAATCTGCGACGCCACATAAAAGACCACCGCCACACCCCATCAACCCAACTACCAAAATTTGCCACTTGACCGTCCTGTCTATCCGAAACGAGGAATAGCCTTGGGAACAACACCACTACAAAAAAATTGGTTATTAGCGACGGAAATTTCCCTCGCAAAATGACCAAATTCCGTCGCTAATGGTCATTTGCGAGGGAATTAGCGAGGGACCAGTTCCGTCACTAAATACCTGCAGTTTTTCAAAAAAAAAACTGACACGTGTCCAGTGCTGAATGGCTTGTTTTTTATATATATTTATTATTAATACTGTTAAAAAATTATTATATTATTATTTTGTGGTTGTGGTGGTTGTGGTGGTGGTGGTGGTGGTGGTGGTGGAAGGTGGAAAGAAATTCGTATAGGTGAGAGAAGAGGAATTCGCAGGTGGAGAGAGGAGTTCATGGTGGTGGTTTCGTGGGCGGTGGCGGTGGTGCTGGTGGTTGTGTAGTGGTGGTGTGGTGGAAGAAGGTGGAGAGAAGAAGAGGGAAAGGAGAAATCATAAGAGAGAGAGAGAGAGGAAGAGGATGAGGAGTTCCGGTGGTGGTGGTGGTGGTTGTGTGCAGGGGCGGATCCAAGATTTTAGATTAGGGTGTTCCTTTTTTTTCGGGAGTAAACTAGCAGTATACCCGTGCATACGTACGGCTGCCGTGGTGTTGTTTGTATAAATAGAGTCGGATAGAATTTAATTTGTTCACACATACAATGATAAATTATAAGATTTAATGTCAAATTATTAATTTACATCAAGAGTAAAATACATATATTTGGCGCGATTAAAATAAGTTTTTCAAGCAGATAAATATACAGAATATACTAAAAGGTGTAATTCAAACATAATATAAAATCACAGATTTTGCAGCATTTTCTCGGTAATGAAATTATTCCAACGTGTAACATTTTCCGGTTGTAACTCAAAAGTAGAATATAAAATAATTATTCTGACAATGTGTAACTTGAATAGTAAAGCTAATGTATATGATTTTAGTCAAATATCTTTATAGTATTTTTAAATAAAATAAAAAATTATAATATTTTATCAGTAGTGAAATTATACCAACAATATATAGTGTTTCCCGTTGTAATTCAAAATCAGAATATAAAAAAAGTCATTATATAAAAAAGATATAGTTGATGATTGATTAAATGTATAGTTGATGAGAAAGTGAGACACACAAAAATAAAAGTGAGTTTAAAAAAGGGTAGTTTGGTATTTTTGGTAGCGGGTGTTTTGATTAAAGATATAGTTGAGAGTTGATAGTTGATAGTTTTTTTTTGATAAGCAATGTTAGTGAGAATGGGGGAATGTTAGTTTCCGGGAGTTGAACCCGGGACCTCCTTTTTGCACTCATTTGGTGCACTCCTTCGGTATCCCTTAGCTCGTAGTTGATAGTTGATAGTTGAATAGTTGATTGATTAAATGTACAGTTGATGAGAAAGTGGAACACACAAAAATAAAAAGTGAGTTAAAAAATGTTAGTTTGGTAATTTTGATAGTGGGTGTTTTGATTAACGATATACTTGATATATAGTTGATAAAAATATAGTTGATGATTGATTAAATATATAGTTGATGAGAAAGTGGAACACACAAAAATAAAAAGTGAGTTAAAATAAAAAGTGGGTTAAAAAATGGTAGTTTGATAAATTTGGTAGTGAGTGTTTTGATTAAAGATATAGTTGAAGTTGATAGAGTGTTCCTTCAATGACATTAAGGCATAATGTATTACTACCAAGACAGGATATTTGAGGTATATTACCACTAAGATAGGATATTTGGGGTGTTCCCGGGAACACGGGGAACACCCCCTGAATCCGCCTCTGGTTGTGTGGTGGTGGTGTGGTGGAAGAAGGTGGAGAGAAGAAGAGGGAAAGGGGAGAGTAACTCCGGTGGTGGTGGTGGTGGGTTAGGGTTTGTAGGTGAGAGAGAGAGAGAGAGAGAGTAGAGGAAGAGGAAGGGGAGAGTAGGCCGTAGGTTGGTTGTATGGTGGTGATGGTGGTGGTGGTGGTGGTGGTTGTGTGGTGGTGGAGAGTAGAGGAAGAGGAAGGGAAGAGGAAGGGTGAAGAGGAGAGAAGAAGAGTGAGGGTGTTGTGAGTGAGAAAGAAGAGTGAGGGTGTAAACGGATTTAAGAAAAAAAAGTAAAAAAATTTGCGAGGGAATTAGCGACGGAACTGTCCGTCGCTAATTGTTGCACATTTACCAACCCCTGCACTGAGTCCCATCATCTGAAAACTGTCAGAAATTAGCGAGGGACTGAAATTCCGCCGCTAAATACCTGCACAGAGTCCCATCATCTGAAAATTGTCTAAAATTAGCGAGGGACTGAAATTCTGTCACTAATTTTCAAAATTTCCGTTGCTAATCTTCAAAATTCCATCGCTAATTCTCAAAAATACGACAGCCCCTACTCCCTCGCAAATTTCGTCGCTAATTCCAGTTTTCGCGAGGGAACATTAGTCCCTCGCTAATTTCCGTCGCTAAAGGGCAATTTTTTTGTAGTGCACACGCAGGGGTTGCAACCCAATCCAAGTATCCAGCCAGAAGAAAGTCGAAGCCCTATTACCCATTTTCCTAGCTACTCTATCCCCGAACCAATCACTCTCAGAGCCCTACACCGTCCCTAAAAGTCAGTACCAGTCTTTCCACCAAGAAGATGCAAACCCCGGAGGCGATAAGGAGGCAAGTAACGGTGTTCTCTGGACCCTCCTCTCCATACTTCCCTACCAAAACCTCACTCCAAAGGGATGAGATCCCCGCTAGGAGCCTTCACCGCCACTTACCTATATAATATATATGTTTGTTAAGCAAAAGTGAAGTATTAACAATATAATGGTACTACAACCCACAACCCACAACCCGATACACAATTGTCTTTGAATGGAATTAATATAACCTAAGGTGTATAAGATATTTATTTGCATTTTCATTCATTAATTTTTTATAATATATTATTTTACAGTTAAAGTAAAAGTTTTTTGAATGGCAAAATATATACCATTGACTCGAGCACTAGCTAGGGATAATCTAACCGAAGCAAACAAACAAATAGGACAAAAAGGTTAAATGAATGAAAAAATAAGTAATTTTAGTTTAATGCTCCATCATGTTTATTGAACTTTTGGTTACTTCATTTGTACAGCAACAAAAGTTTAGAAGAACATTGCAAGGAAATGCGAAAGATGGTAATTGAATTAGCAAGGGCAATGTCAAAAACCTTAGGGTTTGAAGAAAACTACATAGAGAATGCATTCAACTTGAAGTTAGGGTTTGATGTAACAGCCATGAATCTTTACCCACCTAATTCTAAAGCTAAAGGGGATATTGGTATCCCTACACACACCGATCCTGGCTTTGTGATTAGCCTCGTGCAAGATGTGAATGGTGGTCTCCAAATCCTATCACATAATGGAAAGTGGATTAATGTTGATGTTCCTCACCATGCCATACTCATCCAGCTTGGTGATCATATTGAGGTACTTTAAATAAATACAATTCTCCTTTGTCTATGATCGCTTTGTAAATTTCGCACTAGAAAAATGCTAGCAACTCACTCTTTATTACTCACTCTCCAACACTAATTCTATTTATTACTCACTCTCCAACACTAATTCTATTATTGGTTGAAATTATGTGCGTTCCACGACTCTTAATTATTACTCTATTTTCAACACTGATTCTATTATTGGTTGAAATTAATGTGTGTTCCACCATCCCGGAAACTTAGAGATATTGACATGAATTTCAACTAATCATAGAGTGAATGTTGCTATAAAAGAAAAAACAATAGAGTGAATGTTGCTATAAAAGAGACTGTTGTTCACTATCTTTGTTTCCTCTCTAATTAATTAACATGTTCAATTGTAGGTCTTAACCAATGGAAAATATAAGAGTAAAATTCATCGAGTTGTTGTTAACAACAACAAAGTACCAAGGATCACTGTGGGACCCTACATGGACCTTCGTTGGATAAATACATTGTTCCAGGTGATGAATTTGTTGATGAAGAGAATCCACAAAAATAACGTGGAATGACCTATAAAGAATCCTTGGAAGCTTGTCTAGTATTTTTTTTTTAAGATTTCTCCACTCCGATTTTAGACCCACTCTGTTGTTCTCTAAATGGATTTGGATCAGCTGCATGTGATCTCCCTATATATCCATGATGGTGTTTCTTGTTTTGTTAATAAGTCAAAACTTTATTGATTTCAAAGTGCAAAACTTAGCACAAGAACTGCTAAATAGCTACAGAATTTCTGCTGTTGTTGCTGCAGCATCTCAAATGAGTATTAAAGACATCCTAACAAACTACTCTCTTAAAAAAGCTTTTGTTCCTTATAATCTAGATACAGCATGTAGTTGCTAACCAAATCAGATTTTTTACCCTCTTAATCTGGTTACCTTGAACCAGAGATTTTTGATTTGAAAAAAAGCAAGGCCCCTACCACATCACCTTGTATCTCTACCTATCACTACCAAAAGGCAGAAAATCCAGAAAACAACAGTCATTAGAGACGGAATAATAATTTCGTCTCTACTAGAGACGGATATCTTCTGTCTCTACAGAGACGGATTTTTGGTCAGCATAAATTATATGAGCTGAAAGTTGGCGACGAATTATTTAATGTTAGAGACGGAAATAGGCCCACTACAACAAAAAGAGGTTTACGCAACGGCCAAAAACCGTGGCCAGAAGTGAAAAAACGTGGCCTAAACTTGAGGCCACAGTTTTGGAGGCGTGGGGTAGGTGGCCGTTGCCTATTCCTTCAGGCCACGGTTTTTCAACATTTGGCCACGAATTTTCGAAACCGTGGCCAGCTATAAAATAGGCCACGGTTTATTACTCTGGCTTCCGGCCACGGTTTTCAATTTGCCACACATAAATAAGTGTGGCCTAAAATGTTAAACCATGATTTAAAAACTGTTGCCTTGTTTTTTTTTTTGATAAGCAAACTATTGCCTTGTTGCTTTTAGTTAAATAACTTTTTTACTACTTTTATTTAATTGTTATCAATTATTTGATAGAGTTATTTGTGATTAGAAACTAAGAAGAATTAAAACTAAAGCCAATTATTTAAAGCACCATACATAAAAGGGATAAGATAGGATAGTAACACTAACAAAAAATAGACATCAATTTTTTAAATTTATAGTAATATGCATTAAACAACATTCATCATCTACATGTCAATTGTCACTAATACTCAAAATATAGAAACATAAACTAAATCCAAAAAATATAAACAAAATAGTCTACAACCATGTTTGTAGCACATCTACATGTTTCATTAATTAAAATAAAATCCACAAAATAATCTACAACCATGTTTGTAGCACATTGCTCTTCAAAATACAAAAAGTAGCAGTATTTTCCACTTGTATCACATCATTCTTCAAAACCTTCAAGATCATCTTCAAGTTCTTCTTCAAAATCATTTCCAACCTATAACCAGAAAACATTACAAAAATTATCTATCCATGACATTCAAGGACATTACAAACATTGTAAAACACCTTCTACAAGATCATATACCTTTTCAATAGGCAAAACAAAACCAAACAAACTGTCCGCTTTAATTCGTATCTAAAAACTGGACAGCAAAACAAAACAGCAAAACTGAAAGCAAAACTGAAAGCAAAACAGGCAAAACATAACAGCAAAACTGAAAGAAAAACTGCACAGCAAAACAGCAAAACAAAACAGCAAAACTGAACTGGACAGCAAAACTGAACGTGCACAGCAAAACAGCAAAACAGGCTTCCAGCAAACAGGCAAAACAAGCTTCCAATCTGTCCTAGAGCAAAATAAACTAAAAACTGGACAGAAAAACAAAACAAACTAAAAACTGGACAGCAAAACAAACTATTGCAATCTGGAAACATGCTTCCAATCTGTCCTAGAGCAAAACAAACTAAAAACTGGATAGCAAAACAAAACTATTGCAATATGTCCTAGAGCAATGTCCATAGGGACAATCTAATTTTCTGCCTACATCAGCAACAAACAAACCTTAGAGACAGCTTGTCCATGTACACCAAGCAATTAATTATAAAGCTAATATATTTCATTGCTGCATTATTGAACAATATATAGACTGCACAAAGCTCGGTTAGGAAACAGCCCTTAGAGACTTACAATCTAGATGTTCCCGAAGAGTTCCATTATTAACATATTCAGTAACGATAATCTTTTCATCTCCATGTTCCAAAAAACCAAGGCACCTCACAAGATTCAAATGCTCAATTTTTGACAAGGTGTTTATTTCATTCCTAAACTCAGCCAAGTGCTTTGTTATGTACATCCTGTAAAGAGAATTTGCTTTATCAGAGGCTCATTAATAACAACCAGAGTTTTAGAAAACTTCCCGCGACCGCAATCTAAGTCGTGATATAAAGGTTTTGATTTAAGTGACCCCAAAGCGACTGCGATTGAGATTTGAGATTGCATCAGACAAATTTGACTGTAATTCACAGCAATACTAAGGTTTGCCACGCTACCACAACCACAACAGCATATTAAAACCTTGATAACAAATAATAGTACTATGAATCAAATATGATGATTTTGATCTTTCCAAACCCACCTTCCCCAATCTTATTATCTGGAGAGAATTTTGCTGTTGCCTTATAAATTTCCTCAAAGGTAAAGTCTCCAATTCCAATTTGACTACTTGATGTGCTAGATGATGCTGAGGATTGAGAAGATTTCCATTTTGATGAACTCTTTGAACTATCAGATGATACATCTGTTGAAGGTCAAAATTCCAAAAAAATTCAATAAAAAGGTTTTGGTTGACCATAAATAAGCACAATTAAATAAGTTCACATCATCAAATGGAAAAAGAAAACATATATATTATTAATTAATCATACACTTACATGATACCCCTCTGACTTTATTTTTTGTGTTATAATTTTCAACGGCTTATGAGGCTGCTTTTGTTTTCCCAAGGAGAAACAATGTAAAAAGGCTTGCACATATCTTGACAGCAGATTTGAAATATGTCAAGGTACTATGATTCTTTGGATTATGCCTCTGTCAAAATCATAGAAAACGTTTCAATGATCTGTTGGATTCTGTAACTCGTTTGTACAACAACCATTAGAATATAGGCTACATGGAATTCAACAATGGTGCTTAAATATGATAGAATAAAATGAAGATCTGATAGCTACAAACAACTCACATTTCATCAACATCAACATTGGGATGGGAAATGTTATTGAGTATTGACAAAACCAACATCAGACTTTCAAGGATAAGCATAGCTCCACTCTTACCCTCCATACACTACCTTGATAAGGATCTGCGATGAGTCCCAAAAAAAAGTGAGTGAAAAAAAAAAGAGAACCCCACATCTGTTTGACCTTTAAAAATAACCAGTCATAGATCCTAATGCAATTCATCCTCATTGAGGAAAATGATCAAACAATTAAGCTGCAACCGAGGTAAGCACCCGGCAGCAACTATTTCATACGATCCAACACCCCACAGTGAATTCGAATATATATACAATCCAAACTAAAGGGAGACATATCAATTGAGACATAGAAAAGGTTGCACCGAAGAGAACAACACCGCATCAATCATCAATAGAGGGAGAATAAATATTTAAAAGTAAAAAGCAATGAAAGGGAAGAAAATAATGAAACACAGTTCTCAAAGAAAAGTTTCATTAAAAACTCACTGATTGAGATTCATCCAATACTATATTTCCCACTCTAATCAGCACGCCCTTTCCACTTCCCCTCCCCTTCACTAAAGTGTGTTAGGAACATATGCCTTCTTCCCAAACAATGCTGACTTTGAAAGCACCATTAGCCATTTTAATGTCAATCACAGTAAATGAAAGAAAAACAAACCATAAAAATTCTAAAACGCAAATAAACCAAAATCGAACTTGCTAACAGAAATTAGGGTTTATATGCGGATCTGATTAAACAAAAATAGGAAAAAAAATGAAATAATCAAAGCTGAGAAAAATCCAAATAAAAATAGAATCAAAATAGAAGCTAATAGAATCAAAAAATGGGAAGATTTCACTGGAGAAAGGCAACGAACCTGTCAATCAATTATCAAAGGCGGTTGTGCTTGGCGGCGTACTTCAGTGTTTCGGTTTCTGGCTGCGATGAAGAAGGTGTAGGTGAAAGGAGGCTTCTGCGTTCAGTACTCTTAAGAGAACGGAGATGGAGGTGAAGGGAACAGAGATGGAGATGGAGATAGTGTGGTGATGCGCTTCGTGGAGGTGAGGGAAACGGAGATGGAGACGCTGAGGAAATGAACGAAATCGGAATTGGAGTTTTTGGAAATATAGATACGAAAGGGATTGTGTTTTATCCTTTTTGGAATTGAGATTTTTTTCAGGAGGTGCGAGTTAAATTTTGGACGAGCGCCTTTATTTTTGCAAAAGTTTTCTAGGCTTAGCGCTTAATTTTTTGGAAATAGCCACGGTTGTTTTACCAGAAGGGTTTATTTATATTTTAGTTTTAGTCCACAGTTTTTTAAGAGTGGTCTATAAACAAAGGCAACAGACTCATCTTTTCAGCCTACGTTTTTAGGCGTTGCCTAATAAATTTTTAAAGGCAATAGTTAGACAAATGCGGTCTTAGGTATCTACACTTTTTTAACCGTTGCCTATATAGTTTAAAACGGTGGCCTAAAAACAGCTTAACGAAACCGTGGCCTGATATCTATCTCATTTTCAACACTTGTAAACGCGTGGCTTATTCCGTGTTCAGGCCACGCTTTTTTAGCCGTTGCAATGAGTGGCGTGGCCTAAAGTCGAAAATGTTGTAGTGGCCGTTGGTGTGTGGAAAACATGTGCAAGTATACACAGTCCATAACAAGTAATACAGTGTTTAGAACAGGTCGAACCCACAGGGATTGATGAACTCTTTCAAAAGTCAATATTATGTAATTTAGATGAAAGTAACCAATTTAACAAGATAGTTGATGATGGTGAGTATCACAAGTAAGTTAGAATAAAGCAATGTGTAAGTAGTTGAAATGCAATAGAGAAAAGCTAGTTGGAATGTCTTCCCCAAGTAATTTACTTATAAGTGTTTAATGCAGTTATGATGCATTTGCACTGAATACTGTTGCATTAGTTGTGTGCTTTTCAGTTACTTTTCTTCAGAGTTTCATTACAAGCTTCCTATGTCTAGGCTTGCTAAATAAGTTCACTCCTGTCTTTTAAAGTACCCACAGTATCACCCTATGGACTATACTATCCTATGCCTAGGACTTAGTATGGTTTTCACAAAGTTTCCTTTATGTAAAACACTCACCCATATTAGTTCTTGAGTTCTTAATTGTAAACCATGTCTGCTTTTACAAACTACTTATTCTAAGTGATCAACCTCAAAATAAGTGTTGAAAGTATTATCAAGCAAGAACTAAAGTGCACACATCATATACTTGTATTAAACTTACTTAAAAGCTCATTAAATGGTTAGAACATTCCAACTAAGAGAGGTTTAGCTCAACATAGACATTGCAAGGCAAATATAAACATAATAGAACATGTTTATATAATTGAAATCACAAAAGAGAAACAACAAGATAGAAGTTACACAAGTTGAAGCTCTTAGCATGAATCCTTCCTAGCAATGTAGTTGCATTAGCTCCTTAGCACTTTGATAAAACTATGAAACCGAAGTAAGGAGGATTTGTCACTTCATTCCTTTCCTTCTTACAAAATAGAAACTAACTATGTATATTGAAATTTAATTCTAACTTATGGATTGTGATCTATCTTCAAGTGAAGGAGTGAGGTCCTTTTATAGTCTTCAAGAGAGGTGCTTCCTTCCTTCATGTTGAAGTAACCTTGATGGCTGTATTCATGGTTGTTTTACAGCAGTTGATTCCCATGTGAAATCTTCAATCAATTGTATAGGGAGGTCAAATAAGATAACAACATGTGTCCCTACGTTGATGACTCTTCAAAGCTATGTGGGAATTGTAGGCAACGAAATCTGAAGTGTTCTTGCTTTAGGGGACCAAGTATGAGGTCATCAAATGCAAGTGGATGGCAAGTGGATGTGCAAGTGGATGTGCAAGTGGATGGCAATTTACTAAGTTTAAACATATGAATAACTCTATATAAAATAGAGTTATCAGCCGTCTCTGGTTAGCGGCCGCATGCAATATTATTCCGTCTCTGACGCATTTGCGACCGCAATTTCAGCTACGGATCTCGTTCCGTCTCTAATTCCGTCTCTAAAATGCTTGGAGACGGAATTTCCCACTTTTAGAGACGGAATCCGTCCGTCTCTATTTCCGATTTTTCTAGTAGTGATCTACATTTGCAACAACCTAATTAAAAAATGTGAAATCTTATTTCCTGTATGTAGCATGGATAAATGCTTTTTGATCATTCAAAAATATTATTAATAAATCACTATTAGAGAAACTTGAAACAAATTATTAATAAGTTAC
The DNA here is from genome assembly GCA_039519185.1 of Astragalus membranaceus. Classification (NCBI taxonomy): domain Eukaryota; kingdom Viridiplantae; phylum Streptophyta; class Magnoliopsida; order Fabales; family Fabaceae; genus Astragalus; species Astragalus membranaceus. The sequence goes on from CM076849.1 coordinate 119,536,528, forward strand.
CACTAAAAAAGTTGGAATAACAACAAAAATTTTAGATGAAAAATTAATTTAGTCTCCAAATTTGACACAACCAGTGGCAGAGCTTGACAATAATTTTTGGGGGTACCAAATTGTTAAATAATATATGTAATATTTCTGTAGCTAATAGTGAACGAGGAATACATGATGTACTTTGTTTTTACGTATATGATCGTTATTTTGTGCTTGCAGCTTGTAAACCACACCATACCACTCAACAACCTCTTCAAAGGGGTTTATGAGTTTTTTGATCCAAAAATGATTGATAAGAGAAAGATCTACAGTGAAGAGGGTCCATCAGATAAAATTCGATGGGAGACATTTGCCCATGATGAGGAAAACAGGGAATACATCAAGGCTTTTACACATCCCGAGTACCATTATCCTTCAAACTTATCAGGTCTCATATATATATTTTTTAAAAGCAAAGAGAATATGTATATATTAAACAAAATCAAGACACAAGGCCGTGCCCGAACCCCTATACAAGGACGCGACAACACAAAACTATTTACGGCTAATACAAAAAAGAGGAGCAACATGCCATTCATAATACAAAGTAAAGGCCCCTTGACTTAGCCAAAAACCACTGCCAGGAGATGGACATAACACGCTGAACTATAAACTCAAAATCTGGTTGTTTAGCTAGGTACACATGTTACGCATGTCCCACAGAACTCATAAAACTGAATGCTAAATAAGATTCAAACCCCGGTCCGCTTTTCTCTAGCCCCTCGCCCAAAAGCACAGAAGGCTGACAAAAGGAAAAATAAATCGGGGGACAATGGCAGTTACCACCCAAGCCAAGTAAAAACTACATACCATACCCTGTGAGCAAAGTGGCACCGCTTGAACAAATGTAGCGAAGATTGCATCGGCACCCCACAGATCACGCAGGAGGCCAGAGAAGGATCTAGAATAACTCACTGCCGATGCAGATTCGCGCGAGTCGGTATACGATCTAAGACTACCGGCCATGAGAAAGCAATAACCTTTGGGGGTGCAAGACTAAGCCAAAGTCACCCCAGAGAAGCCACCTGGTCATCCGATAAGTCCACCCCAAATGGCGCAACCTCTGTAAGCCTCACATAAGCAGCTCGAATTGAGTATAACCCAGACGTGTCACCCAGCCACTGCTAGAGATCCGCCTCACACTTCAGGGTGACCGTACCAAGAAGCTGCATGAGATCCCTCAGCAGAGCTTCCTCCCACACAAACAATCTGCGACGCCACATAAAAGACCACCGCCACACCCCATCAACCCAACTACCAAAATTTGCCACTTGACCGTCCTGTCTATCCGAAACGAGGAATAGCCTTGGGAACAACACCACTACAAAAAAATTGGTTATTAGCGACGGAAATTTCCCTCGCAAAATGACCAAATTCCGTCGCTAATGGTCATTTGCGAGGGAATTAGCGAGGGACCAGTTCCGTCACTAAATACCTGCAGTTTTTCAAAAAAAAAACTGACACGTGTCCAGTGCTGAATGGCTTGTTTTTTATATATATTTATTATTAATACTGTTAAAAAATTATTATATTATTATTTTGTGGTTGTGGTGGTTGTGGTGGTGGTGGTGGTGGTGGTGGAAGGTGGAAAGAAATTCGTATAGGTGAGAGAAGAGGAATTCGCAGGTGGAGAGAGGAGTTCATGGTGGTGGTTTCGTGGGCGGTGGCGGTGGTGCTGGTGGTTGTGTAGTGGTGGTGTGGTGGAAGAAGGTGGAGAGAAGAAGAGGGAAAGGAGAAATCATAAGAGAGAGAGAGAGAGAGGAAGAGGATGAGGAGTTCCGGTGGTGGTGGTGGTGGTTGTGTGCAGGGGCGGATCCAAGATTTTAGATTAGGGTGTTCCTTTTTTTTCGGGAGTAAACTAGCAGTATACCCGTGCATACGTACGGCTGCCGTGGTGTTGTTTGTATAAATAGAGTCGGATAGAATTTAATTTGTTCACACATACAATGATAAATTATAAGATTTAATGTCAAATTATTAATTTACATCAAGAGTAAAATACATATATTTGGCGCGATTAAAATAAGTTTTTCAAGCAGATAAATATACAGAATATACTAAAAGGTGTAATTCAAACATAATATAAAATCACAGATTTTGCAGCATTTTCTCGGTAATGAAATTATTCCAACGTGTAACATTTTCCGGTTGTAACTCAAAAGTAGAATATAAAATAATTATTCTGACAATGTGTAACTTGAATAGTAAAGCTAATGTATATGATTTTAGTCAAATATCTTTATAGTATTTTTAAATAAAATAAAAAATTATAATATTTTATCAGTAGTGAAATTATACCAACAATATATAGTGTTTCCCGTTGTAATTCAAAATCAGAATATAAAAAAAGTCATTATATAAAAAAGATATAGTTGATGATTGATTAAATGTATAGTTGATGAGAAAGTGAGACACACAAAAATAAAAGTGAGTTTAAAAAAGGGTAGTTTGGTATTTTTGGTAGCGGGTGTTTTGATTAAAGATATAGTTGAGAGTTGATAGTTGATAGTTTTTTTTTGATAAGCAATGTTAGTGAGAATGGGGGAATGTTAGTTTCCGGGAGTTGAACCCGGGACCTCCTTTTTGCACTCATTTGGTGCACTCCTTCGGTATCCCTTAGCTCGTAGTTGATAGTTGATAGTTGAATAGTTGATTGATTAAATGTACAGTTGATGAGAAAGTGGAACACACAAAAATAAAAAGTGAGTTAAAAAATGCTAGTTTGGTAATTTTGATAGTGGGTGTTTTGATTAACGATATACTTGATATATAGTTGATAAAAATATAGTTGATGATTGATTAAATATATAGTTGATGAGAAAGTGGAACACACAAAAATAAAAAGTGAGTTAAAATAAAAAGTGGGTTAAAAAATGGTAGTTTGATAAATTTGGTAGTGAGTGTTTTGATTAAAGATATAGTTGAAGTTGATAGAGTGTTCCTTCAATGACATTAAGGCATAATGTATTACTACCAAGACAGGATATTTGAGGTATATTACCACTAAGATAGGATATTTGGGGTGTTCCCGGGAACACGGGGAACACCCCCTGAATCCGCCTCTGGTTGTGTGGTGGTGGTGTGGTGGAAGAAGGTGGAGAGAAGAAGAGGGAAAGGGGAGAGTAACTCCGGTGGTGGTGGTGGTGGGTTAGGGTTTGTAGGTGAGAGAGAGAGAGAGAGAGAGAGTAGAGGAAGAGGAAGGGGAGAGTAGGCCGTAGGTTGGTTGTATGGTGGTGATGGTGGTGGTGGTGGTGGTGGTTGTGTGGTGGTGGAGAGTAGAGGAAGAGGAAGGGAAGAGGAAGGGTGAAGAGGAGAGAAGAAGAGTGAGGGTGTTGTGAGTGAGAAAGAAGAGTGAGGGTGTAAACGGATTTAAGAAAAAAAAGTAAAAAAATTTGCGAGGGAATTAGCGACGGAACTGTCCGTCGCTAATTGTTGCACATTTACCAACCCCTGCACTGAGTCCCATCATCTGAAAACTGTCAGAAATTAGCGAGGGACTGAAATTCCGCCGCTAAATACCTGCACAGAGTCCCATCATCTGAAAATTGTCTAAAATTAGCGAGGGACTGAAATTCTGTCACTAATTTTCAAAATTTCCGTTGCTAATCTTCAAAATTCCATCGCTAATTCTCAAAAATACGACAGCCCCTACTCCCTCGCAAATTTCGTCGCTAATTCCAGTTTTTGCGAGGGAACATTAGTCCCTCGCTAATTTCCGTCGCTAAAGGGCAATTTTTTTGTAGTGCACACGCAGGGGTTGCAACCCAATCCAAGTATCCAGCCAGAAGAAAGTTGAAGCCCTATTACCCATTTTCCTAGCTACTCTATCCCCGAACCAATCACTCTCAGAGCCCTACACCGTCCCTAAAAGTCAGTACCAGTCTTTCCACCAAGAAGATGCAAACCCCGGAGGCGATAAGGAGGCAAGTAACGGTGTTCTCTGGACCCTCCTCTCCATACTTCCCTACCAAAACCTCACTCCAAAGGGATGAGATCCCCGCTAGGAGCCTTCACCGCCACTTACCTATATAATATATATGTTTGTTAAGCAAAAGTGAAGTATTAACAATATAATGGTACTACAACCCACAACCCACAACCCGATACACAATTGTCTTTGAATGGAATTAATATAACCTAAGGTGTATAAGATATTTATTTGCATTTTCATTCATTAATTTTTTATAATATATTATTTTACAGTTAAAGTAAAAGTTTTTTGAATGGCAAAATATATACCATTGACTCGAGCACTAGCTAGGGATAATCTAACCGAAGCAAACAAACAAATAGGACAAAAAGGTTAAATGAATGAAAAAATAAGTAATTTTAGTTTAATGCTCCATCATGTTTATTGAACTTTTGGTTACTTCATTTGTACAGCAACAAAAGTTTAGAAGAACATTGCAAGGAAATGCGAAAGATGGTAATTGAATTAGCAAGGGCAATGTCAAAAACCTTAGGGTTTGAAGAAAACTACATAGAGAATGCATTCAACTTGAAGTTAGGGTTTGATGTAACAGCCATGAATCTTTACCCACCTAATTCTAAAGCTAAAGGGGATATTGGTATCCCTACACACACCGATCCTGGCTTTGTGATTAGCCTCGTGCAAGATGTGAATGGTGGTCTCCAAATCCTATCACATAATGGAAAGTGGATTAATGTTGATGTTCCTCACCATGCCATACTCATCCAGCTTGGTGATCATATTGAGGTACTTTAAATAAATACAATTCTCCTTTGTCTATGATCGCTTTGTAAATTTCGCACTAGAAAAATGCTAGCAACTCACTCTTTATTACTCACTCTCCAACACTAATTCTATTTATTACTCACTCTCCAACACTAATTCTATTATTGGTTGAAATTATGTGCGTTCCACGACTCTTAATTATTACTCTATTTTCAACACTGATTCTATTATTGGTTGAAATTAATGTGTGTTCCACCATCCCGGAAACTTAGAGATATTGACATGAATTTCAACTAATCATAGAGTGAATGTTGCTATAAAAGAAAAAACAATAGAGTGAATGTTGCTATAAAAGAGACTGTTGTTCACTATCTTTGTTTCCTCTCTAATTAATTAACATGTTCAATTGTAGGTCTTAACCAATGGAAAATATAAGAGTAAAATTCATCGAGTTGTTGTTAACAACAACAAAGTACCAAGGATCACTGTGGGACCCTACATGGACCTTCGTTGGATAAATACATTGTTCCAGGTGATGAATTTGTTGATGAAGAGAATCCACAAAAATAACGTGGAATGACCTATAAAGAATCCTTGGAAGCTTGTCTAGTATTTTTTTTTTAAGATTTCTCCACTCCGATTTTAGACCCACTCTGTTGTTCTCTAAATGGATTTGGATCAGCTGCATGTGATCTCCCTATATATCCATGATGGTGTTTCTTGTTTTGTTAATAAGTCAAAACTTTATTGATTTCAAAGTGCAAAACTTAGCACAAGAACTGCTAAATAGCTACAGAATTTCTGCTGTTGTTGCTGCAGCATCTCAAATGAGTATTAAAGACATCCTAACAAACTACTCTCTTAAAAAAGCTTTTGTTCCTTATAATCTAGATACAGCATGTAGTTGCTAACCAAATCAGATTTTTTACCCTCTTAATCTGGTTACCTTGAACCAGAGATTTTTGATTTGAAAAAAAGCAAGGCCCCTACCACATCACCTTGTATCTCTACCTATCACTACCAAAAGGCAGAAAATCCAGAAAACAACAGTCATTAGAGACGGAATAATAATTTCGTCTCTACTAGAGACGGATATCTTCTGTCTCTACAGAGACGGATTTTTGGTCAGCATAAATTATATGAGCTGAAAGTTGGCGACGAATTATTTAATGTTAGAGACGGAAATAGGCCCACTACAACAAAAAGAGGTTTACGCAACGGCCAAAAACCGTGGCCAGAAGTGAAAAAACGTGGCCTAAACTTGAGGCCACAGTTTTGGAGGCGTGGGGTAGGTGGCCGTTGCCTATTCCTTCAGGCCACGGTTTTTCAACATTTGGCCACGAATTTTCGAAACCGTGGCCAGCTATAAAATAGGCCACGGTTTATTACTCTGGCTTCCGGCCACGGTTTTCAATTTGCCACACATAAATAAGTGTGGCCTAAAATGTTAAACCATGATTTAAAAACTGTTGCCTTGTTTTTTTTTTTGATAAGCAAACTGTTGCCTTGTTGCTTTTAGTTAAATAACTTTTTTACTACTTTTATTTAATTGTTATCAATTATTTGATAGAGTTATTTGTGATTAGAAACTAAGAAGAATTAAAACTAAAGCCAATTATTTAAAGCACCATACATAAAAGGGATAAGATAGGATAGTAACACTAACAAAAAATAGACATCAATTTTTTAAATTTATAGTAATATGCATTAAACAACATTCATCATCTACATGTCAATTGTCACTAATACTCAAAATATAGAAACATAAACTAAATCCAAAAAATATAAACAAAATAGTCTACAACCATGTTTGTAGCACATCTACATGTTTCATTAATTAAAATAAAATCCACAAAATAATCTACAACCATGTTTGTAGCACATTGCTCTTCAAAATACAAAAAGTAGCAGTATTTTCCACTTGTATCACATCATTCTTCAAAACCTTCAAGATCATCTTCAAGTTCTTCTTCAAAATCATTTCCAACCTATAACCAGAAAACATTACAAAAATTATCTATCCATGACATTCAAGGACATTACAAACATTGTAAAACACCTTCTACAAGATCATATACCTTTTCAATAGGCAAAACAAAACCAAACAAACTGTCCGCTTTAATTCGTATCTAAAAACTGGACAGCAAAACAAAACAGCAAAACTGAAAGCAAAACTGAAAGCAAAACAGGCAAAACATAACAGCAAAACTGAAAGAAAAACTGCACAGCAAAACAGCAAAACAAAACAGCAAAACTGAACTGGACAGCAAAACTGAACGTGCACAGCAAAACAGCAAAACAGGCTTCCAGCAAACAGGCAAAACAAGCTTCCAATCTGTCCTAGAGCAAAATAAACTAAAAACTGGACAGAAAAACAAAACAAACTAAAAACTGGACAGGAAAACAAACTATTGCAATCTGGAAACATGCTTCCAATCTGTCCTAGAGCAAAACAAACTAAAAACTGGATAGCAAAACAAAACTATTGCAATATGTCCTAGAGCAATGTCCATAGGGACAATCTAATTTTCTGCCTACATCAGCAACAAACAAACCTTAGAGACAGCTTGTCCATGTACACCAAGCAATTAATTATAAAGCTAATATATTTCATTGCTGCATTATTGAACAATATATAGACTGCACAAAGCTCGGTTAGGAAACAGCCCTTAGAGACTTACAATCTAGATGTTCCCGAAGAGTTCCATTATTAACATATTCAGTAACGATAATCTTTTCATCTCCATGTTCCAAAAAACCAAGGCACCTCACAAGATTCAAATGCTCAATTTTTGACAAGGTGTTTATTTCATTCCTAAACTCAGCCAAGTGCTTTGTTATGTACATCCTGTAAAGAGAATTTGCTTTATCAGAGGCTCATTAATAACAACCAGAGTTTTAGAAAACTTCCCGCGACCGCAATCTAAGTCGTGATATAAAGGTTTTGATTTAAGTGACCCCAAAGCGACTGCGATTGAGATTTGAGATTGCATCAGACAAATTTGACTGTAATTCACAGCAATACTAAGGTTTGCCACGCTACCACAACCACAACAGCATATTAAAACCTTGATAACAAATAATAGTACTATGAATCAAATATGATGATTTTGATCTTTCCAAACCCACCTTCCCCAATCTTATTATCTGGAGAGAATTTTGCTGTTGCCTTATAAATTTCCTCAAAGGTAAAGTCTCCAATTCCAATTTGACTACTTGATGTGCTAGATGATGCTGAGGATTGAGAAGATTTCCATTTTGATGAACTCTTTGAACTATCAGATGATACATCTGTTGAAGGTCAAAATTCCAAAAAAATTCAATAAAAAGGTTTTGGTTGACCATAAATAAGCACAATTAAATAAGTTCACATCATCAAATGGAAAAAGAAAACATATATATTATTAATTAATCATACACTTACATGATACCCCTCTGACTTTATTTTTTGTGTTATAATTTTCAACGGCTTATGAGGCTGCTTTTGTTTTCCCAAGGAGAAACAATGTAAAAAGGCTTGCACATATCTTGACAGCAGATTTGAAATATGTCAAGGTACTATGATTCTTTGGATTATGCCTCTGTCAAAATCATAGAAAACGTTTCAATGATCTGTTGGATTCTGTAACTCGTTTGTACAACAACCATTAGAATATAGGCTACATGGAATTCAACAATGGTGCTTAAATATGATAGAATAAAATGAAGATCTGATAGCTACAAACAACTCACATTTCATCAACATCAACATTGGGATGGGAAATGTTATTGAGTATTGACAAAACCAACATCAGACTTTCAAGGATAAGCATAGCTCCACTCTTACCCTCCATACACTACCTTGATAAGGATCTGCGATGAGTCCCAAAAAAAAGTGAGTGAAAAAAAAAAGAGAACCCCACATCTGTTTGACCTTTAAAAATAACCAGTCATAGATCCTAATGCAATTCATCCTCATTGAGGAAAATGATCAAACAATTAAGCTGCAACCGAGGTAAGCACCCGGCAGCAACTATTTCATACGATCCAACACCCCACAGTGAATTCGAATATATATACAATCCAAACTAAAGGGAGACATATCAATTGAGACATAGAAAAGGTTGCACCGAAGAGAACAACACCGCATCAATCATCAATAGAGGGAGAATAAATATTTAAAAGTAAAAAGCAATGAAAGGGAAGAAAATAATGAAACACAGTTCTCAAAGAAAAGTTTCATTAAAAACTCACTGATTGAGATTCATCCAATACTATATTTCCCACTCTAATCAGCACGCCCTTTCCACTTCCCCTCCCCTTCACTAAAGTGTGTTAGGAACATATGCCTTCTTCCCAAACAATGCTGACTTTGAAAGCACCATTAGCCATTTTAATGTCAATCACAGTAAATGAAAGAAAAACAAACCATAAAAATTCTAAAACGCAAATAAACCAAAATCGAACTTGCTAACAGAAATTAGGGTTTATATGCGGATCTGATTAAACAAAAATAGGAAAAAAAATGAAATAATCAAAGCTGAGAAAAATCCAAATAAAAATAGAATCAAAATAGAAGCTAATAGAATCAAAAAATGGGAAGATTTCACTGGAGAAAGGCAACGAACCTGTCAATCAATTATCAAAGGCGGTTGTGCTTGGCGGCGTACTTCAGTGTTTCGGTTTCTGGCTGCGATGAAGAAGGTGTAGGTGAAAGGAGGCTTCTGCGTTCAGTACTCTTAAGAGAACGGAGATGGAGGTGAAGGGAACAGAGATGGAGATGGAGATAGTGTGGTGATGCGCTTCGTGGAGGTGAGGGAAACGGAGATGGAGACGCTGAGGAAATGAACGAAATCGGAATTGGAGTTTTTGGAAATATAGATACGAAAGGGATTGTGTTTTATCCTTTTTGGAATTGAGATTTTTTTCAGGAGGTGCGAGTTAAATTTTGGACGAGCGCCTTTATTTTTGCAAAAGTTTTCTAGGCTTAGCGCTTAATTTTTTGGAAATAGCCACGGTTGTTTTACCAGAAGGGTTTATTTATATTTTAGTTTTAGTCCACAGTTTTTTAAGAGTGGTCTATAAACAAAGGCAACAGACTCATCTTTTCAGCCTACGTTTTTAGGCGTTGCCTAATAAATTTTTAAAGGCAATAGTTAGACAAATGCGGTCTTAGGTATCTACACTTTTTTAACCGTTGCCTATATAGTTTAAAACGGTGGCCTAAAAACAGCTTAACGAAACCGTGGCCTGATATCTATCTCATTTTCAACACTTGTAAACGCGTGGCTTATTCCGTGTTCAGGCCACGCTTTTTTAGCCGTTGCAATGAGTGGCGTGGCCTAAAGTCGAAAATGTTGTAGTGGCCGTTGGTGTGTGGAAAACATGTGCAAGTATACACAGTCCATAACAAGTAATACAGTGTTTAGAACAGGTCGAACCCACAGGGATTGATGAACTCTTTCAAAAGTCAATATTATGTAATTTAGATGAAAGTAACCAATTTAACAAGATAGTTGATGATGGTGAGTATCACAAGTAAGTTAGAATAAAGCAATGTGTAAGTAGTTGAAATGCAATAGAGAAAAGCTAGTTGGAATGTCTTCCCCAAGTAATTTACTTATAAGTGTTTAATGCAGTTATGATGCATTTGCACTGAATACTGTTGCATTAGTTGTGTGCTTTTCAGTTACTTTTCTTCAGAGTTTCATTACAAGCTTCCTATGTCTAGGCTTGCTAAATAAGTTCACTCCTGTCTTTTAAAGTACCCACAGTATCACCCTATGGACTATACTATCCTATGCCTAGGACTTAGTATGGTTTTCACAAAGTTTCCTTTATGTAAAACACTCACCCATATTAGTTCTTGAGTTCTTAATTGTAAACCATGTCTGCTTTTACAAACTACTTATTCTAAGTGATCAACCTCAAAATAAGTGTTGAAAGTATTATCAAGCAAGAACTAAAGTGCACACATCATATACTTGTATTAAACTTACTTAAAAGCTCATTAAATGGTTAGAACATTCCAACTAAGAGAGGTTTAGCTCAACATAGACATTGCAAGGCAAATATAAACATAATAGAACATGTTTATATAATTGAAATCACAAAAGAGAAACAACAAGATAGAAGTTACACAAGTTGAAGCTCTTAGCATGAATCCTTCCTAGCAATGTAGTTGCATTAGCTCCTTAGCACTTTGATAAAACTATGAAACCGAAGTAAGGAGGATTTGTCACTTCATTCCTTTCCTTCTTACAAAATAGAAACTAACTATGTATATTGAAATTTAATTCTAACTTATGGATTGTGATCTATCTTCAAGTGAAGGAGTGAGGTCCTTTTATAGTCTTCAAGAGAGGTGCTTCCTTCCTTCATGTTGAAGTAACCTTGATGGCTGTATTCATGGTTGTTTTACAGCAGTTGATTCCCATGTGAAATCTTCAATCAATTGTATAGGGAGGTCAAATAAGATAACAACATGTGTCCCTACGTTGATGACTCTTCAAAGCTATGTGGGAATTGTAGGCAACGAAATCTGAAGTGTTCTTGCTTTAGGGGACCAAGTATGAGGTCATCAAATGCAAGTGGATGGCAAGTGGATGTGCAAGTGGATGTGCAAGTGGATGGCAATTTACTAAGTTTAAACATATGAATAACTCTATATAAAATAGAGTTATCAGCCGTCTCTGGTTAGCGGCCGCATGCAATATTATTCCGTCTCTGACGCATTTGCGACCGCAATTTCAGCTACGGATCTCGTTCCGTCTCTAATTCCGTCTCTAAAATGCTTGGAGACGGAATTTCCCACTTTTAGAGACGGAATCCGTCCGTCTCTATTTCCGATTTTTCTAGTAGTGATCTACATTTGCAACAACCTAATTAAAAAATGTGAAATCTTATTTCCTGTATGTAGCATGGATAAATGCTTTTTGATCATTCAAAAATATTATTAATAAATCACTATTAGAGAAACTTGAAACAAATTATTAATAAGTTACCACTAAAAAAGTTGGAATAACAACAAAAATTTTAGATGAAAAATTAATTTAGTCTCCAAATTTGACACAACCAGTGGCAGAGCTTGACAATAATTTTTGGGGGTACCAAATTGTTAAATAATATATGTAATATTTCTGTAGCTAATAGTGAACGAGGAATACATGATGTACTTTGTTTTTACGTATATGATCGTTATTTTGTGCTTGCAGCTTGTAAACCACACCATACCACTCAACAACCTCTTCAAAGGGGTTTATGAGTTTTTTGATCCAAAAATGATTGATAAGAGAAAGATCTACAGTGAAGAGGGTCCATCAGATAAAATTCGATGGGAGACATTTGCCCATGATGAGGAAAACAGGGAATACATCAAGGCTTTTACACATCCCGAGTACCATTATCCTTCAAACTTATCAGGTCTCATATATATATTTTTTAAAAGCAAAGAGAATATGTATATATTAAACAAAATCAAGACACAAGGCCGTGCCCGAACCCCTATACAAGGACGCGACAACACAAAACTATTTACGGCTAATACAAAAAAGAGGAGCAACATGCCATTCATAATACAAAGTAAAGGCCCCTTGACTTAGCCAAAAACCACTGCCAGGAGATGGACATAACACGCTGAACTATAAACTCAAAATCTGGTTGTTTAGCTAGGTACACATGTTACGCATGTCCCACAGAACTCATAAAACTGAATGCTAAATAAGATTCAAACCCCGGTCCGCTTTTCTCTAGCCCCTCGCCCAAAAGCACAGAAGGCTGACAAAAGGAAAAATAAATCGGGGGACAATGGCAGTTACCACCCAAGCCAAGTAAAAACTACATACCATACCCTGTGAGCAAAGTGGCACCGCTTGAACAAATGTAGCGAAGATTGCATCGGCACCCCACAGATCACGCAGGAGGCCAGAGAAGGATCTAGAATAACTCACTGCCGATGCAGATTCGTGCGAGTCGGTATACGATCTAAGACTACCGGCCATGAGAAAGCAATAACCTTTGGGGGTGCAAGACTAAGCCAAAGTCACCCCAGAGAAGCCACCTGGTCATCCGATAAGTCCACCCCAAATGGCGCAACCTCTGTAAGCCTCACATAAGCAGCTCGAATTGAGTATAACCCAGACGTGTCACCCAGCCACTGCTAGAGATCCGCCTCACACTTCAGGGTGACCGTACCAAGAAGCTGCATGAGATCCCTCAGCAGAGCTTCCTCCCACACAAACAATCTGCGACGCCACATAAAAGACCACCGCCACACCCCATCAACCCAACTACCAAAATTTGCCACTTGACCGTCCTGTCTATCCGAAACGAGGAATAGCCTTGGGAACAACACCACTACAAAAAAATTGGTTATTAGCGACGGAAATTTCCCTCGCAAAATGACCAAATTCCGTCGCTAATGGTCATTTGCGAGGGAATTAGCGAGGGACCAGTTCCGTCACTAAATACCTGCAGTTTTTCAAAAAAAAAACTGACACGTGTCCAGTGCTGAATGGCTTGTTTTTTATATATATTTATTATTAATACTGTTAAAAAATTATTATATTATTATTTTGTGGTTGTGGTGGTTGTGGTGGTGGTGGTGGTGGTGGTGGAAGGTGGAAAGAAATTCGTATAGGTGAGAGAAGAGGAATTCGCAGGTGGAGAGAGGAGTTCATGGTGGTGGTTTCGTGGGCGGTGGCGGTGGTGCTGGTGGTTGTGTAGTGGTGGTGTGGTGGAAGAAGGTGGAGAGAAGAAGAGGGAAAGGAGAAATCATAAGAGAGAGAGAGAGAGAGGAAGAGGATGAGGAGTTCCGGTGGTGGTGGTGGTGGTTGTGTGCAGGGGCGGATCCAAGATTTTAGATTAGGGTGTTCCTTTTTTTTTCGGGAGTAAACTAGCAGTATACCCGTGCATACGTACGGCTGCCGTGGTGTTGTTTGTATAAATAGAGTCGGATAGAATTTAATTTGTTCACACATACAATGATAAATTATAAGATTTAATGTCAAATTATTAATTTACATCAAGAGTAAAATACATATATTTGGCGCGATTAAAATAAGTTTTTCAAGCAGATAAATATACAGAATATACTAAAAGGTGTAATTCAAACATAATATAAAATCACAGATTTTGCAGCATTTTCTCGGTAATGAAATTATTCCAACGTGTAACATTTTCCGGTTGTAACTCAAAAGTAGAATATAAAATAATTATTCTGACAATGTGTAACTTGAATAGTAAAGCTAATGTATATGATTTTAGTCAAATATCTTTATAGTATTTTTAAATAAAATAAAAAATTATAATATTTTATCAGTAGTGAAATTATACCAACAATATATAGTGTTTCCCGTTGTAATTCAAAATCAGAATATAAAAAAAGTCATTATATAAAAAAGATATAGTTGATGATTGATTAAATGTATAGTTGATGAGAAAGTGAGACACACAAAAATAAAAGTGAGTTTAAAAAAGGGTAGTTTGGTATTTTTGGTAGCGGGTGTTTTGATTAAAGATATAGTTGAGAGTTGATAGTTGATAGTTTTTTTTTGATAAGCAATGTTAGTGAGAATGGGGGAATGTTAGTTTCCGGGAGTTGAACCCGGGACCTCCTTTTTGCACTCATTTGGTGCACTCCTTCGGTATCCCTTAGCTCGTAGTTGATAGTTGATAGTTGAATAGTTGATTGATTAAATGTACAGTTGATGAGAAAGTGGAACACACAAAAATAAAAAGTGAGTTAAAAAATGCTAGTTTGGTAATTTTGATAGTGGGTGTTTTGATTAACGATATACTTGATATATAGTTGATAAAAATATAGTTGATGATTGATTAAATATATAGTTGATGAGAAAGTGGAACACACAAAAATAAAAAGTGAGTTAAAATAAAAAGTGGGTTAAAAAATGGTAGTTTGATAAATTTGGTAGTGAGTGTTTTGATTAAAGATATAGTTGAAGTTGATAGAGTGTTCCTTCAATGACATTAAGGCATAATGTATTACTACCAAGACAGGATATTTGAGGTATATTACCACTAAGATAGGATATTTGGGGTGTTCCCGGGAACACGGGGAACACCCCCTGAATCCGCCTCTGGTTGTGTGGTGGTGGTGTGGTGGAAGAAGGTGGAGAGAAGAAGAGGGAAAGGGGAGAGTAACTCCGGTGGTGGTGGTGGTGGGTTAGGGTTTGTAGGTGAGAGAGAGAGAGAGAGAGAGTAGAGGAAGAGGAAGGGGAGAGTAGGCCGTAGGTTGGTTGTATGGTGGTGATGGTGGTGGTGGTGGTGGTGGTTGTGTGGTGGTGGAGAGTAGAGGAAGAGGAAGGGAAGAGGAAGGGTGAAGAGGAGAGAAGAAGAGTGAGGGTGTTGTGAGTGAGAAAGAAGAGTGAGGGTGTAAACGGATTTAAGAAAAAAAAGTAAAAAAATTTGCGAGGGAATTAGCGACGGAACTGTCCGTCGCTAATTGTTGCACATTTACCAACCCCTGCACTGAGTCCCATCATCTGAAAACTGTCAGAAATTAGCGAGGGACTGAAATTCTGCCGCTAAATACCTGCACAGAGTCCCATCATCTGAAAATTGTCTAAAATTAGCGAGGGACTGAAATTCTGTCACTAATTTTCAAAATTTCCGTTGCTAATCTTCAAAATTCCATCGCTAATTCTCAAAAATACGACAGCCCCTACTCCCTCGCAAATTTCGTCGCTAATTCCAGTTTTTGCGAGGGAACATTAGTCCCTCGCTAATTTCCGTCGCTAAAGGGCAATTTTTTTGTAGTGCACACGCAGGGGTTGCAACCCAATCCAAGTATCCAGCCAGAAGAAAGTCGAAGCCCTATTACCCATTTTCCTAGCTACTCTATCCCCGAACCAATCACTCTCAGAGCCCTACACCGTCCCTAAAAGTCAGTACCAGTCTTTCCACCAAGAAGATGCAAACCCCGGAGGCGATAAGGAGGCAAGTAACGGTGTTCTCTGGACCCTCCTCTCCATACTTCCCTACCAAAACCTCACTCCAAAGGGATGAGATCCCCGCTAGGAGCCTTCACCGCCACTTACCTATATAATATAGGCTAAATATATATTTTGGCCCTTTATCTTTGGGGTTGTGGTCACTTTGGCCCTTTATCTTTTTTTTTTCTCATTTTAGACCCTCATGTTTTTTGTTTGTGTCATTTTGGCCCCTGCCGTTATGTTTATGTTTTTTTAGGCAAATTTTTAAGGACGAAAATGAAATCAATTAAAAACATAAGGGCCCAAAATGAAATCAATTAAAAACATAAGGGACTAAAATGAAATCAATTAAAAACATAAGGGACCAAAATGATAACGGCAGGGGCCAAAATGACACACACAAAAAACATGAGGGTCTAAAATGAGAAAAAAAAAAGATTAAGGGCCAAAGTGACCACAACCCCAAAGATAAAGGGCCAAAATATATATTTAGCCTATAATATATATGTTTGTTAAGCAAAAGTGAAGTATTAACAATATAATGGTACTACAACCCACAACCCGATACACAATTGTCTTTGAATGGAATTAATATAACCTAAGGTGTATAAGATATTTATTTGCATTTTCATTCATTAATTTTTTATAATATATTATTTTACAGTTAAAGTAAAAGTTTTTTGAATGGCAAAATATATACCATTGACTCGAGCACTAGCTAGGGATAATCTAACCGAAGCAAACAAACAAATAGGACAAAAAGGTTAAATGAATGAAAAAATAAGTAATTTTAGTTTAATGCTCCATCATGTTTATTGAACTTTTGGTTACTTCATTTGTACAGCAACAAAAGTTTAGAAGAACATTGCAAGGAAATGCGAAAGATGGTAATTGAATTAGCAAGGGCAATGTCAAAAACCTTAGGGTTTGAAGAAAACTACATAGAGAATGCATTCAACTTGAAGTTAGGGTTTGATGTAACAGCCATGAATCTTTACCCACCTAATTCTAAAGCTAAAGGGGATATTGGTATCCCTACACACACCGATCCTGGCTTTGTGATTAGCCTCGTGCAAGATGTGAATGGTGGTCTCCAAATCCTATCACATAATGGAAAGTGGATTAATGTTGATGTTCCTCACCATGCCATACTCATCCAGCTTGGTGATCATATTGAGGTACTTTAAATAAATACAATTCTCCTTTGTCTATGATCGCTTTGTAAATTTCGCACTAGAAAAATGCTAGCAACTCACTCTTTATTACTCACTCTCCAACACTAATTCTATTTATTACTCACTCTCCAACACTAATTCTATTATTGGTTGAAATTATGTGCGTTCCACGACTCTTAATTATTACTCTATTTTCAACACTGATTCTATTATTGGTTGAAATTAATGTGTGTTCCACCATCCCGGAAACTTAGAGATATTGACATGAATTTCAACTAATCATAGAGTGAATGTTGCTATAAAAGAAAAAACAATAGAGTGAATGTTGCTATAAAAGAGACTGTTGTTCACTATCTTTGTTTCCTCTCTAATTAATTAACATGTTCAATTGTAGGTCTTAACCAATGGAAAATATAAGAGTAAAATTCATCGAGTTGTTGTTAACAACAACAAAGTACCAAGGATCACTGTGGGACCCTACATGGACCTTCGTTGGATAAATACATTGTTCCAGGTGATGAATTTGTTGATGAAGAGAATCCACAAAAATAACGTGGAATGACCTATAAAGTGTTGGATGTTTTAGTGTAATTGATCTCTTTATTATGTTAAAACAAGAGTGCACGCTTGATTTAACGTAATAAAGAGATCTAAGGTTTAGGCGATACTTGGAAGTAGTATGGAAATGTTCGACTAGAACTTCCACTTGGACTTCGACTGTAAACGCTTGGATTTCGACTGAGCTTGGACCTCGACTATAAAACCTTTTCTGTTTGTCGAAGTACAAAGTCTTGTCGAAGTTGCCCTTCATTTCTTTGTCGAAATATGAAGCGTTGTCGTAATACGCAGCAGTTACGCTGTCGAAGCAATGGCTGTTACAAAGGCAGTTGTCGTCGAAATTTAAGAGCAGTTGCGCGTCGAAATTTCGCGTGTAACTTCCATGAACCGCCAATAACCGTTGGTTCTTTGATCATATATATTCTTTTTGGTTCAGAAAGTCACACAAGGGAGAAAAAAAAAAAAAAAAACATCAAAACTCTTGAACAAGAATACTCTTCTGATTTTATCCGATTGAACATTTTTGTTGAACCCCGAAATTGATTCAATCTGAAAGTGTATTAACACGACTTCAGATTTATCCAAGTTATCTCGAATTCAACAAATTAACCAACAAAAGATTGAATCAATTCTCATTAAATTCGAGATGACGAACACCAATTCGAAAATGACAAGTCAGTTTGCGAAATTGGAGAAGTTTGAAGGACAAGATTTCAGAAGATGGCAGAAGAAGATGCACTTTCTCTTGACAACATTGAAGACGGTGTATGTGTTGAGTACACCAATGCCGGAGACTATGGAAGATGAAACTCTGGAGCAAACAAGGAAGCGCTCCAAATGGGAAAACGATGATTACATTTGTCGTGGGCACATTCTGAACGGTATGTCTGACTCTCTCTTTGATATATACCAGAATGCTGAGTCTGCCAAGGAACTGTGGGATTCGCTTGAGTCCAAGTACATGGCAGAAGATGCTTCAAGTAACAAATTTCTGGTGAGTAATTTCTTTAACTATAAGATGATTGATTCGAGGCCTGTTATGGAACAATACAATGAACTGTTACGGATTTTGGGTCAGTTTAAACAACATGACTTGAAGATGGATGAATCCATCGCAGTTTCGTCAATAATTGATAAACTGCCCCCTTCTTGGAAAGATTTCAAGCATACATTGAAACATAAGAAGGATGAATTGACTCTGGTCCAACTGGGTAGTCATTTCATGATTGAGGAGTCGCTGAGGGCTCAGGAAATTGACAAAGTCAATAACAAAAATGTAGCAGGTTCCTCTTCCGTTAGTATGGTAGAGGAAAGTGGAACAGTTAAGTCGAATTACAATGGTACAGGTAAGAAACGAAAATTTCAAGGAAATAAGAACAATGGTCCAAACAAACAGACAAAATTGTCATGTTGGAAGTGTGGAAAACCTGGTCATTTGAAGAGGGATTGCCGTGTGTTCAAAGGAAAGAACAAGGCTGGTCCAAGTGGGTCTAAGGATCCAGAAAAGCAACAAGGTCAGATGGTAGTGAATAATTTTAATTCGAATACGAATTCAAATTATGTATCACTAATATCTGATGCATTCTATGTGCAGGATGATGACATTGCTTGGTGGTTTGATTCGGGAGCAACAAGCCATGTGTGCAAAGATCGTCGTTGGTTTAAGGAATTTAGACCAATTGATGATGGATCTATCGTGAAGATGGGCAATGTTGCGACTGAACCAATCCTAGGATTAGGTTGTGTTAATTTAGTTTTTACTTCCGGAAAAAGTTTGTACTTGGATAATGTTTTATTTGTACCTGGTATTCGTAAGAACTTATTGTCTGGTATGATTTTAAATAATTGTGGTTTCAAGCAAGTACTTGAAAGTGACAAGTACATCTTGTCAAGACATGGTTCGTTTGTTGGATTTGGTTATCGTTGTAATGGAATGTTTAAATTAAACATTGATGTTCCTTTTGTTCATAAATCAGTTTGTATGGTCTCGTGTAGTTCAATAAATAATATGACGAAATCTGAAATTTGGCATGCTAGATTAGGACATGTTCATTACAAAAGATTAAAAGATATGTCAAAAACAAATATGATTCCTCCTTTTGATATGAACATTGAAAAATGCAAAACTTGCATGTTAACCAAGATCACTAGGAAACCTTTTAAGGATGTTAAAAGTGAAACTAAAGTCTTAGACCTTATTCATAGTGATTTGTGTGATTTGCATGCTACTCCATCATTAGGCCATAAAAAGTACCTGGTTACTTTTATTGATGATGCATCAAGGTATTGTTATGTATATTTATTACATACAAAAGATGAAGCTCTTGATAAATTTAAAATTTATAAGAAAGAGGTAGAACTTCATCAAAATGGGCTAATCAAATCTCTTCGTACGGATAGGGGAGGTGAATATTATGATCCGGTTTATTTCCAATCTACCGGAATAATACATCAAACAACTGCTCCCTATACACCACAACAAAATGGTGTAGCCGAAAGGAAGAATAGAACCTTGAAAGAAATGGTGAATTCCATGTTATCTTATTCTGGTTTAAGTGAAGGATTTTGGGGTGAGGCTATGTTGACAGCCTGTTACTTGTTGAACCGAATTCCTAACAAAAGGAATAAGGTTACCCCATATGAACTTTGGCACAAAAAGACACCAAATTTGAGTTATCTCAAAATTTGGGGATGTAGGGCTGTAGTCAGACTTACAGAACCCAAAAGGAAAACCTTAGGTGAAAGAGGTATAGATTGCATATTTATTGGATATGCTGAACACTCTAAAGCATATAGATTCTATGTGCTAGAATCTAATGACTCTGTTGCTGTGAACTCAGTTATAGAGTCACGGGATGCAATCTTTGATGAACAAAGGTTTACATCTATACCTAGACCAAAGGACATGAATTCCATGTCGAAGGTCTCAGTTAATAATGAGGACCAACCTTCGACTAGTACTAAAACTAGAAAGAGTACGAGAGTAAGAAAGGCTAAGTCATTTGGTGATGACTTTCAACTCTATTTGGTCGAAGGATCAAGGAATGAAGTTGAATTTCAGTATCAATATTGCTTTAATGTTGATGAAGATCCAAAGACTTTTGGTGAAGCAATGGCTTCAAGGGATGCTGGGTTTTGGAAAGAAGCAGTCCAAAGTGAGATGGATTCCATCATGCAAAATAACACATGGAAATTGGTTGACTTACCTCCAGGGTGTAAGCCACTAGGATGTAAGATGATCTTTAGGAGAAAGATGAAAGTGGATGGTACCGTTGACAAGTACAAGGCCAGATTGGTCATCCAAGGATTTAGGCAAAAGGAAGGTATTGACTTTTTCGATACATATGCTCCTGTTGCTAGGATATCCACTATTAGATTGTTGTTAGCACTCGCTGCTATCCACAATCTGGTAATTCACCAAATGGATGTGAAAACTGCATTCTTAAATGGCGAATTGGATGAAGAGATATACATGAAACAACCTGAAGGGTTTGTTATGCCTGGAAATGAAAATAAGGTGTGTAAACTGATGAAATCTCTTTATGGCTTGAAACAAGCACCTAAACAATGGCATCAAAAGTTTGATGAGGTTGTGTTGTCTAGTGGTTTTGTTCTAAACCAAGCAGATAAATGTCTATACAGCAAGTTTGATACTCATGGCAAAGGAGTTATTATTTGTTTGTATGTAGACGACATGTTGATCTTTGGTACCGACCAAGATCAAGTTGATGAAACTAAGGCATTTTTGTCTTCTAAGTTTGATATGAAAGACATGGGGGAGGCGGATGTGATCTTAGGAATAAAGATCAAACGCGGAAACAATGGTATTTCCATCTCTCAATCACATTACATTGAGAAGATATTGGAGAAATTTAATTTCAAAGATTGTTCTCCGGTGAGTACTCCCATTGATCCTAACCTGAAACTATTACCTAATACAGGTGTAGCAGTGTCTCAACTTGAATACTCAAGGGCTATAGGATCACTCATGTATGCAATGATCAGTACTAGGCCCGATATAGCCTATGCTGTTGCTAAACTTAGTAGGTTTACAAGTAATCCTAGTACACATCATTGGCAAGCTATGAACCGAGTATTTAAGTACTTAAAGGGAACCATTGACTATGGTTTGACATACACTGGCTTTCCTTCTGTTATTGAAGGATATTCTGATGCAAGTTGGATAACCAATATGGAAGATCATTTATCCACAAGTGGTTGGGTATTCCTCCTTGGAGGAGGTGCTATTTCTTGGGCATCCAAGAAACAGACTTGCATTACAAATTCAACAATGGAATCTGAATTTGTGGCTTTAGCAGCAGCTGGTAAAGAAGCTGAGTGGCTAAGAAATTTGATATATGAGATTCCATTGTGGCCCAAACCTATACCTCCCATGTCTATCAGGTGCGATAGTCAGGCTACTTTGGCTAAGGCATATAGTCAAGTGTATAATGGGAAGTCTAGACACTTGGGTGTTAGACACAGCATGGTTCGGGAGTTAATCATGCATGGTGTGATATCAGTGGAGTTTGTGAGAACTCAGCATAATTTGGCCGATCATTTAACCAAAGGGTTAAGCAGAGATCTTGTGAAAAGGTCGGCTGTGGGATTAGGATTAAAGTCCATTTGAAATCTCTTATGTTAAGATACCCAATTCCCATCTAATATTACATTAGGTGCTGAATTCAATGTGGAAAGCCTAACATGAAGAGATTGGAACACATCATTGAAAATATCCCAAAGGTATGTGTTCGGTTCTGCGAGTTAAGGAGGTTGAAGTATAACTTCTTAATGGTTCTTTTGAAAAATTACATTTGCAGGTGCAAGAAGAAAAGGACTACCTATGTGAGCATGAAGTTTAGCCGCTTCAAGAAGCTAGGACTTGGCTTTGATATGCTTATGAAGGATAGGGACACAGGCTAGTAAACTAGTGTCGAGCAAGAGTGATGTTATAAACTATTGTGCAGATTACCTTCATGTATTCATTATGAATAAAAAGGGTTCAATCCTTAGTGACACCCTGATATTCGAATATTTGAAATGTGTAATTTGCTAAGATGAAATTCAATCGTCACGATATTTCATTTATGCAGCAGTTTGATGTAAATTGTGACTTTGGTAAAGTGATCAATAATTACACTAAAATAGGGGAGGTTTGTTGGATGTTTTAGTGTAATTGATCTCTTTATTATGTTAAAACAAGAGTGCACGCTTGATTTAACGTAATAAAGAGATCTAAGGTTTAGGCGATACTTGGAAGTAGTATGGAAATGTTCGACTAGAACTTCCACTTGGACTTCGACTGTAAACGCTTGGATTTCGACTGAGCTTGGACCTCGACTATAAAACCTTTTCTGTTTGTCGAAGTACAAAGTCTTGTCGAAGTTGCCCTTCATTTCTTTGTCGAAATATGAAGCGTTGTCGTAATACGCAGCAGTTACGCTGTCGAAGCAATGGCTGTTACAAAGGCAGTTGTCGTCGAAATTTAAGAGCAGTTGCGCGTCGAAATTTCGCGTGTAACTTCCATGAACCGCCAATAACCGTTGGTTCTTTGATCATATATATTCTTTTTGGTTCAGAAAGTCACACAAGGGAGAAAAAAAAAAAAAAACATCAAAACTCTTGAACAAGAATACTCTTCTGATTTTATCCGATTGAACATTTTGGTTGAACCCCGAAATTGATTCAATCTGAAAGTGTATTAACACGACTTCAGATTTATCCAAGTTATCTCGAATTCAACAAATTAACCAACATAAAGAATCCTTGGAAGCTTGTCTAGTATTTTTTTTTTAAGATTTCTCCACTCCGATTTTAGACCCACTCTGTTGTTCTCTAAATGGATTTGGATCAGCTGCATGTGATCTCCCTATATATCCATGATGGTGTTTCTTGTTTTGTTAATAAGTCAAAACTTTATTGATTTCAAAGTGCAAAACTTAGCACAAGAACTGCTAAATAGCTACAGAATTTCTGCTGTTGTTGCTGCAGCATCTCAAATGAGTATTAAAGACATCCTAACAAACTACTCTCTTAAAAAAGCTTTTGTTCCTTATAATCTAGATACAGCATGTAGTTGCTAACCAAATCAGATTTTTTACCCTCTTAATCTGGTTACCTTGAACCAGAGATTTTTGAATTGAAAAAAAGCAAGGCCCCTACCACATCACCTTGTATCTCTACCTATCACTACCAAAAAATCTCTATTTAGCCAGCGATTTTAGTGATCAATTTAAGAGACAAAAACGTCAAATCAATTGCTAAATCGATCGCTAAACATTAATGACCAGTGGTTTAGCGACTTTACAAAATCAATCACTGAATCGGTCGCCAACAATTTTAATGACTGATTTAGCAATCAATTTGGGAACGGATTTTTAAAATGATACACTAAATCAGACGCAAAATTGGTTCGCGACTATTTTTCGTTCTCTAAATTGGTCGTTAAATAGAGATTTTTTGGAAGTGCATGACCGACCATCCGAAAATAAGATGCCAAATATTTCGTGCAAAAGAGCATGAGAAAAATAAATGCGTGATAAATCCAGATTGTGTAAAACAAAGAGTCAAAGACCACAATACAGACTAAAGATTTGGATATATCACCCCTTTTTTATCAAATGGTTATACCAATAATTTTGAGGTCCCTTCAAAAAATTTAATAAAAATGGGACCTCAAAATTATTATTACGTAATATTTATAATTAATTCCATTATGTTGCCGAAGACTAAGCTTAGTTCAGTTGGTACGCGATTGTCCTAGATTCCAAATGTGGGTTCCATCCTTAACTAGCTAGCTGAAGTGCTGAACAAAGTTGGGTACGATTTTTCCTTAAAAAGTTGGGTTCGATTCTACGATATACATTTGTTAAAAAAAAAAACTCCAATATAATTTTTTTTGTGGCTAAACATTCGATTCATTTTCAATTTTTTTCCTTTTGTCATTAGTTGTTTTACCATCTTTTGTATTTCCTGCAAAAATGCATTTCATTTAGTTACTTTTTATTTTATTGTTACTATATTAGTTAACTTCTAACTAACAGTTGAGAATTCAAGTGTGAGTGGTTAGTATCACATCGGTTAGGAATGAGCTACATGAAAGATATATAAGAGAGCGGACCAATATATTCAATGTGTTAAAGGTTTGGGTGGAGATGTGGTGTTCAAGGCTCTTTGTGGTCTATGTTATTAGCTCAGTATTGCTCTCGGTACTCTCCGGATTCTCCAACACTAACTATATTTTATTTAGAAAGTCGGTGGCTCAAATTTAGATAGAAAAAAAAGTCTTAAATTATTGGTTGCACAAGTGGGCCAGCAATGAGACTTTTAAGGACTTGTTCCCTAGTCTTTTCCAGATGCCAAAGTTTAACAATGGAAGTATTAGGGAGCATGGGCATTGGGTTGAAAACACTTGGCACTGGAATCTCGTTTGGAGTTGTGTTTTGTCTGTCGAGGAGAGGGCTGATTGTGACTTGCTTTAGGATATTTTATATTCTTTTCACCCTGACGATAACGAACATGATCGATGGTAGTGGAGACTTGATAATTTTCACTCTTTTACGGTTAAATCTTGTTATGCGCTTTTGCTGAGCATGATGCGGAATGATAGGCTGGATAGCGATACTCAAAGCGCTATAGATGACATGTGGCAGCTCTCAATTCCCACTAAAGTGGGGGGGTTTTTGGTTGGAGATTGTTGTTGGAAAAGCTTCCAACTCGTGATGCTTTAATCTCTAAGGGTATTATTAAGGACCCTCACGGGTCGTGTTGTCCCTTTTGTTTTGAGATGAATGAGTCTATTTCCCATTTATTTTTTGTCTCGGCCAGTCTGGAATTCTATTCATAATTGGGTGGGCATTGCGGATGTGGATTCTCTTGTTGGTGTCGCACATTTCTTAGCTCATGATCGGCTGATAGATTCCAAGAAGGCTGGTAGAGTGAAGTACATGTTTTGGATGACAGTCACATGGCGCATTTGGGTTCATCGGAACCATATTCTATTTAGAGGTCAAGTCTTTACTTCTCAAGTAGTGGTCAATCATGTTAAGACTATAACGTGGAGCTGGTTCATAAGCATAGAAGGCCGCAACTCAGCTTTAAAGATTTTTGATTGGTTGAGAAATCCTCTAGTTTGTTTGAATTCGGTGTAATGTGATTTCTTGCTTCGTTCTTCCTGGGGTATTCTTTTTCCTTCTTGGGTCTTATTCCCATGGGGTTTTGGCCCACGGAGGTTTTAATGAGACCCCTTGTATTTGTAAGGGTTGGGGTACCCCTAGTACTCCTTTTTATTAATATATATTATGCTTATAAAAAAAGGGATCGGTGGCAAACTTTAGGCCCAAAAAGGTCTTATTATTAAAATTATTTTTTACCTAACTTAAATTATCAAATTTTTTTTGACCGAAAAATAAAGTTTTCATTAAATACTTCTCAAATCTGAAGCAATAGCAGCAACAATACTTAAAGGAGTTTCTTCAATCCAAATTGAGTCAATATTAATCAAAGCAAATTTTGCTAAACAATGAGCTGCTCTATTAGCACCTCTCCCAACGTGGCAAACATTAAAACGATGGAACCGTGAATCATTCACAAAATGAGTGGTATTAGATGTTGTAGAGGAGAGCATTGTTTTGCACAACATTTGGGGAGTCCGATTCAGCAATCAATGAATAGAAAACAATATCAATAGCGATATTAAGAGCAAGTTTCATCCCTAAAGCCTTCACTAAATCAATATCATTGAGAGCATTTATTCGCTTAGTTGCACCAGTCATAACCTTCCCATTTTCATCTCTAATAATTGTACCAATACCCCAAACTCCATCTGAAAAACCAGCCGTATCCATATTGAATTTAAATTATCAATTTACTTTTACGAAACTTATATTATTTATCTAAGAAATCCAAATAGTATTTTTAATGGATATTAAATTTTCCGTTTGCGTTCTCTTTGCGGTCCAGGTCATTAACTCGGTGTTACTCTCGGTATTCCCTCGGATTCCCCAACACTAACTATATTTTATTTAGAGAGTCGGTGGCTCAATTCTAGACAGAGTAAAAAGTCTTAAATTATTGATTTATTTTTATCCATCTTAAATTATCAATTTATTTTCTAATTATAGTTATAATTATATTTCATTTAGGGGATCGGTGGCCAATTTTACCCCAAAAAGGTCTTCATTATCAATTTATTTTTTACCCAACTTAAATTATCAATTTTTTTTATGGGAATCAAAATTTCCATTAACTACCTCTCAAATCTGCAGCAACAGCAGCAACAATACATTAAGGAGTTTCTTCAATCCAAATAGAGTCAAAATTAATGAAAGCAAATTTTGCTAAACAATGAGTTTCTTTATTAGCACATCTCCTATCGTGGCAAACTTTAAAACGATGGAACCGTGAAGTAAAAAAATTGCAATCATTCACAACCATGCCAAAATGAGTGGGTGTTAATTGTTATGGAGGAGAGTTTTACTGGTAGTAGATACTCATTTGCATCAGCTGCCTGCATCCATTTACAACCGATTTCATTAGCTTGTAGGTTCAATGGATTGTGAATATTCAACACTGAATGAAAATATAGAAAGACACAAGTACAAAATTGTACTAGCAAAAGCTACAGTGCGGGAAAAAGATGCTTGTTATCATTTCAGAATCCAAAATATTAATATGTACAATGGTTTATGACAAAACATTTAGAATATAATATTATGTGGTCAGAGGATTTAAATTTCAACCTTTGTTCGTATCTCCTTGGCTCTATCAGCCCAATGAAGGGTGTTTTGAGTTTCACCAAATGAGAGGTTACTAGGGCTTATGTTTGCAATCATGACAGTGTTGCAAGTTCCTCCTAAAGAATCCTTGAGAAGCTGAGTGAGTTTTGAATTTCGGTATGGTATGTGCTTCTTGCCCTCTACAAGAGCATTGATGCAGCTGCTTAGTGCAAGAAGAGACCGGTTTATATTGGCACCCTCAAGAGATCTAACTGTTCTTTGATCTGTGGCAAGAGCTCTCTCTGACCCTGCAAGATCAATCAATGAGAGCTTGGCCATTCTGTTAATAATGTTCATTGCAGCAACTCTAACTCGATATTGAACCACAACCTAGATATAACAAGATAAGGTAAATTAAGGTCATGCCACAACCACAGCATTTACAGGAATGGTGCATTTTTGCCCTGGAAAAAACCTTCAAAATTTACCTGCAAAATAGCATGGGATCGTGAAGATGTTTCATTTGCCCGAGTTGGTTCTATAGTTCTGTTCTGATTTCCTTGTTGAAGCAATGCCATCACCTGAAGCAGCCGGAGAAAAGGAAAAACAAAATTCTATGAGAGTTCAAACAGCAATCTAACTTCCAATCTACCAAAGTGGATCAGAATATTACTTCATCGGTGGAATAAGCTCTGTATTGTGTTAGACCTGCTGCCACAATCCCCTGTACCATAATTAGACAATGTACAATTAGGTATCTTTGAGATTATTTTTAAGGGATGTAAAGAGAGCAAGAGTGTTTATTGCAAAACTAGCAGGAAACTAGAATTAGCTTATTTTAAGTACGTGATCTCTTCAAAATTAACAAATTTATTTGGCACATATGTCATCACGGGGTTGAGGGTTTAGAACCCCCAGCTAGTGTGCTTCGTGCATACTTTCTCAAAGTGCTTCACCTAATAGGTGAAAAATTGAATAATATGAAAAAACAGTCAAGTAAACTACGCCTTTCCTTGTCACGTCTAAAAAAGTAAACTACAGGTATATAAAACATTTATGACCTGCAAGACTACAAATATTCTTACAACAAGTATAGGTGGCCTCTATAAATATGCAAGTAAACATGAGCTAAAGACTTTAAATTGCAGATGCTGTGGTGTTGTACAGTTGTGGTTGCATTGCTGCAGTTGTACTTGTTTCTGCATCCTGCGATGCAACCCTCGATTTAAACCACGCATGAGCTTGGAATGCTTATCAAAACTATCATGTATTTGCAAGTTGATGCACTAGCATCAAGCAAAACCATAAATAAACTATTCAAATTATTTCAAAGGCATCAATAAAAAATAAAAGGGCACAATAGCATCTAGTCGCATGCACCAAGACATCAGCAGTTACGAATGCTCAGTAGCTACCCTCTTGAATATTCTTGTTCAAAAAAAAACTCTCTTGAATATTCTTGTTCCAAAAAAACTCTCTTGAATATTGTTGAAATTTGTTAGATTACACAAAAGATAAGAAAGTGGGCCTGTTTATCTTTTCTCAAAACTAGAGGCCTTCCAGGTGAAAGCAAATCTCTGACAGTTTCATTATAAACCTCTAGATAGGACAGATGAACTGCATGGTTTCCATCGCATTCCTCCCTTGCAGAACTGCTTCCACAAGTTCTGAGGTTCTGAAAATGCAAAGGTAATGTACCATTTCCATCAAATATAAATGTATACTTAAGCAATAACATTTTGAATGCATCTTGATAGTGTCAAAATTGATTGTCAAATGTGATTTTATATGCAAATGGGAAAAAAATAATAAGCATAAAAGTTTAAAAATATTTAAAAATACAACTCTAGGATAAAGGTCTAGAATCAGTGGTTACCTGATCATCACCTTGCTTAAAATCAAATGCTCCATGTCCATCTATTGTTCCAGCGGCAAATGAAAATCCCATTGCAGCAGGGCATGTCTTTACCACACTACTAGACACATTTACCTTGAGCTGAAGAAATCTATGTAGGCATGTCGAAAATCAATCTTTCCTTTAATCTGTTCGGATGCTCCATTCAATAGCTCCACTTCTTTTTTAAATTGTCTCTCCCCTATAATACGTGTACTTTCAAATTCATCTGGGTAACTGCCATATTAGTCATAGGAGGCAATTTAGTAATCTCGAGAAATTTATGTAAATTTGCAGAAACCATGCAAATCGGACACGCCATCTTACCATGTGTCCCCCATCCAGACAACATTCCATAGGCAGGGAAGTCATTAATGGTCTACATCAAAGCCGCCCTCATCACAAAATTTTGTTTGCGTGCTGCATCATAAGTTAAAACACCATTCCACAACCTTTTTAGGTCATCAACCAAAGGTTGCAAATATATGTCAATACCAGCTGTTGGATTACTTGGCCCCGGAATAATAGAATTTAAAAACATGTATGGTTTAGACAAACACATTTCTGGAGGAAGTTGTATGGGGTAACAATAACTGGCCAACATGAATATGGTGTTGCCGAGGCTTGAATATATGGTGTGAAACCATCAGAGCATAAACCAAGCCGAACATTGTGTGGATCACTGGCAAAATCTGGATGAGCACGATCAAAATGCTTCCAAGCTTCACCATCAGATGAGCGACGTAATTCACCAGAATTATTTCTATTTTGATGGTGTCACGTCATTTTACCCGCGATATCCATAGAAGTAAACATCCTCTGTAGCCTTGGTATAAGCGACAGATAGAACATTGCTTTTCGTGGAACCGGTTTGCCTCTGCTTATCCCTTTCCTACTGACACGATAGCGTGGCTCTCCACACAACTTGCATTCCGACAACTCTCCATCATTTATGCCAAACTCATTGTTATACTAGAGCATGCAACCAGACACACAACAATCAATTCTTTTAGATTTTAAGCCAAGCTTCGATACCAGTCTTTTAGCTTCATAATAACTTTGCGGCAAAAGCCCTCTAATGGGGGTTGCATCCAACATCATTTTGGTCATATATTCCATGCACAAAGCAGCAACATTAAATTGAGACTTAAGACCCAACAACCGAACACACATTGATAATTTTGAGTCTTAAGATCCTTCAAATAATGGTTTATTTGTCTCACTCAAATACATGTAAAACCTTTGAGCTTCCTCATTTGGAACTTCTTCAGCATCATATTCCGGTTCTTCAAAATCCAAATTTACTCCAACAGCGTCAGATATCATTCCCTGATAAACATCTAACGGTTGTACAATTTGGCCTTCAGAAGTCGTAGTCGCTGGATAACTACTTCATGTGGGAGCTACTACTTCAACCGGAACATTAACCGTAGGAGCTGCAGCTACCCCTAGTCCTACTTCCCCGTGACGACTCCATATCCAATAATTTGGCCTAAACTCATTATTGTACAAGTCAAGTCTAACTTCTTCTTCATTTTTTATAAATCGAAAGGAATATTTCAAGCACAGACATCTAATACCGCCTTGTCGCGCAAATTCTTTATGACACTTAGCACAAAAAATAAACTTTTCTACTCCTTCTACAAAACGTTGCTTTAAACCGGATCTTCCAGGAAACAATCGATCATACATCCAACTACGATCCATAATTTCAAGATCAATGTTCTACACTACAATGTAAATGAAATAAACTATCAAATAAACTATCAATTACTTTATATTTTGATATATATTGATATATTAATTACTTTATTTTGATATATCAATAAACTATCAATTACCAGCAACACAATGAATTTTTAGATAATATTATATATTAATAATTTAAACATTATAAATAATAATTGAAAATTTAATTTTAAATTTCAATTTTTATAAGACAATATCTGTTAATAAAATTTATAAGTGAACTTATTAAATAAGTTTTTTCAATATAAATTATTTTGTATTATTATTGCAAACAAAATTTGTAACAAAATTTTACTATAAATAGTGAAGTAATTAATATTTTATTAATTTTAATATTGTACCAAAAATGTGATTTGAGAAAACCAACTTCTAAGACACGACAATGAGACACAGGAACATGTATTCAAATCATCGACAATAAGCGTTATTAAAAGTCACCAAGGACTAAAAGAAAAAATCCAAATTTTACGGTGACCAAAAGTTGGTAAAATTTTTTTAGACACTAAAAACAAAAAATCCATATATATATTGATATATTAATTACTTTACTTTGATAACTAACCGTAGTGAAGAGAAGACTCTGACTTGAAGCGTATCCCCAACTCAAACAAAGAGGAAAAAAGAGGAACGCAAACTCAAACAATACCTAAACAAACAACACCACAATTAGTAACAAACTGATATTATAAAATAATTCAAAAACTAAAACTATTAACTCATGTTACAAACATACCTTATATCGAAGAAATTTGCCAAATAGAGGAAGAGATTTAGTAAAGAGAAGAAGAGAATTCGTAGGGAGGAAGAGAGGAATTTCAAGAAGAGATTTAGTAGAGAGAAGGAGGGTATTGGTAAAGGTGTGAAGAAGAAGTGGAGAAGAGATTTATATAGAAGAAACGAAGTCAAACGGTCAAAAGGCAGAATCCTCCGGAAATGTCATTTACCGGCGGATTTAGTGGATTTCCGGCGGATTTTCAAAAATCAAATCCCCCGCTTTTTTCAAAAAAATCCGCCGGAAATGACGTTCCCGGTGGATTTTAGTCGAGTTGTCGTTTCCGGCGGATTTTCGAAATTCAAAATTGGCGGTTCTTTTAAATATCCACCGGAAATGACCTTACCGGTGGATTTTTAATTTTTTTTTTCGTAGACACAAGTCCGCCAGAAATACCAAAAAATCCGCTAGTAAGTCCTAAAATCCGCCGGAAAGTGCTGGCCGGAAAAATCAATTTTCTTGTAGTGACGGGATACCTTGCCCGATAATTCCCTTACTAACGACAACAACAACAACAACACCTATCATCATCAC
Source organism: Astragalus membranaceus (assembly GCA_039519185.1). Taxonomy (NCBI): domain Eukaryota; kingdom Viridiplantae; phylum Streptophyta; class Magnoliopsida; order Fabales; family Fabaceae; genus Astragalus; species Astragalus membranaceus. The sequence goes on from CM076849.1 coordinate 119,568,583, forward strand.
CATCCTTTAAGGTACGGCTCGCCCATACTACGACGAGTCCTTGCCCTTATTGCGACAAGGTTCCTCCTACAACTTAAATTACTAAGGTACGTTTCGCCCATACTGCAGCGAGTCCTTGCACATGCTGCGACAAAGTTCCATAAACATCATCATCCTCAACTTCCCAAAGAACTCCTAAGTTTGAGGATATCATCAACAACTAGGGGTCATTTGTTCTATAATCATCGTCTCGGGTATCACCAAACAACTAGGGGGTCACTATAGTCATCATCTCTGGTCATAACTATTACCCAAGTCCCTGCTAACTCTATATAATAACGTCATCCTTAATTATATTCATACGTAGTCGTTTTGATCCAATGCCTCTAATCCCAACTTCACTCGTCATTTGATATTTCCTAAGGCCTCCTATGACTCTTATAGTCTCAATCATCATCCATGGTCAAGGTTACCTGCAGCTAGCTTAGGAAGGGTCAAACATCATGCAAAAAATTCCTACAATAGTCCTAATCCATTAACAGCTTCGTCTTGTTCAACTAATAGGCTTCAAAAGGGCTCTTAGGTAATTTTAATAGTTTTAATCCATTATCAACTTAGTCTTATTCAACTAATTAATAGGCTTTAGATGGTCTTTTAGGTAATTTTAATAGTTCTAATCTATTCACAAATTAGTCTTAATCAGTTAAGTTAAGAGGCTCTAAATTGCATCTTAGATACTCCCCATCGTTCCAACCAACTAAAAACATAAACTTAACCGATTGTCGTTCTCGTTTATACCTATAAGTCACTATAAGTCATTCTTAATCTAAATTTAACCTTTAGAATGTTTAGGGACCTTAATATCAATAATTTAGTCTTTTGTTCTACATTCTAACCTGGCTCATTAACTTAGAGGCAACAAAAGCATGAGTTCATCTTCTATCTAACCATATATTTTCAGCATCAACTATATCAAATATCCAATAAGGTCGACTACCCTAGAGTTCATCAATCATTATTACCCGATTACAACAAACATGTCTCCTCTAGGGAGGTTAGCCCTTAGGCTTTAACAACTCGTCAACAACAGTCATAAACAACCACAAGTAGGCATATATTATATGAATAATCACACATAGCATTTAAACATCATAATAGGGTCCTTGCTCCTACAAGGACATAACACATTATTAATAAAGCATTGAAGATCCCTTGCTCATACAACGGTTTACACGCAAACTATGTTGTCAGTGTAAGACATAGGGATCATGGGACATCCCAGTTATGTCAATTGCATCCTAAACTACCATGTTCCCTAATTATCATCCCCCCTCGTCTTACCTCAAATCCAAGCGATCACGAACGATGTTCCAAAGCGAAAACGGATAATCAAGTCCTCCAAAAAGAATTATATCACTCTTATATTAGCCCCTTGATGATCTCGGAAGTCAGGATTAACAAAAGAGAAAGCTATGGTATTAGATATTTGCCCGTAGGGACTAAAATGACGAAAAAGCTAGTCTTAGAAACCTACCACGAAATTCTGACCTGAAAGGCTGAAACATATTTTTATAGTGTTTTGGACGTCGCTACGAGCGTGTAGCTTCAAAGGGCACCTGATTCTGACACCGGTAGCAAAAGATACGTCAAAAACACGTTCTTACGTACGGTTTATAAAACTAAAAGAAATGACTTGAATATGAAGAACATATACTTACCACGAATTTAGACTTAAAAACAGCAAATGAGAAGATCTTTAGATAATTTGAATGTTCATCAAGATCGAAAGAATGAACGAATTGTGAATCATTTTGAGTGGTGCTCAACGGTAATGAAAAGCAGGTTAAGAATGACGAGTAACGGGACCCATTTTTGAAACGTCTCGGTTTGCGAATATAATACGATAGAATGAAAGTATTCTTTTTGGTGAGTACAAAGAAAGTCTTGGTTTTTCAAGATGACAACTGATGTGGCGAGAAGTGAGACCGGATGTTGCAATTACGGTAAAATAAGTCAATTTTCAACTTCACCAAAATAACAAAAGCAGTACCTTTTCCCGAAGGTTTCAATGAGGGGAATCCAAAGATGATGTCCGTTTTCCAAACGACGACTGTAGTGACTGGTATCACGAAAATACCCAACGAAATACGGCGTAAGTTCTGTCTCTGATGACCGAAATAATTACATAAACGGATTCGATAGGTGATTTTGTATAGGAATGTGAAGTTTAGTAATTTTTGGTGATCAAATGAGAGAGAACAGGGACTGAGAAGAAAAAGAATGAGTTTGATAACGGTCTGGGGTGGCTGCACAAGAAGAAGAAAGCAACGGAGGAAGAATGAGGAAAGCAAGGTAGGGTTTTAACTTATGTGCAGGTGTACGAAATAAATCCAGGGGTGCGAGCAGTAAAGTAAGAATTAAACTAGATGGTGGGTATTTTTGAAAACTAAGAAATGAGCTTCATTACAAAAAAGGCCTAAATCTCTTCTACACTCACAAATAAACATATTATAATTTTAAAAGTCATAATAATAATAATAATAATAATAATAATAATAATAATAATAATAATAATAATAATGATAATAATAATAATAATAATAATAATAATAATAATAATAATAGTAACAACCAAGTGGGTGTGACACAAGTGGTAAGTTGCTTGGGCGCCTTAAGCATTTGGTCAGGGGTTCGATCCCTGGCTGGTGTGTATGGAGAGACATCACTTGAGAGAGGTCAACCCTTAAATGAACTCCAGTACCTCGAGTGATTATTCTCCACAGTTGCTGTGGACGATACCCGGGTTTACCCAAAATAATAGTAACCCCAACTACCACAATAATATTAATAATAATAATAATAATAATAATAATAACAACAACATTAATACTTCATATTACCAAAATGCATCAAACAATAAAAACACTATCTTATTAATATCATATAAAAATACAATTAAATGTCAATAAAGTATATTTTAATACTTCAAAGAAACATAATACCGTAAAGTCATTAAACTTATAATTTGAAATAATTTTAATAACTCATGACTAAGATTTTAAAATAAAACAATACAATAATAACACACTATTAAAATATGTCAATTATTAAAATATGCACACATAAACATACTAATATATCCAAACATATATAAACGCGTATTAATTAGAAAATTGGGGTGTTACAAACAACACTGTGGATCTCCACCTTGAGACCACAGGGTAGTTTCTCTCAACCTTTCTTTCTATTTTTTTCTCTCTGATTTGTATGTTTCAGTCACTGAAACATTTTTCCGACTCTTATTCTTTTTCTTTCTTTGCGAGAATTGTCTTCAACAACTTTTGAAGAACAAGGATACACAAAGTTCTTAGAAGAATACAGAAGCAGAAAGAAAGCATACATGAGGAAGATAGAATGCAATGTAAAGAAACTGTAAAAACTTTTTATTGCTGTAAATGATTTTTTGTGTCTTACATATTCTGTACATAGCATATTATATATAGCTGTGAAACCCAGTCTATTGGGTTTGTTACAAAAAAATCAGTTATAAGTTGTAACTAATTAAACAGATAAAAACTGTTAACAGAATCAGTTGTAACTGAATTCTGTTTTAGACTGCTGGGAGTAACTGTCATCTGTATTGTATTATATGACAGTTACTGAACTCCTGAGGGTGTTTTAGGAATTGCATTAAATTCCATCACTGATTTGGGATAAAGCCTAGAAAAGTAGTTTTAATTAATTCTCGGAAATTATATCCTCTTTAATATCTCATCACTATTTCATAAATTTAAGATTGTTATCGTCAAGCTCCAAACTTTTGTTTCGATCACAACTACAAATAACCTCCTTAATCTCCTTTGAAGGAACGTTTTTTCATTAACTCTCTCATCGACCAAGAGTGGTTGAAAACTACCCCATCAAGAGTTGGTCTTGATTCTATAGGTTCATTGAATCTCTTCTCATAATGGCCTTTGATCTCTTGTTTTGTTTAATAAACATCTTCCCAATAGTCCTCATCTATTTGTAAGGCTGCAATATGTTTTCTTTTCTTTTTCCTGTAATTCAGCCCTGCATGGAAAACAATGGAATTGGAATCTCCTTCCTTGATCCATTTATGTCTTGACTTTTGTTTTGTGATTATTCTAACCTAGTTGGGTAGGGAATCTAGGTGGATTACTTGCCATGGTTTGTGCACCGTATTTACTAACAGTAGCAACATTGTTGGCCTAAGAAAATGTTTTGTAATATGTTCACACCCTGGATTGTATGTATTGGAGTACGAATTGTCGTTTTTGTTGAAATTTTCCACAAAATTGATAAAAAATTAATCAATTGGACAATGTTGTTACTTGCCAATGAATAGTGAAAATAACTCTCTAACTTTATTGATTGCTCCAAAGGAGTATATATATACAAAGTCAGAATACATAGAAAGAGAGCTAAGCTAACAAGCATAACTAGCTACTAACTTAAGCTAAATTTACATACTAATTACAAGTAAATGTAAATGATAAATATCACAATCTAACAGCCCCCCTCAAGCTAAACAGTGAATATCCTTCATGTTGAGCTTGGATACAAAAGACTTGAAATCACAAGGCTGTAAAGGCTTGGTGTACATATCTGCAAGTTGAGCTTTGGTAGGAACAGGCAGCAGATGAATGATTCTGTCTTGTATTTTGTCTCGAACCAGATGACAATCTAACTCTATATGCTTTGTTCTCTCATGGAAAACAGGGTTTTGAGCTATATGTATAGCAGATTTATTATCACAGAAAATGGAGACAGCAGCAGTGTGAGGCAGATGAAGATCCTGAAGAAGATATAGCAGCCACTGTACTTCTGATGCAGTGATGGCAAGGGCTCGATATTCTTCTTCAGATAAGGATCTAGAAACAATCGATTGTTTCTTTGATTTCCAACTAATCAAGGAGGAGCCATAGAAGATACAATAACCAGTGGTTGACCTGCGACTGTCAAGGCAAGAAGCCCAGTCTGCATCACTGAAAGCAGTGAGTTTAGCATCACCTGCAGCAGAGAAAAAAAGGCCTGTGCCAGGACAAGATTTAATGTATTTCAATACATGAATAGCAGCTTCCAGATGAGGAGCTAAAGGGGCAGCTAGGAACTGACTTAATTTGTTCACAGCATAACATAAGTCAGGCCTGGTGTTGGTCAAATATATGAGCCTGCCAAGGAGGCGCCTGTACAGAGTAGGGTCTTCCAAAGGGACACCTGAAGTAGCACTAAGTTTTAGATTGGGAAGCATAGGAGTAGATGCAGGCTTACAAGCAAGTAAGCCAGCTTCCTCAAGTAACTCAAGGGCATATTTTCTTTGGGAAACCACAATACCATCAGGGGATCTTGCAACCTCAAAGCCAAGAAAAAATTTTAAAATTCCCAAATCCTTAATTTTGAATGCAGAATCCAGCAAGTATTTGACTGTGTCTATTTCAGTGAGGTTGTTGCCAGCAAGGACAATGTCATCAACATATATGAGTAACACAGTGATACTGTCATCAACATGTTTAATGCGAAGAGAGTAATCATGTTTTGATTGCACAAAACCTAAGGGGATAAGAAAGGAAATTAACTTGGCATTCCATTGCCTACTTGCTTGCTTCAATCCATAGAGGGATTTCTGAAGCTTGCATACCTGAGTAGGGGAGGAAACTTCAACACCTTGGGGAACCTTCATGTAAACTTCCTCATCAAGGTTTCCATGGAGAAAAGCATTGTTGACATCTAGTTGATATAGATGCCAATTATGTGAGGCTGCCAATGCTAAAACAAGTCTTACTGTTGTCATTTTGACAACAGGTGAAAAAGTCTCTGAATAGTCTACCCCTTCTTGTTGAGTGAATCCTTTTGCAACTAGCCTGGCTTTATACCTTTCAATAGAGCCATCGGCATTGTGCTTTATTTTGAACACCCATTTGCAACAAATGGGGACTTTCCCAGGAGGTAGTTCAGTGAGAACCCAAGTGGAGTTCAAAGCAAGAGCTTGCAGCTCATTTTGCATAGCATCAATCCAACATTGATGCTTAGAAGCCTGAGTATAAGTCTTGGGTTCAATGTTAGTGCTCAGGGCTGCAACAAATATTCTATGGGAAGCAGACAAAGCATCATAAGAAATCACATCAGTTAAAGGATAAGCATTACTGGAAGGTGATGCACCACTTGGAGAAATGGAAACCAGTCCACAATGAAAATTTCTAAGATAGGAGGGTGGGTTCTTAATTCTGTTGGAGACTCTGAGAGGAACAATTGGTTGAGGGACTGGAGAGGAGGATGATGGATTAGGTTCAGGTGAAGGAGAGGGATTGTTGGAGGTAGGAGAAGGGGATGGTGGGTGGATGGTTGATGTACTGGAAGGGGGAGAAGTAGACTCTGTTGGTGATGGGAAGGAGCCAAAAAGGTCAGTAATGTTGACTTTAGAAAGGATAATGGTTGGAGGAGTAGGAGATGGAGTTGATGAGTTAGTGTATGGGAAAATATTTTCATAGAAGGTAACATTCCTTGAAATGAAAATTTCATGGTTTTGGAGGTCATAAAGAAGGTATCCTTTGACACCAGGCGAGTGACCAATGTTAATGCACTTTCGTGCTCTAGGTAAAAACTTGGTTCGGTGTGAGGTGAGGGTAGTGGCATAACAAAGGAAACCAAAAACACGAAGATAAGAGAGGTCAGGCAGTTTGTTATATAGCATAAAGAATGGAGATTGAGACTTAAGGGTGGGAGAGGGCAATCTGTTTATTAAAAGGATGGCATGGCAAATAGCAAAGTCCCAGAACACAGTGGGAAGGTGGGATTGAAACATGAGGGAGCGAGCAACATTTAATATGTGTTGATGCTTACGCTCAACAACTCCATTCTGTTGTGGAGTTTCAACACAAGACCTTTGGTGAATAATTCCCAAGTTGAGATAGTAGTCAGGCATGGAAAATTCAGGGCCATTGTCAGACCTAATGACTTTAATAGTGGTGTGGAATTGAGTTTGAACATGTGCAATAAATTGGGTTAGGTGTTTTCTAGTTTCAGCTTTTGTTCTCATTAATTTTACCCAGGTAAACCGGGACATGTCATCAACAATGGTGAGGAAATATTTATTTCCATGCATAGAGGGACAAGAGGACCCCAAATGTCCACATGAACAATATCAAATGTGTGAAGTGAATGTGAGGTGTGTGTGGGAAATGCAAGTTTCTTTTGCTTGGCAAAGTGACAAGCATCACAGTTTTTAATTGATCTGGAAGGCATATTACAATGTGTTTTTTGTATGAGTGTATAACATGAGGGAGAGGGATGTCCTAGACGGCTGTGCCATAAGTCTATATGAGTGGAGGAAACAGAAACAGAATTACAACTAGGAGAACTAGACTTAGCTGAAGCAGACATATGAGAGATCTTCATTGTATACAGCTTCCCATCTCTTTTAGCATGGCCAAGTACCTTCTTCGAATGGATATCCTGCAACAAAGCAAAATCTGGTTCAAATAATGTTCTGCAGTGAATAGTATCAGCAAGTTGACCAACAGAGATAATGTTGGAGTTAAAACCAGACACAAAGTACACATCATATAATGTAATGGATGATGTGAGGTTGATGGTGCCCTTGTAGTGTGTGTATCTCGTATCTCCAGAAGGTAGGGTGATCAACAGAGGCTTGATTGCATAGTAAGTGTGAAATAGTGCGAGAGAAGAGCAAATGTGATCCGTAGCACCACTATCAACAAGCCAAGTGACAAACCAAGTGAAAAAGGAAGTACCTGGAGGAGTAGAAGTCACATTATGCACACTGACCATGTTGGCAGATGCTGTGGCAGTAGGAGAACCAGCAGGAATCAAAGCAAGCAAGCTTTGGAGTTGATCTACAGTGAGATTAACAGCAGCAGAGCTGGATGCAGAGGCTTGTTGCGGTGCAGATTCATCTACAGAAACATTATTCACAGACTTAGAAGTAGTCTTCATGCCAGGAGGATATCCGTGCTTTTTCCAACACGTTTCAATGGTATGATTTGTCCGTTTGCAATACGTGCAGAGACGAGGAGCGCGCGGAGGAAATGGTTTGCCACGACCACGAGGCACAGTAGGAGAAGTTTCAACAGCGGCAACAGTTATCTCTGGAGTAACAGGAACATCAAGCTGACGTTCTTGTTGGAGAATCATGGAGTATGCCTCTGCTAATGCTGGAAGAGGCTTCATCAGAAGGATTTGCGCACGAGCAGCAGCAAAATTTTCATTCAATCCTTGAAGAAAGGTCATCACAGCATCACGCTCGCGATACGAGTGAACGATGCTTGAAACAGAACAGCAACAAGTACCAGGGGGCGCCAAACAGGTAGGAATTGGCGTGTAATTGCACAATTCGTCCCACAGAATTCGCAATTTGGTAAAATGAGAAGTAACGTAAGCATCACCTTGTTTCATGGAGAAAATGTCACGCTGTAATTGAGAGATTCGTGTGTTATCACCTTGCGAGAAGCGATGGCGCAGTTCCTTCCAAACAACGTATGCATCATTGATCCAGAGGATGCTGGAGGAAATCTCTGTGGAGACGGAATGGTTGATCCAAGATAATGTCAACATATTGCAACGCTTCCACAGTGGAAACTTCGGATATGAAACGTCAGGACGGAGAATCGAACCATCAACGAAGGCGAACTTGTTCTTCATTTCGAGCGCCATCGTCATGGCTTGGATCCAACAATGGTAATTGGCACCGTCGAGCACCGGAGAGACGAGAACAAGTGAAGGATTCTCATTAGGGTGAATGTAGTAGGGATCGGAGTAATCCTTAGGTTGCGATGATCGGCGGCGAGACGAACGATTGGAACGATTGGAACGATTGGAACGATTGGAGCGAGTGGAGCGATTGGACCGTTCAGATTCACCAGAAGAGCTACCAGAATGAGTGACTTGCTCCAGTGAAGAGGCAGAGAAGAGGAGCGAAGCACCTCAACGAAGAAGACGGCGAAACTGAAAACGGTTACACAGTTGGGAGAGAGTCAGAGAGGGAAATATCTTGTTCACTGATACCATGTTACTTGCCAATGAATAGTGAAAATAACTCTCTAACTTTATTGATTGCTCCAAAGGAGTATATATATACAAAGTCAGAATACATAGAAAGAGAGCTAAGCTAACAAGCATAACTAGCTACTAACTTAAGCTAAATTTACATACTAATTACAAGTAAATGTAAATGATAAATATCACAATCTAACAAATGTCAAATAAATGATACCCTCCATAGTAGACACCCAAAATATGATTAGATTGCCCAATGTCCAGTGTTCTGAGACACAACGGTTGCATCAATCCTTATTGAACTAGGTGCTCTAACACTTGAATTTGCAGTAAACTTTCCAATGCTTCAAAGTGTCATCAGACTAGAGTCCTTGCTATAATTAATGATTAAATGCATGGTAGTTAAATTCGGATACGTATCATGTATCATTCGGCCATTTTTTTTTTGTATTCTGTATCGTAAAATACATGAACTATAAAAATATGACAAATTTAGTAAAAAAATAGTATAAACAAAACAACATGATTTAATATATCATATAAACTTTATAATACTTCAAAACTCAAGTCATCAACAAAAAAAACAAATGTTTTCAATCCTAAATAAGGATATAATCTCTAAACATAATGAATTAATATATCATGTATAAACTCCAAAATACCTCCAAACTCAAGTCATCAACAAAAAACAAATATTTTCTATCCTAAATAAACTCTAGTTTCTAGTCTCATTGTTATCATCATTCGGTCCAAGATCAACATCACTTAGTTCATCCCAACCTCAAGTATTTCATTCTCTTCCTCTTCTTGTCCAACTTTCTCTTCAATTTCACTCCCATCCTCGGTTAAGATGGATTTTCCCTTTACTTGCCTCGTCCAAGTTTCTTGGACCTATAAAATAAAAACAAATATTATAAATATGATATAATATCATAGCTATGTGCTTATTACTTAGGTTTTAAATTTTAAACAAATACCTCTCTTCCTTTTCTTGGATGGATCTCTATTCAAGAGTAAATGGCTCAAGTATGTCTATCCATGAAGCATCTATTGGTAACCAAGCAACGATTCGTATCGCTGGCGGGTCAATTCGTATTGTATGGCGATATAGACTTTATTTAAATATATAGAATATTGATACCGTAGTGCATGACTCATATTACATAACAATGTGTGATTAACACCATGTCACCCCAACTACTCATACCATAAATTTTTATAAACAAAATGACGAACTCATAAATCATAAAACGAAGGAGAAATGTTCACGCCTTTCAAGAAGCAAGGAGAAGGAGGGGCATAACGATCTCCAGAAGGGTACCACAACAGAGCTAGCGGCGAATAATAGTGGAACATCGATGAAAAATACGAAGGAGACCCGGAGAACGAGAGAGAAATGAGGGAGATAGAGAGAACGAAGGAGAAACTAGGGTCAAAGATGTGTGTACAAAAGAGAGAGAATGGAATAATAGTGGAACATCGATGAACAATACGATGGAAACCCGGAGAACGAGAGAGTAATGAGGGAGATAGAGAGAACGAGGGAGAAACTAGGGTTAGAGATGTGTGTACAAAAGATAGAGAATGGAATAAATAAAGGATTCACAGTGTTAATATCTGAGTAAAGAAAAGACTAAATCGGGAATTTGAAAACAATTGGCGTGGAACTTTTAGTGTGTTAAACGTTTTAAATTCTTTTTGAAAGAATGCATGCCGGGTATTTAGAAGTTGAATGTTAAGTGTGTTAAACATTTAAATTCTTTTTGAAAAGTCACGCCGAGCTTTTAGAACCAACCGGTGTCGAATGCTAAGTGTGTTATATGTTTAAATGCTTTTTGAAAATGCACGAAGGGATTTTAGAAATTACCAGCGTGGCATCTATAGAGTATTCATGCTCATTTGATTGTCAGGATAGGATACAAACATGATAGGATATGAAGCAGGATAGAAAAATTAATACTTAATATAAAAAACAATGTATGATTCAATGATAAGGGTAATTTTTGTCATTTTATATAATCTAAAAATTAAAAATCTATTGAAATGAACAAAAATTAAAATAAGTGATAAAAAGATAAATTAATTATTAAAAAAATTAATGTGCCAAAAGAGATTATTAAAAAATATAAAAAGAGAAAATTAATTTAATTTTTTAACAAATGAAATATAGTTGACAAAAGGGTAGTTTCTTCATTAACATATGTAATAATGTAACATATGTTATCCTTGTACCTAAAAAAGGAATAATACATATTATCTTTGTATCTAATAATAAATTTATCTTTTAATCACTTATTTTAATTTTTTTCATTTCAACAGATTTTTAATTTTTAGATTACATAAAATGACAAAAATTACCCTTATCATTGAATCATACATTGTTTTTTTATATTAAGTATTAATTTTTTTTAATTTTTTAATTTAACATTTTTTATCTTTTATTTTTTAATATATATATATATATATATATTAGATTTCATATTTTTATATTTTAAAATAAACTTTAAAAGGGTAAACGCGTAAATTATTTTTTTATCCTATCCTGCAGGTTTCTAACTTAAGTCAAATTGAGGATAAAATTTTAACTACAGAGACATGATATGATAATTCACAGGATTAAGTTATCATATTCTGCTGGCCGAACAAATGTTGGACTGACACATGATATGATAAACTTATCATATTCTGTCTCCTTCTTGGTCATCAAACGGGCCCTTAAAGTTTATTTACATCAAATATATAATGCCGGTCATTTTCTAACAACCAATGTAGAATGTAAGGCGTGTTACGTGCTAAAATGAAATATAATATTTTATTTATAAAAATGCAACCATATATATATATATATATATATATATATATAGACACACACACATACACTTAGCACCAACTTTAACTGACTTCAGTGTTAAATCACAAATTGTATATCGTTTCTTGCACCGTTGCCCTTACTAAGTTATAATATTTACACTTTTAGAATTAAAGAATTAAGATTTGGGGCGGATGATCAGGTGGCTTCTTTGGGGCGGCTGTGGCGGAGTCTCACACCCCTAAAGGTTATTGCGTTCGGGTGGAAACTCCACTTGGATCGTATACCCACTCGGGGGAACCTTCTCCGGCAAAAGGTTATTCTGGATCATTCTCTTGCTTTTTGTGCGATCTGTGGGGACACGTTGGAAACCGCTTTGAACTTGTTTTTGCGGTGTCCCTTCGCCTAGAAGGTCTAGTATGTTATGTTCTGTTGGGTGGGGTAGTAACTGCCAATGCAACCTGATTTATTCTCTCTTTTCTCGGCTTTATGCACATTTGGACGAGGAGCTAGGGGGAAGCGGGTTTTCAGTTTGATTTGACACTCAATCCTATGGCCCCTTTGGGACATGCGAAATGGGTGTATTTTCCTTATCAAGCTACCAGATTGTGAATGAGTTGTTCAACAGGTTAAGTCTCTATCCTGGCAGTGGTTTCTTGCTAGGTCGTGGGGGTCCACCGTGTTTTAATTATGAGTGGCATGTGGCTCGATTATTATGTATCAGTCGAAAATAGTTTTGTGCTTCCCTGTTCGCTATTTATGTTGTCATCATCTCTTCGGGGTACTATTTTTCCTCCTTAGATATTTTTTCCATGGGTTTTGACCCCGAGAGGTTTTAATGATGCCCCTTGTAATGTATGGGTTGGAGAGTACCCCTTACACTCCCACTAATATATACTATTTTGATTTTGAAAAAACAATTAAGATTTGGATTACTGTAACGCCCCAAAATTTAATTAATTATTTAATTGAATTGTTTGGGAACTTAATTGGTAGAAAAATAATAGAATAATAATAATGCTAGTATAGGTGGGCCTATTGTTAGGGTTGGGAGTAGTAATATGAGAAGTGTTAAGCGAGGCCCATGATGTAATTCGCATAAGCTATAGAAAAGCCCATAAAATTAAATAAGTATAAATAAGAGGTATTTAGGGTTTGGCTCATTTAGAAAGAACAAAAAAATAGAATTAGAGAGAAGAGAAGAGGGAGAGAGCGAAGGCCAAGAGGAGAGAAGAAGGAGAGAGAGACGCCAAGAGGAGAGAGGAGGCTAGGGTTTCGTGATCTTCAAAGGCTAGGGTTCGTGGTCTTCTAAGGCTAAGGTAAGGGTGGGGTTCTAGCTCTATAATGGGTCCTATGAATGGCTTTATGTAGGGGTTAGGGTTTGATAAGTTGTCACCATGTATGATCATATGTTCATGTTGCCTTGTTGAACAATTGTTGTGTGATTGGTGTTCTATGTTATTAGTCCTACAATTATATTTGTGCTTGCCATGTTCATAAGGGAAACGATCTGGATATAGGTTCGGTTATACAGTAACTAGGAACAATCTAGCGGCCCAAAAATTATGTGGTTTATCTTTTCAGTAACTAGACTTAATGCTTGTTAATTTGGAACTAGTTTGGTTGCATTTGGAGCTGTATAGCTCGCGTTATAGGTGTCACAAGTTAGGTTAAAATTCTGGAAACGATCTGGGTATAGGTTCGGTTATACAGTAACTGGGAACAATTTAGTGGTCCAAAAATTATGTGGTTTACCTTTTCAGAAACTAGACTTCATGCTTGTTAATTTGGAACTAGTTTGGTTGCATTTGGAGTTGTATAGCTCGAGTTATAGGTGTCACAAGTTAGGTTAAAATTCTGGAAACAATCTGGATATAGGTTCGGTAATTCGTGTATAACGTTTTCGTTTGAACTCCTTTTTGAATGGTTCTTGATTCATTGAAAACTAAACTCAATTTTTTTCGGTTTAGGCTCAAGTCTTATGTCATTTGATTGAGTTTTGATAATTTTAAATGTGTCACAAGCTAGGTCATGGTGGCCGTCTTGTTTTCCGAACCTTGTTGCTTATTTACTGAAACTGTACGAATTGGACCATTATTTTGCAAAATAACAATTATAGTCAGGAACTAGACATTATTAGCTTTCCATAGAGGGGTCCTTTGCTGAGTTTCGATACCGTTTAATAGGTTAATTAATTCACCGAAGTAGAGGTATGTTTGATGGAAACTTGCCCTGTGCTTGGTGTTTTGTTGCTTGCGGATGATGGCGCCCTATCCCTAGGCGCCATGCTCTATTTTGTTGTTGCTGGTGTTGGCGCCCTGTCCCTAGGCGCCACACCCTATTTCTATGTTGCTGGTGTTGGCGCCCTGTCCCTAGGCGCCACACCCTAGTGCTGTGGCTATGCTGTGTTGCTGTGCTGTGCTGTATTGCTGTTGCTGTGCTGTGTTGTTGTGCTGTGTTGCTGTTGCTGTGCTGTGTTGCTGCTGCTGTGTTGCTGTTGTTGTTGTTGTGCTCTGTTGTTGTTGTTGTGCTGTGTTGCTGTGCTGTGTTGCTGCTGCTGTTGCTGTGCTCTGTTGCTGCTGCTGTTGCTGTGTTGCTGTTGCTGGGCTGCTGTTGCAGTGTTGCTGTTGCTGTTGCCGTTGTTTGCTATTGTTGAAAGTTGCTAAAATGTTGTGATGTTGCCAAAATGTTGAAAGTTGCTAAAATATTGCGATGTTGCCAAAATGTTGAAAGTTGCTAAAATATTGCGATGTTGCCAAAATGTTGAAAATCGCTAAGTAGTAAATTGTTGACGACGAAGGTTGTACGAAGACGAATTTTCCTCTATTCATTGGCAGGTGATGTGTTGTAGGCCTATGGCCAATGTTGCTTTCCGATATTGTTGCGTTGCTATGTAACCGTTGTAATTTGTTTGTGCATTTACATAGCGTCGCATGCATAGCATATTTTTACGTTTGAATTTCCGCTGTGTAGTTAAAAGAAGTTTGAATTGTTTTGAGATGTCGTTTTATCGGTTCATCCGAAAGCGCTATGTGTCTGTTTTCAAAAAGCGAATTAAACCGTCTATTGTTTCCACGAAGCAAAACGTGGCACTCCATTTATTTGATGAAAATTTTTATAACTCTGATTTTCGTATTATTTCACCGGGTAGAAATGGGGTGTTACATTTACCAACACTACAAGAAAAGTGGTTATTACCCACCAAAATTTGGGACAGAAATATTTTTGGTCGGAAAAAGTTGCATTTGCGATGGATGTTGTGGTCGCAAATCGTTCTACGAATCAGATGCCATTCTTACGCGAATATTTCCGACGGAATTTAGGTTGGTCGCTATTTTCCGACGAAAAGTTCGTCGCAAATCCGTCGGAACCCTTTTATTTTTCACTTAGACCCTCGATTCATTCATCACTTTCTCTAACTCTCTTCTCTCAAACCCTCACAGAGCCACTCTCTTCTCCCTCAACCTCCGCCTCCTCTCCCATCCTCGACCATCGTACGCCGACACCGGCACCACCACAAACCCACTCCGCCACAACACCATTCCTCTTCTCCATCTTCTCCCTCCACCTTACTTCTCTTTTTCACCTCAACCAACCCTAACCTCCGCCCCTATTTTTCATCTCCGCTGTCTTCCTCCGCCGCCGTCCTCTGGTAAATTTTGGATGTTAACCCAATTAAATTAATCTAGCACTTGACTGGTAAATTTACTGAGTGCTAAAATTATTTATTGGTTGTCATCGGATCGTTACACTACAACAGATTTCGTAATAAGTAGCGGTTTTTTTCCCCATAAGTAGCGCTTTCGGGCGCTACTGATGTTAGCGCTACTCTTGGCTGTTTCTCTTTGGTAGCGCTCAGGAAGCGCTCCTGAAAATTAAGCATGAGTAGCGCTTTTTATACAAAGCGCTCCTCATGCCTGGGCGCTGAGGAACATCAGTAGCGCTTTCTTTAAGAAGCGCGCCTCATTCATTTTAAATAAGTAGCGCTTATGTAACTAAAGCGCTCCCTATTCCTAATTTTGTTTCAAATAAGTAGCGCTTATTCTCTTAAAGCGCTCCTTATTCCTAAGTTTTTTTCAAAAACGTTTTGCTTGTTTCTTCTATTGCCAGTATTACCAATTACCAATTCTCAGCTTCAATTCCCTGCAACCAGCAATCAGTTTTCCAGCATACAGATATCTATCCAACATATGTTTCAAACCAAATTCTATAAAGAAGGGATGTCAAGTACCAAAATTCAACAAAATGCTCATGTACCAAAATATCAACAAAATTTACAACATATCCAATGAGGTACTATAAAATTTACACCAATTACCAATTCTCAGCTTCCCTGCAACCAGCAACCAGTTTTCTAGCATACAGATATCTATCCAACATATGTTCCAAACCAAATTCTATAAAGAAGGGATGTCAAGTACCAAAATTCAACAAAATGCTCATGTACCAAAATATCAACAAAATTTACAACATATCCAATGAGGTACTATAAAATTTACATCAATTTCGATTTGCATGAATCAAATTGATAACATGACGACACCACTCTCCTCTGACCTCGGTGATTTCCTCATCAGACGTTGGAGCTCCAGACACATATTCAGGAAAATACTGAAAAAAGAAAATAAACTTAAAATTAGTTAAATATCAATTAAATATTTAATTACTTGTTAAAAAACAAATTATCAAATTACATACATTGTTTGGGATTGTCATTTGTTGGCGAGTGATGATATCCTTCATAAATTTCATTACATGGTACCCGCAATCATCGCCATTTGATTGTTTGGGACCCTATGAAACAAAACATTAGTTATTAAATTTAATTAAATAACATATGCATAAGAATATTAATTATAAACTTACTCTTATTGCTTTCCATTTTGTAGAAGATGTTGATTTTCTGTACGAAGTCCTGACATTACGCAATCCCCAATAAGTTGCTAAAGCACTGAAACAACATCATATATATATATATATATATATATATATATATATATATAACTATATTAATCGAAATACATAGATAAACTAAAATATGAAATATGCAAAGGATCTAATAACAAACCTATTAAATACTCCCACCAACTTGGGGTAGTTGTTGTAATGTCCCAGCAGTGAATCCAAATAGTAAATCAGGTCTTTTTTGGGATCAATCACCAACAATATCCAATGATTCCTATAAAATTTTTGAATAATCAAATTAATAACAAGGATTATTTCACAAATACATATTATATACTACTGATATAGATTAAATCACTCACCCTAAGTTTATGGGTGCAAAAAACAAAGAATCACAGTTTAATTCATGCGATAGCGCCAAACGTCGATCGATATTGGCTTTCACTTCTAGCTTGTTTCTTTCCATTTGTTCCTTGCACTTGTCTATATAGTCTCGTGGCATTGTTTTATCCAGAGGGATGTTAAGTAGAAAAGTAGTCTCAGGGCATATGAACACATATCTTTGTGTTTGTTCCGTTGGGACCAATATCTCATAGTACAAATACCTTTAATAAAAACGTATACAAATTAAAATAAGGCTTAAATATGTTTTAGGCCCCTGCAAATATAGGGTGTTTTGGTTTAAGCCCCTGCAAATTTTTTTTTTGTTAAAAGCCCTTGCAAAATGAAATATTTTGTTATAAGCCCTTCTCAACATATCCAGCAATCATAGCATTCCATGTTAAGGCTAACATTTTAGTCATAGAAGGGCTTATAACAAAATATGTCATTTTGCAAGGGCTTTTAACAAAATTTTTTTTTTGCAGGGGCTTAAACCAAAACACCCTATATTTGCAGGGGCCTAAAACATATTTAAGCCATAAAATAATAATAATAATAATAATAATAATAATAATAATAATAATAATAATAATAATAATAATAATAATAATAATAATAATAATAATAATAATAACAACAATAAAAACATCAATAGATAAGTACCTGATATATGCTCTAATACTAGTCGCACTTGCCCACTCATGATCATATACCGCCTTGAGTTCCTCTTGATTCAAAGTTAACACTTGCTCCTCTCCAAAAATCCCTCTATCCATAAATGCCTCGATCATGGCGTCACTATCCAAGTGGTTTAACGCATGAATTTTTAAGTAACTGATAAAGTCCATGGCATTGCTAGAAGATCTGCCAGCAATAGACTGGGAATGTCGGGATTCAATCTCTTTCCCAGAAGCTTTAGATTTGCCAACATTCCCACTAACTTTTGACTTGCCAGCATTAGAAGGTCGAGATCTTTCAACATTCCCACTAACTTTAGATTTTGTCCGTTGAGATACCTATATTTTTGAAAAAACAACTATTTAGTAACAAGTATAGTTGGAAATAAATATATTTGTTAATAAATTACTAACAAATATACTGTCACTTACATTAATGAGGTTTACTGGCCATGCCACAAAAGTACCAATTGCATCATCCACAGTCATGATCCCTACACTGTTTACTGGTACAGGCAAGTTTGCATCCCCCACAATTGCAACGTCAACTCTGACTCTTACATGATTTTCGGGAATGGGTAGATTGTGCAATAAGGTGCCCAGTTCATTACAAATTAAACCCCTTGCAACTAATTTAGGAGGGTTTGATATATATAGTTTACAGTCATTATTGTTACCCTAAATCAATAATAAACAAAAATTAGAATATGAATAAATTGATGTAATATGTACAAAGAAAAGAGAATTTAAAGATAAATACCTCATTAGACGCAATGGTACAACTATCTCTGAAGCTATCTAGCTTAGGGGATGGTTGATCAATCCTTGGTCCAACTCTATCTCTTAAATCGGCAACTTCATCCATTAGCTTGAACACCAATTGCTCCAACTGTCTTTCTTTAGTTTCTTTTTTTTTAGGCCTATTTGGACCCCAAAAAGATGTCGGAGTAACACCAAATCCAATACCCCTCACACGACCCGAATACTCTTCAAGTTCCAAAGCACGGCTAAGGATGTCATTCCCACCATCAAAATCAGTTGTTTGTCCTTGTTCTACTGATTGTGATATGGTCTCCTAATTCACAATAAGTATTAAACATTATTGGACATTATAACTATAATCAAAATTACGAAACAATTTTAATTTTATCGTACTTACAATTCTTTGAGACACCTCTTTCGTTTTTGGATCTTTAATCACACCATCTTTGCTTACTCGGGCTTCTAGCCACAAAACATGCCGGTCAATGGATTCTTCAGTTGGATCTTTCCCCACCTCCACTAGCTGTTAAAATTTACCAATTGTTAATAAATATATCAAAAGATTGATTAATAATAGTAAAAGTTGAAATAAAGGATGTTGTCCTTACCATTCTTTCTTTAATGTCTTGATAACCCTTAACACCGCCTCTATAAGGGTAATCAGGACTTTTTGCTCTCTCTCGATTTTCATTGCATAATGTCTGTATAGACACATAAATATACATTAATTAATGCATAATAATTGTCAAATATAGTTAAGTTAAAAGGTAATTGTACAAACCAAGAAGTCTTCATCTTCGGTGCGTTTGGTTATAAAGACATTCCAATCCTCCTGATTTATAATCTCACTATATAGTGGTGGGGGATGGTGTAAGAGGTTCCCTTCATCATCTGTCATCCATTTATTCTTTAGAGTAGTTCTGAACTTCCTATGTAACTTTCCAGCTTTCATAAGACAGAATCCTTTCCGAGACTCATCAACATCAAAATAAGTCTGCTTACACACAACAATGAAAATATTATCAATATATGGTTACATAATTATATAAGAAGATAACTATATATATTCAAAATTATATACCTGAATCATACACCATAGCTCCTCTTTGAGTCTTTCCAAAGCGAGATTACGTTTATCATTCCATGTATTGATTGTAATCGGTACCATTTGCTTCACTTTAGTACCAATGAAAGTACTCAACTGTTTACCATTTCGACCAATTGGTTGGCCTTTAACATTCCATTGGACCTACATTATTACTTACGTAAATTAGATAACAAATAGTTTAAACTAAGTTATAAATTTAGTTAATTAGTATATATCTTACCGGAAGTTTTGGAAGTCCTTTACTTTGCCGGTTGATGATATTCTTTTTTACGGTCATTCCACGGCGAGTGGCCTTTTTTGGGGGCTCATGATCACTCGCATCAGCACTATCATGCCCACTATCATGGGTATGCAATGTCATCTGATCTGCGATATATTAATGAAAAAGTAACTTAATATATACAATTTGAAGATGAATAAAGAAGAGACAAGCAAAATAAGTCTGAAAGTAAGTTAGATTACCTTTTCCTTTTCCTCAATACAGTTTTATTTACAATTTGTTTATTCCTATGATATTTTTCTTTTCGCTTCTTGGTACTTTGTTTTCGACGAAGCGTGATTCCATCACTATGATCTTTTCTAATATACACAACATCCTCTTTTGAAGTAGTTTCCCCTAGTATTGGTTGTGATGTACCAAAGAAAGGGTCATCCTCAATATCAACATCTTCGGGTGCTTTATCACCAATATCATTAACCAATAGTTTTTTGTTTGTCAATAGAACAATGGACCAATTGATATCAACTGGAGCAGTGACATAAAACACTTGTTGAGCTTGCGAGGCTAAAATAAAAGGCTCATCTTTATACCCTGACTTGTTGAAATTCACTCGCATCAACCCCGACTCATCAATCTGTACACCATTATTATTGTCAGCCCACTTACATTGGAACACAGGCTCACGAAAAATATTGTAATCCAACTCCCATATTTGTTCAATGACTCCAAAGTATGACATATTCGCATAAATGGGATTTTTGTCTTTGGCACTTGATGTATGCATAGATTGAGCTACAAGAGTCACCCCACTGTTTTGCATTTTACTCTGATCATCTTGGTTTTTTGTATAGAATGTGTACCCGTTTTGTAAATAGCTGGTGAAAGAGAAAACATGTATATTTGGACCTTTTGCTAACCATCTCAATCTATCAGAAATCAAGGTAGGGTTCGAAGCAAACTCTAAAGAAATGTGATTTCTTAGCCACACTATGAAACTCCTATTGTGTTCTTTTCTTAGCCAAACTTCACCTTTACTTGGGTAATCACTCTTAAGCATGTCCATATGCGTTGCAACATATGAATCAACCTCACTGTCATTGTGCAGAACATAAAAGTGTGCTTGCTCCAGAATCCTCCTTGAGACCATCACTAGTTTGCTTCCTGTCATTCCTTTACAAACACTTCTTGTGTGACGCTCTCTTGGTAGCCCCACAGAATATTCAACACTAGATAGATAGTCGGTGCAGAACTCAATAGCTTCTTCGACTATGTAGCGCTCAGCAATACAACCCTCAGGTCGTGATCGGTTTTTAACATATCCTTTTAATATTTTCATGTAACGTTCAAAAGGGTACATCCATCTCATGTAACATGGGCCACACAATTGTGTCTCTCTAACCAGATGAACTGTTAGATGAATCATTATGTCAAAGAATGAAGGTGGAAAAAACATCTCAAGTTCACATAATGTGACAGTAATTGATCTTTGCAACGCTGGCAACTTTCCAGGGTCAATCACTCTACTACAAATCGCCTTAAAGAAGAAACAAAGATTAGTTATGGCCTGACGCACTTTGTTGGGCAAAATGGATCGTATACCAATGGGTAACAAATTCTCCATGAGAACATGACAATCATGGGACTTTAGAGACTTAAACTTGAGGTCTTTCATCGATACAAGGTTTGTAACATTTAAAGAGTACCCCTCTGGAACTTTAACTTCATGAAGAAACTTACAAAAGATGATTTTCTCCTTCTTAGATAGAGTATAAGCTGCCGGAGGTAGATATGTACGTGTACCCTTCTTTATCGGACCCAATTCGGGTCTCAACCCCATACTAACTAAGTCCAACCTTGCATTGATGGTATCTTTAGTCTTTCCTGGCCTATTGAGTAAGGTACCAATGACACTTTCGAAGAAATTTTTTTCAACATGCATCACATCAATGAAATGTCTTACATGTAATGACTTCCAGTATGGCAACCCAAAGAAAATCGACTTTTTCTTCCACCCTCGTTTGGCAAGCTCTCCTGCAAAAGGCTTCCCAAATTTACTGTTCAAATCTTTCACCTTTTCAAAAAGTTGTTCACCTGTCAAAGGTGGGGGGGCTTTACAGGTTTCTGAATTCCCATTGAATGCCTTTCTCCACAGTCGATACTGATGAGTTGGAAGCAAAAATCTACGATGACCAAGGTAGATATTCTTCTTACCATGTTCCAACCACATCCAATCTGTATTATCTTCACATATAGGGCAGGCACACTGACCTTTGTTATTGTAACCAGATAAATTGCCATATGCTAGAAAGTCATTAATTGTGCCAAAAATCATAGCCCTTAGGGTGAAACTCTCTTCTCTGAACCCATCATACACCTCTACGCCAGTCTCCCACATTAGCTTCAAGTCTTCAATCAAAGGAGCCAAGTATACATCAATATCATTTCCCGGTTGTTTAGGCCCAGAAATTAACAAAGACAACATCATATACTTGCGTTTCATACAAAGCCATGGAGGTAAGTTATAAACCGCCAAAATCACGGGCCATGTACTGTGAGAGCTACTCTGTATACCGTGTGGGTTAAATCCATCAGCAGACAATGCAAGTCGAAGGTTTCTTGGTTCCTCCCCGAAATCAGGATAATCAATATCAATTTTTTTCCATTGCGGAGAATCCGCCGGATGTCGTAGCAAGCCATCTTTAATCCTTTCATCCTCATGCCAAGTCAAGTGTTTTGCATCTTCTGAATTACGGTACATGCGCCTAAATCTAGGAATTATAGGAAAATACCACAACACCTTTTCTGGAGCAGATTCTTTCTTCTTATACCGCGATGCATTACATTTAGGACACGACTTTAACAAGGAATGTTCATTCCGAAATAATATGCAGTCATTGGGACAAGCGTGTATCTTCTCATAATTCAAGCCAATTGACCCTAACATTTGTCTTGCATCATACGTCCGAGAAGGGAGCACATTATCCTTCGACAAGATATCTTTCAATAGTGCGAGTAATTTAGTAAAGCTCTTATCCGTCCATCCGTGGCAAGTTTTCAAGTTATACAACTTTATCACCGCCAATAATTTTGTGAACTCAGTACAACCCGCATACAAAGGTGTCTCTGCATCGGTTATCAACTTCTCAAACTTTTGAGGGGAATCATTAAGATCATCTTCAACCGCCTTTGTCATCTCTTCAAGTTGGTCGCCATCAAATCTATATTTTTCGGTGTCAACCGGCGCACATCTCTCGGAATTATTATTCATATTCGAAGATTCACCTCTTTCCTCACCGTGCATTATCCAACAAGTATAACTTTGATCGATCCCGTAGGCCCTTAAATGTCCTGCAAGCTCAACTGCGATAACTGAGTTTACATAACAACACTGTAAACATGGATATTTGATATTCATAGAAGTTCCCAATCGTCGAACAGCAAAGTTAACAAAATATTCTACTCCATCGACATATTCCTTCGAAAAACGATTTGCAGACATCCACTTTCGATCCATATTTAACCAATATTATCGTCTAAGAGAACTTCCTAATATGAACAAACATGTATCAAAATTCAAATACTTAGATATATACTAAATTCAAATACTAATTTCAACTTTTATATACCAATATCCAAGCAAAAAAAACATTCTATCAATACAAAGCACACAAATACACCAATTATGAAAACTTTTAAAATAAGTAATTTAGCTTCTCAATTTGGTGAGCATCTCGGCCTAGCTTCTCATCTGATGTACGATACATATTAATATAAAAAAAACTGCAGTACACGATTTTGTAATGCAAACATGACAGAAATAGATATTATATTGCATATTTACTATAAACTCATATCCCCCAATCACAACAAACAAAAACAATGACTAGTAAAATGTTTTTAAAACCAGAAAATGCTAACATCCCCAGCCCTCAATCACAAAAACCACCTTGCAGTTTGCACACATTACAGTTGCACTCAGAAAATAAAAGAAAAATTATCAAAATAATGTGAAAGCTAAGAGTAACTTACGAGACAGCAAGGGAGGATGAGCTAGGCGCGAGGGTGCGGCAAGGGGCGTCGTTGGCTTGCTGCGTTGTTCAAGGAGAAACAGAAGCAGCAAACGAGACAGAGTGAGTGAACTGGGGAGGAGGCGTCGTTGGCTTGGTCGACGACGCTGTTGACTGATAGCCCCGCAAGTGCACGGGTCGTATCGCGTAATAAAAGAGTATCGGTCCACAGGGAGAGTCTAAGTGAATATCAATTTAATTTTTCAAAGTTTAATTAACTGAAAAGAAAGTGTTTTTAGAAAGAAGGAATGTTTTAGTAAAGTCTACTCACTCATGATCATTGTAGACAAAAGAGGAGAAAAGAAAATAAAAGAAGAAAACATAAAGTTAAATAGCGAGAAATAAAAGAAAGCGGTAAAGTGCAAAATCATAAATAGCGGAATTGTAAATGACAAGAAAGTAAATTGCTTGAAAAGTAAATTGCCAGTAATTTACTTGACTTGGAAAGTTAAAGAGCAAGGAAAATAAAGGTGCAAGAAAGTAAATAACTTGGAAAATAAAGGTGCAAGAAATTAAATAGCAAGGAATTGTAAATGACAAGAAAGTAAATTGCTTGAAAAGTAAATTGCCAGTAATTTACTTGACTTGGAAAGTTAAAGAGCAAGGAAAATAAAGGTGCAAGAAAGTAAATGACTTGGAAAATAAAAGGGCAAGAAAATAAATAGCAAGAATTTAAAGGGCAAGAAAGTAAATAAACAAGAATCATAAAAAGCATGAAGAGTAATTTGAAGCCATGAATCTTTAGAGAGCCTTTGTCATTGATTTTCTAACAAAATTCAAGCTTAGTTACAAGTGAGGATCAAGCCTCTATTTATAGGAAAATATGAGGGGCAAAAAGGTCCAAAAGAGGAAAAAGTGGCAAATCAAGTTGGCCAAGGTAGTCATCAAAAAGCCATCCTCAAGTGGACAAAGCACATGAGCAAGTGGTCAAAGCACATGGTCATCAACAAGTGGGCAAAAATATCCATCAAAAAGTGGGCAAGGCAATTTCGTCTGATGCAGTCGAATTCTGACCTGCTTAGATAGAAGCAGTCGAAATCTGGAAGATGCAGTCGAATTCTGGGAGATCCAGTCGAATTCTGACCTGCTGAGACATAAGCAGTCGAATTCTGGGAGAAGCAGTCGAAATCTGGAAGACAGATGCAGTCGAATTCTGACAGATGCAGTCGAATTCTGGCCTGCTGAGACAGATGCTGTCGAATTCTAGCCTGCTGAGATAGATGCTGTCGAATTCTAACCTGCTGAGACAGATGCTGTCGAATTCTAACAGATGTAGTCGAATTCTAACCTGCTGAGACTTTAAGCAGCCCAAATTGCTTCAAAATAAAACCTGAAGATAAAAAGTAAACATTTGCAGTAAAATAGATCAAAAATATAATTAAAATACTAAAAAGACTTAATAAAATAGCTATTAAAAAGACTCTAAAAATAGACTTATCAAACTCCCCTATGCTTGAACCTTTGCTTGTCCTCAAGCAAAAACAGTGTAAATCTTTAGGGCAATTCTGAAGGAAAATTATTTTCATATCGAAACCTTTAGTGAACTGTGGGGCATTTCTAACACTTTGGTTTGAGAGCTACTATTTTGGGCTTCTTGTGGAATTGAGAGACAACTTTAAAGTATCAGTACTCTAGAGAGGATATCAATGTCATCATAGAACCGGTTCCCCAACATTCTTAAGCTTGGGTCCTCCATTTACTAAGACCGGGTCTCAAAGGAGGGTCTTTATACGCTGGGTATTCAAGCGTTTTTCTTTTCTTTTTGATTTTATATGTTAACCATTTATTTTGACATTTAAAATGCACTAACTTTTGCATTTTTGAATTGGTTTTGCATATATATATATATATATATATATATATATATATATATATATATATTTTATTTTTTATTTTTTATTTTTTATTTTTTATTTTTATTTTTTGATACCCCAACTCAGACGTTTTTCTCCAGTAACCACGCATCTAGTAAATGTCACCAAGAGAACCAGGTTACTAGTTTCTTTTCAGTCCCTCTAATCGTATTAATAACTGAAAACAGTCTCAATAGTGTGTGTGTGTGAAAAAGCCCTAGAAGTAGGAATCGAACCATGATACAATTTTGTTGTTCCCAACCAGTCCACCTAGATGATTGCTAATGAAAAATTGAAAAATTATTTTTGTCCAGAAAAGGCTTATCTAAAACATGCTTAGGGTTCACAAAGTTTCGTGATGGAGGGAGCAGATACAACTCAAAGTACAAAAAAGATAAAAACTCGGAAAAGCAATAAAGACATTCCTAATAAAAGTAATAAAATACCCCCCCATGCTTGGACTAGGCATTGTCCTCAATGAATTTTCAAATAAAACAAAAGGGGTTTAGGAGAGCTCACCTGGCTGTCTGGTTCAGGATACTCGGCCCTGGGGTATTTTATTTTTCAACAAATCGAAAAATACATTAAGCCGTGGGTTGCCTCCCACGCAGCGCTCTTTTAACGTCAGTAGCTTGACGGTCAAAAAGAATTTTTCAATTGGGATCATGTAGAACTAAACTAGTTCCTTTCTCAATTGGGTCACCAATTAAATAATTTTTCAACCTCTGACCATTGACTTTAAACGATCCGGTTTTCTCGCTCCAGATCTCTACAGATCCGAAGGGGTAAACCATACGGATTTCAAAAGGACCGGTCCATCTTGACTTTAATTTTCCCGGAAAAATTTTTAGCCTGGAATTAAATAATAACACCAGGTCACCCTCTTTGAATTCTCTACGAATGATACGCTTATCATGCCAATTTTTTGTTCTTTCTTTGTAAAGTTTGGCATTCTCATAAGCATCTATTCGCAGTTCTTCCAATTCGTTTAGTTGGAGTTTTCTTTTTTCTCCGGCTAATTCCATGTTCAGGTTAAGGCGTTTAATTGCCCAGTAAGCTTTGTGCTCTAGTTCTACCGGAAGGTGGCAAGACTTCCCATAAATTAATTTGAAAGGAGTCATTCCTATGGGAGTCTTGTACGCAGTCCGATAAGCCCATCGAGCATCATCGAGCTTTACCGACCAGTCCTTTCTTGAAGTCAAAACAGTTTTTTCTAAAATACTTTTAATTTCTCTGTTCGATACCTCAACCTGACCGCTCGTTTGAGGGTGATAAGGCGTTGCAATTTTGTGCCTTACTCCAAACTTTTGCAGTAACATTTCAAATTGTTTCGAGATGAAATGGGATCCTCCGTCGCTTATGATAACATGAGGGACCCCGAATCTTGGAAAAATTATTTTTTTGAAAAGTTTTATGACTACCCTTGCATCGTTTGTAGGAGAAGCAATGGCTTCGATCCATTTTGACACATAGTCAACGGCTACCAGAATATATTGGTTTCCAAAAGAAGAAGGAAACGGTCCCATGAAATCGATACCCCAGACGTCGAAAATTTCAACCTCTAAGATATTATTTAAGGGCATTTCATTTCTTTTTAAAATATTTCCGGTGCGTTGACACTGGTCGCATTTAGAAATGAATTGATGCGCGTCTTTAAAAAGGGACGGCCAATAAAAACCAGATTGAAGAATTTTCGTAGCAGTTTTTGAAGAACTGGCATGGCCGCCATAGGAAGAAGAATGACAATGGTATAGAATGTTACTTACTTCTTCTTCCGGAATGCATCTTCTGAACACCCCATCAGCTCCCCTTTTAAAAAGCAGTGGCTCGTCCCAGTAATTGTAACGTCCCTAATTTTTAAAGACTCGAACTATGAAGCCTAAGACCGGTTTAATTATTTGTGAGAATAATTGGTCGTGTCTCGGCGAAGAATAGTCGAGGAAATTGTCAAAGTCATTCTTATTCTCTATTAAATTGTGGATTAGTCATAATTTCAATGAAATGGAAGCTGAAGGGTAAAATGGGCATTTCACCAAATATCGTTGGATCAACCTAGTAAGAGGTCATGACTATATTTGTTAGTCAACCCAAAGAATTTAACTAATCAAATGGCTAGCGATGGGAGAATATGCATTATTGATTGAGATTTAAGTTTGAGTGAGATTTAGTGAGCAAGGGGTAATATAGTCTCTTTGCCTCATTTCTTTTTAACTTCAGCCCATTATAACTGAATCACACACACCTTAGGAGAATGATTCCAGAAATTTAGAAAGGAAAGAAAGCTCCAAGAGAGAGAGAGGGAGAACTGTGAGGGAGAAGAGGAGAGAAAGAATGAGAGATTTCTCTCAAACCCTTCAATGCATGTGAGTGATCTTACCTTCATTCCTCCCCATTTTTGATTCTCTTTCCAGCTGTACTGACTTCAGCCACTCAACCTTCTTCCTTCTTCATCTACCATTTCTGAACCTAGGAGTTCCACTTGACCAACAATGGAGATTCTAAGCCCCTTTGAGTTGCATGATCAAGTGAAAGCTAGAGTTGGTTGGAGTGGAATCTTCATTGATGATTGGAGCAAGTTGGGAGAGTTTCAGTAGCTTGTTCTGTATTGGAATGTTTAGGTTAACTATTGGAGCTCAAATTCGTGATAGCAAGTGATTGAGGATGATGATGATCAAGTCAATCAAGAATTCTGGGTGAAACCCGTATGGTATACCTTCATTGTTTTCATCGTATCTCACTGTACACAACTCTGATGATTGTGATTCTTGTCTCTCTGGAAACTAGACAAAATTCTCTTCATTTTTGGAACAAGAACCGTATGATTTCATGGAGAAATGAAGGAGATATCATGTCCCCAAATTACGGTTTTAGAATCAAACACTATCCTGGACCAGTCACCTTGTCTTGGTGATATCTCTCAAACCACTGGATTCATGCGTGTGAATCCTTGACCATCTGAAAGTAGAGAAAATTATCTTCACAATGGGCACTGATTTGAGTAGATTTGGTCACGG
The DNA here is from genome assembly GCA_039519185.1 of Astragalus membranaceus. Taxonomy (NCBI): domain Eukaryota; kingdom Viridiplantae; phylum Streptophyta; class Magnoliopsida; order Fabales; family Fabaceae; genus Astragalus; species Astragalus membranaceus. The sequence continues at coordinate 119,597,391 of CM076849.1, forward strand.
ATTGACCAAATTATGCCTGTTGCAAAACTGAGTCATGTTGCTGGAAAACAGAAAGAAGAATGCTGGAAATGTGGTTCGTCGAATTTGAGTTCGGTTCGCCGAAGTCTCAAACGCCATCAGTTCGATATACTGAAGTGGGGTTCAGTAGCAAGAATTTGATCGAGTTACTGGTGGTGCATGTGGGACCCATCGAGTTCAGATGCGTAGGCACTAGGAGCGTGTACGTGACTACGGGGATTGTTCGAGTGGTTACAATCCGGCCGTCCGTGTTCCGGCGTGATTTCTCGCGAGATCGTCAACCGGGTGAGTTCTACTCACGGATAGGGATATTTTTATGTGTCTTGAAAATATATCGGTTTTGAGTCATAAGGCATTATCCGTTTTCGAAAGATTTTTGGAACCGAAAACCGTTTTGAGAAATGTTGCGTTTTTACGGTTTTTATTGAATTGTTGAACAATTTATGAAATTATGATTTTAAGTGCTTTCACTGGAATATGGTCTGGAATGTTGTGTATTAAATCCGTTTTCAGGTTGGAGAACGATCGGAATTCGATTTGGGCGAGAAATGGAAAACGGAATGAGAAACTTGAATTCGGTAACAGAACAGGCCGCACGGGTCGTGCGCCCCTGGGCACGGACCGTGCGTCCTCTTCGGGTTGGCTGTGTGGTTTTGGTAAATCACGCACGGGTCGTGCGCCCCTGGGCACGGACCGTGCGTGAGCTGCTGTTACCGGACTCCGATTTCTCATTTCGTCGCTCCTTTCGATCCCGAATCACTCCTAATCTTCTACCCAACCAATTTTAAAGATATTGCCTTAATGACAACCGTATTTTGAACTTGTTCAACTCATGTTTTTGAAAAGGGCTTCGAAAGCATAATTGATTGAAAAACCGAAACCCTAGTACGCGTGTGAGTACACCGACTGATGGATTGACCGAATATATATGTTTATATATGTCAAATGAAAATGATTATAATGCCGGAGGTCTAATTATGAATTCCTCAAAACGGATTATAGATCGATATGGATATTGTTATCCAATTACTATGCGAATGATCCTTTGGTGATCGAAAGATATAAATTATCTAATGAGCTTATATGACTGATCCTTTGGTGATCAAAATGAAAAAGAAGATATAAATTATCTAACTCTCGAGAACTTGATGCGTATTGTCATACGTATTGCGTTGGGTGATGACCCGACAAGTAGCATACTAGGAAGGGAAGTCATGAGCCCTCACCCTAGGCCCTGAATGTGTTTTGGCGTGGTCAACTCACGGGTTACCGGGATTAGTGGTTCTTGCACGGCCGGTTTATGCTAAGTTAAACACACGACTCGCCGGGATTAGTGGTTGTTGCACGGTCGGCGTTTCGATTTATAACTGGACATTTCTTCCTAATTAATGTTGTAAACCGGGATTAATGGTTCTTGCACGGCCGGTTTATGCTAAATAAGAAATTCACGATTCGCCGGGATTAGTGGTTCTTGCACGGTCGGTGTTTCGATTAATAATTAAGAACACGAATTGCCGGGATTAGTGGTTGTTGCACGGTCGGCATTTCGATTAATCAATAAGACATTGTTATGTCACATTTTGTTGTAACGGTTTAATAATTGAACCGAGTGTCAGTGAGGGGGCACGGTAGGACTCACTTAGACAAGTTGTCTCACCCAATCCATATTTGTTGTTTTTACAGAGAACAGGTTATCAGGACAGCAGGCGGCACAGTTGGTTGTCGGGTTCAAGGAGAAGACTGAAGATTGATTCTTTCTTAGTTGTCCATGTTCTTCTGTAGTTGTCTCTGTATTCGGTCGTATGACTCGAGCTTGTATTAATTGTATTTTTATAGTTTCCGCTGTTTCTTGTAAAGATGTATATCTAAACAAGAATTTTTATACTCTGATTTATACCAAATTGTATAATTAGGTATTTCTTTGTTAAAGAAATACCGGGGTGTTACAGTAATACTGTTTAAGATCATGGAAGAATTTCTTCTTCCGCTGATAATTTAAATCTGGGGGGAGTACTCCTGCTGCAAGGTAGTTTACAAAATCTGCATACCATGGTGCTTCGGATTTGACCAATGAGAAGAGTTGATCATCCAAAAATGTATCATTAAGCGGCAACTCTTTTTCTTTTGTTCCTTGTAGACGGGACAAATGATCAGCCACAACATTTTCAACGCCTTTTTTATCCCTTATTTCAAGATCAAATTCTTGTAGGAGTAAAACCCATCGGATCAATCTCGGTTTGGCATCTTTTTTGTTTAACAAATATTTTATGGCCGAGTGATCAGTAAAAATGATGATTTTTGAACCTACCAGATATGATCGAAACTTATCAACGGCAAAAACTACCGGCAATAATTCTTTTTCAGTTGTGGCGTAACTCATTTGTGCCTCGTCTAAGGTCCTGCTTGCATAGTATATGGCATGCAATTTTTTTTCTTTTCTTTGTCCCAGGACTGCCCCAACTGCATAGTCGCTTGCATCGCACATTATTTCGAACGGAAGATTCCAGTCTGGTGGCTGTATGATCGGGGCAGTAACTAAAGCCTTTTTCAACCTGTTAAAAGCTTCAAGACAAAGATCGTTAAAAATAAATACTGCATCCTTAAGGAGCAGACTTGTCATAGGTTTTGAAATTTTTGAGAAGTCTTTTATGAACCGACGGTAGAAACCCGCATGGCCTAAAAAGCTTCTCACCTCTTTTACTGTGGTGGGAGGTAGCATTTTTTCAATCACTTCAATTTTTGCACGGTCTACCTCAATACCCCTATTAGAAATTAAGTGTCCTAGGACAATTCCTTCATTAACCATGAAATGACACTTTTCCCAGTTTAGAACCAGGTTTACCTTCTCACATCTCTCTAAGACTTTTTCCAGATTGGCTAAACAGTTTTCAAAATTTGAGCCATGGACGGAAAAATCATCCATAAACACTTCCATTATGTTTTCAACAAAGTCTGAGAATATGTACATCATACACCTTTGAAAGGTAGCGGGAGCATTACATAGACCAAAGGGCATCCTTCTATAGGCATAAGTGCCAAAAGGACATGTGAAAGTTGTTTTTTCTTGGTCGTTAGGGTGGATGGGAATTTGGAAAAATCCCGAATAACCATCCAAATAGCAGAAATGTGAGTGCCGTGCTAACCTTTCTAGTATTTGATCAATGAACGGGAGAGGGAAGTGATCTTTCCGGGTAGCTTTGTTAAGCTTTCTGTAATCAATACACATTCTCCATCTCGTAATTGTCCTTGTGGAAATGCATTCATCCTTTTCATTTTTAATAACTGTTAAGCCTCGCTTCTTAGGTACTACTTGAATAGGACTAACCCACTTACTATCGGAAATAGGATATATTATCCCAGCATCAAGGAGTTTTAAAACTTCCTTTTTAACAACTTCTTTCATGTTTGGGTTTAATCTTCTTTGATGCTCGATAGAAGGTTTATAGTCCTCTTCCAGTAGTATTCTGTGTATGCAGATTGACGGATTTATTCCCTTAATGTCCTCAATAGTATACCCTATGGCTTTGGGATACTTCTTGAGAACATTAAGCAATTTTTCAGTCTCATTTTGTTTCAAATTTGCATTTACAATTACTGGAAAAGTAGAATTAGGGCCAAGGAACTCATACCTGAGAGATGATGGTAAGGGCTTCAGTTCTATTTTTGGTGTTTCTTTTGGGAGAGGTCGAGGTTTTTCCTCGCCCAAAGTTTCAGTACCCAATTCTTGTGATGGTGGATTTTCATCCAAAAGTTTTATGTAGAATTGGGTTTCCCTTGCCGCATCTGTATTTGTGTTGCCTAAAAGGCAATCTTCTAGACTATCTTGTGAAGATGATGCTATAGAGCAGTCTCGCACGCAATAGTCTACAATGTCAATCTTGCAGCATGAGTCTTTTACAGACGGGCTCTTCATGAAGTTTGAAACTTCAAACTCAACTTTTTCATCCCCCACATTAAAAACCAACTTACCGTTTTTAACGTCAATTATTGCCCCTGCAGTAGCTAAAAAAGGCCTCCCTAGAAGAATAGGAATTTGGGAGTCTTCTTGAATTTCCATTACAACAAAGTCCACCAGTATAAAAGTTTGCCCTACCTTGATAGGGATATCCTCTAAGATTCCAGTGGGGTATTTAACGGAACGATCTGCCAACTGTATTGTCATTTTTGTGGGTTTAAGTTCGCCTATCCCTAGTCTATTGCAAAGAGAAAGAGGCATCAAACTTACACTGGCTCCTAGATCGCACATCGCTCTGTTTATAGTTTCACTTCCAATCACACAAGGTATGGAAAAACTACCTGGATCTTTGAGTTTTTGTGGCAGCTTGTTCTGGATAATTGCACTACATTCCTCTGTTAAAGCAATCGTCTCATAGTCGTCTATTTTTCTTTTCTTGGATAAAATTTCTTTCAAAAATTTAGAATAAGACGGCATTTGAGACAATGCATCAGTGAAAGGAACGTTGATGTAAAGCTTTTTAAGCAAGTCGACAAACCTTTTGAATTGTTCGTCAAGTTTGTTTTTTGCAAATCTTTGGGGAAAAGGAATGGGTGGTTTGTATGGTGGAGGGGGGTTGTGTGGTTCTTCTCTTTCTTTTTCTGGTTCTTTCCCTTTTTCTTTCTCTTCTAGCTCACCTGGTAAATTATGTTTTTCACTCACAACTTTTTCTTGGTTTGCTCTAGGTTCCTCTAATTGTTTCCCGCTTCTAAGGGTGACGACATTTATTTGGCCTTTTGGATTTTGCTCTGGTTGCCCAGGAAATACCCCTGAAGTCTTAGAGGATGAAGCTACCTGTGTTGCCACTTGAGTTATTTGATTTTCAAGCATTTTATTATGAGTGGTAATAGAGTCGACTTTTGATACTAATTTGATAAGTGTGTCATTCAAATAACCAGTTTGATTTTTGAATTCTTCATTTTGTTTTGTTTGAGATGACACAAATTTTTCCATCAAAAATTCCAAGTTCGACTTTTGCGGGTTGTTTTGTGGGTTGTTAAAAACCCTTTGATTTTGAAAGACAGGAGGTGGTCTAGGTGCTGGATTGGGTGGAAGATTTTTATAAGAAAAATTTGGATGATTCCTCCACCCAGGATTATAAGTATTTGAAAATGGATCTTCCTTTTGAGCATAGTTAATATGCTCATTTCCAGCACTAGATGCCTCAAGCTGGCATTCAGCTCCAATATGGCCAACAACCCCACATAATTCACATGGTGGAGTAATAGGAGAAGAAGTTTGTGAGACGGCACTTACATTTAATTTTTCAAATTTTTGAAAAAGTGCGTCCACTTTTGAGGTAAGATGATCAACAACAGATATTTCATACTTACCTGGCTCTTTTGATGTGGCTGGTTTATTCGTTATGGCTCGCTCACTTGTCCACTGACAATGGTTTTGAGCCATATCTTCAACGAGTGCATAAGCTTCGGTAAAATTTTTGTTCATTAAAGCTCCACCTGCACCTGCATCAACAGTCATTCTTGTTGCATATTGTAATCCATTATAAAAAGTGTGAACAACGAGCCATTTCTCTAGTCCATGATGGGGGCATAGCCTTAACATTTCTTTGAAACGTTCCCAAGCATCATAAAGAGATTCCCCGTTGTTTTGAGAAAATCGAGTAATTTGATTTCTCATTTGAGCTGTTTTACTCGGGGGAAAGAACTTAGCAAGAAAAGTTTGTTTTAACTGGCCGCAGCTGGTAATGGATTCCGAAGGCAAAGAATGTAGCCATGCTCTTGCTCTATCCCTTAATGAAAAAGGGAAGAGTTTTAGTCTTATGGCATCTGGAGGTACCCCGTTTAATTTGAGAGTTCCACAGTATTCTAGAAAAACTGAGATATGAAGATTTGGGTCCTCCGTGGGAGAACCAGAAAATTGGTTTTGTTGTACCATCTAAAGCAGAGATGTTTTGAGTTCAAAATTATTTGCTTCCACATTTGGATGTACAATGGCAGCCGATGGCTCTGCTGAAGGTGTTGCGTACTCTTTGAGAGCACGATTTTCATTAGCCGCCATTTGGTTATCGGGAATTTCTCTCCTCCTTCTATGTAAGAACCTTTCGATTTCGGGAATTTGTTGAACAGTTTCTCCAAAACTTCTGGTTCTTCGCATTCGAGGGACAAGAGAAGAAAAAGTAAAAAATAAAGGAAATAAAATTTCAGTCTAACCGGTTTCGAAAAACTTAATTAATATCACTGCCTCCCCGGCAATGGCGCCAAAAACTTGATAGCCCCGCAAGTGCACGGGTCGTATCGCGTAATAAAAGAGTATCGGTCCACAGGGAGAGTCCAAGTGAATATCAATTTAATTTTTCAAAGTTTGATTAACTGAAAAGAAAGTGTTTTTAGAAAGAAGGAATGTTTTAGTAAAGTCTACTCACTCATGATCATTGTAGACAAAAGAGGAGAAAAGAAAATAAAAGAAGAAAACATAAAGTTAAATAGCGAGAAATAAAAGAAAGCGGTAAAGTGCAAAATCATAAATAGCGGAATTGTAAATGACAAGAAAGTAAATTGCTTGAAAAGTAAATTGCCAGTAATTTACTTGACTTCGAAAGTTAAAGAGCAAGGAAAATAAAGGTGCAAGAAAGTAAATAACTTGGAAAATAAAGGTGCAAGAAATTAAATAGCAAGGAATTGTAAATGACAAGAAAGTAAATTGCTTGAAAAGTAAATTGCCTGTAATTTACTTGACTTGGAAAGTTAAAGAGCAAGGAAAATAAAGGTGCAAGAAAGTAAATGACTTGGAAAATAAAAGGGCAAGAAAATAAATAGCAAGAATTAATAGGGCAAGAAAGTAAATAAACAAGAATCATAAAAAGCATGAAGAGTAATTTGAAGTCATGAATCTTTAGAGAGCCTTTGTCATTGATTTTCTAACAAAATTCAAGCTTAGTTATAAGTGAGGATCAAGCCTCTATTTATAGGAAAATATGAGGGGCAAAAAGGTCCAAAAGAGGAAAAAGTGGCAAATCAAGTTGGCCAAGGTAGTCATCAAAAAGCCATCCTCAAGTGGACAAAGCACATGAGCAAGTGGTCAAAGCACATGGTCATCAACAAGTGGGCAAAAATATCCATCAAAAGGTGGGCAAGGCAATTTCGACTGATGCAGCAGAATTCTGGGAGATGCAGTCGAATTCTGACCTGCTGAGATAGAAGCAGTCGAAATCTGGAAGATGCAGTCGAATTCTGGGAGATCCAGTCGAATTCTGACCTGCTGAGACATAAGCAGTCCAATTCTGGGAGAAGCAGTCGAAATCTGGAAGACAGATGCAGTCGAATTCTGACAGATGCAGTCGAATTCTGGCCTGCTGAGACAGATGCTGTCGAATTCTAGCCTGCTGAGACAGATGCTGTCGAATTCTAACCTGCTGAGACAGATGCTGTCGAATTCTAACAGATGTAGTCGAATTCTAACCTGCTGAGACTTTAAGCCGCCCAAATTGCTTCAAAATAAAACCTGAAGATAAAAAGTAAACATTTGCAGTAAAATAGATCAAAAATATAATTAAAATACTAAAAAGACTTAATAAAATAGCTATTAAAAAGACTCTAAAAATAGACTTATCATTGACGGCGGCGAAGAGGAGGCGATGAGAGTGAGCGAACAGAGGAGGGAGGCGCGCGACGTTCAACGAGAAACCGTAGCAGCAAAAGAGAACGAGTGAACTGGGGAGGGAGCTAGGCGTCGTTGCTTGGTCGACAGCGCTGTTAACGGCGGCGAAGGGGAGGCGATGAGAGTGAGTGAACAGTGAACGACCGCGCTGGAGAGTGAGGAACAGTGAACAATGAAATTAGGTTTCAACGGGAAGGAGGAAAAATAAGGAGGAAAGGAATTATATTTTAGACATAGGGAGCGCTCGCAAAACAAAGCGCTACTTATTGTGGATGACGCGTAATACATAGGGAGCGCTTAAACCACGAAGCGCTACTCATTGTGGAGGACGCGTAAGACATAGGGAGCGCTCAGCAAAAAAGCGCTCCTCATTGAGCTTCCGTGTTAGACATAGGGAGCGCCCGATACAAAAGCCCTCCTCATTTGGCTTCCGTGTTAGACATAGGGAGCGCCCGATACAAAAGCGCTCCTCATTTGGCGATCTTTTTAATTTATTCTGTTGTAGTGTTAACCGGATAATACGGGTCAAGGAAGTTTTGGAATCGAAATAAGAGGTTTAGATCAATATGGTAATTGGACCACGTTACCGTGTATATATTAATAAATAAATATATATATATATATATATATATATATATATATATATATATATATATATATGTGTGTGTGTGTGTGTGTGTATGTTATAAAAGGGGGAATTAAAAGGAAAGAAAGGAAACGCACGAGAGAGAAAAAGCAAAGGAGAAAAAGAGAGAAAAGGAGAGAAAAAGAGAGAGATTGGCGTGAGGGAGAAGAGAAGAGGGAGAGGGAAGACTTCACCGAAACGACTTCCTTCCAACACGAAAAATGTTCAGCCTTACTTCCTCTTTGATTTGGTACCAAGATCATCATCATCAACTCACTCTACACCAATCCACCATTTTCGAATATTGAAGGTTTTGGGGAAGGATTTCGGTTTGTGGATGATTGTGATGGTTTAGGGATGATTAGAAGGCAACCCGATGAAGGTGGAAAGCGGATTGAAGTTCGATTGGAAGGTTGGGAGAGTTAGGGTTTGAGAATCCAAATTTGGGGTTTATGTGTGAATAGTGGGTTGAGGTTGAAGATGATGAATAGTGTCATGGAGGTTAGAAGTTGAAGATTTCGAGGAATTCGGTATTTCGGTCAAAAAGAGGTTTCGTGATCGAGTGGAAAGCTTTGGAAGCGGATTGGGTGTCGCTGGAGCGGGGAGCATTCGTGTGGTTACTCGGTGATTTCGGCTCGCTCGTGGCTCACGCTTCAAGGGTGAGTTCTACTCACGTTTAGGATTTTTTTGTTTTTCGAATTAATTGATTGATCGTTTTATCGCTTTCGCTGGTCTGGAATATTACTTGATATTGTCTGTTTCGAGTTAGGAATCGATCGGAGCGAGTCTCGAGTTGTGTCGTGTTGAAATGGAATTTTTGGTGATTTGATTTCGAAAGATTTGGACTTAAAAACGGTTAATTGGAAAATACGTCATTTTAGATAAAACCCGTTTTGATTGAGTTTTTGATTGGGTTGGTTGATTGTGTGGTATTGGTTGGGTTTGTTTTGTTGGTTGTTAAATCTGTTTTCAGTTGGAACGAGAATCAGAATTAAGCGGAATAGCGAATTTCGCAAGAAAACGGAAAAACTGCACTTTTCTGCAGAGGGTCGCGTCGCGACCCGTTCCCATCGCGTCGCGACCTGGCCCAGTTTTGTCACGCAAAAAGTTTCTGTCGCTTTTCGCGTCGCGACGGTAGCAGTTCGCGTCGCGACCCTTTACAGATTTTCAGCAACTGTACACTGTTTTTGTTTTCGCGATATCTTTTGATCCGGGAACCCGATTGGGGTGTTCTAAGATGCGTTTGAAAGCTTGTTCAGAGGCCTAAATAAATATACAATTTAAAATGTAAAATGAACTGTTTTTGAAGTTGAAATTGTTCCGAAAAGCCGAATAATAAGAACACGTGTGAGAAAATGTTTTATCGAAAGGAAAACGAACTATAAGTCCGATGTGGTATTGTATAACTGACGCAGGATGATTATTATTTAAATCATCTAAAACGGTCTATGATTCACGATATATAAATTATATCGAATATAGGAGTTAGCCCAAATGCGGGTGGATATATATATACTAGATCGAGTTTGGGTGACGACCAAGAGGTTGACATACTAGGCGGGGAAGTCATGATCCCTTACCCTAGGCCCGTATGCCATTAGGGAAAGTACTATTGGTAAGGGGGTTCACCGGGATTACCAAAGCTGGGGTCGGTGTTATGTCACAGTTATAAAACAGTTCACCGGGATTACCAAAGCTGGGGTCGGTGCTGTAATAAAGTTATGAAGTGGGTTACCGGGATTACCAAAGCTGGGGCCGGTACCGTGTTAAAGTTAGAAAGAATGGTCACCGGGATTACCAAAGCTGGGGTCGGTGTCATTCTAAAGATATCAATAGTATGGTTACCGGGATTACCACAGCTGGGGCTGGTATCATACTATGTTGACTAGTACGAGTCACCGGGATTACCAAAGCTGGGGTCGGTGTCGTGCTAAATTAAAAGAATGTAATTTATAAAGTAAACTACGAATGTATGAGAATTCATAAATGAACCGAGAGCGTAGTTAGGGGTCTCGGTAGAACTCACTGAGATTGTATCTCACTGTTTAAATGTTGTTGTTTTACAGAGAAACAGGGACAGAAGAAATCGCAGAGGCACGAGTAGGTGGCCCTGGGAGATGGACGATGACTTAGCTTTATGTTTAAGTTTATTTTCCTTCTGTTGTCTATGTATCACAGTACTATGACATTAGTGTTACATTTATCTTTCATTCCGCTTTCTTGTATGACTCTGACTACCACAGTTGCTGACAGTTTATGGTTTGAGAACCGTATGGTCTTAATTGTGTATAAGACAGTTATGTTATATTTCAGCAAAAATTTTATGGTGGTATTCAGTGTCTGAGCAGGAAATATTATCTCTGATGTGTGATTGATGTGCACTTGGGTGTATTTAACAAATAAAAATACCGGGGTGTTACATAAACAATGAGATACAATCTCAGTGAGTTCTAGCGAGACCCCTATCTACGCTCTCGGTTCAATTAAGAATTCTATTTAACTTAACACGACACCGACTGCGCGAACGCTAACCCCGGTGAACCGTATTATAGAACTTTCTTTCATTCGTGGTTCAATTCCTAACCACGTGCATTATCAATCAACACGACACCGCCTGCGCGAACGCTAAACCCCGGTGAACGTGTTATAATCTAATATGACACCGACTGCGCGAATGCTAACCCCGGTATATCGCACAACAAACTTTTAACATGACACCGCCTGCGCGAACGCTAAACCCCGGTGTACCTGTTATGACTCAGTACGACACCGACTGCGCGAACGCTAACCCCGGTGTATCGCACAACAACTTTTTAACATGACACCGCCTGCGCGAACGCTAAACCCCGGTGTACCTGTTATGACTCAGTACGACACCGACTGCGCGAACGCTAACCCCGATGTATCGCACAACAACTTTTTAACATAACACCGCCTGTGCGAACGCTGAAACCCGGTGAACCCCCTTACCAATAGTACTTTCCCTAATGGCACAGGGCCTAGGGTAGGGGATCATGACTGCCCCGCCTAATATATCAACATGGGTCGTCACCCGACTCGATATATGTTAAATATATCTACACTCGATGACCTGTTAGTTCACCTATACTCAATGAACATTTAGTCCATCTACATTTGACCGTTAATCAAACATAATACCCACATTTGGCCGTTCCCTATAGTCGATATTATATATATCGTGAATCGTGGACCGGTTTAGATGAATAAATAATAATCATCTAGCGTCAGTTATACCATACCACGTAGGACTCATAGTCCGTTTTATTATCAATAAAACATATCCGCACACGAGTACTATTATTCGGCTTTTCGAAACAATTTCAACTTCAAAAGTATTTTATAAAACCCTTTTGAAACATACCCAAAATCATGGCATTATATGCCTAATATCATTATAGAAGGGTTAGGAAACGATTAGAAGAGGATTGGAATCGATCGGGATCGTTTCGGGCAAGTTTGAAAAATTTGGACAGAACACAGCGCACGGTTCGTGCGCCCATACACACGGGTCGTACGCCCTGTAATGCATTTTTGAAAACAGAAACAGAATGACACGCACGACTCGTGCGCCTGGGACGCACGGGTCGTACGCTTTTGACAGCATTTTATTTTATCCCGTTTTCGCATTTTTCGTCGTTCCGACCAATTCGGATACCTGTTCCAGTCCAGTCCCAACATAAAAACAGTCCAAAAACAGGCTCAAACAATAATGATCATCAATCAAACAATCCAAAAACCAATTGGACATAAAACGCGGTTTTCGTACAAAATACTGTTTTGACAACGAACCAAAACCGAAACACATTTCACAAATTAAGTTCATTAATTTAAAAACCTAAACGTGAGTAAAACTCACCCTCGAAGCGAGAGCCACGATCGAGCTGAATTCACCGAGTAACCACACGAACATTCCCCGCATAAACTTTCCGTTCCGACGACGCTCAAATCCGCTTCCAAAGCTTTCCACTCGATCACGAAACCTCTTTTGGACCGAAATACCGAATTCCTCGAAATCTTCCATGAACACTATTCATCATCCCTAACCTCCAAAACTACTATTCATCCATAACCCCAAATCTTTGATTTTCAACCCCAAATCACCCAACTAGCTTCCAATCTTTCAATCGAACATCCTTCACCGATCCATCATCCTTGGGTTCGCGCCAAACACAATCCTAAGCTTCAACCATCAAACCCTCACTTTTGAGCTCAAATTCGAAAATGGTGGATTTGAGGAGAGTGAGTTGATGATGAAGATTTTGGTTCCAAAATGAAGAGGAAGTAACGCTGAACATTTTTCGTGTTGGAAGGAAGTCGTTTCGGTGAAGTTTTCTCTCTCCCTCTTCTCTTCTCCCTCACGCCAATCTCTCTCTTTTCTCTCCTTTTCTCTCTTTTCCTTCTCTGCCTCTCGTTCTCTTCTTCCTTTCTTTCTTTAATTCTTTCATTTCTTTTCTTTTTAACACACACACACACTTATATTTATTTATTTAATATATAAGCTGTAACGCGGTCAAATTACCATATTGATCGAAATCTCTTATTTCGATTCCAAAACTTCCTTGACCCGTATTATCCGGTTAACGATCCGATGACAACCAATAAATAATTTTAGCACTCGATAAATTTACCCGTTAAGTACTAAATTAGTTTAATTGGGTTAACACCCAAATAATTCTACTAATTATTTTGAGGGTGTTACACCCTTCATCCTTATGCACCCTGAAGCCCTTGGATGGAGCTGCTTCCCTCCAAAGGACAACTAGAGGTTCTAAGGACAAAGTGACCAAAGAAGACTATGAAGGGGAGAGTTGCATCGATAAGAAGTGTGAAGAGAGCTTTCGCACTAAACATTTATAAAGGGTAGGAGAGATTTGTACCTGATGCCCTAGTAAAGTCAGTCCTAAAGGAAACATTCAAAATGGCACTTCCCAAGGAAAAAGCCAGTGGTCAAAAGCTGACTAGCCGCGTCCAGCTATAGGTGCAACACATGATTCGCTCAAAAAACAAGGTCAAAATAGAGCTCGCGCCCACCTCTAAAGTATGTCAGAATGACCTCTGCTTGTGCTTATGACCCGATCTCTAGCTCAGAGTGTTATTCAAGCCAGCTCTCAAAACAGGACAAAGTATGCTTAGTTTGGGGATCCATTATTGTGCACTACTCCGAGTAGGCTTCCCTAGAACTGAGCTTTAAACCATCAATAGAGGTCGAGCGACCATTGTGCAATTTCTAACACTAACCAAATCATTACATAAAGAATATAATAATTCAAAGATCCATTAGAACCCATGGTAAAAAGTCATCTCCATCTAAATTGAAGCGACGAAGATCCATCAATGTCATCAAATAAAGAATACAAACTAATTAGCAATCAAATTTGAGGTCTAGGCACAAATGTATCATTTTAAAAAGTATGTTTAAATATACATTGGCCTAGTAAATACACAAATGATCTAGTTTCATCCCTATAATTCCAAAAATTTTAGTTTGGTCCCTACAAAAAGAAAACGTTTTTGTCCTTGCTAAGGATCATCTATCCAAAAAAAGATGACATGGTCAAAAGAGATGGTGTCAACAATTACACCAGTTCCACATTGCAACATATTATTGGATGGTTGTGTCACGTGGTACTAACATGCCACATCATCATCCCCATGTCAGCACTACCGCGTGCACTACAAGAAATTTGACATATACCCACAGACGCTTATAGTGACAGTAAAAATCGTCACTATAGGCTATAGCGACGCCATTTTACCGTGGGTATAGCCAAATAAATACCACGGAGAAGGCCCGTCCATTGGAATAGGTTTTAAAACCTTTACCTATGGATTTCTGCCGTCGCTATATGTCAAATTTCTTGTAGTGGTGGCGCACTATTACTATGCAAAATATTGCAAAAGGCACGACCTATGCCACTAAGACGCGCATTCACTTGTGAATTAATGTCACTTCTAATATTTTGTATGTTTACATAACATTGATATTAAATTAACGACTTTTTTTCAAATAAGTATAAGAAAACTTAATATGAATGTTATCATCTGAAGTTTTACGCCATGTATATGTTTATTTAAACACAATATAAATTATATTATATAAATTATATTTACCTCCTACTAAAAAATAAAAATTAAATTTACAATTGTCTAGATGAAAGTCCCTATGCGCATTCAGACCGCCGAGACGAGTCCAAATCCGGATTGGGTTGGGGCCAAGTCCGGAACAGTAGCCCCCAAGTCGGTTGCACATGTTGGGGAGTCGATTTGTGAGAAAAGTCTTCCTCGTAGGACATCCATCCTGTGGAAGTTAGCTAATAATGAAAGAAATATTAGTTTGTCTAATTAAGTGATACGCATGTTACGTTCAAGGCGTTATGGACGTTCTCTCAGCAGCATCTAAGCTCTGCAACAAACACAAATTATGATAGCGACCCAAGGTGGCTTGAGGTATTGATCCGAAGTTGGTTCACAAAACCCATGTTGGCTTTAATCACCGTGTTCAAATTTAACACTGTACTGGGGAAGTTCAGACCTGGGGGACTTTCGGCCAAGTATATTTCGATACTTTGGTATATATGCCATTTTTTTACTTAACCCGAGTCTTCGATTCGGCCGAGGTATACGTCAGTCAAATGATGTGCCCAAAAATCAATCTTAGGGGGGCGTTGGAGTGGGACCACATTCCCTCGGTTGTATGTATGTTGGCCTCGTTGACCTGAGGGAGGTAATTACATGTTTAAGGAGCCTTCCCCAAACGTGTCGGGATGGAAACCACGAAGTCAGTAATCCTTTCATAAGTCGGCAGGCGATCCGGGATGTAGACTGTCGAGTTGTTCCTCGTTCGTTCTAATCAATGAAGCTATTTCTTTTACTTCCGTTTAGTTTCTCATTCCCATGTCAGTTCTATAACCATAATGTGAACATGAAAATTAACCAAGTTAGAAAGACACACACGTGACTTTGTCCTCCTTTCGCGCAGTTTGCAGAAAAATTGGCTCGGATTGAACTCGTTCCAAAGAGGGTGCAACTACCGTTAAAGTAGCTGAAGGTTCTGACCTTATCCAAGTTGCGACTTAGGATTTAGGGATTAGATCCCCCAAACATCACCTGCTCTAGCTTTTGGGTCTTGACCCAGATCTAGCTCGGACAATGGAGGGCGTGGCCTAGCCGGGTTGTGACTTTACTGTTTAGGGACTACGTCCCCCAAACCTCACCTGATCTAGCTTATGTGTCTCGGCCGATGTAACACCCTAAAATATTTAATTAATTTATTTAATTAAGTATTTAGGAATTTATTTTAATTAATTGAATATAATTTAATTAAGCGAAATTATATTAAATAAATGGTGTAGGTGGTATTAGGAGATGAAGGCGCCAATTAGCTAGACTTGGGCTTAAGTGAAAAGCCCAAGCCCATGATCCAAGTGACATGCGAAGTGGTGAGGTCTTGTGAGGCTAGGGTTGTGTTGTTGGCATTTGCGAAAATTGAGAATAGAGAGAAAGAGAGAAGGAGGGCGCCGTTGGAGAGGAGAAGAGGAGAAGGGAGGTCGCACAACCAAGGAGAGGGAAGGGACGTGAGCGTGTTGCTGTGGTTTCGATCGTGACCGTCTCTAGGGCTTCTATTCTGCAAATTCGAGGTAAGGGGATGTCCTATCAATTTATATAATAGGTCCTATGATAGGTTTTAAGTAGAGATGCCTAGATCTAATTCGTGGATATGAGTTATGTGTAATTTCAGGTTATTATTTCGATTTGGCATGTTGTTGGATGAAATTGTTGCTCAAAGAATTCGTGTTGATGTTAGGGGGCGCCTAGGGAGCCATGTTGGTGCTTGGGATGTTGTTGAATGTTGATGTTGGATAGATGATTTTGATGATTTTACATGTGTTCATGACTTGTGGGAAATTGGGTTGTGAATGGTCATATAAAAATCTGAAAACAAAATTATTTATGTTGAAATTGTGCTAAAAACTGTGTTGCTGGTTTGTGCTGGGCGCCCAAGGGCGCTGTGCGCGTGTTGCTGTTTGTTACGCTGGGCGCTGGGCGCTGAGCGCCCGTGTGCGTGCGCGTGTGTGTTGCGCTGGGCGCTGGGTGCCAGCACTGGGCGCCCATGTGTGCGTGTTGCGTTTTTGCTGGGCGCCAGGTGCCTGGGCGCCCAGGGCGCCAGTTTTCAGGATGTTACCAAAATGTTTTTGAAAACTGTTTTCGCTATATTTTTTTGACTCGGACGTCCGTTTTGAACGTTTCAAAAAGCGTTGTGAAGCATTTTCAGTTGTCTATCTGTGTGTCCCATTTTTAAAAATAAAAACTTATAATTTCTGAAGGATGCTGGGCGCCCAAGTGGCTGTCCCGGTGGTCGTTGCTGTGACATTGAAAAATCCTTTTGGCGTCTTTAAAAATCCCCTTTCGTGTATAACCAGTGGTTTTAACGTGTTAGTGTCAAAATTGATGATTTTGACGATGATACCCTTAGTGGCTAGTTAAATGACCTTTTTGCCCTTAGTGGCCAATGTTGTTAATTATGATGTGTAAATGACGATGATGCCCTTAGTGGCTAGTTAAATGACCTTTTGCCCTTAGTGGCCAATGTTGTTAAGTATGATGTGTAAATGACGATGATGCCCTTAGTGGCTAGTTAAATGACCTTTTTGCCCTTAGTGGCCAATGTTGTTGATAATTACGTGTAGATGACGATGATGCCCTTGGTGGCTAGTAAATGACGTTGAATTGTTTGAGTTGATGATGTTTATGAATAAGTGACGATGAAAAACCCAGTGACGATTTGAGGCCCAAAAAGGCTAAGTGATGTTAAGGCCTAAAAGGCTAAGTGACGTTGTTGTGTGTGAATTGTGAATTGACAGGTGTTGTGCCTCTTGTTTTGGCAAATTGGTAAGTGACGGGTCACATAGTTGACCGTGATTGTGTGTTTGTGAGTGGTGCATGTCATAGTGTCTCATGCCCCATATGCATAATCCCAGTGACGTTTTTGAGGCCCAAAAGGCTAAGTGACGATGAGGCCATAATGGCTAAGCGACGTTTGTGTGAAAAGGTACCTCATGCATATGCCCGCGAGTGGGTTGCATTTCATATGCCTACATGACATAGTGATGAGTTATTGTAGTGATGTAATTGATGATTGTGATGTGAATATTTTAGAGGTGTGACTTGACTTATTGCTTATCATGTGATTTATTATATGGATTGAATTGGACTCACCCTTCTGTTTGAATGTTACCCCTATGCGGTAACGTGCAGGTGATCACGAGTGAAGGACTAGGTACCTTCACTAGCTGAGTCGGGTCGTCTGCTCTGATCATGTAACGCTAGGGGAGGGATGAACGTTGTTTAAGTTATTTATGACCATTGTTGTTGTTGGATTTTACTGTTGTGAGCCTTGCATAGTTGAGATGCCTTTTATGATTAAACATGGTTGGATTTTCCGCTGTGAAGTTGTATGTTAATTGACGATGACATTTTGAAAGTATTATAAGGCTGTTTTCGAAAAACGAGTAATTTGGCGTATGGTGTTCATCGAAGTAAGTTTGACATCCCTTGTGGTGTATTAAAAATTTGAAAACTCTGATTTTACGAAAATAAGTTAATGGGTAGAAAAAGGGGTGTTACATTAGTGGTATCAGAGCAATGGTTGGTCCGTCCGGCCAAGTCGTCGAGTCGTTGTGTCGGTGTTCGACCAACTGTTGTCTTTTAAGTGTTGACCAATATTTGTGTTGCAGGTAAGCCAAGAGTTGCTAATGGTAAGTGAACTAGTGGGGGAGATGCCCCTACTGGTGCTTTGTGTTGTATTGCATTTCCGTGTGTGAACTTTGTGTCCCTATTGTTGGTTGTTGTTCTTTAACTTTCTTGTGGAACGGATTCTGATTTCGTTTGTGTGGTTTTCAATAACTTACCTTGTTGTTTAATATTTACGTGTGTTTCGACTGGTTTAAAGTTGTTTCGACACTAGGTCTTGTATGAACTCTTTTGTGGTATGTCTTGATGTTAAGGCTAATTGTATTGTAAAAATGGTTTTGCTGATTATTTAAGTTGTTACTATGTTGATAACATGCAATAATGTTTCGATCACCCTGGGTAATGACGTCCCCGCTTAAATATGTTAAGTTTCCATTCCCCTGACTTGTAGCTGTTTTCTATTGAAGGGCTAAACTTGCTATATTGCTACCAATCAACTTATGCATGTTAGTCGGCTAATCTTTCTTTACACTGTGTCCCTGATTATTTTTGACACGCAGCGATTGTGAGTTTAGAGTCCTCATGAATTATTCTCTAATTCCCATGCTTCTTGAGGTTGACATTGAGCGCTTGAATTTTAGACAAAATCTTTTTGGTATTTGCCTCCTGATTTACACTGTGTGGTTTTGTAACCTGGGAAGTAAGGAGATTCCTGAAAATGTTTTTGAAAACATCTATTAAACAATTTTACGGTTGGATACCGATTTTGGCATTGGAAATTATTTTTAATAAATGGACACTGACCAGGTATAAAGTTTTTACCGATGTTACAGTGTGCACTAACTTGACTGCTGTAAATGATAAAGTTTTGGTTTGAAAGCTACAACTATTGTCTTCTCCTACTTCTACAACCCCGTGAGATGATTTTGAAAAGTGGACTATATTTTATGTTGTTGTTAGTATCCCATGTATTTTACTCTATTTGGCCTTTTGCTTAATTTCCCTCAACATGTGATGTTTCCAACTCCGAACCTTTGCGAACTATTTCGTGGCCGGGAGCTATAATTTCCTACGCTGAATTTTCCCTGATTTTGTTCTAGCTGTTGCACTCTTCATAATGGGTGCTACGTGATTTTGAGAAACCTTAAACATTTAAAATGTGCAATTGAGTTGGCTTTTACTTTCATATGTTCTTGAGGATACCTTATTCAAACTAGTTAAGCTAACGAGAAAATCAGTTCCTATAACGTGCCTTATTTTCCGTGTCGAAAAATTCTAAACAAGTATTTTGTGCATGTGTGTGGTTGTACATTTCGTATATGTGCCTTTAGCTATGAATCGAAATCGCCTGTACCGAGTCTTCGTGATTTTGTGTTAGTAGTTATATTTCTAATCCAGTATATACCACGTGAAGCTTGATATGGTGCACTTGAGTCTTTATGATAAATTTCCTTTGGTTGCTTCTTCCTGAGTAGTTCTGAAAATATTAAAATGATAATGTCTGCCGAGGATGGATATATGTTTTCCTAAATTTAGTTTTGATGCTAGACGTTCATATGAATGCTTAAACTAATTTGGTTCGGTTGATGTGTAGTTTTATGTAAATACTTTTGTTGTAGCATGTTTTTACTTCTATGTTGACGCTCTAGGCTAAGTGTTTTGTGGATATTGTGTTACCAAGTGGCTTCAGTCTCAAGAGGGGGGTGAATTGAGATTTAAAACTTTTCAGATATTTCGAAAACGTTTTTCCCCTTTTTCAATGACTTAGATCAATTTCGCGCAGGTTAAGTGGAAGCGGAGGAATTAGGATATAAAGCAGTAAAGCGGTATAACAGTAAAGTAGGAAAGCAGTAAAGCACGCAGAGATTTATCCTGGTTCGGTCACCTCCTAGTGACCTACGTCCAGTCCTCACACCCTTGTGAGATTTTCCACTAAAACAACAAGGCTTACAGGTGCCTTGGAAAACCTTTACAGACTCAGGCACTCTCCTCCTAGGATACCCCACCTATAGAGAGTCCTCAAATCTAACAATACAATAACAAGAGATACCCCACCCCTGTTACAATCAACTGCCCTAGAAAGATACCCCACTTCCTAGTACATGCAGCTACCCTAGAGAGATACCCCACTCCCTAGAACAAAACACAACAATTAAATAATAAACAATTGTAAAGACAGAAATACCTCTAATGTAGGCAGATATTACAACTTGAAGAATGCAACCCCAACTAACTCTTAGCAACAGATCAGCTCAGATAGACCAACGGTGCGTGACGAGCAAAAGTAAAAGCGTGAAGAGTTTTCTCAAAAGTTTTCTGTTTCATGCAAGTGGGTTGTGTTGTGTGTTGTGTAAAATGAATCGTGAAGCACTGCCTATTTATAGGCTATGAGGAAATTATTTTTACGTTGAAAACAGTGTAGGAATCGATTCTTTGTTAAAATGTATTTGATCTAGGAATCGATTTATTTAGGTGAGGAATCGATTTATCTTTGTTTGGAAAATATGGGAAATCGATTCTTGAGTACCATGGAAAGCTAGGAATCGATTCTATACTTAGTGAAAAATATGTATGAATCGATTTTCAGCTTGCCTGAGACAAGTGGGAATCGATTCTCAGTTATGTGCAAAAGATTGGGAATCGATTCTTCCCTTAAAAATTGTTTGGCTCAGAAATCGATTTATGTACTGAAAGTACATGACCTGACAATCGATTCTACCTTTTCTAATTTGCCTGAAAATCGATTTTGATATTTGTTTATGCATGAGGAAATCGATTTTGTTATTTTAAAAGGTGATGAGAATGTTTACGTAAGTATGCATGCAACTTTAAAAAACTTTGTGAGTGTGTGAGACTTTGATATACGAGCTGACCTTTGAAAGAGCTTACACTTTTTCCTAAGACACACCCAAACCCTAAGGACTACCCTTATATTTAAGGACTACCCTTAAACTTGAATCTTCAATTCTTGGCTTGTTTGTCTTGGATTGATTTTGACGTTTAGTCACTTTCATTTGACTTTGACCGTCAACTTTACCTTAGTCTTTTTCATCATCAAAACACATCCTGCAATATTAGTTTACCTGCAACACAAGGTATCCACATATTGGTCCACTAAATTATTTTTGGTGTCATTGCCATACTAGCATGCTGTAACTCTTGGAAAATAATAAAGTCCTATTACACAATTGTTATTTTCTCTGAAATTTCTGAAACTGATTTAAGGATCAAGCACTCTGATTTTGTGATTTGTCTTACTATATTTACGCACTTGGTAAACTTTCTCATGATGTTGTTGACGCTATTGTTGTCGTTGTTTTGCTTTTGTTGCTGTTTTCTGGAAATTGTTGATGCTGTTTTCTGAAAAATATTGTTACTGTTTCTCCGAAAACTATATTGGCTGTTTTTCAGGAGAATAAATGTTTTCTGAAAACTACTGCTGCTGTCCTCCTAAGATAATTGTTGTTGTTTCCTGAAAAATCATCGTTGCTGTCTTTAAAAATTACTTTCACTGTACCGAAAAGTACTGTTACTGTTCCTAACTTATGCGCTGCCCCTATTTTTATGAGTTGTGCCTATTTCGATTGTTAACTGTTGCCGGTGCCTTAGTGCCCGATTGTTGTAGCTGAGTTGTTAATATTGATGTTGTTGACGATGTTGTTACTAATGATGTTGATATTAATATTGTTGTTGTCATCGTTGTTGTATTGTCTTGGGTATCGATGAATGGCCCAAGTTGTGTTGATGTTCTGTCGTGGGTACCGCCGAATGGCCCACATGGTTTCGTTGTTGAGATTGCTGAACTGTTGTTGCGGGCCTATGGCCATTGTTGATGAGCGATAGATGATCCCGGAGTCTGACTGGGATGATAAAATGCGTTGTTGTAATGCTGTTGTCAAGAACCAAACCATTAGCAGGTTGTTAGTGTGCGTACCTATGAGGATAGATGAGTGAGATAGCATGCAAGTTAGTCTATCAGAGTGGCGCAGCGGAGTAGAGAGTGAGCCTGATTATTACTGCTTGAAGTTACCTGGCTGAACAAGTAGGAGGGACGGCCGCCCAAGCACTTACCGCCGGTAATCAGAGCAATAATAATCAGCATGATAGATAGCACTAGTTGTCTAGGTGGCCTTAGAGGGAGAGTGTTGGCGTTGACAGGTGAATTTCGAGGACGAAATATTCTAAGTGGGGGAGAGTTGTAACACCCTAAAATATTTAATTAATTTATTTAATTAAGTATTTAGGAATTTATTTTAATTAGTTGAATATAATTTAATTAAGCGAAATTATATTAAATAAATGGTGTAGGTGGTATTAGGAGATGAAGGCGCCAATTAGCTAGACTTGGGCTTAAGTGAAAAGCCCAAGCCCATGATCCAAGTGACATGCGAAGTGGTGAGGTCTTGTGAGGCTAGGGTTGTGTTGTTGGCATTTGCGAAAATTGAGAATAGAGAGAAAGAGAGAAGGAGGGCGCCGTTGGAGAGGAGAAGAGGAGAAGGGAGGTCGCACAACCAAGGAGAGGGAAGGGACGTGAGCGTGTTGCTGTGGTTTCGATCGTGACCGTCTCTAGGGCTTCTATTCTGCAAATTCGAGGTAAGGGGATGTCCTATCAATTTATATAATAGGTCCTATGATAGGTTTTAAGTAGAGATGCCTAGATCTAATTCGTGGATATGAGTTATGTGTAATTTCATGTTATTATTTCGATTTGGCATGTTGTTGGATGAAATTGTTGCTCAAAGAATTCGTGTTGATGTTAGGGGGCACCTAGGGCGCCATGTTGGTGCTTGGGATGTTGTTGAATGTTGATGTTGGATAGATGATTTTGATGATTTTACATGTGTTCATGAGTTGTGGGAAATTGGGTTGTGAATGGTCATATAAAAATCTGAAAACAAAATTATTTATGTTGAAATTGTGCTGAAAACTGTGTTGCTGGTTTGTGCTGGGCGCTGTGCGCGTGTTTCTGTTTGTTGCGCTGGGCGCTGAGCGCCCGTGTGCGTGCGTGTGTGTGTTGCGCTGGGCATGGGTGCCAGCGCTGGGCGCTGAGCGCCCGTGTGCGTGTGTTGCGTGTTGCGCAAAGGCGCTGGGTGCCAGGCGCTGGGCGCTGGGCGCCCATGTGTGCGTGTTGCGTTTTTGCTGGGCGCTGGGCGCCAGGTGCCTGGGCGCCAGGGCGCCAGTTTTCAGGATGTTCCCAAAATGTTTTCGAAAACTTTTTTCGCTATATCTTTTGACTCGGACGTCCGTTTTGAACGTTTCAAAAAGCGTTGTGAAGCATTTTCAGTTGTCTATCTGTGTGTCCCATTTTTAAAAATAAAAACTTATAATTTCTGAAGGATGCTGGGCGCCCAAGTGGCTGTCCCGGTGGTCGTTGTTGTGACATTGAAAAATGGTTTTGGGGTCTTTAAAAATCCCCTTTCGTGTATAACCAGTGGTTTTAACGTGTTAGTGTCAAAATTGATGATTTTGACGATGATGCCCTTAGTGGCTAGTTAAATGAACTTTTTGCCCTTAGTGGCCAATGTTGTTAATTATGATGTGTAAATGACGATGATGCCCTTAGTGGCTAGTTAAATGACCTTTTGCCCTTAGTGGCCAATGTTGTTAAGTATGATGTGTAAATGACGATGATGCCCTTAGTGGCTAGTTAAATGACCTTTTTGCCCTTAGTGGCCAATGTTGTTGATAATTACGTGTAGATGACGATGATGCCCTTGGTGGCTAGTAAATGACGTTGAATTGTTTGAGTTGATGATGTTTATGAATAAGTGACGATGAAAAACCCAGTGACGATTTGAGGCCCAAAAAGGCTAAGTGATGTTAAGGCCTAAAAGGCTAAGTGACGTTGTTGTGTTTGAATTGTGAATTGACAGGTGTTGTGCCTCTTGTTTTGGCAAATTGGTAAGTGACGGGTCACATAGTTGACCGTGATTGTGTGTTTGTGAGTGGTGCATGTCATAGTGTCTCATGCCCCATATGCATAAACCCAGTGATGTTTTTGAGGCCCAAAAGGCTAAGTGACGATGAGGCCATAATGGCTAAGCGACGTTTGTGTGAAAAGGTACCTCATGCATATGCCCGCGAGTGGGTTGCATTTCATATGCCTACATGACATAGTGATGAGTTATTGTAGTGATGTAATTGATGATTGTGATGTGAATATTTTAGAGGTGTGACTTGACTTATTGCTTATCATGTGGTTTATTATATGGATTGAATTGGACTCACCCTTCTGTTTGAATGTTACCCCTATGCGGTAACGTGCAGGTGTTCACGAGTGAAGGACTAGGTACCTTCACTAGCTGAGTCGGGTCGTCTGCTCTGATCATGTAACACTAGGGGAGGGATGAACGTTGTTTAAGTTATTTATGACCATTGTTGTTGTTGGATTTTACTGTTGTGAGCCTTGCATAGTTGAGATGCCTTTTATGATTAAACATGGTTGGATTTTCCGCTGTGAAGTTGTATGTTAATTGACGATGACATTTTGAAAGTATTATAAGGCTGTTTTTGAAAAACGAGTAATTTGGCGTATGATGTTCATCGAAGTAAGTGTGACATCCCTTGTGGTGTATTAAAAATTTGAAAACTCTGATTTTACGAAAATAAATTAATGGGTAGAAAAAGGGGTGTTACAGCCGAAATCTAGCTCGGACCATGCAGGGCGCGACCCAATTGGGTTGAGAATTCTTCTAAAGTTGCGACTGAGATTGATGAAAATCCCTTCCTCGGTAAACACTTCAGATCCGACCTAGCCTTTGGTTATGTGATCATTGATCTAGAGAGGAAGTTACGCCGAGCGCAATCGGTCCCTATACGTAAAAGAAAACGACCTCCTAGGCAGATGTCAACAATGATCATAAATCATTAATAATTACATGTAAGTTGTATCCATGATACTTATGATTAGTTTACGCTCTTTTGCTATGGCTAATCTCCTTGTCCTTTAGGTCCACATGGCATCAATGTTTTCCATGTAGCTAGTATATTCCACGATGACCGGGTGATGTGATCCTAAGTTCACTTAGCATGTGGAAAGAAACTTATAAAGATACCTTCTTTTTTTAGCAAACAGGCAACCTGCCCGAATTTATTAAATAAAAGAGAAAGAAGACAGAGAAAACCACTAGGGGGGAGTAGACCAAAACCCTTGGCATTGAAGAAACTAAAGTCAAAACGGTAATAGAATGCCCCCAACAGAGGCCCCTAAAACAAAACCACCAAGGAACTCCAATGAATAAGATATCCTATGGCATCCAGAACAACCAGAAGAAGGCAAACTCTAGCTGAAGTGAGACAAATTCAAGGTCACAAACTCCATAGCAATGCCGAAACACCGCATGTGCCCCCACACACCCACAACCGACCACCCACTGAACACTCGCGCGAAACCACTACTTCCTGCACCACCTCACTGTCCTCACATGGGAGGTTAGAGGTGATGCACAGGAGTTGAACGGAAAAGGGGGTTCAGATGCTGGCGGTAAGGGGGAGGAGCCCAACAGTGACTCACTGCTAATTGAAACCTGGAAAGCTCGAATCACCATATCAGCCTGGCTTATCACTCCTTAAAACCAGAAGAAAAACCACACGCCGCTTCAACAAAGAAGCAGCAGCAACAACCTAAGTACACCAAAAGAACTGATACACGACCTGGACAATCTCAACCCATGCCAAGATTGCTTGCCAAAGCGAAAGGCACCGAAGGCAGATCTTCCAAGCTTCGTAACACCCATACACCACATGAGGCTTACACCTATTAAAGCCACAAAGGAATAACACAAAATTATCCTACTTGAGAGCAATATGCATGTTTTATCCACCAGTTTTTCTAACATCGCAACACCTGGACAAAACCATAAAATCCCTTTTAATCAACACCCATCATCTAGAGACCCAAATCCTTCAATCGGAACATCTAGAACCAACCAGAAGAAGGCAAACACCAATTAGAAGAAAACGAACACCAACTAGAAGCCAACTCAAGAGAGCGAAGGAGCGGCCCAAGAACGAGCGCACCGAGTGCGACGCAGCAGCACACACCCGATCTCTACAAGAGAAATCACCAAGAATCACAAAAGTGACGATTGACACCTAAACCATTTACAGCTTGACACCTCTACGCCAAAACCCAGCTACATAGGAACAATACCAACGCCAAACACACCAAGCTCAAGGAGCAACAGATATGAATCTGAGAAAAAACGAATCACCGGAGTCCCTGACAACTGTAAACACCATAAAGCTCCTCGAAATCAACTGAGAAGCGCAAACCAGAGGCAGTTCCGTACACTCCTCAAGCAAAAGAAGGCAACTTTTACACGAATTCACGCCAAGATCAGAACCATAAAACAACAACCCCTTCGCATTCGAAACTTCAATCCTCCACGGAGCAGCTAACACTCCATGGCACCTCCTAAAGGAAACATGACGGTAGCCAAACAATAAGGGAGCGCAAGACGACACCGAAGAATCCACGAAAATAGGAAGATCAAAACTAGCAGAGAAAGACTAACCAAAATCCGAAGACGGCGCCGCAGGACAGATTCGAGAGATGAGACCTTGAACGGCGCTGAGAGCACCAGGTCGAAACCAATCTACAGCAAGTCCAGTGACTGAAATTGAAATGAATGGAGACGCGATCTATAGCAAGTCCATTGACTGAAATCGAAACCGATCTATAGTCATCGCTTGCTGCAAATCTGGTAGAATAGATCCCATACACAGCAGCGACTGAGATGCGAATGAGGACCGTCGAGAACAGATTTCAGATCTCAACCCACACGAAGCTTGCTAAACACAGAGTGGAAAACCAAAAGATGAAAGGTAGAAGATGAAAAAAGACGAAATGGGGAGAAGAGCGTGAAACAGCAGAGGCAGAGAGAGGCGGAGGGGATGGGGGGAGAAACCCAAGGAAGAAAGGGAACCCCCCCAGCGGCGACTTTGTGTTTCAAAACCCTAGCGGCTGTGTTTCAAAATCACTTCAAGATTCTGTAAAGATACCACTATTTCATTCAGTACAAGATATCAATCCTTTAAGCCTTAATGGCTTGTACCATTTTGAACCCAAGTATCCATCTTTGACTTTTAATCCTTGCATTATCATTGGCTGGAGGAATTCCTATCAACTAATGCAACCAAGGTCTACACGTTGAAGTTGAAAAAAAAATAACAAGAAGAGTAAATTAGTGCAATATCATGAAGAATAAATTAGTGCAATTTGTTTACATTTTTAGTACTTTATTTTAGAATTATTTCCAAGGCTTTAATGTCATTTAATTGTCTTCTTTATTTTTAGGATTTGAATCAATGACTCTAATGTCAATTAGTTTATTTTTATTAAAATTAGGATTTGATATTTATTAGTATATTTTAATTTCTAGGGTTTCATTGAGTCAATTGGGCCTGAGGTTCTTTTGGCTAATTGGACATGAAGTTCTATATATATTGTAATTCATTTGATGAAATAAATGAGTTAAATTTTAAATAAAAATTTAGAGACGTGTCTCTTTGGTTCTTCGTGAGTCGTTACCCGAGCTTATCGGTTTATCGTGGCGCTCAACCCGACTTATTAATCGGAACCTCCATTGCCGATTGTGGCGTCATCCCGACTTATCCATCGGTCTTCCATTCCTGATCGTGGTGTCTCCATCACTCCCACCTTCATGACTTTCGAAATAGTCACGGATGGCTCCAAGGTTGCCATCACCGGGTGTGCTAACAGAGCAGTGTAGTAACTTCAAATGTTTGAGGTAAATTTTGTACAGGCTCTTTAGTAGCCCTCCACTCCTAGCTAATTCCTATCAGAAGAAGCCAACACAAACTCTAAAGAAACACATTGTTATCATAAAGATCCATATCAGTTTAGCCAAAAAAAGTTATCATAATGCAAGTGTGATCAGCGGCCGTGCGCAGATTAAAATAAATAAAACGGGTAAATATAGTGTTGCAAAGTGGCTTCAGTCTCAAGAGGGGGGGGTGTGAATTGAGATTTAAAAACTTTTGAAAACTTTTTCCCCTTTTCAATGACTTGGATTATTTTTCGCGCAGGTTAAGTGGAAGCGAAGGAATTAGAAAATAAAGCAATAAAGCACACAGAGATTTATCCTGGTTCGGTCACCTCCTAGTGACGTACGTCCAGTCCTCACACCCTTGTGAGATTTTCCACTAACACAAAACAAGGCTTACAGGTGCGTTGGAAAACCTTGACAAGACTTAGGCACTCTTCTCCTAGGATACCCCACCTACCCTTGTTACAACAAGCTGCCCCAGAAAGATACCCCACTTCCTAGTACAAACTGCTACCCTAGAGAGATACCCCACTCCCTAGTACAAAATACAACAATAAAACAATTACAAATATAAAGACCAAATTAACTCTAGTGTAGGCAGATATTACAACTTGAAGATTCCAACCCCGACTAACCCTTGCGAGAGATCAGCTCTGACGGACCAACAGTGCCTGAAGAGCAGAAATGAAAATGTAAAGGGTTTTTCAAAATGATGCAATTTTATCGTGAAGATGGGGTGTGTGAAATGATTTGTAAAGCCTTCTATTTATAGGCTTAGAAAAATATGACCGTTGAATCAATTTTGGAAATGGCAAAATCGATTGTATGCCTGAATTAACTAAAGGTGATAATCGATTTTATGCCTGAATAGATCTAGGATGATGATCGATTATGTCTTGTTTGAAATGAGATGCAAATCGATTTATAGCTTTAAAAACAGGATGGGAATTGTAACATCCTGGGCCCTTTTCTGACTTAGTAGGCTACCCAGCAATGCACTTATGACCTTCTCTACCCCCCATGTAGAGTTTTTGCCTTCCGTGGGAATCGAACCTTGTACCCTGAGGCTTAGGTACAAGCTCAATGCATTCCCACTACCAATTGATCTACTAGATCAATTGGTAGTGGGAATGCATTGAGCTTGTACCTAAGCCTCAGGGTACAAGGTTCGATTCCCACGGAAGGCAAAAACTCTACATGGGGGGTAGAGAAGGTCATGAGTGCATTGTTGGGTAGCCTACTAAGTCAGAAAAGGGCCCAGGATGTTACAAAAAAAGGCGCCTCTTTTTGTAACAGCCCAGGTCCAACGCATTGGCCACCCCGGCACTATTACCTCACGGTCTTCTCTACCCCTCTTGTAGAATTTTTGCCTTCCGTGGGAATCGAACCTTGCACCTGAGGCATAAGTGCAAGTTAAACACACCTCCCACTACCAATTGAGCGTAACGCCCCAAAATAATTTAATTATTTATTTAATTAAGTTATTTAAGGCTTACAATATTTATTTAATTTAATTAACTAATTCAGAATTTAATTTAATTTATTTTATTTTATTTGTTTAGGAGGTGTAGTCACGAATTAGGTGGTGTGCATGGGGGCCCATGATCCACAAGTAGGCCCATGACCCATTGGCTAGTCGTAGGACTCGACTCACTTAGGGGTCTTGTGGGTTAGTTTTCATTTCACTTATTCCATCCAAAAGAAAGAAAAGAAGCGAATAGAGAGAGTGAGAAGAGGAGGCGAGGGTTTGCAAGAGGAAAGGGGAGGAATTTCGTGGAGCACTCAAGGAGGAAGGGAAAGCTTGTTGGTGCCTTGCAATTCCTTGGAGCCTTGCCTAGCATATTCGAATTCCATAAGGTTAGGGGGTTCTTCTTTCCGTTCTTAATAATTTATGTGATAGGTGTTGTCTAGGATTAGGTTCTAGGGTGATTTCCATGAATGATTGGTATGTTTTGGTGTTGTTGCTATGCTGAATTTTAATTGTGCAAAGATATGTTGGATTGGTGTTGAATTGTACACAATAGGAATTGTGCATGCCCATTGTTTGGTGTTATGATTGAATGAATTTTTGGTGGAAAATGTGATGGCTAGTGTTCATATAAGTAATTGGCATTGGTGATTTAATTTGGTATTTTTATGTTGAGAGAAACTCAAAAATTGATGGAGCCTTAGGCGCCCTAGGTGTGTGTGTGTGTTGCTGGAATTCTGTCCCAGGCGCCCTGCTGCTGGGCGCCAAGGGCTGTGCTGCCACTGTTGTGTCTGTTGCTGTCCCAGGCGCTAGGCGCCTTGTGCCATGGGCGCCAAGGGCCCCAATTTTCTGGTGATTGTTTTGCCAATTTTGGCTTTTGGTTTTCATGTCCAAGTAAAATAGCTCGTGTAAAATGATTTTGGCCACCAAAAGAGTTATATTCCGTGTTTTCACTAGGCGCCTAGTGCATGGGCGCCGTGTGCTCTGCGCCAGTTTTGGGTGTTCCTGCGCCAGTTCTGTGTCTGGGCGCTAGGCGCCCTGCGCCAATTTTCCTGCGCCTGTCTCACTGTGTTCCTGTTTTGGCGCTAGGCGCCTTGGCCATGGGCGCCAAGGGCGCCACTGTTGTGTTGCATATTTTCTCAAAATTCTTTTTGGGTTCTAATACACTGAATAAATGGCTCGTGTAAAATAATTTTAGGAGTCATAGGAGTTGTTCCCTGTCCTGGCCTTAGGCGCCTAGTCCATGGGCGCCAATGATGCGTGTCACATTTTGCCAAAATTTTTGCTGGGTTCCCATATTCTGAGTATTTGGCTCGTGCAAAATTAATTTCGAAGTCAAATGAGTTTTCTTGCGTGTTGGCCTTAGGCGCCTAGTGCCTGGGCGCCGTGTTCCCCTGCGCCAGTTCCAGCGCCTATGCGCCAGTCCTGTGTTGCTCCTGGGCGCCCAGCGCCTGGGCGCCAGTTTTCAGAATGTCTAAGTGTTTTTCCCGACTTTGTCTCAATCATAACTTTTGACTCGGTTATCCAAATCTGACGGTTCAAAATGCGTTTCGAAGCTAGTTTCAGTGTCTATCCAAGTGTTCTGGTTTTATGCAAAAATGGATTATTTTCCTGATGGTTCTGGACTGAAGTTGTTCAAGGTGCTAATTGCAATTTTTATTCACTTTCTCCTATTCCGTGTCAATGTCCTAAAACGGTTTAATTAAATTGGTACTGATTTATTTGGAGTTTTATTGGTGAGTTTTGTTGGCGAGTTTTTATTGGTGAGTTTAATTGGTGAGTTTTATTTGGTGAGTTTATTGGTGAGTTATATGGTGAATTGGTGAATTGTGTGGGTGTTGTGGGGCATTGTCATGGCGTCTCATGAACCATGTGCATTATCGGTGAGCAGAGGCTTCGGCCTAATTTTAATTGGTGAGCAGAGGCTTCGGCCTAATTGTATTTGGTGACGGATCTGACATGCATGTGCCCGTGGAGTTTGGGTTGCATTTCATGCATAACTATACATTTTGAAATGTTGTTTTGGATACTGTGATTTTGATGTGATTGCTGCCATTGTTACGAATCGGTGTGCCTGGTTACTTTTCCTATGCAGTGCTTATTCCATATGTTATTAATTATGAAAAGAGACTCACCCTACTGCTTTTATGTTGCTTCTTATGTCGGCAACGTGCAAGTATTAGCGAGTGAAGGTTACCCTTATGCCTTCGTCTGGTAGGGAGTGTCATGCTCTGATACGTAGCACCGGGGGGGCGTCTTATGTTTATGTGTTATTTTAATTATACTGTTAGATTGTTATCGGTGATGTATTGGATTTGCTGTTGAACTTAATATTTTTCCGCTGTGGTAGTGACTGTATTTAGTTGATGCGAACCGAACCGTTTGTTTTTATGTTGCTATGTATCTTGTGGCTTTTAGCCGAACTATACGATTTTGAAGTGTTGATTTTAATGAAGTAAATGTAGCACTCTCTTATATTGTTTTTCAAAAAAAAAAAGAAACTCTGATTTTATTAAATAATAAGGTTATTAAAAGGGGGTGTTACATTAGTGGTATCAGAGCAGTTCGGTCTGTCCGGCCAAGTCGTCCTGTCATAGTGTCTTATGGCAAATAGGAATTGTTAGATTAGTTCTAAATTTCTGTTTGTGCTGCAGTGATAATTTGAAATGGCTGGGAGAAACGATGCTGCTCTTGCTGCTGCTCTGCAGGCTATGGCTCAGGCTGTTGGGAACCAGCAAAATGGTGCTGAAAATGCTGGGACTCGCAGTTTAGCCACGTTCCAGAGGGAGAATCCACCCGTCTTTAAGGGCAAGTATAATCCGGATGGTGCTCTAGCATGGCTGAAAGAGATTGAAAGGATATTTCGTGTCATGGATTGTAATGATGCGCAGAAGGTCAGGTATGGTACCCATACGCTGGCAGAAGAAGTTGATGATTGGTGGATGGAGGTCAGGCAGAGGTTAGAAACTGCTAATGAGGAGATAACTTGGGCTGTTTTCCGTAGAGAGTTCTTACGGAAGTATTTTCCAGAAGATGTGAGGGGAAAGAAAGAAATAGAATTCCTTGAGCTCAAGCAAGGGAACATGACAATGACAGAGTATGCTGCCAAGTTCACTGAATTGGCAATGTTTTATCCCCATTATGCTGATGCTGATTCTGAATTCTCAAAATGTATTAAGTTTGAGAATGGGCTGAGGGCTGATATAAAGAAAGCTGTAGGGTACCAGAAGATTCGGGTATTCGCTGATTTAATCGACAGTTGCAGGATATTCGAAGAGGATAGTAATGCTCACTCCAAGGTCATGAGAGATCAGAGGGGTAAATTTCAGAACCGAGGTAAGCCATATGAGGTTCCGGCTGGTAAGGGTAAGCAGAGGTATGCTGATAGTAAGAAACCAAGTGGGGGAGATGCCCCTGCGAAGGTTGTGTGCTACAGGTGTGGCAAGCCGGGCCATAAGATTTTTGACTGCTCAGATAATAAATGTTTCAAGTGCGGTAAAGAAGGTCATGTAGCTGCCAAATGTGAGAAAAAGGATGTGGTGTGCTACAACTGTGGGGAAGTAGGTCATATTAGTACCAAGTGTACTAAGCCGAAGAAAGAGAAGTTTAGTGGAAAAGTGTTTGCTCTCGCCGGGTCAGAGGATACTAATGAGATTAGAGGTACATGTTTTATTAATGGTATTCCTTTGATTGCTATTATTGATACCGGTGCTATGCATTCATTTATTGCTGCTTTATGTGCTAAAAAATTGGACCTTGCTTTGTCTTCTATGATGAGGGAGATGGTTATTGACACTCCAGCTAAGGGTTCAGTAACTACCTCTCTTGTGTGTGCTAAGTGCCCTCTGTCAATCTTCGGCAGAGATTTCCTTGTTGACCTTATTTGTTTGCCGTTGGGAGGGTTGGATGTCATCCTTGGTATGGACTGGTTAGTAGTTAACCATGTGTATATTAATTGTTTTCGTAAATCTGTGAGTTTCTTTCCTCCCGAAGAAGAAGAATCTGTTTTGTTGCCTGCTGGTCAACTGCATAAGGTAATGAAAGAGGGAGTTCATCTGTTTGCTTTGATGGCGTCATTGTCTGCTGAGAATCAGGCGATCATTGAAGGGGTACAAGTAGTGTGTGACTTTCCTGAAGTGTTCCCGGATGAAATTCCAAGTGTTCCGCCAGAGAGGGAGGTTGAGTTTGCTATTGATCTTATACCTGCTACTAGGCCTGTGTCTATGGCACCGTACCGGATGTCAGCCTCAGAGTTGTCTGAATTGAAAAAGCAACTAGAAGATCTACTTGAGAAGAAATTTGTAAGGCCAAGTGTGTCACCGTGGGGTGCTCCGGTATTGTTGGTGAAAAAGAAAGATGGGAGTATGAGACTTTGTGTCGATTATAGGCAATTGAACAAGGTGACAATATAGAACAGGTATCCGCTCCCGAGAATTGATGATTTGATGGACCAATTGGTAGGTGCTAAAGTGTTTAGCAAAA
Source organism: Astragalus membranaceus (assembly GCA_039519185.1). Taxonomy (NCBI): domain Eukaryota; kingdom Viridiplantae; phylum Streptophyta; class Magnoliopsida; order Fabales; family Fabaceae; genus Astragalus; species Astragalus membranaceus. Next base: position 119,631,101 of record CM076849.1, read on the forward strand.
TCGATTTGAGGTCGGGTTATCACCAGATCAAGGTAAAGGATGAAGACATTCAGAAGACAACTTTCAGAACGAGATATGGGCACTATGAGTATTCTGTGATGCCGTTTGGTGTTACCAACGCGCCGGGAGTATTTATGGAGTACATGAATCGTACCTTCCATAGTTACTTGGATCGGTTTGTAGTTGTGTTTATTGACGACATTCTGGTGTATTCTAAGACGGAAGAGGAGCACGCAGAACATTTGAGGTTAGTGCTAGAAGTGTTGAAAGAAAAGAAATTGTATGCGAAGTTGTCTAAGTGTGAGTTCTGGCTGAATGAAGTGGGTTTCCTTGGTCATGTTATCTCTGGTAACGGTATAGCGGTGGATCCAGCCAAGATTGATGCTGTGTTGCAATGGGAGAGTCCGAAGTCAGTTACAGAGATTAGAAGCTTCTTGGGGTTAGCTGGTTATTACAGGAGGTTTATCAAAGGTTTCTCGAAGTTAGCCCTTCCGTTGACTCAATTGACGTGTAAGGGAAAAGCATTTGTGTGGGATGCTCGCTGTGAGGAGAGCTTTAATGAGTTGAAGAAGAGGTTGACAACATCGCCCGTTTTGACTTTGCCTGTTCCGGATCAACCGTTCGTAGTGTATTGTGATGCTTCCAAGATGGGTTTGGGAGGTGTGTTGATGCAAGAGGGTAAGGTAGTAGTTTATGCGTCTAGACAGTTGAGGACACATGAGAAGAACTACCCTACTCATGATTTGGAGCTGGCTGCGATTGTATTTGTGCTGAAGATTTGGAGGCACTATCTGTATGGTACTAGATTTGAAGTGTTTAGTGACCATAAGAGCCTAAAATACTTGTTCGATCAGAAGGAGCTGAATATGAGACAGAGACGTTGGTTAGAATTGCTAAAGGATTATGATTTCGGCTTGAACTATCACCCCGGCAAAGCTAATGTCGTGGCTGATGCTTTAAGTCGGAAGAGCTTGCATATGTCGGCTATGATGGTGAAAGAATTAGAGCTAATTGAGCAATTCCAGGATATGAGTTTAGTTTGCGAAGTGACACCGCAGAGCGTCAGATTGGGATTGTTGAAGATTGGCAATGAATTTTTGGTTAGTATTCGAGAAGCCCAAAAGTCAGATGTAAAGTTGGTCGACTTGTTAGTTGTGAATGGTCAAGCTGTGAATGGGGATTTCAAGTTAGATTCCCAAGGTGTATTGAGATTCAGGGATAGGATATGCATTCCTGATGATGTTGAGATGAAGAGAATGATTCTTGAGGAGAGCCATAGAAGCAAGTTGAGTATACATCCAGGGGCTACGAAAATGTTCCAAGATTTGAAGAAGTTGTTCTGGTGGCCTGGTATGAAGAAGGATGTGACACAGTTTGTGTATTCTTGTCTGACTTGTCAGAAGTCTAAGATTGAGCATCAGAAACCCGCGGGGTTGATGCAGCCGTTGGAGATTCCGGAATGGAAATGGGATAGCATTTCCATGGACTTTGTGACTAGTTTGCCTAGAACCGTGAGAGGATTTGATGCTATATGGGTGGTTGTGGATAGGTTGACGAAGTCTGCTCAATTCTTACCGATTAATATCACTTATCCAGTTCCAAAGTTGGCAGAGATCTACATCAAGACAATTGTGAAGTTGCATGGCGTTCCGCTTAGTATTGTATCTGATAGAGATCCAAGATTCACTTCTGAATTTTGGAAGAGTTTGCAAGAAGCTTTGGGTTCTAAGTTAAGGTTGTGCTCCGCCTATCATCCGCAGACAGATGGTCAGACGGAGAGGACTATTCAGTCGTTAGAGGACTTGTTGAGGGCATGTGTTCTTGAGCAGGGAGGTTCGTGGGTTTCTCATCTTCCATTGATTGAGTTCACCTACAGTAACAGTTTTCATTCTAGTATTGGAATGGCACCGTTTGAGGCGTTGTATGGTCGGAGATGTAGGACTCCGTTATGTTGGTATGAATCTGGAGAGAGTGTAGTGTTGGGGCCTGAGATTGTGCGAGAAACAACTGAGAAGGTAAAATTAATCCGTGAGAAGATGAAAGCGTCGCAGAGTCGACAAAAGAGCTATCATGATAAGAGAAGGAAAGATTTAGAGTTTCAGGCCGGTGATCATGTGTTTCTGAGAGTCACTCCGGTGACTGGTGTTGGGCGTGCCTTGAAATCAAAGAAGTTAACTCCCCGTATCATTGGTCCGTATCAGATTACAGAGAGGGTGGGAAGTGTTGCCTATAGGGTGGCTTTGCCGCCTAATCTTTCGAAGTTGCATGACGTGTTTCACGTGTCACAACTTCGAAAGTATGTTCCAGACCCGTCTCATGTGATTCAGATGGATGAAGTAGAAGTACGAGATAATCTCATTGTGGAGACTATGCCTGTGCGAATTGAAGTAGAGAAGTGAAGATTCTGAGAGGGAAAGAGATTCCTTTGGTGAAAGTGGTCTGGTTAGGAGCTGCTGGTGAGAGTATGACTTGGGAGCTGGAGAGTAAGATGCGGGAAGCATATCCGGAGTTGTTTGATTCAGGTAATTTCGAGGACGAAATATTCTAAGTGGGGGAGGATTGTAACGCCCCAAAATAATTTAATTATTTATTTAATTAAGTTATTTAAGGCTTACAATATTTATTTAATTTAATTAACTAATTCAGAATTTAATTTAATTTATTTTATTTTATTTGTTTAGGAGGTGTGGTCACGAATTAGGTGGTGTGCATGGGGGCCCATGATCCACAAGTAGGCCCATGACCCATTGGCTAGTCATAGGACTCGACTCACTTAGGGGTCTTGTGGGTTAGTTTTCATTTCACTTATTCCATCCAAAAGAAAGAAAAGAAGCGAATAGAGAGAGTGAGAAGCGGAGGCGAGGGTTTGCAAGAGGAAAGGGGAGGAATTTCGTGGAGCACTCAAGGAGGAAGGGAAAGCTTGTTGGTGCCTTGCAAATCCTTGGAGCCTTGCCTAGCATATTCGAATTCCATAAGGTTAGGGGATTCTTCTTTCCGTTCTTAATAATTTATGTGATAGGTGTTGTCTAGGATTAGGTTCTAGGGTGATTTCCATGAATGATTGGTATGTTTTGGTGTTGTTGCTATGCTGAATTTTAATTGTGCAAAGATATGTTGGATTGGTGTTGAATTGTACACAATAGGAATTGTGCATGCCCATTGTTTGGTGTTATGATTGAATGAATTTTTGGTGGAAAATGTGATGGCTAGTGTTCATATAAGTAATTGGCATTGGTGATTTAATTTGGTATTTTTATGTTGAGAGAAACTCAAAAATTGATGGAGCCTTAGGCGCCCTAGGTGTGTGTGTGTGTTGCTGGAATTCTGTCCCAGGCGCCCTGCTGCTGGGCCCCAACGCCTGTGCTGCCACTGTTGTGTCTGTTGTTGTCCCAGGCGCTAGGCGCCTTGTGCCATGGGCGCCAAGGGCCCCAATTTTCTGGTGATTGTTTTGCCAATTTTGGCTTTAGGTTTTCATGTCCAAGTAAAATAGCTCGTGTAAAATGATTTTGGGTTGCATTTTATGCATAACTATACATTTTGAAATGTTGTTTTGGATAGTGTGATTTTGATGTGATTGCTGTCATTGTTACGAATCTGTGTGCCTGGTTACTTTTCCTATGCAGTGCTTATTCCATATGTTATTAATTATGAAAAGAGACTCACCCTACTGCTTTTATGTTGCTTCTTATGTCGGCAACGTGCAGGTATTAGCGAGTGAAGGTTACCCTTATGCCCTCGTCTGGTAGGGAGTGTCATGCTCTGATACGTAGCACCGGGGGGGGGGGGGGGGGGGGCGTCTTATGTTTATGTGTTATTTTAATTATACTGTTAGATTGTTATCGGTGATGTATTGGATTTGTTGTCGAACTTAATATTTTTCCGCTGTGGTAGTGACTGTATTTAGTTGATGCGAACCGAACCGTTTTTTTTATGGTGCTATGTATCTTGTGTCTTTTAGCCGAACTATACGATTTTGAAGTGTTGATTTTAATGAAGTAAATGTAGCACTCTCTTATATTGTTTTTCAAAAAAAAAAGAAACTCTGATTTTATTAAATAGTAAGGTTATTAAAAGGGGGTGTTACAGGAATCGATTTTATGCTTGAGTGAATTGAGAGAAGAATCGATTCTTTGCCTGATTATAGTGAAGAGCAAATCGATTGTGTGCTCAGAAAACAGGAAGGAAATCGATTTTATGTTTTAGGGAAAAAGTAGGAGTCGATTTCTTTCTTTTTGAAAACACTTGTGAATCGATTTTATACTTAGTAGAAACAATATGAATCGATTGTATAGTTGAAAATCGATTTTGATGTTTAGTTTAAAATAGTGTGAATCGGTTTTATGGTTTCTCAAAATGCTTTTTATGTTTACGTGTGCATGCATGCATTTCGAAAATCATGGGACTTTGAGAGATGAGCTGACCCTCGGAAGAGCTTACACTTTTTCCTAAGACAATCCCAAACCCTAAGGACTACCCTTACTTCGTGAGACATGATTCTTTAGTCTTGATTGTCTTGGATTGTGACTTTGATATTTTGTCACTTTCATCAACTTTGGCCATCAACTTTGGCTTTGTCTTTTTCATCACCAAAACCTAACCTGCAATATAATTCACCTGCAGTACAAGATATCCACATTCTCCCCGTTTTTGATGATGATAAAACTTTACTCATCTTAAGGTGGAAGGTTAGTTCATCAAACAGATAATGCATATATATGATACTCCCCCTATCATGATGCTCCCCCTGTTTTATTGACACTACAACAACAATGGCATGCGGCGGCGGTTCAAAAAGCATTCTGCGGCGGTTTTAACCGCCGTGGAATAACACGCCCAGCGGTTCCTAAACCGCTGCAGTTTTCTCCGTCGCGAGGGACTTCAACGGCGGTTTTGGTAGCCGCTGGTATAACCACCTGGAGTTGTATTTAGCGGCGGTTGGATATTGGCGGTGGTTATTAACCGCCCCTAAAAAGTTGCTGAGTTTGAAAAATATGTATAGTTTCACGGCGGTTTGGAGGATTTTGGCGGCGGTTTTATTATTTACAGCGATTTTTAACCGCCACAAAAAAGTTACGGTTATAGTAACTCTTAACCTTCTGCGGCGGTTCTTGAGGGTGTTCGTGGCGGTTTTTTAAAAGCTGAGAGCAAAACCAGGTCTTTTCTAAAAGGTTGGTATTTTTTTTTTTGTTATTTATAACTTCTCAAAAATTATTTAAAAACATAAAGAAATATGCCAATGCATCAAATGATTTAAACATACACAATGACAAAATGTTCATTCATTAATTCATACTTCTAAAGTAAACACAACATGTAATATCAAAAGTATTGTTGCTCAAAAATATATCAAAAGTACAGTTGCTCTAAAATGTATCAAAAGTACAGTTGCTCCAAAAGATTAAAAGCACAGTACTTTTGGTATTTCTAATAAAAGGTACTGTGCTTAGGAAACATTACTAATAATAACAAATCCGAAAACTAAAGACTAGATGCCGGTCCACGATGTGCAGGTACATGACTGGCAAATAAAGAGGGTATTGCTTCAGTAGGCGAACGTAAATCTGCAACCTGAAATTACACAAAAATTACTACATTTAAATTTCCAGACATAGAACACTACTTCAATGCTTCTTCAAGCCCAAACTTAGCATGTGCAGATATCTGCCCATGAAAATCAGCTGCCTCTAAGTAGACCTTTCATTGATGTATAGTTAGTAGTGGATAAATAGTCTCATTCATGAGTACATTTCGAAAAAATTACCACTGGTAAGCAATTTCGTACAATACAGTACACAGTACTGAAAAATACAAATTGTTCATTTTTCAATAAAGTACACATTGGACTGAAAAATCTGGATTAGTGTGTATATTGATTCTGTATTAATTCTGTTACCTGCTATAGCAGGTCCCCCATCTGTCTTACCTGCTACTGCAGGTTTCCCCTTTCCCTCTATATTAGGTCACTGCTTGTACAATACTATTCATCGAATACAATCAGATTTATCAGCAATGGCTCTGCTCTCTCTCTCTCTCTCTCATTCAAACAATATAACAGTGGCTTTATTTGGGGTCATTTTTTTTTCTAGCTTCTTTCTTTGGTTTCACTATCTTAAATTCTTCTATGATTGCTCTTCTTTCACAATGTTTATCATCGAAACTACTAGTAAAAGAATATTGCAATTTTTAAGGATAGGATTTTGCAGCTCTATTTTGTGGGATATAGACCACTACTTCAATGCTTCTTCAAGCCCAAACTTAGCTTCTGCATACTCAATGCTACTTCAATGCTACTTCAATTACTCTAACCATGACTTTCCTACATTAAAATTACTTCTGCATACTGTTTCAACAATTGCTGATTTGAAACTTCTGCATACAGTTTCTACACTAGCAAACTACTGATTTGAAGCAACATTTATATCAATTGCTGATTTGAAACTAGCAAACTACAGTTTCAATTAGTAATGCAAGAGTTCAAGATTTGAATCTCATCCTAACTATGGAACAGCATTTATATCAAACTACTAGTTTCTGCCAGAAGCATTCCTAGAAGCACTAACAGATAATTGATAATGCTTTCTTGTCCTCAACATACATAAAATTTCAGAAAAACTCAAATACCTGATTAGATCTAGCTAGACATTGTTGCATTTGACCACCAGCTTGCTGCATTAGAAAAGCTACTTGCTCCTCTAATGTTCGAACTTTAGCAACTTCTGTCTCTAAAGCTTGAACTCTTGCATTACTAGCTTGTAATTCCGAATTCAGCCTAGCATAATCAGCCGCTGTGGGAACACCTGCTGACATTGAGCTCCCATTACAAGAACCAGATGAAAGGTATTGAGTTGGAGTTACTCCATATCCCATGCCACGCATACGTCCGGGGTGCTCTTTCCCAAATACTTCAGCATAAATAACTTCTCCAGAAGATGTCAGAGCTCTTTCGTTTAAGCGCTCCTACATTAAAATTAACCAACATTCCATTTGAAACATAAATGCTAAGTAAAACTATAGTTAACATTCAATAAGAAAAGAAAATAATAAATAACAATTATACTTACACTCTTTTCTTTAGCCTCTTGTGTGACAAATGATCCATCTTTTTTTTGTGAGCAACATCATACATCTCTACTCGCCCAAAAGACCGCCCAGTTTGAGTTTCCTAACAAATTATATCAGTTTAGTAACATCAAATAATATTGAATTTTAATTATAGAATTCAACAACACTTTAAAGAAACAAATACCAATTCATGTCTTTTCCGGGCATATGTTTTCGACCCAAGTGTATGAGTAGTCGTTTGCTTAGCCCGATTTTCCCTATTAATTTCACAAATTTCCTGCATTATTAAATCAAACAATTAGTAAATGATGACTCTTATCAAAACATTCTCAATACATCATATCTTACCATAGTTTCAGTTGATAATCGATATTCCAAAAAACATGCCCACTGATCTTTAGGGATGCCATCAGGGCGAAACTCAAGATTTTGCTCCCAGCTACGAGTGTCATCATAAAATTCGTTAAACAGTAGACAACGGGTGTCTTTCCATTTCTTTCCTATACTCCCCAATATGAACTTCTTGCGACACTCATCGAGTAGGAATACTTTCTACAATAGGCAAATTAAGTTTTGGTAAGCATTATATACCTATCACTTTACGTTTAACAACTAATTTCAGAACTTCATAATAGCAACAACAATAATAATGACCCTTTTCTCTTTCAGCCATATATAAATAAATAATGTTATATTTATAGTTCATACCTTTATCATCTTGTTCCACACATCGGTCTTGAGGTCATTTGGAACCTTTGGCCATCTCACATAACTAATAGGGAGGATATCATAGCTTGCTCCAATAGCTCCTAAATATCCCCCCAAAAGACCAGCAGCATATCCAATTGGTTGACCCTCTCGATTCCAATCTAAGATCACTTTCTTCTCACTAGGAAACGAAAACAAGTCTTTAACTCTTAAACGCTCTTCTTTAGGTTCTCCATCCCCAACTGAATATAAAGTAAAACAAAAAATGGAAATTAAAAATTATAACTCATTAGGAATTATTAATTAATCCAAACTAATAAGAAGTAAATTGTATACCAATGACATTAACTGGCCAGCATTTATTGGGCTTTTTCTGGTCAGTGGGTACTAAACTTCCATCTTCATTGTCTAGGAAATTTCCTAAGTCAAAAGATGGGTCAAGATCATCTAGAGGATCACTTTGTGGTGACACGTGAGATGCACTTTGAGTCATGTTTTGAGCATTATCTTGAACTTGAACAGGTGCAGGTTGGGTTCTAGGAGTAAACCTCTTTTTCTTAGCCATTCCTGCAAAACCATATTTAGATGTAAGAGAATATAAAATTACAGTAAAAATAGTCAACGGGATTGAAATGTTTCATTTGATGACACAAGCTTATCAAATCTCTGATAATAATTTAACAATGAATGCATCTAAAAGAAAATGCCTAACCAATTGAGTCAAATAATTACCTCAACAGCTGCTTTTTTCCTACTATGCTGAAAGTTAAACATCAATAGGAACCATGTTCCAATATCAGTGGGCAAAATCAAATAATAAACAATAAAAAAAGCATCCTGTCCTTACTTAAAGGTTTTTGATTATCCTCAACAAAAACCTATGCTGATTAAGAAAGGATATGTCCTTCACAAACATTCAAAAGGGAAACTCTTCCAAAAGAGAATGTAATAATAATGTTGTCATTACAATCACACATCATACAAAACATAAATGAAAGACAATATGTTGTGCACTGGTCTTTGTTATATAACCATGTTGTCATTACAATCATCAACATTTTCATTCAAGGTTGATCTTCAAGGATCATCATCGTCCAGATCAGCTTTTGCTAATTGTATGTATATTGTATCATCGGGGAAAATTTTCTCTAAGTTTTGTGCTTCATGAACCTCATTAGACATCATTATCTCTTCATTATCTTCACCAATGTCATACAAGTCTCTTGGCTACAAATGAATAGGTATGCTCCATCCGTTTTCTTTCTCATCATCTACATAATAAACCATTTGCGCTTCCGATGCTTTGATATATGGTTCATCACTTTCAAGGACACCAGTATCTCTTAGCCTCAAAAAGTTGATTGAGGTAAAACCCAAATTATCTTTTTTCATGCCTCTAGAAGTAGTGGTATTAGCCCATTGACATTTAAATAAAGTAACAGTAAATACGCCATTATAGCTAAGCTCAATGATGTCTATTAATTTACCATAGTAAGGTACCCCTCCAAACCTCATTTGAGTATCACGGTTACTTGAATAACTTCTAGTTCCAAATGTGCAAAAAACCCCACTATTTTGAGTTTTTAATCTTTCATCTCGTTCCAAGGTTTTAAATTTATATCTGTTGACATTATATGTAGTGAATCTTCTAGCTTTGTCAATAGGACCTCTAGCAAGCCAAGGAAGAACATCTTTATCTGGTTCAACAAGATTGTCCATCTCTTTAAAAATCTGAAATAAGAATGTTGTTGTTTTAGTCATATGCATGTTAGCAATACACATGCAACATACACCTGGCATCAAGTGAATTTTTGCTTACATGATTAGAGAACCAGCTAACGAACTCTCTATGGACCTTCTTGTCTATCTCAGTAGTACTCCTTGTGCGACCCCTTAATTGTCTCCGGACAATTTCTCTATATTCCCTATATAGGTTAAAGTTAATAGACGTACTAAAGGATAATTTAGATACTTAAATTTCATCAAGTACTTACGGGAGATAGGGATCAACTACAGAGAAGTTGGTTAGCACATGTCGATGAGCTTGTAACTTTTCAGTGGATGTAAGAGTGAAGTGTGACCAACCACCAACAAGTTTTCCTTCTTGCGGGAACAATTCATCTATTCATGTTTTAGGTTGTATATCACAAGGTTCGTCATCTACACGACCAACTCGATTCCATCTTGTCTCAATATCATCAAGATACCTTGAACAGAATGTTAAGATCTCTTGCATTAGGTATCCTTCTGCTATAGAGCCTTCTGGTCGCGCCCTGTTTCGTACATAGGATTTCAATGATCCTAAGTACCTACCAAATCATAACGAGATTTATTAATATAATCATCCAAATCATTATTTAATTTAAAATGACACGAAAGTTACCTCTCAATAGGATACTGTTAACAATTTGGCAAGTGTACCAATTGTCGCAAGTAATACAATTTATCGGTAAGAACCGGTCGATCCACAGGGATTGCGCGTTGACAACAATAGCAAATTTGTAAATTCGTAGATTGTAGATATTTGGTTAATCGAGTATTTGGTAACAGAATACGAACGTGAATTAATAATGCAAGAAAAATGACTAGGGATCGAATCCTCTCACCTCGCCTTTCACATGAACCTCAGCCAATTCAAGTTAATTATTCAATTTCTAGATTCAATTCACCAATTTAGGTCATGGGCAATTCCTTGTCTCAAGACCCCTATTACCCTAAGAGTTACCCTAATTCCTTAGGTGAGTCGTGCCAGAGGGTAACGCATTAAGATTAAGAATTAATAAGAATTCACATAAGCTATCACATATTCCTATGGTGATTACTAGCATGTGATCTAAATACCCAATTTCCAGCTACTAATTCATATCCCTATGCAATCACTAGCCTGGATCATCGCAATTATCATATGTAATTGAAAAGCGTTAAGAACATAGGTAATTAGACAAGCAAATCGAATAATAACTGAATCAACTAAATCAATGGTTCACATGATAGGTTTGGGAGATTCATCTCTCCCTAATCTAAAGAATTAGTTACAAATCATCCTAAGGGTGGAAACCAACATAGAATAGAAAACAAACATAAAGGAAGACATTTAGAACCTTCAATCCCTTGTTCCCAAGTGGTGAGAAGGCTCCAAATTCGCACCTCCAGCTGCTCCAAACGTGGCTCCAATTCCCCAAAAACGAAGTGTGTCCAAAAATTTCCTGAAACTGCTTTAAAACCCTAATTTTCGCGCACCATCGCGACGCGGCCCGTGTCCATCGCGTCGCGGTAAATGACAGAAACTTCTGGCCTCGCAAAACAGCTCCAGGTCGCGTCGCGAATCCCTCCTGGTCGCGACGCGAGAAATGACAGAAAGTTTTGGCTTGTAAAGACTCCTCCAAATCGCGTCGCGAACCCTCCTGGTCGCGACGCGAAGAATGACAGAAAGTTCTGATTACCAAAATTTCCTCTAGATTGCTGCATTTCCGGGCAAGTGTCTGGTTCGCCGAAAGATGCCACAACCAATTAAGAGGTCTTCAAGTCCCATTTAGCTCCAAAAGTGAAGGAATAACTTACAATTGAACTTCCTACTACAATGATCTAAAACTGAACTATATCCCAGATAATGACTGTTATACAATAAAAACCCTGCACAATTGGTCCTAAAAATGCCTAACTTACATCATATGACTGGGAGTCAACACAACCCCAAACTTAAACTTTTGCTTGTCCTCAAGCAAACAATCAATTCAGACTGTGGCTGTTTTTCTATTTAGCTGTTACATATAATACATCAACCTTAAACACATCAGCACATCAATTATCATCATCAATCTAATGCAGTGGCAGGACAACTGAATTGGAAATACCGAATCATAAGCAGACAGCATTCTCAAGTTTTCTCTGTACGCACATCTCACCAGTGTTTCACTCTTGAGGTGTTTCGGGTATTCACTCAATTCACAGTACCTGCATCATCGTTTCATAGGCTTGACAGAGTTCTATATCATCTTAGACAAATGAATTTCATACACACATTTTGAGGACTTTAAAGGTTATAGCGGGGCTTAGGTAAGGGTGGATACATTTGGATAAGTAGGTTGCACTTGGAGTTAGGCCTACCTCTCTTTTTGTCGATTTCACGCAATACTCACCCATTTTTCCAAAGCATCTAACAAAACAAGAGAAGGAATTTATTTATTTATTTCTTTTTTTTTTATATGTATATATATACATATATATGTATTTTTTTTTCTTTTCAGTTTCTTTCTTTATTTTCTTGTTCCTTCTCTTGTATACCACCCCAAACTTAGTTCGTTGCTATTCCACGAGCAACCCCAAACTTAAAACTTTCCCCACTCTCACAGCTTTTGTTACCTAACTCCAAGTTAAGAATTAACTAGGCTATGATTGTCAGAGAACACATACAATTTTTAACAATAGGCTCAGGGGGCTGGCAGAGGATAAACAGTAATGGGTTGGCTTGAAAGGCTCAGGGGTGCCAAAAGAAATGCCTCAGTGTGTATGAAATTCAAATGCAAAAAACAATTAAGCACAATGTCAAGTTCTGCAGACTAATGCAAGCAAGGAATACACACAATATATATAAGAACGTGTTTAGGCTCAAACCTCACAGTTAGGATCATAGAGATGGAACTTGAGAGATGCTGCTCACAGATGATAAGGAACTTCCGCAACTGTTTGTCATAACCCTTGCTATTACTTGATGATAAAACTTGAAGTGCGAGTGTCAAAAGGAAAAATCCTAACATGCGACCCCAAATGCCACAGGTCATCACTATTGAAGCTGCTTTAACAAAACAAAAACAAAATATAGGGCAGTGGTGCCCCGCAATCACAGAGTAAGTTATAATAATAAGTACAGACCCATGTGCGAAATAAAGTCAAAATAGGGAAAAATACAACCAAAAGTGCAAAATAAAATTTCTGAAATAATCAAGAAAATGATAAATGAGCCTTCTGCTCAAGGAAATGAAAAGTGGCGCTCACCAGTGGGTTGCCTCCCACCAAGCGCTTCTTTTACGTCACTAGCTTGACGCTTTTTGTCACTCTTATGGGTCTCTCAGCATGAGAACCATTTGAGGCTCTTCCAATCCGTCACCCATATAATGCTTGAGCCTTTGTCCGTTGACCTTGAAAGATCTCTGGGACTTTGGCTCCTCCACTTCTATTGCTCCGTACGGTGTTACTTCCTTGACAACAAAGGGTCCCGACCACTTGGATTTCAATTTCCCCGGAAATAACTTGAGCCTTGAATTGAACAACAAGACTTGTTGTCCAGGGTGAAATTCTTTTCTTGCAATATGTTTGTCATGGTACACCTTCATTTTTTCCTTGTAGATCTTGTTGTTCTCATATGCATTCAAACGCATCTCCTCTAATCCTTGAAGGTGAAGTGTTCTCTTTTCCCCACTTGATCCAGGATCAAAATTCAAGAATTTCAACGCCCAATATGCTCTGTGTTCCAGTTCAACTGGCAAATGACAAGGTTTGCCATAAACCAATTGGTAGGGGGACATACCTAAGGGTGTCTTATAAGCTGTCCTGTATGCCCACAAGGTATCGTCTACCTTCACTGCCCAATCTTTCCTTGCGTTTCCCACTGTCTTTTCTAATATCCTCTTGATTTCTCTGTTGGATACCTCCACTTGGCCATTACACTGAGGGTGATACGGTGTCGACAATTTATGCTTGACGTTATACTTGGATAACACATTATTAAGCTGAGTGTTACAAAAGTGACTACCCCCATCACTGATTAGAACTCTCGGAACCCCAAATCTTGAGAAGATGTTTTTCTTAACAAATTTGACCACCGTTTGGGAGTCATTTTTAGAAGTGGCAATTGCTTCCACCCATTTAGAAACATAATCCACCGCCACCAAAATATATTGACAAGAATTCGATGGTGGAAATGGTCCCATGAAGTCAATGCCCCAGCAATCAAATATCTCCACTTCAAGTATAGGCCTCAACGGCATCTCCCCTCTACGTGAAATATTACCTGTCCTCTTGCACCTGTCACAGTTTTTAACATGATTGTGCGCATCTTTGAAAATGGACGGCCAATAAAATCCAGATTGAAACACTTTTGCCGCTGTGCGTTCCCCATTGTAGTGTCCTCCACATGGAGAGTCATGACAATGCCATAGAATCTTTTGACTTTCGCTACCGTAAACACATCTCCGAAGGATTCCATCCACCCCAACTTTAAAGAGAAAGGGGTCATCCCACAGGTAGTGTTGGGCATCACGGAGGAACTTCTTCTTTTGTTGCCAAGTAAGGTCTTGAGGGACCGTTCCACCTGCCTTGTAATTTGCTATGTCGGCAAACCACGGTCTCTCTTCAACTGCAAACAGTTTTTCATCGGGGAACTCTTCAAGAATTTCTTTTTCCCGTGCGGTCACTTCCTTATTATCCAACCGGGACAGATGATCTGCTACCACATTCTCGCTCCCCTTCTTATCCTTTATCTCCAAGTCGAATTCCTGCAAAAGCAAAATCCATCTAAGGAGTCGAGGCTTAGACTCGCCCTTGGTTAGCAAATACTTTATCGCAGCATGGTCAGTGAACACAATTATTTTCGATCCTACCAGATAGGAACGAAATTTTTCCAATGCAAATACTATAGCTAGCAATTCCTTTTCCGTTGTTGCATAATTTACCTGATTTTCATTTAAAACCTTGCTAGCATAATATATGGCATGAAAAAACTTCTCCGATCTCTGCCCCAACACTGCTCCCACTGCATAATCGCTCGCGTCGCACATTAATTCAAAGGGAATGTCCCAATTGGGGGCGACAATGACCGGGGCAGAAATCAGTTTTTCCTTTAATACATTGAAAGCATGCAGGCATTCGGCATCAAAGACAAATTCATTTTCTTTAACAAGTAGATTGCACAGAGGTTTTGTAATCTTGGAGAAGTCCTTTATGAAACGTCGATAAAATCCGGCGTGTCCTAAAAAACTTCTCACCCCCTTTACATTCATAGGAGGGGGTAACCTTTCTATGATTTCTATTTTGGCTTGATCAACCTCAATTCCTTTTGACGAGATTTTATGGCCAAGAACAATTCCTTCTTGAACCATAAAATGGCACTTTTCCCAATTCAAGACTAAATTGGTTTCAATGCATCTTTTTAATACTGCATTTAGGTTAGCCAAGCAAGAATCATAGCATGAACCAAAAACAGAAAAGTCATCCATAAATACCTCAATAGCATTTTCCATCATATCAGAGAATATAGAAAGCATGCACCTTTGAAAAGTTGCCAGAGCGTTGCACAGACCGAAGGGCATCCTTCGATAGGCGAAAACACCAAATGGGCATGTGAAGGCCGTTTTCTCCTGATCTTCTGGTTCTACTGCTATTTGATTGTATCCAGAGTATCCATCCAGGAAGCAATAAAAGGCCTGACCGGCCAACCTTTCAAGCATTTGGTCCATGAATGGCAACGGGAAATGGTCCTTTCGAGTGGCTTGATTCAGTCTCCTATAATCGATACACATTCTCCACCCGGTGACTGTGCGAGCAGGGATCAACTCATTCCTCTCATTTTTAATAACGGTCATACCTCCCTTTTTGGGCACCACATGGACCGGGCTCACCCAAGAGCTGTCTGAGATTGGGTAGATCATTCCGGCATCTAAGAGTTTTAACACTTCTTTCCTCACCACATCCTTCATTGTGGGATTTAACCGCCGCTGAGGTTGGATCACTGGCTTGAACTCTTCCTCGAGCTTGATCTTGTGCATGCAAAAAGCTGGGCTAATCCCCTTCAGATCGGAGATAGTCCAACCAAGTGCATTTCTATTTGATCTCAAGACTCTCATTAGCTTTTCTTCTTCCAGCTTAGTTAAAGAACTACTGATGATGGCTGGGTATTGGTCATCGCTCCCAAGAAATACATACTTTAAATGAGAGGGGAGTTGTTTCAATTCGGGAGTTCCCTTGTCTGGGCCTTCCCCCCTATTCAGCTCTTCTTTTCTCTTGAAAACCTTTTCTACCTGAGAAGCTTCAAACTGGCGAACGCAGTCCCCTATTTCACTTCCCAAGTTTTCGTCCACGCCCTCAATCGAATTCACTATTACCTTCTCATGAGGAGGAGAGGGTAAATTGTGTCTAAAAGCTTCTCTCACTGAATCTTCAATCACGTCCACCTTAAAACATTTTTCTTGGTCATTCGGGTGGCGCATAGCTTCAAAAACATTAAAGATCACTTCCTCATCTTGGAATCTTAGCCGTAGCTGTCCTTGTTGAACATCTACGAGGGCCCTCCCCGTGGCCAAAAATGGTCTACCAAGGAGAAGTGGAACCTCTGCATCTTCTTCCATCTCAAGAATCACAAAATCAACAGGAAATAAAAACTTGTCAACTCTTACCAGAGCATCTTCCAAGATCCCATAGGGTTGTCTGATTGATTTATCGGCAAGCTGCAGACTCATCCTAGTGGGTTTCACCTCACCTCCACCTAGCTTTTTGAACATAGACAAGGGCATCAGGTTGATGCTTGCTCCCAAATCACAAAGGGCCTTGCCTATAGTCAAGTTCCCAATGGTGCAGGGTATGGTGAAACTCCCAGGGTCTTTCAACTTTGGAGGAAGTTTCCTTTGAATAATGGCACTACATTCTTCGGTCAGAGCCACCATATCATCCTCTTTGAATTTCCTCTTTTTACTCAACAATTCCTTCATGAACTTCGCATAAATAGGCATTTGTTCCAATGCCTCTGCAAAAGGAATACTAATTTGGAGACTGGAGAAGATCTCCATGAACTTTGAAAACTGCTCATCCTTCGGATTCTTCTTGCTCCGCTGAGGGTATGGCAACTTAATGTAGGAAGGCATTTCCTTAGGCTTCTCGTCCACCTGCAAATTTTCATTAAACAAATAATATTTTTGGTTAGACTTCACCACTCCCTCATTTTTTTTACTCAACTCATTTTCGACTTCTTCCTTCCGCACTTCACTTTCACTACCTTCCCCTTCAGAGTTGTGATTGGTCGCTTCAACCGGTTTAAGTTGCTTGCCATTCCTCAATGAAATAGCTCCGCAACTCTCTTCCTTATGGCTCTCCATGCCTAGTATGACTTGTTCTTGAGATTTCAATGTGGTCTGAGTCGTTTGCATAAATTGAGAGAGTACATCATGCAGTTGCGTCCCCTGGTCGTGGAGTTGTTTTACCTGGGTAATGGTTTGATTCCGGGACCTACTCTCCAATGCAGCTGCCACTTGTTTGGTGAGGGATTCGATTTGAAGGGACATTAGCTTTTGTTGGGCTAACACCGCGCTATTAGAATCCAGCTCCAAAATTTTTCTTTTCTGTACAGCTATACCCTCATTCGGCATTCTATATTCATTTGAGGTCACATCGTCTATCAATCGTGTTGCTTCTTCCCAGGTTTTGTGACCCAAAGAACCTCCTGCTGAGGTGTCTAGCATCATCCTGGTTGGAGGTTTTAATCCATGATAGAAAGTTTGTACCTGCACAAAATCGTCAATACCATGCCCAGGACACTTTCTTAATGACAGTTTGAATCTCTCCCAGGAATCGTACAAGGACTCTTCATCCTCTTGTGCGAAGTTGAAGATTTCTGTTCTTTTTTCAATAAACTTAGAAATTGGGAAGAACCTTGATAGGAACTTATCTTCAAGTTCACTCCAGGCATTGATAGTTCCTGGTGGAAGAGTATTTAACCAATCCTTTGCCCTGCCTGTTAAAGTGAAAGGAAACAATCGCAACTGCTTGGAGTTCTCGTCTACTCCCTCAGGATAGGTGGTCCCACAAATTTCATGGAAGTAGGATAAGTGTTGATTTGGGTCTTCAGTATCTGCCCCAGAAAACGGCTTTGACCTTAATGCTGAGAGGACGGACGACTTGATATTAAAAGTAGCCACCCACACTGGTTGGAAGGTGTGAGTATGTGTGCCTTGAGTTCTTCTCCCAAAATCATTGAGAGTGCGTCTGCCCAGTGGATTCTCAGCCATTAATTCAACCGAACGTACCTGTGCCCCTGTATAAACAGTTCTTTGGGAACACCAAGCAGACGTCAACAGATTCAAGAAACCAACAAGTAGCAAAATTAAGTAACTAAAAACAAACAAAACAAAAAATCTAGAATTAACGCGTTTGCCTTGTCGACAACAAAGTCAACAATCCCCGGCAACGGCACCAAAAAATTGTTAACAATTTGGCAAGTGTACCAATTGTCGCAAGTAATACAATTTATCGGTAAGAACCGGTCGATCCACAGGGATTGCGCGTTGACAACAATAGCAAATTTGTAAATTCGTAGATTGTAGATATTTGATTAATCGAGTATTTGGTAACAGAATACGAATGTGAATTAATAATGCAAGAAAAACGACTAGGGATCGAATCCTCTCACCTCGCCTATCACATGAACCTCTGCCAATTCAAGTTAATTATTCAATTTCTAGATTCAATTCACCAATTTAGGTCATGGGCAATTCCTTGTCTCAAGACCCCTATTACCCTAAGAGTTACGCTAATTCCTTAGGTGAGTCGTGCCAGAGGGTAACGCATTAAGATTAAGAATTAATAAGAATTCACATAAGCTATCACATATTCCTATGGTGATTACTAGCATGTGATCTAAATACCCAATTTCCAGCTACTAATTCATATCCCTATGCAATCACTAGCCTGGATCATCGCAATTATCATATGTAATTGAAAAGCGTTAAGAACATAGGTAATTAGACAAGCAAATCGAATAATAACTGAATCAACTAAATCAATGGTTCACATGATAGGTTTGGGAGATTCATCTCTCCCTAATCTAAAGAATTAGTTACAAATCATCCTAAGGGTGGAAACCAACATAGAATAGAAAACAAACATAAAGGAAGACATTTAGAACCTTCAATCCCTTGTTCCCAAGTGGTGAGAAGGCTCCAAATTCGCACCTCCAGCTGCTCCAAACGTGGCTCCAATTCCCCAAAAACGAAGTGTGTCCAAAAATTTCCTGAAACTGCTCTAAAACCCTAATTTTCGCGCACCATCGCGACGCGGCCCGTGTCCATCGCGTCGCGGTAAATGACAGAAACTTCTGGCCTCGCAAAACAGCTCCAGGTCGCGTCGCGAATCCCTCTTGGTCGCGACGCGAGAAATGACAGAAAGTTTTGGCTTGTAAAGACTCCTCCAAATCGCGTCGCGAACCCTCCTGGTCGCGACGCGAAGAATGACAGAAAGTTCTGATTACCAAAATTCCTCTAGATTGCTGCATTTCCGGGCAAGTGTCTGGTTCGCCGAAAGATGCCACAACCAATTAAGAGGTCTTCAAGTCCCATTTAGCTCCAAAAGTGAAGGAATAACTTACAATTGAACTTCCTACTACAATGATCTAAAACTGAACTAAATCCCAGATAATGACTGTTATACAATAAAAACCCTGCACAATTGGTCCTAAAAATGCCTAACTTACATCATATGACTGGGAGTCAACAGATACATCCATCGATAATGTACCGGGCCTCCAAGCTTAGCTTCTTCAACAAGGTGAACAATTAGGTGAACCATCACAGTGAAGAATGAAGGGGGAAATAACATTTCCTTGTGGCATAAAGTGAGCACAACATCATGTTGCATTTTGTCTATAGTTGAAACGCTCAACACTTTATCACATAGTTGCCTAAAGAATGAGCACAATTCATTTAAAACTGTCGATGCCTCTTTAGGCAATCCTACTCGCATGGCCAGCGGTAGAAATTGCTCTACTAATACATGACAGTCGTGACTTTTTAGCATCCCATTCAGCCAAAGGTTGTCCACATCAATGCACCTAGAAAAGTTTCTCGAATAACCATCTGGCACCGCGATATTCTTTAAAGTTGTTAAAAAAGACTTCTTTCCTTGTTTAGTCATTGTATAAATTGCTAGAGGATACTTTCCATTTTCATCTGGCCAAAGATCATGCCTAAAGCCCATTGATTGTAGGTCTCTTCGAGCACCAATGTGATCTTTTGACTTTGCACTATCATTTAGCAGGGTATAAATAATATTGTCGCACACATTCTTCTCGATATGCATAACATCAAGATTATGACGTAACAAATTATGCTCCCAATATGGAAGCTCAAAAAATATACTTTTCTTTTTCCATTGTTGAGTACCATCTTGCAAGGTACGTCCATCACCACGTGATCTTTTTCCTCTTCCACTTGTTTCAGCTGTTTGACCAAAGGTGACATTGATATTCTTAACTTGTTCAAGGATTTCAGAACCAGATAAAAGTTTAGGTGGTTTGCGCATATCTTGTTCTCCATTAAACCAAATACTATTCAGTCTAAAACCGTGTTTGTGATCGAGAAACCTTCGGTGACCCATAAAACACCACTTCCTACTATGTGGCAAGCGGCAAGGAATAGAGTCAAAGTTACAAGTTGGACAAGCTCGTCCGGTATATGTGTTCCACCCGGAGAGAGTTCCCAACCCAGGAAAATCACTAATCGTCCACATCAAAGCTGCGTGCAATTTGAACATCTCTCGAGTTGAAGCATCATAAGCTTCTACACCATCGTGCCATAACTCCTTAAGCTCTTTAACTAAAGGTTGCATGTAAACATCTATATTATTTCTAGGCATTTTTTTACCAGGGATTATCGTTGAAAGGATAAATTATGTCGACTTCATACAGACCCATGGTGGGGTGTTGTAAGGTATGCGAGTAATTGGCCCAATGCTATAACTTGTACTTAAATTACCAAATGGACTAAAACCGTCCGTAGCTAATCCAAGGCGAACATTACATGGATCTGATGCAAATGACATGTTTGTTGAGTCAAATGTCTTCCAAGCCTTTGAATCTCTTGGATGTCTCATCATGCCATCACTGTTATTATCCACGACATGCCATCTCATATCCTCAGCTGTCTTTGAAGACAAAAACAATCTCTGCAAGCGCGGTTTAAGAGGAAAGTAACGAAGAACTTTTGCAGGCACCTTCTTCTTACTAATTCCATCATTGGATGCCTCAACCCCACCATCTTTTGTCCTGGATTTCCATCTGCCCTTGTTACATACTTTACATGTTTTCCTATATTCATCTTCACCCCAATACAACATACAATTATTTGGACATGCATGTATCTTTTGACAATCCAAACCAAGCTTCGATATAGTTTTCTTTGTCTCATAGAATGAACTTGGAATTTTTGCATGCTCAAATGCATCATTTAGTAGTTCTAAGATCATTGTCAAAGCCTTATCGGTCATCCCACAAAGGCATTTGATATGATACAACTTCACTATAAAAGCAAGTTTAGAATACTTTGTGCACCCTTCATACAAAGGCTGTTCTCCATCTCTAGCTAATTCATAAAATTCTCTAGCTTCCCTCCCTTCTTGAGATACATTTGGAGTCACTCTTTCACCTTGTGTGGTGTCTTCATTTCTATCATCTCCAAGATGCCTATCAACTCCAAAAGCATCGTTAATGATATTCTGAATTGGATCTTGAACGACCACAGTTTCTTGTGCCACATTTGGCACATTTCCACTTGCAACATGAGTAGTGTGTCCTTGGTCGGACTCCCCATGAAATAACCAAGTAGTGTATCCTCTTGGGAATGGTTTACAAACTAAATGTTCATACACATCACGCCTAGTTTGGCGTCTTCCAAAACCACACAAGGAACAAGGACATTTTCTTTTGCCATCAACGGCAGTACGTTCATAAGCAAGTTGAATAAATCCCTGAACCCCTTGCTTATACTCACGTGAACCTTGTGGCATTGTAATCCATGACTTATCCATTGTCATACAATCTTGTTTCTGAATTAAGAAATATGAAACAAGACATAAAATACTCAACAATAAAGGAACTACAAGTTAATATAATCTGGAACATTTATATAGGATCATTGGTAACATAAAAACTCAAAGAACTAATGTAATAGTGATGAACAATTATAGTCGGTTTTAGCCACTTATGATTATGGTTGGGTAAATACTAATTAAGCTCACATTGTTGCAAACACACAGTTGCAAAGTAAATGTTAATGATAACACAACAATACACAACAGAACATTCTCACTAAGCATAAGACATCAAAACTATAAATCAGAATAGTTCTAATTAATTGTAGCAGAGCTATTTGATTTTAGATGCTGAATTCTAATTGTGCAGATGCTTGAATCTGTTTGCTCAGGTTTAATTGTACAGAAATGGTCAATCTGTTTGCTATATATAACAAATACTTGAGAAGCCTAACTGAGTAAACAGATTCAGGGACAACAAGTGTGTCATGTGGGATTCAGTACCAACTAAAACTCATAGAATTCAGCATTCAATACCAAAACTTATCATATAATTAAAATTCAACTAATAATCCAGAATTCAACTCAAATAGAGGCATAAAAAGCAGGGGAATTTTCTAGTCTAACATGCAAAGTAGAGGCATAAAAAGCAGGGGAATTTGGACACAACGGAACATTTTAAAGATATGGTAAAACTTACTAAAAAGTAGATTGCAAACATAAAAAAAACTAATTTGAAAGATATCCTAAAACTTACAAGTGAAGTAATGTTAACTCGGCTTTCTATACGAGTCGGAAATTGCCACAAAATCACAAACCCTAATCCCCCCTTCCAGTGCAGCAACAAACATACACCCTGTGAATATGACCAGAAGAGAAAACAAGAAGAGACTTTAGCATTGACATACATTACACATACACCAAAAGAGCAATTAGCTTAGGATTGCAATAGCCTAACATTACTTACATCATCACTTTAGAAAAACTCAAAAATAGAAACTACGATGTTAATATCCTTAACATTCATCACTTTAGTAAAACTCAAAAATAGAAACTACGATGTTAATATCCTTAACATTCATCACCAAAAATAAAGTACACAAATTCCACACTTCAAACTCCACAGACTTTTCTAACTAAAGTGGCATTAGCAGCTAGTTACCACAAGAGTGGACGATGCAAGTGGAATTCCACCATCAGATTGAAAATGAGGATTTACAAAAGTAGCATTAATTTGTAAAAGTGGCAAAGTACAATTACTAAATTTAAAATGCACTTGATTTCAAAAGGAAAATATGGATGTCCGTAGCACACTATGCTGAGACAAGAAGCAATGCATACCTTCATTAACACAATTATTCCCTACTAATAGCAAATTAAAATCAAAACAGTGAACCTTTACATTCTTTAAATCAAACCAAATCAGAGCAAATAAACATCGTTCTTTAAAATCAGGTCATAAAAAAGCAAAGCAGTGAACTCCAAACCCTAAAATCTCAAAGAAGCCTTATATCTACAAGGGTAAAAATGAAGAAAACGAAACACAGAATAAAGCAACATTAACGTGAATACAATTTCACATCATTAACACACACCTTTGCAATTGCAACCTCAATCTCTTCTTTAGATTGATTAAAATAGGGTATGAAGAAAACAAAGGATTGAACTCGGAATATTTAACCATGAGAAATAGAAAGAGAGGAAGAAAAAAGATGAACCTGGTGTAGGTGTGGCGGTGGCGAGAGATTTCGAGAGGTTGACGGTGGCGTTTGATGATGAGAGGTTGGCGGTGGCGTTTGACGATGATGAGAGGTGACTGTGAGAGGTGTACGCGAGAGGAAGACGACTGTGAGAGGCGCGAGAGGAAGACGACTGTGAGAGGCGGAAGAGCGATGAGAGGCGTGAGAGCGGTGGAGTTTGCGACTGAGAGGAGCGAACTGATCTGATTAGGTTTCGAGAGTGTTTGTTTTTTTTATATTTTTTTTATTTTTTACTTATAATAAAAATGAAATATTTTTTAGAGGGAGCGAATTTATGTTTGACCAAAAAAAAGAGAGGGAGAGTTGGAGTCTGGAGGGACGAATATTTTAATAACCGCCGCAGATTTAGCGAACAACCGCCGCCGCTTGAGTTTAAAACCAAACCGCCGCAGAATATAACATAACCGCCTCCATATTCGTATTAGCTGAGGCAGTTAGTTTAACCGCCGCGCAAACCGCCGCCAAATAATAAGCGGCGGCGGTTTTCTCAGAACCGCCGCAGAATGTCCGCCGCCGGTTGACAAATTTCTTGTAGTGTGACTCGATGCAAAGTATGCATGGTGACAATGCTATGACAATTTTTTATGCTCATTCAATTTTATATGCTCATTCTATATGCCTAATGCAACACTATATTTCTCCCCCTTTTTGTCATGATCAAAAGGTTCGACATATGACAAAGTTTGCGAATCGGTCATCAAAACAAAAAAATAATTTAACCATTGCAGATAAAATAAAGTTAAAATCCATCAAGCGAATCATAGATCACAAGTCATATGCTATATAAGGAAAGGTTACTCCAACATGGCACAAAATATAGAAAGAGTATGGTGGCTCATGGTATTATCGGAGGATCTTGCATCCAAAACGAGAAAGAACCGACACGAGTCTCAAATTCTGTTAACCGGTTGTTTAAAGCAGCAATTTCGCAACTATGGGTCTCTCTAGACGTGATGATTTCTTGTTTCAATTCTTCATGCATTTCGCGCTGCTCATTTTGAAAGATGTTGAGTGCAACCAAGAAATGATCAAGGGCGGTAGAGGAGGTGGCAGCCGTAGCAGTAGAGTTGTTTGTGTTGGGCTGTGCAACCTCAGGTATTGTAGAGTGCGTATTGGGACCAGGTGGCCTATTTGGATCAAATTCTTGAGAGGATGCTATACCAATGGTGGCATGATACCATGTATCTCCATCTTAAATGTAGTGCATTTGATTTATGGTGGAGGTGCTGATCATGTGATAGGCTGCTTTTCCTTTTAGAATTTTCTCTCCTAAGAATGGGATGTTGAAGTGGTGGAGGATCTTTGTGATGAGGACACAGTATGGAAGGGATTTTTCACTAGAATTTTTGTGTTTCATCATGTGGTCCACAATAAGATGTGCCCAGTTTATGCTCTTCTGGTGTTTAATGCCCCAAAGTAAGGTCACTTCATCATAGGTTACTTGAGCTAGGTTTGAAGTTTTGGGCAGGAGGATCCGGGCAATGATGTAGTGGAGAAGCCTGTTTTGGGTTGTAAGGGATTTCGCTAAAATAGGCCGTTTTCCAACATCAGCCAGAGCGTGACAGATTGATACACACGCATCTCCATGGTCTAACTCGGTCCAAGACATCTGAGGAGACATTCAGATTAATTTCTCACCATCACAAGGTAAATTTGTAATGTTGCTAAACTGAGCCAGGGTGAGATGGATTCTAGTTCCTTTTAATTCGGCTGACAGAGTTTCAGTTTTGGCATTGTAGCTTAGCATGGTGTAGAAGGCTATAACCGAGTCAGGAACAACTGGTCCTGTTGTAGTTAGGAAATCTAATAGTTTGTGATAGTCTAGCTAATCAATAAACTCAAAGCCTTTTTGACTACGAAACCATGGTAAATCTAGAGCATATGTAGTTCCTAGTCCTCTAAGAGAGAACTTGTTGTTATACAGTTCAGAGTGATCAAGATTAGTGAAGTACCCGGAGTAGAAGGGTTGAGAGGAGTTACCGGCTTCACCATCATGCATCTTCTTCCTTTTGACACAAACATTCTTGGTTCTTGGAGGCATTGAGAGATACTCAGAGAGAGGTTATTTTTGCGATGAGTGCACTGGAATGGAGTGGATAGAGAATGTAGGTCGCTAAAGAGAGATTTTAATCGCTTAGATAGATAGATAGGCGCCCAACAAAATAGGCGAAGATATGGTGAGATAATTAAGGAGGAATTTTTGCGCCTTTCTTGTTGGAAAAGATAAGGAGGCGGCGCATGGTTTTGAAAAACAAGGAGAGTTATTTTAGGAAGGCAATCGATTTGATTGTGATTTTGGCAGGGCATAATTGATTGAGAAGCATAGAGCAAGTAATCCACTGACACGGGACCATAATCGATTTTTAGCACATTAATAGGGACTTGGAAATCGATTCTTAGGCCACACAATAAAATAATACTAAGATGCTCCTTTTTCTTTTAAAACCCAAAACTCTATGAAGGATGTGATTAGTTCAGATTTTATTTTGATAAACAGGCCCATGAACAAAATTTCTTTTGCAATGATTTAAAAAGAATATTAACTTGCTGTTTTGAAAAGATTCAACTAACTTAATCATACAACGCCTATCTGAATCATGAACTCTAAGATGGTGGTATTATAATTTCTATATGCACAGACTTAGAGAAATTAGCGGGGTCCTTTGTATTTCCATCTAATCATGATCTATAGGAGTGAGATATGTTCTGCTTAGTTACTTTGACATTTCCTATAACTGTTTTTCTCAGATGCATGAGACAAAGTCAAACACTTACTTTCTTGCATATATGTCAATAATAGTGGATAGATCATTTACAGGGACTAACCTTCACCGAAGATTCTTTGTTCTTACCATAAGTCACATGACTGCTTGACCTGGGGTGAGTGTTTAAGGGCTTTGCTTCTCCAGTCATGCGCTTTGTGTTTTTGCTGTCAAGGTACCAATCTGTCCCCCATACCTTGAAGCATACCTGCAGTGATTTAAAATAGGGTTCTAGGTACCCAAATCTCTTTGGGTCCTTGTGGGTTAGTGTTTGGTACGATCCTTTTGGGAACCCATACCTTTTTCACAGTCTGTCGACCTCATGCCATGCAAATGGAAGTAGTATGTCCAGGTTTATCACAATAATAACATTTAATATATGGTCTAGTAGAAAGCTTTGGTTTGTAATGCACATGCCTTTTTATGAAATGGTTTATAGGAGGTCTATGATGCACATTTCTTTTCACAAAATTATTTCTTGGATCCCTAGGATGCACATGCTGTAAGTTGGACATTTTTCCTATCGTCCATTCAAGTTCATGAACTTTCTTTTAAAACTCAACACATTTATCACAGACATGGATTGCTTTAAGATAACCCAGACTATAATTTTCTTTCTTAAGTTCTAATCTTTCCTTAGTTAAAGCAATAACTTCATTTTGAAGATTTGTAATAACTTTCTTTGATTTATCTAATGCTTTAGCTAGTTTTAAGGAATCATCATGCAATTCAATAAATGCTTCATGCAATTCATCATATGCATCTTGTAACGAGTCAGAGTTAGAGCTTACCTCATTTTCGGATTCACTTTCACTGTCATGATCGGCCATAAGAGCAACATGAGCTTCTTCACTTCCTGAGCCATCTGAGCTACTCGTGTCATTGTCTTCCCAAGCTACGTAGGTTTTCCTTCCTTTGTTTTCTTTGAATGCCTTCTTTTCAAATTTGGATCCCTTTTTCTGTAGAATTGGGCATTCCATCTTCATGTGACCAGGTTCCCCACAGTCATAGCATGTTGGAGGACCGGGTGAACTTTCTTTACTCGAAAACATTTTTGGAGAAAAATTTTTAGAAAAATTCTTCTTTCTCATAAGCTTTTTAAATTTTCGAACCATGAGAGCCTTGCTCTCTTCGTTTTCATCATCCTCACTTTCCGAGTTATCACTGTCACAATGTCGACTTGAACTAGAAGCCTTTAACGCCAAGCTTTTCTTTTTCTTATTTGTATTTTAATGCTCAACCAAACGAGTAAGTTCTAGTTCATGCTCTTGTAGCTTACCAAATAGAGTGCCAAGTGACATAGTAGCTAAATTCCTAGATTCAGCTATAGCGGTTACTTTGGGTTGCATTCTCTGTTTAGACACCTTAGGACTTTGTTGATCAGATCTTCAGCAGGGAATGACTTTCCCAACAGACTCAGTTGATTCACTATGTGAGTGAACCTCTATTGCATCTCTGGAATAGTTTCACCTGAATTCATTCGGAATAGCTCATATTCTCTGATCAGAGTGTTCGTTCTGGCCCTTTTTACTTCATTTGTACCCTAATGAGTGACTAGCAGATTATCCCACATTTCTTAAGCGGATTTACAATTTGATACTCTTAAGAACTCATCAGGACTCAAAGCAGATGTAATAATATTTTTAGCTCGTAAATTGTGTTGCACTTTTCTCTTTTCCTCATCAGACCATTCAGCTCTATCTTTAATAGTAAGAACACCATTTAGTATATGCATAGGGACATAGGGTCCTTTTTCCACAGCATTCCAAACATCTAAGTCTACCCTTTCAATAAATATTCTCATTCTTTCTTTCCAGTATGCGTAATCTTTCCCGTTGAATCCCGGAGGACGGGTAAGAGAAGCACCCTCTTGCGTAGACCAACCTGAAGCCATTTCTCTTGAAGCTTCCAGGCCCTTTATACAAGAGTCTAGCTCTGATACCACTTGTTGCCAAGTGGCTTCAGTGTCAAGAGGGGGGGTGAATTGAGATTTAAAAACTTTTGAAAACTTTTTCCCCTTTTCAATGACTTGGATTAATTTTCGCGCAGGTTAAGTGCAAGCGAAGGAATTAGAAAATAAAGCAATAAAGCACACAGAGATTTATCCTGGTTCGGTCACCTCCTAGTGACCTACGTCCAGTTCTCACACCCTTGTGAGATTTTCCACTAACACAAAACAAGGCTTACAGGTGCCTTGGAAAACCTTTAAAAGACTTAGGCACTCTTCTCCTAGGATTACCCACCTATGAAGAGCCCTCAAATCTAACCACAATACAACAAGAGATACCCCACCCTTGTTACAACAAGCTGCCCCAGAAAGATACCCCACTTCCTAGTACAAACAGCTACCCTAAAGAGATACCCCACTTCCTAGTACAAAATACAACAATAAAACAATTACAAATATAAAGACCAAAATACCTCTAGTGTAGGCAGATATTACAACTTGAAGATTCCAACCCCGACTAACCCTTGCGAGAGATCAGCTCTGACGGACCAACAGTGCGTGAAGAGAAGAAATGAAAATGTAAAGGGTTTTTCAAAATGATGCAATTTTATCGTGAAGATGGGTTGTGTGAAATGATTTGTAAAGCCTTTTTATTTATAGGCTTAGAAAAATATGACCGTTGAATCAATTTTGGAAATGGCAAAATCGATTGTATGCCTGAATTAACTAAAGCTGGTAATCGATTTTATGCCTGAATAGATCTATGATGATGATCGATTATGTCTTGTTTGAAATGAGATGCAAATCGATTGATAGCTTTAAAAACAGGAAGGGAATCGATTTTATGCTTGAGTGCATTGAGAGAAGAATTGATTCTTTGCCTGATTATAGTGAAGAGCAAATCGATTGTGTGCTCAAAAAACAGGAAGGAAATCGATTTTATGTTTTAGCGAAAAAGTAGGAATCGATTTCTTTCTTTTTGAAAACACTTGTGAATCGATTTTATACTTAGTAGAAACAATATGAATCGATTGTATAGTTGAAAATCGATTTTGATGTTTAGTTTAAAATAGTGTGAATCGATTTTATAGTTTCTCAAAATGCTTTTTATGTTTACGTGTGCATGCATGCATTTCGAAAATCATGGGACTTTGAGAGATGAGATGACCCTCGGAAGAGCTTACACTTTTTCCTAAGACAATCCCAAACCCTAAGGACTACCCTTACTTCTTGAGACTTGATTCTTTAGTCTTGATTGTCTTGGATTGTGACTTTGATATTTTGTCACTTTCATCAACTTTGGCCATCAACTTTGGCTTTGTCTTTTTCATCATCAAAACCTAACCTGCAATATAATTCACCTGCAGTACAAGATATCCACATATAGTATCAAGGTAAGAGACTTTAGTCCTCTCACGAGGCCCTCTAAATACTGAAATTAAAGAAATCAAGAACAAAATTAACAATATAAAAGGAGTTTTTGTAGATAGTAAAAGGAGTTTAGTCATCTCACGAGGCCCTCTATATAGTAAGTTTGGGATTTTTGTTTTCTAATTCTTTGTTGTGTTCTATTTTTGTTGCTACAGCATCTGTTGCTACAACACTAGTTGCAGCATCATATGCACAGACAGTCCACACCAGAATTTCAGTTGGATCCTGAGATACAGAGACTGTTCAGAAGGTTACAAAGGATAAATAGTAATCCAGGACTTATTGAATTTGGTAGAGCTGTTGTCATGGCCTCTATACAAGAATCTCATAATGCATCACCTCAGGTTTCACACCATGATGGAACTGAAATAGAAAATCCATATGGGCAACCCTATCAGCAAGAGGTAATAAATCAAACAGTGACAGGCATGGTTAATGACAGGGACAGACATATGACGGATTACTGATCAGCGGTTGTACGCGGGTCAAAATAATTTAAAGGGTAAATATAGTATCAAGGTAAGAGACCTTGGTCGTCTCACGTGGACCTCTAACTCCTGAAATTACCAAATCAAGAACGAAATTAACAATATAAAAAAGGGGTTTTTTGAAGAACGATTTTTGTTTGAGGTGTTTAACAATCTTAAAGTGACAATCCATTCACCAGTTTCCGGGTGCGCGTCTCGGATTTATCAGTGGTTCCAAATATTCGTGCAAGACTCGTTCAAGGTTTCAGTTCTTGATTGATAAAAAACTAATCAAGCAGGCGTCAATTAGTTTATACGAATTCACACTGTTTTAAAGCAAGCGTCAAAACAACGTGTTCAATCAATCATGATGGTGAACAAGCGTCACTAAACACAATCAATATCATAACTGAATTCAAGTGTAACACCCTGATATTTTTATTTCTTTAAAAACACCCAAGTGCACATTAAACATACATCAGAGATAATATTTCCTGCTCAGATACTGATTACCACTATAAAATTTTTGCTGAAATATAACATAACTGTCTTATACACACTTAAGACCATACGGTTCTTAGACCGTGAACTGTCAGCAACTGTGGTAGTCAGAATCATACAAGAAAGCGGAATGAAAGACAAACATGACACTAAGGTCATAGTACTGTGATACATGAACAACAGAAGGAAAATAAACTGAATATAAAGCTAAGTCATTATCCATTTCCCGGGGGCCACCTACTCGTGCCTCTGAGGTTTCTTCTGTCCCTGTTTATCTGTAAAACAACAACATTTAAACAGTGAGATACAATCTCAGTGAGTTCTACCGAGACCCCTACTAACACTCTCGGTTCAGTTATTTGTTCTCTTATAGCTTAACACGACACCGACTGCAAAACATTGCTACTCCCGGAATGTCGTAAAATAAACAAAGTACGGCACCGACTGCAGAACATTGCTAATCCCGGTGTATCGTATAACAAACAAAGTACGGCACCGACTGCAGAACATTGCTAATCCCGGTGTATCGTACAATAATCTTTAACATAACACCGACTGCGGAACATCGCTAATCCCGGTGAACCCCCCTACCAATAGTATATTCTCCCATTGGCATGGAGCCTAGGGAAGGGGATCATGACTGCCCCGCCTAGTATGTTACACATGGGTCGTCACCCAACTCGATATACTATATACGTATATCTACAATATTATGAACCCACGGTCCATCAAATCAGATAATCAATGAAACACTTTAATCCACATTTTATAAAATTCAAGTTCACACTCGCACTCTAGTTGACCACTTTTCGACACAATTTTCAATATCAAAAACAGTTTATTTTGCCTTAAAACTAGAATATTGAGGTAGGCGCTGAATAAGCTTTCCAACACATCTTAGAACACCTCAATCGGGTTCCCGGATCAAAAGATATCGCGAAAACAAAATCAGTGAAAAACTGTTGAAAATCTGCAAAACGTCGCGACGCGAATTGCTACCGTCGCGACGCGAAAAATGACAGAAACATTTTGCGTGACAAAACTGGGCCAGGTCGCGACGCGAAGGGGACGGGTCGCGACGCGACCCTCTGCAGAAAGTGCAGATTTTCCGCTTTCTTACGAAATTCGCTATTCCGCTCAATTCCGATTCTCGTTCCGACTGAAAACAGATTTGACAACCAGCAAAACCAGTCCAACCAATACCACACAATCAATCAATCCAATCAAAATCTCAACCAAATCGAATTTTATCAAAAACGACATATTTTTCCGAATAGCGGTTTTCGTGTCAAAATCTTTCGGAATCAAAGCACATAAAATTTATCGAGACACAAAAACATCCTAAGCGTGAGTAAAACTCACCCTTGAAGCGAGAGCCGATATTGTCGAGACTTCAAAATCCTCAAACGCGAACCGAAAGTCACCAATCCGCTTTCAACTTAAATTCGAGCTCCCAAACGCGTTCCATGTAACACCCCGATATTTATATTGACCAAAAATACCCAGGTGCACATTAGTAACACATCAGAGATATATTTCCTGCTTAGACACTGAATATCACTATAAATTTTTCGCTGAATATAACTCAAACAGTCTTATTTACAACAAGACAATATGGTTCTCAGACCATATACCATCAGCAATTATAGTATTCAGTATCATACAAGAAAGCGGAAGAAAGATATACATTAAATACATAATGTTTTAGTATACAGACAACAAAAGGGAAATAAGCTTAAATATAAAGCTAGGCTATCAGCAACCAGTCCGAGCTCAACCTACTCGTGCCTCTTGGATTTCCGCTGTCCCTGTGTCTCTGTAAAACAACAACATATAAACAATGAGATACAATCTCAGTGAGTTCTACCGAGACCCCTACTCGCTCTCTCGGTAC
This sequence comes from Astragalus membranaceus, assembly GCA_039519185.1. Classification (NCBI taxonomy): domain Eukaryota; kingdom Viridiplantae; phylum Streptophyta; class Magnoliopsida; order Fabales; family Fabaceae; genus Astragalus; species Astragalus membranaceus. The sequence goes on from CM076849.1 coordinate 119,663,422, forward strand.
TTGTTTAAAAACATTTTTAACTCAACACGGCACCGACTGCGTGACCGCTACATCCCGGTGAACCGCACAACAAAACAATTCAACAGATCACCGACTGCGTTACCGCTACATCCCGGTGAACCTGTTATGACTCAGTACGACACCGGCTGCGTGACCGCTACATCCCGGTGGACCGCACAACAATTAATTTAACATAACACCGACTGCGTAACCGCTGAATCCTGGTGAACCCCCCTACCAATAGTACATTCTCCCATTGGCATGGAGCCTAGGAAAGGGGATCATGACTGCCCCGCCTAGTATGTTACACATGGGTCGTCACCCAACTCGATATACATATACAAACATATATCTACAATCATATGAACCCATAGTCCATTTACATTATGCTTTACCACGTAGGACTCATAGTCTGTTTTGTTATTAATAAATCATATCCGCACACGTATACTATTGTTCGGCTTTTCGAAAGGATTTCAACTTCAAAAGTATTTTATAAAACCCTTTTGAAACATACCCAAAATCATGGCTTTAGAAGCCCAATATCATTATAGAAGGGTTAGGAAAGGATTAGAAAAGGATTGGAATCGAAACGGAATCATTTTGGGCACTTTGAAAATTTTGGACAGAACAGGGCGCACGGGTCGTGCCCCTGGGCGCACGGGTCGTGCTCATTTGACAGCATTGCAAAAATGGCCTGTTTTATGAAAAATTGCTTTCCGATTGATCCCGATACTCGTTCCGCTCAATTCCGATTCTTGTTCCGATCGAAAACAGACCAAACAACCAACAAAATAGACCCAACTAAAACCACACAATCAATCAACCCAATCAAAAACTCAATCAAAACGGATTTTATCAAAAACGACATATTTTCCAATTAACGGTTTTTAAGTCAAAATCTTTCGAAATCAAATCACCAAAAATTTCATTTCAACGCGACACAACTCGAGACTCGCTCCGATAGATTCCTAACACGAAACAGACAATATCCAGAAATATTCCAGTCCAGCGAAAGCGATAAAACATTAAATCAATTAATTCGAAAAACAAAATCCTAAACGTGAGTAGAACTCACCCTTGAAGCGTGAACCACGATCGAGCCGAATTCGCCGAGTAACCACACGAACATTCCCCGCATAACTTTCCATTCCGACGTCACTCCAATCCGCTTCCAAAACTTTCCGCTCGATCACGAAACCGCTTTTGACCGAAATGCTGAATTCCCCGAAATTCTCCACGGACACTATTCATCATCTTCCTCCCCTAACCTCCATGGCACTATTCACCAAAACCCCAAATCACCCAACTCGCTTCCAATCTTTCAATCGAACCTCAATCAACGATCCATCATCCTTGGGTTCGCGCCAAACTCCATCCCAAGCCATCCTTGAGCTTGAACCATCAACAAACCTCCATTTCTTCCAAATTTCGAAAATGGCAAAGTGAGAGAGAGTGAGTTGATGATGAAGATCTTGGTACCAAATCGAAGAGGAAGTAACGCTGAGCATTTTTCGTGTTGGAAGGAAGTCGTTTTGATGAGCGCAAATCCTCCCCCTTTCCCCTTCTTCTTCCTCACCCTTTCTTCTTTCTTCTCTTTTCTTCTTTCTTTTTCTCTCTGTCTCTCGCTGTTCTTTCCTTCTCTTTCTTTTAATTCCTTTTCTTTTTTCTTTTTTAACACACACACACGTACACATATATATATTTATTTAATATATAATTTGTAACGCGGTCAAATTACCATATTGATCGAAATCTCCTATTTCGATTCCAAAACTTCCTTGGTCCGTATTATCCGGTTAACGATCCGATGGCCACCAATAAATAATTTTAGCACTCAATAAATTTACCAGTTAAGTACTAAATTAATTCAATTGGGTTAACATCCAAATAATTCGATTAATTATTTTGCGGATGTTACATTCCACCTTCCTTGGCTTCGATCCTAAACATGATTTCATCATCAATTTCGTCACACAACCCAGAATTTCAACCAATTCCTCACTAAAACCCTAGAAATTCGTGGGTCATAAAAAGAGGGAAAAATGGAGGAAAGGCTTACCAAAGATATGGGTTTTGATGAGAAGGATGAGATGAAGATGGTGATGGAATTTGGGACTTTGGGGATGAGTGATGCTTCCACAATCTCTTCTTTCCTCTTCTTTCTCTTCTCTCCTTTCTCTTCTTTCCTTTCTATTCTTTCTATTCTCTGCTCCTTTTCTCCTCTCTTCACGCATTCCTTTCTTTTCTTTCTTTAAACACACACATTTAATTAATACATAAGTGGTAGCGTGGTCCAATTACCATATTGATCTTAATTCCTTATTTCGATTCCAACACTTCCTTGATCCGTATTATTCGGTTAACGATCCTGTGATAGCCAATAATTAATTTTAGCACTCAATAATCTTACCAATCAAGTACCAAATTAATTCAATTGGGTTAACATCCAAATAATTCGATTAATTATTTTGAGGATGTTACATTCTCCCCAACTTGAAAGAATTTTGTCCTCAAAATTAGACATGACATACCTCAAGAGAACAAATACGGATACTGAGTCCGCATATCGTCCTCCAACTCCCAAGTAGCTTCCTCGGCGGAAAAACCATCCCAAACCACCTTGACAATGGGAATTGACTTTGTCCGTAGCGTCCTCTCGCCACGTTCCATGATGTAATTCGGATTAGGTTGGAAGGACAAGTCCGGTCGAAGGTCAATCGTTTCAAAATCTAACGGTTGGCTTGGATCGGGAATGTACTTTCGCAGCTGAGATACATGGATTACATCATGCAGATTTGACAATGGTGGAGGCAAAGCAATACGGTATGCAAGAGGCCCTATTCGCTCGATAATCTGGAAAGGTCCAATATACCGAGGACTGAGTTTCTTCACCCGTAATGCCCTACCTGTGCCAATTGTTGGTGATAATCTCAAAAACACATGATCGCCCGACTCAAATTCCAACGGCCTTCTTCTTCTGTCGGCATAACTCTTTTGCCTACTTTGAGCAGCTTTCATTCTCTCCCTTATCTGGCGGATCTTTTCAGTAGTGTCATGAATCATTTCGGGTCCTAACAATCGATTCTCACCTACTTCCCACCAACACAATGGAGTTCTACATTTCCTACCATATAAGGCTTCAAAAGGTGCCATTCCGATACTGGAATGATAACTGTTGTTATATGAGAATTCCACCAATGGAAGATGATCCTCCCATTTCTTTCCGTTATCAAATACCGAAGCCCTAAGCATATCCTCTAACGTCTGGATAGTTCTCTCGGTCTGACCGTCTGTCTGCGGGTGATAAGCGGTACTAAGAAGTACTTTAGTTCCCAATGCTTCATTCAGAGCTTTCCAAAATCGAGAAGTGAATTTCGGATCTCGATCCGACACTATACTGGTAGGAACCCCATGTAACCTTACTATGTTCTTCAAATACACCTCAGCTAACTTGGATACTTTACTGCTCGAACGCACTGGAATAAAATGAGCTGATTTAGTTAACCGATCCACAACTACCCAAATGGAGTCGTTACCGGCTTGAGACCTTGGCAACGCCATTACAAAATCCATAGAAATGTCTTCCCATTTCCATACTGGCACGTCTAGTGACCGTAACAGACCAGCAGGTTTCTGATGTTCTATCTTAACTCTTTGGCAAGTTAAGCATTTTGATACAAATTCTGCAATCTCTAACTTCATTTCGTGCCACCAATACATCTGCTTTAAATCTCTATACATCTTGGTGGATCCAGGATGTACAGAAAATAAACTTCGGTGTGCTTCTTCAAGCACTTGCTTTTTAATATCTTCATTATCAGGCACACAGATCCTACCGTTGAAACAAATAACTCCATCACTATCTTCGGTAAAGTCTGGCAACACTTTCTGTGATTGTAGCTTCACATCGATTTCTTGTGCTAAGCGAATAGACTCTCTCAATGAACTAGAGATCCTCATATGGCTCAACACTAACCTATTCTTTCTTGATCTTGCATTCAAATTTAGGTCTCTAAAGGACTCCAACAATTTCATTTCATGCATCAAGAATTCCGCTAAGTGAATGGATTTCCTACTTAGTGCATCAGCTACAACGTTAGCCTTTCCCGGATGATACTTCAATTCGAAGTCATAATCCTTCAGAAATTCCACCCACCTTCTCTGCCTGTTATTCAGCTCCTTCTGATCAAACAAATATTTCAAGCTTTTATGATCACTAAAGACTTCGAAACGAGACCCGTACAGGTAATGTCTCCAAATCTTCAGTGCGTACACAATAGCTGCCAACTCCAAATCATGGGTTGGATAATTCTCTTCATGAAGATTCAACTGTCTGGAGGCATAAGCTACAACTTGTTGGTTCTGCATGAGAACACACCCCAAACCCTTTCTAGAAGCATCGCTGTAAATTTGAAAATCCAAAGACGGATCTGGAAGAATTAGGATTGGAGCAGAAGTCAACCTAACGTTCAACTCTTGAAAACATTCCTCACAATCGGCATTCCATATAAACGGTTGGGCCTTGCGAGTCAACCGAGTAAGTGGAAGAACCAATTGTGAAAAACCTTGGATAAACCTTCTGTAGTAACCGGCTAGACCCAAGAAACTTCTTATTTCGGTGACAGATGTTGGTCGTTCCCAGTTCAACACCGCTTCTACTTTACTGGGATCCACCGCAACTCCCGATTGGGAAATCACGTGCCCCAAAAACTTCACTTCCGGCATCCAGAAGTCACACTTCGACGGCTTGGCATACAATTTCTTTTCTCGGAGTACGTTCAGAACAATGCGGAGATGTTGAACATGGTCCTCAATGGTCTTAGAGTACACCAAGATATCGTCAATAAAAACTACCACAAACTGATCAAGGTACGTGTGAAACACTCGGTTCATGTAATCCATGAATACCGCTGGAGCATTAGTCAAACCGAAGGGCATCACTACGAACTCGTAATGTCCATACCTAGTACGGAAAGCTGTCTTCGGAATATCTAAGGCCCGTACCTTTATTTGATGATAGCCCGACCTTAGATCAATTTTTGAAAATACCACGGCACCCCGAAGTTGGTCGAGCAAATCGTCTATCCTTGGCAATGGATATTTATTCTTGATCGTGACTTTGTTGAGTTGTCGATAATCTATGCACAATCTCATGCTACCATCCTTCTTTTTGACTAGCAACACCGGAGCACCCCATGGAGAAGCACTTGGTCGGATAAACCTTTTTGATATTAATTCCTCAAGTTGAGACTTCAGTTCCTTCAACTCTAAAGGAGACATTCTATAAGGAGCAATGGATATTGATCCTGTACCAGGAATCAATTCTATTGAGAATTCTACCTCTCGGTCAGGAGGTAAGGATGAAACTTCTTCTGGAAAGACATCTAGAAATTCATTTACCACTTGCACAGATGACAAATCTAAACCCGTTTCAGTAGATGCAGACAACATAATAAGAATAGCTTCCGCACCTTGGAATAATGACTGGCTTGCTTCGGTGTAAGAGATCGTTACTTCGGAGTCTGCCTGTGTCAATCCTACGGATTCGGAGGCGAAGTTAATAGTTCGATCGGCACAGTTGATTGTTACATGATTTTCAGCCATCCAATTCATACCCAGAACAATGTCCATACTTCTCATAGGCAAGCAAATAAATTTCACAACAAACTGTCTGTCGCCTATGACAAGTAGGCAATTTTCACATAATGATTGGGTCTGGACACGACCCTTGGAAGCAGTTAAAATAGTTATCGGTTCGGATAGCTCAGATAATGCTAGTCCCAACCGATCCACACATGCTTGCGAGATAAAACAGTGAGTCGCACCAGAATCATATAAAATATTGACTGAATTATTAAAAAGAGATCCCGTACCCCTTAGAAGATTATCCGTAGGTGTGATGGTTCGAGCATCGAGTGTGTTGATCCGCCCCTGACCAGGAGCATTTGGTGCCCTTTGGGAGTTCTTCTTTGTTGGGCACTGATTCGCATAGTGACCTTCCTCATTACATACATAGCATCTATCGGATCGTTGTGCACAACTGCCGTGGTGATACCTTCCGCACTTAAAACAATTCCTAAACTTCATTTGGTCGGCCGTTTGCACCTGCTTTCCTTTATAATTACCACTCTTGCCCGAGTCATGCTTGGGACCCATCGGAGAACTAGATGACCCAGTGTTCCTCTTGCTCTGATGGAATGCCTTTCTGCTTGCATACAACCTTGACAAATCACTTTCGGCGATATAAGCTTGTTGTACCATGGCTGCATAGTTGGTTCTCGGAAAAGAACTAAGACTTTGAGCAATATCCTCTCTCAACCCATATTTGTACCTGTCAGTTTTCCATTGGTCATTGGGGGCATATCCAGCTAGACCGAAGAATTGATACAACTCTTCAAATTTAGCCGTGTATTGGCCCACGGTCAAGCCTCCTTGTGTAAGAGCCAAAAACTCATTTTCCTTATCAAGCCTCATAGCCGTGGGGAAGAATTGTTCCAAAAATGATGTTCGGAAATTTTCCCAAGTCGGGAGAGTTCCAATTGTCTCCATCATGGCCCTAGCATTTGTCCACCAGTTATTGGCCTCTCCCTTCAGCATATGGGATGCCAACCTCAACTTATCTTCATCGGTCACTTGCATTGTTACAAAGATCTTTTCAATGTCATCTAGCCAATGTTGTGCTCTCATGACATCCGGCCCACCTCTAAACTCGGAGGGTTTCATTTTCAGGAACTCTGTGAAAATTCTCCTTGGGTTTACTTGTGGCTCTGGAGCTTGATGCTGCTGAGCATTTTGCTGTTGGATTTGTTGCTGCTGATGCATAAGCATCATGTCTTGCATCATTTTCTGCTGGTTCTCAATGACATTCTGCATCCACTCAAAATTCGGATCAACAGGAGGAGGAACGCCTCTACCTCTTCTGGCCATGATTCTGCGAAATATGCACAAAGTATTAAGTTGATCAAGCTCAATGTCTAATAGCATACTAAGAAAATCACGACTGGAGAAAGCAAAGACCCTATAAGCTAAGTCCGACTAGGTCGAACCGCTCTGATACCAACTGTAACACCCTGATATTTTTATTTCTTTAAAAACACCCAAGTGCACATTAAACATACATCAGAGATAATATTTCCTGCTCAGATACTGATTACCACTATAAAATTTTTGCTGAAATATAACATAACTGTCTTATACACACTTAAGACCATACGGTTCTTAGACCGTGAACTGTCAGCAACTGTGGTAGTCAGAATCATACAAGAAAGCGGAATGAAAGACAAACATGACACTAAGGTCATAGTACTGTGATACATGGACAACAGAAGGAAAATAAACTGAATATAAAGCTAAGTCATTATCCATTTCCCGGGGGCCACCTACTCGTGCCTCTGAGGTTTCTTCTGTCCCTGTTTATCTGTAAAGCAACAACATTTAAACAGTGAGATACAATCTCAGTGAGTTCTACCGAGACCCCTACTAACACTCTCGGTTCAGTTATTGGTTCTCTTATAGCTTAACACGACACCGACTGCAAAACATTGCTACTCCCGGAATGTCGTAAAATAAACAAAGTACGGCACCGACTGCAGAACATTGCTAATCCCGGTGTATCGTATAACAAACAAAGTACGACACCGACTGCAGAACATTGCTAATCCCGGTGTATCGTACAATAATCTTTAACATAACACCGACTGCGGAACATCGCTAATCCCGGTGAACCCCCCTACCAATAGTACATTCTCCCATTGGCATGGAGCCTAGGGAAGGGGATCATGACTGCCCCGCCTAGTATGTTACACATGGGTCGTCACCCAACTCGATATACTATATACGTATATCTACAATATTATGAACCCACGGTCCATCAAATCAGATAATCAATGAAACACTTTAATCCACATTTTATAAAATTCAAGTTCACACTCGCACTCTAGTTGACCACTTTTCGACACAATTTTCAATATCAAAAACAGTTTATTTTGCCTTAAAACTAGAATATTCAGCTAGGCCTCTGAATAAGCTTTCCAACGCATCTTAGAACACCTCAATCGGGTTCCCGGATCAAAAGATATCGCGAAAACAAAATCAGTGAAAAACTGTTGAAAATCTGCAAAACGTCGCGACGCGAATTGCTACCGTCGCGACGCGAAAAATGACAGAAACATTTTGCGTGACAAAACTGGGCCAGGTCGCGACGCGAAGGGGACGGGTCGCGACGCGACCCTCTGCAGAAAGTGCAGATTTTCCGATTTCTTACGAAATTCGCTATTCCGCTCAATTCCGATTCTCGTTCCGACTGAAAACAGATTTGACAACCAGCAAAACCAGTCCAACCAATACGACACAATCAATCAATCCAATCAAAAACTCAACGAAAACGAATTTTAACAAAAACGACATATTTTTCCGAATAGCGGTTTTCGTGTCAAAATCTTTCGGAATCAAAGCACATAAAATTTATCGAGACACAAAAACATCCTAAGCGTGAGTAAAACTCACCCTTGAAGCGAGAGCCGATATTGTCGAGACTTCAAAATCCTCAAACGCGAACCGAAAGTCACCAATCCGCTTTCAACTTCAATTCGAGCTCCCAAACGCGTTCCACCTTCCTTGGCTTCGATCCTAAACATGATTTCATCATCAATTTCGTCACACAACCCAGAATTTCAACCAATTCCTCACTAAAACCCTAGAAATTCGTGGGTCATAAAAAGAGGGAAAAATGGAGGAAAGGCTTACCAAAGATATGGGTTTTGATGAGAAGGATGAGATGAAGATGGTGATCGAATTTGGGACCTTGGGGATGAGTGGTGCTTCCACAATCTCTTCTTTCCTCTTCTTTCTCTTCTCTCCTTTCTCTTCTTTCCTTTCTATTCTTTCTCTTCTCTGCTCCTTTTCTCCTCTCTTCACGCATTCCTTTCTTTTCTTTCTTTAAACACACACATTTAATTAATACATAAGTGGTAGCGTGGTCCAATTACCATATTGATCTTAATTCCTTACTTCGATTCCAACACTTCCTTGATCCGTATTATTCGGTTAACGATCCTGTGACAGCCAATAATTAATTTTAGCACTCAATAATCTTACCAATCAAGTACCAAATTAATTCAATTGGGTTAACATCCAAATAATTCGATTAATTATTTTGAGGATGTTACATCAAGCAATTCTCTACCAATTCCTACTCGAATTAAATAAACAAGAGATTAAATAACCCGAATAGTTAAGGGTTGCGAAAAACAGATTCACATATAAACAAGCGTCATATATAAACGAGTCGCGTATTGCAAATAAGCGAAATCTGGGTAATTAAGCATCACACAAAGACGAAAATTTGCAAACAAAGAAATCAAATGTGGAATTGATAGAGAAGAAAGAACTGAAAACTAAAAACGAAATAAACGAATTAACGTTAGACACCGAACCTCAAAATCCGTAGACGACATCCTTTCACCGATGAATCAACTTAGGAGTTTAGGCTTCCATGGAGGCTAGAGCACAAAAGTTTTGTAAAGTATATGATAATGCGTAAGATGAGTCAAAACGGCTACTGACCATCGAAATATATAAGACTAAAACGAAATACCTAATCCTTAAATAGGCTATTGGATAAAAGCCCGTTAACAAATTCATATTCGGATAAACACAGCCAAAGTTATGACCTTCATAGTAGATAGGGGTCAATATGCAATAAAAACAAAAATTAATCAAGACATTACTATATTGCTCAAATAAGACCCAAAATCTAGAAACGTGCTAAGATTTGAATATTAGACACAGAACATAATCAAAAATACCAAATGCAAAGCTATAAAGAGTGCATTAAAATGCACTGATCAAATTCCCCACACTTAAGCTTTTGCACTCTGGGCAAAACACACAAAACAAGACACAAAAACAATACATGAGTTTCCAATGAACCCAAAGAACGCAAAGTCAGAAGAGAGATGCTTTTCCTAGGCTTCAAGGAGAATGACAATCAAAGATAGCACTTAATTGCAATCAATTGCTCAAATAAGACCCAAAATCTAGAAACGCGCTAAGATTTGAATATTAGACACAGAACATAATCAAAAATACCAAATGCAAAGCTATAAAGAGTGCATTAAAATGCACTGATCAAATTCCCCACACTTAAGCTTTTGCACTCTGGGCAAAACACACAAAACAAGACACAAAAACAATACATGAGTTTCCAATGAACCCAAAGAACGCAAAGTCAGAAGAGAGATGCTTTTCCTAGGCTTCAAGGAGAATGACAATCAAAGATAGCACTTAATTGCAATCAAGGTAAACAAGAGAATAGAGCACCAGAGAGTGAATCATAAGTGATGAGTCCTCACAAGATATGTATAAGTAATGCTCTCAATCACTCAAGTGCCTAGGCTTGTGTTTACTCTCATATATTTAACAAGCACATCAATGAAAGTTAGCACTACCATATGCTTGACAAGCTTCTAACATCCACATAAGATCAAAAGGTCTTTATAAGGGTTGTAATGGGGCCAAGGTCAAGGTGGGATAATCCTAAGGGGGAACTAGACTAAAAAGAATCAAGGAGGATAAAGAAGCAATGAAAATCAATTGTAAAGTGAACATGAGAGGATCCAACTTCAACAAGGTATGATGAAATTCTCTATTTTGATATACTTCTCCACATAACTCTCTCTACACACTTTCATTCTTCTTGAAACAAAAATTAAAAGAAATACAGACACTTTTTTTTTCTTTTTCTCTTTTTTTTCATTCTTTTTTTCTTCTTCTCTTTTTTTTATTTTTGGGGACTATTCTTCTATAAAAATGTACTTGCCAAACTTTCCATTGAGAACCCAAGAACAAACCCAAGTGGGAACCACAATTGCACAATTTGGACACCCCCACACTTATGGATTTAACAATTCTCAATTCAAAGCTCCTTCACCCTCTAAGATTGGGTAATAACATTGTTTTTCACTTTTGGGCTTGTAATGAGCTATAAAACAAAGAATGGGATAAAAAGGCTCAAATGGGCTTACACAAAGGGATAAATTTAGGGGAGGCTTATTTGGCTAGTAGCTAAAAAAACAGAATTGCCTAGATCATTTCAAACATGCATGTGAACAAATGTTTCAACAAGAATCAAGTCAAGTTCTAGAGTAACTAACAAACATGAGTGAGTCACACACAAGAAAGGAGAGAATGACAAAATGTAGTCCATCCAATAAAAGGCTTAATTCTCACCAAGGACACAGACTATCACAGATGATGCAAAATCTAGTGCTCACATCCAACTTATTATACCAAGAGCAACAAGAAATCAATCAAGTCATGTCAAAACACCTATGGTCCTAGAATAGTAAAATCACTCACAACTTGTACAAACCAAGAACTCATGGAAAAACATGCTAAAATAACAATTTTTTGTTTTTTTTTCTTTGAAGGAAAACTGAAAAAAAATGACAAACTACTGTCATACCCCAATTTTGTCCGGCCTAGGTCAAAAACCCTAATTTTCAATCAAAAATAAATAAATCAAGTCTTAGCATTCATCCTAGAGGTTAGGAAGAGCATCATGCTTGCATCTTAGAGGTTCCCGAATGCATTTTAGGGTTAGAAAAGCATTGCATGGCATTTTAGAGCACTTTAGAGCATTTTTAGGGTTTCTAGGGTTTTCCTAGTTCAAAGGGTATTTTGGTAATTTCGCCAAAAAAGACTTATTTTCTCATCATGCATGCATTTCTAGGGTTTTAGAGTTATCCAAAAGGTCTCAGGATCATTGTTAGAGTGGAAAGGAAGTTTAGAGCAAAATCAGGGTTTTTGGGACCAAAAGGGCATTTTGGTCATTTCACTAAAATAAATATTTTCTCAGTAAAAAAAACCACTATGCATCTCTTGAGGAATTTATTTGAGTCCAAGTGAGTGGAGTTGTGCATTTTTTTTGTGCATCATTAGAATATTTTTGGCATGAAATTCGGTTTTTTGAACAAAAGGGCAAAATGGTCATTTCCTTTGGAGTGGGGTCAATAAATCATTTTTGGGATTGGTGAGATCATAAAGTTCAGAGCCCAATCATTGAATCATGGGACATAGCCCAAAATGGCAAGAATTTAGAAGAATTATCTAGAAGGGAATAAGGAATATCCCTTTGAATTTTGAAAGGTCAAGTGTAGTACAATAGTACAAGTTGCAATTCCACTCACTCTCTCTCCTTGGCTGCGAATTCCAGCCCTTTTTCCCCCATTTTTGGTTTATTTTATTGATTGCAAATTGTGTTTAAATCATGGCCTTCCATTCAAGTGCTAAATGCAATCCTCACCCTTCATTTGAATTAAAATGGCACTCTTGTAATAAGCTTCATAGGAAAATACAATTTTGTAATTGAGCTTATCCTTCACCACCATCCTTAAGCTGCGCCCCTCAGCCCTCTCTCTCCTCACTTTGTGCTTTCTAATTGCCCCTAATCCATGTGACATTTGATCTTGACCCTTGGTTCAAAATTTAGATGCAATCCTAGAGCACAATGGAAATCAAAATGACCTAGAAGCCCTTAATGATAAGTGAGCACTATATATACCTTCATATGACCAGCCCACACACCCTCTTAGGCTCACTCCCCATTCAAAAACCCTAGCACACCTCCCTCCTCCTCTAGGCCGTAGCCACCCCCATTCCTTCTCCTCCATTTTTTTTCAACTTCCATCCACTAACTCACCTCAAACTCACTCCATATTCATATATCCTCTTCCTTTCATCTTTGATTCCACATTTACATCATCAAAGGGGCTGATCCTTCAAGGTTGCGTGCTTGTTGTTGTTGATTTTGAGGAGTGTTGGTGATTTGTTACTCTTGATCTTCATTTCTACTCTTGTTTAGCTTGGAACTAAGGTATAACCTAAAACCCTTTGCATTTTCATCCACTTTCTTTCATCAAAATCCTTTTTCAACTTATATTTGCATCTCATAACATCATCTAAATGTAGATTAGGGGCTGTTGTGGGTGATAGTTGGCATCTCACCCACCAAATAAATTGTTCTTGTGACTATGTGTTGTTCTTGTGATGTTTTTGCATTTGGTGAAATAAAATTGTGAACCTATGGCTATTTTGGTTCGTAAGTTGTGTGGAATATATGTGTAATATAATTTTCTTGTTCATCCTTGCCCAATAATACTTGATCTAGCCATTGATGTTTGATTGTTGTGTTATTATGCTTGGAATCATGTTAAAACTTGCAAAAATAATTTTACATCCATATGTATGTTTCGCAAGTTGCTAAAATAAATAGGGTTTTTGTTACCTTTTGGTTATTTGGCTTGTGATTGTCTCAAGTTGTTGATGGAGTCTTTGTTGACAATTAATTTTTAGGTTGAGAATAAAATTGTTGTTTGGTTATGTAGAGGTTTCGCAAATCATGAGACATTTAGGGTTTTTGTTGTTTCCTTGTATTTGTGTTTAAAAATATTGCTTCAAGTTTGTTTTGATAGGCTCTTGTTTGCAAGTAATTGTTAAGTTGATGATTTAGCTACGTGGTAAAAATGGCTAGAAAGGATTCAACTTTATTTTCTAGGTTTATGTGTTCTATTTTGCTCATTGCTAGATATTGATGATGGGGTAAGTTGATTTTCACTTGTGCCCATGGCACTTTAATCTAAGTGAAAGGATTACTCTATATGATTCAATTTTGCTTTGAATAAATGTATGTCTTGCTTGAGGTTTGCCTTGTAGTCTCATATGATTGGAATAGGGTTGCATCTTGTGATGTGTTTGTATGCTAACTTGTGAACTTTAACATGAAATTGATGTTGATTTTTGCATGAGGAGCATTCGGCCAAAGGCCACTTTTATGTATAGATGTATCTCTTTGATTTGTAATGCTTGTATGAAGTGTAATTAAAGGAATTGCATTTTGGTTAGAAATTGATATGTTGATGGAAATGTTCTACTTATTTTCCAAAATCTTTTCCCAAATCAAACTCTTTCTTAAACCATTTTTTCAAATAAAAATCAAATGTTTTTCCAATAAAAAAAAACCTAAGGCATTTTCTTAAATAAATCATTAGTCATCACTCGAAGCCTTTGCTTGTTTGATCGCTAATGAGGAGTTATTAGTGGTAGTCACTCAAAGCCTTTGCTTGTTTGGCTATCATGAAAGCTCCCACATCTTAACTAAAAAATAAATAAATTCCAATTTCAAAAACAATGCAATTACCACCAAGGCTCACCTTTTTTCAAAACGCTTTCAAAAAGATAAAAAACGTTGTTACTTGTAATCACTCGAAGCCTTTGCTTGCTTGATTACCGGTTCCAACTCTTTTCCTTCGAGTTAGTAATGAACGCCACTCGAAGCCGTTGCTTGTTTGGCATTCGTGAACACTCGAGTCTTATTTCCAAAAACTCAAAAACACTTTCAAAACCAAAAGCCGAGAACTACGTAGCTTTGATCCCTCTTCCAGAGAGGGTACGTAGGAGCGGGTCATAACCCGTCAAGCACCCTTTTAAAAAAACTTTGTTTTGACACACTTTTAAAAAAAAAGCCTAGAACTACGTAGCTTTGATCCCTCTTCCAGAGAGGGTACGTAGGAGCGGGTTGTAACCCGTCAAGCACCCCTTTTAAAAATCTTTGTTTTGTTCCGCTTTTCAAAGATACCAAAAAAAACTCTTCTCCCCATTCTCAATAAAACCGTTTCTCAAACGAAAATAAAAAGAAAGGAAGTAGAACAAAAATCATTTCAAGTCAACTTTTTCTAAGCCACACATCAAAGTTAATGGTTCCCTTTCGGTAGAAAGGAGGTGCGGGGTGCTAATACCTTCCCCGTACCTAACCGACCCCCGAACCTACATCTCTGTGTTTTCGAAAGACCATCCGCCTTTTTCAAAAGACTTTTTCCAATATTTTAGTCTTTAAAAATAAATATTGGTGGCGGCTTCAAAATTTTTCACGTTGTCAAACTGAGGAATCCAAACCGGATTTTTCGGGGTGCAACAACTACTAAGCTACTAAAAGACACCACCCACACTTAAATCAGACATTGTCCTCAATGAAAAAAACAAGCATAAAATAAGAGTAAGGAGGAGGGACTCTCTGGTCAAACTTCAGTGTAGGTGGGATGTTCCAATGAGAGTTCTCTTATGGTTGCATCTTCAGTTGCGGAACTCTCATGAAATAACTTGAGGCGCTTTCCATCGACTTTGAAAACTTTGTTTGTCGCCTCACTTTTTATTTCCACTACACCATGAGGAAAAATGTTAGTAATAAAAAAAGGACCAATCCACTTGGATCGATGTTTCCCAACCATAATTTTCAGGCAGGGTCTGAACCATAAAACTCTATGCCCAATGGAGAACTCCTTTCTGGAAATCAACTTATCATGCTTCGCTTTCCACACTTTCTTGGCAAGAATGCCCGCCAAGGTTAGACCAATGTTGTTCCTGTGTTTCCTTAGGATTGGCGACTTCTCTTTTAGTTCAGATTTAAACCCTGCTATATTAGTCTCATGAAGCTTCCCACTCCCTTGTCAATATGCATAATTAAATTTTCTATGGGGTGGTTCAAGCTCTAAAACAAATGGCAGCAGCAGCTACATCCACAACATCAGCTATAGGAAGTGTGTCAACCTGTAAAGTATCAATCAAACCATCAAGCAATTCAATTTTGCAAAGGGAATACTCTTCCATGGGGTGTTTCTTAGCATTAAAGATGCTAAATTTTTCAGTGGTATCACCAAATTCCATGGAAAGAGTCCCTGCATGTACATGAATTTTAGTTTTTGCAGTCATCAAGAAAGGCCTGCCTAAAATGATAGGCGACCTGCTGGACTTAGTTTCTTCCTCCATGTCCAGAATGTAAAAATCTGGAGGAAAAATCAAATCATTAACTTTAACAAGAACATGCTCAATCAATCCAGCAGGTCGAGCATTACTCCTATTTGCTAGTTGGATGGTAACACCTGTTTCCTGCAAAGGTCCAAGAGCAAGAGAGTTAAAAATTGATGTGGGCATTACATTGATTGAAGCTCCTAGATCTAGCATGGCATTGTCAAATTGACTATTTCCTATGGTACATGGAATGGAGAAAGTTCCTGGATCATTGCACTGTTGAGGCATGGACCACATGCAGGATGAAACATTATACCCCACATTGACTTTTTCAGTTCCTTTCAACCTTCTCCTTCAGTTGTGTCTGCACAACTCTTTCAGAAATCTGGCATATTTTGGAATCTGCTTGATTGCCTCAAGGAGGGGAATATTTACTTCCACCTTCCTAAAAGTATCTAAGATCTCACTGTCCCTATCCGCCTTGTAACATCCCCTATTTTTGCTATTTAATTATATTGGTGTAATATTATTTATTAATGATTATTTGAGTTGGTTGAATATAAAATGGTTTGAAAATAAAGCTGTTTGATTAAATAAGTATGAAATTGTGTGTGTTTAATAAGTAATTATGTTAATTAAGTTAATTTGGGCTGAGAAGAGTCATGAGGAATAGGAATTGTAAGTGAGGGATAAACTTGTCTTTTTACATGGCCTATATTTAAACCATTTCTCAGCTGAAACCCAACACACACACACACACACACACACACACACACACACACACACACACACACACACACTTCATTTCTTCTAAGATCCAGAAACAACAAACTGAACCAAGAGGAGAGAGAGGGAGAGGGCGCGAGGGAGTGAGGAAGGGAAGAGGAGAGAGTTTCCCAAAAAACTCCATGCATGTTCAATCCATTGCCATCATCTTGATCAGTTCATCTCCCTCTTTCTATAGATAGCAATTTCGAAATCATCACCCTCCTCCACCATAAAATCACCATTGAAGACAACCTAAGCTCCACCTAGCCAAAACCAGAAAATCTGACCTTGCATGTTAATTTGGAAGGCATTAGGGCCAACTACAGCAGCCATATCACACATTGGATCAACCTAGGGAGCTTTTAAGTAGCTGAGTTTGAGTCCTAGGCCATTGAGGAGTTCGGGTTCGATATCGGAACAAATTCAGGACCGTTCGTGAAGTCTCGGGATGGCTCGTCTCGCAGGATTTGTTGTTGTGTGATTTCATCACACTATGTGAGTTCTATACTCACTAGGAGTTTTTGGTCATGTGTTTCGTGTTGAGTTTTCGGGGTCGCGTTTTATGAAAATCGGTGCTAACCGTTTTATGAAAACCTCGCTCGGATCGTCGAATTATGTGATTGATTAAGTTAGTTATAAATTGTTGCCATGATTGTTGATTGTTATGTGATGATTGACTAGATTGTAATTGACTGTAATGGTGTGCGTGTAATGTGGGAGTTTCCATCGGATTGTATATCGGAATCGGAACGGAATGGTATCGTGCAAGAAAACAGCAAAACTGGGCTACTGTTGAACACGCACGGATCATGTCTTAAGGGGGCATGGACCGTGCTGGTTGTTCGTAGGGAGCCTGGGTTGATTTTTGAACATCGCACGGATCGTGCGCCTAAGGAGCACGGATCGTGCGCTCTATTCAGTGTAAAAATGTCTAAGTTTTTCAGACACGCACGGGTCGTGCGCCCCTGGGCACGGACCGTGCGTGGCCTTCAGGTAACCTCTTTTAAAAAGTGTTTTAAACCGTTCCGAACGATTCCAATTGCTTTCTAATCCTTTCCCCAACCTCACCCAATGTTGTTATAGTACCATTGCTATGAAATTGACTGTGATTGATGTTAGTTAATGTTCCGAATCATGTTGACGTTATGAGATTGATTATTATTAAGTTATGCTATCATAATGTTGAGTGTCGGTGATACATTATGATTTGGATTGAATGATGGATAATTATAAGTTCAGTTAACGACGTTAGTAATTCCGTTTGAGATCACATAATAACAAGATCATGCTAAGTATAAGATTAGGTTAAGATTCAGATTATGTTAAGTATAAGTCCATTGTTATGTTCACAGATCATTGTTCACTGTTCATTTTTCTTGGTATATTAAAATATATACATCAGTTCAGTTAAGGTGACGACCCTATTTTCAGTTTAGTGTGCTAGGGGAGGGGAAGTCATGAGCCCTATGAACCTAGGCCCCATGAGGGATCCAGCCGATTAGTGGAATGGGTTCACCGGGAGCTTATTTTGCCAAGTGACCGGTGACACGCTAATTATTAAGAGGGTTATGAGGACAACGTTTATGTTAGCCACATAGTCAAATATTAAGACTATGCGTTATGAATCAAGAATAATGATTCCAGCATAATTGAACCGAGAGAGTTAGTAAGGGGTCTCGATAGAACTCACTGAGACAAGTTGTCTCACCCAATCCATGTTGTTTTTCAGAGTTGCAGGCTAAGTTGAAGACGATGAGGCATGGTCATGGAGACTCTTGAGGAGTTGTTGACACTGTTTATTTTGTTATGTTATGTACCTCTGTATTTTCATTCAGTATCTTAGATGTACGATGGTACGACTTGTATTATAAGTTGCAAATTGTAACACCCCTTTTTCTACCCAACGGTTTATTAAAAAAATATCAGAGTTTCTTCGCGCCAAAAGAGTGTCACATTTTTCGAACCGGAAAACCACTTCGCAAACAGAGTACTTTAATTATAACTAACTTCTTTTCAAAAACATGCAGCGGAAATAAAAAGGTTTAACTTGGCAATCATACTTCAAAAGGTTTACAACTTAGAAAGGCATATACACAACACATAAGGAAAGACACAAGGACAACCCTAACTTGTGGAATTCATAACTCGATCTTCACAGCTCTAAACGCAACCAAACCAGCGTCAAATTAACAAGCATTCAATCAAGTTTTCGAAATGACAAACCACATAATTTTTCAATTAGTAAAACGTTCTCAGTCACTGAAATACTAAACCTATGTCAGAACATCTCAAAACAGTGAATTCAACAACACAAACAACCATCACACTTCAGCCACATATAGATATTATAAACATCAACAGCAATTTAAACAACTACTCCTAACACCTAGTCCCCATGATTTCGTGGTTTATAAATTATTAACTATGAACGAGAGCCCCCTTACCTTATTGAAGAACTCGAATCCTTAGGCTTAGAAACCTTGAAAAACTTAGCTTTTCTTCTCTCTCCTCTTTTCTTTCTTGGTCACGAACTCCTCTCTTTCTTTTTCTCTATGGAAGCCACGAAATTCCTCTCTTTTTCCTTGCCTTGGCCGCCACTCCTTAGCTCTCACTCTCTCACAAAATCTAATTTTCTCAACTAATGAAACCCTAACTTAAAAACTCCTTATTTATAGGCTCACTTAACCAATCATGGGCTTTCTTAGTTTATGACTTAATCATGGGCCTCCACTAACACCTGTAATTCGCCACCACCTATCCACATATACTAACAACTAATTATTTCTAATATTCTATCACATCAAATCCCTAAATAATTATTCCTATCATTTTATTTTATTTTTCTCAAACACAAACCCTGGATAATTAATTAAATAAATTAACTAATTATTTTGGGCTGTTACAACTCTCCCCCACTTAAAAGAATTTCGCCCTCGAAATTTACCCGCTAAAACTAACACTCTCCCACTAACAATCACACACAGTTCACACAGCAGGGAAGGTCAAGAACAAACCAGACAACAGCACATAGGGATACACAAAACACATAACACTAGTAGGGATGTCTCCCCCACTAGATCACTTACCATTGGCAACTTTTGATGTACCTGCAACGCAAACATTGGTTAGCACTAAAAAGACAACAGTTGGTCGCTAACCGACACAACGACTCGATGACTTGGCCGGACGGACCAACCATTGCTCTGATACCACTTATGTAACACCCCTTTTTCTACCCAACGGTTTATTAAAAAAATATCAGAGCTTTTTCGCGCCAAAAGAGTGTCACATTTTTCGAACCGGAAAACCACTTCGCAAACAGAGTACTTTAATTATAACTAACTTCTTTTCAAAAACATGCAGCGGAAATAAAAAGGTTTAACTTGGCAATCATACTTCAAAAGGTTTACAACTTAGAAAGGCATATACACAACACATAAGGAAAGACACAAGGACAACCCTAACTTGTGGAATTCATAACTCGATCTTCACAGCTCTAAACGCAACCAAACCAGCGTCAAATTAACAAGCATTCAATCAAGTTTTCGAAATGACAAACCACATAATTTTTCAATTAGTAAAACGTTCTCAGTCACTGAAATACTAAACCTATGTCAGAACATCTCAAAACAGTGAATTCAACAACACAAACAACCATCACACTTCAGCCACATATAGATATTATAAACATCAACAGCAATTTAAACAACTACTCCTAACACCTAGTCCCCATGATTTCGTGGTTTATAAATTATTAACTATGAACGAGAGCCCCCTTACCTTATTGAAGAACTCGAATCCTTAGGCTTAGAAACCTTGAAAAACTTAGCTTTTCTTCTCTCTCCTCTTTTCTTTCTTGGTCACGAACTCCTCTCTTTCTTTTTCTCTATGGAAGCCACGAAATTCCTCTCTTTTTCCTTGCCTTGGCCGCCACTCCTTAGCTCTCACTCTCTCACAAAATCTAATTTTCTCAACTAATGAAACCCTAACTTAAAAACTCCTTATTTATAGGCTCACTTAACCAATCATGGGCTTTCTTAGTTTATGACTTAATCATGGGCCTCCACTAACACCTGTAATTCGCCACCACCTATCCACATATACTAACAACTAATTATTTCTAATATTCTATCACATCAAATCCCTAAATAATTATTCCTATCATTTTATTTTATTTTTCTCAAACACAAACCCTGGATAATTAATTAAATAAATTAACTAATTATTTTGGGCTGTTACACAAATCGCTTCCGCAGACTTTCTATTTTGGTACTGAACACTAGTTTGAGTGGTGTAAGAACCGGATTTATGTATTTTATGTTAAGTTATGTAATCGCACTTGATGGGTTTTTAGCATCGATTTATAGGGTGTGTTCAGTATTTAAAAAGGAAGTTACTCTGATATATGCCAGTAGTGCATTTCAGTGATTTCTACAAGTTAGAAATTATCGGGGTGTTACTTGTTTATTAGTACTCATTGCTCTATGAGGGAAAGGGAGTGGTATTTCTTGTTCATCAGAAACATATTCAGGTGCCTTATTATTCTTCAAAACAGTAGTTTCAGGCACCTTTGAGGTGTCAATAGCCTTCCCAGATCTCAATGTGATAGCACTAACATTGGGGTTTGGTGCATTTGGATTAACCACAACTTGAGCAGACAGTTGGTCTGCCCCCCGAGCTTGCATGTGATTAATTGTGGTAGTCATATGTCCCAATTGTGTCGGCAAATTCCAAATTGAGGCATCTTTTCTCTTTTGTAACTCGAGATTTTGGGCAGCCATCTGCTTAATTAGATCCTCTAATGAAGGTTCAGGCCTAACAGCAGCTTGTTGTGTAGCTGGATTTCCCAATCTCAGGTTTGGATGGTTCCTCAAGTTTGGGTGATACCTGTTAGATGACAAATCAATATTGGCTTGAGGGTTAAATATGTTGGCTGCATATGCTTGGAGGGTAACAGCATTAGGATCCTCTTGCAGCGTACGACAAGAATCTGTGGGGTGCTCTGTAGAGGTGCAAATACCACAAACCCTTGATGTCTGACCTGTTGCCAATTTTTTTACCAAAACCGTCAGTTCATCCAACCTGTTCTCTAAGCTCTTATGATTATTAGCATGTATCTCATTTACTCCCCTTGTTAGAAGTGCAGAGTTGCTTCTGGTTGGGAATTGTTGGGAGTTTGTGGACATATTTTCTATTAAAGCTCTTGCATCTGCTGAGGTCTTGTCTACAAGTGCACCTCCACTAGCAGCATCCATGATATTACGGTCCATGGGAAGTATCCCTTCATAAAAGTACTGGATGATCAGTTGTTCAGAGATCTGGTGGTGAGGGCAGGTTGCGCACAATTTCTTGAATCTTTCCCAGTATTCAAATGAGATAACAACTTGTGTCCCTACGTTGATGACTCTTCAAAGCTATGTGGGAATTGTAGGCAACAAAATCTGAAGTGTTCTTGCTTTAGGGGACCAAGTATGACCTCATCAAATGCAAGTGGATGGCAAGTGGATGTGCAAGTGGATGGCTCCAACCTTCAGGTAATGCAGTTGCAGTGCAGTAGCATTGTACTAAACCAATGCAGGATCAATGCAGGAGCATTTGATGCAGGAGCATCTAGACTGCACTGAACAAACTTATCAAACATACCACAATGTATCCAAAATGGCCTATTATAACCTATAACCATGTCAAACACTCAAGTTATCACATATTACATAAAATACTATGTAAACTCTTTATCTTTGCTTGAAAGAGAGCAATTTACTAAGTTTAAACATATGAATAACTCTATATAAAATAGAGTTATCACACCCCCCAAACTTAAACCATTGCTTGTCCTCAAGTAATGACAAAGGCAAACTAACTAATACTATAGTTTTATAGAAGATAAATCAGTTAGATATTTGGATTTTCATGAGGTGCTCTCTATGAACTTCTTTGCTCATCAATTTTTCTTGTGCCTTTATTTCTTTTCAAACTTCCAGAAATATTTACACTCTTTGTGTGTGTGTGAACCCACTGAGTTGAGATTAACTCCAAGACTAAGTGAAAACTTCCTCCTAGCCTTTGAAAAGATTGGTTTATCTTTGGTCACACCAAAATATTTTTTCAAAAGAAAGGTTAGACTCACGAAATCCTCAAATATTGGGGAGTTTTAAACACAACCTGTAACACCCCGGTATTATCTTTAACAAAGAAATACCTACATATACAACTTGGTATAAATCAGAGTATAAAAATTCCTGTTCAGATATACATCTTTACAAGAAACAGCGGAAACTAATAAGTAAAATAATACAAGCTCGAGTCATACGACCGAATACAGATACAACTACAGAAGAACAAGGACAACTATAAATGAATCAATCTGCAATCTTCTTCTCGGACCCGACATACCAACTGTGCCGCCTGCTGTCCTTATAACCTGTTCTCTGTAAAAACAACAAATATGGATTGGGTGAGACAACTTGTCTCAGTGAGTCCTACCGTGCCCCCTCACTGACACTCGGTTCAATTTATGAAACCGTTAACAATGTTTAATTAGCTACCATTAGCTATAATCGAAATGCCAAGCAAATCGTGTTCTCAATTATGTTTTTAATAGCTTAGCTTAAACCGACTGCACAACTGCTAATCCCGGTAGCTATAGCTTAACATCGGCCGATTGCACAACTGCTAATCCCGGCAATGTTCTTAATTATGGTTCTTTAATAGCTTAGCTCAACCGACTGCACAACTGCTAATCCCGGTAGCTATAGCTTAACATCTGCCGACTGCACAACTGCTAATCCCGGCAATGTTAACTTATAATCAATAACTTAGCACAAGCCGACTGCACCACTGCTAATCCCGGCAACCCGTGAGTTGACCACGCCAAAACACATTCAGGGCCTAGGTAAGGGGTCATGACTACCCTCCCTAGTATGCTACTTGTCGGGTCGTCACCCAACGCGATTTATGTATGACAATACATAACGATTTCTCGAGAGTTAGATAATATATATCTTTCCGATCACCAAAGGATCAATCACAATATCTTTTTAGATAATTTATATCTTATTGATCTATAACCCGTTTTGATGAATTTATAAACATCCGGCATTATAATCATATTATAACGTATTATTGACCTATAACCCGTTTTGATGAATTTATAAACATCCGGCATTATAATCATATTATAACGTATTATTGACCTATAACCCGTTTTGATGAATTTATAAACATCCGGCATTATAATCAAAGTCAATTGACATATATAAACATATGTATATATATTTTCAGTTAGTTTATCAGACGGTGTACCCACACGTATACTAGGGTTTCGGTTTTTCAATCAAATATGCTTTTGAAATTCTTTTTCAAAATCATGAGTTGAATAAGTTCAAAATACGGTTGTCAATAAGGCAATATCCTTAAAGTGGGTTGGGGAGAAAATTAGAAGTGATTCGGGATCGAAAGGAGCGACGAAATGAGAAATCGGAGTCCGGTAACAGCAGCTCACGCACGGTCCGTGCCCAGGGGCGCACGACCCGTGCGTGATTTTACCAAAATCACACAGCCAACCCGAAGAGGACGCACGGTCCGTGCCCAGGGGCGCACGACCCGTGCGGCCTGTTCTGTTACTGAATTCTAGTTTCTCATTCCGCTTTCCATTTCTCGCCCAAATCGAATTCCGATCGTTCTCCAACCTGAAAACGGATTTAATAAACAACATTCCAGACCATATTCCAGGGAAAGCACTTAAAATCAGAATTTCGCAAATTGTTCAACAATTCAATAAAAACCGTAAAAACGCGATATTGCTCAAAAACGGTTTTCGGTTCCAAAATCTTTCGAAAATTGATAATTGCCTTATGACTCAAAACCGATATATTTTCAAGACACATAAAAATATCCCTATCCGTGAGTAGAACTCACCCGGTTGACGAGTCCCCGAGAAGTCGCGTCCTCGCTCGAACAACCGAACCGTTAACCACTCGAACAATCCCCGTAGTCACGTACACGCTCCAAGTGCCTCCGCATCTGAACTTGATGGGTCCCACTTGCGCAACCAGTAACTAAGTCAATCATCCTCGCTACTGGACCCCACTTCAGTATATCGAACTGATGGCGCTCGAGACTTTGGCGAATCGAACTCAGATTTGACGAACGGGCATACTAGCTTCCATTTCCATTTCCCAGAATCAGGACCCAGTTTTGCAATAAGCATAACTTGGTCAATCCGTGACCAAATCTACTCAAATCAGTGCCCATTGTGAAGATAATTTCGTCTACTTTCAGATGGAAGAAGTTTCACGCGCATGCATCCAGTAGATCGAGAGATATCACCGAAACTATGTGACTGGTTCAGTACAGTGGCAGATTCTGAAACCGTAACTTGGGGACATAATATCTCCTTCATTTCTCCATGAAATCATACGTTTCTTGTGCCCAAAATGAAGAGCTTCGAGTCTAGTTTCCAGAGGAACAAGAATCACGATCATCGGAGTTGTGTACAGGGAGATTCGATGAAATCACTGAAGGTATACCATACGGGTTTTACCCAGAATTTTGTTGAACTCAACACATCCATTTCAATCCTTTGCAAACCACGAATTTGAGTTCCAACTCCAGCCCAACAACTCATACTTCGAAGCCAGCAACCAATTCACTATCCATGGAGTTCCAATTCGCAATGTGGCTTGCTTATGGGTCCTAGGGCTGAACCTTGTCTTCACACTTCACCCCCAAGCTTCAAAAGACACATGCAATGGAATCTCTTTGACCTTGGCCATGGCTGAGCTTGGAACCAGAAAATGGTGGAAGAGAAAGGATGGGGAATGAGTCTATGAACTTGTTACAGTTGTGAAGGGAATGAAAAATGAGAGAGAATGGTACCAAGATGAGCCACATGCATGAAGTGTTGAGGAAAAGCTCCCCCCCCCCCCCCTTCACCTTCTCCCTCACTCTCTCTTCTTGGTTCCTTTCTTTTTCTTATTTTCTGAAGTGCTTTGGTTCTGCCCAGCTGAAAGGGTAATATCATGTTTTAATGGGCTGAGGGTGTCAATTGGTTGGAAAAGACCAAATTGCCCTTGGCCCCTTAATTCGAGTTTTACTTAAACTTTCGATTCCAAATCAAACAACTAATCTCCAATGTCCATCCACCTATCATTAGACATTTTGATTAGCTAAATTACTCGGTCTAAATAACCATTTTTGTTATAGCCTTTTACTAACTTTGACAATTCGAAATCTATGGAAATGACCAAAATGCCCTTGGCCCATTAAGTCTTGGTTTTGAGGCTAAACCCCAATAATCTTATGGCTTTCCGCTCGGTATAGGTTTCTCGACAAATCCTCATTCGAGTCGAGACTAATTGGTCACTCAATTGATACGTCTTCGATGTGAGGTGAAATGACGATTTTACCCTTCAGCGGAATTGTTCATTTAAATTATGACTAAGCCACAATTAAATGTAGGGTAGGATTTCTTTGGACTTTTCCTCGACTATTAATCCCCGAGACACGACCAATTATTCCCACAAATAATTTCTCGGTCTTAGGCATCATAGTACGAGTCTTTAAAAATTAGGGATGTTACAATCACCCCAACTTTTAAAAATTTTGTCCTCAAAATTGACAAGACGAACCTTAAGCAAAAAGGTATTGATATCAGGTCATCATGTCCTCTTCCAATTCCCGAGTAGCCTCTTCGGCTGAGAAGCCTTCTCAGACTACCTTGACAATCGGAGTAGTCCTTGGACGCAGAGTCTTCATACCACGCTCCAAGATATAGATAGGATAAGGTTGGAATGATAAATCCGGTCGAAGATCGATCGCTTCAACGCTCAACGGCTGAAGTGGATCGGGAATACATTTTCTCAATTGAGACACGTGAAAGATATCATGAAGATACAGACTTTCTTCAGAAATTAACTATTCCGACCTCTTGAAAGCTGACACTAATTGTTACGGATAATGGAACGCCTACAGTCTGTTGAGGATACGAATTCATAGTTATGGTATCCACACATCCTGCACTATCGAAGTCAGGAACTCGGAAGGTTTCGGCCTAGCCGTAGCTTGAATTGGAACGAAATGATGAGTTTAAGAGGATTTCTTTGGAATCAAACCATACGGTATCCAGAAGAAAAGTTTTCTTCTCTTCCCGAGTTACGCTCACATAAGCGCTTGACTCATTTACTAAAATTCTCGACTGAAGCAAACAGAGTTGTTTTATAAAACAGGTTGACTTTCAGTCCAAGGAATCTAGAAATGATTTTTCCTTGCAACCGAATCCAGGAAAAACTCTAAAATAATAGCAAAATATTCTTTCATTAAATCGGTTCCAAAACTTGAAAGTATAATAGTTCCATTTGAATGAAAATTCTTTTCAATGGGGTTTCTAATGACGATAGTTTGAAAATACGACTATCCCAAAAGTTAATTCACCCCAACTTATAAATGACCTTACTCGATGCACGACGTTTCAATAAAGCGGAATCTCAATCTCAAATTTTTAAATTTGCAAGTTCGAAAGTGAGAATAAAGGTGTTATTTTGTTGGAGTCAACCATTTGTGCGTCAAAATCTCGCAAACTTTTATCGTGCTTGAGTTCGGTTCCGTTAAAACAAAATAATTAGGTTCGTTCGAGGAAGGGATCGGGAGGGACATTGAGCCGAAAAGAAAGCGGGTATTTGCTTAAAAAAATTCTTCTCAAGCCGCTATTCCACTCGATTCAATTCACTTCCTTTCAATTCCTTTCTCGAATCGGTCCAAGACAAAATTTCGAGATTAAAAACAAGGTTCATATTTCATGATGAAAAACAGACACGACTTGACCGTCTCAAGTGACTACACAAAGGTTATAAAGTTCACTATCAAAGACTCATGTGTCATACAGTCACTGCCCAATCATTTAGTCTCTGATCGACATACGGTTCATCCTCACTCACTCTACCATCAAACGGGTGTAGAAGGTGAAAAGGTAAAAACATTATAGGTACTCAACTCATTGGATTTTTAGAAAAGCATCGTGTGCTGGACCACAATCGGACAATTCTGAATTCAGCACATACTTGATTTATCGACATTTAACCATAGGTCAATAGAATGGAGAATTAGCATTGACCCATCCGATGGATCAAAGTCACAACAACTTACTGTTGATCTTAACGAATTCAAGATTAATGATTGGAGTTTCACTTTAGTAGCGGAAGCTTGAATGCTATAACATTCGAAGGATGATTTCCCAAACATGGCTTTTTCGGAGTTTTCTAAGTCAACGACTTGTCCAATTTCAGCGTTCTTCCTAAATCAACTAGGCTTGAACTTTGATACCTATCTTTCATAGATTCTTGATCACTCAGATCCTAAGGAGATGCAATTTTCGATATTGGGAATCCTACTAGAACGACATACAGTCTTCTTTTGGAGATGAGGTTTAGAGTCATTCTAGACAATCTTTGGTTTCTCGATTAACTTCAGCGCAACAATTATTCTCGGATTAGTTACGAAATTGGAATTGCGGTGGCACCAGGGGATTTTGAAAACAAAAGTTATTTCGGGAATCACACGAGCACACCATGGGTGTCTCCGTATTGATTCGTTGAAACTGGATTTATCCTTTAAAATTTTCCTTGGCCCAGCTTCTTTCCGAACTTCCGCGACTATCCAGACATAATTATTACATTATATCAATCAATATAGCTTCAGAACGGGTTCTAGGAGTCTAAACTGACTGATTGGAGATCCTTTCTACCAATTTCCCGTACAACAGGGAGGTCCACATTCCACGAATGCTTAGAGTTTACGGTTCAGATTTAAAACAGAGGTACACTTCAAAATACAATTGAAGATACGGTTCACAACCCATTCATCGGTGTAGATAATTTCGTTAGCTTTCCAACGCCCCTCGGAACATAAAAATCGGAGTTCCGGAGCAGAAGTTACGAACAAAATGAGTCGGAAGACTAACAAGAATTTCTCACAGACCGTGATCGGAATGCTTCCAGCAGCGGATTGAAATTAGGTCACTCCTACCGATTCCACATACTGATCTGCTTTGAAGGATTTGATTCACAATTCCTGATCGGGACTTAACCTGATCGGCATATTATGACTCTGCTAGTCAATACTGGCAACGGAGTATCTTTACTCAGTTAGCTTTATCATCTGTCACATTGTGACTCGGAAGAAGAAGAATCGGAATCTATGCTTAAGATTAACCGATACGGATTTTTCCTTGACTGCTGCCCTAACTGGGATTGACTGACACCAGAAGGTGAGATTTATGATGGAAACGATATTTCTATAACTGATAAGCTGACTAAATAAGGTCAGGGTTTCGGGTGTTAACTAATCTGAAAGATTTCAGTACACTGACGTTACTGCCGCACAATGGCTTCGCTTGATTTGTACTTCTCGATAAGATCTAAGACGTTTCATCCCGCGACTCACTAGCCGCATCCGATTTATTTACTGAACAGCCGTCCACAGTTTCCTCGAACCATCGCGGATGCCCATCCTTGTTTCCAAATGTAATATGTAGCCCTCTGCTGCTGCTACGCGTTCTGATGGAACGAGAAGGCTGAGAATCCTATGGTGTAAGGTCTTGGACATTTTCGGGGCTGAGGCAACTATCTGTCATAATTTTCAGTACTTTACATGAAACATTGAGTGGATCCTGACTCAATACGTCACATAATATACTAAAAAGGTCTGACATATAATTGTCTAAGTCCCTAGCTGACTCGATCCTATGTTCTCGACCCGAAGGTCACTACGTCCGACAAGGCCGAACCGCTCTGATACCAAATGTAACACCCCGGTATTATCTTTAACAAAGAAATACCTACATATACAACTTGGTATAAATCAGAGTATAAAAATTCCTGTTCAGATATACATCTTTACAAGAAACAGCGGAAACTAATAAGTAAAATAATACAAGCTCGAGTCATACGACCGAATACAGATACAACTACAGAAGAACAAGGACAACTATAAATGAATCAATCTGCAATCTTCTTCTCGGACCCGACATACCAACTGTGCCGCCTGCTGTCCTTATAACCTGTTCTCTGTAAAAACAACAAATATGGATTGGGTGAGACAACTTGTCTCAGTGAGTCCTACCGTGCCCCCTCACTGACACTCGGTTCAATTTATGAAACCGTTAACAATGTTTAATTAGCTACCATTAGCTATAATCGAAATGCCAAGCAAATCGTGTTCTCAATTATGTTTTTAATAGCTTAGCTTAAACCGACTGCACAACTGCTAATCCCGGTAGCTATAGCTTAACATCGGCCGACTGCACAACTACTAATCCCGGCAATGTTCTTAATTATGGTTCTTTAATAGCTTAGCTCAACCGACTGCACAACTGCTAATCCCGGTAGCTATAGCTTAACATCTGCCGACTGCACAACTGCTAATCCCGGCAATGTTAACTTATAATCAATAACTTAGCACAAGCCGACTGCACCACTGCTAATCCCGGCAACCCGTGAGTTGACCACGCCAAAACACATTCAGGGCCTAGGTAAGGGGTCATGACTACCCTCCCTAGTATGCTACTTGTCGGGTCGTCACCCAACGCGATTTATGTATGACAATACATAACGATTTCTCGAGAGTTAGATAATATATATCTTTCCGATCACCAAAGGATCAATCACAATATCTTTTTAGATAATTTATATCTTATTGATCTATAACCCGTTTTGATGAATTTATAAACATCCGGCATTATAATCATATTATAACGTATTATTGACCTATAACCCGTTTTGATGAATTTATAAACATCCGGCATTATAATCATATTATAACGTATTATTGACCTATAACCCGTTTTGATGAATTTATAAACATCCGGCATTATAATCAAAGTCAATTGACATATATAAACATATGTATATATATTTTCAGTTAGTTTATCAGACGGTGTACCCACACGTATACTAGGGTTTCGGTTTTTCAATCAAATATGCTTTTGAAATTCTTTTTCAAAATCATGAGTTGAATAAGTTCAAAATACGGTTGTCAATAAGGCAATATCCTTAAAGTGGGTTGGGGAGAAAATTAGAAGTGATTCGGGATCGAAAGGAGCGACGAAATGAGAAATCGGAGTCCGGTAACAGCAGCTCACGCACGGTCCGTGCCCAGGGGCGCACGACCCGTGCGTGATTTTACCAAAATCACACAGCCAACCCGAAGAGGACGCACGGTCCGTGCCCAGGGGCGCACGACCCGTGCGGCCTGTTCTGTTACTGAATTCTAGTTTCTCATTCCGCTTTCCATTTCTCGCCCAAATCGAATTCCGATCGTTCTCCAACCTGAAAACGGATTTAATAAACAACATTCCAGACCATATTCCAGGGAAAGCACTTAAAATCAGAATTTCGCAAATTGTTCAACAATTCAATAAAAACCGTAAAAACGCGATATTGCTCAAAAACGGTTTTCGGTTCCAAAATCTTTCGAAAATTGATAATTGCCTTATGACTCAAAACCGATATATTTTCAAGACACATAAAAATATCCCTATCCGTGAGTAGAACTCACCCGGTTGACGAGTCCCCGAGAAGTCGCGTCCTCGCTCGAACAACCGAACCGTTAACCACTCGAACAATCCCCGTAGTCACGTACACGCTCCAAGTGCCTCCGCATCTGAACTTGATGGGTCCCACTTGCGCAACCAGTAACTAAGTCAATCATCCTCGCTACTGGACCCCACTTCAGTATATCGAACTGATGGCGCTCGAGACTTTGGCGAATCGAACTCAGATTTGACGAACGGGCATACTAGCTTCCATTTCCATTTCCCAGAATCAGGACCCAGTTTTGCAATAAGCATAACTTGGTCAATCCGTGACCAAATCTACTCAAATCAGTGCCCATTGTGAAGATAATTTCGTCTACTTTCAGATGGAAGAAGTTTCACGCGCATGCATCCAGTAGATCGAGAGATATCACCGAAACTATGTGACTGGTTCAGTACAGTGGCAGATTCTGAAACCGTGACTTGGGGACATAATATCTCCTTCATTTCTCCATGAAATCATACGGTTCTTGTGCCCCAAATGAAGAGCTTCGAGTCTAGTTTCCAGAGGAACAAGAATCACGATCATCGGAGTTGTGTACAGGGAGATTCGATGAAATCACTGAAGGTATACCATACGGGTTTTACCCAGAATTTTGTTGAACTCAACACATCCATTTCAATCCTTTGCAAACCACGAATTTGAGTTCCAACTCCAGCCCAACAACTCATACTTCGAAGCCAGCAACCAATTCACTATCCATGGAGTTCCAATTCGCAATGTGGCTTGCTCATGGGTCCTAGGGCTGAACCTTGTCTTCACACTTCACCCCCAAGCTTCAAAAGACACATGCAATGAAATCTCTTTGACCTTGGCCATGGCTGAGCTTGGAACCAGAAAATGGTGGAAGAGAAAGGATGGGGAATGAGTCTATGAACTTGTTACAGTTGTGAAGGGAATGAAAAATGAGAGAGAATGGTACCAAGATGAGCCACATGCATGAAGTGTTGAGGAAAAGCTCCCCCCCCCTTCACCTTCTCCCTCACTCTCTCTTCTTGGTTCCTTTCTTTTTCTTATTTTCTGAAGTGCTTTGGTTCTGCCCAGCTGAAAGGGTAATATCATGTTTTAATGGGCTGAGGGTGTCAATTGGTTGGAAAAGACCAAATTGCCCTTGGCCCCTTAATTCGAGTTTTACTTAAACTTTCGATTCCAAATCAAACAACTAATCTCCAATGTCCATCCACCTATCATTAGACATTTTGATTAGCTAAATTACTCGGTCTAAATAACCATTTTTGTTATAGCCTTTTACTAACTTTGACAATTCGAAATCTATGGAAATGACCAAAATGCCCTTGGCCCATTAAGTCTTGGTTTTGAGGCTAAACCCCAATAATCTTATGGCTTTCCGCTCGGTATAGGTTTCTCGACAAATCCTCATTCGAGTCGAGACTAATTGCTCACTCAATTGATACGTCTTCGATGTGAGGTGAAATGACGATTTTACCCTTCAGCGGAATTGTTCATTTAAATTATGACTAAGCCACAATTAAATGTAGGGTAGGATTTCTTTGGACTTTTCCTCGACTATTAATCCCCGAGACACGACCAATTATTCCCACAAATAATTTCTCAGTCTTAGGCATCATAGTACGAGTCTTTAAAAATTAGGGATGTTACACAACCAAGGACTTGACTGAATTTTTCAAAGATTTTTGAGTTAATGCACTATTTTTCTTATGTTGGTGGTTTCTTTAATGCAAATGCATTACTTTTTTGAAGTGCTTTTTGCATTGATGTTTTTCTGCATTTATTTTCTTCAGTGCAGTTGCATTGCTTCTGCACTGTGTTGTTTTTTTGTAGCCTATATTGCCTTCCTCACTGTCCTCCAGATGCATTTATTCCTGCATGGCACAGGTGCAGCTTTTCACTGACCTCCAGATGCATTCATGCACTTTGGCACAGGTACAGTTTTGAACTATCCTCCAGATGCATTTATTCATGCATGGCACAGGTGCGGCTTTTCACTGACCTCCAGATGCAATCATGCACTTAGGCACAGGTATAGCTCAATTGATTCAGGTCAATATGGCTTTGATCTTTGATCTTTTTACCACTCTTTTTGTATTGTTTTGCATTGTTTGCTCTTGCTTTTCAAATTCAGCCTTGGTTTACATAAAAATACCCCCAAACTTAATTCTTTAAGCTATTCCAACTTTTTAATCAAAATTTGTTTTGACCTTAGCTCACCAAAATTTTCCTTTGCATCAGATTGCTCTTTAAATAGCAAGATTCTTTTCAAAAACTCAGTTTTGAGGTATTTGGAAGAAAAAATAATTCTGATTATTTTTGTGAGAAATAAGGCTTCTTGCTTTTCAAAATTCCATCCATAGGTGCACCATATCTTTGTAAAATGTTTTCAAACTGATCATATACTAAAATGTTCTTAACAATTTATAGTATTCCTCATACTTGTCCCTATTTTCCAATGAAAATGTATCTTTGGAAAAGTAGTTTCATGTATTTGGATACTACTTTGTTAAGTACATCTAATACATTCATACAAAAATATTTATTTAAAAGCATGCATTTGCTAAAACCACACATAGATAACATACATAACATACTTAATATGATAATATGATAAGTTCTCCCCCCAAACTTAAGGGATAGCAGTGTCCTCACTGCTAAAAGTTCACAAAATACTTCCAAAATATTTGTTCAAAATATGGGGAGGGGGATTAAAAGCACAACCAGGGAAGAGTTAGTAGTAAGATAACATCCAAAATATAGTAGGTGAAATTGCAGAAAGCATGTAACAAATACTCATTTCTTGGCTCCACTCATTGTTCTTGCACTCTGTCTGGTAGGAGGAGTGTTCTTCAGTTTCTGCTTCTTTTCTTTTGGCTTGGAGATTGGAGTTACTTCTACTGGTGCAGATGCACCTGATTCCACTGGTGGTGATGCAGGACTTGATGCAGTAGCATCAGTTAGGATTGCCTCAGAGATCTTTCTCTTTGGTGCCTTGACAGCTGGTTGTTTGAAGAATGATTGTGTATTTCCTAGTTCCTCTCTCTTTCTCTGAGCTATCTGTTCCAGAACTAGTTGCATAGCAGCCTCATCATGTTGTGGTTTCATTGCAGCCTTCTGTTGAGATGCAGAAGCATCTGATGCATATGCATCACTCTGCATGTCAATTGCTGCTGTGACAACTTCAGCTTCTTCCTCCTGTATTGCCTCTGGTTCTGCCTCTTCAGTTGGATCTTCATCAGTGTCCTGCACATTTTCATGCTCAAGAGCAGAAACAACATTAGTTATAATGTTAGTAGGGCTAGTAGGAGTTGTTTGTTCTGGTTGTGGTTCAGTGATAGGTGAGGTTGGGATTGGGCTTTGTGGCATAGTGTGAGTTTGTTGTTCTATTTCAGTTGGTGGAGAGGGTGGAGGAGGGGTTGTTTGTGGTGGTGATTGTATTGGTGGATCAGTAAGTAGTGGTGATTTTGGTTGGGGAGATGTTTCTTTGGTAGGTGAGTGAATTGGTGATTGAATAGGTGATGTGATTGGTGAAGTGTGGGTTGTTTCTTGTTGGGCTTGTGGTGGTCTTTTCTTGGCATATTTTTGTCTGGCAATTTCTTCCAGAATGACACCTCTAACATGTTCTTCTTCCTCACTTTCAACTTCAGTACTTTCTTCTTCTTCTTCACTCTCCTTGTCCATTTCTTTTTCTAAATCTTCATCCTCAGTTTCTGAATTGTAAGTGTCTTCAAATTCAGGCTCCACTACTACCTTTTTCTTTCCTTTTGTTTGTTTCCTAGTCAGTTTCTTCTTTCTACTAGGCTCTTCTTTTTCTTGCTCTTCTTTCTCTTCTTCCTTTTCCTCTTCTTTTTCTTCTTCCTTATCCTCATCAGTTTGTTCTTTCTCCTCTTTTTCTTGTCCTTCAGTTCTTAACACCCAGCTTGGGAACACAGGTGCTTCAATATTGCCTAATTCATTAGACAAATATTGGAAAACAAGCTGCAGCTAATCATGTTGTTCATTTTGAAATTTCCACACTACAGCTTGCTTTTGCATGAAATGCTCTTGCATTGCAGGCATAGGCACTGATTATTTCACTTTTCTTATTCTCTCCTTCATCTCAGCATTTGAATTAGTAGGGGGGAATTTCCTTTGTTCATTAACAGTAATAGGAACACCTTCTATCATGCATAATTCAGTTATGAGACAAGGGAAAAACAGAAATCCCTTTGTTTTAGTTGTGCATGTATATATTTCTCTTGCAATCAATCTACCTAAATCAACATTTTCCTCAGAGAGAATTGTATCTAGTAAGATCAATCTCTCTTTGGTCATAGCATATGTGTGTGAAGTAGGTAAGATTGATGTTGTAATGAACAAATGCCAATTTCCTATAGCATCTATCAAATAAGTACTTCTAAGCTTAACCTCATTTGGTGTGAATCTTTCCCAAACAGAATCTGGTGTAGCAATTCTACTCCTAATTCCTTCCATTTCTTTCTTATTGGCTTTCCCTACTTTCTTCTCGAATTCAAGTCCATTGTATTTCAATAGATAATGTTCATTTATTTTCTTAGGATGAAAATGAACTATCTTACCTCTAACCTTGGAAGTGTAGCTTTTCTCTGGTCTTTCTCCTTCAAACAGTCCAGCATAGAATTCTCTTACTAGCTCTTCAATGTATCCTCCTCGTGGCAACACAAACTGATCCCAGTGAAGATTGGCCACTGTTGCCATGAAGGATAGACTTGCTTTCTTTAAATCGTATCCTCTTTCTGGTAGCATTTGCATTTTCCATAGATGAGCTTTCTCTTCACTGATCAATGCTGGTGCATTGGTCTTGCCTTTCTTTCTCTGTTGGAACGATGATGATGCATGTTTACCTGAAGACTTTGATGCTGAATTCTTCTTTACCATTGCGTTTACTGGATATGGAATTGATGTGTGTAACTGTTTGATTGGAGTGGGAGGTTTCAGATTGAGTGGAAGGGATGACGAAAATGATTTTAGGGTTTTCTTTGTGAGGAGTTAAGAGAAGTTTGATTTGATTTGAGGTAGTAGCCGTTAGGTAGGTCATGGTGGACATGCGTGCAGCCACGTGTCTTCCTTGGTTACTCAACACTTCATTTAATTTCTAACTCTGCTTCTAATGAGTTGTCACTCACACTTGATCAATTTCTTCAAACTGTTGAACTTGGGTACAGGGCACATTTTTTCTTCAATGCATATGTAATGCAGTAGTATTGTAATGCAGCTGCATCAGTTTCCTGTTTTTCCTACAAAACACTTAAAACATCAAATTGAACAAAATTAAGTAAAAATAATGGGTTGCCCTCCATTAAGCGCTTGTTTTAAGAGTCTTATCAGCCTGACTACCTCTTTCTTTTAGAGATTTTTCAAATGAGTGGTGACCTTATCTCTCACCACATGTTCACCATAGTATATTTTGATTCTTTGACCATTTACTTTGAAGATGGTGTTTGAGTTTTCATCTAACAAGTCAACTGCTCCATGAGGATAAATTTTAACCAATTTGAATGGTCCTGACCACCTTGATCTAAGGTTTCTAGGGAAAAGCTTCAATCTAGAATTGTATAGAAGAACTAGTCCTCCCTCTTTTAAGTCTCTCTTTTGAATTCTTTTGTCATGCCATGCCTTTGTTTTGGTTTTGTAGATTTCAGCATTCTCATAAGAGAATTGCCTAATCTCTTCTAACTCATTAAGCTCTAGCATTCTTTGTGTACCTGCTTTGTCTAAATTAAAATTGAGCTTCTTGATAGCCCGATAAGACTTATTTTCTAACTCCACAGGTAGATGGCATGCTTTTCCATAAACTTTTCTATAAGGAGACATTCCTAAGGGTGTTTTGAATGCTGTTCTATAAGCCCATAAAGCTTCATCCAAATGTAAAGACCAATCTTTCCAATTTGGACTTACCATTTTTTCTAGCACTCTTTTAATTTCTCTATTTGAGATTTCTGCTTGTCCACTTGTTTGAGGGTGGTAAGCTGTAGCAATTTTATGCTTAACTCCATACGTAGCTAGAAGGTTTTTAATGATTTTATTACAGATGTGTGAACCTTCATCATTAATTATAGCTCTAGGAGTAGCAAATCTAGTAAATATATTCCTTTGAAAAAATCTACTTACTGATTTTGCATTGTTATTTGGTAATGCTACTGCTTCTACCCATTTGGACACATAATCAACAGCTACTAGAATATATAAATTGCCAAAAGAGGGTGGAAAAGGTCCCATGAAGTCCATTCCCCATACATCAAATACTTCAATTTCTAAAATATTGGTTCTTGGCATTTCATGTTTATCAAAAATATTTCCCGCCCTTTGACATTTATCACATTTCTTGATCATAAGATATGCATCTTTAAATAAACTAGGCCAAAAATAACCAGACTGTAATACCTTAGCTGCTGTTCTTGTGCTTCCAAAGTGGCCACCATATGGTGTAGCATGGCAATGCAGAAGCTGTAACACCCAAAATAATTTAATTAATTATTTGATTAAATTATTTAAGTGTTGCATATTTATTAATATATTAAAATTATTAATATGTTATTTTGTTTTTATAACTGAAGG
Source organism: Astragalus membranaceus (assembly GCA_039519185.1). Lineage (NCBI taxonomy): Eukaryota > Viridiplantae > Streptophyta > Magnoliopsida > Fabales > Fabaceae > Astragalus > Astragalus membranaceus. The sequence continues at coordinate 119,701,134 of CM076849.1, forward strand.
GAGTGGTATAAATAATTTCGGAATGGCAAATTTGGCCCAAGAAGAAGCCCAAGCCCGGTAGCTAAGGCTCCTAGGCGCTTAGGGGTGTGATGCATTCGCATCACTTGGGCAAAAGAGGAAAAGAAAGAAAAACGTAAAAGAAAGAAAAGAAAGGGAAGAGAGTTGCGAAGAGAGAAGGAGAAAAAGAAGAAGGGGATTCGCACAAAGAGAAGAGGAAAAGAAGAGCTGTTGCTGTGGTTTTGTTGGTGACTTCGTAGGAAGGACTTCGTCTTCGGTGAAATCAAGGTAAGTGCAATTTCAAATTCTGGGCATATTTTACCGTGCCATCTTTTGTATTTGCGTGCCCAAATTCAATTTTAAACATTTTGGCTCGAGTGGTTTTACCTTTGCACGTGTAATTCTGGAGTTGTCCCACTGGGTGTTGTTTGTGTGCGTATATGGGGTGTGTTAAGTGCAATTTCAAATTCTGGGCATATTTTACCATGCCATCTTTTGTATTTGCCTGCCCAAATTCAATTTTAAACATTTTGGCTCGAGTGGTTTTATTTTTGCACGTGTCATTCTGAAGTTGTATCGGTGGATGTTGCTTAGGTGCGCTGTGTTGCCAATTCTGTGTCTAGGCGCTAGGCGCCCTGCGCCAGTTTCTGTGTCTGGGCGCTAGGCGCCCTGCGCCAGTTTTCTGTGGGTGCCAGGCGCCCTGCGCCAGTTTTTGTGTGCTGTTGTTCCCTGCTAGGCGCCCAGGGCCTGGGAGCCATTTTCAGCACGTGTCTCAGTTTTGTCCCAAATTTGTTTTTGACATATCTTTTGACTCGGGTGTCCGTTTTAAGTGCTTCAAAGTGTCTTTCGAAGCTCGTTCAGTCCTCTCTCTGTGTGTGCTACTGTGATGTGAAAAATAATTAATTTGGCTGAAAGTTTCTGGACACTTGTAATTTGATAGTGGTGTGGTAAAATGATGGTGGGTCTACGGACCAAAAATGTTGGTGATGATTTTAGGCTGCGGTCTTGACGTTGTGATTTTATAATGATGATGTGTGTGACTTGTGGTCGTGAATAATTATGTTTGCTGATTTGTTCATGGAGTCACATGAATACATTAGGCTGCGGTCTTGACGATGCATTTTTAGGCTGCGGTCTTGACGTTATTTTTCGGCTGCGGTCGCGACGTGTTCAATTGGCTAATGAGAAGTGATAATGGTACCACATGCATTCTGCACTGCATACACACATGGTCATGATTGATAATTACTTTGCTTGGTGTACAATGTGACTGTGTGACAATTATATATTGCGGATGTTGATGTTTATTTATCAGTTGGAAATGTTGTTGTTATGTGCAAAATATAAATGTATTGTTGTGATTGGTGTAGTCCTTATACTACCGCTTATTATAAACCTTATTATGCGGTTTAGACTCACCCCTTCGTTGTTTATTACTACAGGTAACCATGAGTGAAGCTGTTATTCTTCATTCCTGCGTCGGTCTAGTGCTCTGATACGTAACACTCAGGGGATGGGCGCTAGTTTTCCTTTGTTTATTCATTCGAGATGTTAAACATTTTTATTGAGATTTTTATGCTGAGGCTGCGTTATGTGTGCGGAGTTTTGTTTTTATTCCGCTGCGAGACGTTGTAATTTCTGCCATGTGAACTGAATAATATGTTTTTGGGAAACCCATTCCATTGTTACGTGTTACGTATTTTCTTTGATTTACAAAAGGAATTTTATTATGTTGTTGATGTTTGTTCTAAGAAATGTAGCATCCCGTTTGGAATAGTTGAAAAATAAATTTTTGAAACTCTGATAATTTTTATTTAAATACCGGGTAGAAAATGGGGTGTTACAGAAGCACTGCTTGTTGTTCTTCCTTAGGAACACATTTCCTCATTAATTTATCAGGACACATCTTGTAAAGAAATGGATCATCCCAATAGTATTGTTTTACTATGAGGAAGAATCTTCTCCTTTGTTGATATGTCATATTCACTGGTGTCACTCTACTTGCAAGGAAATTTACAATATCAGCATACCATGGTGCAGATGCATTTGATGCTCCTGCATTGCTTATAGCATATGCAGTTGCACTGTGTGCATTGAGTGTGATTGCCAATAATTTCTCATCTGGAAAACTCTCCTTGATTTCTCCTTCTAGTGATTCACCTTCAAGCCTTGACAAATGGTCTGCTACTTGGTTTTCTACTCCCTTCTTGTCTCTAATTTCAAGATCAAATTCTTGTAGGAGTAGAATCCATCTTATCAACCTTGGCTTTGCATCTTTCTTTGAAATCAAATACTTAATGGCAGAATGATCAGTATAAACAATTACTTTAGTGCCAACTAAGTATGGTCTAAATTTTTCAAATGCAAATACTACAACTAATAATTCCTTTTCTGTGACTGTGTAATTTACATGAACTTCAATTAATGTCTTGCTTGCATAATAAATAGAATGAAAAACCTTGTCATACCTTTGCCCTAGGACTGCTCCCACTGCAAAGTCACTAGCATCACACATTAATTGAAAAGGCCTTCTCCAGTCAGGTGTTACTATCACTGGTGCTGTTACTAAAGCTTTTTTAAGCTTTTCAAAAGTATCCAAACAAGATTCATCAAAGTTAAATGGTACATCATTTTGTAAAAGCATACATAATGGCTTTGAAATTTTTGAAAAGTCTTTGATAAACCTTCTATAAAAACCAGCATGGCCTAAAAAGCTCCTGATACCTTTAACTGTTGTTGGTGGGGGTAATTTCTCAATCACCTCAATTTTTGCTTTGTCTACCTCTAGACCTTTCTTTGAAATTCTGTGTCCTAACACAATGCTCTCTTGCACCATGAAATGGCACTTTTCCCAGTTTAACACTAGATTTGTATCCTCGCATTTTGGAGAATTTGTTCCAAGTTTGTTAAACAATCTTGGAATGTTTCTCCAAAGACAGAGAAATCATCCATAAACACTTCCATTGATTGCTCAATGAAATCTGAGAATATTGACATAATGCATCTTTGGAAAGTTGCAGGTGCATTACATAATCCAAATGGCATCCTTCTAAAGGCAAAGGTTCCATAAGGGCATGTAAAAGTGGTTTTATCTTGATCTTTAGGGTCAATGGTTATCTGATTGTATCCTGAATAGCCATCCAGAAAACAATAAAACTCTTTTCCTGCTAATCTATCTAGCATTTGGTCTATGAATGGTAAAGGAAAGTGATCCTTTTTGGTAGCCTTATTGAGTTTTCTGTAATCCATGCATATCCTCCAACCTGTTACAGTTCTAGTAGGTATCAATTCATTCTTTTCATTGGCTATTACTGTCATACCCCCTTTCTTTGGTACACATTGGACAGGGCTTACCCATGCACTGTATGATATTGGGTATATGATGCCAGCATCTAGCCATTTAATGATTTCTTTTTTTACAACCTCCTTCATGATAGGATTTAGTCTTCTTTGCGTTTCTATACTGTTCTTAGATTTTCTTCAAAGATGATTCTATGCATACAGACAGAAGGACTAATTCGCTTGATATCTGTCATTTGCCAACCTATTGCCTTGGTATGTTTCTTTAGAGTATTGATGAGATCATTTTCTTGTTTTGACGTTAAATCAGAAGCAAAAACAACTGGTAAAGTCTCATTTTCTCCTAAAAAGACATACTTAAGATGTTTAGGCAATTCCTTCAATTCTATCTTAGGAGGTTTTTCAATGGAGGGTAAGTTTTCTTTGAGGTTTGAATCCTCAAGATTGAGAGGTTCATAAGTTCTGGCCCAGACTTCTTTACAAGAGTTTCCTATTGGCAGGTTTTCTTTTTCTAGTAATTCCTCATCTAGTAATGCAGGTGCATCAAGTGCATCTGCATCAGCTAAATGATCATACTGTTTGTAAAACTGTTTTTCTACCAATCTATCTAGAGAAAAAATGGATGAGCATGCTTCTGTATCCTCTGTGGGATACTTCATAGCACTCATCACATTGAATTTTATCTCTTGATCATTTACTCTCATTGTAAGTTGTAACACCCCGGTATTTCTTTAACAAAGAAATACCTAAATATACAATTTGGTATAAATCAGAGTATAAAAATTCCTGTTTAGATATACATCTTTACAAGAAACAGCGGAAACTATAAAAATATAACTAATACAAGCTCGAGTCATACGACCGAATACAGAGACAACTACAGAAGAACAAGGACAATAATAAATGAATCAATCTTCAATCTTCTCATCGAACCCGACAACCAACTGTGCCGCCTTCTGTCCTTATAACCTGTTCTCTGTAAAAACAACAAATATGGATTGGGTGAGACAACTTGTCTCAGTGAGTCCTACCGTGCCCCCTCACTGACACTCGGCTCAATTTATTAAACCGTTACAACAAAAGCTGACATAACAATGTCTTATTTATTAATCGAAATGCCACGCACTTCGTGAATTTATTTCACACGTACCGACTGCAATCCAGTGCTAATCCCGGTAATCGTGTGTTCCACTTATTAAACCGTTATCAAAATATAGATAATTAGCTATCACAAGCTATAATCGAAATGCCAAGCAAATCGTGTTCACATTTTTATTTAGTATAAACCGATTGTGAACCCAACGTCACGAATATCGGAAATACCATAGTCTTTGTTTAGCATAAACCGATTGTGAACCCAACGTCACGAATATCGGTAATACCATAGTCTTAGTTTAGCATAAACCGATTGTGAACCCAACGTCACGAATATCGGTAACCCGTGAGTTGACCACGCCAAAACACATTCAGGGCCATAGGTAAGGGGTCATGACTACCCTCCCTAGTATGCTACTTGTCCGGTCGTCACCCAACGCAATACGTATGACAATACGCATCAAGTTCTCGAGAGTTAGATAATTTATATCTTTTCGATCACCAAAGGATCAATCACATAATAATTGGATAAACAATATCCATATCGATCTATAACCCGTTTTGAGGAATTCATAAGTTAGACCTCCGGCATTATAATCATTTTCATTTGACATATATAAACATATATATTCAGTCAGTCCATCAGACGGTGTACCCACACGTATACTAGGGTTTCGGTTTTTCAATCAAATATGCTTTTGAAACTCTTTTTCAAAATCGTGAGTCGAATAAGTTCAAAATACGGTTGTCAATAAGGCAATATCCTTAAAATGGGTTGGGAAGAAGATTAGAAGTGATTCGGGATCGAAAGGAGCGACGAAATGAGAAATCAGAGTCCGGTAACAGCAGCTCACGCACGGTCCGTGCCCAGGGGCGCACGACCCGTGCGTGATTTACCAAAATCACACAGCCAACCCGAAGAGGACGCACGGTCCGTGCCCAGGGGCGCACGACCCGTGCGGCCTGTTCTGTTACTGAATTCTAGTTTCTCATTCCGCTTTCCATTTCTCGCCCAAATCGAATTCCGATCGTTCTCCAACCTGAAAACGGATTTAATAAACAACATTCCAGACCATATTCCAGTGAAAGCACTTAAAATAACAATTTCGCAAATTGTTCAACAATTCAATAAAAACCGTAAAACTACGATATTGCTCAAAAACGGTTTTCGGTTCTAAAATCTTTCAAATATTGATAATTGCCTTATGACTCAAAACCGATATATTTTCAAGACACATAAAAATATCCCTATCCGTGAGTAGAACTCACCCGGTTGACGATCCCGCGAGAAATCACGCCGGAACACGAACGGCCGGATTGTAACCACTCGAACAATCCCCGTAGTCACGTACACGCTCCTAGTGTCTCCGCATCTGAACTCGATGGGTCCCACATGCACCACCAGTAACTCGATCAAATTCTTGTTACTGAACCCCACTTCAGTATATCGAACTGATGGCGTTCGAGACTTCGGCGAACCGAACTCAATTTCGACAAACCACATTTCCAGCATTCTTCTTTCTGTTTTCCAGCAACATGACTCAGTTTTGCAACATGCATAATTTGGTCAATCCGTGACCAAATCTACTCAAATCAGTGCCCATTGTGAAGATAATTTCGTCTACTTTCAGATGGTCAAGGATTCACACGCATGCATCCAGTGGTTTGAGAGATATCACCGAAACTATGTGACTGGTCCAGGACAATGTTTGATTCTGAAACCGAAACTTGTGAACAGGATATCTGTACAGTGAGATACGATGAAAACAATGAAGGTATGCCATACGGGTTTCACCCAGAAATCTTGATTGACTTGGATCATCACCCTTAATCCCCTTGCCATTACGAAATTGAGTTCCAAAACCGAATTGAAATTCCTCCATGGATCCTCCTCTGTCCACTACAACCCCAAACCAGAAGGGAGACCTTTACAAGGTTCAAATACTGAATGTTGACTCCTCACTTGATTAATGAGCTTCACAAATCAACATGCAAGCACTAAACTCCTCAAAACTCCATCTTTGCTACTTGAGAGCTAGGAGTTTCAGAGATGGTAAAAACTGAATGAGAAGGAATGGGATGATGATAGTTAGATGGTTGGAAAGAGGATGAAAAACTGAATTGAAGGGATAAACATTCACTTACATGCAATGGTTTTGATGAATTCTTCTTTACCTCCTCTTCTCTTCTCTCTCTCTCTCTCGCATTTTCTCCTTTCTCTCACCCTCACATTTTCTGGTTTGCCTTAGTTGCTGAATGAGGGGGAAAGGAGGGTGCTCAGCTAGTTTAGTGAGCTGAGGTGCTTTTAAAAAAAAGGGAAATGTCCGAAATACCCTTACTCCTTAGTTCTCATTTAAATTCATTTTAATCAATCAAGCACTCATTAATTCACCCGGCTTATGAATATAAATACCATTTTCATGATCGTATCTTGACTAGGATCTGGTTATTATATCGTTGGGTGATTCATCTTCGATGTGAGGTGAAATGACCATTTTACCCTTCGGCTGAATTTTTCATTTAAACCATGACTAAGCCACAATTAAATGTAGAGTAGGATTTCTTTGGACTTTTCCTCGACTATTAATCCCCGAGACACGACCAATTATTCCCAAAAATAATTACTCGGCCTTAGGCATCATAGTACGAGTCTTTAAAAATTAGGGATGTTACAATCACCCCAACTTTTAAAAATTTTGTCCTCAAAATTGACAAGACGAACCTTAAGCAAAAAGGTATTGATATCGGGTCATCATGTCCTCTTCCAATTCCCGGGTAGCCTTTTCGGCTGAGAAGCCTTCCCAGACTATCTTGACAATCAGAATGGCCCTTGACCTCAATGTCTTCATGTCACGCCCTAGGATATGACTAGGATAAGGTTGGAAAGATAAATCCGGTCGAAGATCGATCGTTTCAACGCTCAACGGTTGAAGTGGATCGGGAATACATTTTCTCAACTGAGACACGTGAAAGACATCATGAAGATACAGACTTTCTTCAGAAATTAACTATTCCGACCTCTTGAAAGCTGACACTAATTGTTATGGGCCATGGAATGCCTACAACCTGTTGAGGACACGAACTCATAGTTATGGTATCCACACATCCTGCACTATCGAGGTCAGGAACTCGGAAGGTTTCGGCCTAGCCGTAGCTTGAATTGGAACGAAACGATGACTTTAAGAGAATTTCTTTGAAATCAAACCATATGGTATCCAGAAGAAAAGTTTTATTCTCTTCCCGAGTTACGCTCACATAAGCATTTGACTCATTTTACTAAAAATCTCGACTGAAGCAAACAGAGTTATTTTATAAAACAGGTCGACTTTCAGTCCAAGGGATCTAGAAACGATTTTCCTTGCAACCGAATCCAGAAAAAAAAAACTCTAAAATAATAATAAAATATTCTTTCATTAAATCAGTTCCAAAGCTTGAAAGTACAATAGTTCCATTTGAATGAAAATTCTGTTCAATGGGGTTTCTAATGACGATAGTTTGAAAATACGACTATCTCAAAAGTTAATTCACCCCAACTTATAGATGACTTTACTCAATGCACGGGGCTCCAACAAAGCGGAATCTCATTCTCAAATTTTTAAATTTGCAAGTTCGAAAGTGAGAATAAAGGTGTTATTTTGTTGGAGTCAACCATTTGTGCGATCAAAATCTCGCAAATTTTTTTTTTTTTTCGTGCTTGAGTTCGGTTCCGTTAAAACAAAATAATTAGGTTCGTTCGAGGAAGGGATCGGGAGGGACATTGAGCCGAAAAGAAAGCGGGTATTTGCTTTAAAAATTCTTCTCCAGCCGCTATTCCACTCGATTCAATTCACTTCCTTTCAATTCCTTTCTCGAATCGGTCCAAGACAAAACTTCGAGATTAAAAACAAGGTTCGTATTTCATGATGAAAAACAGACACGACTTGACCGTCTCAAGAGACTACACAAAGGTTATAAAGTTCACTATCAAGGACTCATGTGTCATACAGTCACTGTCCAATCATTTAGTCTCCGACCGACATACGGTTCATCCTCACTCACTCTACCATCAAACGGGTGTAGTGGTGAAAAGGGAAAAGCGCTACACGTACCCAACTCATCGGATTCTTAGAAAGCCTCGTGTACTAGTTAAATCAGACAACTCTGAATTCAGTACATACTTGCTTTATTGACATCTTGCCGATAGCTTATTAGAATGGTGAAACTAGCTTCGATCCATCTGATGGATCAAAGTCATAACAACTTACTGTCAACCCTAACGGGATCCAGATTAACGATTGGAGTTTCATTTCAGTAGCGGAAGCTTGAGCACTAGAACTGCCAAAAGATGATTGCCCTAACGTGGCTTGATACTTCTCCAACTAGTTATTATATTCACGTTTTACCTAGCCTGCCATTGTTTCCGAGCAAAAGTTTGAGTAACTCACATCTTTGGTCATCTTAGAAATATTTCTAGCATCTCAGGTAGTCATCGGTACAACCGATATTTTAACTAACCCAAAGTAATGATAAGGGTGCGTCTTTCGACCATTATGACTCTGTCCTCATAATTCAACCTACAGTTCGGCGCCCTTATACAGGTTATGGCTCTTTCAGGATTGTCTAAGTCAACGACTTATCCAATCACAGTTGTCTTTCTAGATCAACTAGGCTTGAACTTTGATACCTATCTTTCATAGATTCTTGATCACTCAGATCCTAAGGAGATGCAATTTTCGATATTGGGAATCCTACTAGAACGACTTACGGTCTTCTTTCGGAGGTGAGATTTAGAGTCATTCTAGACAATCTTTGGTTTCTCGATTAACTCCAATGTAGTAATTATTCTCGGATCAGTCACAAATTGAAATTGCGGTGGCACCAGAGGATTTTGAAAAACAAAAGGTTATTTTGGGAATCACACGAGCACACAATAAGTGTCTTCGTATTGATTCGTTGAATTTATCATTTAGAATTTTCCTTGGCCCAGCTTCTTTTCGAACTTCCCCGACTATCCAGACATAATTATTACCTTACATTAATCAATATAGCTTTAGAACGGGTTCTAGGAGTCTAAACTGACTGATTGGAGATCCTTTTACCAATTTCCCGTACAACAGGGAGGTCCACATTCCACGAATGCTTAGAGTTTACGGTTCAGATTTAAAACAGAGGTACACTTCAAAATACAATTGAAGATACGGTTCACCACCCATTCATCGGTGTAGATATTTCTGTTAGCTTTCCAACGCCTCTCGGAACATAAAAATCGGAGTTCCGGAGCAGAAGTTACGAACAAAATGATTCGGAGGACTAACGAGAATTTCTCATAGACCGTGATCGGAATGCTTCCGGCAGCGGATTGAAATAAGGTCACTCCTACCGATTCCACATACTGATCTGCTTTGAAGGATCTGATTCATAATTCCTGATCGGGACTTAACCTGATCGGGACTTAACCCGATCGGCACTTATGATTCCACTAGTCAATACTGACGACGGAGTATTTTTACTCAATTGGCTTTGTCATCCGTCACATTGTGACTCGGAAGAAGAAGAATTGGAATCTATGCTTAAAATTAACCGATAAGGATTTTCCTTGACTGCTGCCCTAACTGGGATTGACTGACACCAGAATGTAAGATTTATGATGCAAACGATATCTCGAAAACTGATACGCTGACTAAATAAAGGTCAGGATTTTGGGTGTTAACTAATCTGACAGATTTCAGTACACTGACGTTACTGCCGCACCATGGCTTCGCTTGATTTGTACTTCTCGATAAAATCTAAAACGTTTCATGCCGCGACTCACTAGCCGCATCAGATTTATTTACTGAACAGGCGCCCACAGTTCCCTCGAACCATCGCGGATGCCCATCATCGTTTCCAATTGTCATATGTAGCCCTCTGCTCCTGCCGCGCGCTCTAATGAAACGAGAATGTAACACCCCGGTATTTTCATCTAGTAAAAATACCCAAGTGTACCATCATAAAATAATCAGAGATATTTTTTCCTGTTTTAGATATTGAACATAAATAAAAACAACTCATAACCTAGAGTCCAATATCCAAAAACCAAGAAATAGCGGAAACGATTTTACAACTTTTACTGATACAAGTTATACAATCGAAAATACAAAAGTCTCGAGGGAAAGACATTAACAATGAAAACTAAGTCTTCACCGTCTTCATAAGCACACCACCTAGCTGTGGTTCTTCACCTTTGCTTTCACCCCTGTTTCTCTGTAAAAACCACAAAATATAAACAGTGAGATACAATCTCAGTGAGTTCTACCGAGACCCCTACTAACACTCTCGGTCCAGTTTTAAAACATTTTTTTAGATCTGACACAGCACCGACTGCAATCCACTTGCTAATCCCGGCGAATCATACAATAAGGCTTCGATCTAATAGGACACCGACTGCAATCCACTTGCTAATCCCGATGAACTAATATCCTAGGCCTTTCTACGTACCACCGACTGCAATCCACTTGCTAATCCCGATGAACGCAGCACAAACTTTTGACACAACACCGACTGCAATCCACTTGCTAATCCCGGCGAACCCCATAACCAATAGTGTTTCCTAATGGCCCAGAGCCTAGGGTAAGGGTTCATGACTTCCCCGCCTAGTATGTCAACATGGGTCGTCACCCAAACACGATATAATATATATATCTACAGACACATGAACATTTAGTTCATTTACATTCAGACCTATAACTGGACAAAACACCCGCATCGGGCCGTTTCCCATAGTCGATATAATTTATATATCGTGAATCGTAGACCGGTTTATTATTAATAAAACATATTTGTACACGTGTATTATTGTTCAGCTTTTCGATAAAAACATTAAGTCCACATTCGCATACTAACTCGACACTTTTCAACATAATTTTCAATATCAAAAACAGTTCATTTTGCCTTAAAAATAGAATATTCAGTTAGGCCTCTGAATAAGCTTTCCAACGCATCTTAGAACGCCTCAATCGGGTTCCCGGATCAAAAGTTATCGCGAAACGAAAAACAGTGTTTGGTTGCTGAAATTCTGCCAAATGGCGCTGGAGTCGCGCCTGGCGCGCGAGTTACGCGCGAACTGGCAGAAAGTTCTGCCAAATTGCGCTGGAGTTGCGCCTGGGGCGCAAGTGGGGCGCGAAATGGCAGCAAGGGGGGTCTGTTAAGGCAGATTTTGGCGGTTTCGCGCGAAAACCGCGATTCCGCTCAATTCCGATTTTAGTTCCGATTAAAAACAGATTTGACGACCAATATAATAGGCCCAATACAAACCACACAATCACTCAATCCAATCAAAACATAATCAAAACGGATTGTATCCAAAAACGACATATTTTCCAATTAACGGTTTTTAAGTCAAAATCTTTCGAAATCAAATCACCAACAATTCCGTTTCAACACAACTCAACCCGAGACTCGCTCCGATTAATTCCTAACTCGAAACAGACAATATCCAGAAATTCCGTGAAAACGCTTTTCTGGCATAACCGCACGAACGCTCCCCGAATCAATTCCACGCTTCGGTGACATCCATATCCGCTCCCAAAGCTTCCCACTCGACCTCGAGAAATCTTTCGACCGTAAAACCGAATTCCCGAAATCATTGCACGTTCCGGCGACACACAAAACCGCTTCCAAAGCTTGTACCTACAATCAATCACAAAACTTCCATGGAATTACTATTCATTAACTCCAACCTCCAATCACCCATATTCACATATAAACCAAATTTTTGAACCCTAACCTTTAATTCTTCATAAACCCCAAATCGGACTTCAATATTCGCGTAATCCACCTTGAGCTCGCTCCCAAACACCATCCAAAGTTTTCCTTTGCGCTTGAACAACAAAAACCTCCATTTTGCTCTTAAATTCGAAAATGGCAAAGTGAGAGAGAGTGAGTTGATGATGAAGATCTTGGTACCAAAACGAAGAGGAAGTAACGTTGAACATTTTTCGTGTTGGAAGGAAGTCGTTTCGGTGAACCGAAGTCCTCCCTTTTTCCTCTTCTTCCTCCATGCCCCTTTCCTCTTCTTTCTCTTTTCTCTCTTTTCTCCTCTCTGTTTCTCTTCTCTCGCTGCTTCCTTTCTTTTCTTTCTTTCTCTTTCAATTAATTCTTTTCTTCTCCTCTCACATGCACACACGTATACACATATATATTTATTCAATATATTTGTTGTAACGCGGTCAGATTACCATATTGATCGAAATCTCATATTTCGATTCCAAAACTTCCTTGGTCCGTATTATCCGGTTAACGATTCGATGACAACAATTAAATAATTTTAGCACTCGATAAATTTACCAGTTAAGTACTAAATTGGTTTAATTGGGTTAACACCCAAATAATTCTATTAATTATTTTGCGGATGTTACATTCTCCCCAACTTAAAAGAATTTTTTCCTCAAAATTTCGTCGAGTCTTTCATCTGACTAATCGAGAATCGACATTCTCAGAAAGGTCTTAAGTTGCTGAAAAACATTCCTGAATTAACGAAATGAGTGCAGAAAGTCTTCCTAAGTTGGCACATCAATTTCTAAGTATGATCCACTATTACCTTGATACGAACTCTCTGGTTACAAATCAACACGAGAAACTCATCATTCGCCTACATAGGCTCGACACCGCGTTTGAAAACACTTCCGGACTTCATTCCAATTATCCTCGTTTACTCCCCAACTTTGACTAATCTAAATCAAAGGGTTTAATACAAGACACTTGATAGACATACAGGTTGAAAACGAGATCCACAAACTGGTACTCCTCGGCAAAGGTAAAAACAAACACAATTTCTTCGAAGGGAATAAACATGTTCTCAACAAACCTTCTAAAATCCATAACAGTTCTCGTACATACCGACAATGTGACGAAAAAGTCACTTGTGACACTTCTTGATTCGCCCCCAAGATTTCGAGATAATACTTCTCGAAAGAAGATGGAATGAGGATTTACCAGAGGGACAATCATCGGAGTTGTGTACAGTGAGATACGATGAAAACAATGAAGGTATGCCATACGGGTTTCACCCAGAAATCTTGATTGACTTGGATCATCACCCTTAATCCCCTTGCCATTACGAAATTGAGTTCCAAAACCGAATTGAAATTCCTCCATGGATCCTCCTCTGTCCACTACAACCCCAAACCAGAAGGGAGACCTTTACAAGGTTCAAATACTGAATGTTGACTCCTCACTTGATTAATGAGCTTCACAAATCAACATGCAAGCACTAAACTCCTCAAAACTCCATCTTTGCTACTTGAGAGCTAGGAGTTTCAGAGATGGTAAAAACTGAATGAGAAGGAATGGGATGATGATAGTTAGATGGTTGGAAAGAGGATGAAAAACTGAATTGAAGGGATAAACATTCACTTACATGCAATGGTTTTGATGAATTCTTCTTTACCTCCTCTTCTCTTCTCTCTCTCTCGCATTTTCTCCTTTCTCTCACCCTCACATTTTCTGGTTTGCCTTAGTTGCTGAATGAGGGGGAAAGGAGGGTGCTCAGCTAGTTTAGTGAGCTGAGGTGCTTTTAAAAAAAAGGGAAATGTCCGAAATACCCTTACTCCTTAGTTCTCATTTAAATTCATTTTAATCAATCAAGCACTCATTAATTCACCCGGCTTATGAATATAAATACCATTTTCATGATCGTATCTTGACTAGGATCTGGTTATTATATCGTTGGGTGATTCATCTTCGATGTGAGGTGAAATGACCATTTTACCCTTCGGCTGAATTTTTCATTTAAACCATGACTAAGCCACAATTAAATGTAGAGTAGGATTTCTTTGGACTTTTCCTCGACTATTAATCCCCGAGACACGACCAATTATTCCCAAAAATAATTACTCGGCCTTAGGCATCATAGTACGAGTCTTTAAAAATTAGGGATGTTACAATCACCCCAACTTTTAAAAATTTTGTCCTCAAAATTGACAAGACGAACCTTAAGCAAAAAGGTATTGATATCGGGTCATCATGTCCTCTTCCAATTCCCGGGTAGCCTTTTCGGCTGAGAAGCCTTCCCAGACTATCTTGACAATCAGAATGGCCCTTGACCTCAATGTCTTCATGTCACGCCCTAGGATATGACTAGGATAAGGTTGGAAAGATAAATCCGGTCGAAGATCGATCGTTTCAACGCTCAAAGGTTGAAGTGGATCGGGAATACATTTTCTCAACTGAGACACGTGAAAGACATCATGAAGATACAGACTTTCTTCAGAAATTAACTATTCCGACCTCTTGAAAGCTGACACTAATTGTTATGGGCCATGGAATGCCTACAACTTGTTGAGGACACGAACTCATAGTTATGGTATCCACACATCCTGCACTATCGAGGTCAGGAACTCGAAAGGTTTCGGCCTAGCCGTAGCTTGAATTGGAACGAAACGATGACTTTAAGAGAATTTCTTTGAAATCAAACCATATGGTATCCAGAAGAAAAGTTTTATTCTCTTCCCGAGTTACGCTCACATAAGCATTTGACTCATTTTACTAAAAATCTCGACTGAAGCAAACAGAGTTATTTTATAAAACAGGTCGACTTTCAGTCCAAGGGATCTAGAAACGATTTTCCTTGCAACCGAATCCAGAAAAAAAAAACTCTAAAATAATAATAAAATATTCTTTCATTAAATCAGTTCCAAAGCTTGAAAGTACAATAGTTCCATTTGAATGAAAATTCTGTTCAATGGGGTTTCTAATGACGATAGTTTGAAAATACGACTATCTCAAAAGTTAATTCACCCCAACTTATAGATGACTTTACTCAATGCACGGGGCTCCAACAAAGCGGAATCTCATTCTCAAATTTTTAAATTTGCAAGTTCGAAAGTGAGAATAAAGGTGTTATTTTGTTGGAGTCAACCATTTGTGCGATCAAAATCTCGCAAATTTTTTTTTTTTTCGTGCTTGAGTTCGGTTCCGTTAAAACAAAATAATTAGGTTCGTTCGAGGAAGGGATCGGGAGGGACATTGAGCCGAAAAGAAAGCGGGTATTTGCTTTAAAAATTCTTCTCCAGCCGCTATTCCACTCGATTCAATTCACTTCCTTTCAATTCCTTTCTCGAATCGGTCCAAGACAAAACTTCGAGATTAAAAACAAGGTTCGTATTTCATGATGAAAAACAGACACGACTTGACCGTCTCAAGAGACTACACAAAGGTTATAAAGTTCACTATCAAGGACTCATGTGTCATACAGTCACTGTCCAATCATTTAGTCTCCGACCGACATACGGTTCATCCTCACTCACTCTACCATCAAACGGGTGTAGTGGTGAAAAGGGAAAAGCGCTACACGTACCCAACTCATCGGATTCTTAGAAAGCCTCGTGTACTAGTTAAATCAGACAACTCTGAATTCAGTACATACTTGCTTTATTGACATCTTGCCGATAGCTTATTAGAATGGTGAAACTAGCTTCGATCCATCTGATGGATCAAAGTCATAACAACTTACTGTCAACCCTAACGGGATCCAGATTAACGATTGGAGTTTCATTTCAGTAGCGGAAGCTTGAGCACTAGAACTGCCAAAAGATGATTGCCCTAACGTGGCTTGATACTTCTCCAACTAGTTATTATATTCACGTTTTACCTAGCCTGCCATTGTTTCCGAGCAAAAGTTTGAGTAACTCACATCTTTGGTCATCTTAGAAATATTTCTAGCATCTCAGGTAGTCATCGGTACAACCGATATTTTAACTAACCCAAAGTAATGATAAGGGTGCGTCTTTCGACCATTATGACTCTGTCCTCATAATTCAACCTACAGTTCGGCGCCCTTATACAGGTTATGGCTCTTTCAGGATTGTCTAAGTCAACGACTTATCCAATCACAGTTGTCTTTCTAGATCAACTAGGCTTGAACTTTGATACCTATCTTTCATAGATTCTTGATCACTCAGATCCTAAGGAGATGCAATTTTCGATATTGGGAATCCTACTAGAACGACTTACGGTCTTCTTTCGGAGGTGAGATTTAGAGTCATTCTAGACAATCTTTGGTTTCTCGATTAACTCCAATGTAGTAATTATTCTCGGATCAGTCACAAATTGAAATTGCGGTGGCACCAGAGGATTTTGAAAAACAAAAGGTTATTTTGGGAATCACACGAGCACACAATAAGTGTCTTCGTATTGATTCGTTGAATTTATCATTTAGAATTTTCCTTGGCCCAGCTTCTTTTCGAACTTCCCCGACTATCCAGACATAATTATTACCTTACATTAATCAATATAGCTTTAGAACGGGTTCTAGGAGTCTAAACTGACTGATTGGAGATCCTTTTACTAATTTCCCGTACAACAGGGAGGTCCACATTCCACGAATGCTTAGAGTTTACGGTTCAGATTTAAAACAGAGGTACACTTCAAAATACAATTGAAGATACGGTTCACCACCCATTCATCGGTGTAGATATTTCTGTTAGCTTTCCAACGCCTCTCGGAACATAAAAATCGGAGTTCCGGAGCAGAAGTTACGAACAAAATGATTCGGAGGACTAACGAGAATTTCTCATAGACCGTGATCGGAATGCTTCCGGCAGCGGATTGAAATAAGGTCACTCCTACCGATTCCACATACTGATCTGCTTTGAAGGATCTGATTCATAATTCCTGATCGGGACTTAACCTGATCGGCACTTATGATTCCACTAGTCAATACTGACGACGGAGTATTTTTACTCAATTGGCTTTGTCATCCGTCACATTGTGACTCGGAAGAAGAAGAATTGGAATCTATGCTTAAAATTAACCGATAAGGATTTTTGTAACATCCGCAAAATAATTAGTAGAATTATTTGGATGTTAATCCAATTAAATTAATTTAGTACTTAACTGGTAAATTTAACGAGTGCTAAAATTATTTATTGGTTGTCATCGGATCGTTAACCGGATAATACGGACCAAGGAATTTTTGGAATCGAAATAGGAGATTTCGATCGATATGGTAATTTGACCGCGTTACAACAAATATATTAAATAAATATATATATATGTATACGTGGGTGTGTGTGAGTGAAGAGAAGAGAGAATTAAATAAATTAAATAAATATAAGTGTGTGTGTGTTAATATGAAAGGAAAGAAATTAAAAGAATAGAAAGGAAAGAAGAGGGGAGGCGTGAAACAGAGAGAGGCCGAGGGGAGAAAAGAAAGAATGGAGAAAGTGAGAAAGGGAGGAAACGTAGAGGAAGAAGAGAAGAGGGAGAGAGAGGACCTCACCCAAACCTCAAGCTTCCTTCACCAAAAATGTTCCCCACATCCTTCTCTTCATTATGACACCAAGATCTTCATCATCCATTCTTTATCCTCCATTTCACCATTTTCGAATTTGGAGAGGGAGGAGAAGAAATGTTGTGTTGTCTTCCTCATCAAGTGTCCTAGAGGTTAGGGAAGTCGAATATGTGGTTGGATGCTAGCTTGGAATGAAGAATCAAAGGTTTCAAGAGTTAGGGTTAGAGGAATCAAGATTTTTGGGTTATGGATGAATAGTAAATTGGGGGTTGAAGAAGATGAATAGTGCATTTTGGAGGTCTCGGGATTGAGCGGAAAGATTGAAAGCGGTTGCGGACGTCGCCGGAGCGTGGAGTGGATTCGGGGAACGTTCGTGTGGTTACTCGGTGGTCTCGGTGATTTCGAGGTCTCGGAGTCGGTTCACGCTTCAAGGGTGAGTTTTACTCACGTTTAGGATTTTTGTTTTTCGAATTAATTGATAAACTGTTTTATCGCTTTCGCTGGACTGGAATATTATGTGATACTGTCTGATTCGGGTTAGGAATCGATTGGGGCGAGTCTCGGGTTGCGTCGTGTTAAAAATGGAATTTTTGGTGATTTGATTCGAGGGATTTTGATTTAAAACCGTTATTTGGAAAATATGTCGCATTTTGATAAAATCCTTTTTGAATGAGTTTTTGATTGACTTGAATAATTGTGTGACTTTGATTGGAACTGTTTTTATGGTTGTCAAATCTGTTTTTAATCGGAACAAGAATCGGAATTGAGCGGAATCGCGGTTTTTGTGCGAAATCGTCAAAATCTGCCTTAACAGACCCCCCTTGCTGCCATTTCGCGCTCCACTTGCGCCCCAGGCGCAACTCCAGCGCCATTTGGCAGAACCTGCTGCCAGTTCGCGCGTAACTCGCGCGCCAGCGCGACTCCAGCGCCATTTGGCAGAATTTCAGCAACCAAACACTGTTTTTCGTTTTGCGATAACCTTTGATCCGGGAACCCGATTGAGGTGTTCTAAGATGCGTTGGAAATCTTATTCAGAGGCCTAACTGAATATTCTATTTTTAAGGCAAAATGAACTGTTTTTGATATTGAAAATTATGTCGAAAAGTGGTCAACTAGAGTGCGAGTGTGAACTTGGTTTTTATAAAAAGAAAATGTGGATTAAGGGTTTCATTGATTGTCTAATTTGATGGACCGTGGGTTCATAGTACTGTAGATATATGTTTATATATCGAGTTGGGTGACGACCCTATGTTGTAACATACTAGGGGGAGGGAGTCATGATCCTCTTACCTAGGCTCCATGCCAATAGGAGAATGTACTATTGGTAGGGGGGTTCACCGGCTTGCAGCGTTCGCGTCAGCGGTGTTATGTTGTTTGTAGTGCGATACCGGCTTGCAGCGTTCGCGTCAGCGGTGTCGTACTGAGTTAACAGGTTACCGGCTTGCAGCGTTCGCGTCAGCGGTAATCTGTTTTTGTGTGATTGTTTTATGCGGTTCATCGGATGGAGCGTTCGCGCGGCCGATGCCGTATTGACTTAAAACCGGATTTTATAATTGAACCGAGAGTGCGAGTAGGGGTCTCGGTAGAACTCACTGAGACAAGTTGTCTCACCCAATCCATTGTTGTTGTTTTACAGAGAAACAGGGAAAGAGGAGATCCACAGAGGCACGAGCAGGTTGCCCTCGGACTGGCTACTGAAGACTTAGCTTTATGTTTAAGTTTATATTTCCCTTTTGTTGTCTGTATACTAAAACATTATGTATTTAATGTATATCTTTCTTCCGCTTTCTTGT
Organism: Astragalus membranaceus; assembly: GCA_039519185.1. Lineage (NCBI taxonomy): Eukaryota > Viridiplantae > Streptophyta > Magnoliopsida > Fabales > Fabaceae > Astragalus > Astragalus membranaceus. Next base: position 119,720,568 of record CM076849.1, read on the forward strand.
ATGATACTGAATACTATAGATGCTGATGGTATATGGTCTGAGAACCATATTGTCTTGTTGTAAATAAGACTGTTTGGGTTATATTCAGCGAAAAATTTATAGTGATATTCAGTGTCTAAGCAGGAATTATATCTCTGATGTGTTACTAATGTGCACTTGGGTATTTTTAGTCGATAAAATTACCGGGGTGTTACAATTTTCCTTGACTGCTGCCCTAACTGGGATTGACTGACACTAGAATGTAAGATTTATGATGCAAACGATATCTCGAAAACTGATACGCTGACTAAATAAAGGTCGGGATTTTGGGTGTTAACTAATCTGACAGATTTCAGTACACTGACGTTACTGCCGCACCATGGCTTCGCTTGATTTGTACTTCTCGATAAAATCTAAAACGTTTCATGCCGCGACTCACTAGCCGCATCAGATTTATTTACTGAACAGGCGCCCACAGTTCCCTCGAACCATCGCGGATGCCCATCATCGTTTCCAAATGTCATATGTAGCCCTCTGCTCCTGCCACGCGCTCTAATGAAACGAGAAGGCTGAGAATCCTATGGTGTAGGGTCTCGGACATTTTCGGGGCTGAGGCAACTATCTGTCATAGTTTTCAGTAACTTACATGAAACATTGAGTGGATCCTGACTCAATACGTCACATAATATACTAAAAAGGTCTGACATATAATTGTCTAAGTCCCTAGCTGACTCGATCCTATGTTCTCGACCCGAAGGTCACTACGTCCGACAAGGCCGAACTGCTCTGATACCAAATGTAACACCCCGGTATTTCTTTAACAAAGAAATACCTAAATATACAATTTGGTATAAATCAGAGTATAAAAATTCCTGTTTAGATATACATCTTTACAAGAAACAGCGGAAACTATAAAAATATAACTAATACAAGCTCGAGTCATACGACCGAATACAGAGACAACTACAGAAGAACAAGGACAATAATAAATGAATCAATCTTCAATCTTCTCATCGAACCCGACAACCAACTGTGCCGCCTTCTGTCCTTATAACCTGTTCTCTGTAAAAACAACAAATATGGATTGGGTGAGACAACTTGTCTCAGTGAGTCCTACCGTGCCCCCTCACTGACACTCGGTTCAATTTATTAAACCGTTACAACAAAAGCTGACATAACAATGTCTTATTTATTAATCGAAATGCCACGCACTTCGTGAATTTATTTCACACGTACCGACTGCAATCCAGTGCTAATCCCGGTAATCGTGTGTTCCACTTATTAAACCGTTATCAAAATATAGATAATTAGCTATCACAAGCTATAATCGAAATGCCAAGCAAATCGTGTTCACATTTTTATTTAGTATAAACCGATTGTGAACCAAACGTCACGAATATCGGAAATACCATAGTCTTAGTTTAGCATAAACCGATTGTGAACCCAACGTCACGAATATCGGTAATACCATAGTCTTAGTTTAGCATAAACCGATTGTGAACCCAACGTCACGAATATCGGTAACCCGTGAGTTGACCACGCCAAAACACATTCAGGGCCATAGGTAAGGGGTCATGACTACCCTCCCTAGTATGCTACTTGTCGGGTCGTCACCCAACGCAATACGTATGACAATACGCATCAAGTTCTCGAGAGTTAGATAATTTATATCTTTTTGATCACCAAAGGATCAATCACATAATAATTGGATAAACAATATCCATATCGATCTATAACCCGTTTTGAGGAATTCATAAGTTAGACCTCCTGCATTATAATCATTTTCATTTGACATATATAAACATATATATTCAGTCAGTCCATCAGACGGTGTACCCACACGTATACTAGGGTTTCGGTTTTTTTTCAATCAAATATGCTTTTGAAACTCTTTTTCAAAATCGTGAGTCGAATAAGTTCAAAATACGGTTGTCAATAAGGCAATATCCTTAAAATGGGTTGGGAAGAAGATTAGAAGTGATTCGGGATCGAAAGGAGCGACGAAATGAGAAATCAGAGTCCGGTAACAGCAGCTCACGCACGGTCCGTGCCCAGGGGCGCACGACCCGTGCGTGATTTACCAAAATCACACAGCCAACCCGAAGAGGACGCACGGTCCGTGCCCAGGGGCGCACGACCCGTGCGGCCTGTTCTGTTACTGAATTCTAGTTTCTCATTCCGCTTTCCATTTCTCGCCCAAATCGAATTCCGATCGTTCTCCAACCTGAAAACGGATTTAATAAACAACATTCCAGACCATATTCCAGTGAAAGCACTTAAAATAAAAATTTCGCAAATTGTTCAACAATTCAATAAAAACCGTAAAACTACGATATTGCTCAAAAACGGTTTTCGGTTCCAAAATCTTTCAAATATTGATAATTGCCTTATGACTCAAAACCGATATATTTTCAAGACACATAAAAATATCCCTATCCGTGAGTAGAACTCACCCGGTTGACGATCCCGCGAGAAATCACGCCGGAACACGAACGGCCGGATTGTAACCACTCGAACAATCCCCGTAGTCACGTACACGCTCCTAGTGTCTCCGCATCTGAACTCGATGGGTCCCACATGCACCACCAGTAACTCGATCAAATTCTTGTTACTGAACCCCACTTCAGTATATCGAACTGATGGCGTTCGAGACTTTGGCGAACCGAACTCAATTTCGACAAACCACATTTCCAGCATTCTTCTTTCTGTTTTCCAGCAACATGACTCAGTTTTGCAACATGCATAATTTGGTCAATCCGTGACCAAATATACTCAAATCAGTGCCCATTGTGAAGATAATTTCGTCTACTTTCAGATGGTCAAGGATTCACACGCATGCATCCAGTGGTTTGAGAGATATCACCGAAACTATGTGACTGGTCCAGGACAATGTTTGATTCTGAAACCGAAACTTGTGAACAGGATATCTCTCTCATTTCTCCATGAAATCATACGGTTCTTGTGCCCAAAATGAAGAGTTTTTGTCTAGTGTCCAGAGGGACAAGAATCACAATCATCGGAGTTGTGTACAGTGAGATACGATGAAAACAATGAAGGTATGCCATACGGGTTTCACCCAGAAATCTTGATTGACTTGGATCATCACCCTTAATCCCCTTGCCATTACGAAATTGAGTTCCAAAACCGAATTGAAATTCCTCCATGGATCCTCCTCTGTCCACTACAACCCCAAACCAGAAGGGAGACCTTTACAAGGTTCAAATACTGAATGTTGACTCCTCACTTGATTAATGAGCTTCACAAATCAACATGCAAGCACTAAACTCCTCAAAACTCCATCTTTGCTACTTGAGAGCTAGGAGTTTCAGAGATGGTAAAAACTGAATGAGAAGGAATGGGATGATGATAGTTAGATGGTTGGAAAGAGGATGAAAAACTGAATTGAAGGGATAAACATTCACTTACATGCAATGGTTTTGATGAATTCTTCTTTACCTCCTCTTCTCTTCTCTCTCTCTCGCATTTTCTCCTTTCTCTCACCCTCACATTTTCTGGTTTGCCTTAGTTGCTGAATGAGGGGGAAAGGAGGGTGCTCAGCTAGTTTAGTGAGCTGAGGTGCTTTAAAAAAAAGGGAAATGTCCGAAATACCCTTACTCCTTAGTTCTCATTTAAATTCATTTTAATCAATCAAGCACTCATTAATTCACCCGGCTTATGAATATAAATACCATTTTCATGATCGTATCTTGACTAGGATCTGGTTATTATATCGTTGGGTGATTCATCTTCGATGTGAGGTGAAATGACCATTTTACCCTTCGGCTGAATTTTTCATTTAAACCATGACTAAGCCACAATTAAATGTAGAGTAGGATTTCTTTGGACTTTTCCTCGACTATTAATCCCCGAGACACGACCAATTATTCCCAAAAATAATTACTCGGCCTTAGGCATCATAGTACGAGTCTTTAAAAATTAGGGATGTTACATAAGTTCACCTCTCTGCACATCTATTAAGGTTTTGCCAGTTTCTAGAAATGGTGTTCCTAGGATAATAGGTACATCCTTATCTGCTTGAAAGTCAAGAATGACAAAATCTGCAGGAAACACAAATTTGTCTACTTTAACTAAGATGTCTTCTATTATACCTTCAGGATAGGCTATTGACCTATCTGCTAATTGAAGTGTTACAGTGGTTGGTCTTACAATTCCAGTTCCCAACTGGTTAAAAATAGATTTAGGCATTAAGTTAATACTTGCCCCTAAATCACATAAAGCTTTACCAGTATAAGTGGTTCCAATGGAAAATGGAATTGTAAAACTTCCTGGATCCTTCAATTTCCTAGGAATTTTACTTTGCATGATCTGGCTACATTCTTTAGTCATGGCAACTGTCTCAAATTCCCCTAATCTTTTTCTTATAGTAAGCACATCTTTCATGAATTTTGCATAGTTTGGCATTTGTTGAAGTGCTTCTACTAAGGGAACATTTATGTGCAACTGTTTTAGTACCTCTAAGAATTTGCTAAATTGTTTCTCCTCATGTGCTTTTTTCAATCTTTGTGGGTAAGGAGGAAGAGGGTACTCATGTACTAACTTAGGTGTAGGGATCTAAACTTCTTCCTCTAATGCAGGAGCATTGGATGCTTCCACATTTCTTTCTTTGCTATTTTTTTGTTTTTCTTTTTCTCCCTTATCTACACTTTCCCTCTCATTTGATTTAATCAAATCCTTGCCACTTCTTAAGGAAACAGTTTTAACTTGTTCCTTTCCCTGTTTCTGGGAAGGAGCAGCTTCTGTATTAGAAGGTAAGGCACCTGATGGCCTTTGATACAAAGCTGTGGCTAACTGTCCTACTTGGGTTTCTAGATTTTTAATGGAAGCATCTTGAGTTTGTCTAGCTGTTCTTGCTTCTCCTATGAATGCTTTGAGCATATTTTCTAGAGAATTTTCATTGGTGGCTTGTTTTTGAGGTGGGAATCCTGGTGGTGTGGATGGTGCAGTATTAGATGCAGGTGCATTGTTATTGCCCCATCTAAAGTTGGGATGATTTTTCCACCCAAGTTTGTAAGTGTTAGAATAGGGGTTGTTATTTCTATTATAACCTTCATAATTTACAGAAATAGGGTTGCTAGGACATTCCTCATACAAGTGACCTCCTCCACAATATACACAATTGGTGGTACCTGGGGGTGCTTGTTCTACTGCTGCTGCAGTGCTGTCTGTTGATGCAGCTGCATTAGATGCAGTTGCATTAACTGAAGTGAAGTTTTTTATCAGATTAGCTAAAGTGGCTACCTGAGAAGACAAGGCGGTTACATCACTAACCTCATGCACCCCTGATGGTTTCTTTTGGGCACTCACCCTCTCAGTAGGCCAACTAGAGCTATTAGCTGCTATTCTATCAATTAATTCACATGCTTCATTGAATGACAGATTTAATAACACTCCACCAGAAGATGCATCAAGCATTATTCTGGTTTGAGGTTCTAAACCATTATAAAAAGTTTCCATTTGAATAATAACAGGTAAACCATGATGAGGACATTTTCTTAAAAGTTCTTTCCACCTTTCCCATGCTTCAAATAATGATTCAAACTCGTTTTGTCTAAAAGATGTAATATCAGTTCTCATCCTGGCATTTTTGATAAGTGGGAAATATTTTCCTAAAAATTTTTCAGCCATTTCATTCCATGAATGGATAGCGTTAGGCTCTAAAGAGTTTAGCCAAGCCTTAGCTCTATCTTTCAAAGAATAAGGAAATAACCTTCATCTGAAAGCATCTTCACTAACACCAGGTAAGATAAAGTTACTACATACTTCTAAAAACTGTTTTAATTGCAAGTGAGGATCCTCTAAAGGAGTTCCTCCAAATTGACCAATAGTTTGAAGCATTTGAAACATCATAGGTTTAAATTCAAAATGCACAGCATCTATATGAGGTCTAGATATGCTAGTTTGCATGTTTTGATGATCAAACTGAGCATAATCCCTCATAGGTCTATCTCTATCATTAATCATACGTATGGGATCCATGTGAATGAATCTTTCTCTTTGATCTTCTTCTGTATCTTGATGAGATCCAGAACCACCTCTTACGAAGTGTGGTCTTGAGCTTTGTCCTTCACTGTGAGACATATTGCAGGCTTGTTCCTTTTGCTTTTGGAGTCTAAACAATCTACTAAATCTTCTTTCTATCTCTGGATCTAAGCTGTATTCTGGTGTCCTGTTTCTGGTCCTGTACATATGCTAAAGCACCATGTGCTCCTGCATGACAGAAACTTGCAAATACCAGAATAATATACACTAAATTACAGTATATCAGATTTTTAAAAGAATTTAACTACAATCCCCGGCAACGGCGCCAAAAACTTGGTGTGTGGAAAACATGTGCAAGTATACACAGTCCATAACAAGTAATACAGTGTTTAGAACAGGTCGGACCAACAGGGATTGATGAACTCTTTCAAAAGTCGATATTATGTAATTTAGAGGTAAGTAACCAATTTAACAAGATAGTTGATGATGGTGAGTATCACAAGTAAGTTAGAATAAAGCAAAGTGTAAGTAGTTGAAATGCAATAGAGAAAAGATAGTTGGAATGTCTTCCCCGAGTAATTTACTTATAAGTGTTTAATGCAGTTTTGATGCAGTTGCACTGAATGCTGTTGCATTAGTTGTGTGCCTTTCAGTCACTTTTCTTCAGAGTTTCATTACAAGCTTCCTATGTCTAGGCTTGCTAAATAAGTTCACTCTTGTCTTTTAAAGTACCCACAGTATCACCCTATGGACTATACTATCCTATGTCTAGGACTTAGTATGGTTTTCACAAAGTTTCCTTTATGTAAACCACTCACCCATATTAGTTCTTGAGTTCTTAATTGTAAACCATGTCTGTTTTTACAAATCTACTTATTCTAAGTGATCAAACTCAAAATAAGTGTTGAAAGTATTATCAAGCAAGATCTAAAGTGCACACATCATATACTTGTATTAAACTTACTTAAAAGCTCATTAAATGGTTAGAACATTCCAACTAAGAGAGGTTTAGCTCAACATAGTAATTGAAAGGTAAATATAAACAGAATAGAACATGTTTATATAATTGAAATCACAAAAGAGAAACAACAAGATAGAAGTTACACAAGTTGTAGCTCTTAGCATGAATCCTTCTAGCAATGTAGTTGCATTAGCTCCTTAGCACTTTGATAAAACTATGAAATCAAGGTAAGGAGGATTTGTCACTTCCTTCCTTTCCTTCTTACAAAATAGAAACTAACTATGTATATTGAAATTTTAATCTAACTTATGGATTGTGATCTATCTTCAAGTGAAAGAGTGAGGTCCTTTTATAGTCTTCAAGAGAGGTGCTTCCTTCCTTCATGTTGAAGTAACCTTGATGGTTGTATTCATGGTTGTTTTACAGCAGTTGATTCCCATGTGAAGTCTTCAATCAATTGTATAGGGAGGTCAAATGAGATAACAACAAGTGTCCCTCCGTTGATGACTCTTCAAAGCTCTGTGGGAATTGTAGGCAACGAAATCCGAAGTGTTCTTGCTTTAGGGGACCAAGTATGAGGTCATCAAATGCAAGTGGATGGCAAGTGGATGTGCAAGTGGATGGCTCCAACCTTCAGGTAATGCAGTTGCAGTGCTGTAGCATTGTACTAAACCAATGCAGGATCAATGCAGGAGCATTTGATGCAGGAGCATCTAGACTGCACTGAACAAACTTATCAAACATACCACAATGTATCCAAAATGGCCTATTATCAACTATAACCATGTCAAACACTCAAGTTATCACATATTACATAAAATACTATATAAACTCTTTATCTTTGCTTGAAAGAGAGCAATTTACTAAGTTTAAACATATGAATAACTCTATATAAAATAGAGTTATCACTATCGCGTCGCGACGCGACACAGTTTTGCATGTTAATTCAGGCATGCGCACAACAGCACACACACATACACAATTTGTGCGCCAAGTTTCAAATTCTCCCCCTCCCCATTACAGTTTTTGCTCCAAATTGATGTGGATTCTCGCAACTTGGCACAAATTCTTCATTGTAAACATCTCCAGGTAACCATTACCCTAAATCTCAAGCATGAATTTCAATCTTTTTAGTGGCTATGTGGGGTAAATTGGGGGCTACGAATTGTGGGGAGTAGAAGTAAAATTAGGAGTTGATTATTGTGCTACCCCCTTCTAAATTTCATGATTCCTAGTTGTTTTCTGAATTAGGGGAATTGGTGATTGAAATTGGGTAGGAATTATGTTGTTCCTAGAGTGTAGGAGAGGTGTTTGATGAAATGTCTTAATGAGAAATCTGTGGAGGCCAAGTGTTTGATAAAATGCCTCCATGAACTGTTGCCATGCCAACCAACTGTTTGTGAAAATGCCTGAACGAATTTTTCTTGGTTGCAGGCTTATGCTTAAATTGTGCAATGATGATGGAACCTTAGGGTAGATGACTTGGTGCACAGAAACTATGGTTTGGCTGTTTTGTTGCTTTCTCTACTGGAGTGGGGCCCACACCAAGGACCCACCGAGAACTAACAATTTGTGCTGGATTCTGGTTTTTATTTCATTGCAGGACATTTACAGGTAAACAAAAATGGTAAAGCCAAACAGGACAGGCACCACCAAGAGAAGGCGGGGGGAAGCTTCTTTTGATTCCGACAGGTTTTATTCCCCTAAGCATGAGGAACGGTACCAGCGGATTGTCAAAGGCAAAAAGATTAATTCTGAGAGAGCCTTTGACCTCAGCTCCGGTGAATTTCTAATCATTAGCTCCACACTGCGGGAATTGAGGTTGGCCACTCTCAATGCCATAATTAACCAAGCAAATCAGAGCCTGGTCAGGGGGTTCTACTCCAATGCGTACTGGGAGGAGGAGCAGGACAAGTCCACTACAGTTTATGTCAGAGGGAAGAGTGTGTCCTACTCCCCTGAGAGCATCAACCTTCTGCTAGGCCTACCTGAGTCCCCACCTTGTGAGATGAGATATGCATTGGCCAGCGCCCGTGAAATTGACTATGAGGGGTTGCTGAGACAGTTGTGCCGCCAGGGTGCCCAGTGGGACAAATATGCACCAGGATTGCAAAGCTTTCCCAAGCGCTTCAACAACATGGCACTCAAGCCTATTCCCAAGGCTTGGAACTCCTTTTTCAATCAATCTATAGTGTCATGTTCCAATTCTTCTGATGTCAAGGTTAAAGCAGCTATTGGGATTCAGACTATCATGAAGTGCAGCAGGTGGATGTAGGGAGACTCATCTCCATGAGTATTGCTGATATTGTTAAGTGCCCTAGCGTGAGGTTGGGGCACGCCTCATTGATCCATGCTCTCTGCAAGCAGCAGGGCTGCCCCGATTATCCTGATGATTTGCTGATTGACCCCAAGGAGCCCATCACAGCAGCCTGGATCATGAAGTAGCCTGAGGGGCCGATGGAGGGAGCAGTTCCACCTCACCCATCATCTCCAGCATCACAGCAGCCAGCAGGCCCATCATACCGTCAACTGTATGGCAGCGACCCTTCCTTCCAGTATGACCTCCATGTGGCCAACTGGTGCGGGACGTCGACGCTACTACAGCAGCAGGGCGTGGATACCTTCCACATGGCATCTGTGTGTCAAATTTTATCATCAGGTAATGCCAGTGGTTAAGACAAAAGTTGAGGAAAATCGAAATCATTTGTGGGTAAGTCCTCTCGAGTTCCATCTCTTAAAATCCCAACCGTGAGGTGAGCCCAAACACTTATATCATGCTTGTGTGTATTCCTTGCTTGCATTAGTCTGCAGAACTTGAACTTTTACTTAGCAATCTTGCATGTGATTTACATACACACAGAGGCAAATAATTTTGGAACCCCTGAGCCTTTCAAGCCACCCAATTATTGTTTTTTGTTAGCCCCTCTGAGCCTAATTGTTGTTTTTTTAATTTTTTCTGCAAATCATATGCCTAGTTGTTCTTAACTTGGAGTTAGGTACACAAACGTATGTGAGTGGGAAAAATTCTAAGTTTGGGGTTGCTCATGGAATAGCAACATTCTAAGTTTGGGGTGGTATACAAGAGAAAGGAACACACAAAGAAAAGAAAGAAAAAGAAAATATATATATATATTTCAAAAAAAAAGTTATATATAAATAAATTAGTAAATAATTCCTTCTCTTGTGGAATGCTTTGGGGAAAATGAGTAAGTGAGTGAGATTGTTGAAATTGACAAAGAGAGAAGTAGGCCTAACTCCAAGTTGTAACCTACTTATCCAAATGTTATCCACCCTTACCTAAGCCCCGTTACAACCTGGAAAGTCCTCAAATAGTGTGTATGTGTATCATGTGTATAGATGTGTATAGAACTTGTTCAAGCCTATGAAACGATGATGCAGGCGTTGTGAATCGAGTGAACACCTTAGACACTTCAAAGAGAGATTGGTGAGATGTGTGAAAAAAGAGAGAACTTGAGAACGCTTGCCTGCTTATGATCTTGTATTTTCCAATTCGGTTGTCTTGCTACTGTATTAGGTTGATGATGATTTTTGATATGCTGTGTGGTTAACTGGTTTGTGTGGAATGTGTGGCAGCTAAATTAAAAAGTAGCCACAGCCTCAACTGATTGTTTGCTTGAGGACAAGCAAAAGTTTAAGTTTGGGGTTGTGTTGACTCTGTCATTTGATATAAGTTGCTTAATTTAAGAACCAAAACTACAGGGATTTGATTGTAAATTATGTTGATTGCCGGGGAATTAGCTTAATTTAGATCAATGTATTAGGATTCATTTTGTAAGCTAATTCTCTCACTCCTGGTGCAAATTGCAATGGAAGACCTTCAAGTTGTCATAGCATCAACTAGCGAACCAGACATTTGCCTAGTATTTCGCATCGCGACGCAGCAGAAGTATTTCGCAGGATTTGTTTCTGGAAGATTTCGCGTCGCGACGGGTGCGGGTCGCATCGCGATGGTGCGTAAAAATTAGGGTTTTTAAGGATTTTTCAGCGAAATTTTGAGGGACTTGGTCATTGGAGCGCAGCTAGGGTTTGGAATAGCTTGGAGGTGCGATTTTGGAGTCTCCCAATCACTTGGGAACAAGGATTGAAGGTTTCTATGGCTTCCTCTATTTGCTTTTTCTCCTTTATCTTATGTTGTACTCTTTTCACCATGTGTAACTAATTTCTTTTGATTAGGGAGAGATGATTCTCCCCAAACCTATCTTATGGATTCTTTGTTATGGTTAATACAATTAGCTGTTTGATTTATCATAAGTCTATACCTCTTTGTTTAATGCTTTATAGTTACATATGATAATTATAATGATTTAGGGTATGTGATCACATAGGGATATGGGTTGCATGCTTGATATGGGGTTTTAGATCATAAACTTGTGATCACCATAGGAATGTGGGATTGGATTTATGAATTCTTTATTTCTAGGGTTCAAGGCTTTACCAATTGGCATGATTCACCTAAGGAATTAGGGTAACTCAATTAGGTAGAAGGGGTTTTGAGGCAAGGAATTGTCCTTAACCTAATTTAGTGAATTGAATTTGGGATTTCAAACAATTAATTTGTGATTAGCTGAAGGTTCATAAGATAGGTGAGGGGAGAGGATTCGACCCCTAATCGCTTTCCTTATTATTTCAACAACCGTCGTATTTTCGCGTTACTAAATTCTCAAACAAATCAATTTTCACAATCTAAGAATCGATAAATTTGCAATTGTTAAACAACACGCAATGCCTGTGGAGACGACTGGTCTTACCGTTCTTTTATTACTTGCGACATTTGGTACAGTTGCCAAAAGTCTAACAATGGTCATCGATGTCTTGGGGCTCTCGTTCCACTTCAGCTTCTTCTTGAGGTTCCACTTTCACGTCGGCTTCTTCCACACTTTCACTGTTTGATTCAGGTATTCTGTTTTTGATCACTTCAACCACTTCATCCTCATCATAAGCTTTCTTAGCAAAAGGGTTAGTCTTATCAAAAGAATCATGTATTGATTTTTGCATACATTTATCAATTTTATTGTAAAAAATATATGCTCTACTATGACTTGAATAACCCATAAAAATACCTTCAGTTGAGTTTGCATCAAACTTACCCAACTTATCTTTTGTGTTGAGAATGAAGCACTAACTTCCAAAAACCTTGAGGTATGAAATATTTGGAGCTCTACCATTCCACAACTCGTATAGCGTCTTGTTAAGAGATGGCCTCACGTATACCCGATTGAGCACGTGACATGCTGTATCAATTGCATGACCCCAAAAATATTTGGGTAAGTTGTGCTCGTTCATAATTGTTCTGCTCATCTCTTGTATGGTTCTATTTTTCCTTTCCACCACACCATTTTGTTGACGAGTCCTTGGAGCTGAAAAGTTATGATGAATGTAACACCCCCTTTCTACCCCATGATTTACACGTCACTTATCAGAGTAAATCTTTTTGTGCAAAAATTAATTTAAAAGATAGAAAGGAAATGCCACATCGTCTTTAACAAAACCCGTCAACTTGCACTCATTAAGCTTTGCGCAACATCATCACCCGTCAAAAAAAAAAAATTAAAATCCAAGAGTTACGTCACAGCGGAATAAAAACAACACTCACTAAGTACCACTCAAACACGTCTCACATCATCAATACAAACACTAAACAAATTATTATTTAAATGACAACTTCAACGACGCCCCCTAGGTGTCACAGTATCAGAGAGCGACTCGACCGACATCCCAATGGCTATAAACGAAGGCAGCAGGACCTTCACTCGCGGTCACCTGCAGCGTTGCCACAACAGAGCAACATTCCAAGCAGAAGGGGTGAGAATTTCAACAAAATATAATCAAGCATATAATAGAGAAATATGAGTAAGCCGTCACACAACGTCATCATTATCATCAACCTCATCGTCACTTCACGCGAACCCAAGTCATAAATCATATCACCAGTCATAGACATGTATGCGCATGAAAATGCAACCCACGCCTGGGTATATGCATGATGGTACCATTCTCGTCATAAATAAGCCACTATGGGCACATCGTAACTGTTTTACGTCAATAAGAGGCCGAAGCCTATTCGTCATAATATGCACATGCAATGAGACACTATGGACACATGTGCAATCACCAAATCACTCACCTGGAGTACTCGTCATCGTCGTCATAAAACACTCATAGAGTGTACTCGTCATAACCATCACAATATTATTACAACATCATCACAAACTTCACATTCAAAATTGGAGTAACAACACCTTTAAATTTTAAGTAACAACACCTCTAAATTTTTAAGTAACAACACATTAAAAATCTAAGAGGCAACCCCTTTAAAATTTGAGTAACGACATATTTAAATTTTTGGGACAAACATCTCATTCTCATGCTTAGGAAACATCACATTTAAATAAAAAAAAACATCATCTTTGCAAAGTGGAAAAACATCACATTTTAAATTGCTAGAACAGTAATAAACAGGGGCTGCGCGCGGCGAGCGACTTACGCGCGACTGGCGCGCGGTATGGCAGAGTCTTTCAGTGACTTCACGCGTGGCGCGCGACAGGCGCGCCAATGGGGCGCAAACTGGCAGAAGGCGCGCAACAGTAGCAAAACAGCACGATTACACATAAAAGAAAACAGCGCTTCATTTTTTATAAAACAGCAGCACATTTTCTCCATAAAAACAGCAACTCATGTATAAAAATAACAGCAGGGCAGTGACTTATTTTCTGGCAGACAGCAACATTCTTTTTGATGAACAGTAAACAGCAACACTATCAATTGATGTACAGCAACATTTTATTTGATAAACAGCAACCAGCAACGCTATCAATTGATAAACAGCTAACAGCAACACTATCAATTGATAAACAGCAACATTTTCTTTTATTCTCAATTTCTTAGTGCTATTCGAATAATTATAAGCATATCACTCAATCACCACATAAGTCTCACATACTCAATTAACTATAACATCCCCTAATTCAATCCCAATTTTACCCATTCATATGTTCTCATCACTATACACATGGAAATCGATAATAACCACAACAAATTCACCAAAAACGAAATTCATCTAATCATCTCATATGGTAAATCGCATGTCAACACCAACAATTCATCAAAATAACACCACAATTAATCCAATCCTTTATCCATTTTAACATATACATATCGAAAATCATCACAACACCAAAACCCCACAAAACCCCAATCACATACCCAATTATATTGAATCGAAACGCTCTCTCTTCTCCCTCTCCTATCTTCGCCGCGCCCCTCTTGCTTCTCACCCTCTCTCAAATTTCGATTTCTCTCAAGTGAAAAATGAGAGTGAGGGTTTCGCATACCCTTGGGTTTAAGCTGTGGGCCTTTCACGCGATGGGCCCACCGCTACACCCCCGCTATTACTCGATCCCACTCCTACACAAAACATGGTATTTTCCCTTTAATTTAATTAAATCATGCTTCAACTAAAAATTGATAATTCAACTAATCAAATTAATTAAATTAATTAAATTATTTTTTTTTCGGGGTGTTACAATGAACACCATACTTTTCACACCAAGTCCTGAATGATGAATTTACTTACTCTCCTCCATGATCAGTTCTAATTTCCTTGATGGCTAAGCTTTTCTGATTCTATAACTTTCTGCACAACTTAGCAAACTCATTAAAAGCTTCACTTTTATTTGCAAGTAGAATGACCCAAGTATACCTAGAATAATCATCTACAATCGCGAAGACATACTTGGACCCTCCTAGACTTACAACGTCAATTTCACCAAATAAATCAAGATGGAGCAATTCAAGCACATTGTTAGTGGAAATAACCGATTTTGGAATGAAAGAAGATCTATGCAACTTACCTAGCTGACATGCATCACACAATTGACCCTTTTCAAATTTCAACTTGGGTAGACCTCTAACATGCTCATTCTTACTCAACTTAGATAAATGTTCTATACTAGCATGTCCTAGACATCGATGCCACAGATTCACATCACCAAGCAAGGAAGGCATGCATACAATATCATTACTCACATTATCAAAATCAACATAATATACATTATTTTCTCGAAAGCTAGTAATATAAAATTTAGAAGTTCTATGAGTAATAACACATTTATCAATAGAAAAATGCACATCAAAATCATTATCACATAATTTCACACCATCAACTAGTAAAGCATTTTTAATTTTGATTGTGTTTTCCTTACCCACACAACCTTTACCTATTACTTGAGCAGATTCATTGTTGGCAAACTTTACAGATCCACTAGCTTTGTTGCTCAACTTCAAGAATAGTGAAGCATCACCAGTCATATTCCTTAAGCATCCACTATCAACCATCCACACATTTTTCTTCTTGGATGACTGTAACATCCTCAAAATAATTAGTAGAATTATTTGGATGTTAACCCAATTGAATTATTTTAGTAATTGACTGGTAAATTTATTGAGTGCTAAAATTATTTATTGGTTGTCATCGGATCATTAACCGGATTATACAGATCAAGGAAGTTTTGGAATCGAAATAAGAGATTTGGATCAATATGGTAATTGGACCACGTTACCACTTATTTATTAAATAAATATATATGTATACGTGTATGTGTGTGTATGTGAGGGAAGAAAAGAAAGAAAATTTAAAAGAAAGAGAGAAAGAAGGAGAGAAGAGAAACAGAGAAGAGAAAAGAGAGAAAAGAGAAAGAAGAAAGAATGGGTGAGGAGGAAGAAGAGGAAAAAGGAAGGGTTTAGGCTCATCAAAACGACTTCCTTCCAACACGAAAAACGCTCGGCGTTACTTCCTCTTCGATTTGGTACCAACATCTTCATCATCAACTCACTCTACACAAATTCACCATTTTCGAATTTGGAGAGGAAGGAGAGGAAATGTTGTGTTGTCTTCTTCATCAAGTGTTCTAGAGGTTAGGGAAGTCGAATATGTGGTTGGTTGCTTGCTTGGAATGAAGAAATCAAAGGTTTAGTGAGTTAGGGTTTAGAATCAAATTTGGGGTTATGGATGAATAGTGCTTCATGAGGAGGAAGATGATGAATAGTATTCATGGAGAATTTCGGGGAATTCGGTTTTACGGTCAAAAGATTTCTCGAGGTCGAGTGGGAAGCTTTGGGAGCGGATACGGATGTCGCCAAAGCGTGGAATTGATTCGGGGAGCGTTCGTGCGGTTATGTCAGAAAAGCGTTTTCACGGAAAGTCTCGGTGTTTCGTGATTTTCATCACGATAGGTGAGTTCTCCTCACGTTTAGGATTTTACGTTTCGAAATAATTTATTTACTGTTTTATCGCTTTCGCTGGACTGGAATATTTCTTGATACTGTCTGATTCGGGTTAGGAATTGATCGGAGCGAGTCTCGGGTTGAGTCGTGTTGAAATGGAATTTTTAGTAATTTGATTTCGGAAGATTTTGACTTAAAAACCGTTATATCGGTCAAATGTAAATGAACTAAATGTTCATGTGTCTGTAGATATATTTATTATATTGAGTTGGGTGACGACCCATGTTAACATACTAGGCGGGGGGGCAGTCATGATCCCTTACCCTAGGCCCTGTGCCAATAGGGAAAGTACTATTGGTAAGGGGGTTCGCCGCAGCTTTGCGTTCGCGCAGTTGGTGTTATGTTAAATTGTTTGTTGTGCGATACACCGCAGCTTAGCGTTCGCGCAGTCGGTGTCGTACAGTGCGGTTCATCGCAGCTTAGCGTTCGCGCAGTCGGTGCCGTACCAAGTCCTAATAGTTTAGCCGCAGCTTAGCGTTCGCGCAGTCGGCATTATATTAAAAAGTTTGTCGTGCGATACACCGCAGCTTAGCGTTCGCGCAGTCGGTGTCGTACTTTGTTGTAACAAGTTGTCGCAGCTTAGCATTCGCGCAGTCGGTGTCGTGTTCGAATGGTTGTATAATTGAACCGAGAGTGTTAGTAGGGGTCTCGGTAGAACTCACTGAGATTGTATCTCACTGTTTATATGTTGTTGTTTTACAGAGAAACAGGGACAGCAGAAATTCAAGGAGTACGAGTAGGTTGAGCTCAGGCGACTGCTGATGACTTAGCTATTATGCTTAAGTTTATATTTCCTTTTGTTGTCTTTGTACTACAACTCTATGTATTGGTATTATAATTTTATTCCGCTTTCTTGTACGATATTGAGCACTATAGTTTGCTGAAGATTATGGTCAGAGAACCTGTTCGGTCTTATTTGTATTTAAGGCTGTTTTGTTGTTATTCAGCGAGAACTATATTGTAGTGTTCAGTATCTATGCAGGAATTTTATATCTCTGATGAATTAGGGATGGTGAACTTGGGTATTTTTACTCGATAAAAATACCGGGGTGTTAAAGTGACTGACCAACCTGCAAAAGGAACTTTAACAACTAGTACGAGGTACCCAAATTTTGTTGGGTCCTTGGGGGTTAGTCATCAAGGGGTTTATTTTCACAATCCACCTTGGTTTCTTAATAGCAGGTATAAGGGTACCAAGCTCACACAATCTACTAATAGAGCATCTATGAGAGCTATGGTTCCCTTTTTGACAATAAGTGCAAGAGAAAACAATAGGTGTCTTACTTGAAGTGGCAGCTACAAAAATCACTTTCTTTTTCAAAACAGAGGAGGTGGAATTACCTTCATACCCAATACCTCTCCTATCAACATATTCATGTTGGGAGTGAAGTATCTTGGTTAAGGTCTTTTCACCTACCTTAAACCTTTTTAAAGATTCTTTCAAAAGTTCATTTTCAACCTTGACTTTTTCAAAATTATGTTTAAGCTCAAGAAGCTCAAGGTTGAAAGGTTTAGTTTTATGTAGCTCATTCTTCAACTTAGCTACCTCATTCTCAAGAGTCTCAATTTGAGTGAGCATGCTTTTGTTGCTCTTTGTCAAATTCTTAGATTTTACCAAAAGAGTTTCATGTTCATTATAAAGAGCTTCAAAAGCCTCACTCAAATCTTGACTACTACACACATCATCAGATAAAGCATCATGCTCAAGTGAATCAGAAGGACTATGGTTAGTAAGGATTACCTTAGGGGGTGTCATTTGCCATAAGACAAACAACATTGGCAGCCTTCTCTTCTTCATCAGTTTCACTATCAGTGTCAAGATTGTCCCATGTAGCCTCGGGTGTGTCATTTTCCATAAGAAAAACATCATTTGCAACCACCTCTTCTTCATCTGTATCACCAGCAGTATCTGTGTTGTCCCATGTAGCCTTCATGGCTTTCTTTTGTTGGTACTTGGATTTTAGCTTAGGACAATTTACTTTGAGATGACCCGGTTTGTTGCATTCAAAAGATTTTGGTTGATCATCTCTTCTCTCATAACTGTCTTCTTTGTTGTACCTAGATTTCTTTGAAAGGTCACCCTTTCCAAGCTTGTTGAGTCTCATGAATTTTTTGAATTTCTTGGCAATAATAGCCATGTCTTCATCATCAGATTCTTCATCAGACTCAACCTCTTTCCTTGCTATCTTAGGAGTCTTAGTAGCAAGAGCAGGAGACTTCCTTTCTTTGACCGCTTCTTTTTCTTGATCCTTTTTAGCGGCCAACACCACCTCAAATGTAAGAAGTGACCCAATCAAGTCTTCTTGAGGTAAAGTGCCAATATTTTTGGCTTCAGTGATAGCACAAGTCTTAGGAAAGAATTTACTAGTCAAGGATGCAAGAATATTCCCATTCAAATCTTTTGTTGAATATTTCTTCCCAAGAGCTCTCAAGTTATTCACTGTTAAATTTAATCTTTGGTGCATAGCAGCAATAGATTCACATTCCTTCATTTTTAAAGCTTCATACTCAGAAGTGAGAATTCTAATTTTTGTATCCTTCACTTGACTTGTACCAACATGAGTCTCTTCCAAATAGTCCCAAATTTCTTTAGCTGTCTGACAACCTTTTACCCTTCCATACTCTTCTTCACATAAAGATAGGTGAAGAATATTCATTGCTTTGGCATTTAGAGATATTTTTTCTAACTCAGATTTTCTCAGCCCACTCAAGTCTATGGCATAGATATCTTCAATAGGAACTTCCTCAGCTTTACCAGTAGCTTGAGATTTAGTAGTATCTCCGTTAAAAGCAACACCAGGTTTAGTGATCTTGATTCTCGTAGGAATGAGTGGTCCATCAACAAAGATCCTCCATAAAGTGAAATCTATAGCCTGCACATGACATTTAATTCGCCTACTCCAATAGTCATAGTTAGTCCCATCGAACAGGGGTGGCCTGTTGAAGGACATCCCCTCTTTCATAAATGAACCCATGATCAAAAAAAAAAATTGCGAGATGTTAAGCTCTATATGCAATTTCTAGCTACTGATACCAATTGTTGGACTATATGATAACCTTAGAGGGTGTAACACCCCCTTCTAATTAATTACTATTTAATAAAATCAGAGTATCTTTTTTTTTTTTGAAAACAATATAAGAGAGTGCTACACTTACTCCATTAAATCAACAACTTCAAATTGCATAGTTCGGCTAAAAGCCACAAGATACATAGCACCATAAAATACCTGTTTAGTTCGCATCAACTACATACAGTCACTACCACAGCGGAATATTAATAAGTTCGAAAACAAGTCCAATACATCACCAATAACAGTCTAACAGTATAAATGAAATAACACATAAACGTAAGACGCCCCCCGGTGCTACGTATCAGAGCATGACACTCCCTACCAGACGAAGGCATAAGGTTAACCTTCACTCGCTAATACCTGCATGTTGCCGACATGAGAAGCAACATAAAAGCAGTAGGGTGAGTCTCTTTTCATAATTAATAACATATGGAATAAGCACTGCATAGGAAAAGTAACTAGGCACACCGATTCACAACAATGGCAGCAACCACATCAAAATTACAATATCCAAACAACATTACAAAATGTATGGTTATGCATGAAATGCAACCCAAACTCCACGGGCACATGCATGTCGGATCCGTCACCAAATACAATTAGGCCGAAGCCTGTAACATCCTCAAAATAATTAGTAGGAAATAGTTATGTGTTAACCCAATTAAACCAATTTAGTACTTAACTGGTAAATTTATCGAGTGCTAAAATTATTTAATTGTTGTCATCGGATCGTTAACCGGATAATACGGACCATGGAAGTTTTGGAATCGAAATAGGAGATTTCGATCAATATGGTAATTTGACCGCGCTACGACTTATATATTAAATAAATATATATATGTATACGTGTGTGCATGTGAGAGGAGAAGAAAAGAAATTAAATGAAAGAAAGAAGGAAAAGAGAGAAAGCAACGAGAGGAGAGAAACAGAGAGGAGAGGAGAAAAGGAGAAGAAGAGAGAAAGAAAGGGTGAGGAGGAAGAAGAGGAAAAAGGGGAAGGTTAGACTCATCAAAACGACTTCCGTCCAACACGAAAAATGCTCAGCGTTACTCCCTCTTCGATTTGGTACCAACATCAACATCATCAACTCTCTCTCTCTCACTTTGCCATTTTCGATTTGAGAGGGAAAAATGGAGGTTTTGTGGTTCAAGCTCAAAGGAAAGCCTAGAATGGTGGTGAGGAGCGAGCTCAAGGTGGAATACGCGAATATTGAAGTCCGATTTGGAGTTTTTGAAGAATTGAAGGTTAGGGTTCAAAATTGGGTTTTGTGTGAATAGTGATTAGAAGTTGGAGAAGATGATGAATAGTATTCATGGAGGATTTCGGGGAATTCGGTAATTCGGTCAAAACGATGCCTCGAAGTCGAGTGGGAAACTTTGGGAGCGGTTGCGGACGTCGCTGGAGCGTGTAGTTCATTCGGGGAACGTTCGTACGGTTTTGTCAGAAAAGCGGTGTCGCGGAAAGTCTCGGTGATTTGGCGAAGTCTCGGCGATTTTGAAGTCTCGGTGTCGGCACACGCTTCGAGGGTGAGTTCTACTCACGTTTAGGATTTTTGTTTTTCGAATTAATTGATAAACTGTTTTATCGCTTTCGCTGGACTGGAATATTATGTGATACTGTCTGATTCGGGTTAGGAATCGATTGGGGCGAGTCTCGGGTTGCGTCGTGTTAAAAATGGAATTTTTGGTGATTTGATTCTAGAGATTTTGATTTAAAACCGTTATTTGGAAACTCGCCGTAATTTGATAAACTTCGATTTGATTAAGATTTTGATTGATTGTTTGATGTTGATTGGGTTTGATTATATGTGTGTGAAAACTGTTTTCAATCGGAACGAGAATCGGAATTAAGCGGAATCGCGATTTTCGCGCGAAACCGCCAAAATCCGCCCTTGACAGACCCCCTGCTGTCTGATAGCGCGCCACTTGCGCGCCGCGCGCCAATTGGCAGAACTTCCTGTCTGTTCGCGCGCCGTTTGCGCGCCACGCGCCACTCGCGCGCCAATTGGCAGAATTTCAGCAACCAAACACTGTTTTTCGTTTCGCGATAACTTTTGATCCGGGAACCCGATTGAGGTGTTCTAAGATGCGTTGGAAAGCTTATTCAGATGCCTAACTGAATATTCTATTTTTAAGGTAAAACTAAACTTTTTTTGATATGGAAAATTGTGTCGAAAAGCGGTCAACTAGAGTGCGAGTGTGAACTTGGATTTTATAAAATGTGGATTAAAGTGTTTCACTGATTGTTTGATTTGATGGACCGTGGGTTCATAGTATTGTAGATATACGTATAAAGTATATCGAGTTGGGTGACGACCCATTATTTAACATACTAGGGGGAGGCAGTCATGATCCTTTTACCTAGGCTCCATGCCAATAGGAGAAGGTACTATTGGTAGGGGGGTTCACCGCCTTGCAGCGTTCGCGTCAGCGGTGTTATGTTGTTTGTAGTACGTTTACCGGGTTCTTCGTTCGCGTCAGCGGTATCGTACTAGACTAATAGGTTACCGGGTTCTTCGTTCGCGTCAGCGGTAATCTGTTAAAATGTTTTGTGCGGTCCATCGGGGGTAGCGTTCGCGCAGCCGATGCCGTATTGAATTAATACCGGATTTCATAACTGAACCGAGAGTGTTAGTAGGGGTTTCGGTAGAGCTCACTGATATTGTATCTCACTTTTTAAATGTTGTTGTTTTACAGAGACACAGGGACAGCGGAAATCCAAGGGGCACGAGTAGGTTGAGCTCGGATTGGTTGCTGATAGCCTAGCTTTATGTTTAAGCTTATTTCCCTTTTGTTGTCTGTATACTAAGACATTATGTATTTAAGGTATATCTTTCTTCCACTTTCTTGTATGATACTGAATACTATAATTGCTGACGGTATATGGTCTGAGAACCATATTGTCTTGTTGTAAATAAGACTGTTTGGGTTATATTCAGCGAAAAATTTATAGTGATATTCAGTGTCTAAACAGGAAATATATCTCTGATGTGTTACTAATGTGCACTTGGGTATTTTTAGTCAATAGAAATATCGGGGTGTTACAAAGCCTCTGCTCACCAATTAAAATTAGGCCGAAGCCTCTGCTCACCGATAATGCACATGGTTCATGAGACGCCATGACAATACACCACAACACACCACACAATTCACCAATTCACCATTTAATCAACTCACCATAAACTAACCAAATAACTCACCAATAAACTCACCAAATAAACTCACCAAATAAACTCACCAATAAACTCACCAAATAACTCACCAAATAAACTCACCAATAAATCAGTACCATTTTAATTAAACCGTTTTAGGACATTGACACGGAATAGGAGAAAGTGAAAAAAAATTGCAATTAGACACCTTGAACAACTTCAGTACAGGACCATCAGGAGAGTAACCCATTTTTGCATAAAATCAGAACATTTGGATAGACACCGAAATTAGCTTCGAAACGCATTTTGAACCGTCCAATTTGGATAACCGAGTCAAAAGATATGTCAAAAACAAATTTGGGACAAAACGGAGACACGTGCTGAAAACGACTCGGAATGGCAGAAAAATTTTGAGGCTTCGCGCGTGGAGCACGACTTAGGCGCAAGTGAGGCGCAATTTGGCTGAAATGCCCAGTAACATTCGCGCGTGGCGCGCGACTTAGGCGCGAGTTGTAACACCCTAAAATATTTAATTAATTTATTTAATTAAGTATTTAGGAATTTATTTAATTTATTGGGTATAATTTAATTAATTAAAAATTATATTTAAATGGTGTAGGTGGTATTAGGGGAGGAGGGCGCCAATTAGTTAGACTTGGGCTTAAGTGGAAAGCCCAAGCCCATGATCCATGATCTTATGCGAAGGGGGGCAAGCCAAATGGGGGTTAGGGTTGGTGTTGGCAATTGCGAAATTGAGAATAGAGAGAAAGAGAGAAGGAGGGCGCCGTAGAGATCGAGGAGAAGAGAAAGGAGAAGGGCGCGAGTTCAAGGAGGGGGAAGGGACGTGATCGTGTTGCCGTGGTTTCGATCGTGACTGTCTCTAGGGCTTCTATCCTTCAAGTTCGAGGTAAGGGGAGTTCTATCGATTTCTATAATAATTTCTATGATGGATCCTAAGTTAGTGATAGCCTAGATGTTAAGTATGATTGTTATAGTGCTTGCGAAATTCATGTCTTGATTGTTGCCATATTCGTGATTATATGTTGATGCTTGCGAATTCATGTTTTGATTTTAGATATATACGTGATGCTATGTGGTGCTTGGGATTGTTGTTGAATTCGAATGGGTGGTGTATAATTTGATGATTTAAATGTGTATCCATGATGGTTGTAGGGTGTGTTGAAATTTAGTCAAGAAACAATTTGGGAAAAATGATGTTTGTACTAAATTGGGTGAAAATCTGGTGTTGGGGCTGTTCTGGGCGCCAGGCGCCCTGTGCTGGGCGCCAAGGGCGTGTGCGTGTGTTGCTGCGTGTGTGTGTCTGGGGCGCTGGGCGCTGGGTGCCAGCGCTGGGCGCTGAGCGCCCGTGCGCGCGTGTGTGTGTGCGTAGCGCTGGGTGCCAGCGTTGGGCGCTGAGCGCCCGTGTGCGTGCGTTGTGTGTTGCGCCAAGGCGCTGGGCGCTGAGCGCCCGGGTGTGTGCGTGCGTGTGTTGCTTCTTGCTAGGCGCTGGGCGCCATGTGCCTGGGCGCTGGGTGCCCAGGGCGCCAGTTTTCAGGATGTCCCAAAATATTTTCGAAAACTGTTTTCGCTATATCTTTTGACTCAGACATCCGTTTTGAACGATTCAAAAAGTGTTGTGAAGCATTTTCAGTTGTCCATCTCCGTGTCCCATTTTGAAAAATAAAAACTTATTATTTCTGAAGGTTGCTGGGGCGTCCCAAGTGGCTGTTCCCGGTGATCGTTGCTGTGACAATGAAAAGATGTTTTGAGTGTCTTTAAAAATTCCCTTTTTGTGTACGACCAGTGGTTTTAACGAAGTAATGTCAAAAATGATGATTTTGACGATGATGCCCCTAGTGGCTAGTTAAATGACTGTTTTGCCCTTAGTGGCTAATATTATTTATAATGACGTGTAAATGACCGTTTTGCCCTTAGTGGCTAATATTACTTATAATGACATGTAAATGACTATTTTGCCCTTAGTGGCTGTTATTATTTATAATGATGTGTAAATGACGATGACGCCCTTGGTGGCTAGTAAATGACGTTTTTGCCCTCAGTGGCTATTGTTTGAGTTGATGATATTTATGTATAAGTGACGATGAAACCCAGTGACGTTTAAGGTCCGAAAGGCTAAGTGATGTTAAGGTCTAAAAGGCCAAGTGACGTTGTGTGTAAATTGTGAATTGACAGGTGCTGTGCTTCTTGTGAGCAAACCGGTAAGTGACGGGTCACATAGTTGACTATGATTTGGGTATCTGTGTATTTGTGCGTTTGTGAGTGGTGAATGTCATAGTGTCTCATGCCCATATGCATAAACCCAGTGACGTTTTGAGGCCCATGTGGCTAAGTGACGATGAGGCCTTAAGGGCTAAGCGACGTTTGTGAAAAGGTACCTCATGCATATGCCCGCGAGTGGGTTGCATTTCATATGCCTACATGACATAGTGATGAGTTATTGTAGTGATGTGATCGATGATTGTGATGTGATTATTTATGAGTTATTGTAGTGATGTGATCGATGATTGTGATGTGATTATTTATGAGTCATTGTAGTGATGTGATTGATGATTGTGATGTGCTTATTTTAGAGCTGTGACTTGACTTATCATTTATCAAATGATTTATTATATGAATTGAATTGGACTCACCCTTCTGTTTGAATGTTACCCCTATGTGGTAACGTGCAGGTGATCGCGAGTGAAGGACTAGGTACCTTCACTAATTCGAGTCGGGTCGTCTGCTCTGAATATGTAACACTAGGGGGGAATGATGTTGTTTATGTTACTTAGAATTGTTGTGGTGGTTGGATTTTAGTAATGTAAGCCTTGCATAGTTGCAATGCCCTTATGATTAAACTTGTTAGATTTTCCGCTGTGAAGTTGTACTTTAATTGACGATGACGTTTTGAAAGTATTATAAGGTTGTTTTCCAAAAGCGAGTGATTTTGGCGTGTGATGTTTAACGAAGTAAGTGTGACATCCCTAGTGGTGTAATTAAAATTTGAAAACTCTGATATTTTACCAATTAAATTAATGGGTAGAAAAAGGGGTGTTACATTAGTGGTATCAGAGCAATGGTTGGTCCGTCCGGCCAAGTCATCGAGTCGTTGTGTCGGTGTACGACCAACCGTTGTCTTTTAAGTGCTGACCAATATTTGTATTGCAGGTAAGCCAAGAGTTGCTAATGGTAAGTGAACTAGTGGGGGAGATTCCCCTACTGGTGCTTTGTGTTGTATTGCATTTCCGTGTGTGAACTCTGTGTCCCTGTTGTTGGTTGCTGTTCTTCAACTTTCTTGTGGAACGAATTCAGATTTCGTTTGTGTGGTTTTTCAATAACTTACCTTGTTGTTTAATATTTACGTGTGTTTCGACTGGTTTAAATTTGTTTCGACACTAGGTCTTGTATGAACCCTTGGGTGGTGTGTCTTGATATGGAGTCTAAGTGCATTGTGAAAGTTGTTTTGGTAAATTACTTCAAGCTGTTACCCGACACTCAAAAATGTTTTGATCACTCTAAGTGATGTCTTCCATGCTTAAAAATGTTGAGTTTTGATGTTCCTTCAATTATGATTGTTTTCCATTATGAGACTGTTTATATTTATTTTAAGGAACTATGACATCTTTTACTTATCAGGAGAGAATTGTTAGTTTTATTTGAAAACAATTATGACATCCTTTGCTTTAGTTGTTTATTTCTGGGTGTTGTCCCTGATTGTTTTGACATGCAGTGTTGTAAGTTTAGGGTCTTCATGGACTGTTTTGCAATTTCCATGCTACTTGGAGTTTGATATTGTACGCTTGGATTTTATGAAAAATTTTTGGTCATTACTTCTTGAATTGTGTTACATGGTTTTGAGATCTGAAAAATAAAATGGTTTCTGAAGTTGTTTTTAGACACCTGTAAAACAATTTTGTGGTTGAGTGCTAATATTGGTATGAAATTTATTTTAACAAATTAACACTGATTTTGTTTTGGCTGATGTACTCTTTATAATTGGTGCTAAGTGATTTTGAGAAACCATAAACATTTAAAATGCGCATTGGCACGGTTTGTGTATTTCATGGAGTTAGCTTTTAATGCCGTGTGTTCTTAAGAATGCTCTGTTCAAATTATTAAAGTTGATGTTTAATCTTGTAGAGAGAAAATCAGTTTCCATAACGTGATTAGTTTCCGTGTCGAAAAATTCTAAATAAGTATTTTGTGCATGTGTGTGGTTGTACATTTCGTATATGTGCCTTAACTATGAATAGAAATCGCCTGTACCGAGCCTTCGTGATTTTGTGTTAGTAGTTGTATTCTAATCCGGTATATACCACGTGAAGCTTGATATGGTGCGCTTGAGTGTGATAAATTTCCTTTTGGTTGCTTCTTCCCGAGTAGTTTTGAAAATATTAAGATGATAATGTCTGCCGAGGATGGATATATGTTTTCCTAAAAGTTAGTTTTGTTGCTAGACGTTCATATGAATGCTTGAACTAATTTGGTTCGGTTGGTGTGTAGTTTTATATAAATACTTTTGCTGTAGCATGTTTTTACTTCTATGTTGACGCTCTAGGCTAAGTGTTTTGTGGATATTGGTCCACTAAATTGTTTTTGGTGTCATTGCCATACTAGCATGCTGTAACTCTTGGAAAGTAATAAAGTCCTATTACACAATTGTTATTTTCTCTGAATTTTCTGAAACTGATTTAAGGATCAAGCACTCTGATTTTGTGATTTGTCTTACTATATTTCCGCATTTGGTAAACTTTCTCGTGATGTTGTTGACGCTATTGTTGTCGTTGTTTTGCTTTTGTTGTTGTTTTTCTGGAAATTATTGATGCTGTTTTCTGAAAAATATTGCTACTGTTTTCCGAAAACTATATTGGCTGTTTTTCAGGAAAATAAATGTTACTGCCTTCTGAAAACTACTGCTGCCGTCCTCCTAAGATGATTGTTGTTGTTGATGATGTTGCTTTGCTGTTGGTTTGTAGTTGTTGATGTCGCCTGAGTGGCAATTTTAGTTGTTGATGTCGCCTGAGTGGCAATTGTAGTTGTTGATGTCGCCTGAGTGGCAATTGTAGTTGTTGATGTCGCCTGAGTGGCAATTTTAGTTGTTGATGTCGCCTGAGTGGCAATTGTAGTTGTTGATGTCGCCTGAGTGGCAAAGTTGTTTGTGGATGTTGTTGTCGTGTTACTAAAATTATGAGGCTTGTCGTACGACAGTTATGCACCCTGTGAGTTTCGTCGTGATGCTGTGATGATTGATGTATTTTGTTATCCTTAAGGGTAGATGAGTGAGGTAAAATGCGAGCTAGTTTATCAGAGTAGCGCAGCAGAGTAGAGAGTGAGTCTAATTATTACTGCTTGAAGTTACCTGGCTGAACAAGTAGGAGGGACGGCCGCCCAAGCACTTACCGCCGGTAATCAAAGCAATAGTAATCAGCATACTAGATAGCACTAGTTGTCTAGGTGGCCTTAGAGGGAGAGTGTTGGCATTGACAGGTGAATTTCGAGGACGAAATATTCTAAGTGGGGGAGAGTTGTAACACCCTAAAATATTTAATTAATTTATTTAATTAAGTATTTAGGAATTTATTTAATTTATTGGGTATAATTTAATTAATTAAAAATTATATTTAAATGGTGTAGGTGGTATTAGGGGAGGAGGGCGCCAACTAGTTAGACTTGGGCTTAAGTGGAAAGCCCAAGCCCATGATCCAAGATCTTATGCGAAGGGGGGCAAGCCAAATGGGGGTTAGGGTTGGTGTTGGCAATTGCGAAATTGAGAATAGAGAGAAAGAGAGAAGGAGGGCGCCGTAGAGAGGAGAAGAGAAAGGAGAAGGGCGCGAGTTCAAGGAGGGGGAAGGGACGTGATCGTGTTGCCGTGGTTTCGATCGTGACTGTCTCTAGGGCTTCTATCCTTCAAGTTCGAGGTAAGGGGAGTTCTATCGATTTCTATAATAATTTCTATGATGGATCCTAAGTTAGTGATAGCCTAGATGTTAAGTATGATTGTTATAGTGCTTGCGAAATTCATGTCTTGATTGTTGCCATATTCGTGATTATATGTTGATGCTTGCGAATTCATGTTTTGATTTTAGATATATGCGTGATGCTATGTGGTGCTTGGGATTGTTGTTGAATTCGAATGGGTGGTGTATAATTTGATGATTTAAATGTGTATCCATGATGGTTGTAGGGTGTGTTGAAATTTAGTCAAGAAACAATTTGGGAAAAATGATGTTTGTGCTAAATTGGGTGAAAATCTGGTGTTGGGGCTGTTCTGGGCGCCAGGCGCCCTGTGCTGGGCGCCACGGGCGTGTGCGTGTGTTGCAGCGTGTGTGTGTCTGGGGCGCTGGGCGCTGGGTGCCAGCGCTGGGCGCTGAGCGCCCGTGCGCGTGTGTGTGTGCGTAGCGCTGGGCGCTGGGTGCCAGCGCTGGGCGCTGAGCGCCCGTGTGCGTGCGTTGTGTGTTGCGCCAAGGCGCTGGGCGCTGAGCGCCCGGGTGTGTGCGTGTGTGTGTTGCTTCTTGCTAGGCGCTGGGCGCCATGTGCCTGGGCGCTGGGTGCCCAGGGCGCCAGTTTTCAGGATGTCCCAAAATATTTTCGAAAACTGTTTTCGCTATATCTTTTGACTCAGACATCCATTTTGAACGATTCAAAAAGTGTTGTGAAGCATTTTCAGTTGTCCATCTGCGTGTCCCATTTTCAAAAATAAAAACTTATTATTTCTGAAGGTTGCTGGGGCGTCCCAAGAGGCTGTTCCCGGTGATCGTTGCTGTGACAATGAAAAGATGTTTTGAGTGTCTTTAAAAATTCCCTTTTTGCGTACGACCAGTGGTTTTAACGAAGTAATGTCAAAAATGATGATTTTGACGATGATGCCCCTAGTGGCTAGTTAAATGACTGTTTTGCCCTTAGTGGCTAATATTATTTATAATGACGTGTAAATGACCGTTTTGCCCTTAGTGGCTAATATTACTTATAATGACATGTAAATGACTGTTTTGCCCTTAGTGGCTGTTATTACTTATAATGATGTGTAAATGACGATGACGCCCTTGGTGGCTAGTAAATGACGTTTTTGCCCTCAGTGGCTATTGTTTGAGTTGATGATATTTATGTATAAGTGACGATGAAACCCACTGACGTTTAAGGTCCGAAAGGCTAAGTGATGTTAAGGTCTAAAAGGCCAAGTGACGTTGTGTGTAAATTGTGAATTGACAGGTGCTGTGCTTCTTGTGAGCAAACCGGTAAGTGACGGGTCACATAGTTGACTATGATTTGGGTATCTGTGTATTTGTGCGTTTGTGAGTGGTACATGTCATAGTGTCTCATGCCCATATGCATAAACCCAGTGACGTTTTGAGGCCCATGTGGCTAAGTAACGATGAGGCCTTAAGGGCTAAGCAACGTTTGTGAAAAGGTACCTCATGCATATGCCTGCGAGTGGGTTGCATTTCATATGCCTACATGACATAGTGATGAGTTATTGTAGTGATGTGATCGATGATTGTGATGTGATTATTTATGAGTTATTGTAGTGATGTGATCGATGATTGTGATGTGATTATTTATGAGTCATTGTAGTGATGTGATTGATGATTGTGATGTGCTTATTTTAGAGCTGTGACTTGACTTATCATTTATCATATGATTTATTATATAAATTGAATTAGACTCACCCTTCTGTTTGAATGTTACCCCTATGTGGTAACGTGCAGGTGATCGCGAGTGAAGGACTAGGTACCTTCACTAATTCGAGTCGGGTCGTCTGCTCTGATTATGTAACACTAGGGGGGAATGATGTTGTTTATGTTACTTAGGATTGTTGTGGTGGTTGGATTTTAGTAATGTAAGCCTTGCATAGTTGCAATGCCCTTATGATTAAACTTGTTAGATTTTCCGCTGTGAAGTTGTACTTTAATTGACGATGACGTTTTGAAAGTATTATAAGGCTGTTTTCCAAAAGCGAGTGATTTTGGCGTGTGATGTTTAACGAAGTAAGTGTGACATCCCTTGTGGTGTAATTAAAATTTGAAAACTCTGATATTTTACCAATTAAATTAATGGGTAGAAAAAGGGGTGTTACACGAGTGAGGCGCAAATTGGCAGAAATGCCCAGACAGCAGCAGAACCCAGCATACTTTGGCACAAACACTTGGCACCTATCATTAATGCACTTAGGGACCATTTTCCAGCAACATCATGTGACACAATGGGACAATTTCTTCAGCAACACACAAGACACTATGGGACAAAATTTCCAGCAACACACACACACACCTAGGGCGCCTAAGGCTCCAACACTTTTTGAGTTCCTCTCAACAACAAAATAACAAATTAAATCACCAATGCCAAATACTTATATGAATGGTAGCCATCACATTTTCCACCAAAAATCATTCAGTCATAACCACAAACACCTAGCATGCATCATTCATATTGCACTCCACTCAACACCAATCAAACATGTCTTTGCACAAATAAAATTTCAAAACATACCAATCATTCATGAAAAACACCCTAGAACCTAACCCTAGACAATACTCATCACATAAGCTATTAAGAATGGAAAGAAGAACCCCCTAACCTTAGAAAATGAAGAACCCAAGCCAAGCTCCAAGCAACCACCAAGAACCACCACTAGCTTCCTCCTTTCTTGGTGCCTCCACGATTTCTCCCTCTCCTCCCTTGCTGGCCGTCGCACACTCCTTTCTTTCTTCTCTCTCTCTATTCTTTTCTTTTCTTTTGTTTTTGGTGGAAAATGAGCACTTACCCAAATTTTAGCCTTTTATATTCTCACTTTAGTCATGGGCTCTTGAATCACGGGCCTCCTTCCACTACCCAATTTAATTACTAAACACCATATTATTACTTATACCACTCACATCCTATTTAATTAATCCTAAACCCAATAAGGCCCACATATATCATTCTATTCTTCTATCACCTAAAACCCCCAATTAATTAACAAATAAATAATTACTCAAACAAATAAACACATAAATAACTAAATAAATATTATTCCTATCACATAACCTTATATAATTAATTACACAACCAAATAAATATTTTTGGGGTGTTACAACTCTCCCCCACTTAAAAGAATTTCGTCCTCGAAATTTACCTGCCAAAGCAAACATTCCTCCGCTACCCACTACCTCCATCTAGGCAACTAGTGCTATCTCTCATGCTGATTACTATTGCTTTGATTACCAGCGGTAAGTGCTTGGGCGGCCGTCCCTCCTACTTGTTCAGCCAGGTAACTTCAAGCAGTAATAATCAGGTTCACTTTCTACTCTGCTATGCTACTCCGATAGACTAACTTACTTCCTACCTTACTCATCTACCCTTATGGGTACGCACACTAACAGCCTGCTAATGGTTTGGTTTCTATGACAACATCATTAAGATAGACAACACACGGTATATCACAATAGTTAATATTATTACAACAACGCATAGCATCAACACAGTTAAACTCCAGGATCACCTATCCCTTTTTAACAATGGCCATAGGCCCACAAAACAAGTCAGCAATAATTACAACAAAACCATGTGGGCCATTCGGCGGTACCCACGAGAGAATAACAACACAACTTGGGCCATTCGGCGATACCCAAGACAAAACAACAATGTGGGCCATTCGGCGATACCCACGACAACAACAACATAACTAGTAATAACATCATCAATAGTAAACAATATCAGGGCTAGCAACCTAGGCACAACTGTAACATCCCCTAATTAGCTAATTAGATTTAATTAAATTGGCATGAGGTTAAGTTGTTTAGTGAGCATAATTATGTTAGTTATAAAATAGTATCATGGATCAAATATATAAATAACATCTTTGATTAAACATAATTAATAGTTTATGCTAAGTATGGAGACTTAAGGGTAAGTGTTGGATTAGTGGTGAGTTAGATGAAATGCTAATGAGGGAGGGTAGAAGAGTCTTTTCTCATTCTTAAGTGACTACCCTTCAGCTGACCCAAACCACTACAACACCCTTCATTCCCTCATTTTCTGAAAATGAAAAACAACAAGTAATAGGGAGGAGGAGGAGAGGACTCGAGAGAGAGAGTGGAGAAGAGAGGGGAGGGATTCTACCTCATTTGTTCATGCATGTTGAATCCAAAACCACCATTGTTCATCATTTTTCTTCCTCTATACATTGATGCCCAGAAATCTCCCATCAACCCTCCTCATCACAAATCACCATTTATGTACCTTTGAAGCTCCAAGCTCAAAAATGGAGTGTTGATGCTCCAAATAGTTGCATGTTCTTGTTAGAACCCATTGTTCAGTACCAAGACACATCTTCTTGCCACGATTGCTGTTTGAAGTTGTTTGGGTAACTAGGATTCGAAATCAGCCGCTGTCCAAGCGATTTGGAGTAGTTGAGTTCGTTGTGGGAGCGTATTCGAAGAGAGTTCGTGATTGTCGGAGCGGTTGAGTTCTCGGAGTCTCGGTGTTTGCGTGATTTTCATCACGATAGGTGAGTTCTATAACTCGCTTAGGGAATGTGTTCGTGTTTTCGAGTCTTTACTTTCGGAAATTATTGTCACACGTTTCTGGTATCAAAAGAATTTTATTGAAAAACCGTTTTCCCAAAACTCGTGATTGAACTACGAATTGCTTGATTGATTGTTGGGTGTGCTGGATTGGATTGATATAATATTGTGTTTTAATGCGTGTTTGAGTTTGGGTCTCGATCGGAAGGGAAGTGGGAATCGGAATGGAATGGAATAACACATGAAAAACCTGTTTCCTGGAGTCTGATGGTGACACACGGATCGTGTGCCTCTGGGCACGGGTCGTGCGCCTCCATCTGATTCGACATGAACTGGACTTTTAAATTACGCACGGATCGTGCGCCCAGTAGCACGGGTCGTGCGTAAGTCTCTGAAACTTTCTGTAAATCTGGTAGCTAACGCACGGATCGTGCGCTTAGTCGCACGGGTCGTGCGTATCTTCCTGGAAAATTTCTACAAACTGTTCAACCACGCACGGGTCGTGCGCCTACACGCACGGGTCGTGTGAGATTTTCTGACCTTCAATTTCAAAGTACCTTTTTATCCATTCCAAATGATTCCAATCCTCTTCTAATCCATTCCCCAAGGTCCCACAACAATGTAAAGGTAACAATGGTATGAGATTGAACATGTTCGATAGAAAAATAGTGTGTTATGAATAAAATGGAAAACCGCTCTTAGAGAACGCGAGAGTGCAAATGTTAAAGAATGATAATAACACACGATACTTGACTGATATTGTACACTGAAATTGACTGTTATGGTACATGGTACTTGACTGGAATGACTAACAGCCCATTGCGGGTACACAGACTGAAAATGTATAATAAATACAAGAGGAAAAAAGGGTGACGACCCTTAGAGGTTAGCATACTAGGGGACGGGAAGTCATGAGCCCCAAAACCTAGACTCAAGAATGTTTCCCCTGCTAGAAATAGCGGGATGGGTTCACCAAAAGGTCAAGAGATGCCTATAAAATAGGTAGACAGAGAAACAGGGGAAAGCAAAGGCGGTAAAGCATGGTTAGCTGGTGTGACTCTTGGAGTCATTGAAGACCTAGTTTAATGTTTTAGACCTTTGTTCCGTTTATTGTTTCTATGTTCCGATTGTATAACTTTCATTGTCAAGTTGTAAAATCGTTTCCGCTACTTTATGTTTTGAGTATTGAACACCAGGATATGTACAAGTCTTAAGTTTTGGAACTTAAGCATTTTCAGAAAGCTTATGAGGTTCAGAGAACCAGATATTATGTATTGTCAAAAGTTTTAGTTGTGTTCAATATTTCAATAACAGGAAGTTACTCTGATGTATGCCATTTAGTGCACTTCGGTGATTCTATATGTTAGAATTTATTGGGGTGTTACATTATGGTATCAGAGCAGTTCGACCTAGTCGGGCTTAGACAGTTAGGGTGGTTTTGTCCCTCGAGTAACTCTGCTATCTTGCTTCTTGTGATACTAAGAGACATTGAGACTGATCAACTTAATACTTGGTGTATCATTTGCAGAATTATGGCAGGAGGATCGAGGAATAACCCACCAGTTGATCCGCATTCTGCATGGATGCAGAACGTGATCGAGAGGCAACAGAAGATGATGGAAGATATGCTGCAGATGCAACAGAATGCTCAAGCTCAGCCCCAGCAAGTCCCTGAGCCTCAAGCTGACCCAAGGAGGGTTTTCTCTGAATTCCTGAAAATGAAACCGTCCGAGTTCAGAGGAGGACCGGATGTCATGGAAGCCCAGCATTGGCTAGATGATATAGAGAAGATTTTCGTGGCTATGCAAGTCACTGATGATGACAAGCTGAGATTGGCAACTCATATGCTGAAAGGTGAAGCTAACAACTGGTGGACTAATGCCAAAGCCATGATGGTAACTATGGATACTCCCCAGACTTGGGAACATTTCAAGCAGGTATTTTTGGAGCAGTTCTTTCCGACAGCCATGAGGTTCGACAAGGAGAACGAATTTCTGACTCTCACTCAAGGAAGTTCAACTGTGGGTCAGTACGCGGCTAAGTTTGAAGAGTTATATCAATTCTTCGGTTTGGCCGGGTATGCTCCCAATGACAAATGGAAAACCGAAAGGTTCAAGTATGGGCTAAGGGAGGACATTGCTCAGAGTTTGAGTTCTTTTGCCTATACTAACTATGCTGCCATGGTTCAACAAGCACACATAGCTGAGAGTGACTTGAAGAGGTTATATGCAAGCAGAAAAGTATTCCATCAGAATAAGAAGAATGTTGGATCATCTAACCATCAGACGGGTCCCATGCACAACTCCAACAAAGGGAAACAGGTTCAGTCATCGAACTCCTCAAGATTCAGTACATGTTCCAACTGTGGAAAGTACCATCAGGGTAAGTGCCAGATGGGATCCAACCAGTGTTATTTCTGCAAGAAAGACGGTCACTTTGCACGGGACTGCCCAGAGAAAGAGAAGAGTCAAGGAAGTAACCCTGCTGCTACTACAACTCATGGGAGAGTTTACACCTTGGACTCCCAGAAGGTCACACCGTCAGATAATCTACTAAGGGGTATGGGATCTCTTTTTAATAACTCCGTTAGTATTTTATATGATTCGGGTGCGACCCATTGTTTTATATCTCAAGTTTGTGTCGATCGGTTGGGATTGGCTTTAACTCCTTTGCCTCAACCAATCTCCATTAAGACTGCTGCTGAAGGTAGTGTTCAGACCCAAGCAATATGTGAAAATTGTCTTCTATCCATTGGAGACAGGAATTTTGTAGTAGACTTCATTTGTTTATCAATGAAGGGCATGGATGTTGTCCTAGGCATGAGTTGGATGACGGCCAATCATGTAACAATAGATTGTTTCCATCGAACTATCGGTTTCGCCTCCGAGTCAGTAGAGCTACAACCGCCAAATTCTGAAGCTGTTATTTCTTTCACTTCGGCCAGTAATTATCTGTTCCAAGGCGCGGAAGCTTACGTCATGATGCTGTCTGCATCCACTGAGACAGGTCAGGATTTATCTTCGGTGCAAGTTGTTAATGAATTTCTTGATGTGTTTCCCGATGAAGTTCCTTCATTTCCTCCGGATCGTGAGGTGGAATTTTCTATAGAGTTGGTTCCGGGCACTGGACCTATTTCTATAGCCCCGTATAGAATGTCGCCATTAGAGTTGAGGGAATTGAAAGTTCAACTGGAAGAGCTAATTTCCAAACGGTTCATCCGGCCGAGTGCCTCACCATGGGGTGCTCCAGTGTTGCTTGTCAAGAAGAAGGACGGAAGTATGAGATTGTGTATCGATTATCGTCAGTTGAATAAGGTGACTGTCAAGAACAAGTACCCTCTACCGAGAATTGATGATTTGCTAGATCAGTTGAGGGGAGCTTCTGTGTTTTCAAAGATTGATTTAAGGTCCGGTTATCACCAAATCAGGGTTCGAGCTTTGGACGTCCCGAAGACCGCTTTCCGTACGAGATATGGACACTATGAATTCGTAGTGATGCCCTTCGGTTTGACCAATGCTCCAGCTGTATTCATGGATTATATGAATCGAATTTTTAATCCTTATCTGGATCAGTTTGTGGTAGTGTTCATCGATGATATCTTGGTGTTCTCTAAGACGATTGAGGAGCATGTGCAACATCTCCGAATTGTTCTGAACGTACTCCGAGAGAAGAAGTTGTATGCTAAGCCGTCCAAATGTGATTTTTGGATGCCAGAAGTTAAGTTTCTGGCCCACGTAATATCTAGGGCAGGTGTTGCTGTGGATCCCAGTAAGATCGAAGCTGTGGTAGACTGGGAGCAGCCGTCTACGGTTACTGAGGTAAGAAGTTTCTTAGGATTAGCTGGGTACTATCGAAGATTCATTCAAGGATTTTCCCAGTTGGTTCTTCCACTCACTCGGTTAACTCGCAAGGGTCCGCCATTTGTTTGGGACTCAGACTGTGAAAATTGTTTCACGGAATTGAAGGGTCGTTTGACTTCTGCACCTATCCTGATTCTTCCGGATCCGTCAGTAGGATTCCAAATCTATTGCGACGCTTCTGGTAAGGGTTTAGGATGTGTCCTAATGCAGAATCGACAAGTAGTTGCTTATGCCTCCAGGCAGTTGAAGCCGCATGAAGAGAATTACCCAACTCATGATTTAAAGTTGGCGGCGATTGTGTTTGCCCTAAAGATTTGGAGACATTACCTGTATGGGTCTCGTTTCGAAGTCTTTAGTGACCACAAAAGTCTTAAGTATTTGTTTGACCAAAAGGAGCTGAACAACAGACAGAGGAGTTGGGTAGGATTCCTGAAAGATTATGATTTTGAATTGAAGTACCATCCTGGTAAGGCTAATGTTGTTGCCGATGCTTTAAGCAGAAAGTCTATCCATACTGCAAAGCAGATGATGCACGAGATGTCATTGTTGGAATCATTCAGAGACCTCAATTTGAGAGTTAAGTCAAGAAGGAACAGGTTGGTGTTGAGTCACATTCAGATTTCAAGTTCATTGAGGAATCTAATTCGCTCAGCCCAAGAAGGTGATGTAGAGCTGCAAGCGCAGAAGAGATTGCCGAGTTACACCGAAGACGGTGATGGCGTAATTTGTTTTGATGGCAGAATCTGTGTGCCGAATGATGAGGATGTGAAGAGGCAAGTTTTAGAGGAGGCTCATAAGAGTCAGTTCTCAATACATCCGGGGTCTACCAAGATGTATCGAGATCTGAAGCAATTGTATTGGTGGCCTGGTATGAAAGTGGATATTGCAGAATTTGTGTCTCGATGCTTAACTTGTCAAAAGGTTAAGATAGAGCACCGGAAGCCAGGTGGCCAGTTACAACCGTTGAATGTACCTGAATGGAAATGGGAGAGCATATCTATGGATTTTGTCATGGGATTACCACGGTCCCAAACCGGAAACGATTCTATTTGGGTAGTGGTGGATCGCCTGACCAAGTCCGCTCATTTTATTCCAGTGCGTTCTACTCACAAGGTTGCTAGGTTAGCAGATGAGTATCTTAAGAATATTGTTAAATTGCATGGAATCCCTACAAGTATTATCTGTGATCGAGATCCCAAGTTTACAGACGGACAGACTGAGAGGACGATTCAGACATTGGAAGATATGTTGAGAGCTTGTGTACTTGATAGTGGAGGCAGATGGGAGGATCATCTTCCATTGGTGGAATTCTCATACAACAACAGTTATCATTCTAGTATCGGAATGGCTCCATATGAAGCATTGTATGGGAGGAAGTGTAGAACGCCATTGTGCTGGTGGGATGTAGGTGAGCAGAGATTGTTGGGACCGGATTTGGTTCGTGAGACTACGGAGAAGATTCGTCAGATAAGAGAAAGGATGAAAGCCGCGCAGAGTCGACAAAAGAGTTATGGGGAGAAGAGAAGAAGGCCGCTAGAATTCGAAGAAGGAGATCATGTCTTTTTGAAACTTTCTCCAACCATTGGGACCGGTATTGCTTTGCGAGCGAAGAAGCTCAGTCCTCGGTATGTCGGACCCTTCCAGATTATCGAACGAGTTGGGCCGGTAGCGTATCGCATTGCCTTACCTCCAGAATTGTCCAGACTACATGATGTGTTTCATGTATCGCAGCTGAGGAAATATATTCATGATCCGAATCAACCTTTGAGCCATGAAGCGATTGACATCAGAACGGATCTATCTTATCATCCTACTCCAATCAGGATCATCGAACGTGGCGAGAAAACGCTCCGGACGAGGTCAATTCCTATTGTCAAGGTGCTTTGGGACGGTGTGTCACCTGACGAAGCGACATGGGAAGTAGAGGAGTGCATGCGGGAGAATTATCCATATTTGTTCGAGTAAGGTATGTTTTGTCAATTTTGAGGACAAAATTTTAGAAGTTGGGGTGATTGTAACATCCCCTAATTAGCCAATTAGATTTAATTAAATTGGCATGAGGTTAAGTTGTTTAGTGAGCATAATTATGTTAGTTATAAAATAGTATCATGGATCAAATAGATAAATAACATCTTTGATTAAACATAATTAATAGTTTATGCTAAGTATGGAGACTTAAGGGTAAGTGTTGGATTAGTGGTGAGTTAGATGAAATGCTAATGAGGGAGGGTAGAAGAGTCTTTTCTCATTCTTAAGTGACTACCCTTCAGCTGACCCAAACCACTACAACACCCTTCATTCCCTCATTTTCTGAAAATGAAAAACAGCAAGTAATAGGGAGGAGGATTGTAACACCCCTTTTCTAATAACTTTATTTTTAAATAAAATCAGAGTCTCTTTTTTTTTTTTTTTTTTTTTTTTTTTTTGAAAACAATTCAAGCGAGTGCTACATTTACTTCATAAATAACAAGATACATAACACCATGAGAAAAATGTTTAGTTCGCATCAACTAAAACCAATCACCATCAGCAGCGGAATAAATATGAGTTCTAAAACTTAAAACCAATACATCACCAATCAAATCTAACAGTTTAGGAAAAATAATGCATAAACATAGGATACCCCCCCCTGGTGCTACGTATCAGAGAGTGACACTTCCTAACAGACGAAGGCATGAAGGAATCCTTCACTCGATATTACCTGCACGTTGCCGACATAAGAAGCAACATAAAGGCAGTAGGGTGAGTCTCTTTTCATAATTAATAACATATGAGAATTAAGCAATGCATAGGAAAAAGGAAACCAGGCACACCAATTCACAACAATGGGGACAATCAAATCAGCATTCTCATTCCAATCAGCACTATACAATATATGATTATGCATGTAATGCAACCCAAACTCCACGGGTACATGCATGTCGGATCCGTCACCAAATACAAATAGGCCGTAGCCTCTGCTCACCAAATAAAATTAGGCCGTAGCCTCTGCTCACCAATAATGCACATGCTTCATGAGGTGTTATGGAGAATGCATCACAACACACCACCAATCAATCAATTCACATTTTAAATTCTAGTCTCACCATAGTGCATTAATTAACTCACCAAATCAAAATTAGGCCGAAGCCTCTGCTCACCAATCTCACCTCATCATCACTCACCAATTCAGCTCACCACTCACAACAACACCAATTCAAATAGACCAACTCAGGACATTGACACGACATAGGAAAAAAATGGAGGAAAACAGTCATTTAGACACTTGAACACCATCAGCCAGAAACACCAGTAAAAATAATTTATTTTTGCATAAAATTGAGACTATTGGATAGGCACTGAAATTAGCTTCAAAACGCATTTTGAACCGTTGAATTTGGATAACCGAGTCAAAAGTTACATTAAAAACAATTTAGGAAAAATGTTAGACATCCTGGAAACTGGCGCATGGGCGCTGGGCGCCCAGGGGCAACACAGCGCTTGGCGCATGGGCGCTTGGCGCCCAGGAGAAGCAACACGCACAGGCGCATGGGCGCTGGCGCCCAGGAACAATGTAACACCCCATTCTACCCGGCTAATTTCCATAGAGATCAGAGTTTCAAAATTTCTTTTTGAATGGAATGCTACACACGTACTTGATGTAACCATTCACAATACGCAACACCATTTAATAAATTAAGGTACTCTTGATTTTACCAACAAAATCCACGCATAATAATTTGAACGACTCGCAGCGGAAAAATAACGTAAACTCAAAATGCCAAACAACGGCCTCATCGGAAACATTAGGTCAATGCACACGAAAATCAACAACAATTAAATATCATGAGAAGTCCTAAGCCAACCCCCTAGGTGTCACGTATCAGAGCAGACCGACTCGGGAGTGAAAGGAGTAAGCCTTCACTCGGGACTACCTGTGGTAAACAACAACAGAAGGGTGAGTCTCAACTACATAATAAAAATTATAATAAGAAGTATATTACATCATAGCATCACACTCACACAGTCACACAGTAGCATAGTCTATACAATCACCAACTAGCATGCTTATCATGAGGATGCATGCAAACCAGTTATGCATGTGGTACCATTTTCCCAGACCGCAGCCTTATCATCATATTATCAACTCAGACCGCAGCCTTATCATTTCAATTTAGAACTCAGACCGCAGCCTTATTATCATAATTAACAACTCAGACCGCAGCCTTATGTATGCATGAGACTCCATGACAAAACCACAATCATAATTATTAACAACACGGTCCATGTATCCTATATCACATCTTTAATTAATCTTAGTTTTAGCCCCCATGGCCTCATCACCAACCAACTCATTATTTTCTCCTCACAATCACGTCCCTAGGACTAGGATAACACTTAGGGACCAATCTAGCACCATTAGACCCGAAACTCAAACACAAGTCACGGGCGCCCCACTAGGCGCCCTAGGCGGCCACACTTGGCGCCCACACCACACCCAAACGCACAAACATAGTAGACCACCTTAAAAATTGAAACCGCTCTAGCCAAAATGTTCAAAATGGGATTTGGTCACGTGAATACAGAAATTGGCTAAGTAAAATATGCTCAGAACATGATGTGTGCACAAGGCACCCCCAAAACAAGTCAAAATGATACCCAATAGGACAACTTTCAAACCACAAGTGCAAATCTGGAAATTCTTTAGCCAAAACACTTAAAATATGATTTTGTCAGGTGAATACAAAGTTTGGCTCGGTAAAATATGCTCAGAACATGATGTGTGCACAAGGCACCCCTAAAACAAGTCAAAATGATGTCCAACCGGACAATTTCAAAACCACAAGTGAAAATCCAGAAATTCTTTAGCCAAAGTGTTTTAAATAACATTTGGTCAGGTCAATACAAAGTTTGGCTCGGTAAAATATGCTCAGAAAATGATGTGTGCACAAGGCACCCCTAAAACAAGCCAAAATGATGCCCAACCGGACAATTTCAGAACCACAAGTGAAAATCCAGAAATTCTTTAGCCAAAGTGTTTTAAATAACATTTGGTCAGGTCAATACAAAGTTTGGCTCGGTAAAATATGCTCAGAAAATGATGTGTGCACAAGGCACCCCTAAAACAAGCCAAAATGATGCCCAACCGGACAATTTCAGAACCACAAGTGAAAATCCAGAAATTCTTTAGCCAAAGTGTTTTAAATAACATTTGGTCAGGTCAATACAAAGTTTGGCTCGGTAAAATATGCTCAGAAAATGATGTGTGCACAAGGCACCCCTAAAACAAGCCAAAATGATGCCCAACCGGACAATTTCAGAACCACAAGTGAAAATCCAGAAATTCTTTAGCCAAAGTGTTTTAAATAACATTTGGTCAGGTCAATACAAAGTTTGGCTCGGTAAAATATGCTCAGAAAATGATGTGTGCACAAGGCACCCCTAAAACAAGCCAAAATGATGCCCAACCGGACAATTTCAGAACCACAAGTGAAAATCCAGAAATTCTTTAGCCAAAGTGTTTTAAATAACATTTGGTCAGGTCAATACAAAGTTTGGCTCGGTAAAATATGCTCAGAAAATGAGTTTGCCCAAAAACATGATTTATGCGCCTTGCCTAAGCATAGACAGCAACTTGGCGCCTCCCCAGGCGCCACAGGGCAGCAACACAGGCGCCCTGCCCAGAACACACACACGCCCAGCAACAGTAAACAGCGCCCAGCGCGCCAATTCCCCCCCCCCCCCAGCACTTGGCGCCCAGGCGCCCCATCACAACCAAACACCAATTCTCAATTATTTTTCCAAAACTCAAAATACCACAACAATCACAAATCACACTGCACTTTTTCCAGCAACATCCAATCTCACATATATAAATCAAGAACACTTCAAAGCACAAAATTAACACATGAAATCCAAACCTTAGCATAGGGAAATCAAATCAATCACACTAATTATCAATTCCAACTAACCTAAACAGTTCTAACAATTAACAAGTAGTGTCAAGTGGGGTCCTATGGTTTACATACAACCTATTATATTCTCTATTATAGAGTGAGACTCCCCTAACCTTGATTATGACGAGCTAGAGCCTTTTCCACCGAAGCACCGACAAATCACCGAAATCAAGAAGCTCCTCCTTTTCACACAATCACGCCCTTTCTCTCTTTCCCTAGGAGCATTGCGAATTGTTCAAAATAGAAAGGGTTAGGGAAATTCGAAACCTAAGCAATTGATAGAGAAAGGAAATCGAATCATAGGAGATTATGAACCCTTACCTAGGAGCAAGGCGCACAAACCCTAACTCCAAGCTTGAAATCGCCCTTCCTTCTCTTCTCCTCTCTTCGACTTTCTTTCTTTTCCTCTCTATTTCGACTTTCTTTCTTTCCTTTGACACTAGTGGGGCGCGACCTAGACCCCTAGTGTCTAAAGAGCGCCTAAGCCAACGGGCTTGGGCCTCTTGGGCCGTCACTTGAAATTCCGGTATTACCAACGCCATCCCCTTCAATTAAAATAAAAATACCATATCATCACATAATAAAATAAAATAGTGTAACACTTTAAATAATTTAATCAATTACTTAATTAAATTATTTTAGGGTGTTACAACTCTCCCCCACTTAGGAAATTTCGTCCTCGAAATTCATACCTGAGTCAAATAGCTCTGGATAGGACTCCCGCATCCTACTCTCCAGCTCCCACGTCACGCTCTCGCCAGAAGCTCCCAACCATACCACCTTCACTAAAACAATGCTTTTCCCTCTTAGCTCCTTCACTTCTCTATCATCAATCCTCACTGGCATAGTCTCCACAGTGAGATTATCCCGCACCTCAATATCATCCATATGGATCACATGAGACGGGTCCGGAATGTACTTCCGAAGTTGCGACACGTGAAATACGTCGTGCAAGTTCGAAAGGTTAGGCGGTAAAGCCACCCTATAAGCAACCTTTCCGACCCTCTCGGTGATCTGGTACGGTCCAATAAATCTA
Source organism: Astragalus membranaceus (assembly GCA_039519185.1). Lineage (NCBI taxonomy): Eukaryota > Viridiplantae > Streptophyta > Magnoliopsida > Fabales > Fabaceae > Astragalus > Astragalus membranaceus. The sequence continues at coordinate 119,764,367 of CM076849.1, forward strand.
GGAGTCAACTTCTTTGCTTTAAGTGCACGCCCAACACCAGCCATAGGCGTGACCCTCAAGAAAACATGCTCTCCAGCCTGAAATTCCAAATCCTTTCTCCTTCTATCATGGTAACTCTTTTGCCGACTTTGGGACTCTTTCATTTTCTCCCTGATCATTTTTATCTTCTCTGTAGTTTCTCTCACCAATTCAGGTCCAAGAACAACACTTTCGCCCGATTCATGCCAACACAAAGGAGTTCTACACCTCCGCCCATACAGTGCCTCATAAGGAGCCATCCCTATACTCGAATGGTAGCTGTTGTTGTAAGTGAACTCAATCAACGAAAGGTGTGTATCCCACGCACCTCCCTGCTCTAAAACACACGACCTCAATAAGTCCTCCAATGACTGAATGGTTCTCTCTGTCTGCCCATCAGTCTGAGGATGGTAGGCTGAACTCAACCTCAATCTGGACCCCAATGCCCCTTGCAAGCTCCCCCAAAACTCCGAAGTAAACCTCGGATCTCTGTCCGATACAATACTCTTCGGGACACCATGCAACTTCACAATCACCTTAATATATATCTCGGCCAATCTCGCTACCGGATACGTGATGTTGATAGGAAGGAAGTGAGCAGACTTCGTCAACCTATCCACGATCACCCAAATAGAATCAAATCCCCGAACGGTTCTCGGTAACCCAGTCACAAAATCCATGGAAATGCTATCCCATTTCCATTCCGGAACATCTAAAGGTTGCATCAACCCCGCAGGCTTCTGGTGCTCAACCTTTGACTTCTGGCAAGTCAAACAGGCATACACAAATTGTGCTACATCTTTCTTCATACCAGGCCACCAGAATAATTTCTTCAAGTCATGATACATCTTTGTAGCCCCTGGATGAATACTCAGCTTGCTCCTATGACTCTCCTCAAGGATCATCTTCTTCATCTCAATATCATCGGGAACACAGATTCTGTCTCTAAATCTCAACACACCCTGGGAATCCAACCTGAAATCCCCATCCACATTCTGATCACCCGCAACTAACAAGTCAACCAGCTTCACATCTAATTTCTGGGCGTCTCTGATACTAACCAAGAAGTCATTACCAATCCTCAGCATACCCAGCTTAACACTCCGCGGTGTCACTTCACAAACCAGACTCATATCACGGAATTGCTCAATCAATTCCAACTCTTTTACCATCATTGTTGACATATGCAAAGTCTTTCGACTTAAAGCATCAGCCACGACATTAGCTTTGCCGGGGTGATAGTTTAAGCCAAAATCATAGTCTTTCAGCAGCTCTAACCAACGCCTCTGCCTCATATTCAGCTCCTTCTGATCAAACAAGTATTTCAAACTCTTGTGGTCGCTGAATACCTCGAATCTAGTGCCATACAAATAGTGCCTCCAAATTTTTAGCGCAAACACAATAGCAGCCAATTCCAAATCATGAGTAGGATAGTTCTTCTCATGAGTCCGCAACTGTCTGGACGCATAAGCGACTACCTTCCCATCCTGCATCAATACGCCCCCTAAGCCCATTCTGGAAGCATTACAATATACCACAAACGGTTGATCCGGCACGGGCAACACTAACACCGGAGATGTTGTCAATCTTTTCTTCAACTCTTGGAAACTCTCTTCACACTTAGCATCCCAAACAAAAATTCTCCCTTTACACGTCAATTGAGTCAACGGAAGGGCTAGCTTTGAGAAACCCTCAATGAACCTCCTGTAGTAACCGGCCAACCCCAAGAAACTCCTAATCTCAGTCGCAGACTTTGGGCTCTCCCATTGTAACACTGCATCAACCTTAGCTGGGTCTACAGCTATGCCATCACTAGAAATAATGTGACCCAAAAAGCTTACCTCACGCAGCCAGAACTCGCATTTGGACGACTTAGCATAAAGCTTCTTCTCTTTCAATACCTCAAGCACTAATCTTAAGTGCTCTGCATGCTCCTCTTCAGACTTGGAGTATACCAGAATATCATCTATAAAAACTACCACAAACCGATCCAAGTAACTATGGAAGATACGGTTCATGTACTCCATAAACACTCCTGGTGCATTGGTGACACCAAACGGCATCACAGAGTATTCATAGTGTCCATATCTCGTTCGAAACGCTGTCTTCTGGACGTCCTCATCTTTTACTTTAATCTGATGATACCCTGACCTCAAATCAATTTTACTAAAAACTTTAGCACCCACCAGCTGGTCCATCAAATCGTCAATTCTCGGAAGAGGGTACTTATTTTTAATAGTCACCTTGTTCAACTGTCTATAATCCACACACAGGCGCATACTCCCATCTTTCTTCTTTACTAATAAAACCGGAGCTCCCCATGGTGACACACTAGGCCTCACAAATTTCTTTTCAAGTAACTCTTCCAACTGCTTCTTCAATTCAGATAACTCAGAAGCTGACATTCGGTACGGAGCCATGCACACAGGCCTAGTACCAGGCACAAGGTCAATCCCAAACTCTACTTCCCTCTCGGGTGGCACACTAAGAATCTCATCAGGGAACACTTCAGGGAATTCACACACCACCTGCAATCCTTCAACCATAGCTCGGTTTTCAGCAGACATAGACGCCATCAAAGCAAATAGTTGACCACCATCCTTCATTACCTTATGCAGCTGATCCCCAGACAACAAAACAGACTCTCCCTCCTCAGGAGGAAAGAAACTCACAGACTTGCTGAAACAGTTGATGTGCACATGGTTATCCACTAACCAGTCCATACCAAGAATAACATCCAACCCTCCCAAAGGCAAACATATAAGGTCAACCAGAAAATCTCTGCCAAATACTGACAGAGGACACTTAGCACACAATAGAGAAGTAGTCACCGAACCCTTAGCCGGAGTGTCGATAACCATTTCCCTTTTCATATCAGACAATACTAGATTTAACTTTTCAGCACAAGCAGCAGCAATAAAAGAATGCGTAGTACCAGTATCAACTATGGCAATTAAAGGGAAACCATAAATAAAACAAGTACCTCGAATCTCATTAGGCCCCTCTGAGCCTGCTAGCGCGAAAACTCTTCCATTGGATTTCTCTTTCTTCGGTTTGGTGCATTTAGAACTGAAATGACCAGCTTCACCACAATTGAAACACACTGATTCCTTACGATCACAGTTAGACGCCATATGACCTTTCTTCCCACAACGGTAACACATTACCTCCGTCTTGCAATCGAAACTTTTGTGACCCGGCTTGCCACAGGTGTAGCACACTATATCAGCGGAAGCACCTCCCCCACTAGGCTTCTTACCCTCAGAAAATTTCTTACCAGCACCTGCCTTCCACTTATTTTTACCCCCAGACACATCATATGGTTTGCCCCTAAACTGAGTATTCCTCTTTTCTTTCCCAATCTTGTAGGCAGCAGAACTGTCTTCTTCATAAATTCTACTCTTGTCAACTAATCTAGCAAAATCGCGTATCTCATGATACCCAATTGCCTTCTTAATGTCAGGTCGCAGGCCACTTTCAAATTTCACACATTTAGAGAACTCTGAATCAGCATCATTGGCGTAGTAAGGACAGAATTGAGCCAGCTCTTCAAATTTGGCTGCATACTCAGCCACAGTCTTATTTCCCTGTTTCAATTCTAGAAATTCTACCTCTTTCTTGGCCCGAACGTCTTCAGGGTAGTACTTTCTTTTAAACTCTCTTGTGAAGACATCCCAAGTAACCTCTTCACCAGCAGTGTTCAACCTATGCAGCATCCCTAACCACCACTTGTCAGCCTCTTCCGCCAGCATGTGCGTCCCAAACTTCACTTGCTGGGCAGCAGTGCAATCCATAACTCGGAATATCCGCTCTATCTCATTCAGCCACGACAAGGCTCCATCGGGATCATACCGACCCTTGAAGGTGGGTGGGTTTTCCCTCTGAAACGTTGCCAGGTTACGGGCATTCACATCGGCAGCATTGTGTTGATTTCCAACAGCTTGGGCTATGGCCTGCAGAGCAGCAGCCAAAGCAGCATCATCCCTTCTAGCCATCTCAACCTAGCACTGCAGCATAAACGACAATTTAGAACTAAAACAAAACACCTAATTGTCATACACAATATGACAGACAGACATACTTGGTCGGACAGACCGAACTTTTGCTCTGATACCACTAATGTAACACCCCATTCTACCCGGCTAATTTCCATAGAGATCAGAGTTTCAAAATTTCTTTTTGAATGGAATGCTACACACGTACTTGATGTAACCATTCACAATACGCAACACCATTTAATAAATTAAGGTACTCTTGATTTTACCAACAAAATCCACGCATAATAATTTGAACGACTCGCAGCGGAAAAATAACGTAAACTCAAAATGCCAAACAACGGCCTCATCGGAAACATTAGGTCAATGCACACGAAAATCAACAACAATTAAATATCATGAGAAGTCCTAAGCCAACCCCCTAAGTGTCACGTATCAGAGCAGACCGACTCGGGAGTGAAAGGAGTAAGCCTTCACTCGGGACTACCTGTGGTAAACAACAACAGAAGGGTGAGTCTCAACTACATAATAAAAATTATAATAATAAGTATATTACATCATAGCATCACACTCACACAGTCACACAGTAGCATAGTCTATACAATCACCAACTAGCATGCTTATCATGAGGATGCATGCAAACCAGTTATGCATGTGGTACCATTTTCCCAGACCGCAGCCTTATCATCATATTATCAACTCAGACCGCAGCCTTATCATTTCAATTTAGAACTCAGACCGCAGCCTTATTATCATAATTAACAACTCAGACCGCAGCCTTATGTATGCATGAGACTCCATGACAAAACCACAATCATAATTATTAACAACACGGTCCATGTATCCTATATCACATCTTTAATTAATCTTAGTTTTAGCCCCCATGGCCTCATCACCAACCAACTCATTATTTTCTCCTCACAATCACGTCCCTAGGACTAGGATAACACTTAGGGACCAATCTAGCACCATTAGACCCGAAACTCAAACACAAGTCACGGGCGCCCCACTAGGCGCCCTAGGCGGCCACACTTGGCGCCCACACCACACCCAAACGCACAAACATAGTAGACCACCTTAAAAATTGAAACCGCTCTAGCCAAAATGTTCAAAATGGGATTTGGTCACGTGAATACAGAAATTGGCTCAGTAAAATATGCTCAGAACATGATGTGTGCACAAGGCACCCCCAAAACAAGTCAAAATGATACCCAATAGGACAACTTTCAAACCACAAGTGCAAATCTGGAAATTCTTTAGCCAAAACACTTAAAATATGATTTTGTCAGGTGAATACAAAGTTTGGCTCGGTAAAATATGCTCAGAACATGATGTGTGCACAAGGCACCCCTAAAACAAGTCAAAATGATGTCCAACCGGACAATTTCAAAACCACAAGTGAAAATCCAGAAATTCTTTAGCCAAAGTGTTTTAAATAACATTTGGTCAGGTCAATACAAAGTTTGGCTCGGTAAAATATGCTCAGAAAATGATGTGTGCACAAGGCACCCCTAAAACAAGCCAAAATGATGCCCAACCGGACAATTTCAGAACCACAAGTGAAAATCCAGAAATTCTTTAGCCAAAGTGTTTTAAATAACATTTGGTCAGGTCAATACAAAGTTTGGCTCGGTAAAATATGCTCAGAAAATGATGTGTGCACAAGGCACCCCTAAAACAAGCCAAAATGATGCCCAACCGGACAATTTCAGAACCACAAGTGAAAATCCAGAAATTCTTTAGCCAAAGTGTTTTAAATAACATTTGGTCAGGTCAATACAAAGTTTGGCTCGGTAAAATATGCTCAGAAAATGATGTGTGCACAAGGCACCCCTAAAACAAGCCAAAATGATGCCCAACCGGACAATTTCAGAACCACAAGTGAAAATCCAGAAATTCTTTAGCCAAAGTGTTTTAAATAACATTTGGTCAGGTCAATACAAAGTTTGGCTCGGTAAAATATGCTCAGAAAATGATGTGTGCACAAGGCACCCCTAAAACAAGCCAAAATGATGCCCAACCGGACAATTTCAGAACCACAAGTGAAAATCCAGAAATTCTTTAGCCAAAGTGTTTTAAATAACATTTGGTCAGGTCAATACAAAGTTTGGCTCGGTAAAATATGCTCAGAAAATGAGTTTGCCCAAAAACATGATTTATGCGCCTTGCCTAAGCATAGACAGCAACTTGGCGCCTCCCCAGGCGCCACAGGGCAGCAACACAGGCGCCCTGCCCAGAACACACACACGCCCAGCAACAGTAAACAGCGCCCAGCGCGCCAATTCCCCCCCCCCCCCCAGCACTTGGCGCCCAGGCGCCCCATCACAACCAAACACCAATTCTCAATTATTTTTCCAAAACTCAAAATACCACAACAATCACAAATCACACTGCACTTTTTCCAGCAACATCCAATCTCACATATATAAATCAAGAACACTTCAAAGCACAAAATTAACACATGAAATCCAAACCTTAGCATAGGGAAATCAAATCAATCACACTAATTATCAATTCCAACTAACCTAAACAGTTCTAACAATTAACAAGTAGTGTCAAGTGGGGTCCTATGGTTTACATACAACCTATTATATTCTCTATTATAGAGTGAGACTCCCCTAACCTTGATTATGACGAGCTAGAGCCTTTTCCACCGAAGCACCGACAAATCACCGAAATCAAGAAGCTCCTCCTTTTCACACAATCACGCCCTTTCTCTCTTTCCCTAGGAGCATTGCGAATTGATCAAAATAGAAAGGGTTAGGGAAATTCGAAACCTAAGCAATTGATAGAGAAAGGAAATCGAATCATAGGAGATTATGAACCCTTACCTAGGAGCAAGGCGCACAAACCCTAACTCCAAGCTTGAAATCGCCCTTCCTTCTCTTCTCCTCTCTTCGACTTTCTTTCTTTTCCTCTCTATTTCGACTTTCTTTCTTTCCTTTGACACTAGTGGGGCGCGACCTAGACCCCTAGTGTCTAAAGAGCGCCTAAGCCAACGGGCTTGGGCCTCTTGGGCCGTCACTTGAAATTCCGGTATTACCAACGCCATCCCCTTCAATTAAAATAAAAATACCATATCATCACATAATAAAATAAAATAGTGTAACACTTTAAATAATTTAATCAATTACTTAATTAATTTATTTTAGGGTGTTACAAACAACACGCGCAACAGCACACAGGCGCTAGGCGCCCAGGGGAACAACACGCGCACAGCGCACAGGCGCTGGGCGCTAGGCGCCCAGGAAGGCAACACGCGCATAGGCGCTGGCGCCCAGAAGCAACAACGCGCACAGGCGCGCCCAGGGAACAGCAGCAACATGGCGCCCAAGCACTAGGCGCCTAAGACCAACTTGCAACAGAACTCATTTTTCTTCGAAATTTATTTTACACGAGCCAAATTCTCAGGACATGAAAACTCAATAAAAATTTTGTCAAAAGCTGAACATTATTTTTGGCGCCCATGCACTAGGCACCTAGTGAAAATACGCAACTCAACTCCTTTCTTGACCAAAATCAGTTTTCATGAGCCATTTTACATAAGTATAAAAACCTGAAAACAATTTTCACAAAACTATCACCAGAACTTTGGGGCCCTTGGCGCCCATGGCTCAAGCAACGAGTGCCAAAACTGGCAGCACAGGAACACAGGATGGCAACACAGGCAACAGGGACAGCAACACAGAATGGCAACACAGTGACACAGAATTTTTGGAAAACTGGCGCAGCACACTGCTGGGCGCCTGGCGCCCATGACTAGGCGCAACACTGAAAATTTCAGCAACATGCTTATGGCGCCCAAGGCGCCTAGGGCCTCCTAAACAGAATTTTTCTCACTTTCATTCACCAAACTAAATTCATCAAAACGCCCAACTATATATATATTTCTAACATGTCACCATGATTCTCAATTTCACTACATAATCACCAAATAATCATATACTCAAACATATGGTCTACAATTCGCATTTTACCACAATTCAATCATCAATCATAAAATTCTCAACATAATAATTCAACAACAACATCACAATATTATAATTCCTCAACAACAACACAATTTAATCATGGAACTAACCTAGGACCCTAACCCTAAGCAATTCATAATTCGCATACTCATTAAGAACAAAAAGAGGACCCCCTAACCTTATGGAAGTCGAATTTGCTAGCCAAGCTCCAAGTGAAGAATGCGAACCACCAATGATCCTCCTCCTCTTCTCTATGAGCTTCGCCCCTTTCTTCTTCTCCTCTTCGCAACTCTCTTCTCACTCCCTCTTACGTTTCTTTTTCTTTCTTTTCTCACTTGGGTGAATTGCCACTAACTCCCTAGACCCCAATGAATTCGACTCCTATGCCAAAGAAATGGGCCACGGGCCTAATTGTGGATCACGGGCCCTTGCTCGCACCACTTAAATAGTGACAACACCCCCTAATAAAAATAAAATAAAATAATTAAACTCGAATTATTTAATTAAATTAAATAAATATTGTAAGCCTTAAATAATTTAATTAAATAAATAATTAAATTATTTTGGGGCGTTACAACTCTCCCCCACTTAGAATATTTCGTCCTCGAAATTACCTGAATCAAACAACTCCGGATATGCCTCCCGCATCTTGCTCTCCAGCTCCCAAGTCATACTCTCACCAGCAGCTCCTAACCAAACCACTTTCACCAAAAGAATTTCTTTCCCTCTCAGAGTCTTCACTTCTCTATCTTCAATCCGCACATGCATAGTCTCCACGGTGAGATTATCCCGCACCTCTACTTCATCCATCTGAATCACATGGGACGGGTCCGGAACATACTTTCGAAGTTGTGACACGTGAAACACGTCATGCAAGTTCGAAAGATTAGGCGGCAAAGCCACCCTATATGCAACACTTCCCACCCTCTCCGTAATCTGATACGGACCAATGAAACGGGGGGTTAACTTCTTAGATTTCAAGGCACGCCCAACACCAGTCACCGGAGTGACTCTCAGGAACACATGATCACCGGCCTGAAACTCTAAATCCTTCCTTCTCTTATCATGATAGCTCTTTTGTCGACTCTGCGACGCTTTCATCTTCTCACGGATTAATTTTACCTTCTCAGTTGTTTCTCGCACAATTTCAGGCCCCAACACTGCACTCTCCCCAGATTCATACCAACACAACGGAGTCCTACATCTCCGACCATACAATGCCTCAAACGGTGCCATACCAATACTAGAGTGAAAACTGTTGTTATAGGTGAATTCTATCAACGAAAGATGAGAATCCCATGAACCTCCCTGCTCAAGAACACATGCCCTCAACAAGTCCTCTAACGACTGAATAGCCCTCTCCGTCTGACCATCTGTCTGCGGATGATAAGCGGAGCTCAACCTCAACTTAGAACCCAAAGCTTCCTGCAAACTCTTCCAAAATTCAGAGGTGAATCTTGGATCTCTATCAGATACAATACTAAGCGGAACGCCATGCAACTTCACAATAGTCTTGATGTAGATTTCTGCCAACTTTGGAACTGGATAAGTCATATTAATTGGTAAGAAATGAGCAGACTTAGACAACCTGTCTACAACCACCCATATAGCATCAAACCCTCTCACTGTATTTGGCAAACCAGTTACAAAATCCATGGAAATGCTATCCCATTTCCATTCCGGAATCTCCAATGGTTGCATCAACCCCGCAGGCTTCTGATGCTCAATCTTAGACTTCTGACAAGTCAGACACGAATACACAAACTGCGCCACATCCTTCTTCATACCAGGCCACCAGAACATTCTCTTCAAATCTTGGTACATTTTCGTAGCCCCGGGATGAATACTCAACTTGCTTCTATGGCTCTCCTCAAGAATCATTCTCTTCATCTCAGCATCGTCAGGAATGCAGATCCTATCTCTGAATCTCAATACACCTTGGGAATCTAACTTGAAATCTCCATCCACATCTTGATCATTCACAACCAACAGGTCTACCAACTTTACATCTGACTTTTGTGCTTCTCGGACACTAACCAAAAATTTATTTCCGATCTTCAACATCCCCAATCTGACACTCTGCGGGGTCACTTCACAAACCAGACTCATGTCCCGAAACTGCTCAATCAACTCTAACTCTTTCACCATCATAGCTGACATATGCAAACTCTTCCGACTTAAAGCATCAGCCACGACATTAGCTTTGCCGGGGTGATAGTTCAAGCCGAAATCATAATCCTTCAGCAACTCTAACCAACGTCTCTGTCTCATATTTAGCTCCTTCTGATCAAACAAGTATTTCAGACTCTTATGGTCACTAAACACTTCGAATCTGGTACCATACAGATAGTGCCTCCAAATTTTCAGCACAAACACAATTGCAGCTAGCTCCAAATCATGAGTAGGGTAGTTCTTCTCATGGGTCCTCAACTGTCTGGACGCATAAGCTACTACCTTACCCTCTTGCATCAATACACCTCCCAAACCCATCTTGGAAGCATCGCAATAAACTACAAACGGTCGGTCAGGAACAGGCAAAGTCAAAACGGGCGATGTAGTCAACCTCTTCTTCAACTCATTGAAGCTCTCCTCACAGCGTGCATCCCACACAAAAGCTTTTCCCTTACACGTCAATTGAGTCAACGGAAGTGCCAACTTCGAGAAGCCTTCAATAAATCTCCTGTAATAACCAGCTAAACCCAAAAAGCTTCTAATCTCTGTAACTGACTTCGGGCTCTCCCATTGCGACACAGCATCAACCTTGGCTGGGTCCACAGCTATACCATTACCAGAGATAATATGACCAAGGAAACCTACTTCATTCAGCCAGAACTCACACTTAGACAATTTTGCATACAATTTCTTTTCTTTCAATACTTCCAGCACTAACCTCAAATGTTCTGCGTGCTCCTATTCTGTCTTAGAATACACCAGAATGTCGTCAATAAACACAACTACAAACCGATCCAAGTAACTATGAAAAGTACGATTCATGTACTCCATAAACACACCCGGCGCATTGGTAACCCCAAACGGCATAACAGAATACTCATAGTGCCCATATCTCGTTCTGAAAGCGGTCTTCTGAATGTCTTCATCCTTTACCTTGATCTGGTGATAACCCGACCTCAAATCGATTTTACTAAACACCTTGGCACCTACCAACTGGTCCATCAGATCATCAATTCTGGGAAGCGGATACCGGTTCTTTATTGTCACTTTGTTCAATTGCCTATAATCGACACAAAGTCTCATACTCCCGTCCTTCTTTTTCACTAACAATACCGGAGCACCCCACGGTGACACACTTGGCCTTACAAATTTCTTCTCAAGTAGATCTTCTAATTGCTTTTTCAATTCAGACAACTCTGAGGCTGACATCCGGTACGGTGCCATAGACACAGGCCTAGTACCAGGTATAAGATCAATAGCAAACTCAACCTCCCTCTCTGGCGGAACACTTGGAATTTCATCCGGGAACACTTCGGGAAATTCACACACTACCTGAACCCCTTCAATGATCGCCTGATTCTCAGCAGACAATGACGCCATCAAAGCAAACAGATGAACTCCCTCTTTCATTACCTTATGCAAATGACCAGCAGGCAACAAAACAGATCCTTCTTCTTCGGGAGGAAGGAAACTCACAGATCTTCGGGAACAATTAATATGCACATGGTTATATACTAACCAGTCCATACCAAGATTACATCCAGACCTCTCGACGGCAAGCAAACAAAATTCACAATAAAGTCCCTGCCGAAGATCGACACGGGACACTGAGAACACACCTGAGACATAATCACCGACCCCTTCGCAGGAGTATCGACTACCATCTCTCCATTCATAACAGGCAAAACAAGATTCAACTTCTTGCAACATTCAGCAGCAGCCCAACAACAGCAGCAGCAGCATCGATCCTCCCAGCCATCTCAACTCACTTGCTACAACAACAACAGTTAGATATAACTGACAACACACCGTTGTCAGTTGACACTATGACTGGACAACTTGGCCGGACAGACCGAACTGCTCTGATACCACTAATGTAACACCCCTTTTCTAATAACTTTATTTTTAAATAAAATCAGAGTCTCTTTTTTTTTTTTTTTTTTTTTTTTGAAAACAATTCAAGCGAGTGCTACATTTACTTCATAAATAACAAGATACATAACACCATGAGAAAAATGTTTAGTTCGCTTCAACTAAAACCAATCACCATCAGCAGCGGAATAAATATGAGTTCTAAAACTTAAAACCAATACATCACCAATCAAATCTAACAGTTTAGGAAAAATAATGCATAAACATAGGATACCCCCCCCCTGGTGCTACGTATCAGAGAGTGACACTTCCTAACAGACGAAGGCATGAAGGAATCCTTCACTCGATATTACCTGCACGTTGCCGACATAAGAAGCAACATAAAGGCAGTAGGGTGAGTCTCTTTTCATAATTAATAACATATGAGAATTAAGCAATGCATAGGAAAAAGGAAACCAGGCACACCAATTCACAACAATGGGGACAATCAAATCAGCATTCTCATTCCAATCAGCACTATACAATATATGATTATGCATGTAATGCAACCCAAACTCCACGGGTACATGCATGTCGGATCCGTCACCAAATACAAATAGGCCGTAGCCTCTGCTCACCAAATAAAATTAGGCCGTAGCCTCTGCTCACCAATAATGCACATGCTTCATGAGGTGTTATGGAGAATCCATCACAACACACCACCAATCAATCAATTCACATTTTAAATTCTAGTCTCACCATAGTGCATTAATTAACTCACCAAATCAAAATTAGGCCGAAGCCTCTGCTCACCAATCTCACCTCATCATCACTCACCAATTCAGCTCACCACTCACAACAACACCAATTCAAATAGACCAACTCAGGACATTGACACGACATAGGAAAAAAATGGAGGAAAACAGTCATTTAGACACTTGAACACCATCAGCCAGAAACACCAGTAAAAATAATTTATTTTTGCATAACATTGAGACTATTGGATAGGCACTGAAATTAGCTTCAAAACTCATTTTGAACCGTTGAATTTGGATAACCGAGTCAAAAGTTACATTAAAAACAATTTAGGAAAAATGTTAGACATCCTGGAAACTGGCGCAAGGGCGCTGGGCGCCCAGGGGCAACACAGCGCTTGGCGCATGGGCGCTTGGCGCCCAGGAGAAGCAACACGCACAGGCGCATGGGCGCTGGCGCCCAGGAACAACACGCGCAACAGCGCACAGGCGCTAGGCGCCCAGGGGAACAACACGCGCACAGCGCACAGGCGCTGGGCGCTAGGCGCCCAGGAAGGCAACACGCGCATAGGCGCTGGCGCCCAGAAGCAACAACGCGCACAGGCGCGCCCAGGGAACAGCAGCAACATGGCGCCCAAGCACTAGGCGCCTAAGACCAACTTGCAACAGAACTCATTTTTCTTCGAAATTTATTTTACACGAGCCAAATTCTCAGGACATGAAAACTCAATAAAAATTTTGTCAAAAGCTGAACATTATTTTTGGCGCCCATGCACTAGGCACCTAGTGAAAATACGCAACTCAACTCCTTTCTTGACCAAAATCAGTTTTCATGAGCCATTTTACATAAGTATAAAAACCTGAAAACAATTTTCACAAAACTATCACCAGAACTTTGGGGCCCTTGGCGCCCATGGCTCAAGCAACGAGTGCCAAAACTGGCAGCACAGGAACACAGGATGGCAACACAGGCAACAGGGACAGCAACACAGAATGGCAACACAGTGACACAGAATTTTTGGAAAACTGGCGCAGCACACTGCTGGGCGCCTGGCGCCCATGACTAGGCGCAACACTGAAAATTTCAGCAACATGCTTATGGCGCCCAAGGCGCCTAGGGGCTCCTAAACAGAATTTTTCTCACTTTCATTCACCAAACTAAATTCATCAAAACGCCCAATTATATATATATTTCTAACATGTCACCATGATTCTCAATTTCACTACATAATCACCAAATAATCATATACTCAAACATATGGTCTACAATTCTCATTTTACCACAATTCAATCATCAATCATAAAATTCTCAACATAATAATTCAACAACAACATCACAATATTATAATTCCTCAACAACAACACAATTTAATCATGGAACTAACCTAGGACCCTAACCCTAAGCAATTCATAATTCGCATACTCATTAAGAACAAAAAGAGGACCCCCTAACCTTATGGAAGTCGAATTTGCTAGCCAAGCTCCAAGTGAAGAATGCGAACCACCAATGATCCTCCTCCTCTTCTCTATGAGCTTCGCCCCTTTCTTCTTCTCCTCTTCGCAACTCTCTTCTCACTCCCTCTTACGTTTCTTTTTCTTTCTTTTCTCACTTGGGTGAATTGCCACTAACTCCCTAGACCCCAATGAATTCGACTCCTATGCCAAAGAAATGGGCCACGGGCCTAATTGTGGATCACGGGCCCTTGCTCGCACCACTTAAATAGTGACAACACCCCCTAATAAAAATAAAATAAAATAATTAAACTCGAATTATTTAATTAAATTAAATAAATATTGTAAGCCTTAAATAATTTAATTAAATAAATAATTAAATTATTTTGGGGCGTTACAAGGAGGAGAGGACTCGAGAGAGAGAGTGGAGAAGAGAGGGGAGGGATTCTACCTCATTTGTTCATGCATGTTGAATCCAAAACCACCATTGTTCATCATTTTTCTTCCTCTATACATTGATGCCCAGAAATCTCCCATCAACCCTCCTCATCACAAATCACCATTTATGTACCTTTGAAGCTCCAAGCTCAAAAATGGAGTGTTGATGCTCCAAATAGTTGCATGTCCTTGTTAGAACCCATTGTTCAGTACCAAGACTCATCTTCTTGCCACGATTGCTGTTTGAAGTTGTTTGGGTAACTAGGATTCGAAATCAGCTGCTGTCCAGGCGATTTGGAGTAGTTGAGTTCGTTGTGGCAGCGTATTCGAAGAAAGTTCGTGATTGTCGGAGCGGTTGAGTTCTCGGAGTCTCGGTGTTTGCGTGATTTTCATCACGATAGGTGAGTTCTATAACTCGCTTAGGGAATGTGTTCGTGTTTTCGAGTCTTTACTTTCGAAAATTATTGTCACACGTTTCTGGTATCGAAAGAATTTTATTGAAAAACCGTTTTCCCAAAACTCGTGATTGAACTACGAATTGCTTGATTGATTGTTGGGTGTGCTGGATTGGATTGATATAATATTGTGTTTTAATGCGTGTTTGAGTTTGGGTCTCGATCGAAAGGGAAGTGGGAATCGGAATGGAATGGAATAACACATGAAAAACCTGTTTCCTGGAGTCTGATGGAGACACACGGATCGTGTGCCTCTGGGCACGGGTCGTGTGCCTCCATCTGATTCGACATGAACTGGACTTTTAAATTACGCACGGATCGTGCGCCCAGTAGCACGGGTCGTGCGTAAGTCTCTGAAACTTTCTGTAAATCTGGTAGCTAACGCACGGATCGTGCGCTTAGTCGCACGGGTCGTGCGTATCTTCCTGGAAAATTTCTACAAACTGTTCAACCACGCACGGGTCGTGCGCCTACACGCACGGGTCGTGTGAGATTTTCTGACCTTCAATTTCAAAGTACCTTTTTATCCATTCCAAATGATTCCAATCCTCTTTTAATCCATTCCCCAAGGTCCCACAACAATGTAAAGGTAACAATGGTATGAGATTGAACATGTTCGATAGAAAAATAGTGTGTTATGAATAAAATGGAAAACCGCTCTTAGAGAACGCGAGAGTGCAAATGTTAAAGAATGATAATAACACACGATACTTGACTGATATTGTACACTGAAATTGACTGTTATGGTACATGGTACTTGACTAGAATGACTAACAGCCCATTGCGGGTACACAGACTGAAAATGTATAATAAATACAAGAGGAAAAAAGGGTGACGGCCCTAAGAGGTTAGCATACTAGGGGAGGGGAAGTCATGAGCCCCAAAACCTAGACTCAAGAATGTTTCCCCTGCTAGAAATAGCGGGATGGGTTCACCAAAAGGTCAAGAGATGCCTATAAAATAGGTAGACTGAGGTGTTATGCTAAAAACATGGAACAAAGATTGCATGCTTCATGTGTCGCTTAGGAGGGCCATGAGCATGAAGGTTACAGGAACTGAATGTATTTCCACGTGGTTGCTTTTAGGACCACGAGTTTAAAACAAGGCATAATGAACAGCTAGAGTTGTAAGGGGTCTCGATAGGACTCACTGAGATAATGTTTATCTCACCCTTCATATTTGTGGTTTTTACAGAGAAACAGGGGAAAGCAAAGGCGGTAAAGCATGGTTAGCTGGTGTGACTCTTGGAGTCATTGAAGACCTAGTTTAATGTTTTAGACCTTTGTTCCGTTTATTGTTTCTATGTTCCGATTGTATAACTTTAATTGTCAAGTTGTAAAATCGTTTCCGCTACTTTATGTTTTGAGTATTGAACACCAGGATATGTACAAGTCTTAAGTTTTGGAACTTAAGCATTTTCAGAAAGCTTATGAGGTTCAGAGAACCAGATATTATGTATTGTCAAAAGTTTTAGTTGTGTTCAATATTTCAATAACAGGAAGTTACTCTGATGTATGCCATTTAGTGCACTTCGGTGATTCTATATGTTAGAATTTATTGGGGTGTTACAACAACGATCGGGCACTAAGGCACCGACATCAGTTAACAATCGAGATAGGCACAACTCATAAAAATAGGGGCAGCGCATAAGTTAGGAACAGTAACAGTACTTTTCGGTACAGTGAAAGTAATTTTTAAAGACAGCAACGATGATTTTTCAGGAAACAACAACAATTATCTTAGGAGGACAGCAGCAGTAGTTTTCAGAAAAAAATAGTGACATTTATTTTCCTGAAAAACAGCCAATATAGTTTTCGGAAAACAGTAGCAATATTTTTCAGAAAACAGCACCAATAATTTCCAGAAAAACAGCAACAAAAGCAAAACAACGACAACAATAGCGTCAACAACATCACGAGAGGGTTTACCAAGTGCGTAAATATAGTAAGACAAGTCACAAAATCAGAGTGCTTGATCCTTAAATCAGTTTAAGAAAATTCAGACAAAATAACAATTGTGTAATAGGACTTTATTATTTTCCAAGAGTTACAGCATACTAGTATGACAATGACACCAAAAACAATTTAGTGGACCAATATCCACAAAACACTTAGCCTAGAGCGTCAACATAGAAGTAAAAACATGCTACAGCAAAAGTATTTACATAAAACTACACATCAACCGAACCAAATTAGTTTAAGCATTCATATGAACGTCTAGCAACAAAACTAACTTTAGGAAAACATATATCCATCCTCGGCAGACATTATCATTTTAATATTTTCAAAACTACTCAGGAAGAAGCAACCAAAACGAAATTTATCATAAAGACTCAAGCGCACATTATCAAGCTTCACGTGGTACATACTGGACTAGAAATATAACTACTAACACAAAATCATGAAGACTCGGTACAGGCGATTTCTATTCATAGTTAAAGGCACATATACGAAATGTACAACCACACACATGCACAAAATACTTATTTAGAATTTTTCGACACGGAAAATAAGGCACGTTATAGGAATTGATTTTCTCGTTAGCTTAACCAGTTTGAATAAGGTATCCTCAAGAACATATGACAGTAAAAGCTAACTCAAGGAAGTGCAAAAACAGTGCCAGTGCACATTTTAAATGTTTAAGGTCTCTCAAAATCACGTGGCACCAATTATAAAGAGTGCAACAGCTAAAACAAAATCAGGGAAAATTCAACGTAGGAAATTACAGCTCACGGTTGTTGCACCCCGAAAAATCCCCGGTTTGGGTTTCTCAATGTACAACGTGGAAAATTTTGGAGCCGCCACCAATATTTTAATTTTAGGACCAAAACATTGAAAAAAGGTCTTTTGAACAAGGCGAATGGTCTTTTGAAACTAGATATATAGGTTCGGGGGTCGATTACGTGCGAGGAAGGTGTTAGCACCGCGCACGTCCTTTCTACCGAAAGGGAACCTCTAATTAAATGTGTGGTTTTAACGTTTGATTTGAAAAATACCTAGATTTGCCTATTTATTTCTCGTTTGAATGGGAAAACTTAATAACATTTATTTTTGGTGAGAAAGGGGGAAAAAAAGGGTTTTTAGAAAAAAGTGCTTGACGGGACATCGCCCGCTCCTACGTATCTCCCGGTGCGATGGAGAATTCAAAGCTACGTAGTTCTTGGTTGTCTTTTTGAAAAGTTTTTGTTTTTTTATCTTTTTTAGTGAGTTTTTGAAATAGGACGAGAATTAGCAAATGATTAAACTAGCAGAGGCTATGATGAATCACTGCTAAATACTCAAAAAGAGTTGTACCGCTAGTCAAACGAACAACGGTTCTGATGGACTATTGATAACAACTTGTTTTTATTATCTTTTTGAAAGTGATTTTCGAAAAAGATTGATTTGCACGACGATCAAACTAACAAAGGTTATGGGAAAAGGACATTGCCGCTAATAGCTAAACGAACAAAGGCTCTGATGAGCTACCAGCAACAATGGGTTTGAAAATGATTCTTTTCATTTGTTTTATGAAAATGATTTGTTTATGGTTGCGAAAAGGATTTTTATTCGTTGCGCTTGACGAGAACGTGACTCGCTCCTACGTATCCCAAATGGGAATCAAAGCGACGTAGTTCTAGATTCTTTTGAAAATAATTGTTTGAAAACTTATTGTGAAAATGATTTTTATTTGTTATGCTTGACGGGATGTACCCGCTCCTACGTATCCCAAATGGGAATCAAAGCGACGTAGTTCTAACAAATGTTTTTGAAAGGGGTTGAAAGGGGAAGGGTTTTCATAACGATCGAGCAGGAAAAGGCTTTGAGCGATCATTACTAATAACCCTTGATGGCGTTCACGACAATCAAACAAGCCAAGGCTTTGAGTGATAGTCACTAATAATTCGCGTTAATTGGAAAAATGTTTGAAAGATTTTTTTGGAAGAAGGGTGAAGGCACTATCAATGATTGATTACAAAAGTTCAAACACATTCAATAATCGCGAAATCATGCATATGTTGAACATTTAATCAAGACTAAACATGCCAATATAATCAAAAGACTCACTTATCAGGGATGAAAAGTAAAGTTCTCAAAGCAAGTGAGGAACATATGAGCAACGATTTCTCAATAACATGAACGAAAGGGGGAAATTGCGTCAAGGCTAAGGTAAGCCTATCCTTTGCATTTATGAATAAGTGCCCAAAGGCTAATAACACAATCAAAGATGAGGGAGCATCAAGGTTTTGAATAACTTATCCTTTGCAATACCCCATGGACCTTAAACGATAAACCTAACTATCTTTTATTCATTAAGAAGTTAAAAAAGGGGGAAGTTGAATCACCTGAAACCATCTTCACCACTTAGAACATGATGCACTAGGCATAAGTGGGAATCATGTGGTTCATCATCAACAATGGCACTATAGCTAAGTCAAATCACATACGGCAATTTTGGCATGGATCACAATGATTAATAAATATAAAGACAGAAATACCTCTGATGAAGGCAGATACTACAACTTTGAAGAACGCAACTCCAACTAACTCTTGCAGTAGATCAGCTCTGACGGACCAACGGAACGAAGAGAGCACCAATAAAAAATAGGAGAGTTTTTCTAAAAAGATGAGATTTGCGGAAACTGCCTCTGATCTCGTGAAAGCGTCCCTCTCCCAAAATGTGACTTGAGGCTGCCTATTTATAGGCTTAGGAAAGCGTAGGAATTTTGAAAAAATCATTTATTGCGAGGATGAATCGATTGTTTGATGAAGTGAAATATGAGAGAATCGATTCTTTACCTTTGAAAAATCACATGAATCGATTCCAAGCTTTAGTTAAATGAGAGAGGAATCGATTCTTGGCTCTTTAAAACATCAAAGAATCGATTTCATGCTTTAGTTAAAATAGGAAATAATAAAGAATCGATTCTTGGTTCTTTGAAAACAAGCAGGAATCGATTTTCAGGACCTCTTGCATAGGTGAAAATCGATTCCTTACTTAGTTAACACAATGAGGAATCGATTCTTGAGCCTTTGGAAATAGTGGGAATCGATTTTCAGGACCTTTTGCATAGGTGAAAATCGATTCCTTACTTAGTTAACACAATGAGGAATCGATTCTTGAGCCTTTGGAAATAGTGGGAATCGATTTTCAGGACCTTTTGCATAGGTGAAAATCGATTCCTTACTTAGTTAACACAATGAGGAATCGATTCTTGAGCCTTTGGAAATAGTGGGAATCGATTTTCAGGACCTTTTGCATAGGTGAAAATCGATTCCTTACTTAGTTAACACAATGAAGAATCGATTCATGGCCTAAGGAAGAGCTTAAAAATCGATTTCATGGCTTTTAGAAAATACTATAAATCGATTCTTAGCCTTTGGAACAGAATAGAAATCAATTCTTGCTTTCCACAAAAGTGTTTTTAGGTCTTTGCCATGCATGCATAAAATATTTTCCAAAGCTTGCCATGCATGCATAACATATTTTTCAAAACTTGCCATGCATACATAACACATTTTCAAAAACCCTAATTTGATGCATGAGGCTTATTGCAAAAGTTATTTTTATAGACCCTTTTGTGAGAAATGACCAAAATGCCCTTTTTGACCCTAACTTCCCAAAACGTGCATTCTAACCCTAAAAATGATTTCAAAAACTCTGGGATGGTTTCTAGGATCCAAAATGCATAATTTATTTTTGTGTGGAAAATTAGGGTTTGGACCTAAGCCGGACAAAATTGGGGTATGACAGCTGCCCCTCTTTATCTGAATTTTAACGAGGAATATGAATTGGCCGAAACATATTCCAAGGCAAAATGAAGATAAAGAATTCAGAAATTATACCGATTTTGTCTACTTGGGGAAAACCCGAATTTTCCATTTTTTCCCTTTTCTCATTTTTTTTGTTTTTGTTGATGTCAGATGAAAAATGCCATATGCAAGCAAAAACAGATTGGATTTTTTTTGAATCACCGCTTGGCGTGCTAAAACAACGATTTGTGAGCTTAACACTTGGCGTGCAAAAGCAGGAAATAAAGCGATAAAGAACGCGGTAAAGAAAGCAGTAAAGAAGGAGCACTGAGGGCTCAGGATGAGTGCGGAGGGCTCAGGATGAGCACAGAGGGTTCAGGAGGAGCACAGAGGGTTCAGGATGAGCACAGAGGGCTCAGGATGAGCGCAGAGGGCTCAGAAGGAGCACAGAGGGTTCAGGAGGAGCACAGAGGGTTCAGGATGAGCACAGAGGGCTCAGGATGAGCGCAGAGGGCTCAGGAGGAGCACAGAGGGTTCAGGATGAGCACAGAGGGCTCAGGATGAGCACAGAGGGCTCAGGAGGAGCACCGAGGGCTCAGGATGAGCACAGAGGGCTCAGGATGAGCACAGAGGGCTCAGGGGGAGCACAGAGGGCTCAGGAGGAGCGCAGAGAGCTCAGGGGGAGCACAGAGGGCTCAAGAGGAGCACAGAGGGCTCAGGATGAGCGCACAGGGCTCAGGGGGAGCACAGAGGGCTCAGGATGAGCACAGAGGGCTCAGGATGAGCACAGAAGGCTCAGGGGGAGCACAGAGGACTCAGGGGGAGCACATAGGGCTCAGGGGGAGCACAGAGGGCTCAGGATGAGCACAGAGGGCTCAGGATGAGCACAGAGGGCTCAGGAGGAGCACAGAGGGCTCAGGATGAGCACAGAGGGCTCAGGGGGAGCACAGAGGGCTCAGGGGGAGCACAGAGGGCTCAGGAGGAGTACAGAGGGCTCAGGATGAGCACAGAGGGCTCCGGGGGAGCACAGAGGGCTCAGGGGGAGCACTGAGGGCTCAGGGGGAGAACAGAGGGCTCAGGATGAGCACAGAGGGCTCAGGGGGAGCACAGAGGGCTCACAAATTCTGTTGATTGGTTGATTTGAAATGACCGATGCTGCTGTATTGGATTGAGGTACCTGCATACGTTAGTTGATTGGTTAAGTCCACTATTTTTTTTTTTTAATATTTTTTGAATAGATGGGTTTGAGAACAAACGGGGAACGGTTAACACCTGGCGCATTAACCGAGAGAGAAAATGACGGACCACTCGGGATCTGAAGGAGCACTAAGGCTCTAAAGGACCACTCAGGGTCTGAAGGAGCACTAAGGCTCTGAAGGACGACTCAGGGTCTGAAGGAGCACTAAGGCTCTGAAGGACCGCTCAGGGTCTGAAGGAGCACTAAGGCTCTGAAGGACCGCTCAGGGTCTGAAGGAGCACTAAGGCTCTGAAGGTCTAATTCGCAGCCGATGCTTGGCGCATTGATTGGAGTTAAACTGAAGGACCGACGAGGTCTGAAGGGCGTGCCTAAGCCTGATGGACCAATGGGTCTGATGGAGCCCAAACTAGCAACGGTACTAGTAAAACGGTCTGCTTGGGGAGGGCCTTTTCCGAGCGGCCATGGGTGGCAAGGTCAGGTCATTGACTTGATTTGCCCACCTCGAAGGACGTCCACTGTGCTTTTTTAGGCGGGCACAGCTAGTCTGAAGGACCTGGGGTCGGATGATCCGTCGGTTGCTCGATAACGCGATGTGCGGTCTGGATTGAAGGACCATTGATGGTCTGAAGGAGCGCTTGGGCTCTGAAGGACCACTGAGGGTCAGCAGGAGTATTGGGACTCTGAATTGTGACATGAGACCAGCGCTTGGAGCACTGACTTTAAGGGAACATACCTAATGAATGCATTTACCTGAGACGGGAAAAGCTATCTATATTTGGCATGTCTAAAAATGCAATGAATGATGTATGCGTGCAATATAGGTGTGTGAAATGGTAGGCATCCGACGGGATGAATGAAGCGGGGCAGATGATGTGAGTTGAAATTGATGGAACATGGAGGTTGACAACCAACGTATGTGAATGCAGATAAGATATGAATGTGATTGTGCTGATTAATGATGAATGTAATGGAATGAGCAATTTTCCTCCCTTTGTTTTTTGGCTTTTCTCTTTTTTGCAAAGTGTGAATGTGATGCAAATGTAATGCTTTGATGAGACCGGCACTTGGACATCTATCGAAGCAAACAATGTCATGCATGTAATGGGATGATGAATGAAATGGGTATACCTTGGGTGTTTAACCTGATGGAATGATGGACGGATTTTTCTTTTTGCTTCTTTTCTTGACGCATGCAATGCGAATGTGAATATGATGCGAATGTAATACTTTGATGCAAATGCTATGGTGAATAAAGGAAACACATGAATGCGTAGCAAATGATATGATTGGTGATGTAGAAAGCTTTTGGCAACGATGAGACCGGCAATTGGCACGTCTATCGAAGCAAAAAAAGTGTTACAGGCATGCAATGTGATGAATGTGCAATGCGAAAGTAAATGGGCTACAAAAGGCCCGTGAAAGATGGATGTTGAAGTTGGTCGGAAACAGAAATTGATAAGCTGTGTGCGAATGCAGATAACATGCGAATGCAAATGTACTGCTGGCTGTATGATGGAATGATTTATGCTTTGGTGGGGGAAATGGGTGCAATGTGGATGATTTTTGCCCCTTTTTTGAATAAATGGATGAGTGCGCACAGGTAATGCTTAAATGCAATAGTTGTGGTAGATGCATGACTTGTATGGTGCAATGATATGGTATAATAGTAATGCATGCAAATGGGTTTTGTTTTGAGATGAGACTTTCGATGCAAGGGGTAGAGAGGTGAGTGCTCTGGAATAATCATTCCTTAGAAAGGGGTTTGAATTTAGACATGGCAATCTCAAGGTTGTTATTCACAGACACTGATGTGCAAAAACTATTTGACCGTATTTGCAGACTCACTTATTTTGCTCTCCTATGATGGTGCCGCATGATGATTGATTTTTAGGTCCACAAAGTTAGCTGAGTGAGTTTCCGACTTCACATTATTAACTTGTGTTCTCTCTCTTTGAAGCATAAAAATGTAGAGTAGTGAAAATACAGATGAATGAGTCAGTTGGCTTGGTATGACAGATATGACACGTGAGGGGACGAAAGGTAGGTTTTTGCCAAAGTCATGAAAGGTGGAACTGCCCCGATTTAGACTACTAGTGAAGGTGCGTGCATAACTTGCCCCTGTCTAGTGGTGAAGACAGCCAGGGTTGTAGAGGAATAATGAATCGGAAATACCATGACTTTGGAATGAAGGGTGGCAAACAAGAGATTCTGTCTCAACCCACGACGTTTGGTGTTGCCCCAATCTTGACGAGAGCAAGGTTGCCCCGACTCGAGTTTGTAAAAGGCTGTATTTAGCATGGTGGGTCGAGAAATTGCCCTGGTGTGGTCTCATGGATGTGAATATGACGAGGGGATGAGATGGGCGTAGGGCGATTTTCCCCGACTTTAGGTGGAGTGAAGGGTGACGGGATTGCCCCACTTTGGAATGGTATTTCAAATGATTGCTTCTAGTGGGGTTGTGAAAGGCGACAGAGTTATGGTGATGGTTATGAACTGAGGGTGATATATGAATGGGGTGGGCAATGAATAAACCTCCCCAAAGCTGAGTGGAGTGAGAGGTGAAGGGAATGCCCCCTAGTACACACTTTTGGTTCTCTTTAAGAACAACTCAAATGCAATGAAAGTTTTGACTTTTTAGTATGAGGAGGGGCTCCACTTGGTGACCACTAGACCTTGTTTTAATGCAACATGAATGCATCTTGGAGTGCAAGTCCTTCTCCTTTTTACCAACTTTCCTTTTTTGATTGTTTGTTTTTTTCTTTTGAGCAGCTTTCTTTTTTCTGCTTGTTTGTTTTTCTTTTGAGCAGCTTTCTTTTTTCTGCTTGTTTGTTTTTCTTTTTGAGCAAACACGTCATAAATAGATAAACTTATTTGTCCTAAGATTAAAACTTTGAGAAAACAGGAGCAACCGGTCATTGATCAGAATGGATCTTTGGAGTTGTGATGTGGCTAATGGTTAATGATTTATGAAGGGAGGGATAATTGGGCTCAAAGAAGTATTTGATGATTGATGGAACGGATGTTTTTAGTGGTATGATTTGGCCAGGTTAATGGTTTATGAAAGAATGAGTTATTAGACTCAATGAGGTGTTTGAGGTTTTATTGAGATGAGAACCTCTTATGTGCCTCACGGTAAAATGAACCTGTTTCAGGGTTGTAACGCGGTCAAGGGTTTATGGAGGATAGGCCAAAGGAAGTGTTTGAGGGTTTATTTCAGACAAGGATCTCTCATGCGTTTAATGGTATCAGCTCACCATTTCTACTACTTTTGTTTCTTTTTTCAGGATTTTTTCCTTTTCAATCCTCTCTTTTCCACTTTATTTTTTTTTTGGTGTGATTTTTCTTTCTCTTTCTTTTGAGCTAAGTGAGCTGATAAAGGTGATACACAATTTTTGATGTGAGATTGATCCTTGTCTAGGGTGATTGAGATTTTTGGGATTTTTGGCTTAAGGTGTTTTTGGATATGGAATGACGGCCAAACTTCATTTCAAAATCACGATTGCTTGTTTTCTCAAAAATTAACCCAAGGACAATAATTTATTTACTTTCATATATTTGCTTCTTTTTCTTTATTTCTTTTCATGCTCTAATTTTTGCTTAGGCCGCTCTTACAAGTTTTCGACCTAACGAGCTTTTTTGATTTTTTTTTTTACCATTTTTTTTTAAAAAGACTTGCACCAAAGGAATACAATGTTAACAAGATATCTAGTGACGACAAATTTGCCCCAGTATGGAGGACCAAGAGTGGTATTTCATTAGGGGCAACCAAAAGCCAACTATGCACTAATCTGGGGGATATGTACTTTATGGGTGGTCAGGGTGGGGTTAGACTTGGGCGAGGGATGATGACAATGTAGGGACGCTAACTGACTCAAACAAAAATAAAGACACACGTCACACAGAAGTCACTACACGAATGCTTCGCAGAGAGTTAACATTAGCTAAAACGTGAAAGGAACATTTTTGTGGACCATTTCGGTCATTCATCATGGGGTGGGTGAGGTGAAATGCTTTGTTGAAAAATGTGAACAAACTGCTGTTTTGAAAAACCGAGTGCCTTGAAACACCTTGAGTTTGTAATTAAGTAAGACTAAAATTTTCCAAAGATGAATAAAAACTTCGCAATAACGTCTCACCTCTCATCACAATTTTAGAATTATTATTTATGCTCATTTTTTTATGCATGATGTAAATATGCAAATGAGTGAGAATGCAAAATGGATAAATACGCATGGAATGGGAATGCGAATGAAATGAGAATGCAAATGAATAAATGTGAATGAGAATGCGAATGGATGAATGTGGATTTGAGACGGTATGCACTAATACTTGTTTGAATGCAAGTGCAACGCAACATGTATGATTTCCTGTTTATCTTAGTGCCGGGAATCACGGCGTACTATGTCTTGCCATAGGTTTAACGGTGGATTTTGATTATTTTTTCGTTGAAACACAACAAGGTTAGAATCAATAAGCGAAACAAAGCACATTCCATGTATTCAAACTTAAACAAACACCTCGGAGTGTACGTTTGTTTCACTTTTGATTCCACACCGTGCCTATGACAAGATATTACTTTGTGATTCCACACCATGCAATGATGCGTGTATGAGTTGCAGGAACTTATGTTTTATGTTATGCGGGGATGTATGCAAATGATGTAATGATGCAATGACGCCTTTTTTGTGTTTTTGCATGGAGTGGTATTTTGAATTTGCAACCTATGTGCCACCTCACATAGGCATTTATTGAAAAAGGAGAAGCATATTTTTGATTTTTTTGAAAAATTTTTGAGGAAAAATTGGTTGAACTGAATGCAACGATGCAGCACACAATTTGGAAAGCCCTTGTGACTTAAAAAGGAAGAAACCTATGATCTAAGGCATTTTATGGGTGATCTTTCCATGTAGCTCTATTCACTTCCTCACAAAGGTCATCAGAGCCACAGTCTCTTTCACGAAATTCCTCATAAATGCAGCAAACTGCTAGGTACAAGGCATCATGAAAGAGCACAACTCTGATTGAAATTTTCGCAAGTAGCCAAACGAACAAAGGTCCTGATGGGCTCTCGCTACTTGAATCCACTCATCCTAAGATACTCTCACAGACCTGGGTTATGGTCTTTCTCTCAAAGCATATCATCTCAAGGTACAAGTGGTGTGTGCGAAGGGCATTTCCTCAAAACTACCCCACCTGCAAATGAAAATCCAGACAGTCCAGACAATAGCATGTCGTCTACCCTAGGGTTCAATATCATTCAAATACAACTAGCCTAGGGTACCAACAACAAACACGTTACTTACTTCAGAAAGGGAGCTGAGAAGAAGGGACATGATAGAATTGGGGAGAAATGCATGAGCTTACCTTGAAGAAAAGGAGCAAAGAAAGAAGGGAACATGGGGGGTTGGAAGAATGCATGAGCATAAGCAATAAAAGAAAAGGAGTAGAAGGGGAGATAGGGAACAACAAAGAAGACAAATGCATATGCCTACAATCAATGATAAGAAAGAAAGGCAAACAAGGTATTAATCAAATCAACAATACATTAAACCACACATTTTAATTAGTTAGGCTTGACCCTCGTTTTTAAAAAAAGTCCCCAGCGGAGTCGCCAGCTGTTGCACCCCCAAAAATCCCCGGTTTGGGTTTCTCAATGTACAACGTGGAAAATTTTGGAGCCACCACCAATATTTTAATTTTAAGACCAAAACATTGAAAAAAGGTCTTTTGAACAAGGCGGATGGTCTTTTGAAACTAGAGATATAGGTTCGGGGGTCGATTACGTGCGAGGAAGGTGTTAGCACCGCGCATGTCCTTTCTACCGAAAGGGAACCTCTAATTAAATGTGTGGTTTTAACGTTTGATTTGAAAAATACCTAGATTTGCCTATTTATTTCTCGTTTGAATGGGAAAACTTAATAACATTTATTTTTGGTGAGAAAGGGGTAAAAAAAGGGTTTTTAGAAAAAAGTGCTTGACGGGACATGGCCCGCTCCTACGTATCTCCCGGTGCGATGGAGAATTCAAAGCTACGTAGTTCTTGGTTGTCTTTTTGAAAAGTTTTTGTTTTTTTATCTTTTTTTGTGAGTTTTTGAAATAGGACGAGAATTAGCAAATGATTAAACTAGCAGAGGCTATGATGAATCACTGCTAAATACTCAAAAAGAGTTGTACCGCTAGTCAAGCGAACAACGGTTCTGATGGACTATTGATAACAACTTGTTTTTATTATCTTTTTGAAAGTGATTTTCGAAAAAGATTGATTTGCACGACGATCAAACTAACAAAGGTTATGATGGATCATCGTTTATTATTTTTATGGGAAAAGGACATTGCCGCTAATAGCTAAACGAACAAAGGCTCTGATGAGCTACCAGCAACAATGGGTTTGAAAGTGATTCTTTTCGTTTGTTTTATGAAAATGATTTGTTTATGGTTGCGAAAAGGATTTTTATTCGTTGCGCTTGACGAAAACGTGACTCGCTCCTACGTATCCCAAATGGGAATCAAAGCGACGTAGTTCTAGATTCTTTTGAAAATAATTGTTTGAAAACTTATTGTGAAAATGAATTTTATTTGTTATGCTTGACGGGAAGTGACCCGCTCCTACGTATCCCAAATGGGAATCAAAGCGACGTAGTTCTAAAAAAAGGTTTTTGAAAGGGGTTGAAAGGGGAAGGGTTTGCATAACGATCGAGCAGGCAAAGGCTTTGAGCGATCATTACTAATAACCCTTGATGGCGTTCACGACAATCAAACAAGCCAAGGCTTTGAGTGATAGTAACTAATAACTCGCGTTAATTGGAAAAAGGTTTGAAAAACTTTTTTGGAAGAAGGGTGAAGGCACTATCAATGATTGATTACAAAAGTTCAAACACTTTCAATAATCGCGAAATCATGCATATGTTGAACATTTAATCAAGACTAAACATGCCAATATAATCAAAAGACTCACTTATCAGGGATGCAAAGTAAAGTTCTCAAAGCAAGTGTGTGTGTAGGAGGGAGTGTATTTACCCTAATGACTCTATGCTACAGCAGGCATGTAGACTTACGTCTTCATTAGGAGGTCATACACATGGATGGAATGACATATTGAATCGAGACTTTAAAGTGCATCAAAACAAGCAAGCAATTGATCATAGGCATAGAATGGTCTTAATTAAACTGAGGAACATATGAGCAACGATTTCTCAATAACATGAACGAAAGGGGGAAATTGCATCAAGGCTAAGGTAAGCCTATCCTTTGCATTTATGAATAAGTGCCCAAAGGCTAATAACACAATCAAAGATGAGGGAGCATCAAGGTTTTGAATAACCTATCCTTTGCAATACCCCATGGACCTTAAACCATAAACCTAACTATCCTTTATTCATTAAGAAGTTAAAAAAGGGGGAAGTTGAATCATCTGAAACCATCTTCACCACTTAGAACATGATGCACTAGGCATAAGTGGGAATCATGTGGTTCATCATCAACAATGGCACTATAGCTAAGTCAAATCACATAGGGCAATTTTGGCATGGATCACAATGATTAATAAATATAAAGACGGAAATACCTCTGATGAAGGCAGATACTACAACTTTGAAGAACGCAACTCCAACTAACTCTTGCAGTAGATCAGCTCTGACGGACCAACGGAACGAAGAGAGCACCAGTAAAAAATAGGAGAGTTTTTCTGAAAAGATGAGATTTGCGGAAACTGCCTCTGATCTCGTGAAAGCGTCCCTCTCCCAAAATGTGACTTGAGGCTGCCTATTTATAGGCTTAGGAAAGCGTAGGAATTTCGAAAAAATCATTTATTGCGAGGATGAATCGATTGTTTGATGAAGTGAAATATGAGAGAATCGATTCTTTACCTTTGAAAAATCACATGAATCGATTCCAAGCTTTAGTTAAATGAGAGAGGAATCGATTCTTGGCTCTTTAAAACATCAAAGAATCGATTTCATGCTTTAGTTAAAATAGGAAATAATAAAGAATCGATTCTTGGTTCTTTGAAAACAAGCAGGAATCGATTTTCAGGACCTCTTGCATAGGTGAAAATCGATTCCTTACTTAGTTAACACAATGAGGAATCGATTCTTGAGCCTTTGGAAATAGTGGGAATCGATTTTCAGGACCTTTTGCATAGGTGAAAATCGATTCCTTACTTAGTTAACACAATGAGGAATCGATTCTTGAGCCTTTGGAAATAGTGGGAATCGATTTTCAGGACCTTTTGCATAGGTGAAAATCGATTCCTTACTTAGTTAACACAATGAGGAATCGATTCTTGAGCCTTTGGAAATAGTGGGAATCGATTTTCAGGACCTTTTGCATAGGTGAAAATCGATTCCTTACTTAGTTAACACAATGAAGAATCGATTCATGGCCTAACGAAGAGCTTAAAAATCGATTTCATGGCTTTTAGAAAATACTATAAATCGATTCTTAGCCTTTGGAACAGAATAGAAATCAATTCTTGCTTTCCACAAAAGTGTTTTTAGGTCTTTGCCATGCATGCATAAAATATTTTCCAAAGCTTGCCATGCATGCATAACATATTTTTCAAAACTTGCCATGCATACATAACACATTTTCAAAAACCCTAATTTGATGCATGAGGCTTATTGCAAAAATTATTTTTATAGACCCTTTTGTGAGAAATGACCAAAATGCCCTTTTTGACCCTAACTTCCCAAAACGTGCATTCTAACCCTAAAAATGATTTCAAAAACTCTGGGATGGTTTCTAGGATCCAAAATGCATAATTTATTTTTGTGTGGAAAATTAGGGTTTGGACCTAAGCCGGACAAAATTGGGGTATGACAACGGTCACGAAATAGTTCGCAAAGGTTCGGAGTTGGAAACATCACATGTTGAGGGAAATTAAGCAAAAGGCCAAATAGAGTAAAATACATGGGATACTAACAACAACATAAAATATAGTCCACTTTTCAAAATCATCTCACGGGGTTGTAGAAATAGGAGAAGACAATAGTTGTAGCTTTCAAACCAAAACTTTATCATTTACAGCAGTCAAGACAGTGCACACTGTAACATCAGTAAAAACTTTATACCAGGTCAGTGTCCATTTATTAAAATAATTTCCAATGCCAAAGTCAGTATCCAACCGTAAAATTGTTTAATAGATGTTTCAAAAACATTTTCAGGAATCTCCTTACTTCCCAGGTTACAAAACAACACAGTGTAAATCAGGAGGCAATAACCAAAAAGATTTTGTCTAAAAATTCAAGCGCTCAATGTCAACTTCACGAAGCATGGGAATTAGAAAATAATTCATGAGGACTCTAAACTCACAATCATTGCATGTCAAAAATGATCAGGGACACAGAGTAAAGAAAGATTAGCCGACTAACATGCATAGTTGATTGGTAGCAATATAGCAAATTTAGCCCTTCAATAGAAAACAGTTATAAGTCAAGGGAATGGAAACTTAACATATTTAAGCGGGGACGTCATTACTCAGAGTGATCGAAACATTATTGCATGTTATCAACATAGTAACAACTTAAATAATCAGCAAAACCATTTTACAATACAATTAGCCTTAACATCAAGACACACCACAAAAGAGTTTCACGTAAGGCTTAGTATTGATTACTTAAAATAGTTTAAGCAAATCAAAACACACGTGAGTATCAACAACAATCACATCGTTGGAAGCACACAAGCACATCAATTACACATTAAAAACTTGGGTCACCAAATCACGGTGTAAATCATTGGGGACCACACTAATGAAGTCAAGATTCACACAACCGAAAAGTTAACAATAAGAACCAAAAACAGAAAAAAAAAAAACAGGGTTCACACACAAGTACGATACAACACACATAAATAAAATCACAGAGTTCTCACAACAAGAAGGTTAAAAACCAACCAAAACAACAGCACATGATTCACACCTAGGAACACAACAAAACATATAACACTAGTAGGGACATCTCCCCCACTAGTTCACCTACCATTGGCAACTTTTGGTGTACCTGCAACACAACAATGGTCAGCACTAAAAAGACAACAGTTGGTCGTTAACCGACACAACGACTCGACGACTTGGCCGGACGGACCAACCATTGCTCTGATACCACTAATGTAACACCCCCTTCTAATTAATTACTATTTAATAAAATCAGAGTTTCTTTTTTTTTGAAAACAATATAAGAGAGTGCTACACTTACTCCTTTAAATCAACAACTTCAAATTGCATAGTTCGGCTAAAAGCCACAAGATACATAGCACCATAAATTACCTGTTTAGTTCGCATCAACTAAATACAGTCACTACCACAGCGGAATATTAATAAGTTCGAAAACAAGTCCAATACATCACCAATAACAGTCTAATAGTATAAATGAAATAACACATAAACGTAAGACGCCCCCATCGGTGCTACGTATCAGAGCATGACACTCCCTACCAGACGAAGGCATAAGGGTAACCTTCACTCGCTAATACCTGCATGTTGCCGACATGAGAAGCAACATAAAAGCAGTAGGGTGAGTCTCTTTTCATAATTAATAACATATGGAATAAGCACTGCATAGGAAAAGTAACTAGGCACACCGATTCACAACAATGGCAGCAACCACATCAAAATTACAATATCCAAACAACATTACAAAATGTATGGTTATGCATGAAATGCAACCCAAACTCCACGGGCACATGCATGTCGGATCCGTCACCAAATACAATTAGGCCGAAGCCTCTGCTCACCAATTAAAATTAGGCCGAATCCTCTGCTCACCGATAATGCACATGGTTCATGAGACGCCATGACAATACACCACAACACACCACACAATTCACCAATTCACCATTTAATCAACTCACCATAAACTAACCAAATAACTCACCAATAAACTCACCAAATAAACTCACCAAATAAACTCACCAAAAAACTCACCAAATAACTCACCAAATAAACTCACCAATAAAACTCACCAATAAAACTCACCAATAAATCAGTACCATTTTAATTAAACCGTTTTAGGACATTGACACGGAATAGGAGAAAGTGAATAAAAATTGCAATTAGACACCTTGAACAACTTCAGTACAGGACCATCAGGAAAATAACCCATTTTTCCATAAAATCAGAACATTTGGATAGACACCGAAATTAGCTTCGAAACGCATTTTGAACCGTCCAATTTGGATAACCGAGTCAAAAGATATGTCAAAAAATAAATTTGGGACAAAACCGAGACACGTGCTGAAAACGACTCTGAACGGCAGAAAAATTCTGAGGCTTCGCGATTTAGGCGCAAGTGAGGCGCAATTTGGCAGAAATGCCCAGTAACATTCGTGCGTGGCGCGCGACTTAGGCGCGAGTGAGGCGCAAATTGGCAGAAATGCCCAGACAGCAGCAGAACACAGCATACTTTGGCACAAACACTTGGCACCTATCATTAATGCACTTAGGGACCATTTTCCAGCAACATCATGTGACACAATGGGACAATTTCTCCAGCAACACACAAGACACCATGGGACAAAATTTCCAGCAACACACACACACACCTAGGGCGCCTAAGGCTCCAACATTTTTTGAGTTCCTCTCAACAAAAAAATACCAAATTAAATCACCAATGCCAAATACTTATATGAATGGTAGCCATCACATTTTCCACCAAAAATCATTCAGTCATAACCACAAACACCTAGCATGCATCATTCATATTGCACTCCACTCAAAAACAATCAAACATGTCTTTGCACAAATAAAATTTCAAAATATACCAATCATTCATGGAAATCACCCTAGAACCTAACCCTAGACAATACTCATCACATAAGCTATTAAGAATGGAAAGAAGAACCCCCTAACCTTAGAAAATGAAGAACCCAAGCCAAGCTCCAAGCAACCACCAAGAACCACCACTAGCTTCCTCCTTTCTTGGTGCCTCCACGATTTCTCCCTCTCCTCCCTTGCTGGCCGTCACACACTCCTTTCTTTCTTCTCTCTCTCTCTATTCTTTTCTTTTCTTTTGTTTTGGGTGGAAAATGAGCACTTACCCAAATTTTAGCCTTTTATATTCTCACTTTAGTCATGGGCTCTTGAATCACGGGCCTCCTTCCACTACCCAATTTAATTACTAAACACCATATTATTACTTATACCACTCACATCCTATTTAATTAATCCTAAACCCAATAAGGCCCACATATATCATTCTATTCTTCTATCACCTAAAACCCCCAATTAATTAACAAATAAATAATTACTCAAACAAATAAACACATAAATAACTAAATAAATATTATTCCATTCACATAACCTTATATAATTAATTACACAACCAAATAAAAATTTTTGGGGTGTTACAGAGGGGGGGTGAATAAGGTTATACGCTAAAATTGAATTCTTTTTTGTTTTCAAAAATTAACGATACACGTTTAAATCAAATGCAGAAAATAGGATTTAAACTATATGCAGTACCTAAGCAAGCTATACCTATGACAGAACCAGTTACAGTGATATTATACGCTAACCACACTATTATCAAATTTAACGATAAACAGATTGTGATATTGAACGCAGCGCAATGAAATCAAATATAACGATAAACAAATATAAACAAAAACAAAGTAAAGAGAAAGGAAAGAGATACACCGTGATTTTTACGAGGTTCGAGATAAAAGCCCTACGTCCTCGGCCTCCAGCTTTGCAACCTTTGGACTTGCGAATAACCACTATATGAGAAGAACTTCTTCAACGTTTTACAAGCAAGCAACTTCCCTATAGCTACCACACCACTCTCAATTTTCCCCAAATTGAGAACCCAAGCTCCCCGCTAAGGATTTTGGTACCAATCCAATCTCCCCGATTGAGCAACCCAAGAACACTTCCCAGAATTTCACAACACCCAAGTAGTAGATGAATACAACAGAGAAACTATGATCCAATCACTCAAGCAATATAACAGTATAGTAGTTGAGAGAGATGAGTGATTTGGATTTTATGATGAAGAACTTGAAGAAAGAATTTGACGGTGAAAGTTCTTTTCTTCTTTTTCTGATTTGTGAGTTTTTGCGTTGTATTCTCCGTGTTCTAGTGAAAATACCCTAAGTGCCTATTTATAGGGTTAGTAGAAATATGACCGTTAAGGCAATTTTTCACGTAAAATAGATGAGTAGTAAATCGATTGATTGCTTAAAAACAATGTGTATAACAATCGATTATTTACTCAAAAATATGACCGTTGTAGCACTTTTTAATAAGTGAAGAATCGATTGTTTGCTTCTAAAACTAAGATTGAAAATCGATTCTTTGCTTAAATAAAATAGGCTCAAAATCGATTTTGTGCTTTAAATAACTAAGGCCATGAATCGATTGTTTGCTTCCAAGATGAAGCTCATAATCGATTTTATACTTAATGTGGTTATATTGCTTTTGAAGGTTAGGTTTTGATGATGATACGTTCGAAGT
This sequence comes from Astragalus membranaceus, assembly GCA_039519185.1. Classification (NCBI taxonomy): domain Eukaryota; kingdom Viridiplantae; phylum Streptophyta; class Magnoliopsida; order Fabales; family Fabaceae; genus Astragalus; species Astragalus membranaceus. Next base: position 119,799,851 of record CM076849.1, read on the forward strand.
CAAAATGATAGGTAGGTTAGGTTTTGATGATGTGTTCAAAGCGGAAAATGACCAAGCAGAAATCCAAGGCACAAAAAAATTCAAGAAGTAAGGGTAGTCTCTAGGTTTTGGGTTGTGTCCTAGGATATATTGTAAGCCGCTTCTAAGGGTCAGCTCATATCACAGTTTCATAGCCTACACAGTTTTCAAAATGCATGCATGCACATAGGTAAGGCACGTAACATAAAAACTATTTTGTGGAAGTTAGAAATCGATTCTTGACTTCTTTCCTAAAGCCAAGAATCAATTTCTAGCCTTGTGCAAAGGATAGAAATCGATTCATGACTCTTTTCCCAAAGCAAAGAATCGATTCCCAAACGGTTTTAAAAGCTAAGAATCGATTCCTATTATTTCCTTTGAGACAAAAATCGATTTCCATCCTATTTCCAAAGCTATAAATCGATTTGCATCTCACTTAAATCAAGCAATGATTCGATTCATCAACTATACTATTTTAAGCGAAGAATCGATTCATCACCTCATGCACCTAAGCCTTAAATTGATTTTCTTCTTTCTAAAAGCCTCAACGGTCATATTTTCAAGCTATTAATCGATTCACACTTACTCTTTAAAAGCAAACAATCGATCACTCATTCCTATTTTCCAAGACAAGAATCGATTCACTATCCTATGCTTTTCAAGTAATTAATCGATTCCTAAAAGCATTCAACGGCCATATTTCTCCTAAGTCTATAAATAGGGACTTAGTGTTTCTCAGAAACACACAATCCATTCTTACGCTTATGCTGAAGCGCAAAACTCAAAAACCCTAGCACACACACTTTTGTTATTCACATACTGTTCATCTGTCAGAGCTGATTTCTCTCAAGGGCTAGAGTTGGGTTGCTGATCTTCAAGTTGTGTAATCTGCCATCATAAGAGGTATTTTGGTTTTTCAATTTGAAATTTGTTTTACGTTGTTCACAGTACTAGGGAGTGGGGTATCTCTCTAGGGTTATTGGTTGTAACAAGGGTTGGGGTATCTCTTGTTGTTGCAGTTGTGGTAGATTTGAGGGCCCTTCATAGGTGGGGTATCCTAGTAGAAGAGTGCCTGAGTCTGTAAAGGTTTCCAAAGCACCTGTAAGTTTTGTTGTGTTTAGTGGAAAATCTCACAAGGGTGTGAGGACTGGACGTAGGTCACTAGGAGGTGACCGAACCAGTATAAAAATCTCTATGTTCTTTACTGCATTATTTTAGTTTTTCGTTTCTTGTTAATTCGTTCCATAAACCTGCGCGAAAATCAATCAAGTCGTTAAAGGGGACTTAGATTTTTAAAATCTCAACTCACCCCCCCTCTTGAGACTGAAGCCACTTGGTAACAAGTGGTATCAAAGCTAGACTGTTGTATAAAGGGCCTAGCAGCTTCAAGAGAAATGGCTTCCGGTTGGTCTACGCAAGAGGGTGCGTCTCTTACCCGTCCTCTGGGATTCAATGGTAAAGACTACACTTATTGGAAAGAAAGAATGAGAATATTCATAGAAGGGGTAGATCTAGATGTCTGGGATGCTGTTGAAAAAGGACCCTATGTCCCCATGCATATGCTAAAGATAGAGCTGAATGGACTGACGATGAAAAGAGAAAAGTGCAACACAATTTACGGGCTAAAAATATTATTACTTCTGCATTGAGTCCTGATGAGTTCTTTAGAGTATCAAATTGCAAATCTGCTCAACAAATGTGGGATATGTTGAACCAAGGACAAACACTCGTTGTTTTGTATGATAACAAATTACACATTATCTACTAATGGTTCAAGTTGAATTAAGTACAGGACATAAAGCAAAAAACAGGAAGCATTAAAGTGGAGCAGCTTGGAGAAGAAGCCACCTTTGAAGATGAAGACCTAATTGTTTATCCTCTTTCTTTAGGACACAATGTAAGGTCCTATCACTTAAGGTATATGACATTTTAGTAGCTGAGAGATGAGTTTTGAAAACATGCATGATGCAACAAAATTAGGGTTTTGAAATATCTTATGCATGCATGGCAAAGCCCTAAACCTAAAAATAATTTTGTGGAAAGCTAGAAATCGATTTCTATCATTTTCTAAATCATGAAATCGATTTCCTAATCCTATTTTAAAGGTTGAAATAGATTTCCCTAGCCTATGTTAAAACAAATAATCGATTTCTACATATACTCAAGCCAAAGCCAAGAATCGATTTCCTTCATTTTTAAAAGACCATGAAATCGATTTTCAGGCTCTCCTAAAAGGCAAGAATCGACTCCTCCTTGTTTTATCTAATCTTGAAATCGATTCTTAGCCCATTCAGGATGTCCTAGAAATCGATTACACACTTCTTTAAACTAAGCACATAATCGATTCATTTTATTTCTAAGGAACTAAGAATTGATTCTTCATTATTTTAACTAAACACATAATCGATTCTTGTGATTTCTAAAAGGTTAAGAATCGATTATACTCTTGTTACACTTCATCAAACAATCGATTCATCATTTCATTAAATGTTTTTTTCAAAATCCTACGCTTTCCTAAGCCTATAAATAGGCAGGTGTGAAACACTCTTCAGTCACTCATCCACACCAAATCACAACATCTTCTCTACTTCTCACGTACATTTTCTAGATCTGAAAAAGAGAAAAATAGAGCTATCACTTTCATATCATTTTTTATAGATCTAGTCACTCATCTCTCTCAGTTGTTATATTGTCATATTATCTGAGGTGATTAGATCATAGCTTCTATATTGTAATCTACTATTGTGGGGGTCGCTTTGAAATCCTGGGAATTGTTCTTGGGTCTCTCAATCAGGAGATTGAGTTGGTTTGAAATCCTGGGAAGTTTTCTTGGGTCTCTCAATCGGTGAAGATTGAGTTGGTTTGACATCCTGGGAGGTAATCTTGGGTCGTTCAATCGGTGAAGATTGAAGTGGTTTTGAAATCCTGGGAGGTGTTCTTGGGTCGTTCAATCAGGAGATTGAAGCGGTTGAAATCCTTAGCGGGGAGCTCGGGTTCTCAATTCAGGGGAATTGAGATTTGCTATTTGAAGTTGATTGTTGGTAAAACATTGGTTCTTCATATAGTGGTTTTTTTAGCAAGTCCAAAGGTTGCAAAGCCGGAGGCCGAGGACGTAGGGCTTTTATCCCGAACCTCGTAAAATTCCTGGTGTATCTCTATCCCTCTCTCTTTACTTTATTTACTGTTTATATGTGTTTATAATATCATTACTCTGATCTGAATCTGTTAATCTGGTTGTATAACTTTATCCCTACTCTGATCTGAATCTGTTAATCTGGTTATAGTTATACTCGCTATACTACAGATCTGTTTATCTATCATCTTCTCTATCACTTCTGTAGATCTGCTATATTCAATATCATTGCATTACTTATAAAACAACCTTATTGTAAATATTGAATATAGAATAATATCTCATTGTGCCAAATCTGCCTACTTGCATATATCTGATAAGTTCAAATCTCTTTTTCCGCATTTGATTTAAACAAACTTATCATTTATTTTGAAAAGAATCCAAGAATTACACATAACCTTATTCACCCCCCTCTCTAAGGTTATACTCTAAGTCTAACAGGATAATCTGCAAGTCACTCATGAGGGTACTAATGAAGTAAAAAGGGCCAGAACAAACACTCTGATAAGAGAATATGAGCTATTCAGAATGAATTCAGGTGAAACTATACCAAAGATGCAAAAGAGGTTCACTCACATAGTGAATCAACTGAGTCTTTTGGGAAAGTCATTATCTGCTAAAGATCTGATTAACAAAGTCCTAAGATGTCTACATAGAGAATGGCAACCCAAAGTAACTGCTATAGCTGAATCTTGGAATTTAGCTACTATGACACTTGCCACTCTATTTGGTAAGTTCCAAGAGCATGAACTAGAACTCACTCGTTTGGCTGAGCATGAAAATACAGATAAGAAAAAGCAAAGCTTGGCTTTAAAGGCTTCTAGTTCGAGTCGACAGTGTGATAGTGATGACTCAGAAAGTGAGGATGATGAAAGCGAGGAGAACATGGCTCCCATGGTTCAAAAATTCAAAAAGCTTATGAGAAAGAAAAAATTTTCTAAAAATTTTTCTCCTAAAAAGTTCTCAAGCAAAGAAAGTTCATCCGGTCCTCCAACATGCTATGAATGTGGAAAACCTGGTCACATGAGGATGGAATGCCCAAGTCTACAAAAAAAGGGATCAAAATTCGAAAAGAAGGCATTCAAAGAAAACAAAAGAAGGAAAGCCTACGTAGCATGGGAAGACAATGACACGAGTTGTTCACATGAGTCAGAAAGAGAAGAAGCTCATGTTGCTCTTTTGGCCAATCATGAAAGTGAAAGTGAAATCGAAAATGAGGTAAGCTCTAACTCTCACTGTAACACCCCGATAGTTTCTAACTTGTAGAAATTACCGAAATGCATTATTGGCATACATCAGAGTACCTCCTGTTTTAAATACTGAACACATACTAAAACTCGATGCTAAACCCATCAAGTGCGCTTACATAACTTAACATGAGAAATACATAATATCGTTCCTTACACCTCTCAACTAGTGTTCAGTACCAAAATAGAAAGTCTGCATAAGCGATTTACAACTTGATAAGCATAAGTCGTACAATCGTACATCTAAGACACTGAATAAATATACGGAGATACATAACATGATAAAATGAATAGCGTCAGCAACTCCTCGAGCCGTCTCCTTAGCCATGCCTTTTCATCTTCAACTTAGCCTGCAATTCTGAAAAACAACAACATGGATTGGGTGAGACAACTTGTCTCAGTGAGTTCTATCGAGACCCCTTACTAACTCTCTCGGTTCAATTATGCTTGATTCGTTATTCTTGATTCATAACTCATAGTCTTAATATTTGACTATATGGCTAACATAAACGTTGTCCTCATAACCCTCATAAGCAGTTACAAGAGGCAACCCATGAACAATGAACAATGATTTTTAGCATGTCACCGGTCACTTGGCAAAATAAACTCCCGGTGAACCCAATCCACTAATCGCTAGTGGGAAAACCTCATGGGGACTAGGTTCATAGGGCTCATGACTTCCCCTCCCCTAGCACACTAAACTGAAATAGGGTCGTCACCCTAACCTGATGTATATATTTTAATATACCTTGAACAATGAGCAGTGAACAATGATCTATGAACATGACAGTTAGCTGAGCATAACAATGAATTTAAACATAACATGATCTTAATACTAACATGAACTAATTACTAACTTGGTCTTATCGTTACATGATCTCACAAGGCTTACTAAGGTTGTTAACTTAACCTATACTATCCATTACCTACTTCACATCATAATGTATCGCCCATACTCAACATTATGATAACCTAACTTAGTCATAATCGATCTCATAAATACCGCATCGGCCATCACATAAGAAAAGACGTGAACATAACATAAACTTACTTCGATCGTACTTGATTTCACGATACTAATATGTTTCCATCCTTGGGAAACCTTGAAGAGTGGATTAGAAAGGACTTAGGACCAATCGGAATGACTTAGGACATAGTTTAAAATTGAGCATCAGTAAGGGACGCAGAATCCGTGCGCATTTTCAAAAAAATAACCTTGAGGACCAGAACCCCACGCACGACCCGTGCCCAGGGGCGCACGGTCCTTGCGTGGCCATCAGCATTTCAAAAAAATCAGTTTTCGTATTCTCTTGTCCATTCTGATCGTTCCCGTATCCATTCCAATTCACATCCGAACTTAATAATACATCAAAACAGTCATGGAAACCAATCAATCATCATATAGCAATCAACAATCATAACAACAATCAACGATTAACTTAACCAATCACATAATTTAACGTTTCGTCCATGTTTTCATAAAACGGTTCAATACCGGTTTTCATAAAATGCGAGACCAAAACTCAGAGCATAACACACATGACCATAACATCCTAGTGAGTATAGAACTCACCTTTTGGCGATGAAAAATGCTCCTAACGCCGAAGATTCGCGAACTCGGACGAACGACGATCCCTCGAGTCTTCCCGAATCCGCTCCAGCTACTTCCAGCAACAAACCGTCAATTTGCAACGAGCATAGCTAGGTCAATACGTGACCAAAACCCTTAAAATCAGTGGCCATTGTGAAGAGAATTTTGTCTACTCTCTGATGGAGAAATATTCACTTGCATGCAACCAGTAGATTGGGAGATATCAACAAAACAAGAGGACTGCTTCGGAACAGTGGCTGATTCTTAATCCGAAAGTTGTGAGCATGATATCTCTCTCATTTCTCAATGCAATCATGCGGTTCTTGTGCCCAAAATGAAGATCGTTGTGTCTAGTTTCCAGGGGACAAGAATCACGATCATCGGAATCGTGCATAGGGAGATACGACGTAATTACCGAAGGTAGGTAAAATCGGTTTACAGCAGAACTTGGAACTTTGAGCTTGAATCAACTTTCAACAACAACACCACTCTCCAAGACCCCCAAATCCGACTCTAGCTATAACATTCTGATCTTTCCACTTCATATTACAATGTGACTTTGGAAATGCCTTAATCCAACACCTAATTCGACATGCAATGCTTCACACACTCCAAAAACCTTATTTTTCTTACTTTGAGCTTTGAGCTCCATCAATGGTGAAATGAAGAGGGGGATGGAATGGGTGGTGATTTTAGTATCAAAGGGGAGAGGAGACTGATCAGAACTCAATGGTGTGAAGAAGGGAAACATGCATGAAAGTTTTGGAGCTCACCCTTTCTTTTCTCCTCCTTCGCCTACTCTCTCTCTCCAAGCTTCTTCCTCCTTTCTAAATTCTGTTTTCTTTTTCAGTCAAGATGAGGGAATGTGTAGATCAATGGGGCTGAAGTGTCTTAGCTACAGCTGAGAGGGTTATGGGAAAAGGTAAATTCCTATCTTAGCCTTACTAGGTTAATTCACACCTTGGCTATTACTTATACACTATCCCCATTCAACACAAGTTCATAATTACCAATAATTCACTCTAACTTAATCCACAATACAATCAATTATCTTCATTTAGTAAATAAGTTCGAGATCTTAAATTCAATTTTTGCCCAAATACTTAAGTTAACAACCAGTTAAATAAGTAAAATACTTGCTAATTTCTATTATCGAAATTATCCAAATCGGGGATGTTACACTCACACTTTACAAAATGCATATGATGAATTACATGAAGCATTTGTTGAATTGCATGATACTTCATTAAAATTAGCTAAGGCATTAAGTAAATCTAAGAAAACTATTGCTCATCTTCAAAATGAAGTTAATGCCTTAACTAAGGAAAAATTAGGGCTTAGAAAAGAAAAAGAAAATATTGCTTATTTTAAGCCAAATTATGTATGTTATAAGTGTACAGATCATGAAAAGAAAATCAATGAGCTTGAATGGACAATAGGCAAAATGTCCAACTTACAACATGTGCATCCTAAGGTTCCAAGAAATGATTTTGTGAAAAGACATATGCATCATAGACCCAAGTTTACAACTAGACCCTATATGAAATGTTATTGGTCCAGACTGGGCCGGAGCCCAACATTGTCACAGGGCCGGCCGCAAGCGGTCCAACTAGCAAAGCCGAGAAGCTTGACCTAGATCGCAGGATCAACGGCCCAGATCAAGCCATATGAGATCCAACGGTCACCCGTAGAGCCCCTGACACTATATATAGAGGTCTGACCTAAGCTGACAGGTACACTTTTTACACATAACGTGACTCTGCTATAATATTACCCCACTGACTTGGGCGTCAGAGTGTAATCGCAGGTACACCCCGCCGGAGCTCTGAACGCGACCAGCAATTATTCAGCTCGACTTCACCACCACCTTCGATCAAGTAGCAAGCGACCTCTGGGCACGGGTCGTGCGTGAGATTCTGGAACCACTGGTGCTGTTTTTGAAAACGCGCACGGGTCGTGTGCCAAGGCGCACGGACCGTCTGTATCTCTCTGATACGACATTTTGAAATACGTCCTAAGTCGTTCCGATTGGTCCTAAGTCCCTTCCCATCCACTCCCCAAGGTTCCCCTAGGATGGGAACACCGTAATTCTACATGTTTAGCTTTGACTGAAGTGGTAGTATTGATCGGGAAGTAATTCGGGATCGGAAAGGAATGACATGTTAAATGATGGACACGCAAGGATCGTGTGTATTGGCGCACGGGTCGTGCGTGGTCTTCGGGTTGCCTCTTTTAAAAAGTGTTTTAAACCATTCCGAACGATTCCAATTGCTTTCTAATCCTTCCTTCCACCTTCCCCAATGTTACTATGATTGAATTGCCCTGAATTGAGTGGTAATTGATTGTGATTGGATCCAAATTATGTTAGTACCATACAATTGGTTATGTTTGGATTATGTTCAGGTTAAGTGAATGGTCATGTGATTGACCATTGATTTCATGTTATGAATTTGTGTTTGATGTATTGTGCTGGATTGACTGGTTTAGTAAGATTGATAAGTTAAGTTAGCGAACCTTAGTAATCCATGAGAGATCACTTAATAATTAGACTTAGTTAGTAATTAGATCACCTTAGTAATAAGTTTATGTTCAGTTCAGTTCATTGTTCAGTTAAGTTATTGTTATGTTTAAGTTCATTGTTGAGTTCAGTTCAGGTATATCATCATATATACCTTTTAATCGGGGTGACGACCCTTTTCAGTTTAGTGTGCTAGGGGAGAGGCAGTCATGAGCCTTATGAACCTAGGCCCCATTAGGGACCCAGCCGATTAGTGGGGACGGGTTCACCGGAAGCTTATTATGCCAAGTGACCGGTGACACGCTATAACTTTAGTTAGTGTTGTTTCTTGTAACCGACTTGAGGGTTATGAGGACAACGTTTAGTTTAGTTTATGAGGTGCGTCTTGTAACCGGCTTAAGGGTTACAAGGACAACTTCAGTTAGTTAGCCACATGGTCAATTTTGAGGACTATGAGTTAGAATCAGAATAATGAATCAAGCATAATTAAACCGAGAGGTTTAGTAAGGGGACGCGATAGAACTCACTGAGACAAGTTGTCTCACCCAATCTATTGTTGTTGTTTTTCAGTTAAGCAGGGAAAGATGAAGACCGTGAGGCACGGCTATGAAGATGCTTGAGGAGCAGCCGCTATCTTTATTTCTTTATGTCTTGTATTTCAGTTTCCCTTGTATCTCTGTATTTTGTATTCAGTTTCTTAGATGTACAATGGTACAACTTATGTTTTCAAGTTGTAAATCGCTTCCGCAGACTTTCTATTTTGGTACTGAACACTAGTTGAGCGGTGTAAGAACGCTTTATGTATTTTTCATGTTAAGTTATGTAACGCGCTTGATGGTTTTTAGCATCGAGTATTAGTATGTGTTCAGTATTTAAAACAGGAAGTACTCTGATGTATGCCAGTAATGCGCTTCGGTAATTTCTACAAGTTAGAAATTAACGGGGTGTTACAAATGGTATCAGAGCAGTTCGACCCAGTCGGACTTAGAATCATGAGTCTCTTAAGTCCTCTAAGTGTGATTCCTCTTAGTATGCTATTAGACGTTTAGCCTGATCAACGAAACACTTTGTGCATATTTCGCAGAATCATGGCTGGTGGTGTAACACCCCTTTCTACCCGTCACTTTATTTATAAAAATCAGAGTTTAAAAAAATTCGTTCATAGGGAATGTTACACATACTTCAGTAAAACGTCGCCTATCATTTTAAACAGTTCAACTCAATAATTATGCATTCACGTAGCACGTCACAATAATAGAATCTCAAGCCTCAATTTAACGTCGCTTATAAAACTCAACATAACAAAACCAACTACGCAGCGGAAATTAGTAAAACATAACAGAAGAGTCCACATGGACATAACAACCAAAAATCATTAATAAATATATCGAGTTCGTTTTCCCCCCCTGAGTGCTACGTATCAGAGCATGACGACTCGACTCAAGAAGTGAAGCTAAGGCATTCACTGGGAATCACCTGCACGTTACCAACACGGGGGTAACATTCAAACAGGAAAGGGTGAGCATCATTTCAATCCATATAATAGAAAATATGATAAGTACTAATCATAGGCTACACACTAGAACAATCAGCATCCAAAACACTAAATATCCACATCACAGTCATCATTCGCATCACATACAATAACTCATCTCATGTCATGTAGGTTTATGAAATGCAACCCACTCGCGGGCATATGCATGAGGTACCTTTTCACAAAACGTCGCTTAGCCCTTAAGGCCTCATCGTCACTTAGCCACTCAGGCCCCAAAACGTCACTGGGTTTATGCATATGGGCATGAGACACTATGACATGCACCACTCACAACACGCAAACACACAATTACTCAAATCATAGTCAACTATGTGACCCGTCACTTACCGGTTTGCTCGCAAAGAGCACAGCACCTGTCAAATTCATAATCAACACACAACGTCACTTGGCCATTTAGACCTTAACATCACTTAGCCCTTCGGCCTCAAACGTCACTGGGTTTTCATCGTCACTTACGCATAAATATCAATCAACTCAAATAATAGCCACTGAGGGCAAAAACGTCATTTGACAAGCCACCAAGGGCATCCTCGTCATTTACACATCATTATCATCAACTTTGGCCACTAGGGGCAAAACAGTCATTTGACTAGCCACCAAGGGCATCCTCGTCAAAATCATCATTTTTAACACTACCACGTTAAAAATCACTGATCGTACTCAAAAAGAGTTTTCAAAGACACCAAAAAAATACCTTTGTATTGTCACAGCAACGATCACCGGGAAACAGCCACTTGGGCGCCCCAGCAACCTTCTGAAATTATAAATTTTTATTTTCAAAAAGGGAACACACAGATAGGCAGCGGAAAATGCTTCACAACGCTTTTTGAATCGTTCAAAACGGATGTCTGAGTCAAAAGTTATGTCAAAAATAAGTTTGGGAAAAAATTAGACAACATCCTGAAATTGGCGCCTTAGGCGCCCAGGCAACCAGGCAACACGCGCACTGGCGCCCAGCGCCCAGGCGCGCAACACAACGCACACACGGAACACGCCACAGGCGCCCAGCGCCCAGGCGCACAACACATGCACACACGCAACACACACGGGCGCTCAGCGCCCAGCGCCTGGCGCCCAGCGCCTTGGCGCAACACACACACGCACGCATGGGCGCTCAGCGCCCAGCAACACGCACAGACACAGCGCACAGCGCCCTTGACGCCCAGCACAGGGCGCCTGGCGCCCAGAAACAGCAGCAACACAACCCAGAATTTCCAACAACTCTTCAACACTAAAAACCAAAAATCACCATTTTTCCAGCAATTTTCCAAAACACTAAAAACTGATTTTTTAGCAATTTAACTCATCAAAACCTTATAATTTTCAACACCCAAAATAACGCTTAATTTAATCAATTAACAAAATTCTTTTGGAGCACTAACATCATCATCACTTTGGCGCCCTAGGCGCCCTTGCACACCCTCACCCAAATTGTGAAACATCAAGCTCTCCAACATACCAATTCATAATTCCATGAACTCACAAATACCAACATCATCAAAACACATACATAATTCGCATTATCTCAAGGTTCAATTACTAAGTCAATTCGCATATGGCATACATATATATATATATATATATATATATATATATATATATATATATATATGAAGATCATCATCATGGGCAACCCAAAAACATTCAAGAACCTTAAAGAACATCAAGAAACACATGGTACTAGTATAAACCCTAGATCTAGGACCCATCATATAATTTATTAGATAGAATGATAGAGCTCCCCTAACCTTTTCAAGAAGAAGAATTCGATGCCCTAGGAGTAGTCACCAACAGAACCTCAGCTACAATGGAGATCTCTTCTCTCCTTGCTCTTCGAGTTTCCTCTTCTCCTTCTCCTCTTGGCCGCCTTGCTCTCTCTCTTTCTCACGCTCTTCTCTTTCTCTCTTGCTCTCTCTTGCAACTTCGCAACAATTAGTCAAAAACCCTAACCCCCAATCACTACTCCACTTCGCATACTTGTGGATCATGGGCTTGGGCCTTCCACTCAAGCCCAAATCATGCAAGTGGCGCCTCCACACCCTCCTATTACCACCAACATTAATAAAATTCTAATTAATTACATTATATCAAAAAAATTAATTTAAATCCCCAAATACTTAATTGAATAAATTAATTAAATATTTTAGGGTGTTACAGGTGGAAGTAGGAGAAGCGTCCCTGTTGATCCTCATACCGAATGGATGCAGAATGTCATCGAGACGCAACAAAAGATGATGAATGACATGATGCAAATGCAGCAGCAGCAGATGGCTCAAATGGCCCAAATGCATCAAGAGAGGATGGATCAACAACAACCGAATGTTCAACAACCTCCTCTGGAAGATCCGAATAGGGCTTACTTTCGTTTCCAGAAGATGAATCCCCAAAGTTTCAAAGGAGGACCTGAGGTGATGGTATCACATTTCTGGTTGGATTCGATGGAGAAGATTTTTAGGACTCTTCAATGCAGTGAAGAAGAAAAGGTTCTTTTTGCTGCCCATATGCTCGAGGAAGATGCTCAAACCTGGTGGACCAATGCTCATGAGTTGATGGTGAACCAGGGAACTCCTGTTACCTGGGTTAACTTCAAGGAGATGTTTATTGGTCACTTCTTCCCTCCGGTGATGAAGTTAAGTAAACAAGGCGAGTTTATCAATCTGAGGCAAGGAGAGATGTCGGTGGGTGAGTTCACCGCCAAGTTCGAAAGGTTGTCGCAGTTCTATCAGTTGGCAAAGCATGCTCCGAATGATGAGTGGAAGATGCAGATGTATAGGGCAAGTCTTCGTGCTGATGTGGCCCAAGGTCTTAGCTCTTATGCTATGACTAGTTATGCTGGTTTGGTGCAGCAAGCTTATGTTGCAGAGGCAGATCTCAACAGGATGTATGAGGAAAGGAAAACGTATCGGAAAGAGAAGAAGAAAGCATTGGAATTGCCAACCCCGAGTGAAGAGCCAAAGGGTAACTCCAACAAAGGAAAGCAAGCTACAGCATCCGAACTACTAAGGTCCGGTAAGTGTCCGAAATGCGGGAGGCCTCACACTGGAGAGTGTCGTCTGGGATCTACTGTGTGTTACTACTGCAAGGAAGAAGGACATTATGCTAACGAGTGTCCGGGAAAGAAGAGGAATCGAGAGGAAACTTCTACCCCCGCGCGTGGAAGATTCTATGTGTTGGACGCTCAGAAGGGAAAATCTGATGACAGTTCGGCGAAAGGTATTTCTTAGTCCAATTTTGAGGACAAAATTTTTAAAAGTTGGGGTGATTGTAATATCCTCAATTTTTACGCTATTTAAATAATTTGTCGTGAATTATTATTAGGTGAATTCTTGTCTTGATTAGAAATAAAATGATTTGATAGTGGATTACTTGATTTAATTATTATGAGAATGGTGTACTTAATTAAATTAATTTCATCACATTGAGTTAATTAGAGCTGAAGGAGTCAGTGGGAATAGATTTAGTAAGTGAAGGGTAGGATGGTCCTTTCACATTACCTATATATAAGTACCTCCTCAGCTGAACCCAAGGACCAACACTCCATTCCATTTCATTTTCTGGAAAATAAACTGAAACAGAATAGTTAGAGAAAAAGGGAGAGAGTGAGGCGTGAGAGGGAGAGGAGGGTTTCTCATTAATCCCATCCATGTCTGATCCTTCTCCACAATCTGAATCAGTTCATCATTTCCTTTCCATTGATACTGAAATCGTAATCATCCCCCTTCTCCACCATGAGTTACCATTGTTAACCACCAAGCTTCTCTTAAGCAAATCTGAACCAAAACTGTTGCATGTTGTGTTGGAGAGCCTTAGAACCGACCTCAGTACCTACATCACCCTTTGGAGCATCCTAGGGAATATTTCAGTTGCTGCGTTTTCAGTGAAGGTGTTGAGGAGCCGTTGTGGGGAGAGTCGTGAGTTGCTTGCGTCCTTGTTGTAAAGTCTCGGTGTGAAATCGTTGTTGTCTCCAAAAAGGTGAGTTCTATAACTCACTAGGAAAACCATGAATATGTGTATTGTTGTGTTATTGAGTTTGTAGGTGAATCGGAATGGACACGGGAACGATCGGAATAGGAAAGAAAACGCGAAAAACTGTTTTTCTGCAAAACTGTTAGTCACGCACGGACCGTGTGCCTCTGGGCACGGGTCGTGCGTGAGATTCTGGAACCACTGGTGCTGTTTTTGAAAACGTGCACGGGTCGTGTGCCAAGGCGTACGGACCGTGCGTATCTCTCTGATACGACATTTTGAAATACGTCCTAAGTCGTTCCGATTGGTCCTAAGTCCCTTCCCATCCACTCCCCAAGGTTCCCCTAGGATGGGAACACCGTAATTCTACATGTTTAGCTTTGACTAAAGTGGTAGTATTGATCGGGAAGTAATTCGGGATCGGAAAGGAATGACATGTTAAATGATGGACACGCACGGATCGTGTGTATGGGCGCACGGGTCGTGCGTGGTCTTCGGGTTGCCTCTTTTAAAAAGTGTTTTAAACCATTCCGAACGATTCCAATTGCTTTCTAATCCTTCCTTCCACCTTCCCCAATGTTACTATGATTGAATTGCCCTGAATTGAGTGGTAATTGATTGTGATTGGATCCAAATTATGTTAGTACCATACAATTGGTTATGTTTGGATTATGTTCAGGTTAAGTGAATGGTCATGTGATTGACCATTGATTTCATGTTATGAATTTGTGTTTGATGTATTGTGCTGGATTGACTGGTTTAGTAAGATTGATAAGTTAAGTTAGCGAACCTTAGTAATCCATGAGAGATCACTTAATAATTAGACTTAGTTAGTAATTAGATCACCTTAGTAATAAGTTTATGTTCAGTTCAGTTCATTGTTCAGTTAAGTTATTGTTATGTTTAAGTTCATTGTTGAGTTCAGTTCAGGTATATCATCATATATACCTTTTAGTCGGGGTGACGACCCTTTTCAGTTTAGTGTGCTAGGGGAGAGGCAGTCATGAGCCTTATGAACCTAGGCCCCATTAGGGACCCAGCCGATTAGTGGGGACGGGTTCACCGGAAGCTTATTATGCCAAGTGACCGGTGACACGCTATAACTTTAGTTAGTGTTGTTTCTTGTAATCGGCTTGAGGGTTATGAGGACAACGTTTAGTTTAGTTTATGAGTTGCGTCTTGTAACCGGCTTAAGGGTTATTAGGACAACTTCAGTTAGTTAGCCACATGGTCAATTTTGAGGACTATGAGTTAGAATCAGAATAATGAATCAAGCATAATTAAACCGAGAGGTTTAGTAAGGGGTTGCGATAGAACTCACTGAGACAAGTTGTCTCACCCAATCTATTGTTGTTGTTTTTCAGTTAAGCAGGGAAAGATGAAGACCGTGAGGCACGGCTATGAAGATGCTTGAGGAGCAGCCGCTATCTTTATTTCTTTATGTCTTGTATTTCAGTTTCCCTTGTATCTCTGTATTTTGTATTCAGTTTCTTAGATGTACGATGGTACGACTTATGTTTTTAAGTTGTAAATCGCTTCCGCAGACTTTCTATTTTGGTACTGAACACTAGTTGAGCGGTGTAAGAACGCTTTATGTATTTTTCATGTTAAGTTATGTAACGCGCTTGATGGTTTTTAGCATCGAGTATTAGTATGTGGTCAGTATTTAAAACAGGAAGTACTCTGATGTATGCCAGTAATGCGCTTCGGTAATTTCTACAAGTTAGAAATTAACGGGGTGTTACAGCGGGTTGAGACTTTCTGCGCTTCCTGGCCTTCCTCATGAGCTCCTCATATCCCATGCCCGCCATTTCACCTGAAAAAAGAAGAAAGAACGGTAAAAAAAAAAGTGGGCAACGAAAGGAGTAGAAGTAGTAGTGGTCGCACTAAGAGCGACACAGAAACTAGAATCGTCACGTGCCCGTATCAGCCGATAGCACTTGATCAATTCCTCGTCCATCCAGGAGGCCATGTTCTCAAGCAGCCTCACGGTTTCCAGACCGCCCTCGCTAAGTTTGCAGCGTATTCTGTAAGTGCCAGGGGGACAGGTACTACCTACCATCTTACGAGACCCCTCACAAACAAGTACTACCTACATAAAGGAGAGCTTCCAGGGCTTCAGGGAATCGAAGTAAGGTTTGAAAAGTTTGAAGTCCGATTGGCCCTTGATACTCAAATGCTCCAACTGGTTTCTATTGCTCCCTGGTTCTGGCCGCCGGCTCATCTCGAAGATCTTGAAGAAAAGAGGCCGAGAGTAGTCATGCCCCATTACTCTCATCAGCTGCTCGTATACCTTGTTGAAGGCCCGTGAGTTTGGGTGCAGTTGGGACGGTGCGACTCCGAGAGAACGAAGAAGGGAACGTTGGAAAGAAGTAAACGCGGGATGAACCCGCATGTCACGAAGAACGTTTGCATACAGGGTGATTTTGAGAGAAGAGGGGACGACGGCCACATGCTCGGCCGAAAAAGGACCTTCCACCGCCCATAATTGACCGGGATCGCCAACCATGTTCGCAAAATATTGAAGTACCTCATCCCCAGGGTGAAGGATCGAAGGAACGTTGTTGAGAACGGTCGTAGAAATCCAAGAGCAGTCTTCGCCAATCACGCCTCCCCAGTCAGGATCCTCTACCCCAGTAACTTGCTGTAAGCCCCTCTCCGAGCGAGCTGAGGTACTAGCATCATGGGCAGGAGTATTGGCGGCCTCTGATTGTCCAAAAGTGTCCTCTGATCCTCGAGAATGGGAAGGCGCAGGATTACCCATAGAAACGGTCCGATCAGAAGACGTGCTCTCACCAGAAAAATTGGCAGAAGAAGTGGGCGGATGAGCTCCAAATGGAGTTTCGGTCATGACTCCGCATGAAGAAGGACGAGTACAAAGCTCGGATAGCCAAACAGGAGGACTGGTGGGAATGCGGGCGGTTTTCTTTGTCCGCGCCAGATCCAGATCCTGCAAGAAGGGTGGCAAGAAAGTCAGGCCACCTATAGACGACCTACCGAAGGGGGCGACAAGGTCGACCCCGGGTCTGACGCCCCCTCCTCACTGACGACGAAATGAGAAGGAAAAATATAAATCAAGGCTAGAAGTTAATGAGACAACAAGTACCTGGAGTTGGAGATAAGTTGGTCATGCTAGCAATTACTAGCAGAAGGCGATTTGGAGTTGAATCGCGCCGGAGCAAGAAGTCACTCACTGGAGAACACCTCACCAGAATATCACCGGAAACCTGGTCGCTCACCGGAGAATGCAAGTCGTTCTCAGAGCAGAAACACGAGAAAGCGAAATGAGAAATGAAGGAAGGGTGTCCTATATATGGGGGAAGCAGGCCAGGAATTGAAGCGACATGACCCTTCGCTTCCAGCATTAATGACGCCCCTCGAAAATTGAACCATCATCATTGCGCGCCCCCATTGGGAAACAGAAAAGGTCACGGCTGTCACCTCGAAAGGTGAAACGTTGCATCCATCAAACGCAGAAAGTACAAGAAAGAACTCGTCACTCAGGCATGATTACAAGTCGCCTTAGTGCAGGCGGCCACACAAAATCGAAGTCACCCATTTGGGGGAAATCGATCTTAGGCCTGAACCCGTTCCTTCTGGACGGCTTCTGAGCTCCTGACTTGGATAGTGCAGGATGTATAGATGCCCTAAGCTATAAGTTGTGTTCTCAACAGATTGTAGGTATACCATTGGTCCATAGCTGCTAGTGTCGGCTATCGAAAGGCCGGAATAGTTGATTATAGAATAAAATTGCATGTCAACAAGGTATAGAGGATTGGAACGATTTTGAGGACAAAATCTTTCAAGTTGGGGTGATTGTAACATCCCTGTTTCGTAAATTTCGGTTTACGAAATTAATTGGCAATTTATTATTCGATTAAATGATAAATCGAGCTTCGGATATGTGATAGTCGAGAAAGCATCATATAAAGGATAAATCATAGGATTAAAGTACGAGCTAAAGAAAACTTGGGCAAAAATAACGGTTTAGAATGAATTAACGGGCCAAGGGTATTTTGGTCTTTTCCAACAATTTTAAACCCCCAGCCCATTAAAACATTATTACCATCCTTGATGACTAATCATTCAGCTGGGTCTATAGAGGAATAAAATTGGAGAAGTGGAAGTGAGAGAAAGGAGAATTTAAGTGAGAATTGTACATAAGGGCAAAATGGACATTTCCCTTCATTTAAAACACACCTCAGCCTTAACACCAACTGAACTCACTCTCTTGCCACACTATCCAGAAAATAGAAACTCAAAATAGAGGGAGGGAGAGAGATAGAACTCAAGAGAGAAGAGGAGACAAAGGCAAGAGGGAAATCTTCAAAATTGGATGCATGTAAGTGTTCTTATATCCAATCTTCTCCATTTTTCATTCTCTATCTAATGGTACCAACATCAAAGCCTGATTCTCTCTGATTCTCAAGGTGCCATTTTCGAATTTCTCAAGCTCATATGACCAGCAATGGAGTTCTAAGCTTCGTTGGAGTTTGCATGTTACCATTGAAGCTCCACAAGCAACTATTGAAGTTCAACAATCCGATTAGTGTAGCTACACTAACTACATTCTGAATTTAGGGAGTTGGACAGTAGGAGGGAGTGCTGGAGTAGATGGAGTGCTGTTTTGGAGCTGAATTTCGCAGCTCTTGATGTTTGGGGTTGAAGACACCCACTCAAGACAAATTCTGGGTGAATTCCGTATGAACTTTCTTCCGTGTTTACATTGTGTCTCCCTGTACACAACTCCTATGAAACTGATTTTTGTTCCTCTGGAAACTAGACACAAAATTATTCAATATGAGCACAAGAACCGTCGGATTTCATTAGGAAACGAGGGAGATATTGTGTCCTCAAGTTTTGGTTAAGAATCAAGCACTATACTAGACCAGTCCCCTTGTTTTGGTGATATCTCCCAAACTACTGGTTGCATGCGTGTGAATCTTCAACCATCAGAAAGTACACAAAATTCTCTTCACAATGGGCACTGATTTGGAGGGTTTTGGTTACTAATTGACCAAGTTACGTCTGTTGCAAATCGGTACGCTGATTCTGGAAATCCGAAGTAAGAGTTGGGAATCTCGTTTCGTCGAATTTTGGTTCGAGTCGTCAAAGTTACGAGAGACATCAATTCAATATACCGGAGAGGAGTTCAGTAGCAAGAATGATTGATTGAGTTGCTGTTTGTTCAAGTGGGGCCCATTGAGTTCAGTTGCGGAGGCATTCGGAGCGTGTTCGTGATTACGGGAATTGTTCGAGTGGTTAACGGTTCGATTGTTCGAGCGAGGACGCGACTTCTCGGGGACTCGTCATACCGGTGAGGTCTACTCACAGATTAGGGAAAATATGCTTTTCTGAACTTGTGTCACATTTTGTTTCTCGGCGAGAAACTGAGTTCGAAAGATTTTCGAGTCGAAAACCGTTTTTGAGAAAAATAGCGTTTTACGGTTTTTATCGAAATATTGAGTAATCTATGAATTGTTGATTTAAATGCTTTCGCTGGAATATGGTCTAGAATGTTGCTTCTTAAATCGGTTTTTAGGTTGGAGAACGATCGAAATTCGATTTAGGCGAGAAATGGAAAGCGGAATGAGAAATTAGAATTCAGTAACAGAACAGGCCGCACGGGTCATGCGCCCCTGGGCACGGACCGTGCGCCCTCTTTGGGTTGACTGTATGAATTTTGGTGCATCACGCACGCGTCGTGCGCCCCTGGGCACGGACCGTGCGTGAGCTTCTATTACCGGTTCCCGATTTCTCGTTTCGTCGCTCCTTTCGATCCCAAATCACTTCTAATCTTCCTCCCAACCAATTTTGAGGATATTGCCCTAATAAAATCAATGTTTTGAACATGTTCGACATTATTTTGGAAAAAGGGTTTTGAAGGTTTAAATTATTGAAAAACCGAAACTTAGACCGCGTGTGAGATAATGTTTTTGGCATAACAAACCGGATAGTGGATCCCTCTCGACGCTATGATTATAACGCCGGATGTCTAATTTTGAATTCATCAAAACGGGTTATAGATCGACAATTGATATAGATATCTAAAACTTAAAAGACGGTCCAATGCGGACATGATGTATATTTTATTATATATCGCATTGGGTGACGACCCGACAAGTAGCACACTAGGAAGGGAAGTCATGAGCCCTCACCCTAGGCCCTGTATACATTTTGGCGTGGTCAATTCGTGGGTTACCGGGAGTCGTCGTTCTTGCACAGCCGGTTTATGCTAAGTTTCCTCTCGTTTCGCCGGGAGTTCTGGTTATTGCACAGTCGGCGTTTCGATTATTGTTTGGACGTTGCTACTCTAATAAATATGTTGTAACGGTTTAATAATTGAACCGAGTGTTAGTGATGGGGCACGGTAGAACTCACTGAGACAAGTTGTCTCACCCAATCATTGTTGTTGTTTTTACCGAGAACGGGATATAAGGATAGCAGGCGGCACGGTTAGTTGTCAGGCTCGAGGAGAAGTTAGAGATGTGATCTTCCATCCATGTTTTACATTTCTTTTATGTAGCCTCTGTATTCGGTCTTATGACTCGAACTTGTATATTGTTTTATTTCATAGTTTCCGCTGTTTCTTGTAAGGATGTATATCTGAACAGGAAGTTTTATACTCTGATGTAAACCAAATTGTATATTTAGGTATTTCTTTGTTAAAAGAAATACCGGGGTGTTACACGACCAGCAATTATTCAACTCGACTTCACTACCGCCTTCGATTAAGTAGCAAGCGACCTCAACGAGCCAGTAACGTAACCAAGCAAACCAAATCAGATTGATCGCCCCCATTGGGGCCCGAATCAGTTATTATTGTGCTAAACCTGGACATATTGCTTCTGTTTGCATGGCAAGAGGTAAACAAAATATGAAAAAGGTGTAGGTTCCCATAGGAACCATACCAAGTGCTACCCCACAAGGCCCCAAATAAATTTGGGTACCTAAAACCTTGTTTTAAATTCATCGCAGGTATGCTTCAAGGTACGGGGGTCAGATTGGTACCTTGACAGCGGATGGTCAAAGCACATGACTGGAGATATAACAAAGTTCCTAACTCTCACCCCCAGATCAAGCGGTCATGTGACTTATGGTGATAACAAAAGAGGAAGAATCCTCGGTGAAGGTAAAGTTGGTAAAGATTTATCTACTGCTATTGCTAATGTGCTTTATGTTGAAGGTCTTAAACATAACTTACTAAGTATTAGCCAACTATGTGATAAATGAAATAGAGTAATATTTATGTGATAAAGTGTAAACAAGCTAGGATGATAGGAAACAGAGTAGAAAACATATACATGGTTAATCTTGATAAAGTGTCTTCCCATAAATCATGGTGTCTCATTAGTAAGGAAGAAAGCTCTTGGCTATCGCACCGTAGAGAAGCCCATATACATATGGACCACCTAAATAAATTAGTCACTAAGGAACTAGTTATTGGTCTTCCTAAAATGAAGTTTGAAAAAGATAATTTATGTGATGCATGCCAAAAAGGGAAACAAGTCAAAGTATCTTTTAAATCAAAGAATATTGTGTCTACTAACAAACCATTGCAGCTTTTACACATGGATTTATTTGTTCCCTCACGGACGAAAAGCTTTGGTGGAAATTATTATGCACTTGTTATAGTAGATGACTACTCAAGGTACACCTGGACACTGTTTCTTGCAAAAAAAAGTGATGCTTTTGGAGCATTCAAGAAACTTGCTCGTAGCATTAAACGAGAAAGAGCTGAAAATTATCTCCATCCGAACCGATCACGGTGGAGAGTTTGAGAATGAAAGGTTTGAAAAGTTTTGTGAAGAATCTGGTATTGATCACAACTTCTCTGCACATAGAACTTCTCAATAGAATGGAGTCGTTGAGAGGAAAAATCGTTCTTTGGAAAAGCTTTCCAGAACCATGCTGAATGATCATGACATCCCAAAATACTTTTGGGCTGATGCTGTAAGTACTGCTTGTTAAGTTATGAATAGAGTTTTGATTAGGCCTATTTTAAAGAAAACCCCTTATGAACTTTACAAAGGGAAAAAACCAAACATTGCACACTTACACACATTTAGATGTAAATAATTTGTTTTAAACAATGGAAAAGATAACCTAGGGAAATTTGATGCTAAAGCTGATGAAGGAATTTTTCTTGGTTATTCTGTATCTAGTAAAGCATTTAGAATACTCAATAAAAGAAATAAAGTAATTGAGGAATCTATGCATGTTACATTTGAAGAGTCTAACCCCAATAGGTTGGGAAAGGTTATTGATGATGTTGCAGATGAGCTTGAAGCATTAAAGCTAGAAGGAGAAAAGAAAAGTGAGAATTAGGAGAAGGAGGCTGAACCTTCGACTGAACAAAGAAATGAGGAAGATTCGAGTAATGAACTACCAAAGGAATGGAGAATCCTAAGGCACCACTCACTTGAAAATGTTATAGGTGAATTATCAAAAGGGGTAACTACTCGAAACTCTCTTAGAAATGCATGTAATCATATAGCCTTTGTATCTCAAATGGAACCTAGAAATCTAGATGAGGCTGTAATAGATGAACATTGGACTATTGCTATGCAGGAAGAGGTAAATCAGTTTGAAAGAAATAAGGTATGGGATCTCGTCCCTAGGCCTGATAATCACCAAATAATTGGCACAAAATGGGTGTTTAGAAACAAGCTAGATGAGGCAGGCATAATAGTTAGAAACAAAGCTAGACTAGTAGCTAAGGGTTATAATCAGGAAGATGGAATAGACTATGATGAAAATTTTGAACCCATAGCTAGATTAGAGGCTATTCGCATGCTCCTTGCTTTTTCATCTATCATGGATTTTAAATTATATCCAATGGATGTCAAAAGTGCATTCTTAAATGGTTTCATTCAAGAAGAAGTGTAAGTTGAACAACCACCTAGCTTTGAAAGTTATGAAAAACCTGATCATGTTTTCTAACTCAAAAAGGCTCTTAATGGTCTGAAGCAAGCTCCAAGAGCTTGGTATGAAAGACTAAGTAAATTTCTACTTAATCATGATTTTCAAAGAGGGAAAGTTGACACTACATTATTTATAAAGAAGTCCAAAGATGATATATTGCTTGTACAAATTTATGTGGATGATGTTATTTTCGGTGCTACTAATGAATTTCTTTGCAAAGAATTTTCTAGTATTATACAAAATGAGTTTGAAATGTCAATGATGGGAGAACTCAACTTCTTTCTCCGACTTCAAATAAAACAAACCATGAACGGCAATTTCATCTCTCAATCAAAATATTGCAAAGAATTGCTCAAGAGATTCGAAATGGACAAAGCAAAAGAAATGGCTACTCCGATGAGCACCTCAATGTACCTAGATAAGGATGAAGGAGGTAAACCAGGAGAATTAAGCAAATGTAACATCCCTAAATTTTTAAGGACTCGCATTATGATGCCTAGGACCGATTATTTATTTGTGGGAATAAGTAGTCGTGTCTCGAGGATTACTATTCGAGGGAAAAGTCCAAAGAAGCCCTATTCATTTATTAATTATGGCTTAGTCATGATTAATTAAAGTATTTAAGCTGGAGGGCAAAATGGTAATTTTGCACCCCTCATATAAATACATATATTCTGAAGCCTCCTAGCCACATCACCCTCATTCAGAAATTTCTGAAATCCAGAAGAAGCAAGGAGCTGTGGAAGGAGGGAGAGAGGGCGCGAGAGTGGAAGAGAAGAGAGGAGGAAGCTCAGATTTTCTTCTTGCATGTAAGTCCTTCTTCAACATTCCTACTCCATTTTCCAATCCCTTTCTAATGATCCAAGTTTCATAGCCTAATTCTCCCTTTATCCCTTTCTACCATTTTCGCATATCAAAGCTCCAAGTGAGGAAGAAGATGGAGTTTTGAGCAATAGTTGTCTTGCATGTTCAGTAGAAGCTTCTAAGAAGGAGATTTCAGACTTGCATGGTTGATTGAAGGGAGGATTTGAGTAGTGGTGCAGCTGGGTTCGAGATTGGATAGAAGAGAGTTGCTGTCTTGGAATCGATTGAAGCTCAGTTCGGGGATTTTTCGTGTTCGGTTCGCTGACTTCGTTTTTCGGCTCAACTCTCGTGATTTCGACTCACCGGTGAGTTCTTCTCACGATAGGGCATTTTAATATTCTGAACTTGTTTTCGATATGGAATCCCTTGGTCACACTTTCTGTTTTCAAAAGTCTTAGAATCGAAAAGCGTTTTTAAGTCAAAACGATGTTTTAAGGTTTATTGAGAATTTTATTGAATCATTGAAATGAAACACTTTATATGTATTCTGGAAATAGTTGGAAATTTTCTGGATTTCAGGTGATTGAAATTAGAAATCGAATTGGACGAGAACGGAGAGCGAAAATGGGAAAAATGTGAAATTCTGGTAACAGACACAGGTCGCACGGACCGTGTGCCCCTGGGCACGGATCGTGCGCCTGCTTCGGGTTGGAAGTATTGGAAACAGAACGGATCGTGCGTTTCCTTCTGGTAGATGGGTCCTGAGTAGTGCACCACGCACGGGTCGTGCGCCCCTGGGCACGGGTCGTGCGTGTGGTTCTATTACCGGTTTCCGTCTTCTCGTTTTGTTGCTCCGTTTGATCCCGAACCCTTTCTAATTTCTTTCTCAACCATTCAAAAAGGGATTGCCTCACTGAAAACCTTATTTCGAACTTGTTCAGCTCATGATTTTGAAAAGAAGTTGAAAGGTATATTGATCGAAAAACCGAAACCCTAGTATACGTGTGGGTACACCGTCTGATGGATAGAATGAATATATATTTATATATATATCAACTGTATATGATTATAATGCCGGATGTCTATAGATTCATCAAAACGGGTTATAAGTCAATAATACATTACAATATGATTATAATGCCGGATGTTTATAAATTCATCAAAACGGGTTATAGATCAATAAGATATAAATTATCTAAAAAGACATTGTGATTGATCCTTTGGTGATCGGAAAGATATATATTATCTAACTCTCGAGAAATCGTTATGTATTGTCATACATTAATCGCGTTGGGTGACGACCCGACAAGTAGCATACTAGGGAGGGTAGTCATGACCCCTTACCTAGGCCCTGAATGTGTTTTGGCGTGGTCAACTCACGGGTTGCCGGGATTAGCAGTGGTGCAGTCGGCTTGTGCTAAGTTATTGATTATAAGTTAACATTGCCGGGATTAGCAGTTGTGCAGTCGGCAGATGTTAAGCTATAGCTACCGGGATTAGCAGTTGTGCAGTCGGTTGAGCTAAGCTATTAAAACATAAAAGAGAACACGATTTGCTTGGCATTTCGATTATAGCTAATGGTAGCTAATTAAACATTGTTAACGGTTTAATAATTGAACCGAGTGTCAGTGAGGGGGCACGGTAGGACTCACTGAGATAATGTTATCTCACCCTATCCATATTTGTTGTTTTTCAGAGAAGCAGGGAAAAAGGAAGACTATTGTGCACGAGTAGTTGATATACTCGTGGAGGTGCTGAAGACTTAGTCATTTGATTCCTTGTTCTTTTGTTGTCCTAATTGGTTGTATAAACTTGTATTGATTATGAGTTATATGAACCGTTTATGTTTCTGTTTGGTATTTGGACTTGGATATTGTAATCCACTCGGTATGGAACCGATAAACTTCTATTTTATGAAGTAATGTTATTTCCGATTATGTTTTATTTCGGAAAAAGTTTGTATGTCCAAAACTTAAACAGGAACCGTGTCCTCTGAATTTTTCCGCACCTGTGCACTTTCGGTGTTTCTACATGTTAGAAATACCAGGGTGTTACATCTGGTATTAGAGCGGTTCGACCTAGTCGGACTTAGATGTTAAGAGTCTTTTACGTCTTCTAAGTCTGATTTTTCTTAGTATGCTATTAGACATTGAGCCTGATCAACTTAATACTTTGTGCATACTTCGCAGAATCATGGCTGGAAGAGGTAGGAGAAACCCACCTGTTGATCCTCATCAAGAATGGATGCAGAATGTCATTGAAACTCAGCAAAAGATGATGAATGACATGATGCTAATGCAACAGCAACAGATGACTCAAATGGCTCAAATGCAGCAGATGCATCAGATGCCTCAACCACAACCAGCTGAGCCAGTCAATGTGCCAACACCTGAGGATCCCAACAGGGTGTATTTCCGGTTTCTGAAGATGAAACCCCCAACCTTCAAAGGAGGATCCGAGGCAATGAAAGCCCATTTTTGGGTGGATGCCATGGAACGGATCTTTGACACCTTACAATGCAATGAGGGAGAAAAGGTAATTTGTGCTGCTAACGCTCTGGACGAGGATGCTCACACCTGGTGGGTTAACGCTCGTAGAATGCTTCAAAATCAAGGGACTCCTCTTGAGTGGGATAACTTCAAGGAGTTGTTTTTGGGTCATTATTTTCCCGACTCCCAAAGACTTGACAAGCAGATGGAATTTCTGAGTTTGAAACAGGGAGAGATGACAGTTGGGGAATATGCTGCCAAATTTGAGAGGTTATCACAATTCTATGAATTGGGGACCACCGCTCTTGATGATAGGTGGAAGATGGTGATGTTCAGACAAGGTCTTAGAGGCGATGTGAAACAAGGTCTCAGTTCGTATTCCCTGACCACTTATCCTGCTTTGGTTCAACAAGCTCATTCAGCTGAGAGCGATCTTAAAAGAATGTACGCAGAGAGGAAAGATTTCTGGAAAGATAAGAAGAAGGGTAATGAGCCAACTTCTTCAAACCCGAGGTATAAAGGGAATCTAGACAAGGGAAAGCAGATTCAGTCGAACCACACTTCTGGGCATCGCCGGTGTGAAGTGTGCAAGAAGAATCATCCAGGAAGGTATCGATCAGAGGCAAGGTCGGATCAGTGTTATCTTTGCAAAGAAGTGGGCCATTATGCTAATAATTGTCCGTCAAGGAAAGCTTTCTTAGAGTCTCCTGATGCTCCGAGACGGGCTCGAGTCAACACTCTGGATGCTAAGACCATCAAGCCAGCTGATAATCTTATAAGGGGTACAGGTTCTATCTTTCATCAAGCTGTTAATATTCTGTATGACTCTGGTGCTACTCATTATTTTATCTCTGAAGCATGTGCGGAACGGCTAGGATTAATAGTATCTCCTATATCCGAGCCAATATCTATCCTTACTGCGGCAAAGGGTCGTGTGCGAACCCAATCATTATGCCTTAATTGTCTGCTCACCATAGGAGGCAGGGACTTTGTTGTCGATTTTATCTGTCTGCCTATGAGAGGAATGGAAATCGTTTTGGGAATGAATTGGATGACTTCCAATCACATTACTATCGACTGTTTTAACCGTGCAATTAATTTTCCTTCCGAAGTAGCGGAACGCCCACTACCTGCAGCTGATGGAGTTATTTCGTTCACTTCAGCCAGCCAGTCTCTATTCCAAGGAGCGGAAGCTTTTGTTATTATTTTGTCTGCATCAACTGAAGCTGATTTGGATTTATCATCTACTCAAGTTGTTAATGAATTCTTAGATGTTTTTCCCGAGGAAGTCTCCTCTTTACCTCCAGAACGAGAGGTAGAATTCTCTATAGATCTGGCACCTGGTGCAGGGCCAATATCCATAGCACCTTATAGGATGTCTCCTCTTGAACTGAAGGAATTGAAGTCCCAACTTGAGAAATTAATTTCCAAGAAGTTTATTCGACCGAGTGCTTCTCCATGGGGTGCTCCGGTATTGCTAGTCAAGAAGAAGGACGGAAGCATGAGATTATGCATAGACTACCGTCAGCTGAATAAAATCACTATCAAGAACAAGTATCCATTGCCAAGGATAGATGATCTACTTCACCAACTTCGAGGTGCTAAAGTTTTCTCCAAAATTGATCTAAGGTCAGGGTACCATCAAATCAGGGTAAGAGCCTTAGACATTCCGAAGACTGCCTTTCGTACGAGGTACGGACACTACGAGTTTGTAGTGATGCCTTTCGGATTAACTAACGCTCCAGCCGTATTCATGGATTATATGAATAGAGTATTTCATTCTTACCTAGATCAGTTTGTGGTCGTCTTTATTGATGATATCTTGGTTTACTCAAAGTCAGTTGAGGAGCATGCTCTGCATCTCCGATTTGTCCTAGGAGTACTCCGAGAGAAGAAACTCTATGCTAAACCATCAAAGTGTGACTTTTGGATGCCTGAAGTAAAGTTCTTGGGTCATGTAATTTCCCAAGAAGGGGTTGCAGTTGATCCTAGCAAGGTAGAAGCAGTGTTGAACTGGGAACGACCAACGTCTGTGATAGAGATCAGAAGCTTTCTGGGTTTAGCTGGTTACTATAGAAGAGTCATTGAAGTTTTTTCACAATTGGTACTTCCGCTTACTCGGCTAACTCGCAAGGGCCAACCGTTTACTTGGGATACCGATTGTGAAGAGTGCTTCCTTGGATTGAAAGAAAAGCTAACTTCTGCCCCAATCCTAATTCTTCCGGATCCGTCATTGGGATTTCAGATTTACAGTGATGCGTCTGGGAAGGGTTTAGGATGCGTTCTGATGCAGAATCAACATGTTGTGGCCTATGCATCGAGGCAATTGAAGACGCATGAACGGAATTACCCAACTCATGACTTTTAGTTGGCGGCTATTGTGTTTGCACTGAAAATTTGGAGACATTACCTTTACGGTTCTCGTTTTGAGGTTTTTAGTGATCACAAGAGCTTGAAATATCTATTTGACCAAAAGGAGTTGAATAACAGACAGAGAAGGTGGACTGAATTTTTGAAGGACTATGACTTCGAATTGAAATATCACCCTGGGAAAGCCAATGTGGTAGCAGATGCTCTGAGCAGGAAGTCTATCCACACGGCAAGGTTAATGGTTCACGAGATGGCTTTGCTGGAGTCGTTCAGAGACTTGAAACTCAAGGTGGTAAGAAAGAGGGATCGCGTAGTGCTGCGGCATATACAGATAGCCAGTGTGCTAAGGGAACAAATCCGCGTAGCTCAAGGAGCTGATATAAAGTTGCAATCTCAGAAGGAATCACCAGATTTCACTGAGGATAGTGATGGCATAATTTGCTTTAATGGGAGGATTTGTGTTCCCGACGATGATGATGTCAAAAGGCAAGTATTGGAAGAAGCTCATAAGAGTCAGTACTCTGTACATCCGGGATCCACAAAGATGTACCGAGACTTGAAGATAATGTATTGGTGGCCTGGGATGAAGGCCGAGGTTGCAGAATTTGTTTCTCGGTGCTTAACTTGTCATAAAGTTAAGGCGGAACACCGAAGACCGGGCGGTCAGTTACAACCGCTAGATGTACCAGTTTGGAAGTGGGAAGATATCTCAATGGACTTCGTTATAGGTTTGCCGAGGTCACAGGCAGGCAATGATTCTATTTGGGTAGTAGTGGACCGATTGACTAAATCCGCTCACTTTATTCTCGTTCGCTCGACTTATAAGGTTTCCAAGTTAGCAGATGAATATGTGAGGAACATTATCAGAGTGCATGGAGTCCCAACGAGCATTGTGTCAGACCGAGATCCCAAGTTTACATCCCGATTCTGGAGAGCATTAAATGAAGCTTTGGGAACTAGAGTGCTGGTTAGCACTGCTTATCACCCTCAGATTGATGGTCAGACGGAGAGGACTATCCAGACTCTTGAGGACATGGTTCGGGCTTGTGTGCTCGATAGCGGGAGAAAATGGGAGGACCATCTTCCGTTAGTTGAATTCTCCTACAACAACAGTTACCACTCCAGCATTGGAATGGCACCGTTTGAAGCACTTTATGGTAGAAAGTGTAGGACTCCGTTGTGTTGGTGGGAGATTGGCGAAGATAAGTTTTTGGGACCCGATATGGTTCGCGAAACTACTGAGAAGATCAAGTTAATTCGAGAAAGGATGAAGGTTGCTCAGAGTCGGCAGAAGAGCTATGCTGACAACCGAAGGAGACCGTTGGAGTTTGAGGTTGGTGATCATGTGTTCTTGAAAGTTTCTCCAACCATAGGCACTGGGAGAGCCTTGCGAGCGAAGAAGCTCAGTCCTCGATATGTTGGACCTTTCCAAATCATCGAGCGGATTGGGCCAGTTGCCTATCGCCTCGCATTGTCTCCGGCCCTATCAAATCTCCACGATGTGTTCCACGTGTCTCAGTTGAGGAAGTATGTTCCCGACTTGCATCAGCCATTGAGTGTTGATACTATTGACCTGCGACCAGATTTGTCATTTCAACCTTATCCAAGGTATATCTTGGAGCGTGGTGTGAAGACTCTGCGCTCTAGGACGATTCCGATTGTCAAAGTGGTCTGGGATGGCTTTTCAGTCGAAGAGGCTACCTGGGAACTGGAAGAGGACATGAATGCTCGATATCCCTATCTCTTTCAGTAAGGTATGTTTCGTCAATTTTGAGGACAAAATTTTTAAAAGTTGGGGAGATTGTAACATCCCTAAATTTTTAAGAACTCGCATTATGATGCCTAGGGCCGATTATTTATTTGTGGGAATAAGTTGTCGTGTCTCGGGGATTACTATTCGAGGGAAAAGTCCAAAGAAGCCCTATTCATTTATTAATTATGGCTTAGTCATGATTAATTAAAGTATTTAAGCTGGAGGGCAAAACGGTAATTTTGCACCCCTCATAGAAATACATATATTCTGAAGCCTCCTAGCCACATCACCCTCATTCAGCAATTTCTGAAATCCAGAAGAAGCAAGGAGCTGTGGAAGGAGGGAGAGAGGGATTTTTCGTGTTCGGTTCGGTGACTTCGTTTTTCGGCTCAACTCTCGGGATTTCGACTCACCGGTGAGTTCTACTCACGATAGGGCATTTTAATATTCTGAACTTGTTTTCGATATGGAATCCCTTAGTCACACTTTCTGTTTTCAAAAGTCTTAGAATCGAAAAGCGTTTTTAAGTCAAAACGGTGTTTTACGGTTTATTGAGAATTTTAATGAATCATTGAAATGAAACACTTTATATGTATTCTGGAAATAGTTGGAAATTTTCTGGATTTCAGGTGATTGAAATTAGAAATCGAATTGGACGAGAACGGAGAGCGAAAATGGGAAAAATGTGAAATTCTGGTAACAGACACAGGTCGCACGGACCGTGTGCCCCTGGGCACGGATCGTGCGCCTGCTTCGGGTTGGAAGTATTGGAAACAGAACGGATCGTGCGTTTCCTTCTGGTAGATGGGTCCTGAGTAGTGCACCACGCACGGGTCGTGCGCCCCTGGGCACGGGTCGTGCGTGTGGTTCTATTACCGGTTTCCGTCTTCTCGTTTTGTTGCTCCGTTTGATCCCGAACCCTTTCTAATTTCTTTCTCAACCATTCAAAAAGGGATTGCCTCACTGAAAACCTTATTTCGAACTTGTTCAGCTCATGATTTTGAAAAGAAGTTGAAAGGTATATTGATCGAAAAACCGAAACCCTAGTATACGTGTGGGTACACCGTCTGATGGATAGAATGAATATATATTTATATATATATCAACTGTATATGATTATAATGCCGGATGTCTATAGATTCATCAAAACGGGTTATAAGTCAATAATACATTACAATATGATTATAATGCCGGATGTTTATAAATTCATCAAAACGGGTTATAGATCAATAAGATATAAATTATCTAAAAAGATATTGTGATTGATCCTTTGGTGATCGGAAAGATATATATTATCTAACTCTCGAGAAATCGTTATGTATTGTCATACATTAATCGCGTTGGGTGACGACCCGACAAGTAGCATACTAGGGAGGGTAGTCATGACCCCTTACCTAGGCCCTGAATGTGTTTTGGCGTGGTCAACTCACGGGTTGCCGGGATTAGCAGTGGTGCAGTCGGCTTGTGCTAAGTTATTGATTATAAGTTAACATTGCCGGGATTAGCAGTTGTGCAGTCGGCAGATGTTAAGCTATAGCTACCGGGATTAGCAGTTGTGCAGTCGGTTGAGCTAAGCTATTAAAACATAAAAGAGAACACGATTTGCTTGGCATTTCGATTATAGCTAATGGTAGCTAATTAAACATTGTTAACGGTTTAATAATTGAACCGAGTGTCAGTGAGGGGGCACGGTAGGACTCACTGAGATAATGTTATCTCACCCTATCCATATTTGTTGTTTTTCAGAGAAGCAGGGAAAAAGGAAGACTATTGTGCACGAGTAGTTGATATACTCGTGGAGGTGCTGAAGACTTAGTCATTTGATTCCTTGTTCTTTTGTTGTCCTAATTGGTTGTATAAACTTGTATTGATTATGAGTTATATGAACCGTTTATGTTTCTGTTTGGTATTTGGACTTGGATATTGTAATCCACTCGGTATGGAACCGATAAACTTCTATTTTATGAAGTAATGTTATTTCCGATTATGTTTTATTTCGGAAAAAGTTTGTATGTCCAAAACTTAAACAGGAACCGTGTCCTCTGAATTTTTCCGCACCTGTGCACTTTCGGTGTTTCTACATGTTAGAAATACCAGGGTGTTACATCTGGTATCAGAGCGGTTCGACCTAGTCGGACTTAGATGTTAAGAGTCTTTTACGTCTTCTAAGTCTGATTTTTCTTAGTATGCTATTAGACATTGAGCCTGATCAACTTAATACTTTGTGCATACTTCGCAGAATCATGGCTGGAAGAGGTAGGAGAAACCCACCTGTTGATCCTCATCAAGAATGGATGCAGAATGTCATTGAAACTCAGCAAAAGATGATGAATGACATGATGCTAATGCAACAGCAACAGATGACTCAAATGGCTCAAATGCAGCAGATGCATCAGATGCCTCAACCACAACCAGCTGAGCCAGTCAATGTGCCAACACCTGAGGATCCCAACAGGGTGTATTTCCGGTTTCTGAAGATGAAACCCCCAACCTTCAAAGGAGGATCCGAGGCAATGAAAGCCCATTTCTGGGTGGATGCCATGGAATGGATCTTTGACACCTTACAATGCAATGAGGGAGAAAAGGTAATTTGTGCTGCTAACGCTCTGGACGAGGATGCTCACACCTGGTGGGTTAACGCTCGTAGAATGCTTCAAAATCAAGGGACTCCTCTTGAGTGGGATAACTTCAAGGAGTTGTTTTTGGGTCATTATTTTCCCGACTCCCAAAGACTTGACAAGCAGATGGAATTTCTGAGTTTGAAACAGGGAGAGATGACAGTTGGGGAATATGCTGCCAAATTTGAGAGGTTATCACAATTCTATGAATTGGGGACCACCGCTCTTGATGATAGGTGGAAGATGGTGATGTTCAGACAAGGTCTTAGAGGCGATGTGAAACAAGGTCTCAGTTCGTATTCCCTGACCACTTATCCTGCTTTGGTTCAACAAGCTCAATCAGCTGAGAGCGATCTTAAAAGAATGTACGCAGAGAGGAAAGATTTCTGGAAAGATAAGAAGAAGGGTAATGAGCCAACTTCTTCAAACCCGAGGTATAAAGGGAATCTAGACAAGGGAAAGCAGATTCAGTCGAACCACACTTCTGGGCATCACCGGTGTGAAGTGTGCAAGAAGAATCATCCAGGAAGGTATCGATCAGAGGCAAGGTCGGATCAGTGTTATCTTTGCAAAGAAGTGGGCCATTATGCTAATAATTGTCCGTCAAGGAAAGCTTTCTTAGAGTCTCCTGATGCTCCGAGACAGGCTCGAGTCAACACTCTGGATGCTAAGACCATCAAGCCAGCTGATAATCTTATAAGGGGTACAGGTTCTATCTTTCATCAAGCTGTTAATATTCTGTATGACTCTGGTGCTACTCATTGTTTTATCTCTGAAGCATGTGCGGAACGGCTAGGATTAATAGTATCTCCTATATCCGAGCCAATATCTATCCTTACTGCGGCAAAGGGTCGTGTGCGAACCCAATCATTATGCCTTAATTGTCTGCTCACCATAGGAGGCAGGGACTTTGTTGTCGATTTTATCTGTCTGCCTATGAGAGGAATGGAAATCGTTTTGGGAATGAATTGGATGACTTCCAATCACATTACTATCGACTGTTTTAACCGTGCAATTAATTTTCCTTCCGAAGTAGCGGAACGTCCACTACCTGCAGCTGATGGAGTTATTTCGTTCACTTCAGCCAGCCAGTCTCTATTCCAAGGAGCGGAAGCTTTTGTTATTATTTTGTCTGCATCAACTGAAGCTGATTTGGATTTATCATCTACTCAAGTTGTTAATGAATTCTTAGATGTTTTTCCCGAGGAAGTCTCTTCTTTACTTCCAGAACGAGAGGTAGAATTCTCTATAGATCTGGCACCTGGTGCAGGGCCAATATCCATAGCACCTTATAGGATGTCTCCTCTTGAACTGAAGGAATTGAAGTCCCAACTTGAGGAATTAATTTCCAAGAAGTTTATTCGACCGAGTGCTTCTCCATGGGGTGCTCCGGTATTGCTAGTCAAGAAGAAGGACGGAAGCATGAGATTATGCATGGACTACCGTCAGCTGAATAAAATCACTATCAAGAACAAGTATCCATTGCCAAGGATAGATGATCTACTTCACCAACTTCGAGGTGCTAAAGTTTTCTCCAAAATTGATCTAAGGTCAGGGTACCATCAAATCAGGGTAAGAGCCTTAGACATTCCGAAGACTGCCTTTCGTACGAGGTACGGACACTACGAGTTTGTAGTGATGCCTTTCGGATTAACTAACGCTCCAGCCGTATTCATGGATTATATGAATAGAGTATTTCATTCTTACCTAGATCAATTTGTGGTCGTCTTTATTGATGATATCTTGGTTTACTCAAAGTCAGTTGAGGAGCATGCTCAGCATCTCCGATTTGTCCTAGGAGTACTCCGAGAGAAGAAACTCTATGCTAAACCATCAAAGTGTGACTTTTGGATGCCTGAAGTAAAGTTCTTGGGTCATGTAATTTCCCAAGAAGGGGTTGCAGTTGATCCTAGCAAGGTAGAAGCAGTGTTGAACTGGGAACGACCAACGTCTGTGATAGAGATCAGAAGCTTTCTGGGTTTAGCTGGTTACTATAGAAGAGTCATTGAAGTTTTTTCACAATTGGTACTTCCGCTTACTCGGCTAACTCGCAAGGGCCAACCGTTTACTTGGGATACCGATTGTGAAGAGTGCTTCCTTGGATTGAAAGAAAAGCTAACTTCTGCCCCAATCCTAATTCTTCCGGATCCGTCATTGGGATTTCAGATTTACAGTGATGCGTCTGGGAAGGGTTTAGGATGCGTTCTGATGCAGAATCAACATGTTGTGGCCTATGCATCGAGGCAATTGAAGACGCATGAACGGAATTACCCAACTCATGACTTTGAGTTGGCGGCTATTGTGTTTGCACTGAAAATTTGGAGACATTACCTTTACGGTTCTCGTTTTGAGGTTTTTAGTGATCACAAGAGCTTGAAATATCTATTTGACCAAAAGGAGTTGAATAACAGACAGAGAAGGTGGACTGAATTTTTGAAGGACTATGACTTCGAATTGAAATATCACCCTGGGAAAGCCAATGTGGTAGCAGATGCTCTGAGCAGGAAGTCTATCCACACGGCAAGGTTAATGGTTCACGAGATGGCTTTGTTGGAGTCGTTCAGAGACTTGAAACTCAAGGTGGTAAGAAAGAGGGATCGCGTAGTGCTGCGGCATATACAGATAGCCAGTGTGCTAAGGGAACAAATCCGCGTAGCTCAAGGAGCTGATATAAAGTTGCAATCTCAGAAGGAATCACCAGATTTCACTGAGGATAGTGATGGCATAATTTGCTTTAATGGGAGGATTTGTGTTCCCGACGATGATGATGTCAAAAGGCAAGTATTGGAAGAAGCTCATAAGAGTCAGTACTCTGTACATCCGGGATCCACAAAGATGAACCGAGACTTGAAGATAATGTATTGGTGGCCTGGGATGAAGGCCGAGGTTGCAGAATTTGTTTCTCGGTGCTTAACTTGTCAGAAAGTTAAGGCGGAACACCGAAGACCGGGCGGTCAGTTACAACCGCTAGATGTACCAGTTTGGAAGTGGGAAGATATCTCAATGGACTTCGTTATAGGTTTGCCGAGGTCACAGGCAGGCAATGATTCTATTTGGGTAGTAGTGGACCGATTGACTAAATCCGCTCACTTTATTCTCGTTCGCTCGACTTATAAGGTTTCCAAGTTAGCAGATGAATATGTGAGGAACATTATCAGAGTGCATGGAGTCCCAACGAGCATTGTGTCAGACCGAGATCCCAAGTTTACATCCCGATTCTGGAGAGCATTAAATGAAGCTTTGGGAACTAGAGTGCTGGTTAGCACTGCTTATCACCCTCAGATTGATGGTCAGACGGAGAGGACTATCCAGACTCTTGAGGACATGGTTCGGGCTTGTGTGCTCGATAGCGGGAGAAAATGGGAGGACCATCTTCCGTTAGTTGAATTCTCCTACAACAACAGTTACCACTCCAGCATTGGAATGGCACCGTTTGAAGCACTTTATGGTAGAAAGTGTAGGACTCCGTTGTGTTGGTGGGAGATTGGCGAAGATAAGTTTTTGGGACCCGATATGGTTCGCGAAACTACTGAGAAGATCAAGTTAATTCGAGAAAGGATGAAGGTTGCTCAGAGTCGGCAGAAGAGCTATGCTGACAACCGAAGGAGACCGTTGGAGTTTGAGGTTGGTGATCATGTGTTCTTGAAAGTTTCTCCAACCATAGGCACTGGGAGAGCCTTGCGAGCGAAGAAGCTCAGTCCTCGATATGTTGGACCTTTCCAAATCATCGAGCGGATTGGGCCAGTTGCCTATCGCCTCGCATTGTCTCCGGCCCTATCAAATCTCCACGATGTGTTCCACGTGTCTCAGTTGAGGAAGTATGTTCCCGACTTGCATCAGCCATTGAGTGTTGATACTATTGACCTGCGACCAGATTTGTCATTTCAACCTTATCCAAGGTATATCTTGGAGCGTGGTGTGAAGACTCTGCGCTCTAGGACGATTCCGATTGTCAAAGTGGTCTGGGATGGCTTTTCAGTCGAAGAGGCTACCTGGGAACTGGAAGAGGACATGAATGCTCGATATCCCTATCTCTTTCAGTAAGGTATGTTTCGTCAATTTTGAGGACAAAATTTTTAAAAGTTGGGGAGATTGTAACATCCCTAAATTTTTAAGAACTCGCATTATGATGCCTAGGGCCGATTATTTATTTGTGGGAATAAGTAGTCGTGTCTCGGGGATTACTATTCGAGGGAAAAGTCCAAAGAAGCCCTATTCATTTATTAATTATGGCTTAGTCATGATTAATTAAAGTATTTAAGCTGGAGGGCAAAACGGTAATTTTGCACCCCTCATAGAAATACATATATTCTGAAGCCTCCTAGCCACATCACCCTCATTCAGCAATTTCTGAAATCCAGAAGAAGCAAGGAGCTGTGGAAGGAGGGAGAGAGGGATTTTTCGTGTTCGGTTCGGTGACTTCGTTTTTCGGCTCAACTCTCGGGATTTCGACTCACCGGTGAGTTCTACTCACGATAGGGTATTTTAATATTCTGAACTTGTTTTCGATATGGAATCCCTTAGTCACACTTTCTGTTTTCAAAAGTCTTAGAATCGAAAAGCGTTTTTAAGTCAAAACGGTGTTTTACGGTTTATTGAGAATTTTAATGAATCATTGAAATGAAACACTTTATATGTATTCTGGAAATAGTTGGAAATTTTCTGGATTTCAGGTGATTGAAATTAGAAATCGAATTGGACGAGAACGGAGAGCGAAAATGGGAAAAATGTGAAATTCTGGTAACAGACACAGGTCGCACGGACCGTGTGCCCCTGGGCACGGATCGTGCGCCTGCTTCGGGTTGGAAGTATTGGAAACAGAACGGGACGCACGGGTCATGCGCCCCTGGGCACGGATCGTGCGTTTCCTTCTGGTAGATGGGTCCTGAGTAGTGCACCACGCACGGGTTGTGCGCCCCTGGGCACGGGTCGTGCGTGTGGTTCTGTTACCGGTTTCCGTCTTCTCGTTTTGTTGCTCCGTTTGATCCCGAACCCTTTCTAATTTCTTTCTCAACCATTCAAAAAGGGATTGCATCACTGAAAACCTTATTTCGAACTTGTTCAGCTCATGATTTTGAAAAGAAGTTGAAAGGTATATTGATCGAAAAACCGAAACCTAGTATACGTGTGGGTACACCGTCTGATGGATAGAATGAATATATATTTATATATATATATATATATATATCAACTGTATATGATTATAATGCCGGATGTCTATACATAAATCGCGTTGGGTGACGACCCGACAAGTAGCATACTAGGGAGGGTAGTCATGACCCCTTACCTAGGCCCTGAATGTGTTTTGGCGTGGTCAACTCACGGGTTGCCGGGATTAGCAGTGGTGCAGTCGGCTTGTGCTAAGTTATTGATTATAAGTTAACATTGTCGGGATTAGCAGTTGTGCAGTCGGCAGATGTTAAGCTATAGCTACCGGGATTAGCAGTTGTGCAGTCGGTTGAGCTAAGCTATTAAAACATAGAAGAGAACACGATTTGCTTGGTATTTCGATTATAGCTAATGGTAGCTAATTAAACATTGTTAACGGTTTAATAATTGAACCGAGTGTCAGTGAGGGGGCACGGTAGGACTCACTGAGATAATGTTATCTCACCCTATCCATATTTGTTGTTTTTCAGAGAAGCAGGGAAAAAGGAAGACTATTGTGCACGAGTAGTTGATATACTCTTGGAGGTGCTGAAGACCTAGTCATTTGATTCCTTGTTCTTTTGTTGTCCTAATTGGTGGTATAAACTTGTATTGATTATGAGTTATATGAACCGTTTATGTTTCTGTTTGGTATTTGGACTTGGATATTGTAATCCACTCGGTATGGAACCGATAAACTTCTATTTTATGATGTAATGTTATTTCCGATTATGTTTTATTTCGGAAAAAGTTTGTATGTCCAAAACTTAAACAGGAACCGTGTCCTCTGAATTTTTCCGCACCTGTGCACTTTCGGTGTTTCTACATGTTAGAAATACCAGGGTGTTACAGCAAACGTCGAGGTATGATTGGTTCACTTCTCTACTTAATTGCTAGTAGACCAGGTATCATGTTTAGCGTCTGCATGTGTGCTAGATATCAAGCAAATCCAAAAGAGTCACACCTAGTAGCAGTCAAGAGGATAATGAGATATCTTGTAGGAACACAAATTGTTGGTCTATTGTATCCCAAAGGCGCCACATGTAGTCTTATCGGATATTCCGACTCTGATTTTGCAGGTTGTAAACTGGATAGAAAAAGCACTAGTGGAACATGTCATATCTTAGGTAGTGCTTTAGTGTCATTGTAACACCCCATTTCTACCCGGCAATTTAAAATAAACATATCAGAGTATAAAAATTATTTTTCAATTCATCCAAACGGGATGCTACATTTACTTCAATTTCAACATACACAAATTTATGATAAATTCATCATTTTCAAAAAAAAACATAATACGCAGCTCCTCAATAAATGGGGCGAACCCTCAAGTAACTCAAAAGTCTACAAAGAATGGTTCATCATCACGCAGCGGAATAAAAAGAAATAGTTTCTTAACATCATTGTAACAACATCAACACAACATCCAACAGTGTCATATAAAATAATACTAAAGTCACTAATATTCGCCCCCCAGGTGCTACGTATCAGAGCAAGACCGATTCGAGGAATGAAGGGTTAAAAGCCTTCACGTACGGTTACCTATAGAGTAATAATCAACATAAGGGGTGAGTCTCAAACCGTATAACAAAACTTATATTAAGCAATATGTCCGAGTATTGAACTATACCAAATCACAGCAATACATATATATGTAACAACTTCTACAATTTATATATATATATATATATATATATATATATATATATATATATATATATATACAACAACTATAACAACAAATATATATATAACAACAATCTATATATATACATACATACAGCAACCATAACAACAAATATATATATATATATATATATATATATATATATATATATATATATATATAATGACAACCTATATATATATATATATATATATATATATATATACATATCAACCAAAACATTAATCATCAATGGTAAGGACGAATGTATGAAGTGCAACATGCATGTGGTGCCATCATCTTCAATAATTTTGCCAGTTGAGCACATCGTCAATATTTGAGCCTTATCATCGTCAATAGCTCGAGGCCGAAGCCTTACATCGTCAATATATGCATATGTAATACATGCGACTAATGAACAACCCGCAGATCATAGTCATCACAGCAACAACATCGTCAATATCATTATCATCATTTGGCCATTAGGCCCATCGTCAATAACAACATCATTATCCTTTGGTCATTAAACTCCAAAAATGACACCGAAAAGGTTTTAGACACCGACATAATTTTACAACGTCAACAATAACAACCACCCGGGGACAGCCACTAGAGGCGCCCAGAAACCATCAGAAAAATAAAAAATTTTATCTTAAAACACATTGTAACTGTAGACCACGGAATAAGCCTCACAACGCACTTTGAAACCCTTAAAACGGACACCCGAGTCAAAAGATATGACAAAAACAAAACCGGGGAACATTCGGGCAACATCCTGAAAATGGCGCCCATAGGGGATCCTGGCGCCCAGCAGCACAAAAACTGGCGCAGAAGGGATCCTGGCGCCCTAGGCAGCAACACTGGCGCCCAGCACTTAGACACAAACAGCAACACAGAAACTGGCGCCGGCAGCAACATTGGCGCTAGCACTTAGACAGAAACAACAACACAAAAACTGGCGCAGAGGCAACCTGCGCCACTCTGGGCGCAACACAGACAGCAACACAGACAGCAAAAAGTGGCGCTGAGGCAACCTGCGCCACTCTGGGTGCAACACAAAAACTGGCATTGGGCAGCAACACTGGTGCCCAGGCGCCCCCCTGCGCCAACAACTAGCGCAACACAGCAACACAAAAATGGCGCCCTTGGCGCCTAGGGACCTTCTAATCCGATTTTTTTCTAGACTCCAATGAATTCAATTATCAACAACAACTTCAATTATCACATATACGTTCTAACATCATCAAACACACGTTTTATCGAACATTTAGCATGCATTTCAATCCTCACACACATCAAACAAATTATATACTTTTCAACAACACCTATTGAGCATCAAATATTCATCCATACAATCATACATTGCAAATATCATCAAAAATCATAAGAATAGCAACATAGGTCCTAAACCCCACATACATCCCATTATAAACCCTATTATAAGGTAAGACCCACCCTTACCTTAGATTTTCCGAAGATGATGAGACCTCTACGAAAGCACCGAAGTAACCACAGCAACAGCTCCTTGCTCTTCTTCTCTCTTGGCCGATCGCACCTCTTCTCTCTTCTCACTCTCTTCGCAAACTTTCTTTCTCTCTTCTCTCTTTTGCGATTTCTTTCTTTCTTTTTCTCACCAAATGAGGCGCAACTCTCCTAACCCTTGCGCCTAGGAGCCTAAGTCAATGGGCTTGGGCTCTTGGGCCAATCTTACCGCTCCGTAATTACCGGATACTACTCCCTTCATTTAAAATAAAATAATATATTAATAACTTAATATAATAATAACAACGAAATACCTAAATAATTTAATTAAATAATTAATTAAATTATTTGGGCGTTTCTTATACCCTAATTTTGTCCGACTAATTGAAAATCAAATAAAACTGTATTTTTGTGAATATCTGATTTTAATTAATATTTCTTTATTTGCCAAAATATACCGTTTGTCATACGAAGGTTAGTTAATTGTGCGTGTTATTCAAAAGTCGTTAGCAATTTAGCCTTGTTGTTTTTGTTTCATTTGTTATTATTATTATTGGTTGAATAGTAGTTGTCAATAAAAAGAAAAGATAGTCAAATAGTTAAGTTTGTTTAAATCTGTTTTTTATTTTTCAAAATAATACAAAATTACACTTTTGTTTGTTACACATAAAAAAAAATATATAAAGGAAAGTCAAACAAAAAATATGTAGCCAGCCTGTGCCTTGCTGCTGTTGCGGCGACAGTTTGAGCTTTGAGCTCAAACCCCCTTCTTCTTGTCTCTTCGTTTGATCTTCATTTTAGGCAAAAAATACCATAACTTGGCAGCAACTCTGCTCCTCTCTTGCTGCTGTCTCTGTCTTGGTCTCCTGAGAGTTTTGATTTTGTGCTCCACATACCACACCTACACCACACAATTTTACCTATAAATGCAATGAACATAAACAGTGTTAGGGGGGGGGGGGACAGAGACACACAAAACACTGAAAAAGAGAAGTAATTTAGCAATTTAGAGAGGCAGAAGCTGAAACTATAGGGGAGGGCATTTTCCATTTTCTAAGTGTTTGGAACTAGGTTAGTTCCCAATTTATTTATTTATTCAGGATACCAGTTTTTAGTATTATTTTTCCTTGTTTATATGCTATTGTTTTCGTGTGAACCTAGATTGTATAGTCTCAGAAAAATCATCCATTTACTGATCATGTACATATGCATAGTCACTTTAAATTTAAAATTATGTTCATTGTCCTTATATTGTGTCATTACTCATTCATTCAGAGAAATCTGTTTATAGTCACTTGCATTATATGTTACTATTCATTCAAAAATCTGTACATGCTCTTTTTTTTAGGTAAAATACGCCAAGCTCATAACAGTAGATAAAACCAGAAAACATCTAAACACAGGGTTTGTCAAAAATAGGCATAGGAAATAAAGAACATATCAATCCAGAAAAAAAAGGGGGTAGAATCGGATTATTAGGGTTGAGAGGCAGTGAGGCGAAAAGAGCGAGTGGAGGGATTTTACCTCCGGCCACCGTTCACGGTGGCCGCCACCGTAGACTTCCATGAACCACCGGCCACCACCGCGAACCGCTCGACCGCACCTACCCCCCTTCACCACCGTCGTCCCTCACCATCTCCACCACCGAACCGCCCAGCCACCGTCGTCCCTAGCCCCTGTCCACCGCCAAATCGTACCCCCTCCTCCTCTCTCCTCACCACCAAACGCCATCACAGAATCAA
Source organism: Astragalus membranaceus (assembly GCA_039519185.1). Classification (NCBI taxonomy): domain Eukaryota; kingdom Viridiplantae; phylum Streptophyta; class Magnoliopsida; order Fabales; family Fabaceae; genus Astragalus; species Astragalus membranaceus. Next base: position 119,842,876 of record CM076849.1, read on the forward strand.
CATCACCGTCGCTCCACCCAAGGACCACCGTGCTGCTGCCATTACCGGCGCAACACCACTGTCCATCCAAACGCCCCTTCGCTGAAAATCGCCGCTGTCAACACTGTCACCGCCACAAACCGACCACACCCCCAAACGGTCAGCAACTGAACCAAGCCGCACCACTAGCAGAAACCAAATCGGAGAAATAGTGGATCGGTGGAGAGAGAGCGGAGCTAGGGAGAGGAAAGTGAAGCGCGATCGAGAGAAAGAGAGAGTAGATGCGCTGAAGAAAAAAACGGAAACAGAAACAGAGTTGAGAGGGGGAGGCGGATACGGGAACGGAGTAGAGGAGAAAGAGGCGAGGTCACAGGGTAGGGGAGGATCCGCCGCGGCAAGGAGAGAAAGAGAGAAAAATTTAGGGTTGGGGATCTATTTTGGGCAGGCGCCATGGGAGAGGAGGAGAGTTGAGTTTTAGGGTTTCTTTTTTGGTCTTAGTTTATATAGTGTAGAGTCTCAGGGCATTTTCGTCCTTTCGTTTCTTTTGATCCAGATCATTATTCGCACCACATTGTTTACTCAGCGCCCCCCCCCCCTTTTTTTAAAGCCCACGATTTTTCTTTTTTTTTTTTGAAACGGACCAGCCCATCAGAAAATAAAAAACGCAGCCCAGCTTACAAAAACAAGCTGGGCTCACTATCTGCACCCCAGTTTATTGATACAGCCCTCCTATAACTGCACCCCCCATTTTACTACTTCACCCCCTATTTCTCTTTTTAAAATTTATTTCTTTCCCCTAAGTAAAATTATTTTTTATTTTTTTTTTTACAAACCTTTTTCTTCCAAATAACAGATTTTCTTTCCCTAAACAAGACTCGATCCAATTGCGAAAATTCTTCAAAATCAAACTTTGTTAGTAGTCTTGCGAAGCCTTTGCTTGCATGATTATCAACAATGAGGTACTAGTGGCGATCACTTGGAGCCTTTGCTCAATTGATCATCATGAATTCCTAATTTTCCCAAAGATTTTCACTAAACCAAAAACTTTATTAGTAGTCTTGCGAAGCCTTTGCTTGCATGATTATTAACAATGGAGTGCTAATGGTGGTCACTTGGAGCCTTTGCTCAATTGATCATCATTAAAGCTCAATTTTCAAAATTTAAAAAGATAAAAAACAAAAGCCTTTTTCTAGACAAACCAGAACTACGTAGCTCTGAATTCTCTATCGCACCGGGAGATACGTAGGATCGGATCCCCTCCGTCAAGCATAACAAACCAAAAACATTTTTTTCCTTTCAAAAACCAAACACTTTTCCGAAATAAAACATTTTTCAAAAGAGGTAAAAACAAAGCATTTTTTCGAATCAACTTTGCAAATCACACATTTAATTAAGGTAACCCTTCTTCGAAGGGACGTTGTGGGGTGCTAATACCTTCCCCATACGTAATTAGACCCCCGAACCCAAATCTAATGGTTCCAAAGACCATTGCCTTCCCAAAAAAGGTTTTTCCCATGTTTTACCTTTAAAAAAATATTGGTGGCGACTCTAAAATCCGATTGTGCGAAGAAAAATCCCTCCGAGGATTTTTCGGGGTGCGACAGCTGGCGACTCCGCTGGGGACCTTTTTCTTAAGTGGGTCAAGCCGATTAATTGAATGTATGATTTGCTTTGCTGTTTTAACACGCTTTGTTTTACCTCCCTTCTTCCTACTTTTGTTCTATTTTCCATGCCACTTGTTTGCTAGATTTTAGAACATTCCCTCTTCTCGGCTCCTTTTCTTTGAGGTAAGCGATACGTGTAATTATTGTTGACTTCTTAGAATGGTTTGTATATTGAAATGATGTATGCATGTTGAACCCTAGGGTAGACGACCTTTTTGTCTGGACTGTTCATGGTTTTTCTTGCAGGTGGGAAAGGGTAGTTATTTCTAGGTGTTGTGCCCTCAACACACACTTCACACCCTATACTTGTGAGCATTGAGTGGGGCTTAAAACCCAAGGTCTGAACAAAAACCTAGGAGAGTGGGAACGATTAGTGACTGCCATTCGTAGACCTTTGTCTGTATGGCTCTCATGAAAGTTTCGCCCAAGAGTGCACTTTGTCATGATGCCGCACACTCGGTAGCTTTCTACGATTGTGGGTGTCATCTTGAGAGAGACTTTAAGCTCTTGGTTGCCATTGTGAGGAAGTGATTAGAACCTACATGGGAGAATTACCCTTTTCGTCGACTCTAGACCTTAGGATTCCCACCCTTTGTAGGACACGGGGGCACGCCTTTGTTTGTTGCATTAGCTTAGGCATCCCTTTTTCTCAAACTCTATTTCAAAATTGTAGAAAGTAATTTTCTTTCCCCCCCATAAACACCTACATGAGGTGGCATGTAGCGTGTATCTTTGAAAATGTTCAAAATACCACCAATAACCTCATTTTCTTACCCCATTTTCCATGTAAATAACACATCATTCACATCATTTTGCACCATTGCATTTGCACCTTAAAAATTTTTTAGAAAAAAAACTTTCATCATTTGCATTCTTCATGCATTAAAGTTTGTTTGCCGGAAATCGCAACATAACACCGAACCTTGTCACAGGGGTGTAAGAAAGCAATATGGAATCAAAAGGCAAAACCGCATTCAATTCGAGGTTCCCCATTGTAAAGAAGATTGATATAACTAGTTTGAAGGAGTATGCTTCCCTATTAGGACCTATTGAGCTCCGGTCCTTCGACAAGACTTATGGGAACATCCGCAAGTTGTTGCAGTTAGAAGTACAAGAGAGTGCCATTGCCGCCCTATGTTGGTTCTATGATTCAGAGATTAGGTGTTTTCTTTTCAAGAACTTCCAAATGGCGCCTACCTTAGAGGAGTATGAGAAGATTCTGGGTTTTGATCGCTCAGAGGTTAGACCTTACCAGTATCAAGGGTGGTATTATTCAGATGAGAAGTTCGCTTCCCTATTACAGATCAGTGTAGGAGAGGTGCGGTCCCGCAAAGTTGAGCGTAACAAGGTAATTGGGTTTCCTCAGGAGTACTTTGAGAGTTTGATGACTAGTTATGTAGTATCAGGTGATTGGGTTTCTTTCAAGCAAGTACTAGCCTTGAGCATCTTCGGCATTGTTCTTTTCCCTCAGATTGAGAAACATATAGATGAAACCACTATTGGTGTGTTCCTAGCTTTCAAGAGTGCAAAAAGTCCCATCAATCCGGTTCCCGCTATTCTCGCAGAGACCTATCGTGCTTTCACCCGCCATCATGAGTTCCGAAAGGATAAGATGTGTTGTTCCTTCCCTGTGCTATATGCTTGGTTGATCGGTCATGTGTGCGTTAACAAAAGCGATGTTGGGGATTTGCTTTCCTATGCCTTGGGATGTAATCCGAAGACTATGAGCCCTTATGAGTGGAAGGATACTTTTAAGAACCTCGATGCTCTTCAAATTCGATGGTTCTCGCACAAGTGTTGGGGAGATAAACCCTCAGTAATATTCAGATGTGGCAGTTTCCAGAACGTTCCTCTCATGGGGACACAAGGATGCATCAATTATAACCCATCTTTGACCTTGAGACAACTCGGGTACCCTATGCGGGATTCACCCTCCGAAGCTATGCTGTCTCGTTTTTACCTCCATGCGGGGATCCCTAAAGATGAAGACTTACTTCGGCGAGTCTTGCAAGCTTGGGAAACCGTGGTGCGGAAAGGCAAAGGCGAGTTATCTAAAAGGACCACTGCTATCTCTTTCACTCAATGGCTCGAAAAGAGGATTAAGGAGACTCGACCATCCAACCAAAAGGTGCCATCACTTGAAGAGAAAATACCGGAACCCCACGTTCCCCTCATTGAAGAACTAGAAGAGGCTAAGTTGGCCTTATCTAAAGCAGAAGAAGAGAAAAGGGATTTGCAAAACAGATTAGGAAAGGTGATGCAAGACAAGCGGAAGCTAGAAAATGAAAATGCTCTCCAAGCCGCAGCTATTGAAGCAACCAACAGGAAACTTGAAATAGAAGAAGAGAGCAAGAGGGAAATTCAAAAACGTTTGAAAGGTGTTAAAGAGGAAGTAAAGAGGTACGTCTCAAAGATGGATAAGGCTGTGGCAGAAGCAAATGAATGGAAGAAACTATATGCCAAGGCATGGAGGAACGAGAACATGGTCAGAGATACGCTGGCTAAGTCAAAGGAGGAATTCCAAGTGATGAAGTTTGAATTGGAGAACCAAGTGAGAAGCATCAGGCAAGATAGAGAGTCTATCATAGGGATCTTGAAAGAGTACCAACAGGCTTTAGGGTTTGAGCAAGGAAGGTCGGAAGAATTGAAGAGGAATCTCCGATACCTAAGGGAATCTTATGGGCAAGTGCAAGCGGAAAGCCAGTATTGGGAAAAACGTTTCATGGCATTAATTGGCCGAATAGAAGACCAAGAGATCGTCAGGGAGCTAAGGGATGAGATTCGGCTTTGGAGGGGCAAATTTTCAAAGCTAGCAGGACTAGCTAACCAAGCTGTGAAGGATGTTCCCAAGAAGCTAAGAAGAGCAGAAGCGGAAATCAACCCTTTCAACACTCCGACCAGGGTGTGTGAGTTTGTCGAGTACTGCAAGATTCTGACGGAAGAACTCATGGAGAAGGCCAAGGGGCCAGCCGAAAGCAAGAAGAGAAAAAGGAAGGAGAAATTGAAGGCTATATGCCTTTGAAGTTCACTTTAGAGCATTGTAGTAATCCTCAGGAAATTATTAATCTTCTCTAAAAAGTTGTAATTTCCTTTGGGATATGGTACTTTTCTGTTGAAAATGTTGTTTTCAGAATATTGTACTTTCTTTCGAGTTTGAAGTTGTAGTACTCCTTCCTTTCGAATAGAGTGTGTTTGTCTTGCCTATTGCTTCCAACCTCGTTGCAACCAAAAACTAAAAAACAAAAAAAGAAGTGTTAGAGCTTTAAACTTACACGCCTATGACAAAACGAGTTGCATCGCGATTCCCGGCACCAAAACAAACATAAAATCATACATATCGCATTGCATTTGCATCCATTTATGTGATTCCCGCACTCATGAATTATGTTCCATCAATAGAAAAAAGGCATGCTGGTTCGCCAACATCGATACCTCACTCGTCTGCAAGCAAGGCTCATGGCAACTAACCTGAATGACTTGGACCGTCCTGTTATTGAAGACTTAGGGAGTGGTGAATCAGACCATGGTAGCCCAACTGCTGAGGTTCCCAATCCAGAGCAATTGGCTCAGGAGAATCAGGAATTGAGAACGAAAATTGGGGCAATGGAAGCACAGATGACTGAAATGAAGGGAATATCACTCACTCACGTGACCCACACGTGAACCCAGCCGTAGTGTCGATGAGTAATCCTCACTACGGTGTGAATGGTTTTCCTCAGAACTATCCTGCTGAAGCTCCTCAAGCTAGAGACAGGTACCATATGTTAGAAGAGCGGTTAAGAATGATTGAAGGGGCGAGCTCTAGAGCAAGAGAAGCTCATGATCTGTGTCTCATCCCTGATGTGGTTTTACCTCCTAAATTCAAAGTGCCTGACTTTGACAAATACCGAGGCATGACTTGCCCTAAAAGCCATCTGACCATGTACTGTAGAAAAATGGCTGCATATTCTCACGATGACAAATTGTTGATCCATTATTTCCAAGAAAGCCTTGCTGGGGCATCTCTCAACTGGTACATGCAGCTAGAACCGTCCCATATCCATTGTTGGAAGGACTTGGCTGATGCCTTCCTCAGACAGTACCAGTACAATACGGATATGGCGCCTAACAGAACACAGTTACAGAGCAAGGAAAAAAGAGGTAATGAATCATTTAAGGAGTATGCCCAGCAGTGGAGGGCTTTGGCTGCACAAGTGACACCCCCTTTGTTGGAGAAAGATCTGGTCTTCATGTTCATGGAAACCCTGCCACCGTTATACTCTGATCGATTGATCGGCAGCGTGTGTAACACCCTAAATATTTAATTAAATTATTTAATTAAGTATTTAGGAATTTAAATTAATTAAGTGGATATAATTTAATTATTAGAAATTATATTAAAATGTGTAGGGGGTATTAGAAGATGGAGGTGCCAAATTAGATGGACTTGGGCTTAAGTGAGAAGCCCAAGCCCATGAATCAATCATATGCGAAGTGGTGCTTAGGGGTTAGGGTTCTTTGGTGATCATTTGCGAAAAAAAAAAATGGAGAATAGAGAGGAGGAGAGAAAGAGGGCGCCGTGGAGAGTAGAGGAAGGGAGGAGGAAGGCGCAAGCTTCAAGGAGAAGAGAAGAACGTGATTCCGTTGCCGTGGTTCCGTTCATGATCGCCTCCGGAGCCTCCGTTCTTCAATTTCGAGGTTAGGGGAGCTCTATCATTCTATCTAATAATTCATATGATGGGTTCTAGATCTAGGGTTTGTATTAGAACCGTATGTTTCTTGATGTTCTTTGCGTTTTTGATGTTCTTCGCGTTCTTGATGTTCTTGATGCAAATTTTCGTATATATATATATATATATATATATATATATATATATATATATATATATATATATATATATATATATATATCAATCATGAGTTCATGCGAATTGATTTATTGCTTGGTTCTTGATCTACGAATTTGCGTTGTTGATGGTGCTATGCGTATGTAATGAGAAATATGGTGTTGATCTATGCGTTGATTTGTTGGAAGTGAAGTCGCATGAGGGGGTTAGTGATGTTGTTTGTTTAATTGAATTTTTATAAATTGAGTTTTGGTAATTTGGAATGAGATAAATGCGTTTTTAGTTGCTGGAAAAATTTGAGTTTTTACACTTTAAATTTGTTAGAAAAACCAATTTTTAGTGTTAAAAAGTGTTGGACAAATTCTGGGATTGTTGCTGGTTTCTGGGCGCTAAGCGCCTGTGCTGGGCGCTGGGCGCCTGTGCTGTGTGTTGTTGCGCGTGGGGGCGCGCCTGGGCGCTAGGCGCCCGTGTCCGTGTTGTGTTGTGTGTGCGTTGTGCGCGCCTGGGCGCTGAGCGCCTGTGGCGCTGTGTTGTGCGTGCGTTGCGCGCGCCTGGGCGCATGGCGCCCGTGTTGTGTTGCGTTGTGGTTGCCTGGGCGCTGGGCGCCTGTGCACTTGTTGCCTGGTTGCCTGGGCGCCTAAGGCGCCTGTTCCCAGGATGTTGCCTAATTTTTCCCAAAATTGTTTTTATCATAACTTTTGACTCAGACGTCCGTTTTGAATGATTCAAAAAGTGTCGTGAAGCTCTTTACGTTGTCCATCTATGGGTCTAATTTTTTAAAACGAAAAATTGTTATTTTCTGATTGTTTGTGGGAGCCAAGTGGCCGTCCCCGGTGATCCTTCCTGTGACATTGAAAAATGATATGAAGCTCTTTAAAAATCCCTTTGGTGTATAAACAACAGTTTTAGCGAAGTAATGTCAAAAATGATGATTTTGACGATGATGCTCTCGGGGCTAGTTAAATGACTGTTTTGCCCTTAGTGGCTAATTATTATTAGTTATGACGTGTAAAAGACTGTTTTGCCCCTAGTGGCCAAAATTGTAGATAATGATGTGTAAATGACGAGGATGCCCTTAGTGGTTAGTCAAATGACGTTTTTGCCCTCAGTGGTTATAGTTTGAGTTGATTGATGTTTATGTGTGAGTGTCGATGAAAAACCAGTGGCGTTTGGGGCCGAAGGGCTAAGTGATGTTAAGGTCTAAATGGCCTAGTGACGTTGTGTGATGATTATGAATCTGGCAGGTGCTGTGCTCTGTGCGAGCAAACCGGTAAGTGACGGGTCACACTGTTGACTATGATCTGAGTAATTGTGTGGTTGTGTGTTGTGAATGGTGCATGTCATAGTGTCTCATGCCCATATGCATAAAATCAGTGACGTTTTGAGGCCTGAGTGGCTAAGTGATGATGAGGCCTGAGTGGCTAAGCGACGTTCTGTGAAAAGGTACCTCATGCATATACCCGCGAGTGGGTTGCATTTTCATAAGCTTACACGACATGAGTTGAGTATTGTAAATGATGTGGATGATGACTGTGATGTGGATGTTTAGTGTTTTGGATGATCGTTCTAGTGCGTAGCCTATGATTAGTCCTTATCATATTTTCTATTATATAGACTGAAATGATGCTCACCCTTTCCTGTTTGAATGTTACCCCCGTGTTGGTAACGTGCAGGTGTTTCCCAGTGAAGGTCTTAGCTTCACTTTTCTTTCGAGTCGAGTCGTCATGCTCTGATACGTAGCACTCAGGGGGGAAACGAACTCGATATTTTATTAATGATTTTCTGGTTGTTATGTCCATGTGGACCCTTCTGTTATGTTTTATTATTTTCCGCTGCGTAGTTGGTTTTGTTATGTTGAGTTTTATAAGCGACGTTAAAATGAGGCTTGAGATTCTGATATTGTGACGTGCTACGTGGATGTATGATTTTTGAGTTAAACTGTTTTAAAATTGATAAGCGACGTTTTATTGAAGTATGTGTAACATTCCCTATGAACGAAATTTTTAAACTCTGATTTTTATAAACAAAGTGACGGGTAGAAAGGGGTGTTACATAAGTGGTATCAGAGCAGTTCGGTCTGTCCGGCCAAGTTGTCCAGTGTCGAGTCTAGCTATCTCTCGAGTCTTGGTACTCGTTCTAACCATAATTTGTGTTGCAGTGATTAGCTAAATTGGTCAGACGGTATGACTGCTATTGTTGTTACTGGCGCTGCTTAGTGTCTTATTGTTGCTATGTGTGTGTTTACTCTGAGTACTTTGTGTATGACTGTAATGTGTTGCTTGGTGTGTTTTCTGTGTCTCTCGTCGATTTTCGACGAAGACTTTGTGGTGAATTTTGTTTGTTTGCCGTTGGGTGTTTTTAGTATTGTTGTGATTTGACGAGTAGGTGTAAAATTGATAAGGAATTGAGTACATTGTGATGTTGATGTTGTCACGTGTAATTTCGTGCCTTGATGTTTGATGATGATTGAGGTTGAATTAAGATGAGGAGTATGATGTGTTATAAATTTTAATAATTAATTTGTATGTTTTGACGTGTGAATACAATGAGTTGAGACGTTTTAAAAAGAAAATTAAATGTTTTGAAAGTATGTATTCTATACATCCCCACGGGTGTATAGGCGCCAAATTCTAATTGTGTGTATGTGTTGCTGTTTTGTTTTAAAAATAAATAGTGTACTGTTTTTACACTGTTTCGAGTTGCCGTTTTGTTTGGAAACAATGGTGTGTTGCTTTTACATTGTTTAAAGTGCTGTTTGTTTGTGAAAATAATAGTAAGCTGTTTTTATGTTGAAAAGGTGTTGCCGCTTCATTGTTTAAATTAGATATATGAGCTACTGTATTTACAAGTAAATGGGTTGCTGTTATTCACTCGGTTTTGCATGCTGTTTCTATGCGCAGTTTTGTTTTAAGCGCTGTTTTTGTAGGTGCTGTTTTTCCTCAGCTTAAAATGTGATGTTTTCTCCATTTGAAATGTGGTATTTTCTAAAAGAAAAGAGTGTATTTTTTTCTAAAATATAAAGTGATGATTAAATTGAATCGAATTGAATTGAATTGATAATGGTTCGTAGAGTTGATAATTGGATTTGATGTTTTCAAAGAAATCAAAGTTACAATTGTATTTAAAATAAATGGTGTGCTGTTTGACAGTGTTTCAGGTCGCTGTTCTATTTTTTTTTAAATGAATAGTGTGCTGTCTTATATTGTTCAAAGTTGTTGTCTTGCTTTTGAAAATAAGAGGGGGCTGTTTTTATGCTGTGAAGAGTTGCTGTCTTGCTGTTTTTCAAAATAAAATGCTGCTGTTTGCTACATAAGAATGCTGCGGTTTGCTTAAAAATGAGTTGCTGTGTTGTGGTTTATTTCTATGAAATGAGTTGCTGTTTTTATGAAATAATCGTATTGCTGTTTTACGAAAATGAAGCGCTATTTTTATGTTGTAAACGTGCTGTTTCCAATGCCGTTGCGCGCTAAAAAGAAGTATTATTTTCACTCCGTGTTTTGCTGTGGTTGCGCGCTAAAAGACCACTGTTTACACCTTATTGTTGTTGTTGTTCTTCTTGGTCTTGCTGTTGCCGTTTTACTCAAATAATGTGGTTGTTTTCACACTGTTTTGTTGTTGTTGTTTTTGATGATGTTTTGCGCTAAAGGGCACGATTGTTGCTGTTTTCGTTTTATAAAAAAAAAAAAAAAAAAAAAAAGGGGGGGTTGCAGTTTTGCCACTGCTCTTATAAATTTAATGTACTGTGTACTCATTTTCAAGCACACTGTTTACCCAAAATTTTACGAGGATGTTTACAAAAATTGACGTGCTTTTCCCAAAGTTAAAGAGTTGGTTATATTGTTTACAGTTGCTGTTTCGTTTTGAAGATAATAGTGCGCTGTTTTTATATTGTTTAAAGATGCTGTTATGTTTTGAGATTAATAGTGTGCCATTTTTATGTCGTTAATGTTGCCGTATTTGCTGCTGTTTTCGCACATTAAAGTGTACTGTTCTCTACAATCTAGAGTGTTGTTTTCTTCGACTTAAATGTGATGTTCACTCAAATATAACGTGTTGTTCTCTTAATAATTTAAAGTGCCGAGTTCTTAAAATTAAAATGATGTTTTCTTGAATCAAGTGGGCCGTTTCGTAAATTTTGAAAAGGGCTGTCTTCCTATTTTCTTTAGTACTGTTACTGTATTGTGAGAGGTTGCTGTCTCGATTTTTTTTATTATTATGTATTATTTTATTTTATGTGCTGTTTGGTCCCTATGTACGTTGACTTAGTCCTTTATTGACAAAGGAGTCGCGTAATTAATTGTGATTGATGTGATTGATGTGGTGTGTGCTTCACTTTGGTGAAGTTATGATGTGTTGTTGATGAGTCGGTCCTATGAAGGACCTAGGGGGGGAAATGGGAGTTGAGGAACTCTCAGCGCAAAGATGTCGTGGTTGGTGTTGTCACTTTCGTTGAAGTACTTTAATGGGTGTCGCGCCAATTTCAAGTGAATGGGTGTTGTAGTCGTAGCTAAGTTCGATCATAGTGTGAGAGGACCAAAGAAACAAGAAGAGATGAAGGTTAGGTGTGTAGGGTGACATAAGAGCCGAGATGTGGTTACCTGACTATAAGTGGGTCGAAATGAATGGGAGTCGACGTGTGGTGTTGTCGAAGTATATGGAAATCGAAGTATAAGTGGGACGAAGTGCAGTGTTGCAGCGTTATCAATGTATGTAGAAGCTAGTGTGGTTGAAGCATAAAGTGCCTAAGTGCAGCGTATGGGTGGCAAGGAGAATGATGGAGAACCGAAGTAGATGTAACCAAGGTAGTTGTAGAGGTGAGTGATGATGAGGTGTGGTTGCCTAAGTGAAGTGTCACGGTGTTTGAGTAGTTGAGTGTGACTTTGATGACCTTCAGATTAGAACATCTAATTAAGAGTAACAATGTGGAGAAGGGTGATGGACGGGGATGGTTGGATGTGACAAGAAGATTGGGTTTCGTTTCGTGAGTTGGAGTAAATTTTCGAGGACGAAAATATTCTAAGTGGGGGAGAGTTGTAACACCCTAAATATTTAATTAAATTATTTAATTAAGTATTTAGGAATTTAAATTAATTAAGTGGATATAATTTAATTATTAGAAATTATATTAAAATGTGTAGGGGGTATTAGAAGATGGAGGTGCCAAATTAGATGGACTTGGGCTTAAGTGAGAAGCCCAAGCCCATGAATCAATCATATGCGAAGTGGTGCTTAGGGGTTAGGGTTCTTTGGTGATCATTTGCGAAAAAAAAAAATGGAGAATAGAGAGGAGGAGAGAAAGAGGGCGCCGTGGAGAGTAGAGGAAGGGAGGAGGAAGGCGCAAGCTTCAAGGAGAAGAGAAGAACGTGATTCCGTTGCCGTGGTTCCGTTCATGATCGCCTCCGGAGCCTCCGTTCTTCAATTTCGAGGTTAGGGGAGCTCTATCATTCTATCTAATAATTCATATGATGGGTTCTAGATCTAGGGTTTGTATTAGAACAGTATGTTTCTTGATGTTCTTTGCGTTTTTGATGTTCTTCGCGTTCTTGATGTTCTTGATGCAAATTTTCATATATATATATATATATATCAATCATGAGTTCATGCGAATTGATTTATTGCTTGGTTCTTGATCTACGAATTTGCGTTGTTGATGGTGCTATGCGTATGTAATGAGAAATATGGTGTTGATCTATGCGTTGATTTGTTGGAAGTGAAGTCGCATGAGGGGGTTAGTGATGTTGTTTGTTTAATTGAATTTTTATAAATTGAGTTTTGGTAATTTGGAATGAGATAAATGCGTTTTTAGTTGCTGGAAAAATTTAAGTTTTTACACTTTAAATTTGTTAGAAAAACCAATTTTTAGTGTTAAAAAGTGTTGGACAAATTCTGGGTTGGTTGCTGGTTTCTGGGCGCTAAGCGCCTGTGCTGGGCGCTGGGCGCCTGTGCTGTGTGTTGTTGGGCGTGGGGGCGCGCCTGGGCGCTAGGCGCCCGTGTCCGTGTTGTGTTGTGTGTGCGTTGTGCGCGCCTGGGCGCTGAGCGCCTGTGGCGCTGTGTTGTGCGTGCGTTGCGCGCGCCTGGGCGCATGGCGCCCGTGTTGTGTTGCGTTGTGGTTGCCTGGGCGCTGGGCGCCTGTGCACTTGTTGCCTGGTTGCCTGGGCGCCTAAGGCGCCTGTTCCCAGGATGTTGCCTAATTTTTCCCAAAATTGTTTTTATCATAACTTTTGACTCAGACGTCCGTTTTGAACGATTCAAAAAGTGTCGTGAAGCTCTTTACGTTGTCCATCTATGGGTCTAATTTTTTAAAACGAAAAATGGTTATTTTCTGATTGTTTGTGGGAGCCAAGTGGCCGTCCCCGGTGATCCTTCCCGTGACATTGAAAAATGATATGAAGCTCTTTAAAAATCCCTTTGGTGTATAAACAACAGTTTTAGCGAAGTAATGTCAAAAATGATGATTTTGACGATGATGCTCTCGGGGCTAGTTAAATGACTGTTTTGCCCTTAGTGGCTAATTATTATTAGTTATGACGTGTAAAAGACTGTTTTGCCCCTAGTGGCCAAAATTGTAGATAATGATGTGTAAATGACGAGGATGCCCTTAGTGGTTAGTCAAATGACGTTTTTGCCCTCAGTGGTTATAGTTTGAGTTGATTGATGTTTATGTGTGAGTGTCGATGAAAAACCAGTGGCGTTTGGGGCCGAAGGGCTAAGTGATGTTAAGGTCTAAATGGCCTAGTGACGTTGTGTGATGATTATGAATCTGGCAGGTGCTGTGCTCCGTGCGAGCAAACCGGTAAGTGACGGGTCACACTGTTGACTATGATCTGAGTAATTGTGTGGTTGTGTGTTGTGAATGGTGCATGTCATAGTGTCTCATGCCCATATGCATAAAATCAGTGACGTTTTGAGGCCTGAGTGGCTAAGTGATGATGAGGCCTGGGTGGCTAAGCGACGTTCTGTGAAAAGGTACCTCATGCATATACCCGCGAGTGGGTTGCATTTTCATAAGCTTACACGACATGAGTTGAGTATTGTAAATGATGTGGATGATGACTGTGATGTGGATGTTTAGTGTTTTGGATGATCGTTCTAGTGCGTAGCCTATGATTAGTCCTTATCATATTTTCTATTATATAGACTGAAATGATGCTCACCCTTTCCTGTTTGAATGTTACCCCCGTGTTGGTAACGTGCAGGTGTTTCCCAGTGAAGGTCTTAGCTTCACTTTTCTTTCGAGTCGAGTCGTCATGCTCTGATACGTAGCACTCAGGGGGGAAACGAACTCGATATTTTATTAATGATTTTCTGGTTGTTATGTCCATGTGGACCCTTCTGTTATGTTTTATTATTTTCCGCTGCGTAGTTGGTTTTGTTATGTTGAGTTTTATAAGCGACGTTAAAATGAGGCTTGAGATTCTGATATTGTGACGTGCTACGTGGATGTATGATTTTTGAGTTAAACTGTTTTAAAATTGATAAGCGACGTTTTATTGAAGTATGTGTAACATTCCCTATGAACGAAATTTTTAAACTCTGATTTTTATAAACAAAGTGACGGGTAGAAAGGGGTGTTACAGCGTGTCTTCCAACTTCTCAGACATGGTAATCATCGGTGAAAGACTAGAAAATGGACTGAGAAGCGGCAAGATTGCCCATGGTTCCGCAGGTACAACCGCCCACAAGAAGCCATTCTCTGGATTTTCGAAAAAGAAAGAAGGAGAGACCAACGCCATCACCATAAACCCGCCTTATCAACTACAAAATATCCCTGTCCGCACTCAAACACAACCAGCCCGTCCACCACAAAGTAACTACCACAAAAACTACCAAGACAAAAAACAGGCCACGTTTGATCCCATCCCGATGTCCTATACTGACCTTTTCGGCTATCTCGCCACAAACAAGCTCATCAATACCAGACCCATGAAACCAGTCCAGCCACCCTACTTCCGAGGCTACAATCCCAATGTTACCTGTGCGTTTCATGAAGGGGCAGTTGGACACGTTGTTGAGGACTGCAAGGCCTTCAAAATTGTAGTGCAAGATCTGATTGACACCAAAGGGATAACCTTCAAACAAGAAAGCCCGAGCATCACAACTAATCCGCTGCCTGGTCATGAGAAACCTGCAACCAATGCCATCTATGATATGGGGGGCCAATCCTTAATCAGAACAGTGGAGTCTATCCAGACACCCTTAGAGGTTATTCATGCAGAGCTGTGCAAGTTCGGGGTCATCAAGAGAGGTTGTACTCAGAAAGAAGTCTGTGTTGATGTTAATTGTGCAGGGGCATGTGAGGCCTTCAAAACAGTTTTGCAGGACCTATTGGATCGTCATATAATCCAAATGGGTGTGCAAGAGAAAGAGGAGGATGTGCTGACTTTCGAATCAGATAAGAATGGAAATGTTCAGATACCTATTGAGGTCCCGTATAGCCGAAAGCCGATCGTGGAGAGACCTAAGACCATCGTGATTCATGTCCCAGCTCCTTGTCGAAAAAACAGTGTTGTTCCATGGAACTATGGGGTGTCAGTTCCAGTTCAGAAGCCTCGAGTTGTTCCTATTGTCACAAACATTGCAGGAAGCAGTGGAGTCACTAGAAGCAGACGTGTTTATGTCCCCGAAGTCCTGAAAGAAAGTCCCTCAAAGGAAAATGAGGAAAGGATTCGCAAAGGTAAAGGTATAACACAAGAGCCCAAGGAAAGTAGGAAGGTGTCAAAGCAAGAAGCCACTGAATTTTTGAAGATCATGCGGCAGAGTGATTACAAAGTGGTAGACCAGCTGCACCACACTCCTGCAAAGATCTCTATCATGTCCCTACTTCTCAATTCTGAGGCCCACCGTGCAGCTCTAATGAAAGTATTAAATGAAGCCCATGTAGCCCAGAACATCACTGTTGACCAGCTCGATGGCATCGTAGGGAATATTGTTGCATCCAATTATATTACCTTTACTGATGATGAGCTCACCCCTGAGGGGAAGGGGCATAATCAGGCACTTCACATTTCAGTTAGATGTGGTGAATATACACTCTCTCGGGTCCTCATCGACAATGGATCCTCTTTGAATGTCATGCCGAAATCTACTATGAGCAGACTAGACGTAGACTGTTCGTATATGAAGCCTAGCTCCACACTAGTTAGGGCATTTGACGGATCCAAGAAGGAGGTTTTGGGAGAAATGGAGTTCCAGATGCAGGTAGGGCCAGAAGTATTTTATGTGAATTTTCAGATCATGGACATTGCATCATCCTACAGCTGTCTCCTGGGGAGACCCTGGATTCATGCTGCCGGCGCTGTTCCTTCTTCCCTCCACCAAAGGCTTAAGTTTGTAGTCGACGACAAGCTGATAGTCGTTTTTGGAGAAGAAGAGTTCATAGTTAGCAAGCCCCATCGTTCTCAATACATTGAGGCTGCAGAGGAGTTGCTTGAATCTGCCTTTCAGTCGCTGGACTTTCCCAACCCATTGCCTACACCAAAGATATCTAACGCTGCTATCATGGTGGCCAAGGTCATGTTGAAAAATGGTTACCAGATTGGAAAAGGGTTGGGAAAGTCCGAGCAGGGAATTCTGGCACCGGTTCAGCTGCGAGAGTACAACGATAGGCGTGGGTTAGGATATTGGCCCACTCAAGCTGATAAGAATAGAATGGCTGAGGAAAAGCGAGAAAGGAGGCTAGCTAAGCTTCGGGGGAGGGAACCAAGCTTGAAGAAGGTTCCTGTTTATGATCTCTCCCAGAGCTTCAAGAGCGCGGGTATGCTGGACCCCAATCAGGTGGCCGTCATTGAGGAAGAATCAGTCACGGAAGACAAAGGTGTGGACTTGGTGCGTCGCAGTGCTGTAGATGAAGAGCTTGATAATTGGAAGATCATTGATTTCCCTGTTATTTTCATTCCAAAGTAATGATTTTGTAATGCAAATTCTTTGGCTCTGCCCAAGGCCTTACAATATTTCATAAGGGCATGCATGTTTTTCCTTCGAATATCATTTTTCAATAAAATGTTGTTTCGGACTCTCAAATGAATAAAATTGCTTTTATTATCATGTGTCTCCATCTTGTGTTTCTATTTTTCTTGTTCATTTCTTTCTATTTCCGCAAATGCAGATCTAAAATGAATATCTTTGAAAACAATGAGTCCAACGGTTCATATGTTAATTTTGATCACCCCGTTAATCAAGCTCAGGAGGATGTTGAGAATGACTAGGAAACTCCTCCAGAATTGATGAGAATGGTAGAACAAGAGGAAAAGGTTATTCAGGCGCATGGGGAACCGGTTGAGATAATTAACCTAGGTACAGAGGACAGTAAGAAAGAAGTAAAGGTGGGTACTTCAATAAAGGAAAGTGAGTGCAAGAAGCTAATTGAACTCCTGCACGATTATGTTGATGTCTTCGCATGGACTTATCAGGATATGCCAGGGTTAGGTACTTACATAGTGGTGCATAAGTTGCCGGTCAAGCCAGAATGTCGTCCGGTAAAGCAGAAACTGAGAAGAATGAAGCCAGAAATGTCCTTAAAAATCAGAGATGAGGTGAAAAAGCAGTTCGACGCCGGGTTCCTAGAGGTAGTCAAGTATCCGCAATGGGTTGCTAACATCGTGCCGGTTCCGAAAAAAGACGGGAAAGTTAGAATGTGCGTTGATTACAGAGATCTGAATCGTGCTAGTCCCAAAGATGATTTTCCCTTGCCCCATATTGATGTCTTAGTGGATAGTACGGCGCAGCATTCACTGTTCTCCTTCATGGATGGGTATTCAGGGTATAACCAGATCAGGATGGCTCCTGAGGATATGGAGAAGAAAACTTTCATAACTCTTTGGGGAACATTCTGTTACAGAGTCATGCCATTCGGGTTGAAGAACGCCGGTGCTACCTATCAAAGGGCTATGGTCACATTATTTCACGACATGATGCACAAAGAAATAGAGGTCTACGTGGACGATATGATCGCAAAGTCTAAAACTGAGGAGGACCACATTGTCAATTTACAAAAGCTCTTCGAGCGGTTGAGAAAATTCAAGCTCAGATTAAATCCTGCCAAGTGTACCTTTGGCGTGCGATCAGGAAAGTTGTTGGGATTCATCGTCAGCCAAAAGGGGATAGAAATCGATCCAGACAAGGTGCGTGCGATTCTTGAGATGCCAGCTCCTAAAACAGAAAAAGAGATTCGGGGTTTCCTTGGAAGACTGAACTACATTTCTAGGTTCATATTCCAATTGACTGCCACTTGTGAACCAATCTTCAAACTATTGTGCAAGAATCAAGAAACCAAATGGAATGATAATTGTCAAGAAGCATTCGAAAAGATCAAGAAATATCTTCAGAACCCACCTATGTTGATGCCTCCTGTACCCGGCAGACCTCTGATCCTGTACCTAACCGTGCTAGACAGCTCAATGGGTTGTGTGCTAGGGCAACATGATGAATCTGGGAAGAAAGAGCATGCCATTTATTACTTGAGCAAGAAATTCACTGACTGTGAAACAAGGTACTCGCTGCTAGAGAAGACTTGTTGTGCTTTAGCTTGGGCTGCTCATCGTTTGAAGCAGTACATGCTAAGTCACACTACTTGGTTGGTGTCTAAAATGGATCCTATCAAGTACATCTTCGAGAAGCCCGCACTTACAGGGAGACTTGCCCGTTGGCAAATGCAGTTATCAGAATATGATCTCCTATATGTCACTTGTAACGCCCCAAAATAATTTAATTATTTATTTAATTAAATTATTTAAGGCTTACAATATTTATTTAATTTAATTAACTAATTCAGAATTTAATTTAATTTATTTTATTTGATTTGTTTAGGAGGTGTGGTCACGAATTAGGTGGTGTGCATGGGGGCCCAAGATCCACAAGTAGGCCCATGACCCATTGGCTAGTCATAGGACTCGACTCACTTAGGGGTCTTGTGGGTTAGTTTTCATTTCACTTATTCCATCCAAAAGAAAGAAAAGAAGCGAATAGAGAGAGTGAGAAGAGGAGGCGAGGGTTTGCAAGAGGAAAGGGGAGGAATTTCGTGGAGCACTCAAGGAGGAAGGGAAAGTTAGTTGGTGCCTTGCAATTCCTTGGAGCCTTGCCTAGCATATTCGAATTCCATAAGGTTAGGGGGTTCTTTTTTCCGTTCTTAATAACTTATGTGATAGGTGTTATCAAGGATTAGGTTCTAGGGTAATTTCCATGAATGATTGGTATGTTTTGGTGTTGTTGCTATGCTGAATTTTAATTGTGCAAAGATATGTTGGATTGGTGTTGAATTGTACACAATAGGAATTATGCATGCCCATTGTTTGGTGTTATGATTGAATGAATTTTTGGTGGAAAATGTGATGGCTAGTGTTCATATAAGTAATTGGCATTGGTGATTTAATTTGGTATTTTTATGTTGAGAGAAACTCAAAAATTGATGGAGCCTTTGGCGCCCTAGGTGTGTGTGTGTGTTGCTGGAATTCTGTCCCAGGCGCCCTGCTGCTGGGCGCCAAGGGCTGTGCTGGCACTGTTGTGTCTGTTGCTGTCCTAGGCGCTAGGCGCCTTGTGCCATGGGCGCCAAGGGCCCCAATTTTCTGGTGATTGTTTTGCCAATTTTGGCTTTTGGTTTTCATGTCCAAGTAAAATAGCTCGTGTAAAATGATTTTGGCCACCAAAAGAGTTGTATTCCGTGTTTTCACTAGGCGCCTAGTGCATGGGCGCCGTGTGCTCTGCGCCCGTTTTGGGTGTTCCTGCGCCAGTTCTGTGTCTGGGCGCTAGGCGCCCTGCGCCAGTTTTCCTGCGCCTGTCTCACTGTGTTCCTGTTTTGGCGCTAGGCGCCTTGGCCATGGGCGCCAAGGGCGCCACTGTTGTGTTGCATATTTTCTCAAAATTCTTTTTGGGTTCTCATACACTGAATAAATGGCTCGTGTAAAATAATTTTTGGAGTCACAGGAGTTGTTCCCTGTCCTGGCCTTAGGCGCCTAGTCCATGGGCGCCAATGATGCGTGTCACATTTTGCCAAAATTTTTGATGGGTTCCCATATTCTGAGTATTTGGCTCGTGCAAAATTAATTTCGAAGTCAAATGAGTTTTCTTGCGTGTTGGCCTTAGGCGCCTAGTTCCTGGGCGCCGTGTTCCCCTGCGCCAGTTCCAGCGCCTATGCGCCAGTCCTGTGTTGCTCCTGGGCGCCCAGCGCCTGGGCGCTAGTTTTCAGAATGTCTAAGTGTTTTTCCCGACTTTGTTTCAATCATAACTTTTGACTCGGTTATCCAAATTTGACGGTTCAAAATGCGTTTCGAAGCTAATTTCAGTGTCTATCCAAATGTTCTGGTTTTATGTAAAAATGGATTATTTTACTGGTGGTTCTGGACTGAAGTTGTTCAAGGTGTCTAATTGCAATTTTTATTCACTTTCTCCTATTCCGTGTCAATGTCCTAAAACGGTTTAATTAAATTGGTACTGATTTATTTGGAGTTTTGTTGGCGAGTTTTTATTGGTGAGTTTAATTGGTGAGTTTTATTTGGTGAGTTTATTGGTGAGTTATATGGTGAATTGGTGAATTGTGTGGGTGTTGTGGTGCATTGTCATGGCGTCTCATGAACCATGTGCATTATCGGTGAGCAGAGGCTTCGGCCTAATTTTAATTGGTGAGCAGAGGCTTCGGCCTAATTGTATTTGGTGACGGATCCGACATGCATGTGCTCGTGGAGTTTGGGTTGCATTTCATGCATAACTATACATTTTGAAATGTTGTTTTGGATAGTGTGATTTTGATGTGATTGCTGCCATTGTTACGAATCGGTGTGCCTGGTTACTTTTCCTATGCAGTGCTTATTCCATATGTTATTAATTATGAAAAGAGACTCACCCTACTGCTTTTATGTTGCTTCTTATGTCGGCAACGAGCAGGTATTAGCGAGTGAAGGTTACCCTTATGCCTTCGTCTTGTAGGGAGTGTCATGCTCTGATACGTAGCACCGGGGGGCGTCTTATGTTTATGTGTTATTTTAATTATACTGTTAGATTGTTATCGGTGATGTATTGGATTTGTTGTCGAACTTAATATTTTTCCGCTGTGGTAGTGACTGTATTTAGTTGATGCAAACCGAACCATTTTTTTTTATGGTGCTATGTATCTTGTGGCTTTTAGCCGAACTATACGATTTTGAAGTGTTGATTTTAATGAAGTAAATGTAGCACTCTCTTATATTGTTTTTCAAAAAAAAAAGAAACTCTGATTTTATTAAATAGTAAGGTTATTAAAAGGGGGTGTTACGTTAGTGGTATCAGAGCAGTTCGGTCTGTCCGGCCAAGTTGTCCTGTCATAGTGTCTTATGGCAAATAGGAATTGTTAGATTAGTTCTAAATTTCTGTTTGTGCTGCAGTGATAATTTGAAATGGCTGGGAGAAACGATGCTGCTCTTGCTGCTGCTCTGCAGGTTATGGCTCAGGCTGTTGGGAACCAGCAAAATGGTGCTGAAAATGCTGGGACTCGCAGTTTAGCCACGTTCCAGAGGGAGAATCCACCCGTCTTTAAGGGCAAGTATAATCAGGATGGTGCTCTAGCATGGCTGAAAGAGATTGAAAGGATATTTCGTGTCATGGATTGTAATGATGCGCAGAAGGTCAGGTATGGTACCCATACGCTGGCAGAAGAAGCTGATGATTGGTGGATGGAGGTCAGGCAGAGGTTAGAAACTGCTAATGAGGAGATAACTTGGGCTGTTTTCCGTAGAGAGTTCTTACAGAAGTATTTTCCAGAAGATGTGAGGGGAAAGAAAGAAATAGAATTCCTTGAGCTCAAGCAAGGGAACATGACAGTGACAGAGTATGCTGCCAAGTTCACTAAATTGGCTAAGTTTTATCCCCATTATGCTGATGCTGATTCTGAATTCTCAAAATGTATTAAGTTTGAGAATGGGCTGAGGGCTGATATAAAGAAAGCTGTAGGATACTACCAAGTGTGGGGCGTCATAAGAATACTACCAAGTGTGGGGCGTCATAAGAATACTACCAAGCTGTAGGATACTACCAATTGGCTAAGTTTTATCCCCATGTAGCTCTAATTCACACCCTCACAATGGCTACCAGAGCTATAGAATCCTCATGCCGACACCACAAATGTAGAATACTACCAAGTGTGGGGCGTCATAAGAAAGCGTACTCTGGTTGAGACTTTCATGAGTACC
Organism: Astragalus membranaceus; assembly: GCA_039519185.1. Classification (NCBI taxonomy): domain Eukaryota; kingdom Viridiplantae; phylum Streptophyta; class Magnoliopsida; order Fabales; family Fabaceae; genus Astragalus; species Astragalus membranaceus. The sequence continues at coordinate 119,864,500 of CM076849.1, forward strand.
AGACAGACAAAGGTCTCGAATGACAGTCACTAATCGTCTCCACTCCCCTAAGTGTTTGTTGGATCCGGGTATAGGAGCCCACTCATAGCACACAAATCATAAGGTGTGAAAGTGTGTGATTGAGGACATACTTCCTAAAATCTACCCATCCCCACCTGCAAGGAAAACCAGAACAGCCAGACAGAAACAAGCAATAATAAGTCGTCTACCCTAGGGTTTAACAAAATAAACTACACTAAGGTATCAACAACAAACATATAGCCTACCTCAAGAAAGGGAGCGAAGAAGAAGGGATCATAAGGGCATAAGGGTATGATGCATGAGATTACCTTGTAGAAAGGGAGCAAAGAAGAGGGGACATGGGAATTGAGAAATGCATGATAAGAGAAGAAAAGGAAGAAAAGGAAAAGGTAGAACAAAGTTTTCAAGTTAAACATTTTAAGCCACACATCAGGTTAACTAGGCTTGACCCTCGCCTTTTTGAAAAAGGGTGTCCCCAGTGAAGTCGCCAGCTGTTGCGCCCCAAAAAATCCGGTTAAGGATTCCTCAGTTTGACAACGTGAAAAATTTTGAAGCCGCCACCAATATTTATTTTTAAAGACTAAAACATTGGAAAAAGTCTTTTTGGAAAAGGCGGATGGTCTTTCGAAAACACAGAGATGTAGGTTCGGGGGTCGGTTAGGTACGGGGAAGGTATTAGCACCCCGCACCTCCTTTCTACCGAAAGGGAACCATTAACTTTGATGTGTGGCTTAGAAAAAAGTTGACTTGAAATGATTTTTGTTCTACTTCGTTTCTTTTTATTTCGTTTGAGAAACGATTTTATTGAGAAGAAAAATATTTTTAGTATCTTTGAAAAGCGGAACAAAACAAAGATTTTTAAAAGGGGTGCTTGACGGGTTACAACCCGCTCCTACGTACCCTCTCTGGAAGAGGGATCAAAGCTACGTAGTTCTAGGCTTTTGGTTTTGAAAGTGTTTTTGAGTTTTTTTGGAAATAAGACTCGAGTGTTCACGAATGCCAAACAAGCAACGGCTTCGAGTGGCGTTCATTACTAACTCGAAAGAGAATAGTTGAAACCGGTAATCATTCAAGCAAAGGCTTCGAGTGATTACAAGTAACAACGTTTTATTATCTTTTGAAATCGTTTTGAAAAAGGGTGAGCATCAGTGATAATTATCACTAATAGCTCGTGTTGTTTTTGAAATTTGGAGTTTATTTATTTTTTAGTTAAGGTGTGGGAGCTTTCATGATAGCCAAACAAGCAAAGGCTTCGAGTGACCACCACTAATAACTCCTCATTAGCGATCAAACAAGCAAAGGCTTCGAGTGATGGCTAATGATTTATTTAAGAAAATGCCTTAGGTTTTTTTTTATTGAAAAAGCATTTGATTTAATTTGAAAATTAGTTCTAAGAAAAAGATGATTTGGAAAAGGATTTCGGAAAAATAAGTAGAACATTTCAACCAACTCTGAGTCCATAACCAAAAGATGCGACATGAATGAATGAAATACAAACACATACACTAATCAAGCAATTATGAACGTGTTGATCACTAACTGAGATTAAACGTGCCAATACAATCAAGAGATACAGTTATTGAGGATGCAAAGTAAAGTTCTCAAAATAATTGTGCGTGTGTGAGAAGGGGTGTATTTACCCTAATGACTCTATGCTACAACATGCATGTAGACTTACGTCTTCATTAGGAGGTCATACATGTAGAAGGTAATTGTACACAATTCAATCAAGACATTTAAGTGGCATCAACAACAAAAGAATACAATTGATCATAGGCATAAAATAGTCTAAGTTAAATGGATGAGCATGTGATCATGATGTGCTAGATTAGATAAGCATGAATGCGTGTAAATGCATGAACATTTGAGAATGAATGCAAGAATGAGTATATACAAAGATGCATGAGCATACAAGAATGCATGAGCATTTGATTAATGAATGCATGGACATGTGAGGATGAATGCAAGAATGAGTATATACAAAGATGCATGAGCATACAAGAATGCATGAGCATTTGATTAATGAATGCATGGACATGTGAGGATGCATGGTTATTTAATTATGAATGGACATGTGAGAATGCAAGAAGTATAAACAAGTAAGGATGCATGAGGTACTAACAAGTGAGAGTGCAAATGAATATGCAAGAGATATGAATATATTGAAAGGCATGAAGATTAAAACAAGAGAGTATGCAAGAGATACAAGCAAATGAGAATGCAAGAGAGTGAATAAGGTTTTATTTAAGTGCAAGTGTGTGAGAGTGTGTCATAAAAAGTGGTAAAAATTTAGTTACCTTATTCTTAGGAAATGGTGAAATGTTTTGGTGTTTTTAGAGTCTTAGGAAAAAGTGGTAAAAAGTATTTTTGGGTTGATTTTATAAAGTTGAAAAGTTATAAATGTAAACTAGAAAATGTTTTGGGTCTTTTGTAATTTAAGAAAGGTAAAAAGTAAAGGTAAATTATTAATGAAATGGTAACTTATTTAAGTGAAGGTGGTGAATTATTTAAGTGAAGGTAAATGGTAAAAGTAAAAGGTAAAATGTTTTTTAGGGTTTTAAGTGAAAGGTAAAAAAAGGTAAGAAAATGTTTTTTTTACTATTTAGTAACACTTAAGTGAATGGTAAAAACTAAAAGGTAAAAAGTAAAAGAAACACAATTCACAACAATTAATTTACCAAACAAGATCAAACAACAAATTTGAGTAAGTAAATTGGTCACAAAAATGGCTTTATGGCCGAAACATACATATACACAATAAGGCTCAAATTCAACAAATTTCTTGCAACCAAATCACATCATTAGACACACACACATAAACCCTAAGATCTACACATGTATATCACACTCAAACAATCATCATTTCATCATTTATTCAACACACAAAATCAAAGAAAATAAAAGATGATGAAACCCTAATTTAGGGACCTAAACCCGAATGCACTATTGGTCCTATATACCATTCTTATTCAACTTTGACACATGAAATAGACAAGAAAACATGAGGATCCTAATTTCTAACCCAAGGCCGAAGCAAAAAGAAAAGGAAAGCATGTTTTTATTTGGTGAAAATCACATGAACAAAGAGCAAATCACAAGAACAACACATAATCAACACATAGTCACAAGAACAACTTATTTAGTGGGTGAGATGCCAACTCTCACCCACAACAGCCCCTAATCTACATTTAAATGATATTATGAGATGCAAATATAAGTTGAAAAAGGATTTTGATGCAAGAAAGTGGATGAAAATGCAAAGGGTTTTAGGTTATACCTTAGTTCCAAGCTAAACAAGAGTAGAAATGAAGATCAAGAGTAACCAATCACCAACAATCTTCAAAAATCACCAACAACAACCACGTGACCTTGAAGGATCAGCCCCTTTGATGATGTAAATGTGGAATCAAAGATGAAAGGAAGAGGATATATGAATATGGAGTGAGTTTGAGGTGAGTTAGTGGATGGAAATTGAAAAGAAAATGGAGGAGGAGGGAGGAGGAGCTACGGCCAAGAGGAGGAGGGAGGAGAGGAGTTGGTGTGCTAGGGTTTTTGAATGGAGAGTGAGGCTAAGAAGATGTGTGGGCTGATCATATGAAGGTATATATAGTGTTCACTTATCATTAAGGGCTTCTAGGTCATTTCATTTCCATTGTGCTCTAGGATTGCATTTTAGTTTTGAACCAAGGGTCAAGATCAAATGTCACATGGATTAGGGGCAATTAGAAAGCACAAAGTGAGGAGAGAGAGGGCTGAGGGGCGCAGCTTAAGGATGGTGGTGAAGGATAAGTTCAATTACAAAATTGTATTTTTCTATGAAGCTTATTACAAGAGTGCCATTTTAATTCAAATGAAGGGTGAGGATTGCATTTAGCACTTGAATGGAAGGCCATGATTTAAACACAATTTGCAACCAATAAAATAAACCAAAAATGGGGGAAAAAGGGCTGGAATTCGCAGCCAAGAGAGAGAGAGTGAGTGGAATTGCAACTTGTACTATTGTACTACACTTGACCTTTCAAAATTCAAAGGGATATTCCTTATTCCCTTCTAGATAATTCTTCTAAATTCTTGCCATTTTGGGCTATGTCCCAAGATTCAATGATTGGGCTCTGAACTTTATGATCTCACCAATCCCAAAATTGATTTATTGACCCCACTCCAAAGGAAATGACCATTTTGCCCTTTTGTTCAAAAACCGAATTTCATGCAAAAAATATTCCAATGATGCACAAAAAAAATACACAACTCCACTCACTTGGACTCACATAAATTCCTCAAGAGATGCATAATGGTTTTTACTGAGAAAATATTTATTTTAGTGAAATGACCAAAATGCCCTTTTGGTCCCAAAAACCCTGATTTTGTCTAAACTTCATTTCCACTCTAACAATGATCCTGAGACCCTTTGGATGACTCTAAAACTCTAGAAATGCATGCATGATGAGAAGATAAGTCTTTTTTGGCGAAATTACCAAAATACCCTTTGAACTAGGAAAACCCTAGAAACCCTAAAAATGCTCTAAAGTGCTCTAAAATGCCATGCAATGCTATTCTAACCCTAAATTGCATTATGAAACTTCTAAAATGCAAGCATGATGCCTTTCCTATCCTCTAGGATGGATGTCAAGACTTGACTTATTTATTTTTATTGAAAATTAGGGTTTTGCCCTAAGCCGGACAAAATTGGGGTATGACACATTGTCATGGCGTCTCATGAACCATGTGCATTATCGGTGAGCAGAGGCTTCGGCCTAATTTTAATTGGTGAGCAGAGGCTTCGGCCTAATTGTATTTGGTGAGGGATCCGACATGCATGTGCCCGTGGAGTTTGGGTTGCATTTCATGCATAACTATACATTTTGAAATGTTGTTTTGGAGAGTGTGATTTTGATGTGATTGCTGCCATTGTTACGAATCGGTGTGCCTGGTTACTTTTCCTATGTAGTGCTTATTCCATATGTTATTATTTATGAAAAGAGACTCACCCTACTGCTTTTATGTTGCTTCTTATGTCGGCAAGGTGCAGGTATTAGTGAGTGAAGGTTACCCTTATGCCTTCGTCTGGTAGGGAGTGTCATGCTCTGATACGTAGCACCGGGGGGGCGTCTTATGTTTATGTGTTATTTTAATTATACTGTTAGATTGTTATCGGTGATGTATTGGATTTGTTGTCGAACTTATTATTTTTCCGCTGTGGTAGTGACTGTATTTAGTTGATGCGAACCGAACCGTTTTTTTTATGGTGCTATGTATCTTGTGGCTTTTAGCCGAACTATACGATTTTGAAGTGTTGATTTTAATGAAGTAAATGTAGCACTCTCTTATATTGTTTTTCAAAAAAAAAAGAAACTCTGATTATATTAAATAGTAAGGTTATTAAAAGGGGGTGTTACATCACTCAGAAAGCAATTAAAGGAAGTGCGCTGGCCGAGTACCTGGCACACCAGCCTGTTGAAGATTATCAGCCTATGCAGTATGACTTTCCAGATGAAGATATCATGGCCTTGTTTGAAGAAGGGAAATCCCCAGAAGATGAAAGATGGAGAGTGGTGTTTGATGGTGCCTCCAACATATATGGGCACGGAGCCGGAGCAGTGCTGATTTCCCCTGATAATCGCTTCATTCCATTCACTGCCAGACTAGGCTTCTACGTCACCAATAACATTGCAGAATATGAGGCATGTATTCTTGGTATCTAGGCAGACATTGATTGGAAAGTTAAGAGACTTCATGTGTATGGAGATTCAGCTCTAGTCATTCACCAAGTGAATGGTGATTGGGAGACCAGGGACTCCAAGTTGATCCCTTACCGAGATTACATTCTAGAGTTGGTTGAGCCTTTTGAAGAAATCACATTTCAGTATCTTCCTCGCAATGAGAACCAGTTGGCCGATGCGCTAGCCACTTTGTCTTCAATGTTCAATATCAACTGCGACAAAAGTCTGACTCACATCAAGATTCAGTATCGAGATTTGCCAGCACATCATTACTGCGCGGCAATTGAGGAAGAGTCTGATAACAAGCCCTGGTATCATGACATCAAGCAGTACATCTTGAACAGAGAGTACCCTCCTGGAGCGTCAGAGAATGACAAGAGAACCCTCAGAAGATTGTCAAGGAATTTCTTTTTGAACGGTGAAATTGTATACAAGAGGAATTATGATATGGTCCTCTTGAGGTGTGTGGCAGAAGAAGAGGCAACAAAAATCATGAAAGAAGTCCATGAAGGCTCATTTGGGGTTCATTCCAGTGGGCACACTATGGCAAGAAAAATCTTAAGAGCTGGCTATTATTGGTTGCGAATGGAATCAGATTGCTATAACTTCGTGAAAAGATGTCACAAGTGCCAAATCTACGCTGATCACATTCATGTGCCACCTACTTCCCTAAATGTCCTGACTGCATCCTGGCCGTTCTCAATGTGGGGCATGGACGTCATAGGTCTTATCGAGCCTAAGGCATCAAATGGGCATCGCTTCATCCTGGTCGCTATTGATTACTTCACCAAGTGGGTTGAAGCTGCTTCATACTCTAGCATTACTGGCTCTGTGGTTGCTAAGTTCGTGAAGAGAGATCTGGATTGTCGCTATGGGCTTCCAGACAAGATTATCACAGACAATGGCAGCAACCTGAACAGTAAGATGATGAAAGAGTTATGCGAGGACTTCAAAATCCAACATCATAATTCTTCCCCATACCGTCCCAAGATGAATGGGGCAGTCGAAGCAGCCAATAAGAATATCAAGAGGATCGTGCAAAAGATGGTAGTAACCTACAAAGATTTGCATGACATGCTTCCTTTCGCTTTGCATGGGTATCGTACCTCAGTGCGTACTTCAACTGGGGCAACCCGTTTCTCTTTGGTGTATGGGTCGGAAGCAGAATGGGTCCAGGCTCGTCTGGATCAGCTGAATCTCGTTGAGGAGAAAAGAATTGTCGCCCTGTGTCATGGCCAGTTGTATCAACAAAGGATGAAGACAGCTTTCGACAAGAAGGTTCGTCCCCGAGAATTCAGCGAAGGAGACCTTGTGCTCAAGAAGATCCTGCCTATTCAGAGTGACCCTCGTGGGAAATGGACTCCTAACTATGATGGACCATATGTGGTAAAGAAAGCCTTTTCTGGAGGAGCATTGATACTCACCAACATGGATGGCGAAGAGCTCAGAAACCCAGTCAATTCGAATTCAGTCAAGAAATATTACGCCTGAGAAAAATAAAAGAAAAAAGAGAAAGATGAGCCAAGCAAGAATTAGCTCGCTAGGTTGAAAACCCGAAAGGGCGGCCTAGGCAAAAAAAGAGCGACCCGGTGGACTGAAAACTCGCAAAGAGCGGTCCAGGCAAAAATTAGGGTCAGAAAGGTTGGACTTAAAAAAGGTAAAAGAGGCAAGCAGCGCCTCCGAAAGCTTGGATAAAAGGGTGATCAAGGATATAAGTATGGATAATTGGCATCAACATTCCAAAGACAAAGAGAGCTCATAAGATCTGCTGCGTTCATTTTTCTTGTTCTTTCTAGTAAAAAAAATTCTCAATGTACTCTTTGCAGTCGGCGCGACCTTTTGCGCGTTCGGTTTCCATATGAATAAAAAGTCCAAATTTTCCACTCCGTCTGCTTATTGTTTTATCATTGCTTCCTTTTCATTTGTGCTTTAAAATGATGTTTTATGGTAGACGATAAATGAACTATGAAAATGTGCATAAATCAGAGCATTAAAATCATTGCGAAACTTTTGAAAATTATGAGAAAAGAAATGATCTCCCAATCAGGTAAATTCACAAGAATCAAACAAAAACACTGATTGCGTCAAAACAATTCTCAAAAGGCTGAAGCATGACCCTCGCATCATTATGGACGAACATCGTGCCTCATAACGCGAGTCCTACGATTTGGTCGAAAAAGCAAAAGGAATAGAAAAAGAAAAAAGGGAGCAAAAGAGCAATAAAACAAATAAAATTCATACATTACATTCATCAAACATAGACAAGAAATTCATGCAAACAAAAAGAAACTCCTCCATCACATTATATTCATCCCATCAAAAAGCAATCATGGCATTGGCATTTCATGCATTCGTTCATCTCACTTGCAGGTACAAGGACGGATAAGTACTTCGATGTTAATCCTTGCACTCTGTTCCCAGAAAATGTCCTACTAGTTCAGGGTTCAAATGCTTTTCAGTTCGGCGCTCAAGCGTGCCTTGCATTTTGGAGTTCAAATCGCTCTTATCAGAGTTCAGTGCTCCCTTCTGTTCATGGTCTCACATCGCGTACGAGCAACGCGATGGACCGCAGCCCCATGTGAGGTTCAACGGAATAGTGGTATCAGCCTAAGATACAGTGGACGCCGTGCATTGATCAGTATATCATATCCGGAGATGATAACGATCCCCCCGGTCGCTCGGAAAGGCCAACAGGAAGCGTGCTCCTCAAAGCCACGTGCAAACTCGGATTTGTCAAGAGTTCGTTTAAGGATTACAGGTTTTAGGCAGCCTGGGCAATTTACCGCTTTCTGCACGCCAAGTGCCCATTTTACTTTTCTTTCTGCACGCCAAGTGCCCATTTTACTTTTCTGTCTGCACGCCAAGTGCCCATTTTACCTTTTCTGTCTGCACGCAAGTGCCCATTTTACCTTTTCTGTCTGCACGCAAGTGCCCATTTTACCTTCTCTGTCTGCACGCAAGTGCCCATTTTACCTTTTCTGTGTGCACGTCAGTGTTCATTTATTGTTTTCGCATCGACACGGGAGTGTCTATCTTTCCGAAAAAAAAGGAAAAAAAAGAAGAAGAAAAAGAAAAAGAAAACTCGGGTTTCTCCAAATGGACAGAATTGGTATAATTTCTGAATTCTTTATTTCTATTTTACCTTCGAGATATGTCTCGCGCAATTCATATTCCTTGGTAAAATTTAAATAAAGAGGGGCAGCTGTTATACCCTAATTTTGTCCGACTAATTGAAAATCAAATAAAAATGTATTTTTGTGAATATCTGATTTGAATTAATATTTCTTTATTTGCAAAAATATACCGTTTGTCATACGAGGGTTAGTTAATTGTGCGTGTTATTCAAAAGTCGTTAGCAATTTAGCCTTGTTGTTTTTTGTTTCATTTGTTATTATTATTATTGGTTGAATAGTAGTTGTCAATAAAAAGAAAAGATAGTCAAATAGTTAAGCTTGTTTAAATCTGTTTTTTATTTGTCAAAATAATACAAAATTACACTTTTGTTTGTTACACATAAAAAAAAAATATATAAAGGAAAGTAAAACAAAAAATATGTAGCCAGCCTGCGCCTTGCTGCTGTTGCGGCGACAGTTTGAGCTTTGAGCTCAAACCCCCTTCTTCTTGTCTCTTCGTTTGATCTTCATTTTAGGCAAAAAATACCATAACTTGGCAGCAACTCTGCTCCTCTCTTGCTGCTGTCTCTGTCTTGGTCTCCTGAGAGTTTTGATTTTGTGCTCCACATACCACACCTACACCACACAATTTTACCTATAAATGCAATGAACATAAACAGTGTTAGGGGGGGAAGAGAAGTAATTTAGCAATTTAGAGAGGCAGAAGCTGAAACTATAGGGGAGGGCATTTTCCATTTTCTAAGTGTTTGGAACTTGGTTAATTCCCAATTTATTTGTTTATTCAGGATACCATTTTTCAGTATTATTTTTCCTTGTTTATATGCTATTGTTTTCGTGTGAACCTAAATTGTATAGTCTCAGAAAAATCATCCATTTACTGATCATGTACATATGCATAGTTACTTTAAATTTAAAATTATGTTCATTGTCCTTCTATTGTGTCATTACTCATTCATTCAGAGAAATCTGTTTATAGTCACTTGCATTATATGTTACTATTCATTCAAAAATTTGTACAGGCTCTTTTTTTTAGGTAAAATACGCCAAGCTCATAACAGTAGATAAAACAGAACACATCTAAACACAGGGTTTGTGAAAAATAGGCATAGGAAATAAAGAACATATCAATCCAGAAAAAAAGGGGGTAGAATCGGATTATTAGGGTTGAGAGGCAGTGAGGCGAAAAGACCGTAGACCTCCATGAACCACCGGCCACCACCGCGAACCGCTCGACCACACCTACCCCCCTTCACCACCGTCGTCCCTCACCATCTCCACCACCGAACCGCCCAGCCACCGTCATCCCTAACCACTGTCCACCGCCAAACCGTACCCCCTCCTCCTCTCTCCTCACCACCAAACGCCATCACAGAATCAACATCACCGTCGCTCCATCCAACGACCACCGTGCTGCTGCCATTACCGGTGCAACACCACTGTCCATCCAAACTCCCCTTCGCTGAAAATCGCCGCTGTCAACACCGTCACCGCCACAAACCGACCACACCCCCAAACGGTCAGCAACTGAACCAAGCCGCACCACTAGAAGAAACCAAATCGGAGAAATCGTGGATCGGTGGAGAGAGAGAGCGGAGCTAGGGAGAGGAAAGTGAAGCGCGATCGAGAGAAAGAGAGAGAGTAGATGCGCTGAAGAAAAAAACGGAAACAGAAACAGAGTTGAGAGGGGGAGGCGGATACGGGAACGGAGTAGAGGAGAAAGAGGCGAGGTCACAGGGTAGGGGAGGATCCGCCACGGCAAGGAGAGAAAGAGAGAAAAATTTAGGGTTGGGGATCTATTTTGGGCAGGCGCCGTGGGAAAGGAGGAGAGTTTAGTTTTAGGGTTTCTTTTTTGGTCTTAGTTTATATAGTGTAGAGTCTCAGGACATTTTCGTCCTTTCGTTTCTTTTGATCCAGATCATTATTCGCACCACACTGTTTACTCAGGGCGCCCCCCGTTTTTTGAAAGCCCACGATTTTTCTTTTTTTTTTGAAACGGACCAGCCCATCAGAAAATAAAACACGCAGCCCAGCTTACAAAAACAAGCTGGGCTCACTAGCTGCACCCCAGTTTAATGATACAGCCTTCCTATAACTGCACCCCCCATTTTACTACTTCACCCCCTATTTCTCTTTTTAAAATTTATTTCTTTCCCCTAAGTAAAATTATTTTTTATTTTTTTTTACAAACCTTTTTCTCCCAAATAACAGATTTTCTTTCCCTAAACAAGACTTGATCCAATTGCGAAAGTTCTTCAAAATCAAACTTTGTTAGTAGTCTTGCGAAGCCTTTGCTTGCATGATTATCAACAATGAGGTACTAGTGGCGATCACTTGGGGCCTTTGCTCAATTGATCATCATGAATGCCTAATTTTCCCAAAGATTTTCACTAAACCAAAAACTTTATTAGTAGTCTTGCGAAGCCTTTGCTTGCATGATTATTAACAATGGAGTGCTAATGGTGGTCACTTGGAGCCTTTGCTCAATTGATCATCATGAAAGCTCAATTTTCACAATTTAACAAGATAAAAAACAAAAGCCTTTTTCTAGACAAACCAGAACTACGTAGCTTTGAATTCTCCATCGCACCGGGAGATACGTAGGAGCGGATCCCCTCCGTCAAGCATAACAAACCAAAAACATTTTTTTCCTTTCAAAAACCAAACACTTTTCCGAAATAAAACATTTTTCAAAAGAGGTAAAAACAAAGCATTTTTCCGAATCAACTTTGCAAATCACACATTTAATTAAGGTAACCCTTCTTCGAAGGGACGTTGTGGGGTGCTAATACCTTCCCCATACGTATTTAGACCCCCGAACCCAAATCTAATGGTTCCAAAGACCATTGCCTTCCCAAAAAAGGTTTTTCCCATGTTTTACCTTTAAAAAATATTGGTGGCGACTCTAAAATCCGATTGTGCGAAGAAAAATCCCTCCAAGGATTTTTCGGGGTGCGACAGCGTTACAACTCTCCCCCACTTAGAATATTTCGTCCTCGAAATTCTTACCTGATTCAAACAGCTCTGGATAAGACCCCCGCATCTTACTCTCCAGTTCCCACGTCATACTCTCATCAGCAGCTCCCAACCAAACCACTTTTAGCAATGCAATTTCCTTGCCTCTGAGAACCTTCAATTCTCTATCTCCAATCCGCGCAGGCATAGTCTCCACAGTGAGATTATCCCGTACCTCCACATCATCCATGTAAATCACATGAGATGGGTTTGGAACATACTTCCTCAACTGCGACACATGAAACACATCTTGCAAATTCGAAAGATTAGGTGGCAAGGCCACCCGATAAGCAACAGTCCCAACCCTCTCCAAAATCTGGTATGGCCCAATAAAACGAGGAGACAACTTCTTAGACTTCAAAGCACGCCCAACACCAGTCACAGGGGTGACCCTCAAAAACACATGATCATCGGCTTGAAATTCCAAATCCTTCCTCCTCTTATCATGATAACTCTTTTGCCTATTCTGCGAAGCTTTCATTTTCTCACGGATCAACTTCACCTTCTCCGTGGTTTCTCGAACAATCTCAGGCCCGAGCACCACACTCTCTCCTGATTCGTACCAACATAAAGGAGTCCTACATCTCCGACCATACAGCGCCTCAAAAGGTGCCATCCCAATACTAGAATGATAACTATTATTATAGGTAAACTCAATTAATGGAAGATGAGAATCCCACGCACCCCCATGCTCAAGAACACAAGCTCTCAACAAATCTTCTAACGACTGAATAGTCCTCTCTGACTGACCATCAGTCTGCGAATGATACGCTGAGCTCATCCTCAACTTAGAACCCAACGCCTCATGCAAACTCTTCCAAAATTCAGAGGTGAATCTAGGATCTCTCTCCGAAATAATACTTGAAGGAACTCCATGAAGCTTCACAATCTCTCGGATATAAATCTCCGCCAACCTAGGCACCGAATATGTGATGTTAATAGGAACAAAGTGAGACGACTTCGTTAGCCTATCAACAATCACCCAAATAGCATCATGCCCCGTCGCCGTATTAGGCAATCCCGTCACAAAATACATAGAAATGCTATCCCACTTCCACTCCGAAGTTTCCTATGGTTGCATCAGCCCTGCAGGCTTTTGATGCTCAACCTTTGACTTCTGACAAGTCAAACAGGCATATACAAACTGGGCTACATCCCTCTTCATCCCCGGCCACCAAAACAACTTCTTCAAATCTTGGTACATCTTCGTAGCCCCTGGATGGATACTCAACTTACTTCTATGACTCTCCTCAAGAATCACTCTCTTCATCTTTGCATCATCAGGAATACAAATCCTATCTTTGAATCTCAATATACCCTGGGAATCCATCCTGAAATCTCCGTCCTCAGCTTGATCATTCACAACCATCAGGTCTACTAGTTTCACATCTGACTTCTGAGGCTCTCGGATACTACTCAAAAAGTCATTGCCAATCTTCAACATTCCCAATCTAACACTCTGAGGTGTTACTTCACAAACTAAACTCAAGTCTCGTAATTGCTCAATCAGCTCCAACTCCTTAACCATCATTGCTGACATATGCAAGGTCTTTCGACTTAAAGCATCAGCCACGACATTAGCTTTGCCTGGGTGATTGTTCAAGCCGAAATCATAGTCTTTCAACAGTTCTAACCAACGCCTCTGCCTCATATTCAGCTCCTTCTGATCAAACAAGTATTGCAAACCTTTATGGTCACTAAACACTTCAAATCATGCGTAGGGTAGTTCTTCTCATGGGTCCTCAACTGTCTAGACGCATAAGCTACTACCTTACCCTCCTGCATAAGCACACCTCCCAAACCCATCTTGGAAGCATCACAATACACCACAAACGGTTGGTCTGGAACGGGCAAAGTCAAAATAGGAGACGTTGTCAACCTCTTCTTCAACTCATTGAAGCTCTCCTCACACCGAGCATCCCACACAAAAGCTTTCCCCTTACAAGTCAACTGAGTCAACGGAAGGGCTAGCTTAGAAAAACCTTCAATAACCCTTCTATAGTAACCAGCCAATCCCAAAAAGCTTCTGATTTCAGTAACCGACTTCGGGCTCTCCCATTGCAACCCGGCATCTACCTTGACTGGATCCACAGCTATACCATTACCAGAAATAACATGCCCAAGGAAACTCCCCTCATCCAGCCAGAAGTCACACTTAGACAACTTTGCATACAGCTTCTTCTCTTTCAACACTTCTAGCACTAACCTCAAATGCTCTGCGTGCTCTTCTTCCGTCTTAGAATACACCAGAATGTCATCAATAAACACCACTACGAACCGGTCCAAGTAAGTATGGAAAATACGATTCATGTATTCCATAAATACTCCCGGCGCATTGGTAACCCCAAACGGCATCACAGAATACTCATAGTGCCCATATCTAGTTCTGAAAGCTGTCTTCTGGAATGTCTTCATCCTTCACCTTGATCTGGTGATAACCCGATAGCAAATCAACCTTGCTAAACACTTTAGCACCCACCAACTGGTCCATCAAATCATCAATCCTCGGGAGCGGATACCTGTTCTTAATTTTTACTTTGTTCAACTGCCTATAATCAACACAAAGTCTCATACTCCCGTCCTTCTTCTTTACCAACAACACTGGAGCTCCCCACGGCGATACACTCGGTCTCACGAACTCTTTTCAAGCAGATCCTCAAGTTGCTTCTTCAATTCGGACAACTCAGACGCTGACATCCTGTATGGTGCCATAGACACAGGTCTGGTACCAGGTACAAGATCAATAGCAAATTCAACTTCCCTCCCCGGCGGAACACTCGGAATCTCATCAGGAAGCACTTCGGGAAACTCACACACTACCTGCAACCCTTCAATGATAGCTTGATTCTCAACAGACAACGACGCCATCAAAGCAAACAGATTAACTTCCTCCTTCATTACCTTATGCAACTGACCAGCCGGCAACAAAACAGATTCTTCCTCTTCGGGAGAAGGGAAACTCACAGACTTACTAAATCAATTAATATGAACATGGTTATCCACTAACCAATCCATACCAAGAATAACATCCAACCCACCCAACGGAAAACAAATCAAATCAACAACAAAATCTCTGCCGAAGACCGACAGAGGGCACTTAGCACACACAAGAGAGGTAGTTACCGAACCCTTAGCTGGAGTATCGATAACCATCTCCCTCATCAAAGAAGACACTGCTAGACCCAATTTCTCAACACATATAGCCGCAATGAATGAATGATAGGCCGCAAGTGCACGGTCTTATCGCGTAATAAAAGAGTTATCGATCCACAGGGAGAGCCTAGGTGATTACCAATTTAATTTTCCAAAGTTGATTAGCTAGAAGGAATGGTTTTTAGGAGATGTAAAATTTAGAAATAAAAAAAACAAACAATCTCAGGTTTATAGTTTCATCACAATAATGAGGAACCAAAATAATTCTTTAGACTATTCAACAATTTATAAGAGTAATATATTTCAAAGACAAGGCAGCGAATATAACTAATGTCTCCTTTCGGAGTACAAGAGCGTGTTTTGAACTAACAATCAAGCCTATTCTCATGGTTGATTGTCACCAAAACCCATTAAGCATAACACCTTTATAATGTCTCAAGAGTTTCAAAACTATTCTCATGTTTTGATTCCCTTGTCTAATTTCATAATTCCAACATCAATACTTCACCTTTCGGTCCTTCGTTTGATGTTTAAAATAAGATTTGAAGGACAATGAAATTAGATTGAAATATAAATCAATTTGGAGTGGAGAATAGTCTTGGGAATTATTAGGGACCTATCATTGGATTACTCCCAACAACCCAAGACTTTGTATCTACTCACTCATATTGTTTAAAGACAAAAACAAACATGAGAGAAGAAGAAGAAGAAGAAGAAGAAGAAGAAGAAGAAGAAGAAGAAGAAGAAGAAGAAGAAGAAGAAGAAGAAGAAGAAGAAGAAGAAGAAGAAGAAGAAGAAGAAGAAGAAGAAGAAGAAGAAGAAGAAGAAGAAGAAGAAGAAGAAGAAGAAGAAGAAGAAGAAGAAGAAGAAGAAGAAGAAGAAGAAGAAGAAGAAGAAGAAGAAGAAGAAGAAGAAGAAGAAGAAGAAGAAGAAGAAGAAGAAGAAGAAGAAGAAGAACAAGAAGAGAAATAAAAGAAAGCGGTAAAGTGCAAAATCATAAATAGGGGAATTGTAAATGACAAGAAAGTAAATTGCTTGAAAAGTAAATTGCAAGTAATTTAAATGACTTGGAAAGTTAAAGAGCAAGGAAAGTAAATGAGCAAGAAAGTAAATGACTTGGAAAATAAAAGTGCAACAAAGTAAATGACTTGGAAAATAAAGGTGCAAGAAATTAAATAGCAAGAAAAGTAAATGACTTGGAAAATAAAGGTGCAAGAAATTAAAAGGGCAAGAAAGTAAATGACTTGGAAAATAAAAGGGCAAGAAAGTAAATGACTTGGAAAATAAAGGTGCAAGAAATTAAATAGCAAGGAAAGTAAATGACTTGGAAAATAAAGGTGCAAGAAATTAAAGGAGCAAGAAAGTAAATGACTTGGAAAATAAAAGGGCAAGAAAATAAATAGCAAGAATTTAAAGGGCAAGAAAGTAAATAAACAAGAATCATAAAAAGCATGAAGAGTAAATTGAAGTCATGAACCTTAGAGGAAACCTTGTCATTGATTTTCTAACAAAATTCAAGCTTGGTTACAAGTGAGGATCAAGCCTCTATTAATAAGAAAATATGAGGGGAGATAGCCATCAATAAGTGGGCAAAAATATCACTCAACAAGTGGGCATAGCACTTGAGTGGAGGGGCAAAATAGTCAAAAAGAAGTGAAAAAATCAAGTTGGCAAAGATAGCCACCAACAAGTGGCCGCAGCCAATTTTGACTGCATTTTGGCGCCCATGGTGCCCTGTCCTGCGCCAGTTCTACG
This sequence comes from Astragalus membranaceus, assembly GCA_039519185.1. Lineage (NCBI taxonomy): Eukaryota > Viridiplantae > Streptophyta > Magnoliopsida > Fabales > Fabaceae > Astragalus > Astragalus membranaceus. Next base: position 119,881,295 of record CM076849.1, read on the forward strand.
CCAGTTTGCGTTGTGCTGTCGAATCTGGGAGACAGATGCTGTCGAATTCTGGGAGACAGATGCTGTCGAATTCTAGGAGACAGATGCAGTCGAATTCTGGGAGACAGATGTTGTCGAATTCTGGAAGACAGATGCAGTCGAATTCTGGAAGACAGATGCTGTCGAATTCTAACCTGCTGAGACAGAAGCAGTCGAAATCTGGAAGACAAATGCAGTCGAATTCTGACAGATGCAGACGAATTCTGGGAGACAGATGCTGTCGAATTCTAACCTGCTGGGACAGAAGCAGTCGAAATTGCTTCAAAATAAAACCTGAAGATAAAAAGTAAACATTTGCAGTAAAATAGATCAAAAATATAATTAAAATACTAAAAAGACTTAATAAAATAACTATTAAAAAGACTCTAAAAATAGACTTATCAATGAATGCGTGGCACCGGTATCAACAATAGCAATCAAAGGGATACCATTATTAAAACATGTACCTCTTATCTCATTAGCCGCTTCTGATCCCGCGAGAGCAAACACCTTCCCACTGAACTTCTCTTTCTTCGGCTTAGGACACATAGTACTAATGTGTCCAACCTCACCACAGTTGAAACAGAGAATATCTTTGCGCCCACACTCAGACGTCAAATGACCCTCTTTGCCACAACGGAAACACATTCTCACCCCCGACTTGCATTCGTAGCTCTTATGACCCGATTTACCACACTTAAAACACACAAGGTTGGCAGGAGCATCTCCCCCACTAGTCTTCTTACCATCAGTAGCTCTCTGTTTACCTTTACCAGCAGGAACCTCATATGGCTTATTACGGCTCTGAAACTTACCCCTCTACTCCCTCATAACCTTAGAGTGAGCACCACTGTCTTCTTCAAAAATCCTACAACTGTCAATCAAATCCGAGAACACACGAATCTTCTGGTACCATATTGCCTTCTTAATATCAACCCTCAACCCATTCTCAAATTTGATGCACTTGGAGAATTCAGAGTTAGCATCAGCGTAATGCGGATATAATTTGGCCAATTCATTGAACTTGGCAGCATATTCTGTCACAGACATAGTTCCTTCCTTCAGCTCAAGGAACTCAATCTCCTTCTTTCCCCTGACATCTTCTGGAAAATACTTTCTTAAAAATTCTCTGCGGAATACAGTCTAAGTAATTTCTTCATTAGCAGTCTCTAACCTCTGCCTAACCTCAAACCACCAGTCATCAGCTTCTTCTGCCAGCATATGTGTTCCATACCTGACCTTCTGAGCTTCAGTACAATCCATGACACGGAAAATCCTTTCCACTTCCTTCAACCACGCAAGAGCACCATCAGGGTCATACTTGCCCTTAAAAGTAGGCGGCTTCTCCCTCTGAAAGGTAGCCAGACTGCAAGTCCCAGCATTTTCACCATCATTTGCTGGTTCCCAACAGCCTGCGCCATAACTTGCAAGGCAGCAGCAAGAGCAGCGTCGTTCCTTCCAGCCATTTCAACTTACACTGCAGCATAAACAATAATTCAGAACTAATCTAGCATTACTTGCTAGTCAAAGACACTAAGACTGGACAACTTGGCCGGACAGACCGAACTGCTCTGATACCACTAATGTAACACCCCATTTCTACCCGGCAATTTAAAATAAACATATCAGAGTATAAAAATTATTTTTCAATTCATCCAAACGGGATGCTACATTTACTTCAATTTCAATATACACAAATTTATGATAAATTCATCATTTTCAAAAAAAAAAACATAATACGCAGCTCCTCAATAAATGGGGCAGACCCTCAAGTAACTCAAAAGTCTACAAAGAATGGTTCATCATCACGCAGCGGAATAAAAAGAAATAGTTTCTTAACATCATTGTAACAACATCAACACAACATCCAACAGTGTCATATAAAATAAGACTAAAATCACTAATATTCGCCCCCCAGGTGCTACGTATCAGAGCAAGACCGACTCAAGGAATGAAGGGTTAAAAGCCTTCACGTACGGTTACCTGTAGAGTAATAATCAACATAAGGGGTGAGTCTCTAACCGTATAATAAAACTTATATTAAGCAATATGTCAGAGTATTGAACTATACAAAATCACAGCAATACATATATATATATATATAACAACTTCTACAATTTATATATATATGTAACAACTATAGAAATATATATATACAACAACTATGACAACAAATATATATATAACAACAATCTATATATATATATATATATATATATATATATATATATATATATATATATTTATATATATATATATATATTTATATATATATATATATATACCTTTGTTGTTATATATATAAATATATATATATATATATATATATATATATATATATATATATATATATATATATATATATATATATACATATCAACCAAAACATTAATCATCAATGGTAAGGATGAATGTATGAAGTGCAACATGCATGTGGTACCATCATCGTCAATAATTTTGCCAATTGGGCACATCGTCAATATTTGAGCCTTATCATCGTCAATAGCTCGAGGCCGAAGCCTTACATCGTCAATATATGCATATGTAATGCATGCGACTCATGAACAACCAGCAGATCATAGTCATCACAGCAACAACATCGTCAATATCATTATCATCATTTGGCCATTAGGCCCTTCGTCAATAACAACATCATTATCCTTTGGTCATTAAACTCGAAAAATGACACCAAAAAGGTTTTAGACACCGACATAATTTTACAACGTCAACAATAACAACCACCCGGGGACAGCCACTAGAGGCGCCCAGAAACCATCAGAAAAATAATAATTTTTATCTTAAAACAGAATGTAACTGTAGACGACAGAATAAGCCTCACAACGCACTTTGAAACACTTAAAACGGACACCCGAGTCAAAAGATATGACAAAAACAAAACCGGGGAACATTCGGGCAACATCCTGAAAATGGCGCGCATAGGGGATCCTGGCGCCCAGCAGCACAGAAAAACTGGCGCAAGAGGGATCCTGGCGCCCTGGGCAGCAACACTGGCGCCCAGCACTTAGATACAAACAGCAACACAGAAACTGGCTCAGGCAGCAACATTGGCGCCAGCACTTAGACAGAAACAGCAATACAAAAAATGGCGCAGTGGCGCAGAGGCAACCTGCGCCACTCTGGGCGCAACGTTGACAGCAACACAGACAGCAAAAACTGGCGCTGAGGCAACCTGCGCCACTCTGGGCGCAACACAAAAACTGGCGCTGGGCAGCAACACTGGCGCCAAGGCACCCCCCCTGCGCCAACAACTACCGCAACACAGCAACACAAAAATGGCGCCCTTGGCGCCTAGGGACCTTCTAATCCGATTTTTTTCTAGACTCCAATGAATTCAATTATCAACAACAACTTCAATTATCACATATACGTTCTAACATCATCAAACACACGTTTTATCGAACATTTAGCGTGCATTTCTGTAATATCCCCAATTTTCGCTATTTAAAATAATTGGCGTGAATTGATTTGTTAAATCTATTGAAAATAAAATGCATTTTTTATTGATTGGTTGATTTATTACTCAATTGTGTGAGATTGGTAATTAATTGTGTCAAGTTAGAATAATTAGAGTGAAGGAGTCATAGGGAAAGAAGTGTTTAAGTAAGGGGTAGTTTTGTCCTTTTTCCATGCCCCCTTATATACACCCATTCAGCTGAAGCACAAGGAGGAGACACACTTCATCCTTCAAAAAGAAAGAAAACAGAAACTGAGTTAGAGAAGGGAGAGGGAGAGCTCGCGAGAAGAGAGAAGAGAAGGGAAGGGAGGAGAGTCCCATTGCATGTTTGATCCAAGGACAGAATCATATCCCATTTTCCTTCCTCTTTCCATTGATGCTAACCTTAAACACTGAATCCCCCTCCTACAGAATTCACCATTTATGAACATCTTCAGCCCCTCATACCCAAAACATAACCTGACTTGTTGCATGTGAGTTTGGAGAGCTGGAGAACCTACTTTATCACCTACTCCACGAATTAGAACAGTTGGGAAATCACTTGGGTTGCTGAGTTCGAGTCATAGGCAGGTGGAGAGTTCGAGTTCAGTTAGGAGTGTTTCGAGCGATCCGGAGAAGTTCGTGAGTTGCCGTCGCTCGTGTTTGCAAAGTCTCGGTGTCTATTGCTATTGTCATCCAAGAGGTGAGTTCTATAACTCACTAGGAAAAACATGAATATGTGTTCTTGAGTTTGAATGTGAATCGGGATGGATATGGGAACGATCGGAGTAGAAAAGAAAACGCGAAAAACTGTTTTTCTGAAATACTGTTAGTCACGCACGGATCGTGTGTATGGGCGCACGGGTCGTGCGTGAGATTCTGGAACCACTGGTGCTGTTTTTGAAAACGCGCACGGGTCGTGTGCCAAGGCGCACGGACCGTGCGTATCTCTCTGATGCGACATTTTGAAATACGTCCTAAGTCGTTCCGATTGGTCCTAAGTCCCTTCCAATCCACTCCCCAAGGTTCCCCTAGGATTGGAACACCGTAATTCTACATGTTTAGCTTTGACTAAAGTGGTAGTATTGATCGGGAAGTAATTCGGGATCGGAAAGGAATGACACGATAAATGATGGACACGCACGGATCGTGTGTATGGGCGCACGGGTCGTGCGTGGTCTTCGGGTTGCCTCTTTTAAAAAGTGTTTTAAATCATTCCGAACGATTCCAATTGCTTTCTAATCCTTCCTTCCACCTTCCCCAATGTTACTATGATTGAATTGCCCTGAATTGAGTGGTAATTGATTGTGATTGGATCCAAATTATGTTAGTACCATACAATTGGTTATGTTTGGATTATGTTCAGGTTAAGTGAATGCTCATATGATTGACCATTGATTTCATGTTATGAATTTGTGTTTGATGTATTGTGCTGGATTGACTGGTTTAGTAAGATTGATAAGATAAGTTAGCAAACCTTAGTAATCCATGAGAGATCACTTAATAATTAGACTAAGTTAGTAATTAGATCACGTTAGTAATGAGTTTATGTTCAGTTCAGTTTATTATTATGTTATTATCATGTTTAAGTTCATTGTTGAGTTCAGTCCAGGTATATCAGCATATATATCTTTAGTCGGGGTGACGACCCTATTTAGTTTAGTGTGCTAGGGGAGAGGCAGTCATGAGCCTTATGAACCTAGGCCCCGTTAGGGACCCAGCCGATTAGTGGGGACGGGTTCACCGGAAGCTTATTATGCCAAGTGACCGGTGACACGCTATAACTTTAGTTAGTGTTGTATCTTGTAACCGGCTTGAGGGTTACGAGGTCAACTTTTAGTTAGTTAGCCACATAGTCAACTTTGAGGACTATGATTTATGAGTTAAGTAAAATGAATCAAGCATAATTGAACCGAGAGAATTAGTAAGGGGTCGCGATAGAACTCACTGAGACAAGTTGTCTGACCCAATCAATTGTTGTTGTTTTTCAGTTAAGCAGGGAAAGTTGAAGACCGTGAGGCACGGATATGAAGATGCCTGAGGAGCAGCCGCTATCTTTATTTCTTTATGTCTTGTATTTCAGTTTCCCTTGTATCTCTGTATTTTGTATTCAGTTTCTTAGATGTACGATGGTACGACTTATGTTTTTAAGTTGTAAATCGCTTCCGCATACTTTCTATTTTGGTGCTGAACACTAGTTGAGCGATGTAAGGACGTTTTATGTATTTTTCATGTTAAGTTATGTAACGCGCTTGATGGTTTTTAGCTTCGAGTATTAGTATGTGTTCGGTATTCAAAACAGGAAGTACTCTGATGTATGCCAGTAGTGCATTTCGGTAACTTCTACAAGTTAGAAATTATCGGGGTGTTACAATTTCAATCCTCACACACATCAAACAAATTATATACTTTTCAACAACACCTATTGAGCATCAAATATTCATCCATACAATCATACATTGCAAACATCATCAAAAATCGTAAGAATAGCGACATACGTCCTAAACCCCACATACATCCCATTATAAACCCTATTATAAGGTAAGACCCACCCTTACCTTAGATTTACCGAAGATGATGAGACCTCTACGAAAGCACCGAAGTAACCACAGCAACAGCTCCTTGCTCCTCTTCTCTCTTGGCCGATCGCACCTCTTCTCTCTTCTCACTCTCTTCGCAAACTTTCTTTCTCTCTTCTCTCTTTTGCGATTTCTTTCTTTCTTTTTCTCACCAATTGAGGCGCAACTCTCCTAACCCTTGCGCCTAGGAGCCTAAGTCAATGGGCTTGGGCTCTTGGGCCAATCTTACCGCTCCATAATTACCGGATACTACTCCCTTCATTTAAAATAAAATAATATTTTAATAACTTAATATAATAATAACAAAGAAATACCTAAATAATTTAATTAAATAATTAATTAAATTATTTGGGCGTTACAGTCATGGCACAGTAAGAAACAAGTAAGTGTCGCACTGTCAACTGCTGAAGCAGAATATGTTGCAGCAGGAAGTTGTTGCGCACAAATCCTTTGGATGAAGCAACAACTTCTTAAGTATGGTGTAGAGCTAGATCCCATACCAATAAAATGTGACAATACAAGTGCAATCAATCTTACAAAGAGCCCCGTTCAACACTCTAGGACTAAGCACATAGAGATTAGGCATCATTTTCTTAGAGATCATGTCCAAAAAGGCGATTGTGTGATTGAATTTGTTGAATCATCTAAACAGCTAGCTGATATTTTTACAAAACTTTTACAAAATAAAAACTTCTTTTTCAGTCGAAGAGAACTTGGAGTCATTGATTCCTCATCTGTTTGAATGTTCTGTTCTTTGATTCACAAACTATATGTCATCGTCACCCTTTTGATCATGTCAAAAAGGGGGAGAAGTATACAGGACGTTTATCCATATAGGATTGATATAGAATTGTCATTTTGCATCTAATCATTGAATTGTCATTTTGCATCTAATCATTGATGAACTAACCTCCCACCCAGAGATGAGTAAAGTTTTGTCTTCATCAAAAAGGGGGAGAATGTGGTTATATTGCTTTTGCAGGTTAGGTTTTGATGATGATGCGTTAGAAGTCAAAATGACAAGCAGGTTAGGTTTTGATGATGTGTTCAAAGCAGAAAATGACCAAGCAGAAATCCAAGGCACAAGACTCAAGAAGTAAGGGTAGTCTCTAGGGTTTGGGTCGTATCCTAGGATATATTGTAAGCCGCTTCTGAGGGTCAGCTCATCTCAGAGTTTTCAAAATGCATGCATGCACATAGGTAAGGCACGTAACATAAAAACTATTTTGTGGAAGTTAGAAATCGATTCATGACTTCTTTCCTAAAGCCAAGAATCGATTTCCAACCTTGTGCAAAGGATAGAAATCGATTCATGACTCTTTTCCCAAAGCAAAGAATCGATTCCCAAACGGTTTTAAAAGCTAAGAATTGTTTCCTATTATTTCCTTTAAGACCAAAATCGATTTCCTTCCTGTTTCCAAAGCTATAAATCGACTTGCATCTCACTTAAATCAAGCAATGAATCGATTCATCAACTATACTATTTTAAGCGAAGAATCGATTCATTACCTCATGCACCAGAGCCTTAAATCGATTTTCTTCTTTCTAAAAGCCTCAACGGTCATATTTTCAAGCTATTAATCGATTCACACTTACTCTTTAAAAGCAAACAATCAATCACTCATTCCTATTTTCCAAGACAACAATCGATTCACTATCCTATGCTTTTCAAGTAATTAATCGATTCTTAAAATCATTCAATGGTCATATTTCTCCTAAGTCTATAAATAGGGACTTAGTGTTTCTCAGAAACACACAACCCATTCTTACGCTTACGCTGAAACGTAAAACTCAAAAACCCTAGCACACACACTTTTGTTCTTCACATACTGTTCATCTGTCAGAGCTGATTTCTCTCAAGGGCTAAGTTGGGTTGGTGATCTTCAAGTTGTGTAATCTACCTTCATAAGAGGTATTTTGGATTTTCAATTTGAAATTTGTTTTACGTTGTTCACAGTACTAGGGAGTGGGGTATCTCTCTAGGGTTATTGGTTGTAACAAGGGTGGGGTATCTCTTGTTGTTGCTGTTGTGGTAGATTTGAGGGCTCTTCAAAGGTGGGGTATCCTAGGATAAGTGTGCCTGAGTCTGTAAAGGTTTTCAAAGCACCTGTAAACTTTGTTATGTTTAGTGGAAAATCTCACAAGGGTGTGAGGACTGGACGTAGGTTACTAGGAGGTGACTGAACCAGTATAAAAATCTGTGTTCTCTACTGCTTTATTTTTCAGTTTTTCGTTTCTTGTTAATTCGTTCCATAAACCTGCGCGAAAATCAATCAAGTCGTTAAAGGGGACTTAAATTCTTAAAATCTCAATTCACCTCCCCCCCCCTCTTGTAACATCCCCTAATTAGCTAATTAGATTAATTAAATTAGCAAGAGAATTATCATGAATTGATTAATTAACATAAATTATAGTTGTGCATAATTAGAATATTATGTCAAAGTTAATAAGTTAGGGTATTATGATGGCAAGGGTATTTAAGGAATGATTTTAGAGTGGAGGGGCATTTTGGTCCTTAACCATGTTAAATGAACGCAGCCAACCCCACACTTCTCATTCAGCCTCATTCTGAAAATTAAAAAAAAAGAATAGAAGAGAGGGAGCTGAGAGAGAGGGGGAGAGAGCTCGCGAATAGGGGGGGAGGAAGAAGAGGTAGGATTTCCATGATTCCTTGATGCATGTGAAAGGTAACACCACCAATCTTTTCCATTTCCTTTCTTCTATCCAATGATGCAAACTTCATCAGCCACACTCCTTCCTCTATCAAATCACCATTTGAGAGCAATCCAGCTCAACTTGAGAAAAATCTGAGTTACCCACCTTGCATGTCCTTGTTGTAGGCATACAATCAGTACCAAGGTTCATATTCAAGCCACCATTCAGTTTGAAGTTATTGGGGTAGCTAGGATTCGGAATCAGCTGCTGTCCAAGCGATTTGGAGTAGCTAAGCTCGTTGTTGGAGCGTATTCGAAGAGAGTTCGTGGTTGTCGGAGCGGTTGGGCTCTCGGAGTCTCGGTGTTTGCGTGATTTTCATCACGATAGGTGAGTTCTATAACTCGCTTAGGGAATGTGTTTGTGTTTCTGAATCTTCTTTTCGAAATCCATGGTCATGCGTTTGTGTTGTCGAAAGGAAACTCATTAAAAACCGTTTTCTCAGAGAAGAGTGTGAGTTTAATTATGAATTGTTGATTGATTGAGATGGGCATAATATATTGTTTTAATGTATGTTGAGTTTGGGTTACGATCAGAACAGATTTTGGAATCGGAATGGAATGGAATAACGCATGAAAAACCTATTTTCTGGAAACTGATGGAGACACACGGATCGTGTGCCTCTGGGCACAGGTCGTGCACCTCCATCTGATACGACAAGAACTGGATTTTTAAAACACGCGCGGATCGTGCGCCTAGTCGCACGGGTCGTGCGTATGTCCCTGGAACTTTCTAAAATTTTAGTGGATAACACACGGATCGTGCGCTAAGTCGCACGGGTCGTGCGTATCCTTCTAGAAATTTTCTACAAACGGTTCAACCACACACGGGTCGTGCGCCTACACGCACGGGTCGTGTGAGACCTTCTGACCTTCAATTTCAAAGTACCTTTTATCCATTCCAAATGATTCCAATCCTCTTCTAATCCATTCCCCAAGGTTTCACAACAATGTAAAGGTAATAATGGAATGAGATTGAACATGTTCGATAGAAAGTTTGTGTGTTATGAATAAAATGAAAAACCGCACTTAGAGAACGCGAGAGTGCATATGTCAAGAATGAAAATAACACACGGTATTTGACCGATATTATACACTGTAATTGACTGATATGGTACATGGTACTTGACTGAAATGACTAACAGCCCATTGCGGGTACACAGACTGTTAATGTATAATAAATACAAGAGGAAAAAGGGTGACGACCCTAAGAGGTTAGCATACTAGGGGAGGGGAAGTCATGAGCCCCAAAACCTAGACTCAAGAATGTTTCCCCCGCTAGAAATAGCGGGATGGGTTCACCAAAGTCAAGAGATGCCTATAAAATAGGTGGACTGAGGTGGTATGCTAAAAACATGGAACAAAGATTTCATGCTTCATGTGTCGCTTAGGAGGGCCATGAGCATGAAGGTTACAGGAACTAAATGTATTTCCACGTGGTTGCTTTTTAGGACCACGAGTTCAAAACAAGGCATAATGAACCGCTAGAGTAGTAAGGGGTCTCGATAGGACTCACTGAGATAATGTTTATCTCACCCTTCATATTTGTGGTTTTTACAGAGAAACAGGGGAAAGCAAAGGCGATAAAGCACGGCTAGCTGGTGTGACTCTCTGAGTCATTGAAGACCTAGTTTCATGTTTTAGACCTTTGTTCCGTTTATTGTTTCTGTGTTCCGATTGTATAACTTTTGATGTTAAGTTGTAAAATCGTTTCCGCTACTTTATGTTTTGAGTATTGAACACCAGGAATATGTACAAGTCTTAAGTTTTGGAACTTAAGCATTTTCAGAAAGTTTATGAGGTTCAGAGAATCCTTTGTTAGGTATTATCGAAAGTTTTAGTTGTGTTCAATATTTCAATAACAGGAAGTTACTCTGATGTATGCCATTTAGTGCATTTCGGTGATTCTATATGTTAGAATTTATCGGGGTGTTACATATGGTATCAGAGCAGTTCGACCTAGTCGGGCTTAGACAGTTAGGGTGGTTTTGTCCCTCGAGTAACTCTGCTATCTTGCTTCTTGTGATACTAAGAGACATTGAGACTGATCAACTTAATACTTGGTGTATCATTTGCAGAATTATGGCAGGAGGATCGAGGAATAACCCACCAGTTGATCCGCATTCTGCATGGATGCAGAACGTGATCGAGAGGCAACAGAAGATGATGGAAGATATGTTGCAGATGCAACAGAATGCTCAAGCTCAGCCCCAGCAAGTCCCTGAGCCTCAAGTTGACCCAAGGAGGGTTTTCTCTGAATTCCTGAAAATGAAGCCGTCCGAGTTCAAAGGAGGACCGGATGTCATGGAAGCCCAGCATTGGCTAGATGATATAGAGAAGATTTTCGTAGCCATGCAAGTCACTGATGATGACAAGCTGAGATTGGCCACTCATATGCTGAAGGGTGAAGCTAACAACTGGTGGACTAATACCAAAGCCATGATGGTGACTTTGGATACTCCCCAGACTTGGGAACATTTCAAGCAGGTATTCTTGGAGCAGTTCTTTCCGACAGCCATGAGGTTCGACAAGGAGAACGAATTTCTGACTCTCACTCAAGGAAGTTCAACTGTGGGTCAGTACGCGGCTAAGTTTGAAGAGTTATATCAATTCTTCGGTTTGGCCGGGTATGCCCCCAATGACAAGTGAAAAACCGAAAGGTTCAAGTATGGGCTAAGGGAAGACATTGCTCAGAGTTTGAGTTCTTTTGCCTATACTAACTATGCTGCCATGGTTCAACAAGAACACATAGCTGAGAGTGACTTGAAAAGGTTGTATGCAAGCAGGAAAGTATTCCATCAGAGTAAGAAGAATGTCGGATCATCTAACCATCAGACGGGTCCCAGGCACAACTCCATAAAAGGGAAACAGGTTCAGTCATCGATCTCCTCAAGGTTCAGTACGTGTTCCAACTGTGGAAAGTACCATCAGGGTAAATGCCAGATGGGATCCAACCAGTGTTATTTCTGAAAGAAAGACGGTCATTTTGCACGGGACTGCCCAGAGAAAGAGAAGAGTCAAGGAAGTAACCCTGCTGGAGAGTTTACACCTTGGACGCCCAGAAGGTCACGCCGTCAGATAATCTACTAAGGGGTATGGGATCTCTTTTTAATAACTCCGTTAGTATTTTATATGATTCGGGTGCGACCCATTGTTTTATATCTCAAGTTTGTGTCGATCGGTTGGGATTGGCTTTAACTCCTTTGCCTCAACCAATCTCCATTAGGACTGCTGCTGAAGGTAGTGTTTAGACCCAAGCGAAATGTGAAAATTGTCTTCTATCCATTGGAGACAGGAATTTTGTAGTAGACTTCATTTGTTTATCAATGAAGGGCATGGACGTTGTCCTAGGCATGAGTTGGATGACGGCCAATCATGTAACTATAGATTGCTTCCACCGAACTATCGGTTTCGCCTCCGGGTCGGTAGAGCTACAACCGCCCAAATCTGAAGCTGTTATTTCTTTCACTTCGGCCAGTAATTATCTGTTCCTAGGCGCGAAAGCTTACGTCATGATGCTGTCTGCATCCACTGAGATAGGTCAGGATCTATCTTCTGTGCAAGTTGTTAATGAATTTCTTGATGTGTTTCCCGATGAAGTTCCTTCGTTTCCTCCGGATCGTGAGGTGGAATTCTCTATAGAGTTGGTTCCGGGCACTGGACCTATTTCTATAGCCCCGTATAGAATGTCGCCGTTAGAGTTGAGGGAATTGAAAGTTCAACTAGAAGAGCTAATTTCCAAGCGGTTCATCCGGCCGAGTGCCTCACCATGGGGTGCTCCAGTGTTGCTCGTCAAGAAGAAGGACGGAAGTATGAGATTGTGTATCGATTATCGTCAGTTGAATAAGGTGACTATCAAGAATAAGTACCCTCTGCCGAGAATTGATGATTTGCTGGATCAATTGAGGGGAGCTTCCGTATTTTCGAAGATTGATTTGAGGTCCGGCTATCACCAAATCAGGGTTCTAGCTTTGGACGTCCCGAAGACCGCTTTCCGTACGAGATATGGACACTATGAATTTGTAGTGATGCCCTTCGGTTTGACCAATGCTCCAGCCGTATTCATGGATTATATGAACAGGATTTTTAATCCCTATCTAGATCAGTTTGTAGTAGTGTTCATTGATGATATCTTGGTGTTCTCTAAGACGATAGAGGAGCATGTGCAACATCTCCGAATTGTTCTGAACGTACTCTGAGAGAAGAAGTTGTATGCTAAGCCATCCAAATGTGATTTTTGGATGCCCGAAGGTAAGTTTCTGGGTCATGTGATATCTCGGGAAGGTGTTGCAGTGGACCCCAGTAAGATTGAAGCTGTGGTAGATTGGGAACAACCGTCTACAGTTACTGAGGTAAGAAGTTTCTTGGGATTAGCCGGGTATTATCGAAGGTTCATTCAAGGATTTTCCCAGCTGGTTCTTCCACTCACTCGGTTAACTCGAAAGGGTCAGCCGTTTGTTTGGGACTCAGACTGTAGAAATTGTTTTGCGAAATTCAAGGATCGTTTGACTTCTGCACCTATCCTGATTCTTCCGGATCCGTCAGTAGGATTCCAAATTTATTGCGACGCTTCTGGTAAGGGTTTGGGATGTGTCCTGATGCAGAATCGACAAGTAGTTGCTTATGCCTCCAGGCAGTTGAAGCCGCATGAAGAGAATTACCCCACTCATGATTTAGAGTTGGCGGCGATTGTGTTTGCCCTAAAGATTTGGAGACATTACCTGTATGGGTCTCGTTTCGAAGTCTTTAGTGACCACAAGAGCCTCAAGTATTTGTTTGACCAAAAGGAGCTGAACAACAGGCAGAGGAGATGGGTAGAATTCCTGAAAGATTATGATTTTGAATTGAAGTACCATCCTGGTAAGGCTAATGTGGTTGCCGATGCTTTAAGCAGAAAGTCTATCCATACTGCAAAGCTGATGATGCACGAGATGTCATTATTGGAATCATTCAGAGACCTCAATTTGAGAGTTAAGTCAAGAAGGAACAGGTTAGTGTTGAGTCACATTCTGATTTCAAGTCCCTTGAGGAACCTAATTCGCTCAACCCAAGAAGATGATGTGGAACTACAAGCGCAGAAGAGATTGCCGAACTACACCGAAGACGGTGATGGTGTAATTTGTTTTGATGGCAGAATCTGTGTGCCGAATGATGAGGATGTGAAGAGGCAAGTTTTAGAGGAGGCACATAAGAGTCAGTTCTCAATACATCCTGGGTCTACCAAGATGTATCGAGATCTGAAGCAATTGTACTGGTGGCCGGGTATGAAAGTGGATATTGCAGAGTTTGTGTCTCGATGCTTGACTTGTCAAAAGGTTAAGATAGAGCACCTGAAGCCAGGTGGCCAGTTACAACCGTTGAATGTACCTGAATGGAAATGGGAAAGCATATCTATGGATTTTGTCATGGGATTGCCACGGTCCCAAACCGGAAATGATTCTATTTGGGTAGTGGTGGATCGTCTGACCAAGTCCGCTCATTTTATTCCAGTGCGTTCGACTCACAAGGTTGCTAGGTTAGCAGATGAATATCTCAAGTATATTGTGAAGTTGCATGGAATCCCTACGAGTATCATCTATGATCGAGATCCCAAGTTTACATCTCGATTTTGGAGAGCATTGAATATGGCGTTGGGAACAAAGGTGTGTGTTAGCACCGCTTACCATCCTCAGACAGACGGGCAGACTGAGAGGACAATCCAGACATTGGAGGATATGTTGAGAGCTTGTGTACTTGATAGTGGAGGCAGATGGGAGGATCATCTTCCCTTGGTGGAATTCTCATACAACAACAGTTACCATTCTAGTATCGGAATGGCTCCATATGAAGCATTGTATGGGAGAAAGTGTAGAACACCATTGTGTTGGTGGGATGTAGGTGAGCAGAGATTGTTGGGACCGGATTTAGTCCGGGAGACTACGGAGAAGATCCGTCAGATAAGAGAAAGGATGAAAGCCGCGCAGAGTCGGCAAAAGAGTTATGCGGATAAGAGAAGAAGGCCGTTAGAATTCGAAGAAGGAGATCATGTCTTTTTGAAACTTTCTCCAACCATCGGGACCGGTATTGCTTTGCGAGCGAAGAAGCTCAGTCCTCGGTATGTCGGACCCTTCCAGATTATCGAGCGAGTTGGGCCGGTAGCGTATCGCATTGCCTTACCTCCAGAATTGTCCAGATTACATGATGTGTTTCATGTATCGCAGCTAAGGAAATATATTCATGATCCGAATCAACCTTTGAGCTATGAAGCGATCGACATCAGACCAGATTTATCTTATCAGCCTACTCCAATTAGGATCATCGAACGCGGCGAGAAGACGCTCCGGACGAGGTCAATTCCTATTGTCAAAGTGCTTTGGGACGGTGTGTAACAGCCCAGGTCCACCGCAGCGGCCACCCCGGTCCCACTGTTACCTCACGGTCTTTTCTACCCCTCTTGTAGAATTTTTGCCTTCCGCGGGAATCGAACCTTGCACCTGAGGCATAAGTGCAAGTTAAACCCCCTTCCCACTACCAATTGAGCGTAACGCCCCAAAATAATTTAATTATTTATTTAATTAAATTATTTAAGGCTTACAATATTTATTTAATTTAATTAAATAATTCGAGTTTAAGTATTTTATTTTATTTTATTAGGAGGTGCTGTTACTATTTAAGTGGTGCGAGCAAGGGCCCGTGATCCACAAGTAGGCCCGTGACCCATTTCTTTGGCATTGGAGTCGAATTACTTGGGGTCTAGGGAGTTAGTGGCAAATTCACCCAAGTGAGAAAAGAAAGAAGAAAGTAACGTAAGAAGGAGAAAAGAAGAGAGTTGCGAAGAGAAGAAGGAGAAAGGGGCGAAGCTCATAGAGAAGAGGAGGAGGCTCATTGGTGGTGCGCAATCTTCACTTAGAGCTTGGCTATCAAATTCGACTTCCATAAGGTTAGGGGGTCCTCTTTTTGTTCTTAATACTTATGCGAATTGGGAATTGCTTAGGGTTAGGGTCCTAGGTTAGTTTCCATGATTGAATTGTGTTGTTGTTGAGAAATTATAATATTGTGATGTTGTTGTTGAATTAATATGTTGAGAATTCTATGATTGATGTTGGAATTGGGGCAATATGCGAATTGTAGACCAATTGTTTGAGTATATGATTGTTTGGTGATTATGTGGTGAAATTGGGAATTATGGTGACATTTTGATTATATTTATATATAGGAGTGTTTTGGTGATTTTAATTGATAATTAGAAGTGGAAAATTCTGTTTGGGAGCCCCTAGGCGCCTTGGGCGCCAATTTCATGTTGCTGAAAAATTCTGTGTTGCGCCTAGTCATGGGCGCCAGGTGCCCAGCAGTGTGCTGCGCCTGTTTCCAAAAAAATTCTGTTGCCCTGTGTTGCACTTCTGTGTTGCCATTCTGTGTTGCTGTCTCTGTTGCCTGTGTTGCCATCCAGTGTTCCTGTGCTGCCAGTTTTGGCGCACGTTGCTTGTGTCATGGGCGCCAAGGGCCCCAAAGTTCTGGTGATAGTTTTGTGAAAATTGTTTTCAGGTTTTTATACTTGGGTAAAATGGCTCATGAAAACTGATTTTGGTCAAGAAAGGAGTTGAGTTGCGTAATTTCACTAGGTGCCTAGTGCATGGGCGCCAAAATTAAAGTTCAGCTTTTGATAAAATTTTTATTGAGTTTTCATGTCCTGAGCATTTGGCTCGTGTAAAATGAATTTCGAAGCAAAATGAGTTGTGTAGCATGTTGGCCTTAGGCGCCTAGTGCTTGGGCGCCATGTTGCTGCTGTTCCCTGGGTGTTGCTTCTGGGCGCCAGCGCCTATGTGCGCGTGTTGCCTCTTGGGCGCCTAGCGCCTGTGCGCTGTTGCGCGTGTTGCTCCTGGGCGCCAAGCGCCTATGCGCCTGTGCGCTGTTGCGTGTTGCCTCTCCTGGGCGCCAAGCGCCCATGCGCCAAGCGCTGTGTTGCCCCTGGGCGCCCAGCGCCCATGCGCCTGTTTCCAGAATGTCTAACATTTTTCCTAAACTGTTTTTAATATAACTTTTGACTCGGTGATCCAAATCCAACGGTTCAAAATGCGTTTTGAAGCTAATTTCAGTGCCTATCCAATAGTCTCAATTTTATGCAAAAATAATTTATTTTCACTGGTGTTTCTGGCTGAGGGTGTTCAAGTGTCCAAATGGCTATTTTTACCCACTTTTCCTATGTTGTGTCAATGTCCTAAGCTGGTCTATTTGAATTGATGTTGGTGTGAGTGGTGAGCTGAATTGGTGAGTGTGATAAGGTGAGATTGGTGAGCAGAGGCTACGGCCTAATTTTAATTTGGTGAGCTGATTAATATACAATGGTGAGATCATGAATTTTAAATGATGAATTGCTTGGACTTGGTGTGTTGTAATGCATTCCCATAGCATCTCATGGACATATGCATTATTGGTGAGCAGAGGCTACGGCCTAATTTTGATTTGGTGAGCAGAGGCTACGGCCTATTTGTATTGGTGACGGATCCGACATGCATGTACCCGTGGAGTTTGGGTTGCATTACATACATATTCATATATTATATAGTGCTGTTTGGAATTTAGTATGCTGATGCGAATGTTTCCTATTGTTATGAATTGGTGTGCCTGGTTTCCTTTTCCTATGCAGTGCTTAATTCTCATATGTTATTAATTATGAAAAGAGACTCACCCTACTGCTTTTATGTTGCTTCTTATGTCGGCAACGTGCAGGTAATAGCGAGTGAAGGATTTCTTATGCCTTCGTCTGGTAGGAAGTGTCACGCTCTGATACGTAGCACCAGGGGGGGGTGTCCTTATGTTTATGCTTTATTTTCCTAAAACTGTTAGTTTTCATTGGTGATGTATTGGCTTTAATTTTGAACTGATTATTATTCCGCTGCTGATGGTGATTGGATTTAGTTGATGCGAACTAAACCTTTTCCTTATGGTGTTATGTATCTTGACTTTTATGGAGTAAGTGTAGCACTCACTTTAATTGTTTTCAAAAAAAAAAAGAGACTCTGATTTTATTAAAAGTAAAGTTATTAGAAAAGGGTTGTTACATTAGTGGTATCAGAGCAGTTCGGTCTGTCCGGCCAAGTCGTCTTGTCATAGTGTCTTATGACAAATAGAATTGTTAGATTAGTTCTAAATTTCTGTTTGTGCTGCAGTGATAGTTTGAAATGGCCAGACGGGACGATGCTGCACTTGCTGCTGCCTTGCAGGCTATAGCCGGGGCGATGGGTAATATACCCGGTGCTGTTAATGATGGGACGCGCAATTTGGCTACGTTCCAGAGAGAGAATCCACCTGTCTTTAAGGGCAAGTATAATCCAGATGGTGCTTTGGCATGGCTGAAAGAGATTGAAAGAATATTCCGGGTCATGGATTGTGATGATGCGCAGAAGGTCAGGTATGGTACCCATACGCTGGCGGAGGAAGCTGATGATTGGTGGATGGAGGTGAGGCAGAGATTAGAAACTGCCAATGAAGAGATAACTTGGGCTGTTTTCCGTAGAGAGTTCTTGCGGAAGTATTTTCCTGAAGATGTGAGAGGTAAGAAAGAAATAGAATTCCTTGAGCTAAAGCAAGGAAGCATGTCAGTGACAGAGTATGCTGCCAAGTTCACTGAATTGGCTAAGTTTTATCCCCATTATGCTGATGCTGATTCTGAGTTCTCAAAGTGTATTAAGTTTGAGAATGGGCTGAGGGCTGATATTAAGAAAGCTGTAGGGTACCAGAAGATTCGGGTATTCGCTGATTTGATCGACAGTTGCAGGATATATGAGGATGATAGTAATGCTCACTCCAGGGTCATGAGGGATCTGAGGGGTAAGTTTCAGAACCGGGGTAAACCGTATGAGGCTCCAGCTGGTAAGGGTAAGCAGAGATATGCGGACAATAAGAAAGCAAGTGGGGGAGATGCCCCTGCGAAGGTTGTGTGCTACAGGTGTGGCAAACCGGGTCACAAGAGTTTTGACTGCTCAGATAATAAATGTTTCAAGTGCGGTAAGGAAGGTCACGTGGCTGCAAAATGTGAAAAAAGGGATGTGATGTGCTACAAATGCGGGGAATCAGGTCATATTAGTACTAAGTGTACTAAGCCGAAGAAAGAGAAGTCCCATGGAAAAGTGTTTGCTCTCGCAGGATCAGAGGATACTAATGAGATTCGAGGTACATGTTTTATTAATGGTATTCCTTTGATTGCTATTATTGATACTGGTGCTACGCATTCGTTTATTGCTGCTTTGTGTGCTGAGAAATTGGACCTTGTTTTATCTTCTATGATGAGAGAGATGGTTATTGACACTCCAGCTAAGGGTTCAGTAACTACCTCTCTTGTGTGTGCTAAGTGCCCTCTGTCAATCTTCGACAGAGATTTTCTTGTTGATCTTATTTGTTTGCCGTTGGGAGGGTTGGACGTCATTCTTGGTATGGACTGGTTAGTATTTAACCATGTGCATATTAATTGTTTCCGGAGATCTGTGAGTTTCTTTCCTCCCGAAGAGGAAGAATCAGTGTTGTTGCCTGCTGGTCATTTGCATAAGGTAATGAAGGAGGGAGTTCATCTGTTTGCTTTGATGGCGTCATTGTCTGCTGAGAATCAGGCAATCATTGAAAGGGTTCAAGTAGTGTGTGAGTTCCCTGAAGTGTTCCCAGATGAAATTCCAAGTGTCCCGCCAGAGAGGGAGGTTGAGTTTGCCATTGACCTTATACCTGGTACTAGGCCTGTGTCTATGGCACCGTACCGAATGTCAGCCTCAGAGTTGTCTGAATTGAAAAAGCAATTAGAAGAGCTGCTTGAGAAGAAATTTGTAAGACCAAGTGTGTCACCGTGGGGTGCTCCGGTATTGTTAGTGAAGAAGAAGGACGGGAGTATGAGACTTTGTGTCGATTATAGGCAATTGAACAAAGTGACAATAAAGAACAGGTATCCGCTTCCCAGAATTGATGATCTGATGGACCAGTTGGTAGGTGCTAAGGTGTTTAGTAAAATCGATTTGAGGTCAGGTTATCACCAGATCAAGGTAAAGGATGAAGACATTCAGAAAACCGCTTTCAGAACGAGATATGGGCACTATGAGTATTCTGTTATGCCGTTTGGGGTTACCAATGCGCCGGGTGTGTTTATGGAGTACATGAATCGTACTTTCCATAGTTACCTGGATCGGTTTGTAGTGGTGTTTATTGACGACATTCTGGTGTATTCTAAAACAGAAGAGGAGCACGCAGAACATTTGAGGTTAGTGCTAGAAGTGTTGAAAGAAAAGAAATTGTATGCAAAATTGTCTAAGTGTGAGTTCTGGCTGAATGAAGTAGGTTTCCTTGGTTATATTATCTCTGGTAATGGTATAGCTGTGGACCCAGCCAAGGTTGATGCTGTGTCTCAATGGGAGAGCCCGAAGTCAGTTACAGAAATCAGAAGCTTCTTGGGATTAGCTGGTTATTATAGGAGATTTATTGAAGGTTTCTCGAAGTTGGCACTTCCATTGACTCAATTGACGTGTAAGGGAAAAGCTTTTGTGTGGGATGCACGCTGTGAGGAGAGCTTCAATGAGTTGAAGAAGAGGTTGACCACATCGCCCGTTTTGACTTTGCCTGTCCCTGATCGACCGTTTGTAGTGTATTGCGATGCTTCCAAGATGGGTTTGGGAGGTGTATTGATGCAAGAGGGTAAGGTAGTAGCTTATGCGTCCAGACAGTTGAGGACCCATGAGAAGAACTACCCTACTCATGATTTGGAACTAGCTGCAATTGTGTTTGTGCTGAAGATTTGGAGGCACTATCTGTATGGTACCAGATTTGAAGTGTTTAGTGACCATAAGAGTCTGAAATACTTGTTTGATCAGAAGGAGCTAAATATGAGACAGAGACGTTGGCTAGAATTGCTGAAGGATTATGATTTCGGCTTGAACTATCACCCCGGCAAGGCTAATGTCGTGGCTGATGCTTTAAGTCGGAAGAGTTTGCTTATGTCGGCTATGATGGTGAAAGAGTTAGAATTGATTGAGCAGTTTCGAGACATGAGTCTGGTTTGTGAAGTGACACCGCAGAGTGTCAGATTGGGGATGTTGAAGATCGGAAATGAATTTTTGGTTAGTGTCCGAGAAGCACAAAAGTCAGATGTAAAGTTGGTAGACCTGTTGGTTGTGAATGATCAAGATGTGGATGGAGATTTCAAGTTAGATTCCCAAGGTGTATTGAGATTCAGAGATAGGATCTGCATTCCTGACGATGCTGAGATGAAGAGAATGATTCTTGAGGAGAGCCATAGAAGTAAGTTGAGTATTCATCCCGGGGCTACGAAAATGTACCAAGATTTGAAGAAACTGTTCTGGTGGCCTGGTATGAAGAAGGATGTGGCACAGTTTGTGTATTCTTGTCTGACTTGTCAGAAGTCTAAGATTGAGCATCAGAAGCCTGCGGGGTTGATGCAACCATTGGAGATTCCGGAATGGAAATGGGATAGCATTTCCATGGATTTTGTAACTGGGTTGCCAAATACAGTGAGGGGGTTTGATGCTATATGGGTGATTGTAGACAGGTTGTCTAAGTCTGCTCATTTCTTACCAATTAATATGACTTATCCAGTTCCAAAGTTGGCAGAAATCTACATCAAGACTATTGTGAAGTTGCATGGCGTTCCGCTTAGTATTGTGTCTGATAGAGATCCAAGATTCACCTCTGAATTTTGGAAGAGTTTGCAGGAAGCTTTGGGTTCTAAGTTGAGGTTGAGCTCCGCTTATCATCCGCAGACAGATGGTCAGACGGAGAGGACTATTCAGTCGTTAGAGGACTTGTTGAGGGCATGTGTTCTTGAGCAGGGAGGTTCATGGGATTCTCATCTTTCGTTGATAGAATTCACCTATAACAACAGTTTTCACTCTAGTATTGGTATGGCACCGTTTGAGGCATTGTATGGTCGGAGATGTAGGACTCCGTTGTGTTGGTATGAATCTGGGGAGAGTGCAGTGTTGGGGCCTGAGATTGTGCGAGAAACAACTGAGAAGGTAAAATTAATCCGTGAGAAGATGAAAGCGTCGCAGAGTCGACAAAAGAGCTATCATGATAAGAGAAGGAAGGATTTAGAGTTTCAGGCCGGTGATCATGTGTTTCTGAGAGTCACTCCGGTGACTGGTGTTGGGCGTGCCTTGAAATCTAAGAAGTTAACTCCCCGTTTCATTGGTCCGTATCAGATTACGGAGAGGGTGGGAAGTGTTGCATATAGGGTGGCTTTGCCGCCTAATCTTTCGAACTTGCATGACGTGTTTCACGTGTCACAACTTCGAAAGTATGTTCCGGACCCGTCTCATGTGATTCAGATGGACGAAGTAGAGGTACGGGATAATCTCACGGTTGAGACTATGCCTGTGCGGATTGAAGATAGAGAAGTAAAGATTCTGAGAGGGAAGGAAATTCCGTTGGTGAAGGTGGTGTGGTTGGGAGCTGCTGGTGAGAGTATGACTTGGGAGCTGGAGAGCAGGATGCGGGAAGCATATCCGGAGTTGTTTGATTCAGGTAATTTCGAGGACGAAATATTCTAAGTGGGGGAGAGTTGTAACGCCCCAAAATAATTTAATTATTTATTTAATTAAATTATTTAAGGCTTACAATATTTATTTAATTTAATTAAATAATTCGAGTTTAAGTATTTTATTTTATTTTATTAGGAGGTGCTGTTACTATTTAAGTGGTGCGAGCAAGGGCCCGTGATCCACAAGTAGGCCCGTGACCCATTTCTTTGGCATTGGAGTCGAATTACTTGGGGTCTAGGGAGTTAGTGGCAAATTCACCCAAGTGAGAAAAGAAAGAAGAAAGTAACGTAAGAAGGAGAAAAGAAGAGAGTTGCGAAGAGAAGAAGGAGAAAGGGGCGAAGCTCATAGAGAAGAGGAGGAGGCTCATTGGTGGTGCGCAATCTTCACTTAGAGCTTGGCTATCAAATTCAACTTCCATAAGGTTAGGGGGTCCTCTTTTTGTTCTTAATACTTATGCGAATTGGGAATTGCTTAGGGTTAGGGTCCTAGGTTAGTTTCCATGATTGAATTGTGTTGTTGTTGAGAAATTATAATATTGTGATGTTGTTGTTGAATTAATATGTTGAGAATTCTATGATTGATGTTGGAATTGGGGCAATATGCGAATTGTAGACCAATTGTTTGAGTATATGATTGTTTGGTGATTATGTGGTGAAATTGGGAATTATGGTGACATTTTGATTATATTTATATATAGGAGTGTTTTGGTGATTTTAATTGATAATTAGAAGTGGAAAATTCTGTTTGGGAGCCCCTAGGCGCCTTGGGCGCCAATTTCATGTTGCTGAAAAATTCTGTGTTGCGCCTAGTCATGGGCGCCAGGTGCCCAGCAGTGTGCTGCGCCTGTTTCCAAAAAAATTCTGTTGCCCTGTGTTGCACTTCTGTGTTGCCATTGTGTGTTGCTGTCTCTGTTGCCTGTGTTGCCATCCAGTGTTCCTGTGCTGCCAGTTTTGGCGCACGTTGCTTGTGTCATGGGCGCCAAGGGCCCCAAAGTTCTGGTGATAGTTTTGTGAAAATTGTTTTCAGGTTTTTATACTTGGGTAAAATGGCTCATGAAAACTGATTTTGGTCAAGAAAGGAGTTGAGTTGCGTAATTTCACTAGGTGCCTAGTGCATGGGCGCCAAAATTAAAGTTCAGCTTTTGATAAAATTTTTATTGAGTTTTCATGTCCTGAGCATTTGGCTCGTGTAAAATGAATTTCGAAGCAAAATGAGTTGTGTAGCATGTTGGCCTTAGGCGCCTAGTGCTTGGGCGCCATGTTGCTGCTGTTCCCTGGGTGTTGCTTCTGGGCGCCAGCGCCTTTGTGCGCGTGTTGCCTCTTGGGCGCCTAGCGCCTGTGCGCTGTTGCGCGTGTTGCTCCTGGGCGCCAAGCGCCTATGCGCCTGTGCGCTGTTGCGTGTTGCCTCTCCTGGGCGCCAAGCGCCCATGCGCCAAGCGCTGTGTTGCCCCTGGGCGCCCAGCGCCCATGCGCCTGTTTCCAGAATGTCTAACATTTTTCCTAAACTGTTTTTAATATAACTTTTGACTCGGTGATCCAAATCCAACGGTTCAAAATGCGTTTTGAAGCTAATTTCAGTGCCTATCCAATAGTCTCAATTTTATGCAAAAATAATTTATTTTCACTGGTGTTTCTGGCTGAGGGTGTTCAAGTGTCCAAATGGCTATTTTTACCCACTTTTCCTATGTTGTGTCAATGTCCTAAGCTGGTCTATTTGAATTGATGTTGGTGTGAGTGGTGAGCTGAATTGGTGAGTGTGATAAGGTGAGATTGGTGAGCAGAGGCTACGGCCTAATTTTAATTTGGTGAGCTGATTAATATACAATGGTGAGATCATGAATTTTAAATGATGAATTGCTTGGACTTGGTGTGTTGTAATGCATTCCCATAGCATCTCATGGACATATGCATTATTGGTGAGCAGAGGCTACGGCCTAATTTTGATTTGGTGAGCAGAGGCTACGGCCTATTTGTATTGGTGACGGATCCGACATGCATGTACCCGTGGAGTTTGGGTTGCATTACATACATATTCATATATTATATAGTGCTGTTTGGAATTTAGTATGCTGATGCGAATGTTTCCTATTGTTATGAATTGGTGTGCCTGGTTTCCTTTTCCTATGCAGTGCTTAATTCTCATATGTTATTAATTATGAAAAGAGACTCACCCTACTGCTTTTATGTTGCTTCTTATGTCGGCAACGTGCAGGTAATAGCGAGTGAAGGATTTCTTATGCC
Source organism: Astragalus membranaceus (assembly GCA_039519185.1). Classification (NCBI taxonomy): domain Eukaryota; kingdom Viridiplantae; phylum Streptophyta; class Magnoliopsida; order Fabales; family Fabaceae; genus Astragalus; species Astragalus membranaceus. The sequence continues at coordinate 119,905,811 of CM076849.1, forward strand.
TTCGTCTGGTAGGAAGTGTCACGCTCTGATACGTAGCACCAGGGGGGGGTGTCCTTATGTTTATGCTTTATTTTCCTAAAACTGTTAGTTTTCATTGGTGATGTATTGGCTTTAATTTTGAACTGATTATTATTCCGCTGCTGATGGTGATTGGATTTAGTTGATGCGAACTAAACCTTTTCCTTATGGTGTTATGTATCTTGACTTTTATGGAGTAAGTGTAGCACTCACTTTAATTGTTTTCAAAAAAAGAAAGAGACTCTGATTTTATTAAAAGTAAAGTTATTAGAAAAGGGTTGTTACATTAGTGGTATCAGAGCAGTTCGGTCTGTCCGGCCAAGTCGTCTTGTCATAGTGTCTTATGACAAATAGAATTGTTAGATTAGTTCTAAATTTCTGTTTGTGCTGCAGTGATAGTTTGAAATGGCCAGACGGGACGATGCTGCACTTGCTGCTGCCTTGCAGGCTATAGCCGGGGCGATGCGTAATATACCCGGTGCTGTTAATGATGGGACGCGCAATTTGGCTACGTTCCAGAGAGAGAATCCACCTGTCTTTAAGGGCAAGTATAATCCAGATGGTGCTTTGGCATGGCTGAAAGAGATTGAAAGAATATTCCGGGTCATGGATTGTGATGATGCGCAGAAGGTCAGGTATGGTACCCATACGCTGGCGGAGGAAGCTGATGATTGGTGGATGGAGGTGAGGCAGAGATTAGAAACTGCCAATGAAGAGATAACTTGGGCTATTTTCCGTAGAGAGTTCTTGCGGAAGTATTTTCCTGAAGATGTGAGAGGTAAGAAAGAAATAGAATTCCTTGAGCTAAAGCAAGGAAGCATGTCAGTGACAGAGTATGCTGCCAAGTTCACTGAATTGGCTAAGTTTTATCCCCATTATGCTGATGCTGATTCTGAGTTCTCAAAGTGTATTAAGTTTGAGAATGGGCTGAGGGCTGATATTAAGAAAGCTGTAGGGTACCAGAAGATTCGGGTATTCGCTGATTTGATCGACAGTTGCAGGATATATGAGGATGATAGTAATGCTCACTCCAGGGTCATGAGGGATCTGAGGGGTAAGTTTCAGAACCGGGGTAAACCGTATGAGGCTCCAGCTGGTAAGGGTAAGCAGAGATATGCAGACAATAAGAAAGCAAGTGGGGGAGATGCCCCTGCGAAGGTTGTGTGCTACAGGTGTGGCAAACCGGGTCACAAGAGTTTTGACTGCTCAGATAATAAATGTTTCAAGTGCGGTAAGGAAGGTCACGTGGTTACAGGAGCATGAAGGTTACAGGAACTAAATGTATTTCCACGTGGTTGCTTTTTAGGACCACGAGTTCAAAACAAGGCATAATGAACCGCTAGAGTAGTAAGGGGTCTTGATAGGACTCACTGAGATAATGTTTATCTCACCCTTCATATTTGTGGTTTTTACAGAGAAACAGGGGAAAGCAAAGGCGGTAAAGCACGGCTAGCTGGTGTGACTCTCTGAGTCATTGAAGACCTAGTTTCATGTTTTAGACCTTTGTTCCGTTTATTGTTTGTGTTCCAATTGTATAACTTTTGATGTTAAGTTGTAAAATCGTTTCCGCTACTTTATGTTTTGAGTATTGAACACCAGGAATATGTACAAGTCTTAAGTTTTGGAACTTAAGCATTCTCAGAAAGTTTATGAGGTTCAGAGAACCCTTTGTTAGGTATTATCGAAAGTTTTAGTTGTGTTCAATATTTCAATAACAGGAAGTTACTCTGATGTATGCCATTTAGTGCATTTCGGTGATTCTATATGTTAGAATTTATCGGGGTGTTACACCTCTTGAGACTGAAGCCACATGAATCGATTGTTTTCTTCCAAAAACATGTTCTTTTTATAAACATAAGTCATAATCGATTTCTTGCTTCCTTTCTCCTTAAAAATCAAGTGCATAATCGATTTTATGCTTTTAAAAACACCAGTTATATTTTTGAAAAAATCATCTCTCAACTATTAAAAGTTATAGAACTGAAGTGATCGGATCTTACACTGGTGTCTTATCAAAAGCAGATTAACAGATAGTTCTTGAACTCTAGAGTAGCTTCTCCTCCTAGTCGCTACACTTTAAGATATCCTTCTCTTTGATTCCTGTCCTGTACTACCCTAAAGCTGCATAAAAAGTCACCAAAAGTCAAGAACATGATATCCTACACTTTAAGATATCCTGCTCTTTGATTCCTCCTAGTCGCTACACTTTAAGATATCCTACACTTTAAGATATCCTGCTCTTTGATTCCTGTCCTGCTCTTCTGACCTCACCAAAAGTCAAGAACATGATCTCGTTACTACCCTAAAGCTGCATAAAAAGGCGATTGGGTGGCAAACGGATAACATAAAGGGGATTAGTTCTATCATTTGCATGCACAAAATTATTTTGGATGCAAATTCAAAGAATAGTATTGAAGGTCAAAGGAGGCTCAATCCTATCATGAAGGAGGTTATCAAGAAGGAAATCATTAAGTGACTGGATGCTGGCATTGTTTATCCCATTTCAGATAGTGCATGGGTGAGCCTTGTTCAATGTGTTCCTAAGAAAGGAGGGGTAATAGTGGTAGCTAATGAGAAGAGTGAATTGTTTCCTACAAGAACTGTAACGCCCAAATAATTTAATTATTTATTTAATTAAATTATTTAGGTATTTTATTAGTATAGTCATATTTAATAATTAATAAAATGATGTTTTAGGTCTTCGTGCAAGAGGATCACGTATTCGGAAAACCTAAGGTAAGGGTGGGTTCTACCTTTATAATAGGGTGTATGATGGGGGTTATGTGGGAGATAGGCTCTATGTTGCCCTTTTGATGTTGTTTGATGATTCATAGATAATTGTTTGTTGATTTTGTATGTATTAGTGATTTATTTCAATTTGGTGTTGGTGATTGATCACGGTGAAAATCTGAAGAAAAAAAAAATATGTTCTTAAGCGCCATGGGTGCCATTGGTGATGTTGTGTTCGCATATGTGGTGTTTGATGGTTGTTGCGTTGTTGTTGTCTTGGTATTGGGCGCCATGGGCGCATGGGGTTTGTTGTTGTTGCGCGTGTTCTGTCCCGTGGGCGCCACGGGCGCCTTGGTCCTGTGCTGGTGTTGTGTTGTTGCTGTCTTGGTTGTTGGAATAGGCGCCCTGCTCCTGGGCGCCAAGTCTGTTTCTGTTGCTGTGGTGCTAGGCGCCCCGCTCCTGGGCGCCATGTCTGATGTTGCTGCCGTTGCTCTAGGCGCCCTGCTCCTGGGCGCTATGTTAGTTTGTGTTGCGGTTGTGCTAGGCGCCCGGTTGTTGGGCGCCAAGTCTGTTGTTACTGTTGTTGTGCCAGGCGCCCTGTTGCTGGGCGCCAAGTCTGAAGTTGCTGAGACAGAAGCTGTCGAAGTTGCTGAGACAGAAGCTGTCGAAGTTGCTGAGACAGAAGCTGTCGAAGTTACTGAGACAGAAGCTGTCGAATTTACTAAGACAACTGTAGTCGAATTTACTGAGACAACTGCAGTCGAATTTACTGAGACAACTGCAGTCGAATTTACTAAAACAACTGCAGTCGAATTTATAGAGACAGCTGCAGTGGGCGCCTCATGTGGCTGCCCCGTGGCTGTCTATCTGTGGTTGTTGGTGACTGGACGCCTGGGTGGCTGCCCCGGTGGTCGTTGTCAATGGTGTTGTAAATCGGTATTGTCATTCGTGTCCTATAATTGTTGTTGGTGTAACACCCCGATAAATTCCAACATATAGAACTACCGAAATGCACTAAATGGCATACATCAGAGTAACTTCCTTTTATTGAAATATTGAACACAATTAAAACTTTCGATAATACATATCAAATGGTTCCCTGAACCTCATAAACTTCCTGAAAATGCTTAAGTTTCAAAACTTAAGACTTATACATAATCCTGGTGTTCAATACTCAAAACATAAAGTAGCGAAAACGATTTTACAACTTAACAATGAAAGTTATACAATCGGTAACATAGAAACAATAAATGGGACAAAGGTCTAAGACATGAAAATCGGTCTTCAATGACTCCAAGAGTCGCACCGGCTAACCGTGCTTCGTCGCCTTTGCTTTCCCCTGTTTCTCTGTAAAAACCACAAATATGAAGGGTGAGATAAACATTATCTCAGTGAGTCCTAGCGAGACCCCTTACTAACTCTAGCGGTTCATTATGCTTTGCTTTAAACTCGTGGCCCTAAAAGCAACCACGTGGAAATATATTAAGTTCTTGTATCCTTTATGCTCATGGCCCTCCTAAGCGACACATGAAGCATACAATCTTTTGTTCCATGTTTTTAGCATAACACCTCAGTCTACCTATTTTATAGGCACTTCTTTGACTTTGGTGAACCCATCCCGCTATTTCTAGTGGGCGAAACATTTTTGAGTCTAGGTTTTGGGGCTCATGACTTCCCCTCCCCTAGTATGCAAACCTCTAAGGGTCGTCACCCTTTTTCCTCTTGTATTTATTATACATTATATATCCATGTACCCGCAATGGGCTGTTAGTCATTTCAGTCAAGTACCGTGTATCATATCAGTCAAGTACCGTGTATCATTATCAGTCAAGTACCGTGTATCATTATCAGTCAAGTACCGTGTATCATATCAGTCAAGTACCGTGTATCATTATCTCTTGACATATGTTCTCTCGCGTTCTCTGAGTACGGTCTTCCATTTTGTTCATAATACACAAGTTTTCTATCGAACATGTTCAATTCCGTGATATCAGTATCTTTACCTTGTTGGGAAACGGTGGGGAACGGATTAGAAGAGAATTGGAATCATTTGGAATGGATAAAAAGGTACTTTGAATCTGAGGATCAGAAGGTCTAACACGACCCGTGCGTGTAGGTGCACGATCCGTGCGCTATTGAACAAAATTGTAGAAAGTTTCAGAAAGATACGCACGACCCGTGGGACTAGGCGCACGATCCGTGCGTGTTTAAAACTTCATTTCTTGCAGCATCAGATGGGGGCGCACGACCCGTGCACAGAGGCACACGATCTGTGCGTCTCCATCCGTTTTCCAGAAAACAGACTTTTCATGAGTAAATTCCATTCCGTTCCGAATCCAATTTCGTTCCGATCGATATCCCAACATGCATAACAGTTATTATTCCAGACCAGCGAAAGCGATTAAACAGTCAAACAATATATATCATAAATCGACAATCCAATCAATTCGAGCAATTATGCGATTTACGGTTTTTCGATAAAAACGTTTTCGTTAAGTTTTCACAAAGCGGATTTTCCATAGTATCATTTCATAAAATAACATGACTCAACAACAAAACGTCCCCAAGCGAGTATAGAACTCACCGATTTGACGACCTCGCGAGAAATCACGTCCTCACGAACCGTAACCTCTCGAACAATCCCCGTAATCACGTACTCGCAACGAACTCGTCCGATACTCGAAACTGAACTTCGGAACAGCAACCAATCACAAATCCAGCTACTGAACTTCCTCCTTGACTACGGAATTGGCGTCTCTCGAACTTTGGCGATTCGATCCGAATTTGGGGAACCAACATTTCCAATTTCGCATCCGTTTTCCAGAATCAGTGAGCAGTTTCGTAACACGTATATCTTGGTCAAATCGTGGCCAAAACCCTTCAAACCAGTGCCCATTCTGTAGATAATTTTGTCTACTTTCTGATGGTCAAAGGATCATACGCATGCATCCAGTAAGTTGGGACATACACCCGAAACAAGGTGACTGGGTCAAAACTGCCTCTAATCCAAAGCTGAAACTTGCAATTCCTTTTTCTTCCACCATACTCAATGAAATCGGTTCATTCTTGTGCCTAATCCGAAGCATTTCGTGTTTAGTTTCTGAATCATCACGAATCATGTTTATCCAAGCTGTGTACAGAGAGATATCGGTTAAACACTGAAGAGGGTTCATACGGGTTTCTCCAACAAAATATGGTTCTTCAAGGAGAACTTGTTGCATCTCCAACTCCATTTTTTCTCACCTTGGGCCTTGAAGTTTCAGAAATGGTAGAATGGAATTCAGAAGGGTGATGATGGTGTTTTTGGTATCAAATTGAAGAGGAAGAAAAATGAAAGAGATTGGTGTAAAGACATTGCACATGCATGAAGGATTTCAGTGTAGCTCTTCACTTCTTTCTCACTCTCTCTCTCGAATTTCTCCTCCCTCTCTCTCACCATGTTTTCTGAGTTTTGATGAAAATGAAGCTGAGTGTGTTGGCCTGGTTCAGCTGGGTTATTACTTAAAGGGCGAAATGACCATAGTGCCCCTATGTCCAAATTTTGCTTAAACTTCCTAAATTTCTTCTTAAGTCAATTTTAATCACACAATACTTATACAATAATTACATATTGCATATAGTTATGTTCTGTGGAGGATGGTTTAGCCGAAACTCATTAATGTGTGGAAAAGACAAAAATACCCTTGAGTTCCTATTCGCTTACAATCCCAATTAACTCGCCATATCATAATTAACCAATTATGCTAATTAATTGTCTTGAGACATCTTTCTAATTTCAATAAATGAAATTAGCTAAATTGGGGATGTTACAATCACCCCAACTTTTAAAAATTTTGTCCTCAAAATTCATAAAACGTACCTCAGTCAAAAAGATGGGGATATTTCACCCGCATGTTTTCCTCTACTTCCCATGTCGCTTCGTCGAGTGATGCACCGTCCCAAAACACCTTGACAATAGGAATTGATCTTGTCCGAAGCGTTTTCTCGCCACGTTCGATGATTCTAATTGGAGTAGGCTGACAAGACAAATCCGGTCTGATGTCAATCGCTTCATAACTTAAGGGTTGATTCGGATCATGAATATACTTCCTTAACTGCGATACATGAAACACATCATGTAATCTGGACAATTCTGGAGGTAATGCAATGCGATACTCTACCGGCCCAATTCGCTCGATGATCTGGAAGGGTCCGACATACCGGGGACTGAGCTTCTTTGCTCGCAAAGCAATACCGGTCCCGATGGTTGGAGAAAGTCTCAAAAAGACATGGTCTCCTTCTTCGAATTCTAACGGCCTTCTTCTCTTATCCGCATAACTCTTTTGTCGACTCTGCGCGGCTTTCATCCTTTCTCTTATCTGATGGATCTTTTCCGTAGTCTCACGGACCAAATCCGGTCCCAACAATCCCCGCTCACCTACATCCCACCAACACAATGGTGTTCTACTCTTTCTTCCATACAGGGCTTCATATGGAGCCATTCCAATACTAGAATGGTAACTGTTGTTGTATGAAATTTCCACCAATGAAAGATGATCCTCCCATCTGCCTCCACTATCGAGTACACAAGCCCTCAACATATCCTCCAATGTCTGGATTGTCCTCTCAGTCTGCCCGTCTGTCTGAGGATGGTATGCGGTGCTAACACACACCGTTGTTTCTGGCGCGATATTCAATGCTCTCCAAAATCGAGATGTGAACTTGGGATCTCGATCACAGATGATACTTGTAGGGATTCCATGCAACTTCACAATATTCTTGAGATACTCATCTGCTAACTTAGCAACCTTGCGATTCGAACACACCGGAATAAAATGGGCGGACTTGGTCAAGCAGTCCACCACTACCCAAATAGAATCATTTCCGGCTTGGGACCGTGGCAACCCCATTACAAAATCCGTAGAAATGTTTTCCCATTTCCATTCAGGTACATTCAACGGCTGTAACTGGCCACCTGGCTTCTGGTGCTCTATCTTAACCCTTTGACAAGTCAAGCATCGAGACACAAACTCTGCAATATCTACTTTCATACCCGGCCACCAATACAATTTCTTCAAATCTCGATACATCTTGGTAGACCCAGGATGTATTGAGAACTGATTCTTATGAGCCTCTTCTGAAACTTGCCTCTTCACATTCTCATCATTCGGCACACAGATTCTACCATCAAAATGAATTACGCCATCACCGTCTTCGGTGTAACTCGGCAATCTCTTCTGCGCTTGCAGCTCTACATCACCTTCTTGGGCTGAGCGAATAAGGTTCCTCAAGGGACTTGAAATCCAAATGTGACTCAACACCAAGCCGTTCCTTCATGATTTTACTCTCAAATTAAGGTCTCTAAATGATTCCAACAATGACATCTCGTGCATCATCAACTCTGCAGTATGGATTGATTTTTTGCTTAAAGCATCGGCCACAACATTAGCCTTACCAGGATGGCACTTCAATTCAAAATCATAATCCTTCAGGAATTCTACCCATCTCCTCTGTCTGTTGTTCAGCTCATTTTGGTCAATTAAATACTTAAGACTTTTGTGGTCACTAAAGACTTCGAAACGAGACCCATACAGGTAATGTCTCCAAATCTTTAGGGCAAACACAATCGCCGCCAACTCTAAATCATGAGTTGGGTATTTCTCTTCATGCGGCTTCAACTGTCTGGAGGCATAGGCAACTACTTGTTGACTCTGCATCAGGACACATCCCAAACCCTTACTAGAAGCGTCGCAATAGATTTGGAATCCTACTAACGGATCCGGAAGAATCAGGATAGGTGCAGAAATCAAACGACTCTTCAATTCCGCGAAACAATTATCACAGTCTGAGTCCCAAACAAACGACTGACCCTTGCGAGTTAACCGAGTGAGTGGAAGAACCAGCTGGGAAAATCCTTGAATAAATCTTCGATAATACCCGGCTAATCCCAAGAAACTTCTTACCTCAGTAACTCTAGATGGTTGTTCCCAGTCTACCACAACTTCAATCTTACTGGGATCCACTGCAACACCTGTCTGAGATATCACATGGCCCATAAATTTAACTTCCGGCTTCCAAAAAAATCACATTTGGACGGCTTAGCGCACAACTTCTTCTCTCGGAGTACGTTCAGAACAATTCGGAGATGTTGCACATGCTCCTCAATCGTCTTAGAGAACACCAAGATTTCATCAGTGAACACCACCACAAACTGATCCAGATAGGGATTTAAAATCCGATTCATATAATCCAGGAATACGGCTGGAGCATTGGTCAAACCGAAGGGCATCACTACAAATTCATAGTGTCCATACCTCGTACGGAAAGCGATCTTCAGGACGTCCAAAGCTCGAACCCTGATTTGGTGATAGCCGGACCTTAAATCAATCTTTGAAAATACAGAAGCTCCTCTTAATTGATCTAACAAATCATCAATTCTCGGTAGAGGGTACTTGTTCTTCACAGTCACCTTATTCAACTGACGATAATCAATACACAATCTCATGCTTCCGTCCTTCTTCTTGACAAGCAACACTGGAGCACCCCCATGGTGAGGCACTCGGCCGGATGAACCGTTTGGAAATTAACTCTTCCAGTTGGACTTTCAATTCCCTCAACTCTAACGGCGACATTCTATACGGGGCTATAGAAATAGGTCCAGTGCCTGGAACCAACTCTATAGAAAATTCTACCTCACGATCCCGAGGTAATGAAAGAACTTCATCGGGAAATACATCAAGAAATTCATTAACAACTTGCACAGAAGATAAATCCTGACCTGTCTCAGTGGATGCAGACAACATCATGACATAAGCTTCTGCGCCTTGGAACAGACAGTTAGTGGCTAAAGTAAAAGAATTAACAACTTCAGGATTGGTCGACTGTAGCTCTACTGACTCGGAGGCGAAACCGATAGTCCGATGAAAACAATCAATATTCACATGGTTTGCAGTCATCCAACTTATACTTAGGACAATATCCACATTCTCGGTGGAGTGTCTGTAGCCTTGACTTTCTGAGCATCTGCAGTGTAGACCCTCTCTCGAGCTGAAGTAGGCTGATCTGACTCTTTCTTTTCCTCTTTTTGGGCACTCTGGATTGAGTGACCCTTTTTCTTAAAATATTACCACTGAGTCGCACTAGGACGACATCCACCTCTTGGGCTTCCTACCAGCAAAACACTTGGAGAATCTTGAGGAATCATACAACTGCACTTTCTTTCCCTTGATCGGCTGCCTTTTAACTTTGCATTCGGAGTTGATGGCTTAACTACCTTCTCCTTTCCAGTATTCCCTAAGATGAAACGGGTTTTAAGGAACTTCGGTCATGCTCGAGGACTACGTCTTGGTCATCCTTCCATAATTCCGCTTATGATACACCAAGTATTGAGTTGATCAGGCTCAATGTCTCTTAGCATCACAAGTGTAATCACAACAAGGACTAACAAGGAATCGACTCAACCCTAACTAAACTAAGCCCGACTAGGTCGAACTGCTCTGATACCATAATGTAACACCCCGATAAATTCCAGCATATAGAACTACCGAAATGCACTAAATGGCATACATCAGAGTAACTTCCTGTTATTGAAATATTGAACACAACTAAAACTTTCGATAATACATATCAAATGGTTCTCTGAACTTCATAAACTTCCTGAAAATGCTTAAGTTTCAAAACTTAAGACTTATACATAATCCTGGTGTTCAATACTCAAAACATAAAGTAGCGGAAACGATTTTACAACTTAACAATGAAAGTTATATGTAACATCCCTAAATTTTGAAGACTCGTATTATGATGCCTAGGACCGATTATTATTTGTGGGAATAATCAGTCGTGTCTCGGGGATTATTATTCGAGGAAAAGTCCGAGGAAATTCTATTCCAAAAAAAAAAAAATTAATTGTGGCTTAGTCATGGTTAATTATAACATCTTAAGCTGAAGGGCAAAATTGGAATTTCACACCGTTAGTACAAATAAGGCCCTCATATTCTGAACCTTCAGCCAACACCTCACTCATTTCACTCATTTCACTCATTTCAGAAAAAGAAAAACTGAAGGGAGAAAGGGAAAGAGAAGGGGAGAGACGCGAGGGAAGAGGAGGAAGGGAGAAGGGAGGGCAACCCCAAATCCTTGTTGCATGTAAGTTATTCCTCCACCATTCCAGCCCATTTTCAATTCTGAATTCAATGAGTCTATTTTTGAAGTCTGATTCTACTCCCATCCCTTGCTCCATTCTTCGAAACTTAGAGCTCCAAGGTTGAAGACAATGGAGTTTTGACCATCTATCCCCTTGCATGTTCAGTTTCTGCTGTCCAAGGAGACTTGTGCTTTGCATGTCGAGTTTTGGGAAAGGATATAAGCTTGGGATTTTTGCTTCAGTTGTTACCTTGAAGCTGATTGCTGTTGTGGTGACTTGGTTGGTGCCTTTCGGTTCTTGAAAGTGTGCGTCGTACCTCGGCCATTTCGAATCACGGTTGAAGCTCCTAGCGAAATCGTCGTCACGGTGAGTTCTACTCACGATAGGGCAATTTGATATTCTGAACTTGTTTTCGATATGGAATCCCTTGGTCACATTTCTGTTTACAAAACACTTAGAACTGAAAAGCGTTTTTGAGTCAAAACGGTGTTTTACGGTTTAAATGAGATTTTGATTTAAATCGTTGAAATGAAATGAATTGTGTACTACTAGAAATATATATTCTGGGAATTTTCTGAGTTTCAGGTGATTGAAATTAGAAATCGAATCGGACGAGAACGGAGAGCGAAAATGAGGAAAGTGAGAAATTCTGGTAACAGACACAGGTCGCACGGACCGTGCGCCCCTGGGCACGGGTCGTGCGCCTGCTTCGGGTTGGAAGTATTGGAAACAGAACGGGACGCACGGGTCGTGCGCCCCTGGGCACGGATCGTGCGCTTCCTTCTGGTAGATGGGTCCTGAGTAGTGCACCACGCACGGGTCGTGCGCCCCTGGGCACGGGTCGTGCGTGTGGTTCTGTTACCGGCTTCCGTTTTCTCGTTTTGTTGCTCCGTTTGATCCCGAACCTTTTCTAATTTCTTTCTCAACCATTCAAAAAGGGATTGCCTCACTGAAAACCTTATTTTGAACTTGTTCAACTCATGGTTTTTGAAAAAGAGCTTTGAAAGCCTATTTGATCGAAAAACCGAAACCCTAGTATACGTGTGGGTACACTGTCTGATGGATAGAATGTATATATATTTATATATATATCAACTGTATATGATTATAATGCCGGATGTCTAGAGATTCATCAAAACGGGTTATAAGTCAATAATACATTACAATATGATTATAATGCCGGATGTTTATAAATTCATCAAAACGGGTTATAGATCAATAAGATATAAATTATCTAAAAAGATATTGTGATAGATCCTTTGGTGATCGGAAAGATATATATTATCTAACTCTCGAGAAATCGTTATGTATTGTCATACATAAATCGCGTTGGGTGACGACCCGACAAGTAGCATACTAGGGAGGGTAGTCATGACCCCTTACCTAGACCCTGAATGTGTTTTGGCGTGGTCAACTCACGGGTTGCCGGGATTAGCAGAGGTGCAGTCGGCTTGTGCTAAGTTACTGATTATAAGTTAACATTGCCGGGATTAGCAGTTGTGCAGTCGGCAGATGTTAAGCTGTAGCTACCGGGATTAGCAGTTGTGCAGTCGGTTGAGCTAAGCTATTAAAAACATAAAAGAGAACACGATTTGCTTGGCATTTCGATTATGGCTATTGGTAGGTAATTAAACATTGTTAACGGGTTAATAATTGAACCGAGTGTCAGTGAGGGGGCACGGTAGGACTCACTGAGATAATGTTATCTCACCCTATCCATATTTGTTGTTTTTCAGAGAAGCAGGGAAAAAGGAAGACTATAGTGCACGAGTAGTTGATATACTCTTGGAGGTGCTGAAGACTTAGTCATTTTCTCCTTGTTCTTTTGTTGTCCTATTGGTTGTATAAACTTGTATTGATTATGAGTTATATGAACCGTTTATGTTTCTGTTCGGTATTTGGACTTGGATATTGTAATCCACTCGGTATGGAACCGATAAACTTCTATTTTATGAAGTAATGTTATTTCCGATTATGTTTTATTCCGGAAAAAGTTTGTATGTCCAAAACTTAAACAGGAACTGTGTCCTCTGAATTTCCGCAATCTGTGCATCTTTCGGTCTCTCTACATGTTAGAAATACCGGGGTGTTACATTTGGTATCAGAGCGGTTCGACCTAGTCGGACTTAGATGTTAAGAGTCTTTTACGTCTTCTAAGTCTGATTTTTCTTAGTATGCTATTAGACATTGAGCCTGATCAACTTAATACTTTGTGCATACTTCGCAGAATCATGGCTGGGAGAGGTAGGAGAAACCCACCTGTTGATCCTCATCAAGAATGGATGCAGAATGTCATCGAGACTCAGCAAAAGATGATGAATGACATGATGCTAATGCAACAGCAACAGATGGCTCAGATGGCTCAAATGCAGCAGATGCATCAAATGCCTCAACCACAACCAGCTGAGCCAGTTAATGTGCCAACACCTGAGGATCCCAACAGGATGTATTTCCGGTTTCTGAAGATGAAACCCCCAACCTTCAAAGGGGGATCCGAGGCAATAAGAGCCCATTTCTGGGTAGATGCCATGGAACGGATCTTTGATACTTTGCAATGCAATGAAGGAGAAAAGGTAATTTGTGCTGCTAACGCTCTGGACGAGGATGCTCACACTTGGTGGGTTAACGCTCGTAGAATGCTTCAAAATCAAGGAACTCCTCTTGAGTGGGATAACTTCAAAGAGTTATTTTTGGGTCATTATTTTCCCGACTCCCAAAGACTTGACAAGCAGATGGAATTTCTGAGTTTGAAACAGGGAGAGATGACAGTTGGGGAATATGCTGCAAAATTTGAGAGATTGTCACAATTCTATGAATTGGGGACCACCGCTCCTGATGATAGGTGGAAGATGGTGATGTTCAGACAAGGTCTTAGAGGCGATGTGAATCAAGGCCTCAGTTCGTATTCCCTAACCACTTATCCTGCTTTGGTTCAACAGGCTCATTCAGCAGAAAGCGATCTGAAAAGAATGTATGCTGAGAGGAAGGATTTTTGGAAGGATAAGAAGAAGGGCAGTGGGTCAACTTCTGCAAACCCGAGGTATAGAGGGAATCTAGACAAGGGAAAGCAGATTCAGACAAACAACACTTCTGGGCATCGCCGGTGTGAAGTGTGCAAGAAGAATCATCCAGGAAGGTGTCGATCAGAGGCAAGGTCGGATCAGTGTTATCTTTGCAAAGAAGTGGGCCATTATGCTAATAATTGTCCGTCAAGGAAAGCTTTCTTAGAGTCTCCTGATGCTCCGAGACAGGCTCGAGTCAACACTCTGGATGCTAAGACCATCAAGCCAGCTGATAATCTTATAAGGGGTACAGGTTCTATCTTTCATCAAACTGTTAATATTCTGTATGACTCAGGTGCTACTCATTGTTTTATCTCTGAAGCATGTGCGGAACGGCTAGGATTAATAGTATCTCCTATATCCGAACCAATATCTATCCTTACTGCGGCAAAGGGTCGTGTGCGAACCCAATCTTTATGCCTTAATTGTCTGCTCACCATAGGAGGCAGGGACTTTGTTGTTGACTTTATCTGTCTGCCTATGAGAGGAATGGAGATCGTGTTGGGAATGAATTGGATGACATCCAATCACATTACGATTGATTGTTTCAATCGTGCAATTAATTTTCCTTCTGAAGTAGCGGAACGTTCACTACCTGCAGATGATGGTGTTATTTCATTCACTTCAGCCAGCCAGTCTCTATTCCAAGGTGCGGAAGCTTTTGTTATTATTTTGACTGCATCAACTGAAGCTGATTTGGATTTATCATCTACTCAAGTTGTTAATGAATTCTTAGATGTCTTTCCCGAGGAAGTTTCCTCTTTACCTCCAGAACGAGAGGTAGAATTCTCTATAGATTTGGCGCCTGGCACAGGGCCAATATCCATAGCACCTTATAGGATGTCTCCTCTTGAACTGAAAGAATTGAAGTCCCAACTTGAGGAATTAATTTCCAAGAAGTTTATTCGACCGAGTGCATCTCCATGGGGTGCTCCGGTATTGCTAGTCAAGAAGAAGGACGGAAGCATGAGGTTATGCGTAGACTACCGTCAGCTGAATAAAATCACTATCAAGAACAAGTATCCATTGCCAAGGATAGATGATCTACTTGACCAACTTCGAGGTGCTAAAGTTTTCTCCAAAATTGATCTGAGGTCAGGGTACCATCAAATTAGGGTAAGAACCTTAGACATTTCGAAGACTGCCTTTCGTACGAGGTACGGACACTACGAGTTTGTAGTGATGCCTTTCGGATTAACTAACGCTCCAGCCGTATTCATGGATTATATGAATAGAGTATTTCATTCTTACCTAGATCAGTTTGTGGTCGTCTTTATTGATGATATCTTGATTTACTCCAAGTCAGTTGAGGAGCATGCTCAGCATCTCCGATTTGTCCTAGGAGTACTCCGAGAGAAGAAACTTTATGCTAAGCCGTCAAAGTGTGATTTTTGGATGTCCGAGGTGAAGTTCTTGGGTCATGTGATTTCCCAAGAAGGGGTTGCGGTCGATCCTAGCAAGGTGGAAGCTGTGTTGAATTGGGAACGGCCAACGTCAGTGACTGAGATCAGAAGCTTTCTGGGTTTAGCTGGTTACTATAGAAGATTCATTGAAGGTTTTTCGCAAATGGTACTTCCGCTTACTCGATTGACTCGCAAGGGTCAACCGTTTACGTGGGATGCCGATTGTGAAGAGTGCTTCCTTGGATTGAAGGAAAAGTTAACTTCTGCTCCGATCCTAATTCTTCCGGATCCGTCATTGGGATTTCAGATTTACAGTGATGCATCTGGGAAGGGTTTAGGATGCGTTCTCATGCAGAATCAACATGTTGTGGCCTATGCATCGAGGCAATTGAAGACGCATGAACGGAATTACCCAACTAATGACTTAGAGTTGGCGGCTATTGTGTTTGCACTGAAAATTTGGAGACATTACCTTTACGGTTCTCGTTTCGAGGTTTTTAGTGATCACAAGAGCTTGAAATATCTATTTGACCAAAAGGAGTTGAATAACAGACAGAGAAGGTGGACCGAATTTTTGAAGGACTATGACTTCGAATTGAAATATCACCCTGGGAAAGCCAATGTGGTAGCAGATGCTCTGAGCAGGAAGTCTATCCACACGGCAAGGTTAATGGTTCACGAGATGGCTTTGTTGGAGTCGTTCAGAGACTTGAAACTCAAGGTGGTAAGAAAGAGGGATCGCGTAGTGCTGCGGCATATACAGATAGCCAGTGTGCTAAGGGAACAAATCCGTGTAGCTCAAGAAGCTGATATGAAGTTGCAGTCTCAGAGGGGATCGCCAGATTTCACTGAGGATAATGATGGCGTGATTTGCTCTAATGGGAGGATTTGTGTTCCCGATGATGATGATATCAAAAGGCAAGTATTGGAAGAAGCTCATAGGAGTCAGTACTCCGTACATCCGGGATCCACCAAGATGTACCGAGACTTGAAGTTGATGTATTGGTGGCCTGGAATGAAGGTCGAGATTGCAGAATTTGTTTCTCGGTGCTTAACTTGTCAGAAGGTTAAGGCGGAACACCGAAGACCGGGCGGTCAGTTACAACCGCTAGATGTACCAGTTTGGAAGTGGGAAGATATCTCAATGGACTTCGTCATGAGTTTGCCGAGGTCACAGGCAGGCAATGATTCTATTTGGGTAGTAGTGGACCGATTGACTAAATCCGCTCACTTTATTCCCGTTCGCTCGACTTATAAGGTTTCCAAGTTAGCAGATGAATATGTGAGGAACATTATCAGACTGCATGGAGTCCCAACGAGTATTGTGTCAGACCGAGATCCCAAGTTTACTTCCAGGTTCTGGAGAGCATTAAATGAAGCTTTGGGAACAAGGGTGCTGGTTAGCACTGCTTATCATCCTCAGACTGATGGTCAGACGGAGAGGACTATCCAGACTCTTGAGGACATGCTTCGGGCTTGTGTGCTCGACAGTGGGAGAAAATGGGAGGACCATCTTCCGTTAGTGGAATTCTCCTACAACAACAGTTACCACTCTAGCATTGGAATGGCACCGTTTGAAGCACTTTATGGTAGGAAGTGTAGAACTCCATTGTGTTGGTGGGAGATTGGGGAAGACAAGTTTTTG
Source organism: Astragalus membranaceus (assembly GCA_039519185.1). Classification (NCBI taxonomy): domain Eukaryota; kingdom Viridiplantae; phylum Streptophyta; class Magnoliopsida; order Fabales; family Fabaceae; genus Astragalus; species Astragalus membranaceus. Next base: position 119,922,791 of record CM076849.1, read on the forward strand.
GGACCCGATATGGTTCGCGAGACTACAGAGAAGGTCAAGTTAATTCGAGAAAGGATGAAGGTTGCTCAGAGTCGGCAAAAGAGCTACGCTGACAACCGAAGGAGACCGTTGGAGTTTGAAGTTGGTGATCATGTGTTCTTGAAAGTTTCTCCAACCATAGGCACTGGAAGAGCCTTGCGAGCGAAGAAGCTCAGTCCTCGATATGTTGGACCTTTCCAAATCATCGAGCGGATTGGGCCAGTTGCCTATCGCCTCGCATTGTCTCCGGCCCTATCAAATCTCCACGATGTGTTCCACGTGTCTCAGTTGAGGAAGTATGTTCCCGATCTGCATCAACCGTTGAGTGTTGATACCATTGACCTGCAACCGGATTTGTCATTCCAACCTTATCCTAGCTACATCTTGGAGCGTGGCGAGAAGACGCTACGGTCAAGGACTATTCCTATTGTCAAAGTAGTCTGGGAGGGATTCTCGATCGAGGAGGCTGCCTGGGAACCGGAAGAAGACATGCGCAATCGATATCCATATCTCTTTCAGTAAGGTATGTTTCGTCAATTTTGAGGACAAAATTTTTAAAAGTTGGGGAGATTGTAACATCCCTAAATTTTGAAGACTCGTATTATGATGCCTAGGACCGATTATTATTTGTGGGAATAATCAGTCGTGTCTCGGGGATTATTATTCGAGGAAAAGTCCGAGGAAATTCTATTCCAAAAAAAAAAAAATTAATTGTGGCTTAGTCATGGTTAATTATAACATCTTAAGCTGAAGGGCAAAATTGGAATTTCACACCGTTAGTACAAATAAGGCCCTCATATTCTGAACCTTCAGCCAACACCTCACTCATTTCACTCATTTCACTCATTTCAGAAAAAGAAAAACTGAAGGGAGAAAGGGAAAGAGAAGGGGAGAGACGCGAGGGAAGAGGAGGAAGGGAGAAGGGAGGGCAACCCCAAATCCTTGTTGCATGTAAGTTATTCCTCCACCATTCCAGCCCATTTTCAATTCTGAATTCAATGAGTCTATTTTTGAAGTCTGATTCTACTCCCATCCCTTGCTCCATTCTTCGAAACTTAGAGCTCCAAGGTTGAAGACAATGGAGTTTTGACCATCTATCCCCTTGCATGTTCAGTTTCTGCTGTCCAAGGAGACTTGTGCTTTGCATGTCGAGTTTTGGGAAAGGATATAAGCTTGGGATTTTTGCTTCAGTTGTTACCTTGAAGCTGATTGCTATTGTGGTGACTTGGTTGGTGCCTTTCGGTTCTTGAAAGTGTGCGTCGTACCTCGGCCATTTCGAATCACGGTTGAAGCTCCTAGCGAAATCGTCGTCACGGTGAGTTCTACTCACGATAGGGCAATTTGATATTCTGAACTTGTTTTCGATATGGAATCCCTTGGTCACATTTCTGTTTACAAAACACTTAGAACTGAAAAGCGTTTTTGAGTCAAAACGGTGTTTTACGGTTTAAATGAGATTTTGATTTAAATCGTTGAAATGAAATGAATTGTGTACTACTAGAAATATATATTCTGGGAATTTTCTGAGTTTCAGGTGATTGAAATTAGAAATCGAATCGGACGAGAACGGAGAGCGAAAATGAGGAAAGTGAGAAATTCTGGTAACAGACACAGGTCGCACGGACCGTGCGCCCCTGGGCACGGGTCGTGCGCCTGCTTCGGGTTGGAAGTATTGGAAACAGAACGGGACGCACGGGTCGTGCGCCCCTGGGCACGGATCGTGCGCTTCCTTCTGGTAGATGGGTCCTGAGTAGTGCACCACGCACGGGTCGTGCGCCCCTGGGCACGGGTCGTGCGTGTGGTTCTGTTACCGGCTTCCGTTTTCTCGTTTTGTTGCTCCGTTTGATCCCGAACCTTTTCTAATTTCTTTCTCAACCATTCAAAAAGGGATTGCCTCACTGAAAACCTTATTTTGAACTTGTTCAACTCATGGTTTTTGAAAAAGAGCTTTGAAAGCCTATTTGATCGAAAAACCGAAACCCTAGTATACGTGTGGGTACACTGTCTGATGGATAGAATGTATATATATTTATATATATATCAACTGTATATGATTATAATGCCGGATGTCTAGAGATTCATCAAAACGGGTTATAAGTCAATAATACATTACAATATGATTATAATGCCGGATGTTTATAAATTCATCAAAACGGGTTATAGATCAATAAGATATAAATTATCTAAAAAGATATTGTGATAGATCCTTTGGTGATCGGAAAGATATATATTATCTAACTCTCGAGAAATCGTTATGTATTGTCATACATAAATCGCGTTGGGTGACGACCCGACAAGTAGCATACTAGGGAGGGTAGTCATGACCCCTTACCTAGACCCTGAATGTGTTTTGGCGTGGTCAACTCACGGGTTGTCGGGATTAGCAGAGGTGCAGTCGGCTTGTGCTAAGTTACTGATTATAAGTTAACATTGCCGGGATTAGCAGTTGTGCAGTCGGCAGATGTTAAGCTGTAGCTACCGGGATTAGCAGTTGTGCAGTCGGTTGAGCTAAGCTATTAAAAACATAAAAGAGAACACGATTTGCTTGGCATTTCGATTATGGCTATTGGTAGGTAATTAAACATTGTTAACGGGTTAATAATTGAACCGAGTGTCAGTGAGGGGGCACGGTAGGACTCACTGAGATAATGTTATCTCACCCTATCCATATTTGTTGTTTTTCAGAGAAGCAGGGAAAAAGGAAGACTATAGTGCACGAGTAGTTGATATACTCTTGGAGGTGCTGAAGACTTAGTCATTTTCTCCTTGTTCTTTTGTTGTCCTATTGGTTGTATAAACTTGTATTGATTATGAGTTATATGAACCGTTTATGTTTCTGTTCGGTATTTGGACTTGGATATTGTAATCCACTCGGTATGGAACCGATAAACTTCTATTTTATGAAGTAATGTTATTTCCGATTATGTTTTATTCCGGAAAAAGTTTGTATGTCCAAAACTTAAACAGGAACTGTGTCCTCTGAATTTCCGCAATCTGTGCATCTTTCGGTCTCTCTACATGTTAGAAATACCGGGGTGTTACATTATACAATCGGTAACATAGAAACAATAAATGGGACAAAGGTCTAAGACATGAAAATCGGTTTTCAATGACTCCAAGAGTCGCACCGGCTAACCGTGCTTCGTCGCCTTTGCTTTCCCCTGTTTCTCTGTAAAAACCACAAATATGAAGGGTCAGATAAACATTATCTTAGTGAGTCCTATCGAGACCCCTTACTAACTCTAGCGGTTCATTATGCTTTGCTTTAAACTCGTGGCCCTAAAAGCAACCACGTGGAAATATATTAAGTTCTTGTATCCTTTATGCTCATGGCCCTCCTAAGCGACGCATGAAGCATACAATCTTTTGTTCCATGTTTTTAGCATAACACCTCAGTCTACCTATTTTATAGACACTTCTTTGACTTTGGTGAACCCATCCCGCTATTTCTAGTTGGCGAAACATTCTTGAGTCTAGGTTTTGGGGCTCATGACTTCCCCTCCCCTAGTATGCTAACCTCTAAGGGTCGTCACCCTTTTTCCTCTTGTATTTATTATACATTATATATCCATGTACCCGCAATGGGCTGTTAGTCATTTCAGTCGTACCGTGTATCATATCAGTCAAGTACCATGTATCATTATCAGTCAAGTACCGTGTATCATTATCAGTCAAGTACTGTGTATCATATCAGTCAAGTACCGTGTATCATTATCTCTTGACATATGTTCTCTCGCGTTCTCTAAGTACGGTCTTCCATTTTGTTCATAATACACAAGTTTTCTATCGAACATGTTCAATTCCGTGATATCAGTATCTTTACCTTGTTGGGGAACGGTGGGGAACGGATTAGAAGAGAATTGGAATCATTTGGAATGGATAAAAAGGTACTTTGAATCTGAGGATCAGAAGGTCTAACACGACCCGTGCGTGTAGGTGCACGATCCGTGCGCTATTGAACAAAATTGTAGAAAGTTTCAGAAAGATACGCACGACCCGTGCGACTAGGCGCACGATCCGTGCGTGTTTAAAAATTCATTTCGTGCAGCATCAGATGGAGGCGCACGACCCGTGCACAGAGGCACACGATCCGTGCGTCTCCATCCGTTTTCCAGAAAACAGACTTTTCATGAGTAAATTCCATTCCGTTTCGATTCCAATTTCGTTCCGATCGATATCCCTCCATAACAGTTATTATTCCAGACCAGCGAAAGCGATTAAACAGTCAAACAATATATTGCATAAATCGACAATCCAATCAATTCGAGCAATTATGTGATTTACGGTTTTTTGATAAAAACGTTTTCGTTAAGTTATCACAAAGCGGATTTTCCATAGTATCATTTCAGTAAATAACATGACTCAACAACAAAAATTCCCTAAGCGAGTATAGAACTCACCGATTTGACGACCTCGCGAGAAATCACGTCCTCACGAACCGTAACCTCTCGAACAATCCCCGTAATCACGTACTCGCACCGAACTCGTCCGATACTCGAAACTGAACTTCGGAACAGCAACCAATCACAAATCCAGCTACTGAACTTCCTCCTTGACTACGGAATTGGCGTCTCTCGAACTTTGGCGATTCGATCCGAATTTGGGGAACCAACATTTCCAATTTCGCATCCGTTTTCCAGAATCAGTGAGCAGTTTTGTAACACGTATATCTTGGTCAAATCGTGGCCAAAACCCTTCAAACTAGTGCCCATTCTGTAGATAATTTTGTCTACTTTCTGATGGTCAAAGGATCATACGAATGCATCCAGTAACTTGGGAGATACACCCGAAACAAGGTGACTGGGTCAAAACTGCCTCTAATCCAAAACTGAAACTTGCAATTCCTTTTTCTTCCACCATACTCAATGAAATCGGTTCATTCTTGTGCCTACTACGAAGCATTTCGTGTCTAGTTTCTGAATCATCAAGAATCATGTTCATCCGAGCTGTGTACAGAGAGATATCGGTTAAACACTGAAGAGGGTTCATACGGGTTTCTCCAACAAAATATGGTTCTTCAAGGAGAACTTGTTGCGTCTCCAACTCCATTTTTTCTCACCTTGGGCCTTGAAGTTTCAGAAATGGTAGAATGGAATTCAGAAGGGTGATGATGGTGTTTTTGGTATCAAATTGAAGAGGAAGAAAAATGAAAGAGATTGGTGTAAAGACATTGCACATGCATGAAGGATTTGAGTGTAGCTCTTCACTTCTTTCTCACTCTCTCTCTCGAATTTCTCCTCCCTCTCTCTCACCATATTTTCTGAGTTTTGATGAAAATGAAGCTGAGTGTGTTGGCCTGGTTCAGCTGGGTTATTACTTAAAGGGCGAAATGACCATAGTGCCCCTATGTCCAAATTTTGCTTAAACTTCCTAAATTTCTTCTTAAGTCAATTTTAATCACACAATACTTATACAATAATTACATATTGCATATAGTTATGTTCTGTGGAGGATGTTTTAGCAGAAACTCATTAATGTGTGGAAAAGACGAAAATACCCTTGAGTTCCTATTCGCTTACAATCCCAATTAACTCGCCATATCATAATTAACCAATTATGCTAATTAATTATCTTGAGACATCTTTCTAATTTCAATAAATGAAATTAGCTAAATTGGGGATGTTACAGTTGGCATTGGTGTTGCAAAGTCGTTGTTCTTCCAGGTGATGTAAGTTGTCGTTGTCCTCGGTGTTGTAAGATTGTCGTTGTCATTGGTGTTGTAAATTGGTGTTGTCATTGGTGTCGTATAGTTGTTGTTGGCATTAGCGTTGTAAAATTGTTGTCGTTCCAGGTGTGGTAATTTGTGTCGTCATTTGTGTTGTAAATGGTGTCGTAATTGGTGTTGTAAACTGTGTCGTCATTGGTGTTGTAGATTGTCGTTGTTCTCGGTGTTGTAAAATTGTTGTTGCCATTGATGTTGTAATTTTATTGGTGTCTCTGGGGTCGGTGATTGTTGGACTGTCCTATAGGTGTAGGTGTATTGGTGATGATTGGTGCTATTGGTGATAATATAACAGGTGATGTGCCTATTTTATTGGCTAAGGTGATAGGTGATGGGTCTATGACCATTTGTTGATATTGGTGTTGATTGTGTCACATAGATGACTATTGTCGTTGATTGTCTCTGGTGCATTGTTCATGGTGTCACATATATTGCATATGCATTATTTTGGTGATGATGGCTTCGGCCTTGGAGCTATAGGTGATGTTGGTGATGCTCATACAGGTGATGATGCCCTTATTGGCTACGTTATTGGTGATGATTGGTACCACATGCATATACCCGTTGGTGTGGGTTGCATCTCATATACTTACTCATGAATGTTGGTGACAATTCTTGGTGATTTGTAATTTAACGTTGTTGTGAAGCGGTAGATATAGCTGTCGTAACTCTAGCATATTGCCTATCATATATGGTATTATAATGTTAGATATCTCACCCCTTCTGTTTGAATGTTACCCCTATGTTGGTAACGTGCAGGTGATTGCGAGTGAAGGCATGTCTACCTTCGCTAGTTGAATCGGTGTCGTCGCTCTGATACGTAGCACTCGGGGGGATGAACGCTAGTTTGATTAGTTGTCTCTATTATTCTAATTTTTGAAGTTTTATGGTGATGTTGCGATTATTCGTTGAACCCTTTATTTTTATTCCGCTGCATGGTGATGGAGTTACTGTTATGTGTCGTACTATTCTAATGGTGAATTTTATTTATTGACGTGCGATGTTTTAAACGGTGTAAATGTAGCATCCCTTGTGGGTGTAGTGAAAAATGTTTTTGAAACTCTGATTTTTGTCAAAAAATTTTCGGGTAGAAAAGGGGTGTTACAAGAACAGTAACAGGTTGGAGGATATGTATGGATTATAGAAAACTCAACAACGCTACAAAGAAGGATCATTTTCCCTTACCATTCATTGATCAGATGCTGGATAGATTCGCTGGTAAAGAGTTTTACTGTTTCTTGGATGGCTATTCTGGTTACAATCAAATAGCCATTGTGCCTGAAGATTAACAAAAAACTACTTTCACATGCCCTTATGGTACTTTTGCCTTTAGAAGAATGGCATTTCGGTTATGCAATGCAGCAGTCACATTTCAAAGGTGTATGATGTCAATATTTTCTGAGTTCATTGAGAAGCCAATGGAAGTTTATTGATGATTTCTCCGTCTTTGGGGAATCATTCCAACAATGTCTCAGTAACTTGGAAGAGATCTTGGATAGATGTGAGGAGACTAATTTGGTGCTGAATTGGGGAAAATGCCACTTCATGGTACAAGAAGGGATTCTCTTAGGTCACAGAATTTCAAAGAAGTGATTGAGAAGATTCCTCCTCCTACTAATGTGAAGAGTGTAAGAAGCTTTCTGGGCCATGCAAGCTTCTATAGAAGGTTCATTAAAGACTTTTCTAAAATATTAAATCCCTTGTGCCAATTGCTACAGCATGACACACCTTTTGTCTTTGATAATCCTTGTGTGGAAGCATTCAACAAACTGAAGAAGTCACTGGTTTCAGTATTAGTGATTGTTACCCCAGATTGGAGCAAGCCATTTGAATTGATGTGTGATGCTAGTGACTTTTAGATAGGAGCTGTCCTTGGCCAAAGGTAAGACAAAGTTTTCCATTCTATTTATTATGCTAGCAGAACACTTATTGATGCACAGTTGAATTACACCACTACCGAGAAAGAATTATTAGCTGTGGTTTTTGCATTTAACAAATTTAGATCATACATAGTTGGCACTATAGTAATTTTTTTCACGGATCATTCCGCCATTAAGTATTTGATTGCAAAGTGTAACACCCCGGTATTTCTTTAACAAAGAAATACCTAAATATACAATTTGGTATAAATCAGAGTATAAAAATTCCTGTTTAGATATACATCTTTACAAGAAACAGCGGAAACTATAAAAATACAATTAATACAAGCTCGAGTCATACGACCGAATACAGAGATAACCACAGGAGAACATGGACAACTATCAAAGAATCAATCTTCAGTCTTCTTCTCGAACCCGACATACCAACTGTGCCGCCTGCTGTCCTTATAACCTGTTCTCTGTAAAAACAACAAATATGGATTGGGTGAGACAACTTGTCTCAGTGAGTCCTACTGTGCCCCCTCACTGACACTCGGTTCAATTTATTAAACCGTTAACACTGTTTGATTAGCTACCACGAGCTATAATCGAAATACCAAGCAAACCGTATTCTCAATTATGTTTTAATAGCTTAGCTTAAACCGACTGCACAACTGCTAATCCCGGTAGCTATAGCTTAACATCGGCCGACTGCACAACTGCTAATCCCGGCAATGTTCTTAATTATGGTTTTTAATAGCTTAGCTCAACCGACTGCACAACTGCTAATCCCGGTAGCTATAGCTTAACATTGGCCGACTGCACAACTGCTAATCCCGGCAATGTTAACTTATAATCAATAACTTAGCACAAGCCGACTGCACCTCTGCTAATCCCGGCAACCCGTGAGTTGACCACGCCAAAACACATTCAGGGCCTAGGTAAGGGGTCATGACTACCCTCCCTAGTATGCTACTTGTCGGGTCGTCACCCAACGCGATTTATGTATGACAATACATAACGATTTCTCGAGAGTTAGATAATATATATCTTTCCGATCACCAAAGGATCAATCACAATATCTTTTTAGATAATTTATATCTTATTGATCTATAACCCGTTTTGATGAATTTATAAACATCCGGCATTATAATCATATTGTAATGTATTATTGACTTATAACCCGTTTTGATGAATTTATAAACATCCGGCATTATAATCAAATTCAATTAACATATATAAACATATATATTCAGTCAGTCCATCAGACGGTGTACCCACACGTATACTAGGGTTTCGGTTTTTCAGTCAAATATGCTTTGAAACTCTTTTTCAAAATCATGAATTGAATAAGTTCAAAATACGGTTGTCAGTAAGGCAATATCCTTAAAGTGGGTTGGGGAGAAAATTAGAAGTGATTCGGGATCGAAAGGAGCGACGAAATGAGAAATCGGAGTCCGGTAACAGCAGCTCACGCACGGTCCGTGCCCAGGGGCGCACGACCCGTGCGTGATTTACCAAAATCACACAGCCAACCCGAAGAGGACGCACGGTCCGTGCCCAGGGGCGCACGACCCGTGCGGCCTGTTCTGTTACTGAATTCTAGTCTCTCATTCCGCTTTCCATTTCTCGCCCAAATCGAATTCCGATCGTTCTCCAACCTGAAAACGGATTTAATAAACAACATTCCAGACCATATTCCAGTGAAAGCACTTAAAATCACAATTTCGCAAATTGTTCAACAATTCAATAAAAACCGTAAAAACGCGATATTGCTCAAAAACGGTTTTCGGTTCCAAAATCTTTCGAAAATTGATAATTGCCTTATGACTCAACCCGATATAATTTCAAGACACGAAAAATATCCCTATCCGTGAGTAGAACTCACCCGGTTGACGATTGCCGAGAAATCACGTCGAAACACGGACGGCCGGATTGTAACCACTCGAACAATCCCCGTAGTCACGTACACGCTCCTAGTGCCTCCGCATCTGAACTCGATGGGTCCCACATGCACAACCAGTAATTCGATCAAATTCTTGTAACTGAACCCCACTTCAGTATATCGAACTGATGGCGTTCGAAACTTCGGCGAACCGAACTCAAATTTGACGAACCACATTTCCAGCATTCTTCTTCCTGTTTTCCAGCAACATGACACAGTTTTGCAACAGGCATAATTTGGTCAATCCGTGACCAAATCTACTCAAATCAGTGCCCATTGTGAAGATAATTTCGTCTACTTTCAGATGGAAGAAGTTTCACGCGCATGCATCCAGTAGATTGAGAAATATCACCGAAACTATGTGACTGGTTCAGTACAGTGGCAGATTTTGAAACCGTAACTTGGGGACATGATATCTCCTTCATTTCTCCATGAAATCATACGGTTCTTGTGCCCAAAATGAAGAGCCTCGAGTCTAGTTTCCAGAGGAACAAGAATCAAGATCATCGGAGTTGTGTGCAGGGCGATACGATGAAATCACTGAAGGTATACCCTACGGGTTTTACCCAGAAATTTGTTGGACTTGCATCTTCACCCTCTAACTTGGAAATCCCAGCTCCATCCTTCTTCTACTCGAAAATGGTGGATGGAGATATAGGGGAGGATGATCAGCAACAGTGGTATCAAATGGTAGAGGAAGAAAAATGGTGAAGGATGGCATGAAGATCACTTGCATGCATCAAGGCTTTGGGATTTTCCACTTCTTCTCCTCTCTTCTCTCCATTCGCCTTCTCCTCTTTCTCTCTCTCTTGATGCTATGTTTTTTCTGAGTTTCAGAAAATGAGGTGTATGGGAGTGAGGCCTGATCCAGGGGCTTTTCAGCTGAAGCTCATTTAAGGGCATGAAAAGACCATACTACCCTTTAGTCCATTTTATTACTTTGATACACTTCTAATTAACCACTAACCTATAATTTCTCTTAACAATCATGGTTATGGTCTTGTGGAATTGAGGAGTGTATTTGGTGTTGGGTAATTTGGGTTACGGGCTTAAGGGACGTGGAAATGACCAAAATGCCCTTGGCCCATTAAGTCTTGGTTTTGAAGCTAAAGCCCCAATAATCTTATGGCTTTCCGCTCGGCATAGGTTTCTCGGCTAATCCTCATTCGATTCGAGATTAATTGCTCACTCAATTGATACATCTTCGATGTGAGGTAAATTGACGATTTTACCCTTCAGCTGAATTGTTCATTTAATTTATGACTAAGCCACAATTAAATGTAGAGTAGGTTTTCTTTGGACTTTTGCTCGACTATTAATCCCCGAGACACGACCAATTATTCCCACAAATAATTTCTCGGTCTTAGGCATCATAGTACGAGTCTTTAAAAATTAGGGATGTTACAATCACCCCAACTTTTAAAAATTTTGTCCTCAAAATTGACAAGACGAATCTTAAGCAAAAAGGTATTGATATCGGGTCATCATGTCCTCTTCCAATTCCCAAGTAGCCTCTTCGGCTGAGAAGCCCTCTCAGACTATCTTGATGATCGGAATGGTCCTTGACCGCAAAGTCTTCACGCCACGCCCTAGGATATGACTAGGATAAGGTTGGAATGATAAATCCGGTCGAAGATCGATCATTTCAACGCTCAACGGCGGAAATAGATCAGGAATACATTTTCTCCACTGAGACACGTGAAAGACATCATGGAGACACAGACTTTCTTCGGAACTAACTATTCCGACTTCTTGAAAACTGACACTAATCGTTATGGACAATGGAATGCCTAAAATCTGTTGAGAATACGAACTTATAATTTATGGTATCAACACATCCTGCACTCTCGAAGTCAGGAACTCGGAAGGTTTCGGTTTAGCCGTAGCTTGAATTGGAACGAAACGATGACTTTAAGAGGATTTCTTTGGAATCAAACCATACGGTATCCAGAAGAAAAGTTTTCTTCTCTTCCCGAGTTACGCTTACATAAGCGCTTGACTCATCTTACTAAAAATCTCGACTGAAGCAAACAGAGTTAATCGGTCTTAGGTTTCAGAAAATGAGGTGTATGGGAGTGAGGCCTGATCCAGGGGCTTTTCAGCTGAAGCTCATTTAAGGGCATGAAAAGACCATACTACCCTTTAGTCCATTTTATTACTTTGATACACTTCTAATTAACCACTAACCTATAATTTCTCTTAACAATCATGGTTATGGTCTTGTGGAATTGAGGAGTGTATTTGGTGTTGGGTAATTTGGGTTACGGGCTTAAGGGACGTGGAAATGACCAAAATGCCCTTGGCCCATTAAGTCTTGGTTTTGAAGCTAAAGCCCCAATAATCTTATGGCTTTCCGCTCGGCATAGGTTTCTCGGCTAATCCTCATTCGATTCGAGATTAATTGCTCACTCAATTGATACATCTTCGATGTGAGGTAAATTGACGATTTTACCCTTCAGCTGAATTGTTCATTTAATTTATGACTAAGCCACAATTAAATGTAGAGTAGGTTTTCTTTGGACTTTTGCTCGACTATTAATCCCCGAGACACGACCAATTATTCCCACAAATAATTTCTCGGTCTTAGGCATCATAGTACGAGTCTTTAAAAATTAGGGATGTTACAATCACCCCAACTTTTAAAAATTTTGTCCTCAAAATTGACAAGACGAATCTTAAGCAAAAAGGTATTGATATCGGGTCATCATGTCCTCTTCCAATTCCCAAGTAGCCTCTTCGGCTGAGGAGCCCTCTCAGACTATCTTGATGATCGGAATGGTCCTTGACCGCAAAGTCTTCACGCCACGCCCTAGGATATGACTAGGATAAGGTTGGAATGATAAATCCGGTCGAAGATCGATCGTTTCAACGCTCAACGGCGGAAATAGATCAGGAATACATTTTCTCCACTGAGACACGTGAAAGACATCATGGAGACACAGACTTTCTTCGGAACTAACTATTCCGACTTCTTGAAAACTGACACTAATCGTTATGGACAATGGAATGCCTAAAATCTGTTGAGAATACGAACTTATAATTTATGGTATCAACACATCCTGCACTCTCGAAGTCAGGAACTCGGAAGGTTTCGGTTTAGCCGTAGCTTGAATTGGAACGAAACGATGACTTTAAGAGGATTTCTTTGGAATCAAACCATACGGTATCCAGAAGAAAAGTTTTCTTCTCTTCCCGAGTTACGCTTACATAAGCGCTTGACTCATCTTACTAAAAATCTCGACTGAAGCAAACAGAGTTATTTTATAAAACAGGTTGACTTTCAGTCCAAGGAATCTAGAAACGATTTTTTTTCTTGCAACCGAATCCAGGAAAAACTCTAATAGTGAAAATATTCTTTCATTAAATCAGTTCCAAAACTCGAAAGTACTATAGTTCCATTTGAATGAAAATTCTTTTCACTGGGGTTTCTAATGACGATAGTTTGAAAATACGACTATCCCAAAAGATTAATTCACCCCAACTTATATACGACCTTACTCAATGCACGACACTCCGATAAAGCGGAATCTCATTCTCTGATATTTAAAAGTTACGAGTTTTGAAAGTGAGAGTAGAAGTGTTACTTTGTTGGAACTAGCCATTCGTGCAATCAAGATCTCACAAACTTCTATTATCGTGCTTGAGTTCGGCTCCGTTAAGACAAAACAATTGGGTTCGTTCGAGGAAGGGATCGGGAAGGACATTGGGCCGAAATGAAAGCGGAAATTTTATTTTAAAAGTTTTCTTTGACCGCTAATCTATTCGATCCAATTCTCTTCCTTTCCATCCTTTTCTCGAATTAGTCCAAGATGAAACTTCAAGGTTAAAACAAAGGTTTGTATTTCGTGATGAAAAATAGACACGACTTGATTGTCTCAAGAGACTACACAAAGGTTGTAGGATTCACTATCAAGGACTCATGTGTCATACAGTCACTGTCCAATCATTTAGTCTCAGACCGTCCTACGGTTCATCCTCAGATATTCTTCCATCATACGGGTGTAGTAGGTAAAAAGGTAAAGACATTATAGGTACTCAACTCATTGGATTCTTAGAAAAGCATCGTGTGCTGGATCACAATCGGACAATTCCGAATTCTCAGCACATACTTGATTTATCGACATTTAACCATAGGTCAATAGAATGGAGAATTAGCATTGACCCATCCGATGGATCAAAGCCACAACAACTTACTGTTGATCTTAACGAATTCAAGATTAACGATTGGAGTTTCACTTCAGTAGCGGAAGCTTGAATGCTATAACATTCGAAGGATGATTTCCCAAACATGGCTTTTTCGGAGTTTTCTAAGTCAACGACTTGTCCAATTTCAGCGTTCTTCCTAAATCAACTAGGCTTGAACTTTGATACCTATCTTTCATAGATTCTTGATCACTCAGATCCTAAGGAGATGCAATTTCGATATTAGGATTCTTACTAAGATGACATAAGGTTTTCTTTAGAAGTTACGATTTAGTGCCATCCTATGCAATCCTGGTTTCTCGATTAACTTCAATGTAGTAATTATTCTCGGATTAGTCACGAAATTGAAATTGTGGTGGCACCAGGGGATTTTTGAAAACAAAATTTTTTCGGGAATCACACGAGCACACCATAAGTGTCTTCGTATTGATTCGTTGAATTTATCATTTAGAACTTTCCTTGGTCCAGCCTCTTTCCGAACTTCCGCGACTATCCAGACATAATTCTTACATTACATTAATCAATATAGCTTCAGAACGGGTTCTAGAAGTCTAAACTGACTGATTGGAGGTCCTTTTACCAATTTCCCGAATAACAGGGAGGTCCACATTCCACGAATGTTTAGAGTTTACGGTTCAGATTCCAAAACAGAGGTACAATTCAAAATACAATTGCAGATACGGTTCACAACCTATTCATCGGTGTAGATAATTTCGTTAGCTTTCCAACGCCTCTCGGAACATAAAAATCGGAGTTCCGGAGCAGGAGTTACGAACAAATGAGTCGGAAGACTAACGAGAATTTCTCACAGACCGTGATCGGAATGCTTCCAGCAGCGGATTGAAATAAGGTCACTTCTACCGATTCCAAAAACTAATCTTCTTTGAAGGATTTGACTCATAATTCCTGATCGGGACTTAACCTGATCGACACTTATGATTCCACTAGTCAATACTGACGACGGAGTATCTTTACTCAATTGGCTTTGTCATTCGTCACATTGTGACTCGGAAGAAGAAGAATCGAGATCTGTACTTGAAATTTTCTGGAGGGACTTCCTCAACTGATACCTTAACTGGGATTGACTTACTCCAGAAGGTAATATTTACGATGAAAATGATATTTCAAAAACTGATACGTTGACTAAATAAAGGTCAGGGTTTTGGGTGTTAACTAGTCTGATAGCTTTCAGTACACTGACATTGCTATTGCCCAAGGGCTTTGCTTGATTCTTACTCCTCGATAAGATCTACGACGTTTCATGCCGCGATTCACTAGCTGCATCAGATTCCCTTACTGAACAGCCGCCCACAGTTTCCTCGAACCATCGCGGATGCCCATCCTTGTTTCCAAATGTAATATGTAGCCCTCTGCTGCCGCTGCACGTTCTGATGAAACGAGAAGGCTGAGAATCCTATGGTGTAGGGTCTCGGACATTTTCGGGGCTGAGGCAACTATCTGTCACAGTTTTCAGTAACTTACATGAAACATTGAGTGGATCCTGACTCAATACGTCACATAATATACTAAAAAGGTCTGACATATAATTGTCTAAGTCCCTAGCTGACTCGATCCTATGTTCTCGACCCGAAGGTCACTACGTCCGACAAGGCCGAACCGCTTTGATACCAAATGTAACACCCCGGTATTTCTTTAACAAAGAAATACCTAAATATACAATTTGGTATAAATCAGAGTATAAAAATTCCTGTTTAGATATACATCTTTACAAGAAACAGCGGAAACTATAAAAATACAATTAATACAAGCTCGAGTCATACGACCGAATACAGAGATAACCACAGGAGAACATGGACAACTATCAAAGAATCAATCTTCAGTCTTCTTCTCGAACCCGACATACCAACTGTGCCGCCTGCTGTCCTTATAACCTGTTCTCTGTAAAAACAACAAATATGGATTGGGTGAGACAACTTGTCTCAGTGAGTCCTACTGTGCCCCCTCACTGACACTCGGTTCAATTTATTAAACCGTTAACACTGTTTGATTAGCTACCACGAGCTATAATCGAAATACCAAGCAAACCGTATTCTCAATTATGTTTTAATAGCTTAGCTTAAACCGACTGCACAACTGCTAATCCCGGTAGCTATAGCTTAACATCGGCCGACTGCACAACTGCTAATCCCGGCAATGTTCTTAATTATGGTTTTTAATAGCTTAGCTCAACCGACTGCACAACTGCTAATCCCGGTAGCTATAGCTTAACATTGGCCGACTGCACAACTGCTAATCCCGGCAATGTTAACTTATAATCAATAACTTAGCACAAGCCGACTGCACCTCTGCTAATCCCGGCAACCCGTGAGTTGACCACGCCAAAACACATTCAGGGCCTAGGTAAGGGGTCATGACTACCCTCCCTAGTATGCTACTTGTCGGGTCGTCACCCAACGCGATTTATGTATGACAATACATAACGATTTCTCGAGAGTTAGATAATATATATCTTTCCGATCACCAAAGGATCAATCACAATATCTTTTTAGATAATTTATATCTTATTGATCTATAACCCGTTTTGATGAATTTATAAACATCCGGCATTATAATCATATTGTAATGTATTATTGACTTATAACCCGTTTTGATGAATTTATAAACATCCGGCATTATAATCAAATTCAATTAACATATATAAACATATATATTCAGTCAGTCCATCAGACGGTGTACCCACACGTATACTAGGGTTTCGGTTTTTCAGTCAAATATGCTTTGAAACTCTTTTTCAAAATCATGAATTGAATAAGTTCAAAATACGGTTGTCAGTAAGGCAATATCCTTAAAGTGGGTTGGGGAGAAAATTAGAAGTGATTCGGGATCGAAAGGAGCGACGAAATGAGAAATCGGAGTCCGGTAACAGCAGCTCACGCACGGTCCGTGCCCAGGGGCGCACGACCCGTGCGTGATTTACCAAAATCACACAGCCAACCCGAAGAGGACGCACGGTCCGTGCCCAGGGGCGCACGACCCGTGCGGCCTGTTCTGTTACTGAATTCTAGTCTCTCATTCCGCTTTCCATTTCTCGCCCAAATCGAATTCCGATCGTTCTCCAACCTGAAAACGGATTTAATAAACAACATTCCAGACCATATTCCAGTGAAAGCACTTAAAATCACAATTTCGCAAATTGTTCAACAATTCAATAAAAACCGTAAAAACGCGATATTGCTCAAAAACGGTTTTCGGTTCCAAAATCTTTCGAAAATTGATAATTGCCTTATGACTCAACCCGATATAATTTCAAGACACGAAAAATATCCCTATCCGTGAGTAGAACTCACCCGGTTGACGATTGCCGAGAAATCACGTCGAAACACGGACGGCCGGATTGTAACCACTCGAACAATCCCCGTAGTCACGTACACGCTCCTAGTGCCTCCGCATCTGAACTCGATGGGTCCCACATGCACAACCAGTAATTCGATCAAATTCTTGTAACTGAACCCCACTTCAGTATATCGAACTGATGGCGTTCGAGACTTCGGCGAACCGAACTCAAATTTGACGAACCACATTTCCAGCATTCTTCTTCCTGTTTTCCAGCAACATGACACAGTTTTGCAACAGGCATAATTTGGTCAATCCGTGACCAAATCTACTCAAATCAGTGCCCATTGTGAAGATAATTTCGTCTACTTTCAGATGGAAGAAGTTTCACGCGCATGCATCCAGTAGATTGAGAGATATCACCGAAACTATGTGACTGGTTCAGTACAGTGGCAGATTTTGAAACCGTAACTTGGGGACATGATATCTCCTTCATTTCTCCATGAAATCATACGGTTCTTGTTCCCAAAATGAAGAGCCTCGAGTCTAGTTTCCAGAGGAACAAGAATCACGATCATCGGAGTTGTGTGCAGGGCGATACGATGAAATCACTGAAGGTATACCCTACGGGTTTTACCCAGAAATTTGTTGGACTTGCATCTTCACCCTCTAACTTGGAAATCCCAGCTCCATCCTTCTTCTACTCGAAAATGGTGGATGGAGATATAGGGGAGGATGATCAGCAACAGTGGTATCAAATGGTAGAGGAAGAAAAATGGTGAAGGATGGCATGAAGATCACTTGCATGCATCAAGGCTTTGGGATTTTCCACTTCTTCTCCTCTCTTCTCTCCATTCGCCTTCTCCTCTTTCTCTCTCTCTTGATGCTATGTTTTTTCTGAGTTTCAGAAAATGAGGTGTATGGGAGTGAGGCCTGATCCAGGGGCTTTTCAGCTGAAGCTCATTTAAGGGCATGAAAAGACCATACTACCCTTTAGTCCATTTTATTACTTTGATACACTTCTAATTAACCACTAACCTATAATTTCTCTTAACAATCATGGTTATGGTCTTGTGGAATTGAGGAGTGTATTTGGTGTTGGGTAATTTGGGTTACGGGCTTAAGGGACGTGGAAATGACCAAAATGCCCTTGGCCCATTAAGTCTTGGTTTTGAAGCTAAAGCCCCAATAATCTTATGGCTTTCCGCTCGGCATAGGTTTCTCGGCTAATCCTCATTCGATTCGAGATTAATTGCTCACTCAATTGATACATCTTCGATGTGAGGTAAATTGACGATTTTACCCTTCAGCTGAATTGTTCATTTAATTTATGACTAAGCCACAATTAAATGTAGAGTAGGTTTTCTTTGGACTTTTGCTCGACTATTAATCCCCGAGACACGACCAATTATTCCCACAAATAATTTCTCGGTCTTAGGCATCATAGTACGAGTCTTTAAAAATTAGGGATGTTACACAAAGAAAGATGCAAAACCTAGGTTAATAAGATGGGTTCTGTTCCTTCAAGAATTTTCTCTTGAAATTAGGGATAAAAAGGGGGTGGAGAACCAAGTTGCTGATCATTTGTCTAGATTGGAAGGTGAAAATGCAGGTAATCACAGTGGAGAAATCAAGAGTGCTTTCCCGATGAACAATTGCTCGCAGTTGGTGCTGCAGTAGTTGCTGCTGCAGCAGCATATGCTGCGGCACCTTGGTATGCAGAATTGTGAATTTCTTAGACAGCAAAGTGGTGCCTTGATCTATGAATTCTCAACAGAAGAAATGGTTCTTTCATCTTGTCAAGTAATATTTTTGGGATGAACCTTTTCTTTACAAAAAGTGCCCTTAGTAACTATTAAGAAGATGTGTGGCTGATTAAGAACCGCACTTGGTGCTGCAGCAATGCCAGGCAGCACCATATGGTGGTCACTTGGGAGGAATGAGAACAACAGCTAAGGTGTTGTAATCTGGTTACTACTGGCCTATTACCTTCCAATATGCGCATGATCTGGTTAAAAGGTGTGATAATTGTTAAAGTACTGGGAATATCTCATTTTAGAGGTTGAACTCTTTGATGTTTGGGGAATGGACTTCATGGGACCTTTTCCCCCTTCTTTTGGCAATTTGTACATACTTGTGGCTGTTGACTATGTATCGAAGTGAGTTGGAGCTGTTGCTCTGCCTAACAATGATGCCAAGTCTGTCAGCAAATTCTTGCAAAGGAACATCTTCACCAGATTTGGAATTCCTAAGGCTATAATCAGTGATGAAGACTCTCATTTTTGCAACATGCTAAGTGAGAACCTCCTTGCCAAATATGGAGTGAAGCACAAAATAGTTACTGCTTACCACCCTCAAATAAGTGGTTAAGGAAGAAATGGGCTAGCCATTTGGATGATGCTTTATGGCCTACAGAACTACATTCAAAACTCCATTGGGTATGTCTCTTTCTAGAATTGTATATGGAAAAGCTTGCACCTGCCATTAGAGCTTCAACACAAATCATTTTGGGCAATCAAAAAGCTTAATTATGATTGTGAGAAGGCAGTTGCAGCTAGGCTTTTACAGTTGAATGATCTTGAAGAAATGAGGCATTTTGTTTATGAGAGTGTAGAACTGTATAAAGCGAAGACCAAGGCGTGGCATGACAGAAAGATCCAAAAGAAAGAACTGATTGAAGGGGGACAGGTTTTGTTGTTCAATTATACTCAGATTGTTCTGTGGGAAGCTTAAGTCAAAGTAGTCTTGTCCCTTCAAGTTGTTGAAAGTATATCCCCATGGTGCTGTGGATTTGTATGTTGAAGCCACTAAGTCAACATTCAAAGTCAATGGTCAGAGGGTGAAGCCATATTTTGGAGAGTCTGTGGTGAGGGACAAAGTCACCACTGAATTGCAAGACGCCTAAAATAAGAGGATAGTCTGGCTGAGGACTCTGAAACCAAGCGCTATTGGGAGGAAGCCCAGAGGTTTAACTAATAAATTGTGTTTCTGTTTTTGTTTTTGTTGCAAGACTTTCAGCAGATACTTGGTGATTGATGAATTTTGTTGCGGTAGCAGTTGGTCCTGCAGCATTGCTGCAACAATTGTTGCGTGA